>CM069858.1:53340899-54664649 GCA_036172795.1 Pelodytes ibericus | reverse complement strand
TAGCTGTGTTGTAAATAAGCATATCACATTTATGAATACATTTCTTTTAACATCTTTTTCCTCACACATGCACGTCAGAAAACTTTTAAACAGAGTATCATCATTAAAGTTCTCTGTCTGAATGTGGATTTCTTTAATCCATTTCTTGATATCTGACTGACGATTTAAGTCTTTGTGCATGTTTTAGATACTGTGTATTTTACTGGGATTCTCTGTTACAGAATTATTTCCCAGGGAGTTACTAAATGGCTACTCATATTGATCCTATTACAACAATATATAGCAATGTAATTCCAATACCTGATTCAGTACTATGAGCCCATAGAATGAAGTTAGACAGTGTACTCTGGATTACAATTAATTTACAGTTTGTAAAACGCATCAAATCTTTAATACATCTCAGCAAGTGCCTCCATAATATGTCGGATTATTAATAACCATAAAAATATGAATATGAGTTATTAATTATGAATCATAAAAAATATGAAAATTGATGATTCAAATATATGGGTCCGACTAAAAATACCCATATCAAGAATTCGTTATGTATGTGAGAGTTTGGATGACGTTTTTACAAAAGTAAATGCAATGTAACAATTATTAATAAAATAATAATGAATTTATTATATATAGAATAAGGATCAAATGGTAAGCAGAATAGCATAACAACAAAATACAGTATCAACAGATGTTAATCATAATTCACATGTATGACTTATAACATAAGTAAGACAAAACATTAATTATGCAGCTCTGTACCTATATCAACATGCATGTAGAATACTTTATAATGCAGTACGTTTCTGACCGTAAGATGGCCATGCATTTTATTTAGATACAACTTACAATGATTAGTATTTAAAATGGTTAATGATAGTACACCATAATTACCTACAAATTACCAACATATACTCTGCTTAGGTGAGGTAATATTACTAAATCATATAACTACTCAAGGTGGCTATTTCTTAATCTGCTCGGTAAATGATAATGTATGTATTCTAGTTTAGACTTTAAGAATGAGAATCTTAGATAATCTCTGGAGATTAGATATTATATATTTGGGTAAATAGCTAGACTATAAGAACTTATGGTTCTTGGTAATATCTATAGGATATTCCTCTGGCTTCCTTCTGCAGAAAGGATGACAGATAAACACCAGGCTAAAACATATAGATCCCAGAAATTGTGGGATTTATGTTAAATTTACCCAAATATATATGCTAATGACATCCATAAAAATGAGATTATGCTAGAAACAAATTACCACATTTATACATTACCGGCAGAGGTTGGTTTGCAGTTGAGACTCCTTCCATTGAAGAATTGAGTGATGGGAGTTACTCCTGGGACTTAGCTCAATACTATGGGTATGGGGATTTCTATTGTTATAATGAACATGTGCTATTAAAAGCCTCATATTCCTGAGTTCTCCCCAAAATTAGAGAGACTCAGCCTGTTTCTAAAACATTCCCATCTCTCACCCCACTAGTGGCAGCTCTCCTCCAAAACTAGTCTCCCAGGTCTCTCCGGTCTTTTAGGTCCCCCTCTACCCCCCAGTGTCAACTTATCAACCAAACCTTATCTCAGATTCACACCCTGTTTCTGTGACTTCTAGCCAATTGAATGGATGGGTGTGTTAATGTAAATGAGATGATGTCATGATTTATAGCTATACCTGGATTGTGAGTATAATGTAATACAATATATAGAAGTGTTAATACAATTTCAAATTATAGTAAATATTTATCATATTCTTATCATTGCACATTACATAAAAATGTATAATAAAATGTATACCACACTAATAAAACAATAAAAACAATATTCTAATTAATATGTAGGATTAATTATACTTTACATATTTATTAGTGAAGGTGTGATATCATTATATATTTTAATGGGTGATTTGAATCAACTAGGTTTATTTATAATAACCCTTATTAGATTCCACAAGTCAAAAATCCCAATAATCTCAGTGTGTCTGTGTTTGTAAGTTTCTGCCAGTTTGGGTGGGCTAGCAAGTTGCAGAGAAGCCCCCCTTCTCCTCTAGTATGTACACAGCTGTGTCTGCATCAGTACAATGAGATCTAATAAACCTTGCACAACAATGGCCACCTTATCTGTTCAGGTGATACTATGAACTTATCAGTAAAATATTTGGTTACAGATAACAGAGTTAGGAATGTGGAAGACTTTCCTTTTATCCTCAAGGACACAGAATACGATTTTAACACCAGAAGGATGTCCAACAACTGTCACAAAATGGAGGCTGCTTGCATCCATCTTGTTATCCTTTTCTTCTGCTTTATTCATATGTACCAGTCCCAAGATTACTTTTCAATACCTCTGACAATATGTGAGGTCAGGCACTGATGTTAGACGAGAAGGCCATGCTCGCAATCTCCGTTCCAATGGGGTTGAGGTCAGGGCTCTGTGCGGGCCAGTCATGTTCTTCCATAATAAAGTCATCCAACCATATCTTTATGGACCTTGCTTTGTGCACTGGCGCACGGGCATACTGGAATAGAAAAGACCTTCTACACACTGTTTGCAACGTCTTGGTATGCTGAAGCATTAAGATTTCCATTAATTGGAAGAAGGGGCTTAGCCCAACCCCTGAAAAACGGCTCCATACCATTATCCCTCATCCATCAAACTTTATTGTTGGCACAATGGAGTGAGGCAGGTAACTTTCTCCTGGCATCTGCCAAACCCAGACTCACCCATCAGACTTTTGGCCCGTTGGCTTATTTGTTTAGGTGAAACAACTGAGCAAAGGGGTCAGGAATAAAAGTAGAAGGGGCTGGGGACTCTGTGAATGAAATAAGGTATAAACGAAGTCCCACCCCAAAAAAAAAATTAAGTTCAAATAAGTTAATTATTGACTCGGTATTACTGTGGAGCAGTCAAAAAAAAGTTAAGTTGTCCTTTAACAATATCACAAATTTTCAGAAAATCATATAGGTTATGTACATTGATTTATTTGTCAGACACTTGTGTATGTACTCATAAATGACAAAAGTATAATGGTATCTGTGAAAAATGGAAGGTTCTAATCTATGATATTTCTTATTTTGTACTGGCTTCCTGCTTTCCTCAGTCAGCTGCTTGGAAAATAATAACCTTAAATTAATTTTATATAGACATTACCACCAATTAGAAACAAACATCACACAAAAAAGTCCAGAAACAAACCATCAACTGTAAAGAAGACCCATGAAGATGTAAAAAAACCCAAGTTAAAACCTCTTGATTATGAGTATTGGGACAAGCTTGATGTGGTAAGTTTAAGATAGAGGTATATTATATGGCTTGGATAGCAACCTTAAAAAAATGTTAAGTTTTGTCAGTGATCTTTATCCCATATTTTTTATATTTCCTGTAAAATTGTGGCTCCACTTAAGCTTCTATATTCCATATGTAGCATATATAAATAACTCTTTATTACATTAAAATCCATTCAGGTGGAACTCTATGAAGCATGTTAACGAGTCTCTGTCAACCTAAACATTGCTTGTACTGAGAATGTCAGCAACATTACATTAAAACCCTTCGATCTACGGTTAGGGTTGGTGCTATGGTTAGGGTCACAAGGTCATTGTAGGAGAAAATTGTTAGTATAAACCAATATGTGGCAAACAAAAATTCGCTACTTCCAGTTATTGCCATAGAACTTTCATAATAATCAACAGAAAAACATGTAAACATTGGATATTTCTAAACAAATAGTTTTTTTTAATAGTTTGTAGATATGTAAAATATTTAATTGTTTTGTCTTTCAATTTTTCATCATGTTATTTTTTTTTATATTTTTGATCATAAGAATCTGCAACTAGATTTTTTTTATATTTGCTTCTATCAAAGATAAAAATGTTTTTTCTTTTAATCTTTTAGTGCCACTTTTTAAATTTTGACTTGTGTGGTTATTTGGTGTCATGGTTTATAATTTTAATGAATCATTTTACTGTCAAAATATTTGTTCATTTTTCCTATTTTGCTGACCACTAAGTTCATTTACTGTGATTGCTATTGTCTCTAACTGGATAGGACAAAGTATTAGAAGAGCTTGATAAAGAGGAGAATACCCATGAATCAATGTCAGCGGAGTCAGAGTCTGGAGATGAAGATGGGATAACTGTTGATACAGAAAAAGCGCTTACAGAGAAAGAAAAGGTGGAGAATGCTTACTTTGCATCCTGTTAGAATAATGTCAATGCTTTATGATTGTTATTTATAAAGGTACATTAAATTCTGCCACTGTAAAGTATTAGAATAGAAATATTCTTTTTCACTCTTGCTTAAAATGAAGAGCATAATGTTATTTAAAGTCAGTTCTTGACAAATATAGAGTTCAAGGTCTTCATTGCGCAAACAATATGGCGCCTTGAAGACTTTTTAAACACAGTGGTCTTGGAACTACATTGTCCCAGCCCTACACTCTGCTGCCCACTATTTACGAGCAGCACAAAGCAGCCGGCAGATTCACCCCTCCTCCTGCTTCTTGTTCCTGCTGCTCACTGGGCTGTAGCATTAGGAGACATGTGTGAGGAGTGATGGGAACTCATTCTACTGCTGTCTCTACTTCAGGAGAGGTAGCCTAAGTGACCCCACCAAACCTATAATGCAGGATCTAAATGGAGGAAAACATCCAGTTGCCCTGTCCAGAAACTGCAGTGATGCAGGGTCATACCGCCAACTTCCTGGTACCAATCTAGTTTAAACTGTGTGTGTGTGTGTGTGTGTGTATCAGCATGTGTGAATGTGTGTTAGCATGAATGGTTGGTTGTATTCAGCACCTGTTTTTATGAATGTGTATCAGAATCTCTGTGTGCCAGCATGTGTTAGTGTGTGTATCGGCATGTGTTGTGACAACGTATTAATGTGTGTTAGCATTTAAGTGTATATGTATGTATGTCAGGGCTTGACAAATTTAATTTACTTTTAGGAGCCAGACAACAGCACATTCACAAAACCACACACAGACAGTCAGCCAGTCACATTCATACAGAGACAGTCAGTCACATTCATACAGAGACAGTCAGTCACATTCATACAGAGACAGTCAGTCACATTCATACAAAGACAGTCAGTCAGTCACATTCATACAAAGACAGTCAGTCAGTCACATTCATACAAAGACAGTCAGTCAGTCACATTCATACAAAGACAGTCAGTCAGTCACATTCATACAAAGACAGTCAGTCAGATCCACACACATCCAGAGACAGTCAGTCAGATCCACACTTAGCCAGATCCACACACATCCACACTTAGCCAGACACACACACATCCACACTTAGCCAGACACACACATCCACACTTAGCCAGACACACACAGACACACATCCACACTCAGCCAGACACACACACACACACATCCGCACTTAGCCAGACGCGCACACACACACACACATCCACACTTAGCCAGACGCGCAGACCCACACACATCCACACTTAGCCAGACCCACACACATCCACACTTAGCCAGACCCACACACATCCACACTTAGCCAGACCCACACACATCCACACTTAGCCAGATCCACACACATCCACACTTAGCCAGACACACACACATCCACACTTAGCCAGACACACACACACACACATCCACACTTAGCCAGACACACACAGACACACATCCACACTCAGCCAGACACACACACACACACATCCGCACTTAGCCAGACGCGCACACACACACACACATCCACACTTAGCCAGACGCGCAGACCCACACACATCCACACTTAGCCAGACGCACACACACGCACACACACACATCCACACTTAGCCAGACGCACACACACGCACACACACACATCCACACTTAGCCAGACGCACACACACACATCCACACTTAGCCAGACGCACACACACACATCCACACTTAGCCAGACGCACACACACACACACACACACACATCCACACTTAGCCAGGCGCACACACACACACACACACACACACACACATCCACACTTAGCCAGGCGCACACACACACACACACACACATCCACACTTAGCCAGGCGCACACACACACACACACACACATCCACACTTAGCCAGGCGCACACACACACACACACATCCACACTTAGCCAGGCGCACACACACACACATCCACACTTAGCCAGGCGCACACACACACACATCCACACTTAGCCAGGCGCACACACACACACATCCACACTTAGCCAGGGGCACACACATACACATCCACACTTAGCCAGGCGCACACACACACACACACACACATCCACACTTAGCCAGGCGCACACACATCCACACTTAGCCAGACACACACACATCCACACTTAGCCAGACGCGCGCACACACACACACATCCACACTTAGCCAGACGCGCGCACACACACACACATCCACACTTAGCCAGACGCGTGCACACACACACATCCACACTTAGCCAGACGCGCGCACACACACACATCCACACTTAGCCAGGCGCACACACACACACCTCCACACTTAGCCAGGCACACACACATCCACACTTAGCCAGGCACACACACATCCACACTTAGCCAGGCACACACACATCCACACTTAGCCAGGCACACACACACACACACACACACACTTAGCCAGGCACACACACACACACACACACACACACACACACACACACATCCACACTTAGCCAGGCACACACACATCCACACTTAGCCAGGCACACACACACATCCACACTTAGCCAGGCACACACACACACACACACACACATCCACACTTAGCCAGGCACACACACATCCACACTTAGCTAGGCACACGCACATCCACACTTAGCCAGGCACACACACACGCACATCCACACTTAGCCAGGCGCACACACACACACACACACACACACACATCCACACTTAGCCAGGCGCACACACATCCACACTTAGCCAGACACACACACATCCACACTTAGCCAGACGCGCGCACACACACACACATCCACACTTAGCCAGACGCGCGCACACACACACACATCCACACTTAGCCAGACGCGTGCACACACACACATCCACACTTAGCCAGACGCGCGCACACACACACATCCACACTTAGCCAGGCGCACACACACACACCTCCACACTTAGCCAGGCACACACACATCCACACTTAGCCAGGCACACACACATCCACACTTAGCCAGGCACACACACATCCACACTTAGCCAGGCACACACACACACACACACACACACACACTTAGCCAGGCACACACACACACACACACACACACATCCACACTTAGCCAGGCACACACACATCCACACTTAGCCAGGCACACACACACATCCACACTTAGCCAGGCACACACACACACACACACACACACATCCACACTTAGCCAGGCACACACACATCCACACTTAGCTAGGCACACGCACATCCACACTTAGCCAGGCACACACACACGCACATCCACACTTAGCCAGGCGCACACACACACGCACATCCACACTTAGCCAGGCACACACACGCTTAAAAGAAAAGAGAATGACTCCCCCTCCCTGCTGTTTTACCTTATTGCACGGGAGGGGGATTTCTACTGCAGCTTGGTCCATGGCACAGACCGTCTGCACGCTACTGCTGATCGGTGGGATGTCACATGACACCCGCCGATCCGACACTACAGGGCCAGGGGGCGGAGCAGGAAGCGCACACTCTGCTTACCCTTTCGCTGTGAAAGAATAATACCGGTACTTTTTAAATTTTTTTTATCTAACCTCAGGATGGTGGAGCGCCATGTGCTGCTGATCCTAATTTCCTATTCGCCATAGCAACCTGGCGCCCCGACTTTGTCGAGCCCTGATGTATGTGATTGTGCATGTATGTAGGAGTGAAATTGTGTGTCGGCATATAAGTGTGTGTGTGTAGGTGAGCAAGTGTGTTTTTTCATGGATGTGTCTGTGTCCGTATGTGGTTGAGCATGTATATGTCATTTATAAATGTTTAAGGACAGAGCATTTTCTTTCGTGACAACTGGCACTTACATTTGTCTTTAATCCTGCTTAGATTTTATAAAGGTGGACTGGATGTTTTGTTCTTTCCGGGTATGATATAGGAGAATTTAATGATAATGTTTACAGCAAGTATTCAGTCTTATTGTGACAGTGGAAGAGATACACAAAAGGTAGGAAGCTGTATGAAGCATAGTTTAAAAGTTCAGGCTGTAAAAACAGAGAGTTTGTCGGCGCTATACTGATGTAAATGGTGCATCAAAAAAACAAATTACACAAAGCTCTTAATCATAGGCAAGTAAGTGGTTGTGGTATGGTCACTCACTTGCATTTTAAGTGCTTTGAGTAAGTTCACAAAATGTAAGGCTCTGTTCCACCGGGTCTTTGTGAGCAGCCAGTTTTTTCCTGCAATATGAAATAAAATTTTCCAAGCTTTGACTTACATAGTAGTTTAGGTTGAAAAAAGACCATTTTCCTAATCCTTGTTTACCTAATCAATTTAGAATTCTGCTTTCAGTTGGGGAAAAAAATCCTTCTTGATTCCAAAAGGCAATTACTGTTTTATAGTTAAGATACTGTATTTGATAGCACCACCTCAATAGGCAGTAAATTCCGTACCTTTGTTGTCCTTACCGTAAATAATTCTTTGCGCTGTTGTAGATAATTTTTTATTCTCTGCAGTCACAGTTCAAGCAATATTAAAGTGAAACAGTCCCTTTATTGAATAGGTCTTTAGAAAGTCCTTTGTATTGGCCCTGTACATATTGGTTTACTACTTATTTCAATTTCAGGAGTGATCGTCCCTAGCAATTTCCATTTTTGATGCTTCATAGACAGAAAGAGATACATAGATATTTAGTGACAATGCATAATATCACAATACATGAAGGTTTCAGATGTATAAAACATTTTCTTTGGAGCATAACCATGTCAATATAATTTTGATTGTGCTTAAATTGTACTCTTAACTTAAAGAGACTGTCATCATTGGAGCATTGCAAAAGCAACTATATCTCTGTTGTAATACGTGTAAATATATACATATACATTGGTAGTAAAGTGCACAAAGTAAAATAAATAATTATGTAATAATTACATCATTCAGAAATCATCATGTGAGCAGCCATATTTGTTGGAGGATGCATCCAGTGCAGAGTTAGGATGTTGGTTTTCCACTCCTATATGCTGACAAGCAAGGCCACAAGGTTGAGGAAACAGTGATTTGCTTAAGTGTACCCTACAGAGACCTGACTGTGCTTTAAGCATCATTTGTTTTGTTTGGGGGTAGATAATGGCGGCAAGGCAGTATAGCCCATGGAATGCACTATAGTGGAAATAAGCATCACAGGTGTACCCTGTAGTATGAGTAAATTAATAGCCTGTCAAACATTTTAATTATCCAAGGTGGCAGCACAAGGTACAGATGCCACTCTGCACACTACCAGCACATCAGATTCCCATTAAAAATAACAGGCATACAAATAATGTGGTAGTGCATAAATTGTGGTTGGGTCTGTTCCAGTATTATTTTCATTTACTGCACATCTGGTGTGTGTTTGGTGACAGAGTCCCTTTTGCCTTTCATTTTTCTAATGTTTACTTTTCTACTATTCTAAAATACGTGTATCTCTGAATAATCATTTCTGTTCATGCCTTATCATTTGTATTGTCCCAAGTATTGAGAGGTATGTTGTTTTTATTCCTGTTACAGGGTAATAATTACTTTAAGATTGGAAGGTATGATGAAGCCATGGAGTGCTATACAAAGGGCATGAATGCAGATCCGTACAATGCAGTATTGCCCACAAACAGGGCATCTGCCTTCTTTAGACTAAAGAAGTGAGTATTTTTATCAGTATGATTTCTTTTAAATAGAATCATACTATGGATTACCAATTTTTCAATTCACTTTTTATTTCATTCTTTAAATGTTACTCCCAGATATGCCGTGGCTGAATCTGATTGCAATCTGGCTATTGCTTTAAATCGAAATTATCCCAAAGCTTATGCTCGCAGGGGTGCTGCTCGTTTTGCTTTGAGAAATCTACAAGGAGCAAAAGAAGGTTTGTGTACATGATAAACAAAAAAAGTATATTTATGAACTCTAGCTGCTTTGCCACATTATAATGTCAATTTACAAAAAGATCTGCAATGGCAAACCACATGCAGATTATTATACAATAGAATCTATGCTTCAGTGTGGAGTATAAAATACATCTTCACTAAAATATGCCATGGTGTAAATAAACAAATGTTCTTTATTTCCATGTATACATTTACTACATCTAGATATAAGTTTGGATTTAGAATGTTATTTTAAAAGCAGTGTGTATGTCCAAGTCCAGAGAAGTGCCAGTAGTTGGAATTATAAGTTTACTTCTGCAAATGTGTTCTTACATCACACTCAATGCTCTTCTTAGATTATGAAAAGGTTTTAGAATTGGATCCAAATAATTTCGAAGCCAAAAATGAACTAAGGAAAATTATGCAGGTACCATTTATTATTTATCTTCATTATTATATCTTTGATGCAGAATAAATCACTTTATATAATGTATTTGTCATCTTTAAATTTGAAATGACTGTTTTAGAACATATAATTTGAATTTGTTCAAGTACTCATGTTTGCTATTTTGTTCTATCCCTATATTTTTTTTCTTAATGGCTTTGTTCCGTTATGGGGAATTTGTTAACTCTTCTAATAATACTACTATATTGAACAAAAACACTAAATCTATTTTGTACATTTCTAAAACAATTTAAATGTAGAACTGCAAATATTGGTGTTACTCTTGAGCAAGACAAAAGGCTGTTCAAAATGTAAACTTAACATGCTTCTTTAACATGCTTCTAGTATGAGGGTTGCTGGGTTACTATTAGGCACACTAGACCTGTGCATAATGGGAAATCTGGTTCTAATTCTAGTATTCACAGACGGCTTATTATTCTTAGATATCCATGCATATAGTCATTATTATTTGGTTTTTACTTTTTTAGGAGTTACCTTCTTCCATTAGCCTGGAAGAAAAAAATAACACAGAGAATCAGGAAAGCAGTGATATTTACAACGAAGAAAAGAAACTGATAGAGGCACAGCAGTTAAAGCAACAAGCTATTGTTCAAAAAGACTTGGTAAGTCAACCTTTTTGATTGTTTTACATACAACTCTCTGGCAGTCCCTGATATAACCAATGAGAGTGACAGGATGGTAAACCATCAGTTCTGTGGTGATATTAATAGGCACTCAGCGAAAAATAGAGTGAATAAACTGGATTAACCCGGTAAACACACTAGACACACTCCCAAGCTACCATACAGAGAGAGCAGAGCAAAAAAATAAATGCATATAATAATAAAGTGTTAATAGTGCAAAAATGCTGTTAAGCAATATAAACACAATAAGACAGAAAACTGTGTAGCAGCAATGTTAATGCAGTATAAATAGAGGTAAAGGAGACACATAAATAGTGAATAATCAAAACATTAAAAATAATAGGCATTCACTCACTGCCCCATTACAGTCCAGACCTACGGGGTTCCCAACTCCTCAGCTTTAAAAATCTACAAATAACATTCCACTGGAGTAGCAAAATGAACAAACACGATGGTCACCCAAATGTGGAGTCAGACTTTTAAATAAAGATGTTTCTACGATATACAATTCAGCCTCATGAGTAGTTCAATACTTCTTGTCCTGATTTATTTTGACAAGCTCCAGTGGAATTCTTTTCCAAAAGAATAACCTAGGCGGAATTGCTCTGTTTGGCTCCTAAAATCTCCAGATATTTGTCAAACTGAGATTAAATGCTACAAAGTGCCTGGTTCCTCCTTTCTCTTTTTTGTGAGTTATCTTATCTCACCGGCTTTTTTCATAACTTTACTCTCTCGCTACGTATATCTGAAGTTTATTTTTGTTTATTTTAGTGATGTGGAGATTATATGTGTATCCTATGCTTTGCAGGGTAATGCGTATTTTAAAGAGGGAAAATATGAAATTGCTATTGAATGCTACACACAAGGCATGGCAGTAGACGGAGCCAATGCATTATTGCCAGCAAACAGAGCCATGGCATATCTGAAAATACAAAAGTAAGTAACTGCACTCTGTGTAACACTTCTATTCTGTGCAGTTATAGACATATAGGAGTATTCATTCATCAGTGACCAGTAATAACAAAGATACAGAATAATGGTATAGCCCCTTCGTGAACTGGTCACTGACAGAATATGTGACATAGTAAAGTGGGAACATGTCGTTGCGCAAGCACAAAGCAAGAATTCTACTATGTTCTGATTCTTAAAGGGTTAAAATTGATAAGTTATGAAAACAATCTGTTTTGAATTATTTGTATTTTAGAATTTGACATTTTTACATGGTCAAGTTTTTTTTAATAAATTACAAAGCATTCACGTCACAATTTCTAAGTAATCCTTTTCTAAACTATTAAGTGGCATGTAATAATGTTTCTGTTGAGAGCAAAAGAAGGTTGACTGGCATCACTGCCTTTCATTTGCCATTAAAAAAAGAAATCTTATGATTTTACAGTTACTGTGCATATGTGCTAAATGTATACGCAATTTAATTAAGACAAACAAACAAGCACATTATCACAATGTATATTGTGCATTTTACCAAGATACAAGGAAGCAGAAGAGGACTGCACACAAGCAATATCTCTGGATGCTACTTATGGAAAAGCTTTTGCTAGAAGAGGAACTGCCCGGGTAATGCTCGGAAAACTAAAGGAGGCAAAAGATGGTGAGTAACAAAATCGCTGTGTTATATGTTATATTTACCATATAACTGGACTAAAAACAGGGTCATTTTTGGGTATTGCAAGAAAAGTACCAAATAATCTGATCTTGTTTTATTTAGCATACATCACTGATAAAAGTAGGTTAGATAACAATTAGGGATTATTCTATCCTTGGTGTAGAAGTAATCTAAATTTTATTAAAGACAGGAGGCGAGTATTTGCATATCCTTCTTTACTGTTTAACCTCCAGCAGCAAAACAGTTAACAGTTATAGGAAGAAAAACAACCAATCCGAACACAGTAACATGGTATATAAGGCAGCAACCATCCTTTTCACATCCTCTTTCTTTGATGTGCCGATCTTAGGATGACGAAACATAACCACATGGAAGAACCAAAAACCCAGACCACACGACAAACCAAACCGAGTGCGTCTGGAAATTGATGCTGAAGCAGATCAAACTATGGAAGAAAGAAACATTGTGAAAGTAAATTGTTCCTCATGACAGTTTTATCATAAAAAACACCATTCTAGAGTTACATGAGAGAACTTCTGAAACTATACCCCCAGCACAGGAAACGACACACCCATGATTAGACAGGCTATAGATAGGATGTAGTAGGAGAGTTAATGCACTGAAGGGGGGGGGGGGGGGTATAATAGAAAAAACAGATAGTAAGAAGGGTGGGAAATACTCGCCTCCTGTCTTTAATAAAATTTAGATTAATTCTACACCAAGGCTAGAATAATCCCTAATTTTATGGTAAGACAGGAGGCTTCGTATTTGCTATTTTAACGCTGAACTAACAACGATGAGCCCGCGGACGAAAATAGAAAGTGCGAAAAGTCGATTCCCTAGACCAATCCGCCGCTGCCAGGACGTCGGACAACGATCCCCCCAATTCCAGAGCTGCGGTTGCCGCTGCGCCGCACACAGAGTGTGCACCGAAGGACCCGTCGATGCCAGCGAGGCGAAGGACCCATTTGATCCAGCGTGCTCTAGTAGGAGGTTGAGACTGGACACGTCCCAAAAGACTGAATATTTAGAAGGTGGCGGTCTAGCTGATCTAATTCCCAATAAGAGGCATCCTTCCCGACGTTCACCCCTTGGACGGGAATGTGAGCCGCCGAAATAGCCGACCTAACAAAGTTGATGGAGCGGTCGGATTTCCCCTGATCGAAAAGGGATGCCAAAAAATTTAGAATAGCCACTACAGGGGCAGTAAAGGGATTAAGACGTTGTCCCAAACACCAGCTATTCCAGGTTCCCCATGCCTGAAGGTAGGACTTTCTCGTACCGGGTGCCCAGGAGTCCCAGAGGAGCTCTCGAGCCGCCTCCGATAATCCAGACATGTCCCAGGCACCCCAGAAACCATCCAGGCCACCAGTTCCCCTGGGGATCGAACAAGAGATTCCGAGACACAGGGAGAAGAAGAGGGTCCGCGCAAGAGAGGAGAGGGAACCAAGGTTGCATCTGCCACAGGGGGGAGATGAGAAGAACCGTAACGTGTTGGCGCATCTGGAGTTGCAAAGACCGGAGGATCATGGCAAAGGGAGGAAAAGCGTAGGCCCCTGCAGGAGGCCATGTTTGAAGAAAAGCGTCCACCGCAAGGGATAGGGTATCCGGCATCCAGCTGAAGAAGGCTGGCGTTTGGCGATTCGTCCTGGATGCAAATAGGTCCAGGTGAAACGGACCCCTGAGGAGATCCAGAGTGTGAAAGACCTGAGGTTGGAGTTGCCAGTCGCTGGTGTCCCTCCAGTGTCTGGAGAACCAGTCTGCAACCATATTGTCTTTCCCGAGGGAGATACTCTGCCAGAATGGAAAGGTGGTGTTCCAGGCAATACTGAAATAGGTCCTTGGTCAGTTCCGTCAATAGTTTAGAACGAGACCCTCCCAAGCGGTTGATGTATCGTACCGCTGACACGTTGTCCATCCGAAGAACCAGGAGCAATGGGTCATATTTTTCGTAAAACTGCGCACTGCGAAGGAGCCCGCTATGAATTCCAAACAGTTTAAGTGGAGCCCCCTTTCCTCCGGAGTCCAGATACCCCGTGTAGTTTCGCACCCCAACCAAGAAGGCTGGCATCTGATTCCAGCGTGAAATCCGGAAGGCAGCCAAAAATGGCGCGGCCGTTCCATGCCGCCGTGTGGGTCAGCCACCATTGGAGTTCGATACAAACTTTGTCCGTAAGAGGGAAAGAGTGGTCGTAGGAGCCCGTAGCGCGAAGGTGTTGAGTCTTTAACCGCTGCATGGTGCGATAGTGCAGAGGACCCGGAAAAATAGCTTGGATGGAAGCAGACAGAAGCCCGATGACTCTGGCGAGATCTCGAAATGAGACCCGGGGGAAAGACGCAAAAAACTTTCAATGGTCTTCCGTATGGATGCGATTTTGGACTGTGGCAGTTTGAGGACCGCGGCCAGCGAGTCCACTGTGAACCCCAGGAATTGGACAGTCTGCTTAAGGGAACAGAACCGATTTGTCCGCGTTGATGATGAAACCGAGGTCTTATAGTAGACGTACAGTGAGAGACGTGGCTACGTAGAGGGAACAACGGTCTCGTGCCATGATGAGAATGTCGTCTAAATAGACGATGGACCGAATCCCCCTGACAAGCAACTATTCCATCACGGGTTTCAGGAGTTTTGTGAAGCACCAAGGCGCCGAATTGAGCCCGAACGGCAGGCATGTGAATTGCCATAGCTCCTTTTGCCAGAAAAATTGGAGAAAACGCCTATGATCCCGGTGAACGGGTACGGTCAAGTAAGCATCCTTCATGTCCAGGCGGGAAAACCAGTCCCTTTCCCGAAGGAGATCGCGAAGGAGATGGATGCCCTCCATCTTGAAGTGTCTGTAGGAAACGTACCGGTTGAGAGATCGAAGATTGATTACTGGACTGAATTCGCCTGACTTTTTTCAGACTAAGAACATGTTGCTGACGAAACACGGGTCCCCGACCGCGCATTCTATGGCGTTCTTGTCCCGCAGTGATGATAGTTCCTTGTGAACCAAAGAGAGATCTCCCCGAGACAAGTGGATAGGGTGTGGAGGCGCGCGCTGAAGCGGAGGGGAAGAGAAATCTAACAAGAAACCCTCTACAGTCTGGAGGACCCATGGGTCCTGAGTTATAAGTGCCCAATGGTGAGAGAAGTGACTGAGTCTGCCTGCAACAGGTATATGAGGTAATAAAGGGTGTAGTCCTACCTAGTGGGAACTTCAACCTGTAGGAAGACGATCCTCTAGACCTTGTGTGCCCTTGATAGTAGGGGGTGCGTTAACTGGTGCGGTTAGGGAAACAGTAGGATGATGCCTCCGGGAGACGGGGCCTCGAGCCCGTGAAGGCCGCCCTGCTGGTGGCACAGCCCCTCTGCCGACCAGCTCTAAGGGAAAAACGGTCCTTTATGTGAAAGACTTGTCTCAAGGAAAATTGTGCTTTATTGAGTGACTTAAAAATGTTTACGTGATGGCTGAGATTTTTTAAGAACTTGTCCCCGAAGAGTAGACCTTTAGCTTCCAGGCCTAGTTCCTTGGGTGCCAATTCCGCCAGTTTGCTATCAAGTTTAAAAAGGGCCGCTTTCCGACGTTCGGTGGACAAAGCCGTGTTGGCATTACCCAGTAGGCACAG
Source organism: Pelodytes ibericus (assembly GCA_036172795.1). NCBI lineage: Eukaryota > Metazoa > Chordata > Amphibia > Anura > Pelodytidae > Pelodytes > Pelodytes ibericus. Next base: position 54,648,288 of record CM069858.1, on the reverse strand, counting down.
TGCCCTTTGAACCCACTCCCGAGCCAGGTGTGGGTCTATCTGTGGGCCTTCAGTGAGAGCCTCATCCGCCATAAGGAAAAGTTGTGTCAGTGGTCCAGACACGTCCAGTAGGTTATCTTGGGTGGAGCGAAGCCCCTGTTCCAAACCTTTGCAAGGGTCTTTTCCGTTTCTCATCATGAATGTGACAAACGTAGGGTCAAATTCAGGGGTTGAGGAAACCTTGTCGGGGAGGGTTGGACGGGGCCATTCTGCCCGTAATTTTTGGCGGACCTCTTTTTCGAGAGGGCGTCTAAGCCAATAGCAAAGAAATTCCGCGATATGTTGCGGTGGTGACCATTCTGCGGATCGGTGATGACGCGGGGTGCGCGGATCAAATAGCGGGAATCTTGAAGAGTCCAGTATCTCCACTGATAGGTCTGGATCGGTCTGGGAATTCCTGAGCAGTTGCGGAGGCAGATGATCAGGGGAGCGAGACCTAGAGGTACCGGGTTTAGAATTTTCGGCACTGTACTTGTCCAGAATCTGGTATTCGTCACGGGAGGAATCCCGATGTTCCAGGGAAAGAGACATGTCAGGCAGTAAAGGCAGTGAGCCACCCTTAAGTTTTTTAGGAGGAGCCTTCCCTTTGCTGGTCGGGTTATCGGACCACGGTCTCTTTCGGTTACCATCACCAGCCGTCGAATGTTGGGAATTCTCTGAATCCGAGGCAGCCTCCCCTGCTTTGGGAAGGGTGGACCGCTGTGAGTCCTGTAAGGCAGCTAGTGCTGAAGGGAGTGAATCTGCTAGGGCGGAACAAAGCCAATCATGGAAGCCTGCCGGCATGGCATCTAGGGCAGAACGAAGCCAATCATGGAAGCCTGTCGGCATGGCATCAGGTTGTTGATCACTCATGTTTGTCACTCTTGATATCTGAAAACGAGTAAACAGACTCGTTGTGGTATTTTTGCATGAGTGATAATAACTACAGAGAATAACTCTTGGTATTGTGTACAGATATGTGTGGGAAACATGCAACAGCGGGGGGCACCCATCCAGCTCAGGACAAGAAGGTACCACAGGTAGTGGTGTTAAATATAATTTGGAGGGGGTCACCCTCACTAGCCCTGAAAACTTTTTTTTTTTTTTACAAGTTTAATAAAGCCTCCAATATGGGCGAGTAAAAAAACGTGCAATGGTCACAGAGGGCCGTAATGGGGGTCACCCAGTAGAGACACATAAGTATGTGCTAGGCGGGGGATCACCCCTCAATATTCCGTGGTGTTATAATTGACCATAATTATTCATCCCTGTAGCAAATTCATCACTGTAACAAAGGTAACAAGGGAAAAAAAGAGACGAACAAACAAAAGCTTGCTTTTAGGAACAAACAAATGAGAGGCCTGGTTGAAGAGCATCGGGTGCGAGGCGTGGAGGTACACCTCCGAGGTAGCAGAGTGGTGATAAGCCGAAGTTAGGGTGGGGAGTATCAACTCCCTGCCGGATATATTGGGCCTAAAGACGTGACGTAGCGTCAGGGGAGCAAGGAGGACCCCCGCAGTGAGAGCCGGAAGCACGGGTGAAAAGGGGGGGGTGCGGCCTAGCCTTAATACGCCGCGTGTGCAGAGACGCGCTATAAGAAAACGAGGCCTGAAGCACAGTACCCTCACCAGCGGCCGCGAGAGGCTTGAACCAGTGAGCGGAGATAAGGCCCTTGAGGATTCACGCGAGGAAGCGTGATCGCACGGGAGGGTGTGGGCGGGAAGCCCATTGATGGAGGCCCAAGCCTGGATCTGCCAGCGGTAGTGAGGCCCTCGAGTGCTCGCGTGGTAAGCGTGAGCGCACGGGAGGTATGGGCGGGAAGCCTAGCAATAGGCTGTAGCAGATAGCCGAAACGGCTCGCCCGTTCGGAAAAGAAATACTGTCTAAAGTACAGGTATAGAAAAAAGTGGAGTGAGAAGTACGATATGTACAATATGGAAGAGAGAAAATGAAAAAGACAAGCACTGCAAAATAGCTGTAAGATAGAGTAAGGAAAGGAACACGCTATACAGTACAATATATGATAATGGATAAAGGATGAATAAAATCTATAAATACATTATATTTTTTTTTACATAAACCTAGACAGCTAGAGTAAACAAATTTGGATTGAGCTCACCTGGAGGTCAAGCAGCAAAGAAAGAGGAAGTGAAGAGGATGGTTGCCGCCTTATATACTATGTTACTGTGTTCTGATTGGTTGTTTTTCTTCCTATAACTGTTAACTGTTCTGCTGCTGGAGGTTAACCCCTTAGTGACATGACTTTTTTGGCTTGTCCGACGCTTGGTGACATGGGCTGTTTTAACATTTCTGAGGTGTTTGTCTTTTGCTGTAATTTATTTCTGTCTCATTTAGTGTACCCGCACAAACTATATATCGTTTTTATCGTTATAAGAAGGGCTTTCTTTTGATACCATTTTTTTGATAATAGCATATCTTTTGATGTAAAAAAAATAATAAAATATGGCAAAAAAATGAAAAAAAAAATTTTTTTTTTATGACTTTTATTTGAAAAATCGTATACTCATGTACAAGAGACAACAAAAAACACTGCTAAATAGTTTAATATATGTCCTGAGTTCAGAAATAGCCCATGTTTTATGTTTTTGTGCTTTTTTTTTTATTCATGTTACAGGGCCAGAACTATAAGTAGTGCTAAGCTATTTTAAAACCCTGTTTTTCAAAATTAGCGATAGTGACATTGTAACACTGATTTCTGTACTAAATCCATGAATGACCCCCAACTTGTACATATTTTTGAAAACTAGACCACTCAGGGCATTTAACTTGGGGTATTTTGACACATTTCATGTAGCCATTTTACCACCAATATTTGCCAAAGTTTGCAGCAAAAAAATCTTTTTTTTTTTACATTTTTCACATAGATTGCAATTTAGGTAAACATTACCTTAAAATGTGAAGGGGTATTTCCAAATAACACCTCAATATGTGTTCAGCAACATCTCCTGAGTACAGGCATACCACCCATGCATAGGTTTGTAGGTTTGTTTTGGGGCTAAAAGGCCACATTTAGGAGGTGCGCATTTTGGTTTTCCAACTTGGAATTCTGACATTCAGAAAACTTGCGCCCATGTCCCATTTGGGACATTTTTGAAGCCAGAAAGTGTATTCTACCCCACAAAGCCATATATTTTTTAAAACTAGACACCCTAGGGTATTTCAAATGGTAGTATTTTAACACTTTCCATGCACTAATTCTACCACCAGCCTATGTCAATGTTATGGATAGTAATTTTTTTTCACATACATTGTACTTCGGGCATGATTTCACAGATCCTATTATGTGTCAGTGCCAAACAACACCTCCATATGTGTTCAGCAACATCTCCTGAGTACAGGGATACCACCCATGTGTAGGTTAGTTAGATTATTTGGGGGTTAAAAGGCCACATTTGAGAGGTGCGCTTTTTGGTTTTTCAACTTGGAATTCTGACATACAGAAAACCTGCGCCCATGTTCCAGTGCAAAACAACACCCCAATATGTGTTCAGTAACATCTCCTGAGTACAGGGATACCACCCATGCATAGGTTTGTTGGGTTGTTTGGGGGCTAAAAGGCCACGTTTAGGGGGGTTGCATTTCCAACTTGGAATTTTGACATGTAGTCAGCCTGCGCCCATGTTCCATTTGGGACACTTTTGAAGCCTGTCAAAGTATTTTACCGCATCAAACCATATATTTTGGAAAACTAGACATCCTAGGGTATTTAAAATTTTGGTATTTTAACACTTTCCAAGTACTAATTCTACCACCAACCTATGTCAAAGGGTTGGGATGTCATTTTTCCCCCACACACATTGTAGTTCAGGCAGGAATTTTCAGATTCTGGTATTTGCCACTGCCAACCAACACCTCAATATGTGTTCAGCAACATCTCCTGAGTACAGGGATACCACCCATGTGTAGGTTAGTTAGATTATTTGGGGGTTAAAAGGCCACATTTGAGAGGTGCGCTTTTTGGTTTTTCAACTTGGAATTCTGACATACAGAAAACCTGCGCCCATGTTCCAGTGCAAAACAACACCCCAATATGTGTTCAGTAACATCTCCTGAGTACAGGGATACCCCCCATGCATAGGTTTGTTGGTTTGTTTTGGGGTTAAAAGCCCACATTTAGGGGGGGCGCAATTCCAACCTGGAATTTTGACATGTAGTCAGCCTGCGCCCATGTTCCATTTAGAACATTTTTGAAGCCGTCCAATGAATTTTACCCCATCAAACCATATATTTTTGGAAAATAGACATCGTAAGGTATTTCAAATGGTGGTATTTTAATACTGTATATGTACTAATTCTACCACCAGCCTTTGTAAAAGTTTATGGTAGTACTTTTTTTGGGAGTTTTTTTTCCACATGCATTGTACTTCAGGCATGAATTCACAGATTCTGGTATATGTCACTGCCAAAATGTGTTCAGCAACATCTCCCGAGTACAGGGATAGCACCCATGCATAGGTTTGTTGGTTTGTTTTTTGGCTAGAAGGCAACATTTGTGAGATGCGCATCTCAAAATTCCAACTTGGAATTTTTACATGTAGTCAACCTGCGTCCGTGTCCTATATGGGATATATCTTTGAAGCCAGCCAATGAAATTTACCCCCCACCAAACCATATAATTTTTTACGGTAGACACCCATCACTCCTTGTGGCAAGGGCTCAGCAGCCACCGATACATCACTAGATGATGTATCAGAAAGCTGACCAGGGTCAAAATCGAACCCTGAGTCCGCGGCCTCAGAATCAGTGCGTAAGCAGTGATCTCGAGCAAAGAAGGGGTTAATAGCTCTTAGAAGAGCCTATCTAGTACTGTAATACATTACAGTACAAAGTAATTAATCCATAAAACAGTGCAGACAGCAAAATATACTGTTGCTGTGCAAGATTACTGCTTATACAGTGATGAATGGCAGGGAAGGGGTTAATACACTTGATAGACTTTCATAAAACCTGCCAATTTTATATCACTAATACTGATCTGTCTCTTTCCGTCACAAAAATGTAAGTGAGGAGAGGGAGGCAGATCAATATTTGTGAATATTGATTCGACCAATTTTTATCTGACCAGGGCGAATGGTGAACTTAATTTAGAAATCACCAAACCGCCTTTGCCACTAATTCGCTGTTACTGATCGCTATGCGCTCAGACAGCTTAAAAAAAAAAATCTCAAATACTTTTACTTTACATGTAATCCGCTAGCGGGTATGTGTAAAAAAATAAAAATAAATAAAAATATGCAGACAGATAAAAATTGCTTTGGCGTCAATATCATTGCGTAAGCAGTGATCGACAGCAAAGAAGGGGTTAATAACTCTTAGAAGAGCCTTTTTAGTACTATAATCACAGTACAAAAAAAATTAACCCCTAAAAAATGCACAAACAGCAAAAATAAATGCGCTGATGTGCATGATCGCTGCTTTCGCAAGATCAGTGGCAGGGAAGGGGTTAAACGCAGGGAATTGCTTTAATAACTTTTTTTTATTGTTTTATTATTAGTGTGTTGTGTGTTTATTGTTTTTTTTTTTTTTTTACTTTTACTTACTGTGATCTGTCTCTTTCCCTCACTAAAAAAAAATGTGAGGAGAGGGAGACAGATCATAACTGGTCAGATCAATGTAGGGTTAATATTGATCTGACCAGTCAGTGGGGATGTTCAGCAGAACATCCCCACTGCCTGTCAGTGTGCCTGGCAGTCACTGATTGCCTCTGTGAAGAGGCAATCGTGTGACAGCCAGAGAGCACAGGAAGCAGGTACTTCCTGCCTCCTGTGCTCTTGCCCTTAGAAGGGCAGCGCCATCTTGGTCATTCAGTAACCAAGATCGTGCATTTTTTTTTTGTGTTCCTGATTGCCTCGACTTGCGAGGCAATCAGAAACACTTGCTGAGCATAGGAAGCGAAATTTTTTTTAATGCACGTGTTTTAAAGGCGCTGTGCCTTTAAAACCGGCATTTCGATCGCTCTCCGGAGTGATCGAAATGCCGACGGGCATTTTTTTCTGTATTGTACGATGCTTCCACACGGAAGCATCGTTACAATACCCTTAGAGCACTGAAAGCGGAAAAACTCCGCTTTCAGTGCTCGTTTTGACACAGGACCTAGTCCGTCCTGTGTCGCCAAGGGGTTAAACAGTAAAGAAGGATATGCAAATATGAAGCCTCCTGTCTTGCCATAAAATTACTTCTACACTTACTTTTCTCCAGTGCTTGTGGTAGTGTGCTTGCAGACCAATATATGAATGTGTCTGTTATGGAAACACCACACCCCTTTTGACAGATCCAGAAAGTAAATGTCATACTACCTGCTTTTTACCATACAAAGCCAGTGATAGCTTCAAAATGGAGCATAATAAAATGATAATAAACTGGCTAAATTGGTGGAAGATGGTCAGTTTGCCAAGTGTGGAAAATATTTGGTAATTTTATTTTATAGGGGCACCTTATTATTTTTTGTTTTATAATTAGCATATCTTAGATTTTTTTCTCCATTTGCCATGTTTTAACATTAGTCACACTTGTTGGGAACTTGACAAATGTGGCAGTAATCTAGTATTTATCTTCAGTGTTTGAATAACAATGAGGTGTTTGATTCAAAATTTAAAGTAACATTTTGTTCTTTTTGTGTTTTTAGATTTTGAAATGGTCTTAAAATTGGAACCTGGAAACAAGCAAGCCGTATCTGAGCTGGCTAAGATATGTCAAGTATGTATATTGTGTTGCCTTTTTTTTTTTTTCTATACTAAGTGTAAGATATATATTAAAGGGGCTTGTTTTGAAAGACCTGTTGTGTTTGTTGAACAAATAAATAAATTAATAACTGCCTGCAAATTGTGTCTGAAAACGTGAAATATCATTTTTCATCATTACATACTTTCTATTGTACTGTACATCAGTGTTTCTCAACTGGTGAGTCCTGACCCAAAAGTGGGTCGCAGGTGTGTGCTTCAGATTTGTCAAAAAGGCAAAATTTTTATTGAGGGGATGAGCAAAAAGAATCCCCAGCTTTCCCATCAGCTCTAATTAGTCTCCTATATTTATTTATTTATTATTCTTTTTTTTTTTCATTTTAGTTTATTGAGATTTTAGCACTTTCATTTTCACTTGCAATGTGATTTCCAGCACAGTTCATTTTGTGAAGAAGCCCTTTTTATTTGTTGCATGTTTTGAACAGTGCATAAATGCATTGTGTGCAAACTGATTTATGGAATAAACTATAATGTTTTTGAAATTAAATAATTTTTGGGCGATGACTTAATGACCAATGACAAATGTGGGTCCCAAGTTTAAACAGGTTCAGATTCACTGTTCCAGTCTATATACATGTAACTTTTCTAGCCTTTTTTTTTTATTTTTTATAACTAAAGTGCCTCTCATGAGGCATTCTCAAACATAAGATTATATACACTTTTGGTTACATGATTACACAAGCCTAAATTATTATGAATGCATCATGAGCTGTCTATGTGCAAGCTACTAATCTAATATATTGCATTCTTATAACAACATGTATTGTTTATTTAAAAGTAATTGTCTTGTACTTATATTTCCAGGGAGTACACTAGTTTTATTTCTTAGCCTTGGTTCTCTTGAACAAGTCAGATATGCTTAAAGGAACTGCCTGGTGTCCACAATGCATCTTCCACATGTTAATGCTTATTAAAGTACTTTACAATGCATATTTTGCATTGCTTAAAATATGAATTACTTTCAATAATTTGTGAAATAACAGCAGTTTGCAAGAAACCAGGAATGTCCACCCTAGTAAAAGTCAATTTCCTTATTTTTGTTTACTGCATGAACCAATTAGAATTATGTGATTCAAATGAATATAATATCCTGTTACTCTAGTGACACTGATTAGAGATCCTACATGTACAAAAGTAAGGTTTCACTCAATGAATTCTATTCCACCAGCAGAGGAAGTGACTAAATGAAACAAAACTGATACATGCTCAGTGCCTACAATCAGTGCAGCAGAGGGCTTGAGTAGAATATAAAAAATGTGATTTATGCAGAATGCCTTCATCAAATTACACTGAGGGAAAAAGCCTGTGCACTATTCAGGCATTAGTCTTCCACTTGCACCAAAGTGAGTTTGGGGACTAGACTATAAGTAGTGTGAAAGATGTAGACACCTTACCTGTTGGTTTGGCTTGATGGAGCACAACTTTGCATCCTTAACATATACAATCATACGTAAGGGTAAGGCATTGCAGCCTGAAATAGGAATAAGATGGCATTTGTAATCTGCATTTTTAGCCATTTCTAAAAACAAATGGCTAAAACCATTCTTCAGCAATTCCTACTGAAGCTGAATTAATACTCGCTGTTTTGAATTATAGTTATCATGCATTCATGGAGCAAGGGAGAGGATTCAAAATGCATTAGTGTTTATAAATAAAATACATAATGCCATGAGCGATGGCAAACTTCCAGCAAAAAAATGTCCATAACACTCACATTGTCCTATAGCAAGCTACTTTATCACTTATTTATAAACACTGCTATGAATTAGCGTTCAAACAATGTTACAGATACAAATTATTATTTGTTTTTTATTACTCTTTCCTGTATTTAGTTGTAGATTTAAATTGTTTTGTTTCTCAAAGTTCGTTTGATTTTCTCTGGTCTAGGACCTTTATGGAAGAGAACTAAAGGGTAACCAACAAACTGAAGCAAGAAATAAACAGAATTATCAGCAGAAAACAATAAGTGCAATAAACAAACCTCAGCATCTGAGATCCACAGTAAGTGTTTGAGTAAATGTTATTTGGATGGATTTAACTCATGTGCTTATCCACAAGATTGTAAGATATTTCTGGTTAAGTATATTGAATCTATTTATTATTGACTTAGTCCATATAGTTGTCTAGTTTTCTATACAAAGAATTAACACCTGTCTCAGAATGTTTTAATTACTTTTTGTATGATCACCAGGCTGAAAGCCATGGCTTTCATAAAGCTTGTGAATCGTCAAATCAAAAAGCCATAACGTACACTTGCCATTTAAAGATTCAATGCTGCCACTTTAAAGACACACATTTCTTCTAACATTATGCAAGCAATTTGCTTTGCTCAATGTATATATTAAAGTGTATATTTTTTTTGTGCTGTCTCTATCTGTAAACATCATGCATGTCCATGGCTAACACAGCGGCAGTCTGCACACATCAACATTGCTAATTGTTCAATCCCAGAATGCCAACAAAGCATTTAGAAATTGAATGTAAAGATTTTTGTGAAATGTGCGTGTGCCTCCAGGATGAATCCTTTAGGTAAGAATAAAACGTAATTTGCCGGTTTCTAGTATGCTTGTGTGGAACAAACATACTTACATAGTTCATTAGGTTAAAAAAACTCCATAAGGGTCTACTCATTAAAGAGCAGGGAATTGAAACTGGAATTTCAAACTTAAGGCCAAAGTAGCTGAGTTGGAAAAAAATCTCCCATTTAGTTGCATTGGAGATTTTTCCAACTTTGCTACATTGGCCTAAAGTTTGATATTGATATTCCCATCTCAGTTCCCTGAAATTATGCCTTAATTGAATAGACCCTTTTATAGTCCATCAAGTTCAACCATTCCTCACACCCATATTAGTTGATCTAGAAGAAGGAAAAGGAAAAAAAAACACCCACTGAGACAGTGTCATCTCAAAGGGGGAAAACATTCCTTTTGATTCCAAAGCAGTCAGACTAACCCTGAATCAATGTTACCTTATCTACATTTATTCGTGATAACCCTGTATGTATTTCATAACTAGAAAAACATCCAACTGTAGATAACTGTAAAAGCCAATTGATTAATGGTGTTTTAAGTGTTAAACAGAAAAATCAATCATGACTTGTTGATCTCTACTACCTCAAGCATTTTTGCATTTTAAAAGCAAATAGCTTGTCTGTCATAATGAAGCTAGCTGAGTAATGTGCAATTAAATTGTTTTATGTATTATTAAATGAGTGAATCATTGAATGATTGTCAGAAGGAGACCTTGCAAAAAACATTTGTATTTTTAATATTGGTAGCTCTGAAAAGACTAAGTTATCTATCCATTTATTTTTATTCCAGGCAATAAAATATTTAAAACTTGATTGTGCACATTGTTTTCATTACCTGTGAAGAATGCCATTTAGAGCGCTCTTTTGGGCATAATCTTGTTCCCATAGAGGCCTTCTAGCATGAATATAGCGACACTTTCTTTTGATGGCTTAATGTGTTGCTTCTTAGCGAAACATGTACGTGCCCTTAGGATATTATACATTAAACAGAAATGTGTTGTTTGCAAACATAACATCAAGCTTTTAGTTTATGCTTGGAAACTTTTTTTATACTTAATGCAAAAAATCCCTTTTGTGCAGGGCTCGACAAATAAAGGTCACCATGGCAACTAGTATCTTGCAGCTCAACTGTCCCAGTCCCACACTCGGTTGCCCGTTATTTACTGATCAGATAAGGAGCCAAGTGTGGGACAAGCAGCACAGAGCTGCAGTCAGATTCACCCCTGCTTCCTGTTCCTGCTGTTCACCATGGAGTGTGAGGAGTGATGGTAAATTCTTCTAGCCACCGCTGCTTCTATTTCAGGAGTGGGAGCCTCAGTGACCCCACCAAACCCGCAGTTCAAGAAATGTTGCCCCCCCCCCCTTAAACTCGTCATAAGGTTGTGAAGGGGTTAAGTGTGCATGTGGGTATGTGTATGTGAATGGTGTGTATATATAAGTGTATGTCAATTATATATGTATACGGACTGGGGCCCAAGCATTTTCCTTTGGGATGCAACGTTTGGTACTGGCTCCTAAAGTTTGCTTGCCGTCTCCCACATTTAAATCACATTTTGTAAAGCCTTTCCCTTGTACATTGCATTTGTGTCCCTGTTAAAAAGTATAGCTCCACCGCATAAATAAGTACGGTATTAAACATTGTGTGACTAGAATTAAAACTTTTTCAGATATATTCATAGTTTGTGAAAATTTAGGATAAGTTTAGCTATCCTATTTTCACTATAAATTATCATTTCATATCTCATCTGAATATATAGCACTACATTTTTGGAGATTATTTTATTATAATTCTTACACAAAAATCTCCTCTTTAGCAAAACATTTTCATTTTATAAGTAATGATTCTCTTTCCTTTTAGAAACCTTTGAGAAGAATGGTAATTGAAGAAGTTGGAGGACTAATGGAAAGTTCAAACCGCTTCCTTACGGAAAGTGCCAGTAGCAGCTTGAAACTTCGCTCACAGTCTTTTGAATCTGATCAAGACAAGACAAATAAAGACAAAGCCATATCTACCTCACCAGTTATTCCCAGAGCAAAGGTGTTAAAAATAGAAGAAATACATGACACACCAGTTTCTCTGTAAGTTTGTACATTACATTAATATTTATTTATAAAGCGCCAACAATTTACGTAGCGCAAGGTAACAGTTATATATAATAGGGGTGCATCAAAATTATTTATATTTTTTTATTTTGTTGATCTTCATTCTGTAATTGGTTTTCGTAAGTCTAACTTTTGAGAATGGTGTACAGATGAATTTCTTGTTTTGGGACATTTCTTATCCCAGAGAAGAATATCAGAGTGTGACAACTATTTGTTTTCAGACAAACAGACCAATTCTGGAGAAAGCCTAAATTATTTTTAAGAGGGAAGAAGGCTTAAATATAAAGGTACCAGCAGCAGTTATTGGAGAAGCTGAGTCTTCCTGGTTGCAGTATTATATTTACGGGAGGATTCTTTTTAATGTTAAGAGAATAATACATTCCCTGTACAGTTTAGTGAAACACAGCGCTTTTCTGTGATTTTCACACAGTATCGCCAACAAGAAAGGGGAGGTTTCAGGGCCACTCTCCTACCACTGTTCCAATTTGTAGACCTAACATGAGGATTTGTTAAAATAGATAGAATATATTTTATTTCTGAAAACTTTTTGTGAATCCTCAGATTTTTGCAATACCATTCTGCTTTAGCACTCCGATAGTTAATATTTAAATACATTGGTAACTTTACAGTTTTATACACCACCAAATGCACATTTAATTGATTTACTCCCAGGCAAACAATCCACACTCTTTGTGTAATCTTTTGCATGCAACGTAAATACAATTTTACTGAGCTGTTTATGAACTGAAAAGGATCCCTAGCATATTGTTATATTTTCACAGTAACAGAACCTGAAAGTCATTCCCCTCAATCGTCTATTTCACTAAAGCAGTTTATGCTACACTTTATTCTGTGGTTTTGCTTTGAAGTTCTGGAATTCCCTTTTAATGCAAATTATAAAGTATGTTATACATCATAGTTATACAGTTTAATGTCTGAGTGTTGTTTGAGCTGTGTAATTGGAAATAAAGATATATTTTTAAAGAATCACCCACTATATTATAAAAATTGGTTATTTTGTAGGTTTCTGGAATAGGTTATATATTTATATATTTAATTTTTTATTGTAAACTTTTAAATATTAAACAATATTTGAGACTGGCTTGTCCCTTTTTAACTTTGGAAAACTATGATTATGTTGCTATGGCGACCAGGAAATTAGACCTGGCGCCCGGGTATTGTTATCCTCGTATGGTGCAATTGTCACTGGGATAAAAAAAAAAAAGCTTCTGACCTGTGTGTATGTGTGTGACTGACTATATATGTGTGTAGAAGGGGAAGGGGCTGGCAGGTGACTGACTGTGTGTGCCGTTGTCCGACTCCTAGATTTTTTTTTTTTGCTGGCCTCTAAAACTAAGTTTATCAAGCCTGCTATTAGTGTCCAACCTAACAAACAAATGGAACATTTTAAGAGATTACAATATGCTTAGGTGTTTTAATTTTAGAAGTAATTCTATACTGCAAGATGTCAACAAATATCATACCCTTTTATTAATTTAATTGGATTTCAATAAAATACATGTATATTTCATAAAGATGGTGATTACGTAAAATATACTATTATAAGAATGGAGTAAATGGTGATTTTTTTTTTTTAATTATTTTTATATTAAAGCTTTTTATTTTATTTTATCTCTATTATCGCTAGTAGTGATATGTCTTCTACCAAATACATTGTTCTAAACCATATTTTTTTTATTTTTACATAGAATATCATCTGCTGTCAAAGTTCAAACACCTCAGGTAGCAGCTGTAAAAGTGGAAAACTTGGAGAGTATGATGCCAAGGACTGAAGTCCCTGGAGTTCCTGCAAATTCATTTCAGCTTGAATCAGACTTCAGAACACTGAAAGGGAACCCTGATTTATTATACCTATACCTAAAAGTAAGAAATTACAAGTAATGTTTTTATTGGTACAGTTTATAAATAACTTTTGCTTTAACAACAATGCCCGTACATGTACGAGCTCCCAAAGCAATGCATTGGTTACAATGCCCGTACATGAACAGGCTGAGTTTAAAATAGTGCAGTCGCTGCGTTTTTGCCGCAATTCGCTCTATTTTCGGCTTTGTGGGTGTTTCACAAACGATGGCCTTTGGCCTCTGGGACAGCCCAAGGGCAGTCTTAAAGTGACAGGCCAGTGACAATAGTCACTGACCTGTCAATCATGCCCCCTCACACTATGCAAATCAGGTGAGGGGGTATTTCAGACTTGCCTCTATCAGAGGCAGTCTGAAACACCCAGAAAAGGGTCTTACTTAGCCTGTCTCAGCTATTGCAGGTGTCTCAGCCATTGCAGTGTGGATTTTGTTTACCAAATAGGCTAATCACAATCCATTGCCAGGCTCCCCCAAATTTGGTGTGAGAGATGGGGTAAGTTGATCCTGGTTGCCTTAACAGTTAGGCAGACCAGGATCAACCATTATTTTTGGCATTTATGATGTGATCCATGTGAAAATTAATCACATTGATCACATGCAATAAATGCAAAACATAGTAAATGACAATCAGTGCTATGTGAACAAAATCCTTCCCCTCTCTCACTGATACACTTGTATCAGAGAGAGAGAGAGAAAGGGGAAAGATATATACTGTGTTCCAGAAATTAAAAAAAAACTCTTTATTAAAATGTGTACAGTACACAAAAGGTTAAGTTTAAAAAAAATGGTCTGAAGTGATAGCACTATCTGTCCTTAAAAAAATCAGTATATGATATGGTGAGATTAATTTAAGAAGCAAGCAGGCACTATTTAAGCACACACATAGCTAAAGTTGTAAAGTAGCTATTTTCCAGAACGGACATCAAAACAAAAAAATAATATTGTCCTGAAGGGGTTAACAGAAGCATAAGCTATTGTTTGATTGCTCCCACATACCATTCCTTTCCCAGCGCCTGTCACAGCTGATAAGGTAACAGGTGGAAGTTGTCACGGCAACGCCTGTAGCCAATTGGCTGCAGCTGTTGTTGCAGGCAGTGAGAAATCCTTGGTTTTAGGTCAACTCAAGACGGGAACTAGTTAGCTCAAATGTAAATTAATCAAATGAAGTGCGTTTACAAAATAGATTTTTTTTATACATTTGCTAGTCTTGTGCTGAATTATTTCCTAAACAGCAACAGTCTGGTAGCATTTTCTAAGCAGTGAACAATTTTTTGGAAAGGTGAAGGAATGTTTCGAAACAGATTATGTTGTGCTCAAAGACAAGCAGCAATACACTCAGCAAAACCGAAACAAGCGCTCCTATGGAATGTGTTGTATATATTTACTCATTGCCTATGAAATTACTTTATACCAAAGAATCCAAATATCTTTACTGTAAAACAAATATAACCTCTTCAAAATTTCTGCTCCTCTTTTTTTTGGTAGCAAATTGAACCCTCACATTATCCTAAATTATTCCAAAAAGCTTTGGATCCAGATGTGTTCAATGAAATATTAAGAATTCTTCAAGATAAGTACCTTGGGTGAGTGTTTCTCATGACAACTGCTTTTAGTGCATATTACTGTTTCCCAACAGAATTTCTGGGATGTTTTTGTTTTGTTTTTTGGATGTTTAATTCAAAATTATATTTATTAAAGTCCATTTTTTTCCCAGTAATTCCAACTAGTCTTAGTAATTCCTAAATGCTCCTGACTCTGCATTTGCAAACATGAGGGAACTAGCTGATAAATAAGACACGTGGGCTTGCTACTGAACCCGTTACAACGGGAAGAAGACTGACGTAAGTGATGTCACAGTGTTCTTTTGATAGAGGGTGTACAGCACTCTCAATGGGCAGTCAGGCAAATTATGATTCACAATAACCAATTTCACTAGAACAAAATTGGGATTACTGACCTTATCTATTCTTGCATTCATTAGAGCATACTAAAAACAAGTTAATCAAGACTGCATATAGAGCTGTGTGAAAGAGAACCCAAACAGCTACTCAAATGTTTTCATGTAACTGTGCTAGTATTCAATATTAAAATATACCTGTTATGAAAAAATTACTTATTTTATAACAAAAAGACAAAAAATTATATATATCACACATCGTGCAAGCCAAATTTGCTAATTGGTTTCTACTGCATTGCACTAGAACCTCGACACTTCGTCCAAATAGAATGCATAGCATTAAAAACTAAAGTTCACTACTGGAGTAGATGCGTACACATCCACCCGAGGATCGCATCTCATCCCACACTGCTTAGTGTGCCATTGCACATGAAGTATTGTGGGATGTGGACAGTGGTGTATCTTGATTTTGTGCTGCCCTAGGCAGACAAAATCCGGGCACCCCCCTACCCAAGCTGCACACCCACGTAACACACCTAAGACATGCCCCATGACCTCCATTTCATGACCCCACATCACACATAACATTCAGACTCACATCAAGCTCATACTCCCATCACACACACACACTCCTACTCCCATCACACACTCCTACTCCCATCACACACACACGGTCTCCCATCACACACACACTGTCTCCCATCACACACACACTGTCTCCCATCACACACACACTGTCTCCCATCACACACACACTGTCTCCCATCACACACACACTGTCTCCCATCACACACACACTGTCTCCCATCACACACACTCTGACTCCCATCACACACACTCTGACTCCCATCAGCACTTACCTTTTTCCCTGGTGGTTAGTGGCAGGCAGCATGGTCCCTCCATGCTGCCTGTTCGGCTTCCCGGCGATTGTGCCGACAGGTCACGTGACCGGGCGCGCGTATGACGTCAGCGCGCCCGTCACGTGACTGTCAGCACTTCCGTGTCACACTGCACGGGAAGCCGAACAGGCAGCACGGAGGTTTCTCCAGTGCTGTATTTACCGCCTAGGATGCCTCGCGGTAAATACAGCACTGGATGTGGATGCCATCGTTTGTGGGAGGCAAGTCGTAGTGGAGGTGAAATATATCTTCTAATCTGCATATGTGTTGGCAGTTTCACCAGCAAGCATAAAGATTACATGTTTGAACTGAATGTGAACCTGTCAAAAAGTTGAGCATTCTTGTGGTATATTCTTTAGAGAGTGTACATAACATTACTTCTCCTTTTCTTAAAAATACTGGAATATGAAATGTTACTTTGTTTAGAGATTACCTAAAGTAGTTTCATTTTACTTTTAATATCAACACTGTTTTTTTGTGTTTTTAGGAGAGAAGACACATCTCTTATTTTTGAAATCCTACAGAGTCTTTCTGAACTCAGGAGGTTTGATATGGCAGTACTGTTTTTGTCTGAACCAGAAAAACAAAGTAAGTGACATGTCTCTAACTCAGAACTATTGGGATAGACTGAGTTGTTAATTTCATTATATGTAATGATACAGTTATGTAGCTGTCAACACATTTAATTTAACTAAAATATTTACATTATCACTACAGAAAAATCAACTTATTTGTACATATCAATTGTATGTATTTTTGGACTGCTTCCAGCAATCTGCATATGTCTATGGCTCCTATGTGAAACAATATATCACATTCATCTGCATAGCAAAGTGCTTGTTTATAGAAGAACATTGTATCAGTGTCATCTGCTCTAGGGTTAATGATTGTCTTGAAAATTAAGGTTTGGACCCTCTTTGGCACTTTTGAAATCAGAAATAACTTTTAATTATTGAATAATAAAAAAAATAAGAATTAGTGTTCCTTTTCCACTCATACTACAAAAATATTACACTAAGTGTTGTGTCTCAGCTTGAAATTAAATATCAGAAGACTAACATGTAGTGCTCTATTCGCTAAACAATGAGCTGTGGTAAACTGGAAAATTGTTATTAATTTCTTGTTTTGGTAAACAGTTTTGCAACTTGGTTATCAGTTCATCATAATCTACATTTAAGTGAATAAACTCTGATTTTGTTTCCATATACGTATATATAAAAAGTAACTATTTATAAACAAGCACCATGTAATGTGTATTGTTTATATTAGAATTGATTTGTAGTGGTGTTTTTTTCCCTTTCTACCTTACATAATGTTTGCTTTCTTCTTTGCAGTTGTTCATGCCTTATTTGCTCACATAGAGCAATCACAGAAGAACAACGAAGCTGTTAAAGCTCTGAAGAACAAATATGGTCTTTGAATATTATGATCATGAACAGTAAAATATGAAATGAGCCAAAACGTTGTAAAATTAAGAGATAATCTCTTAAATGTAGATGCTCCCTATCTTTTAAAATAAACATTACATTTTTGGGGATGTGTTATTAAACAAAAGGTTGTCCATTTTTAGGCAATGTTTACCTAACCTATATATTTGATGTGTATATCTATGTTCTAATAAATATATACGAAAATGGAAAAAGATGTTGAAACCACCTTGTAAGAAATAATGTTTCTAGGTAAATGCTCTGATAATATTATAGAATTAAGTAATACTTTCAGTCAGTGCCGGACTGGCCCACCGGGATACCGGGAAAAATACCGGTGGGCCGCCTGCCCCAGGGGCCGCTTTTCAGCGGTGGCCGCCACTTTAAGAAATTCGGCTGCTGCAACAACCGGAGACAGCAGTCGAATTTCTTAAAGCGGTGGCGGCCGCCGAATTGCTTAAAGTGGCGGTGGGCCCGTTTACTTACCTGCTTCCTTGCTGCTCTGAAGGTCCTTGGCTGTGAGGGAAGCGTTGTGCGCTCCCCTCCAGCTGCGCGGATCAATAAAGTTTGTTTAAACTTTTTTTTCCAATAAACTTTATTGATCCGCACGGCTGGAGGGGAGCGCACAACGCTTCCCTCACAGCCACGGACCTGCACCGGGAGACAACAGCAAGGAGGTAAGTACTGCCTGGGGAAGGGGGGAGGAGGGTGGCATAACGAGCATACTGAGGGGAAAAATCCTGGCATATTGAGGGTCAAAATCCTTGCTTATTAAATGGCAATATCCTGGCATATTAAGTGGCAATACCCTGGCATATTAAGTGGCAATACCCTGGCATATTAAGTGGCAATACCCTGGCATATTAAGTGGCATTATCCTGGCATATTAAGTGGCATTATCCTGGCATATTAAGTGGCATTATCCTGGCCTATTAAGTGGCAATACCCTGGCATATTAAGTGGCAATACCCTGGCATATTAAGTGGCTATATCCTGGCATATTCAGTGGCTATATCCTGGCATATTAAGTGGCTATATCCTGGCATATTAAGTGGCAATATCGTTGCATATTAAGTGGCTATATCCTGGCATATTAATTGGCAGTACCCTGGCATATTAATTGGCAGTACCCTGGCATATTACATGGCAATACCCTGGCATATTACATGGCAATACCCTGGCATATTACATGGCTATACCCTGGCATATTACATGGCTATACCCTGGCATATTAAGTGGCAATAGAGTGGCAAAATCCTGGCACTACAGGAGGGATGGAGTGAAAGACACTACTGGGGGATGGGGTGAAAGACACTACAGGGAGAAGGGAGGGAAGAGAGACACTACAGGGGGAAGTGGGGGAGAAAGCCACTAAGGGGGAAGGGGGGGAGAGAGACGCTACAGATATGCGAGAGAGAGAGACACTACAGATATGCGAGAGTGAGAGATGCTACAGAAATGAGAGAGACAATACAGAAATATGTATTATATTATGCAATGGGCTGGTTTAAAATTTTTATGCTATGGGGTTGGTGTACAAATTTTTCCCAGGGCTGGTTTTTGTTCCCAGTCCGGCCCTGCTTTCAGTGATTACAAAAATCTGACTACTGGTGAATCTGACTACAGAAGTAAAATCTGTTCAGTGGCAATCATTACTTATGTTTGTACACATGGTATTGACACATACAATCTAAACATTAAAATCATCAAAGTAAATGCATTTTGTGGTCTAGTCAATAAAACTGAAGTTAAAAAGTGAACTGCAAAATTAGTGAATAATAGCTTCTACAACTTGCCTATCTTTCCAGGTCTAAATTGTGCAGATTACATGTGCATCAATCCATAAAACATCCTCTGTAAAGCTTTCGGTAGTCAAAAAATCTCACACATCTTGATTAATCCAGTGGCACTAGGCCTTGATTTTCACTTTTTTACTTCATTAATTGAAGCTAAATTTTAAAACATTTTGCCACATGAGTGGGAGTAAACCCAACGTGTATCAGTGGCCGGCTCAAGACGTGTTTCGCTTGCCGCAAAGGTTGAAATGCATGTATTTCCATACACACAACCACAATTTGATAGAAGCGTGAGTACATACAGGGAAATTCTGTGTGGCCCTGCCCCCTCCAAAGATCGTGCTGTTCATACAAGACTGTGCACATCGCACAGCTTATATACTGGTAACAAGGCTGCAGGGAGATATTTTATGCTGGGAGATTTCCTTGCAGTCTTGTTACCAGTATACAAGCTGTGCGATGTGCACAGTCTTATATGAACAGCAATTTTGCGAGGGGACGGTGCCACATGGGAGGAGGAAGGGCCTCAGGGAATTTGGGGGCAGAGCTACACGGAGCTGAGAGGTGGGACTGCAGGGTGCTTGAGGAAGAGATGTGACCCAAGCTAGGACGCAAAATGGCAGACATTGCATGTGCAGCAGTTGCTGCTAAACAGAGGCGTCGCTAGGGGGGGGGCTACTGGGGCTGAAGCCCCGGATCTCTCCTCCATAGCCCCGAATCGCACTCGGCTCTGCCCCCTAGCGTTAGACCCCGCCTCCTGCATGCTGAACAGCACCAGACTCCATCCCCTCAGGATCGTCTCTGCCCCTCGTGCTTAACTCCGCCCCCTCAAGCTTTGCACGTGAGTGTTTGGCAGAGTGTGAGTGGCAGAGTTATTAGTGTGCATGTGTATGTATGTGAGTGGCAGAATGTAATTTGCAGAGTGTAAGTGGGTGTGAGTGGCAGAGTTATGAGTGTGTATGAATGTGAGTGGCAGAGTGTAAGTAAGTGTGTGAGTGTGGCAGAGTGTGTTTGGAAGAGAGTGTGTGTGAGTGAGTGGAAGAGTTATGAGTGTGAGTGGCAGAATGTAAGTGTGTGTAAGTGGCAGTGTGTGATTGTGTGAGTGTTTTAAAGAGTGTAAGTGTGTGGCAGAGTGTAAGTGTGTGTGAGTGGCAGAGTTTTGGAGTGTATAAGTGTGAGCAGCAGAGATATGAGTGTGCGTGTGAGTGAGTGTAAGCGTGAGCAGCAGAGTTATGAGTGTGTGTGAGTGGCAGAGTGTAAGTGTTCGAGAGTGAAAGCGTGAGCAGCAGAGTTATGAGTGTGTGTCAGTGGCAGTGAGATTACTAGGAGAAAATGTGATTAATTACTATT
Organism: Pelodytes ibericus; assembly: GCA_036172795.1. NCBI lineage: Eukaryota > Metazoa > Chordata > Amphibia > Anura > Pelodytidae > Pelodytes > Pelodytes ibericus. The sequence goes on along the minus strand of CM069858.1, from coordinate 54,627,627 downwards.
ATTCATATTGAATGTGATAATCAAGTGTGAAACAGTGCTCATACCATTTTTATTTTCACACCTGATTATCACATTCAATATGAATAATAGTGATTCATCTTTATATATAGGCTTTATATTGATGGCAATGAGTACATACACATGGCATTAAACATCACCTCGTTATAGTATTAAACCCATACATTATGAGTGAATGTGCTGCTCATTACCGTATTTGCTTGATTATAAGACGACCCCCCAAACTTTGGATATTCCTTTAGGAAAAAAACTAAAAGCCTTAATATAAGACTACCCTATAGGAAAAAAGTTCAACTTGTATATATTCACATGTAAATTGCTTTTTTAATAAAAAATTATATCAAAAAGTTCAGACATCCCCCAGCTGCCCAATTCTGCCTGGTAGCTAGTGGGGCAGCGGAGGATGTCTGCATGATGAGCGCAGACCTCCCCTGCTGCCGCCCGGCACGACCCCCGGGACTTCTATGACGAAGCCGGAGGTACCCGGCTTCATCGCGCAGACATCCCCTGCTGTTAGAGAGGGGGATCCAGGTCCCCTGCAGCTCTGCTGGGGACCTGGATCCCTGTTTTATAATCTGACCTCAATTTGAGGTCAGATTATAAGACAACCTCGATTATAAGACGAGGGGTATTTTTCAGAATTTTTTTTCTGAAAAAAACTTTCTTATAATCGAGCAAATACGGTATATTATAGGCTTTACTCATGAAAGAGAGAATTGCAGGGAATTGAGATGGGAATTTCAAAATTAGGGCTAAAGTAGCAGAGCTGGAAAATTTCTCACATTCAGTTGAATTCCCCTCTCATTTCCCTGCACTTCTCTCTTTTATGAGGTTGGTAGAAGGAGCATACCTTCATACCTCAGCCTATTCTCCCCAGGTTTTTGACCCCTTTTTATAAAAAAAAAAAAATAAATAAAAAATATTTGTGATGTGCGTGTGAGAGTTGCAGGTTTACACACGTGTCTGCGTTGCAGATTGTCTGTGTGGGAAAGGCCATCTGTGTGTATAAGGTTGTCTGGATGTGTGTGTGTGAGTGTAAGGTTGTCTATGTAAGGGTATCTGTGGGGGGGGGGGGTCAAGGTGGTTGTCTGTGTGTGTGATATGATACACACAAATAGTCGGTCACAGGCAGACATACAGTCAGTCACACACACAGTCAGCCACAGACAGACACACACACACACACACACACACACACTCATCCAGTCAGCCAGTCACAGACAGACACACACCTACAGTCAGTCACAGACACACACACATACATTCGGTCACAGTCAGACATACAGTCACACACACATACAGTGGGTCACATAAACACACAGTCACACACACACACACACACACACACACACAAAAAAGTGCATCTATCAATATGTCCCCCTCCTGGCTGCTATACCTCATTCTAGCCTGGTCTGTGCCCTGCTGTTGTTTCTAGCCCTGCTGAGCACACTCAGCGCTCGGACACTATAGTATGGTGCATGTGGGGATGGAGCAGGAAGACTGTGCAGCCGGTGCACACACTGCTCCCCCGCGCTCCGCTGGATAAATAAAATGATCCCAGCGACGAGGGCACCATGCAGGGACAACAATGACTGGGCGCCAGGTATAATTTCCTGGTGCCCGAGATTTGTTGAACCCCGATATATACCCATATATACCTATTGTTCATTGGCGTCAATTATATCAGTCTGTATGCTGCCTAAGCATGTGATTTTATTTACTCCACTTCTATCAAATCTATCATGGGCTCCAGCCCCGGATCTTTTGGAGACCTAGCAACGCCCCTGCTGCTAAATGGTAAAATAACAGTGTTGCATAGGTTTTTTTTTTGTTTTGTTTTTTAAATGGCACAGCTTATATATTTATATGCTTATTCATTTATTTCAGACAGTCACTTATGGTGTGACAGTTGACCTTTAAATGTCTTTGAATTTCAGCCTTTTTTAGAACCTCCTATATGTATGTAAAAACATGGATAAATTCTCGTTTTGACCTGTAACAAAGACTTTCATAATTATGAAAAAATTGCAGAAAAGGGTATCTTTTTATAAAAAAAAAAAAAAAAATTCCATGAGCTCACCCACGGGGATCAAACTGGCCTGCTACTTATGGATGTCTGCTCTAGCCAACTCCAGGATTCACAGTGACTGAGAGCCTCTGTGTAAAGCCTGATGTCACCATGCTCTTCGTGAGGCGCTCACACCTATACTACCACACGACAGCTAGCTTCTCCTTGGTGATTGGAGGCTATGTGCAGCACCAGCTTGCATTCGATTGGGACAAGTAATAATTGCTTGCTGATGCCGAAATAGCAGGTCTTGGGGCAGTAAAGTGCCACCAAAGTCAATTAGCTCACTGTGACACATGCAAGGCCTGGCACTGCTTGTCTCTTTCCAAATGCATGTAGATTGACTCCATTTTATTCCTTTTTCCAGACTCATTGGCGTGCCATATTTTAACACTATTTTATTAAGGTCCACTCTGTTGGTATGGGAAAACTGAGGTCTCTCACTGCACTAGCAGGGAGACTGCTGCAACCCTGATACTTCCCAGGTCAGGGGATAAATTGGCATGTGCCTTAAAATATAATACCAGTGACACTCAGTTTAGTGGTTCTTTAACCCCTCAGTGACATTACTTTTTTGGCTTAACTGACGCTTGGTGACATTGCTGCTTTGTGTTTTGCTGTAATTTATTTCTTTCTCATTTAGTTTACCCACACAAACTATATATTGTTTTTATCATCATAAGAAGGGATTTTCTTTTGACACCTTTATTTTGATAATAGAATTTAATTTAGTAATATTTGAAAAAATCGAATACTCATCTACAAGAGACAGCAAAAAAAACACTGCTTAATAGTTTCTAATATTTGTCCTGAGATCAGAAATAGCCTATGTTTTTTTTTTAATACTTTATTTTATAAATTTTTCCATATAAACATACATAGACAATATATAAAAACGCAGACAAATACGTTTTAAAAAACACATCGCTTAAGGGTCCCATATTAGGTTATAGAAAAGATTTCTCCTTTGACAATGTGTTAAAACCATACAATATATTACAAACACACATATAATGTGGAGAACGACACCTCAGTTGGACTATCGAATTTCTACTGAACCCGGGGGAGGAGAGAGGGTGGGCAGCATAAATATCAAACAGGACAGGGCCAGAATGAGAGCTAGTAAACACCAAGAGAAGATCATGGATATAGCTCATGAAAGCTCCCCAGAGAGGGATTAGGCATCACTTTATTACGAGCTGTTATATTTAAATTCATTCCAATAGGAATGGTCTCCTCTCCCATTTACCTCATATTTTATTAAATTTATCTAATTCCATTCTGTGGGTAAAATAGCCCCTTTCCATTAGCCGTTGAGTTTCTATTTGATTTTCTGTCTGTGCCCAATAGATTTTCCCACCTTTATTCCACTTCCTTGCAATCACAAGCTTGGTTGCTAATAATATATGTATTGTCAGGGGCAGATCCACCCTATCTATTTCTTCCAGGTCCTGATGCAATAAGGCCCTACGGGGGGGAACCCGGGAGAGTCTTCCCACAGATACCAGAGATAACACCAAAGATCTTTCTCCAGCAGTCGCGCAGTTCCCCACATTCCCAAAAGATGTGGAGGAGTGTGCCCCCGCTCATTTTGCATCTCCAGCACCTTCCATCATGCATGGGATTCCTTTTTTTTTAACCTCGAACGTGTCATTTGTTGGTCAGCTTGAAGAATACTTCTTGTAAATTTAGACAGTGTATATACTTTCTTATGCCATTCCAGCACTTATACCAACTATCAGCATAATCTATATCCTCCAAATCAGAATTTAGGTCTCTCTCCCAACTCCCCCATGCAGATGGAACATACTGCTGTTTCAATTGTTTAATCCAGTTCGTGCAGATTTTCATGCTTTTTTCTTAGGTTTACCATGAAATAAGTTATCTATCGACTCTCCATTATCCTTATTATTATGCATGTAAAAGTTTTCTACCAGAAAGTGTTTTATTCTAAAGAATTTGAACAATTCCCTCAATGGCAGCTCGAATTCCTGTCTTAATACTGCAAACTCTTTGATTTTGTTCTCTACAAATAGGTCATCAATTCTCTTGTCTCAAGGTTCTTGTCGCTAAATCATCCATATTATACTCTAGTGCTTCAAAAGGGGTTGTTCTCAGAACCTTACCATTTATCTTACATCTCTTTTTAAAATCGTACCAAAATTCCATAAGATCTGCAAGAGTACTCCCTAATATCTTTTGTTGTATGATTTTCTGGTGGTCTTTGTTCAGCCATAGAATATTCTCTAGGTTATCTATTCCAGAGATTTCTTTCTCTATCTGCCACCATCCTAAATCCCTATTTGGGGTCCATTGAATCTTATTTACATGCATTAACATCGAGGCCTCCCAAAGGTCCTTAATTACTGGCATTCCAAGTACTCTTTTAGTATCCTGATACATAGTCTTTCTATTTATCCTTGGTTTTTTACCAAGCCATATAAACTCCATTAGCTTGCTTTGTATAAGTGTCAGTTGTTCTGTTTTTATTTTCCCTGGAGCCATTCTAAATATATAAAGCCACTTATAGATGACATAAGCCCTAACGGTATTAATTCTACCCATCCATGAGATAGAGACGTGTCTCCATTTATTAAATTTGTCTAAAAATCTTGTTACAATTAATTTCTGCCGTATTTTTGCCATCAGAAGGTAACGTAATACCCAAATATTCAATCCCAGAGGAATCCCATTGAAAGGGATAGTTTTCTCTCAGCCTCTTTTGTACATCTCTAGGTGTAGCTATACAAATTGCCTGTGTTTTATCTAAATTTAATTTATAGTTGGATTGTTCGCCATATTGCTGAATTAGCTTTAATAGCTCTGGGATTGAACACTCCGATTCAGAAAACGTCAAGAATACATCATCGGCATATGCAGAGATCTTATATTCTATATTGCCCATTCTTACTCCCTTGATATTCTTATTTTGTCTAATCAGGTTTGCCAGGGGTTACAATGATATTATATACAGTAACGGAGCCAAGGGACACCCCTGTCTCGTTCCATTGAATATATTGAACCAATCTGACTCAATGTTCTGCCCAACCACTTTTGCTGTGGGCTTCGTATACAGCAGTCTGATAGCGTCCAACATACCTATACCAAAACCCATAGATTTCAAGGTTTCCTCCAGGAAGACCCAGCTGACCCTGTCGAATGCTTTTTCCGCATCCAATGACAGGGACAGCGTAGGGTCTCCCCGAAGGTTTGCATATCATTTTTTATGTTAGTAGTGTCTTTTCCAGGTTTAGGGATTGGAAGAATTACTGCCTGAAGTGACTCTATAGGGAAGCACTTTTTCTTTATGGCTTCATTAAAGAATTTTGTCAAATAGGGAATTAGTCTAGAAGACAATGTCTTATAAAAGATGCCAGAAAAGCCATCTGGGCCAGGGGCTTTGTTGCTTTTTAGATGTTTTATAGCATTTGCAACTTCTATTTCAGTTATAGGCTGGTCCAGTTGTTTACTTTGTTCCTCTGATAGTTTATGTAAATTAGCCTCATTAATGTATTCTCTCACTTGATTACGAGAAAAGCCCTTATCTGGGAGATTATAAAGGGAGGAGTAAAAGTTCTTAAATTCCATAACGATTTGTTTGGGAGAGATTGTGGTTATTCCACCATTAATGATTTTAGATATTCTTGCCTTACTGTTCTCTTTTTGTAGCTGACTGGTCAATATTTTATCTGGTTTATTTCCCAGATAATACCACTTTTGTTTGGTACGTATTAGAGTTCTATTTGCTCTTGCAACTAATTTCTCATTTATATCTTTCTTAATTTGTTTAATTTCTAGACCATTTTGTAGTTGGGGGAATTGTTTATCCCTTCTTATAGAACTTTCTAATTTTATATTTAGGTCAGATAACTTAGCGGTACCACTACGATTTAGATAGATTTCTCTACTAAATAAATTACCCCTAACTATGCATTTATATGCGTTCCATATAGTATCCATCTGGGTCTCACTCAACAGATTTTCTCTAAAGAAGTGGTCTGACAGTTCCTCCAACTCTTCTACATACTTATTATCATTCAGCATGTGCTCCTTGATCCTCCAACTCCGCCTAACACCAGTCTTTCCACCCCTGACAACCCAAATAAGGGCACTGTGGTCGGTCCATGCCAGCTCCCCTATATCTATCCTCTCACATTCTTCAATCATATGTGCCTGCACCAAACACAAGTCAATCCTCGAGTACGACCCGAATCGGGCAGAGAAAAAGGTAAAGTCTCGTTGTTCCGGGTGTATCACTCTCCAAAGGTCATACAGTTTATATTTTGCTAAAAATTCATTAAATGGTTTAGCCAGACCAAGTATTGATCTATCCACCTTAACACCGAGTAGGTTGATTATCTGTGTAAATGATCATATATAGCGTGTTGCCCAATATTTACAGTAGGTAGTCCAATATTTACACAGAGTAGCTTGAATGCATTCCTTTGTAAGCTCTCTCTATATTTTAAGAGAGTCACCAATTTCAGCAAGAAGGAGTTATCAAAATGCAATATAAACCATATGCTTCAAGAAAAAGACAGTCAATTATTTACGGGCAGAATATACTATGCCTGCTCGCTGGCGTTTGTCTGGGGAAATTAGTCTTCGGTATCCGAATTGTCAGCAAACCGCACCCGACTCGCTGCCAACTTCCCGTCTTCGTCTGTCTCCTTTTTTTTTTTTTTTCCCCCAGCCGGGGAACCGCTTTGTATGTGGCGTCATTGTTTTATCTGCTATTCGATTTTTCGTGCTTGTGGCATATAGTCAGCACTTGTGTAGCCATATCATGGCATCTGCAGATTAGATGCGTAGTTCCACCTTCAGGATTCCTCACTCCGAGGACCGGATTCAGGCCGAGATTTTTCACCACGGGGGCTGCAGACTAGGTAAGGTAATAGTCGCTTTTCAGGGTAGGTTCCCCTCTCTCTCCATCCACACGCTACCTCAGACGCTCCGCCCTGTAGCGTCTACGTCATCACGTGTCCTTGACTGAAATAGCCTATGTTTTTGTGCTTTGTTTTTATTCATGTTACAGGGCCAGAACTATAGTGCAGAAGTAGTGCAAGGCTATTTCAAAATCCTTTCTTTTTCTTTTTCAAAATTAGAGATAGTGACATTGTAACACTGATATCTGTACTTAATCCATGAATGACCCCCCACATGTACATATTTTTAAAAACTAGACAACTCAGGGCATTTAACTTGGGGTATTTTGACACTTTTCATGTAGCCTTTTTACCACCAACCTTTGCCAAAGTTGTCAGTAAAAAAAAAAAAAAAGGGATTTTTCACACATATTCCAAATCAGGTAAACATTTCCTGCAAAATGTGAAGGGATATTGCATAGTTTGGTTAGGTCATTTGGGAGTTAAAAGGTCACATTTGAGAGTGTTATGGACAAATGTCTCTTTTACTATTATACACTTGTGTTTATGTCTTATTTGTCACACATTCCTTAAAAGAATATCCATGGTCATAATTTTGTTCCGTAACTATTTCCGTTTCCGATATTAACTCCTCCCCCACTTCCTTTGTTAACAGTTATGTGCCACGTGCAACAAAATGGAGAATCACTGTTAAAGTAACAGTAACTGTTTCCCCTGCAGCTCCTCTTTGTTCAGTAACTACTCACTCCCCCTCCCATCGTGTAACCAAGATGGAGCTGGAATGTGAGTGGGAGAGCTCTGTAATGATGAAGTCACATTCTTTAGGGTGGGTTTAGATAAGACCCCTGAAACTATTAGCCAATTGTTGAATGTATACTGTATGTTTAACTGTGACTCTGTACATGACGTATTTCTGTTTTAAAAGGAATCTCCCACTCTGGGAAATAAAGGTTTGCCTCAGGTTTTTCACTGATCAGAAACTTCGTCTCCGGTGTGAATTACTTCTAGGGGAGAGCGCATTAGTTGATCAATTTGGAAGGAGTAGATAGACAATAAAGCAAAGTTTGCTTTGATCCAAATCAGTTGGCGCCCGAAAAGGGACATTTGGGTTGTGTTGCTACGGAAGCCGCATTGAGGACCGGAGAGGAGAGCCCCAGAGACTGGAAAAAAGAGCCTGATCACCTCTGCATATGGTAAATTACCTATATTTTCCTGTCTTTGGACTTGGCCTGCACTCCGTGTCTGCGCCCGGCTTCTCGTGGATAACGCCATTGAACAGGTATATAGTTTGCCCAAATGTCCCCTTTATTTGAATAGAACCTGTCAATTGTCTATCTACTTCCTTAGTCATTCCTGAGTGTGTGTTTTATGTGTGTAAGAGTCTGCTTGCCTGAGAATCTGTTGTACTTCTGTTGTAATATTTGCTTACCATTATATTTTTTTTTTTTTTTTTTAAACTCGGTTGAGAGTTTAATGGTGTTATTTAACTCACTTTGGAAAAGAAGTTTGAGTGTTTTTATTGGCTCCATTTTAGAAAAGAAGTTGGAGTGTTTTTCTTTGCTCCACTTTGGAAAAGACGTTTGGGTGTTTTTGGCGTTATTTGTTCCACTTTAGAAAAGAAGTTGGAGTGTTTTTATTTGCTCAACTTTGGTAACGAAGTTTGACTGTTTTTGGCGTTATATGCTCTGTAGCGGAGATGCAATATTACCCAGGTTATCTCCGCTTATAATCCAAGTGAGACTCAGGAACAAGTAAATAGTAAATCCAAAGGCAGGGTTTCCAGCAGGTCAAATACAGCAATATCCCAACAGCAATCCCAATAACTGGACGACACACAGTTTCAGGAGCATAACTGACAAGCCTTTTACAGCAAGATTGAACTACTTTATTTGACAAACAACACAGACTTATATACACCAAACTGCAATCAGATAACACTTGATTAAACAATAGAAAACTTAAACACATCACCAGTAAAGCAGTATCTAGCCACTTTAATCTGGAGCCAGAAGCAAGGTAGTCAGACTGGGTGGCTGACATAACTAAACAATGGAAGGCTTTAATACACAGAAAATACAGCAGATACACGGATGCAGCTTTATACAGTATTTTTGTAGGGTTGCCTGGTGCCATCCGCTACACTGCTCCCCCTTGCCCACAAGCCGGCATACACAGTCTGATCCAACACGGATCGGCTTGGGGATGTCCGGGGAGGCTCACGGATCATTTCTCTAGGTCCGTTTGCCGAGACAACCCAATCCGCATTTCCATTCTGTTTACCCGGGCGGTACTGGATATTAAAGTCAAAGGGCTGCAGCGCCAGACTCCAGCGCAGCAGCCGGGCATTGTCCCCAGCCACCCGGTTTAGCCATACTAACGGGTTGTGATCCGTGAGCAGGGAAAAAGCTTGTCCGTACAAATATGGCTGTAATTTCTTCAGGGCCCACACCACAGCCAGGCATTCTTTCTCGATGGCGGCGTAGCTTACTTCTCGAGGTAACAGTTTCCGGCTGATGTAAGCCACGGGATGTTCTCCGCCATCGGCCCCGACTTGGCTTAATACTGCTCCCAATCCAAACATAGAAGCGTCTGTGTGGACAAGAAAACGTTTAGTTGGATTGGGAGCTGCCAAGACAGGGGCATTTGTCAATGCATCTTTTAACAACTGAAATGCCTGTTCACACTCCGGGGTCCAGGTTACTTGGCGGGGTTGGTTTTTACGTGTCAAGTCGGTGAGAGGTTTGGCCAGGGCACTGTAATTCGGGACAAATTTCCGGTAGTATCCGGCCGTTCCTAAGAACGCTAACACCTGGGTCTTAGTCCTAGGGGTGGGCCATTGAGCTACAGCCTCTACTTTGGCTGGTTCCGGCTTTTGCTTGCCACATCCTACCCGATGACCTAAGTACTGTACTTCAGCCATTCCTATGCTGCATTTGGCTGGTTTCAGCGTTAAACCAGCGGCCCTAATCCTGTCTAGGACCGCTCCTATATGGGTCAGGTGTTCCTGCCAGGTATTGCTGAAAATGGCAATATCGTCGAGGTATGCGCAGGTATAATCCTGGAACGCATCTAGGAGGCGGTCCACCATCCGCTGAAAAGTAGCCGGGGCGTTTTTCATCCCAAACGGCATGACCTTAAATTGGTACAAGCCGAATGGGGTGACAAAGGCCGACTTAGGGATGGCGTCTTGTGCCAAGGGTATTTGCCAATACCCTTTACACAAGTCAATTGTGGTGAGATAGTGCCCCCTCGCCATCCGATCCAGGAGTTCGTCTATCCTGGGCATAGGATAGGCGTCCGATACCGTCTTCTCATTTAATCTCCGGTAGTCTACACAGAACCGGGTCGTGCCGTCCCGCTTTGGCACTAGCACTACCGGAGATGCCCAGGGGCTGTCAGAGGGCTCAATCACGCCCAGCTGGAGCATCTCATCTATCTCCTTGCGCATGTTCGCCCGTACCGCTTCTGGGATGCGGTACGGGGTCTGACGCATGGGAAGTTGCCCTGGGGTGTCTACTTGGTGAGTGGCCAGAGGAGTGTAACCAGGTACATTAGAGAAGATATCCTGCTTCTCCCTCAACAGCTGTTGTACCTCGCTCCGCTCCTGTGGGCTCAACCGATCCCCCAGGGTGACCTCCCCTAAGTCCCCGGATAACTGACCCTCTCCCAGCAGATCCGGGAGAGGTAAACTGTCAAACTCCTCGGAGTTAGGCGCACATATAGCGGTCACTTCCTCCGAGCGCTCCTGGTAGGGCTTCATCATGTTCACATGGAGCATGCGTCGCCCCCCAGTACCAACGCACGAGCCGATTATATAAGTGGTGTCACACCGTTGTTCCACCACCTTATAAGGGCCCTGCCAGGCGGCCTGCAGCTTATCGTGTCGGACAGGTTTTAAGATTAACACCTTCTGCCCGACCTGAAAGCTACGGTCCCTGGCGCCCCGATCATACCATGTGCGTTGGCGTGTCTGAGCCGCCTGCAAATTCTCGCGTACCGTCTGAGTTAAGGCCTCAAGGCGGTCTCGGAATGCCAACACATAGGGTATGATGGGGGTGCCGTCAGTGCTCCGTTCTCCCTCCCAATGCTCTCTGATCAAATCTAAAGGCCCTCGTACCCTGCGGCCAAACAATAGTTGAAATGGGGAGAACCCAGTGGATTCCTGCGGCACCTCCCGGTAAGCAAAGAGGAGGTGTGGCAGGAACTTCTCCCAGTCCTTGTGGGTCTCTGCGAAGGTTCGGAGCATTTGTTTCAATGTACCGTTGAAACGTTCGCAGAGCCCATTCGTCTGGGGGTGGTAAGGGGAACTAATGACCGTCTTAAAGTCACAAAACTTCCAGAGGCGCTGCGTGACTTCGGCGGTGAACTGGGTGCCCTGATCGGAGACAATCTCCCTGGGGAGTCCCACCCGGGAGAATATCTTCATCAGGGCTTCGGCTACTGTCTCAGCCTGTATATTCGTCAGGGCCACCGCCTCTGGATATCAGGTGGCATAATCTACTACTGTCAGGATAAATCTTTTACCTGACGGGCTTGCTTTGTTGAGGGGTCCTATTAGGTCAACTGCTACCCTGCTAAAGGGTTCCTCGATTATGGGGAGGGGATGTAACTTGGCCTTGAGCCGGTCCCCCCTTTTCCCCACCCTTTGACAGGTATCGCACGTGTTGCAATACCTGCGCACCTCCTGGCTAATTCCCGGACAAAAGAAACTTTGGGTTAACCTGTATCGGGTCCTGCTGACCCCTAAATGTCCAGATAGCGGAATGTCATGTGCTATCCGTAGTAACTCCGCCCGGTACCGCTGAGGTACCACTAACTGCCTCATCACAATCGGGTCTGACCCGGATACCTGCTTATCCGTCTCCCGATATAACAGCTGGTTGTCCCAAATAAACCTTTCGCCCTCCCCCCCAGGCGTGTCTGCTGTCACCTTGTCCCTATACACCTGCAAGGTGGGGTCAGTCACTACCTCAGCTGCAAATTCGTTAGGAGGGGCCCAGGGGACACAGTCAGGGGAAGGGGAAGGATCTCTTACCTGAACCTCCGGGAGTGTGTTGTAGTCCTGGGTGCGGGTCTGTTGTCGAGTGACCACAGGGTGAGCTTCTCCTGTGGTGGGTGTCTGGGGCTCAAAAGCAGATGTGAGCCTCCCCAGATCATTCCCCAATAAAACCTCCGCTGGTAACTGCGGCATCAACCCCACCTCCACATGCCCTGCCCCCGCTCCCCAATGCAAATGTACCCTTGCTGTGGGTAGCCGGTATACTGCTCCCCCGGCTACCCTGACGGCCACAGTCTTATTAAGTTTAGCTTGGTCTGAGACCAGGTGGCTTTTTACCAGGGTGATGGTGGCTCCTGAGTCACGTAGCCCCTGAACCGCTTTACCCTCCAGATACACGGTCTGCCTGTGATGCTGGCGGTTGTCTGCGTTAGCCTGGACGGGATCTGCCTCGTGCAGTACCTCCCACTGCTCTACTGTTGTGATGGGAACTGCTGAACCATACGGTGTGGCCACGATGTCCTGGTAGTGATGGGCTGCGGCGGCTCTCGGTGGTGGTGGCGGACCGGGTCGAATCCAGGTGGAACGGTCCCGCAGCTGGGGGCATTCCCTTTTATAATGTCCCCACTTCTGGCAGTGGTGGCAAGGGCCCGACGTGGGCTGGCGGAAACGTGGCTGTGCAGCGGGTGGTGGTGGTGGTGGCAGTGACCTTGGTAGAGCTGGCGTGTAGTTATTTCCCCCAAAGGTTTTAAAAGGTACTTTTGGAGCTGCAGGTTTTTGCTGCCTGCGTGCATCCAGGTACTCGTCCGCCTTCCTGGCTGCTTCGGTAAGGGAGGTAGGGTTTCTGTCTCTTACCCACTCCTGTACCTCGCTGGTTACTCCTTCATAAAATTGCTCCAGCAGTACCATTTGCAATACATCCTCCATAGACCGTGCCTTGCTCGCTTGCACCCACCCCAAGACTGCTCGTTGCAGTCTGCATGCCCACTCAGCATGTGAGTCTTTCTCCACCTTCTTTAAATCCCTGAATCTCCGCCGGTATGCTTCTGGTGTTATAGCATACCTGGCCAATATAATTTCTTTCACTTTGTGGTAATTCCGTATTTCATCATTCGGTACAGTCCGATATGCCTCAGCTGCCCTCCCAGTTAACCTCCCTGCCAAAATAGGTACCCAGTCCTCTGTGCTGATTCTATGCAGTGCACACAGTCTCTCGAAATCTTGCAGGAAAGCGTCTATATCTTCCTCTGCCTCCACATATGTTTTAAAAGCCTGGTACGGTATTTTCGGCTTACCTTCATGTTGCATATTTACTGCAGAGCTGCGTTCCGGGGCCGCTGTTTGACTCCTCAGTATAAATTCCTGGACCTCCGTTATTGTTTTGGAAACAATCTCTGTTGGAGGGTGTTCCCCATAGAAAGACAGCCGAAATTGTACCTGCCTCTGGAACTCCCTTTGTTCCGGTGTTTCTCCCGAATTCCCCTGTTCGGGAACCGAATCGCCTTCCATTTGGTACTCCGCCATCAGTTCAGTGATAAGTGCCGCTTTTGTCTTATTGCTGGCTTGTATACCCTTTGCCTCCAGAAGGTCTTTTAGCGTGGAGCGTTTTAGTGTGGCAAAATCAATCTCCATCCGTACTCCATTTAGGCTTGTTCCTCTGTGAGTCTGGATCCCAGCGCTGCCAACCAATGTAGCGGAGATGCAATATTACCCAGGTTATCTCCGCTTATAATCCAAGTGAGACTCAGGAACAAGTAAATAGTAAATCCAAAGGCAGGGTTTCCAGCAGGTCAAATACAGCAATATCCCAACAGCAATCCCAATAACTGGACGACACACAGTTTCAGGAGCATAACTGACAAGCCTTTTACAGCAAGATTGAACTACTTTATTTGACAAACAACACAGACTTATATACACCAAACTGCAATCAGATAACACTTGATTAAACAATAGAAAACTTAAACACATCACCAGTAAAGCAGTATCTAGCCACTTTAATCTGGAGCCAGAAGCAAGGTAGTCAGACTGGGTGGCTGACATAACTAAACAATGGAAGGCTTTAATACACAGAAAATACAGCAGATACACGGATGCAGCTTTATACAGTATTTTTGTAGGGTTGCCTGGTGCCATCCGCTACATGCTCCGCTTTGCTAAACAAAAGCTTGAGTGGTTTTGTTTGTTATTTTGCTCCGCTTGGTAAAGAAGCTTGAGCGTTTTTTGTTGTTGTTTTGAGCCTCGTTTGTGTGTAGAATCTGGCGTTATTTTGTTGTTTTAGCTAAGCTAGTTTGGTGAACAGAAATACAAACAGGCGCCTGTTGTTTTGGTATGCAGATATTGTATGTGAAATTGAGTGCGTGTGTGACCTGAGTTTTTTATTAGCCGGCATTTATTTTAAGGTGTTTGTAATTTAATTACATCTGTGTATTGTGTATTTGCCTGTATATGTCTTTTTGGGTACCATTTATGTTAATTGTCTTGTTGCTCTCCTATTCTATCTTTTGTCTTTAGGTGAGCTGTGCTACAGCAGTCACATGGTTAAAAATCCTTTTGTGCTGGCTGAAACTTTCCTTCTCCCCCCCACTGCTTTTTCACACCTCCTTCTTTCTTGGTGTATAAGCAGCAGAAACTTTTTGTGTGCACGGTTTGATTCTTTTGTTTCTAATTCCTGTAATCTGTTTCCTTTTAAGTTTCTTTTCACTTTCTCAGTCTTGAATTTACAGTTTCCGGTTTCGGTTTGTTCAGGGATAGTTTGAATTTCTTTTCCAGTTGCTTTTTCCAGTAATATTACAGTGTTCACATGGGTCAATCAAGTGTTAGCTCCTTCCAAGGTCGGTTGGCCTGTGATCTTGTGAGGGAAAGAGCTGGGAAATCAGCTGTAGGAAAATTGGATAAAATTGTTAAGATTTGTGGAATTACTATGTCTCCTCAGGGCAGACTGCAGGCGGAGGATTGGAGAAAACTTTTAAACGATAAGAATGGGATATTGTTGGATAATGGATTAATGAAAGCTGCAGATGCTTGGTATAAAGTGGCTAAAGGGATTAAGAAGGAGGGCTGGATTGAGAAAGAAATAGATGTAAAGGGGCAGAAAATCTTTGTGTATCATGAGCCAGATAGTGTTTTTGAATCTGTTACAGACATTACCCACCCTCCTCCTTATGATGGAGCCTGGCAAAAAGGGAAGGTGACTAGCCCTGTCTCTGGAGCCCCCACACAGCCCACACCTGTGAGCACTCCCTCTCCAGTTCCTACCCCCTTGTACCCTGTCATTGGGGCAGACGGATCCTATTATTTCCCAGCCCCCATTCCTTCTCCACTTCAAAACCCAGTCACGCCTTCCCTTCCTGTTTCCTTGCATTCTTCTCTCTTGCCTGTCTCTGTGGATACACACTCTCTTTCAGCTCCGGTTGTTTCTGTCCCCGCCCAATTCCTTCCACTTCTCCCTGTCACTTCCGCCCTTACCTCTCCTTTAGCTCCTTCCATTTCTGCCCTTTCATTGTCACCATTTCCTGTATCTGCCACACCCATCCCTTCCATGATGGTCACTTCCTCCCTCACCCCTATATCCTCTTCGAGTCCTGCCCCTATCATGGCTGCCCCCAGTGTATCTGTCCCTATTATGACTATTGGTGCCACTGTACCTGCTGATTCCCCTGCTTCAGCAGTCCATTTTCCTCCTACCTCCCCCTTTGCATCAGGCCATTATCCCAATACATCACAATTTGATTCGCCCCAGTTTAATAATGCAGTTCCTCCCCTTGAGTCCAATACTGCAGCAGTTCCAGGTTCCATTCGCTCTGAAATAGCTGGTTTACACAATGATGGTAATATCCAGGAGGGACAGCCACCTAATAATATCCCTTGTATTCCCCTAGCAGGCCCTGGCAGCACCCAGCAGGGTCTGGGGGGAGCCCCTGTGATGTATGTTACCTTTAATCCATCCCAAGCTGCAACCCTGGTGAATTCACTTCCAGACCCAGAAAAACGGCCCATGCCCTTTTACAGACGGATTGTTCAGATCCGTAAAATATACTCTGCTGCATGGCGCGATTTGTTTAGTCTGTGTGAAATTAAAGCGGGGGATGCCTACTGGCCCATAATGGAAAAGAGTTTTGATGATGTCCGTCTCACTACTGACACAGATTTTCAATCTGGTATCACATTTTGTGAACAGCTCCATGCATGGGCTCAAGATAAATTAGCTGATCAGGCTACTTATATTAATAATATTGTTCAAGAAAAATCAGAAACGGTTGAAAGATTTAATTCTAGGTTAACTCAAACCTTCTCTGATCTGGATTTCAATACATGTAATAAGGCCCACACCCAGATGCTATCAGCTGCTTTCGTTGCAGACCTTAAAGAACCCATAAGAGACATCTTCGTCTTCAAACGACTTTATTGTTACCCGATAATGTCTCCTTACTACTCAGCTACACTTTGAATCCTGCCACTCTTCTGCCTCTTCCCAAGGGGGGAGTACCACACTATTGGTACAGCTATCGAGGACCTGAGGAAAAGTGGCCATATTGAAAGTAAAAACTCATGGAGACGGAATTCGGAAGAAACGTGTGGCAATCATAAGCTGACCAAGCCGCCATGGATGCTGCATGTCAATCAAGTGAAGTGGACAGAAGAGTGTCCGATCCAGAGTCTGATACAGGCACACACAAGTTGCTTCCTGTTGATTGGGTTCTGGTTAAAAAGTTCCTGAGAAAACATACCCTTGAACCCAGATATGTCCAGCTCCAGAGGAAGCAGATCCTGTTATAACATGAATTTTGTGTATTTGTTCTTGCTGCTAGGTCTGATAAAGGCCCGACAAGTCGCTATAACCAAAGACAATCATGTTTACACATTTTGGTACAATTCTTCTAGTACACGGGTAGCCACATTTGCATTTGATTATTGTGATGTCGTAAATTGTACATTTCCATCGTCATTATC
Organism: Pelodytes ibericus; assembly: GCA_036172795.1. Classification (NCBI taxonomy): domain Eukaryota; kingdom Metazoa; phylum Chordata; class Amphibia; order Anura; family Pelodytidae; genus Pelodytes; species Pelodytes ibericus. The sequence goes on along the minus strand of CM069858.1, from coordinate 54,610,706 downwards.
GTCAACAGTGTACAAAGATATACCTAACATCAAGGACCCATACATATGTGTGACTGATGACTATTGGGGATATGAGTGTAGTTCGTGGAAGGCAGCAGGTTGGAATACAGGGCCTGCCTGGGGCTATAGACCACAAAGTGTTTTAGACAGATTAGATAAAAATGGGGAGTCCCTACTGAAAAGAATGACGTTCAGGAAACCAGGGGGAGCGACAGCTTTGAACATAGAACATCCCAGTCCTGGGGATGCTGGGCAATATGTAATGGGAATGTACTGGAAGGGAGGAGGTTCATACAGTAAACAGGGGACCTTTTACTTACGGGACATGTATGACTCACCTGAATGGGTAGATGCCGCGCACATGACTATTAATCCTCTTAAGCCACACATCAAAACCCTAAAAGACATGATAGCTATAGCTAACCCCACGTATGAGGACACTATGGCTGTAGAGACAGGTTTCTCTGATACTAACTTATGGCTTGAGTGGATGAGATATAACGCTAACAAACACAACAGATCTAACTGCTATGTATGTGGAGGAGCGAGGCCTCACTTAGGTACTGTCCCTTTGAACATACCTCCGGAGATAGAGATGTGTTTCCTAAGTCTCTATACTACAATTAAAACTGACCGGACGGAATGTAAGTCATGGACAAAGGAATACCCAATTATCCTTAAAGATGTTAAGCCAGATAGAGGTATCACCATATATCAAGGAAACTACACTTTTTATGGTATATATGATGGGGTAGGCCAATTCTTTGGTAATTTCACTGGTAAGTACTGTGCCACATATAGCTCAATGCCAGCTGCCTTACTCCAGCAACAAGTAAGATCCCTTGGGGACATATATTGGATTTGTGGGGATATGCAGATTAGAACTAGATTGGAGGGCATATGGTGGGGAGAATGTGCTCTAGCTAAGGTAATTATGCCTATACACATAATCTCCGATGGACACCAAGATACCCCAGGTACGTTACACCCATATTCTAGAATAAAGAGAGATACTCCTGTAAAAGGCAGTTTTGATCCCCATATCTATATAGATGCCATAGGAGTGCCAAGGGGGGTGCCGAATGAATTCAAAGCAAGAGATGAAGTGTCCGCAGGGTTTGAATCTATTTTCCCAATCATTATGGCCAATAAAAATGTAAATTGGATTAATTACATATATTATAACCAACAACGGTTTGTAAATTATACAAGAGATGCCCTCCAGGGTTTGGCGGAACAATTACAAGCAACTTCCCAGATGACCTTCCAGAATAGAATGGCCTTAGATATGATTCTGGCAGAGAAAGGGGGAGTATGTAAAATACTCCCAGACACCATGACATGCTGTACCTATATCCCAGATAATACAGGCCCTAATGGTAAGGTAACATTGGCAATAGAAAAGTTAAAGAGTTTGTCCAATGAACTGAAACTGAATTCTGGGGCCATAGATCCATGGGAAAAATGGTTTGAATGGATGTCTGGATGGCAGGGTGCTCTAGCCCAAATAGGTGTTGCCATTTTAATAATGATAATCATCCTCGCTTTTCTTGTTTGTTGTTTGTTACCCTGTCTTAGGAAATGCCTACAAAAGACAGTTGATCAGACAATCGATCAAACCACCCTGACCTTCCTTCACCAAGAGATTGACGACATAGACTGTGAAACATCACATACACCCTTACAGTCCCACCGCACCAAGTCAACAGCTACTTCCTCTTAAGGGCATTCGGGGATAGTGTCTGTCTCTACGGGCAAATGTCTGTCGCGGGAGAAGTAGTGGACAAGCTGCTATGGGCCACCTGCGCAGTGAAGCGTTCGAGGCCTGTTCAGACAGATGTGCAAGATAGCCTTTTTGTTATTTTTCTATAGGGACAGTATTAGAGTTAGAGATAGTAGCTGTTAGTAAAATAGCCATTTTAAGGGGGGACTGTTATGGACAAATGTGTCTTTTACTATTATACACTTATGTTTATGTCTTATTTGTCACACATTCCCTAAAAGAATATCCATGGTCATAATTTTGTTCAGTAACTATTTCCATTTCCGTTATTAACTCCTCCCCCACTTCCTTTGTGTAAGTTAACAGTTATGTGCCACGTGCAACAAAATGGAGAATCACTGTTAAAGTAACAGTAACTGTTTCCCCTGCAGCTCCTCTTTGTTCAGTAACTACTCACTCCCCCTCCCATCGTGTAACCAAGATGGAGCTGGAATGTGAGTGGGAGAGCTCTGTAATGATGAAGTCACATTCTGTAGGGTGGGTTTAGATAAGACCCTGAAACTATTAGCCAATTGTTGAATGTATACTGTATGTTTAACTGTGACTCTGTACATGACGTATTTCTGTTTTAAAAGGAATCTCCCACTCTGGGAAATAAAGGTTTGCCTCAGGTTTTTCACTGATCAGAAACTTTGTCTCCGGTGTGAATTACTTCTAGGGGAGAGCGCATTAGTTGATCAATTTGGAAGGAGTAGATAGACAATAAAGCTAAGTTTGCTTTGATCCAAATCAAGAGGTGTGCGTTTTGGTTTTCCATCTTGGAATTTTGACATGCAGAAAACCTGTGCACATGTCCCATTTGGGACCTTTGTGAAGCCAGAAAGTGTATTTTACCCCACAAAACCATATATTTTTGAAAACTGGACAACCTAAGGTATTTCAAATGGTGGTATTTTAACACTTTACATGTACTATTTATTTTTTTATTTGATAAAGTAGAAAATTGACGGTACATAAAAACAGTAAGTACACTTAAGGCTTAAGATGTTTCTAGACTAAGAAATTTCAGTGTAGTTCATGTCTTCCTGCCGCAAGTGTGCCGTACATACAAATAAATTACAATACATACAATATTACGCTTTGATCTTTGGTTCGCGTCCAGACTTAGCAAAGGGGTCGTGGGGAGGGGCGGGTAGGAGACCAGTCCCATGGGGGGAGGTTAAGTAACTGGTTTATGATGTTATGAATATGAGAGATCAAAGAAGGTTCCCAGATTCCAATTCCCTCCATTTTAGCCATATATTTTGAAATGGATCTAATTGGTTTATAGATCTGAAGTATCCTTCTTCCACAGAATACTGAAATTTAATCTGCCCTGAGATTTCCTGTCAACAAGGAGGATCTTTAGATTTCCATTTTCAAGCTAGACATAATTTTGTGGTCATTCAAGATCTGAATTAAGAGGAAGTTACCGTTTGTATTACTCTTTGGAAGATCTAGATGGAGCAGAAACATTTGGGGTGTGAGCTCATGATTGATATTATAGATATCTTTAACCCCTTCGTGACAGATGACATGCCAGGCACGTCACGGCAAATCGTGGACTTGCTGACAGGTGACGTGCCTGGCACGTCATGCACTAAATAGAGTAAAGAAAGCGACCAGCGGCTGCTAGGTAGAGGCATTGTGCAACACTAAAAAAAAGTGCAGGGGCGCACTACAATCACTCCCCTGAGTGATCATAGCAGCCATTTAAAAATTGCTGCGCCGCCTGCACACATGTGCACACATCGTTCGCTTCCTAAGCACCTCTGGTGTTGCTAAAGTGCCTCGCTAGCGAGGCACTTAGCAACACCTTCGGCTCCCCCCAGAACGGATGGTGGTCGCTCTCCTGAGCGACCCCATCAGCTCAGTAGAAGGGAACGCTGCCTATACAGGCAGCGTTTCCATTCTACTGTCAAGAGCATCGGAAGTGAATGTATTTCACTTCCGTTGCTCTAGGGGGAGCCAAACAATGCCTGCACAACAGATCTGTGTGATCTGTGTGCAGGCATGTATGATAAGTGCTCTGATGAGCACTTATCATACAGTCAAAGGCAATATTAGTAAATATAGCCTTTGACAAGTATTGATCTGCCTCCCTCTCCTTACTAGTTTTACTCTAGATAAAGTAAAAAAATAAAATAAAATAATAAAATTAAATATTTAATAAAATTTTAGTAACCTTTTATAAAAGCCATTTCAAGTGTTTAACCCCTTCCCTGCCATTGATCGCTGTGTACGCAGTGATCATACACAGCAGCACATGTTTTGCTGTCTGTGCATTTTTTAGGGGTTAATTTTTTTGCTGTAATTCATTACAGTATAACAAAGGCTCTTTTAAGAGCTATTAACCCCTTACTTGCTGTAGATCACTGCCTAAGCAGCGATCTGGCGCAAATGCAGCAATCCTGCTGCAGAAGCATTTTTTAAATATTTTTTAACTTTTTTATTACACTTTTTTAGCTATCTTATCGCATATATAGAGATCAGTAACAGCTGATCAGTGGCAAAGGCGGTTTGGTGATTGCTCACCATTCGCCTGGTCATATCAATATTTGTTGTAAATATTGATCCGACCCGTGTAGATCTGCCTCTCTCTTCTCACTTCAGTTTTAGTTAGGGAGACAGACAGAGCTGTATAATGTAAGTTTGTAATAATAATATATTTTAAAAAAAATTGAGACCCAAGGGCTTTTATAAAAGCCATTTCCAGTGTTTAACCCCTTCATTGACATTGATCGCTGTGTACGCAGTGATCTTCCACAGCAGCACATTTTTTGCTGTCTGTGCATTTTTTAGGGGTTCATTTTTTTCTGTCATTTATTACAGTGTATCAAAGGCTCTTTTAAGAGCTATTAACCCCTTGCTTTCCGTATATCATTGCCTAAGCAGCGCATATGGTCACTGCCTAAGCAGCGCATATGGTCACTGCTTAAGCAGCGCATATGGTCACTGCCTAAGCAGCGCATATGGTCACTGCCTAAGCAGCGTATATGGAGCAATTTGGCTGCAGATCGGCATTTTTTTCTGTCACACTCGCTATGGGTTAATTTTACCCACCAGGGGATTACGTGTATTCCTTTTTAAGCTGTCTGAACGCGTGTATAGCGATCAGTAACAGCCGATCAGTGGCAAAGACGGTTTGGTGATTGCTCAAATGAGCATCACCATTCATTCGCCTGGTCAGATCACTATTGGTAAATATTGTTCTGACCCGTATGGATCTGCTTTCCTCTCCTCACTTGAGTTTTAAGGGAGAGAGACAGATCTGTATAATATGTTTTTAATTGTAATAAATTAAATTAAATGTTACAAAATTGTGAGACCCAAGGACTTTTATAAAAGCCATACCCTTTGTATTAACCCCTTCCCTGCCACTGATCACTGCAAAGCAGATTTTTTTTTCTTGTCTGTGCATTTTTAGGGGTTAATATTTTTTGTACAGTAATACAAAGGCTCTTATAAGAGCTATTAACCCCTTCCTTGCCCTACATGTTAAAATTCCAAGTTGGAAAATCAAAAAGCACACATCTCAAATGTGGCCTTTTAACCCCCCAAAAAGCTGACAAACCTATGCATGGGTGGTATCCCTGTGCTCGGGAGATGTTGCTGAACACATATTGGGGTATTGTTTGGCAGTGACACATACCAAAATCCTTGAATGTGTGTCTAAAGTACAATTTATGTGGGATAAAATACACAATAAAATTACTACCACAAACTTTGACAAAGGCTGGTGTTAGAATTGGTGCATGGAAAGTGTTAAAATACCACCATTTAAAATAGCCTAGGGTGTCTACTTTTACAAAATATATGCTTTTTTTGGGTAAAACACACTATCTGGCTTCAAAAAAATTCCCAAATGAAACATGGGGGCGCAGGCTGACTACACATAAAAATTCCAAGTTGGCAATGCGCACCTTCAAAATGTGGCCTTTTAGCCCCCAAACAACCCTACAAATCTATGCATGGATGGTATCCCTGTACTCAGGAGATGTTGTTGAACACATATTGGGTTGTTGTTTGGCAGTGAAACATACCAAAATCTGTAAATTCATGTCTGAATTACAATGTATGTGAATAAAAACCACAAAAAAATTACTACCACAAACTTTGGCAAAGGCTGGTGGTAGAATTAGTGCATGGAAAGTGTTAAAATACCACCATTTGAAATAGCCTAGGGTGTGTACTTTTAAAAAATATATGGGTTGATGGGGTAAAATACACTAGCTGGCTTCAAATATGTCCCAAATGGGACATGGGTGCAGGTTGTCTGCATGTGAAAATTTCAAGTTAGGACTATTGGAGGGAGGAGCGATGACGTAGGTACGCACGCTCTGTAAGCTAGAGAGCTCTCCCGGGAGAATGCTAAAACGCTGCCTGAGAACTGACTGCATGGCGCCATAGGACCAGAAACCTGCAGACGACCCTTTCTACGGCTCATAAGAAAACCTGATTCCTACCCCCGAAGCAAGGTTGGCTCTAAAGGCATCCTCGTACTTGGGAAGTCTCAGAGAGAGAAAGAGCAACTGAATAAATTCGGCTGACATTCTACAAGCGTGGTATAATTGACTGCCCGAAGTAAAGCTGACTAATTCGAGATGGGAAAGTGCGCGACCGATGGAAGATGAAGATCTGACTTTGGAGATGCACGATACCATCCAAAATACGCGAACCATCTGACTAGTGTGGACGGAGGTCTAAATTGGGAAAGATGTCTCGCAACAGCTACGCTGGAAACTGACATGTCACGTGCAGATAAGTCAAAATTTCTTGTCTAAAACTCTATATCTAAGAACGAAGCTAAGTCTTATTGAACCTATTGGTCTATAGATCATTTTGCTGACTAAACGGACGCTCTGCAGATTTAGACTTAGTTAATCCCCAATCGGGTGATGGCCAAAGCAATAGGCTAAAAGCCTCTACTGAATGGAGTGGATAACAGTTTAATATGTACAGAGAATGCCTGAAAATAACATCCTTTGTTCCTAAATGTATATACAGGATAAAGATCTGAAATTCTACTAGGGATTGGTTACAACATTTTTTAACACTTAGGGATAAATTGTGGTCAATTAAGGGCTTGATAACTTGTCGGCTAAGTTAACTGGAAGCATCCATCTGTAATTTTATTAGGGATTGCTAACAACGATTGGGAATGCTTAGGGATAAAAATGTGGTCAATTAAGGGTTCGATAATCGTTAATTAAGTTTATTGAAACCTATCATCTTAACTTATATCACTGTACCGAAACATTTTGATATAAGACCCTTAGACAAAAGTGAAACAGACCTTTTACAGGTGCTTCTATCTACAGATAAGTCTGGAGAGAACTACCCTTTCTTCCCTTTCTTTTGTATTATTGTAAATGGTGAACGAAATATGAATGAAACATGAAAAGATAGTTGTTAAGATAAATTGAATAGCTATCTGTATGTTCTCAAGACTAATGACTTGTTAAAAGGTATTAATATAATAGACTGGATATATACTTTATATGAGAAAAGCGGATAGAAGATTCATTAATTCGCGGGCACAGGGTCAATCTATTGATCTCATAAATATGATTGAAATTAACTAAATGTGTGTTAATGGGAGATAGATTTACAAACCCAGTCTGTATTAAAATGTATTCATCTCTGCCTTAACTACAGTAGAGTATAACTTGAATATACATAGTGTCTACGCTTGTACAATACAAGTTCGAGCTTAGACATATCAAAATCGTCAGAAGATATATAGAGTGGTCCTAAATTTTGAACGAGGGAAGATATATCCATAGATATAGATCTTATCCTCCAGATCTATATTCCCATTGTAAGAAATATGTTAGGTCCGCTCTGCTAATGGTATAATATCAGTGGGTCATCTTAAGATATAATATAGATCCTACAGAGGATATTAGGGAAGCAAGATATAAGTACAAACATATGAAGGCAGAATAAACGCTAAGCAACAAGATAATTTGCAGAGAAAATAGAAGGGGAAGGGGAGAGGATAGGAAGGGGGAAAGAAAAAAGAAAAAATAAAATGGGAGAAGGAGAAATAAACCAAAGGATACCAGAAAGTAGGAAGGGGGAGGAGAAGGGGAGATAAAGGCAGAGGAGGGGAGAGGGAAGGCAAATAGAGAGGGAGAGAAAGGGGAAGGTTGGGGAAGGGAAAGGGAAGGAGAAGGGAGTGGAAGTGAAGAAATAAAAATAAAAAGAGAAGAAAGGTGAGAACCAGTCAAATGGGAACAAAAACAAAAACGAAACCCCTATCAAAGAAAGAAAGAGATAAAATAAGCAGGGACCAAACACCCAGTAAAATGAACCAAATACCAGCCCTCTTCTCACAAGTAAGCCAAAAAAGTATAAATGACTCACTATCAAGTCCAGCCTTGACCATAAAAGAGACATCAACCCTTAGTCACCCAAATAGTGTGGAACTAATGAATTCATCATCAGAATCAGATCAAGTAGTACTTACACCTGACCTTCTTAAAACTGCTTTAGATTCACAATGGGAACAAATTAAATCTGAAATACAGCTTAATGCAAGCGAAATAAAAAACGAAATTACAGAGTTAGGATCTAGAGTTAGAACCCTAGAGGAAAAAATAGATCTTGCACAATCCAATTCAATTAAAAATAAAGAAAAATATGATCAATTAGAGAAAAAAACTGATCAACTACAGGCCAAGATAACAGATTTAGAAGACAGATCCCGAAGAAACAACATAAGAATAAGAAATATTCCCGAGTCTGTCTCTAAGGAGGAACTGGAAGGATATCTGTATAAGTTTTTTGCATCATTGGGGATAGTGAATGTTCCTCCCCAACCACTAATGGAAAGATTCCATAGGTTAGCTAAACCTCCATCGGTAGCAGACACCTCCCCTAGGGATGTAATTGTAGCCTTTCTTTCATATAGAACCAAAACTGCCCTAATGACATCATTTTTAGAACGGAAAGAAAAAATTGAAGAATATAAAAATATAAAAATATTCCAAGATCTGTCATATGCAACTAGACTGGCAAGGAAAAATTTCAGCCAAATCACAGAAGAAATGAAGACAAAGGGGATGAGATACAATTGGGGGTTCCCCACATCTATAATTGTATATAAGAACGGAATCAGACACTTATTTAAAAGCCAAGATAAGGCAAAAGAATGGTTAGATCAGCAATAGAGGATTGTATAACAAAGATATTGAGGAAGGCGAGGGATGGAGGGAGGGACGGGGAGGGAAGCGGGAGGAGAGGACGGAAATAAGAATAAGGATTATTAGAATATAGGTAAATAAGAGATATCAATTTTTATTTTTTATTTTTCTTCTTTGTTCCCTTATTAAAAAGGGAAATAACCATAATCACAAGATAGAAAACTAAACACTGTATCACAAAGATAAAGGGAATTGAAGTCAACATTAACAAAGAAACATCACTTAAAGAAAATTACTTGATTTTAGAAAGGGGAAGGGAAAGAGAAGAAGGGGACAGGGAAAGGAGGGAAATATCTTTTTTTTTTAAAGGGTAATAACTATAATCACAAGATAGGAAATTAAACATTGTATCACATAGATAAAGGGAACCTAAGTTAACACTAACAAACACACATCACTTAGAGAGAAACTATTTGATTTTGGAATGTACTAGAATCATTAGATATGGCACTAAATACTGTATTATAATAGATTATAGGTTACATAGCAAAAGGAAATTAAGTTAACACTACTGAAAATATAGCACCTATAAGGGGAAGGAATGGCTTGCATTTCCTGGATTGGGGGGGGGGGGGAGAGGGAGAGATTTTATTTCTTTCTCTCTCTCCTCCTTCCCCCCTCCGCCCCCTGTTTTCCTCCTTTGTTTTCCTCCTGGTCTCCCGAATTCTTATTTTAGTAGTCTATTTTGGGCTTATTGATAAGCATAAAGTAGGTAGTATCTGTAAATAGGTAGCAGTTGTCCGCACCCCTGGAGAGCACTCTAAGCAATAGGTCTTAAAGAACTTTTTTTTTTTTTGCCTACACAGTTTAATAGGGAGAACTGTGTATACTCTGAAACCTGGATTGGGTCCAGGGCCCAGAGGTCTGTGTTAAATGTTTTAAGTATGTAGAATTTTTGTATGTCATGAATTGCGTGGAACTGTGGAGTCTGTGGAGGATGAGGGAGAAAGCAGAGGGCGGATATAGGGATAATGGTTAAGTACCTTTCATTAAACACCCAGGGTCTGAATTCTCCAAATAAAAGGGCACTCCTAGTTAATTTACTTAAGAGAGAAAATATCGAGATCTGCATCCTACAGGAAACACACTGGATAAAAAAGATGTAGAGAAGATGAAACTACAAGGCTATAGTTTGATTGCAGATGCAAGTTTCGATAAGGATAAAAAAAGAGGAGTGTCAATCCTATTCGCAAATTCGCTTAGATTCGCTTTAGATACATAAATGAGAAAAGGAAAGTAAAACAAGGATTAGTTAGATTAAAAACAAAAGAAGGATGCTATGTAGAAGAGGATAAAGGCTTAGCAGACTGCCTTAATGAATATTTTTGTTCAGTTTTTACAAATGAAAATGAGGGTAAGGGACCTCATTTAGGGAAAAAGACTAATGAGTCTTTTGATGCATGTAAGTTTACAGAGGAAGAGGTTTTACTTCAGCTGTCTAAAGTAAAGACAAATAAGTCGATGGGACCTGATGGGATACATCCAAAGTTATTAAAAGAACTTAGTGGTGTACTAGCAAAACCGTTAACAGATTTATTTAACCAATCATTGTTAACGGGAGTAGTTCCAGAACATTGGAAATTAGCTAATGTTGTGCCCATTTACAAGAAAGGTAGTAGGGAGTAGGCGGGCAACTATAGACCAGTAAGTCTTACTTCAGTAGTGGGGAAAATAATGGAAACCTTGTTAAAGAATAGGATTGTTGAACATCTAAAGTCGCTTGGATTTCAAGATCAGAGACAGCATGGGTTTACTTCAGGGAGATCATGCCAAACTAATCTTATTGATTTTTTTGATTGGGTGACTAAAATAATAGATCAGGGTGGTGCAGTAGACATTGCTTACCTAGATTTCAGTAAGGCTTTTGACACTGTTGCACATAGAAGGTTTATCAATAAACTGAAATCTTTGAGTTTGGATTTCAATATTGTTGAATAGATTAGACAATGGCTGAGTGACAGGCAACAGAGGGTTGTAGTCAATGGGGTATATTCGATGCAAGGTCTTGTTACTAGTGGGGTACCTCAGGGATCTGTACTTGGACCCATTCTCTTTAATATTTTTATTAGCGATATTGCAGAAGGTCTTGTTGGCAAAGTGTGTCTTTTTGCTGATGATACAAAGATTTGCAGCAGGGTTGATATTCATGGAGGGATAAGCCAAATGGCAAATGATTTAGCTAAACTAGAAAAATGGTCAGAGCAGTGGCAACTGACATTAAATGTGGACAAGTGCAAGATTATGCACCTTGGGCGTAAAAACCCAAAAGCAGTATATAGACTATTTGGTACAGTCCTAACCTCAACATCTGAGCAAAGGGATTTAAGAGTAATAATTTCAGAGGACTTGAAGGTAGGTAGGCAATGCAATAGAGCAGCAGGAAATGCTAGCAGAATGCTTGGTTGCATAGGGAGAGGTATTAGCAGTAGGAAGAGGGAAGTGCTCATGCCATTGTACAGAGAACTGGTGAGACCTCACTTGGAGTATTGTACGCAGTACTGGAGACCGTATCTCCAGAAGGATATTAATACTTTGGAGAAAGTTCAGAGAAGGGCTACTAAACTGGTTCATGGGTTGAAGGATAAAACTTACCAGGAAAGGTTAAAGCATCTTAACATGTATAGCTTGGAGGAAAGACGTAACAGGGGGGATATGATAGAAACATTTAAATACATAAAGGGAAACAACACAGTAAAGGAAGAGAGTATATTTAAAATAAGAAAAACTACCACAACTAGAGGACATAGTCTTAAATTAGAGGGGCAACGATTTAAAAGTAATATCAGGAAGTATTACTTTACTGAGAGGGTAGTGGATGTATGGAATAGCCTTCCAGCAGAAGTGGTAGAGGTAAACACAGTCAAGGATTTTAAGCATGCGTGGGATAGAAACAAGGCTATCCTAGCTATAAGACCGGGAACGGGGGACTAATAAAAGTGCTCAAAAAAAATTGGGCAGACTAGATGGACCGAATGGTTCTTATCTGCCGACACATTCTATGGGAGTCATTGTACATAGAAAATGATAAAGAGGCTAGATACAATATCTGGGTAGGCACAATAAAGCAAAAACGAGTTACTATTGTAAATGTTTACGCTCCCGCTAACGAACAGATGAACACACTTAATAGAATTGTAGACATAACAGACAGAGTTAAGAAAGGACAATTAGTATGGTCAGGTGATTTTAACATGGTATTGGAGCCTAGCATAGACAAAAGGATCCCCAAAGGATCGTCCCTTTCACGAGGAGTGTTGAACTACGCTCAGCACTTTAAGATGTTTATAAAAAAATAATTTCTTGTTAGATAACTGGCGGGTATACCACCCAGACAACAGAGAATACACCCATTGGTCAGGGGCACATAATTCTTATTCAAGGATTGATTTAGTATTGATGGATTTGAATCATGTTAAATTAGTGGACAAAATCAGAATTAGAGATGTAACGTGGTCTGATCATAATGCGATAGTATGGAATACTAGGGATGGTTTTGATAACACATAAGCTGCCCATGGCACTAAACAATTAACTTTTGAATTCAGAAGAGAATAGAGAACATATTAAAGAAATTACCTCTTTATTCTTTAATGAAAATAATACTCCTGATTTATCTTCACAAACAATATGGTGTGCTTATAAATGTGTTATACGTGGACATCTTATAAAACTGGGTGCAAGGATTAAACGAGAAAAAGGATTACCGTTAACTGATCTTTATATTGCATACACTAAAGAAATTGAGAAAAATAAAGAAAATCCAACATTATCAACAGCAGATACGATATCTAGATTAAAAAAATAAATAAATACTAAACTGCTAGAAGAAGTTAAAAATAATCTAAAAAAATTAAATCAGACGGTATATATAAAGGGAAATAGAGCGGATAAAATCCTGACAGCCAAACTAAAAAAAAGATGTGCCACGCACAGAATTTATAAGATCATATCTAACCAAAAAGCACTATATTCACCTGAAGAAATAGGCAATGCATTTAGCAAATATTATGAAGCCATGTATAATTTAAGCACTAAAGGGACAGACAATCAGATCCAAGAATATCTTACAAAGTCTAAGCTGCCTACCCTGACAAATGAACAACTGAGAAATCTAAATTCCCCCTTTGAAGAGCAGGAAGTTAACCTGGCTATAGATAGAATTGAAAAAAACAAAGCTCCGGGCAATGATGGGTTTACCGGTCTATTATATAAAACAGCCAAAACACATATAGGAAAACATTTAACTCGAGTCTTCAACGATATTGCAGAGGAAGGAAGTATTACCCCGGAATTATTGCAGGCCAACATCATGCCAATACTCAAACCTAATAAAGACTGAACTCGGATTGGCAATTACCGCCCAATATCTCTAATTAATGGTGATGTCAAAATGTATTCTGCAACTGTCGCTGAAAGGTTAAGACTAGTGATCCCTAAATTGATAGGAGAAGAACAAATGGGCTTTGTATCAGGCAGGAAAGCTTCTAACAACATTAGAAGAATCATAAATTTAATTGATCTCTCTTTGAAAAATATGACCCCAGTGGGCATCATTTCTTTGGACGCGGAAAAAGCGTTCGATAGAGTTAAATGGAAATGTTTATTTCAAACGCTGAATTCATTTGGGTTCAAGGGCTGGATCTTAAAAACGATAATGGCACTGTATACAACACCGTCAGCAAGAATTATAGGGTCAGGCATACACTCTTCATGGTTCTATATTAATAATGGGACACGCCAAGGTTGCCCGCTGTCTCCAATCGTCTACGTGCTTTCCTTAGAACCCCTAGTACAATACATAAGGAAGAATGATAATATCAAAGGTATTAAATATGGGAATAATGAAGCAAAAATAAATTTGTATGCGGTTGATATAATCTTAACAATAGCTCACCCGGAAAGCTCTATATAACACCTATTGAAAGAGATCAATTTATATAGTCTCCTCTCAAATTATAGTCTCAATATTTCTAAATCCGTAATAATGGGCTTGAACCTAAGCGATCAATATAAAGACAGACTAAAAAAGAAATTTGAATTTAAATGGGCAGAAAAATATATTGATTGCTTGGGGGTAAAAATCCCAGGAAATATATACAATCTGACAAAAATAAATTATGACCCACTACTAGCCCAAACAGTTAGTATGTTAAAGGAATGGAGAACTCAAGAAGTATCGTGGTGGGGACGAATTAATATAATTAAATCCTATATACTCCCTAAATGGAACTATTTATTTGGAATAATTCCAATTAGTCTAACTGAACGACAGTTGGCAGAAATTCAAATAAGCTTTATGAAATGTATTTGGAAGAATAAGAAACCACGCATAAGCCAAAAATTGATAACTAGGAGCTTAAAAGAAGGGGGTCTAGCAGTACCAGAAATTAATATCTATTATAAAGCAGCTATGATTAAACACCTATCAGGCTGGCTAGACAATAATATCACAGAATCATGGAAGGCTATTGAAAGTCAAATGTTTGAGGTGAAAGATCTGTCGCTGATATTATGGACAGATTCTAAAGACCTAGGAACATATAAAGATAGAACATATAAACGATTCTCTAAATGCGTGATAGGCAACATCTTAATAAAATTTTGGAATAAATTTAAAAAAGAATACAATCTAAACTGGTCAAAAATAGTTAGGATTTCCAGCAATATTGACCTTCTGAGCTATAATATTGATGATATAAATTTAAATAGATGGAAACAAAAAGGCATCCTAACATTTGAGAACATAATACAATACCATGAAATAAAATCATTTGAAATTCTGACCAATGAATTCGATCTCCCTTCGGGGGAAGTTTTTAATTTTCTAAGGATTAAGAGTTATCTCTCCAGGCTCATTTTTAAGAATGATCATGAAATAGAGGGATTAAATTGTTTATTGAAATCTGAAAACACACTAAAATAACCAGAAATGAAATATTTGGGAATAATGAGCACTCCTTAGAAGAACTAATATCCCCCATAATAAATAAATGGAAATTGGATATAGAGGGAGATATAACACTCGGTGAATGGCTAACAATCATACCCGAAACAAAAAAAAAAAATACCCAATGTTTAAATTTGATAGAAATGCAGTATAAAATTATAACAAGATCGTACTTGGTCCCACAACACATGTATAGGGTGTATTCGGACACATCCCCTATGTGTTGGAGATGTAAAAAAGCCATAGGAAATTATATACATGTATGGTGGTTCTGTCCTGCAATCAAAACATTTTGGGAACTTGTTTTTGCGGGAGCTCAAGACGTGACTAGGATACATATAGATCCCATCCAAAATTAGCATTATTACATCTAGGAGGGTATGGAATAGGGAAAAAGCAGAAGTATATACTGATACAGATTCTACTGGCGGCAAAAATCAATTTTGCAAGACTATGGAAAAAAGAGGAGACCCCAAATTGGCAGACCCTTAAAAGTCAAAATTTCTATCAGTTAGACATGGAAAAAAATAAGTCTAAGATGACATTGGAGGTAAGGGAGGAATGGGTAAAATTCAATCGATAAGAATAAGAAACCCTGGAAAAATTGTAAATTTCATAACTTAAGGTTGGATAAACGGAATCAAAATAGATCCGCCTAGCTGCTCTCCCTCATCCTCACAGAAATATTATAATTACTGCAATGATATATCTCATGCAATTCTATGTTTTATGTTTTATGTATTATATATAAATATGTAATGTTTTATGTATTGTGTATGAATAAGTAATGTTTTATGTATTGTATGAGTATGCAGTAATATCCTAAAACGATAATTGAAATTAAGAAAATTGTCGCAATGGGATAATTTAACTCAAAGAAAGTGATGGACCCGATATTTTGATGCACTTTATGATAACAATGATGTATATGTGGTCTACGTTGATCACTTAAGAAGAAACTTAGATTAACATAATTAAGCAATATATGCGATGAGATAACAGATGCACTTTATTTGGAAAATGCTGTATATTGATGTAGGTATGTTACCTTTTAATTTTTGTATTATGAAGTCTGTAAAATTGAATAAATATAAAATATTGAAAAGAAAAAAAAGTTAGAAAACCAACAAGCGCACCTCTCAAATGTGGCCCTTTAACCCCCAAACAAGCAGAAAAACCTATGCATGGGTGGTATCCCTGTACTCAGGAGAAGTTGCTGAACACATATTGGGGTCTTATTTGGTAGTGACACATACCAAAATCTGTGAATTCATGTCTGAACTACAATGTGTGTGAAAAAAACCCCACAAAAATTACTACCACAAACTTTGACAAAGGCTGGTGGCAGAATTAGTGCATGGAAAGTGTTAAAATACCACCATTTGAAATAGCCTAGGGTGTGTACTTTTAAAAAATGGGTTGATGGGGTAAAATACACTAGCTGGCTTCAAATATGTCCCAAATGGGACATGGGTGCAGGTTGTCTGCATGTCAAAATTTCAAGTTGGAAAACCAAAAACTGCACCTCTCAAATGTGGCCTTTTAGCCCCCAAACAACTGAACAAAACTATGCATGGGTGGTATCCCTGTACTCAGGAGACATAGTAGAATCTATTTAGCAGGGTTTTTTTTGTTCGCTTTTGTCGATGAGGAGAAGATGTTTCAAATAAAAATCAGAAAATACGTTTTTTTTACCATATTTTTTTTTTTTCTATAATATTATAGGATATGATCAAAATGATGGCATCCAAAGAAATGGATGTCCCGATAAAACCGATATATAATTTGTGTAGGTACAGCAAATGACAAAGAAGAAAATTACAGCTAAACACAAACAGCACAGAAATGTTAAAATAGCTATTGTCCAGAATGGACAAAAATGTTTCAAAGGCTCAGTCCTTAAGGGTAGTAAGAGTATTTATTTTGCTGTGATTTTTAAGGTGGGGCACGCCCACTATTTATGAATGAGCGTGCCCTTCTCTGGGCATTTCCATCACAAGTTTAAAGTCAAGGGTTAGAATTTGTTTAAATTCATAGGGGTCAGATACCATCTATGATGTAATTTATAATATGTTTCTTGCAAGATATAACTATGTATACATTTCCTCACTGTATTAATTGGCTTTATCCAATCTTGAAGGGAATATTCTTGGTTCAGGTCTTTCTCCCATTTTAATATAGTTGGGCTTTATATCGAGAATTATTTTAGCTTTAAATTTAATTATTTTGCCTAATGTTATTTTATTATTTTTGGTTGTTATGAAATCTTCCATTTGGGAGCTTTGAAATAAGCCTTCTTTCTTAATTAAGGTTTAGAGTCTCAAGTAGGAAAAATATTCAGTATGGGGAAGGGTGTAAATTGTATTCAACCTGTTGGTCCTGAGAACAAATCTGTGATAATTTGGAAATTCCCCTGGTTTCCCATATGTTGGTATCAAAGTCTTGTAGATAACATCTAAATATATCTAAAGAAGAGGAGAGTAATATGCCCCTTGGGGTCCCAAGTTCTTTTTAAAATTTACTAACTATGCGGGCCAGGTCTCTTACAATTGGATTTTGTGAGACAGAATGACGTATAGTTTCATGTTCTATCCAAAAAAGATGAAAAGGTGGGATGAACTTACACATATTTGTCTCCATCCAATGCCAGGTGCTACTAGCTAAAGAGTCTCTGTTCCACTTCATGAAATGGGAGAGCATACACGCCTCATATGAATTGCATTGAAAGGCCACCCTTTTTTTTTTGTCATTGTTTTGTATTCTATTCTTGGTCTTTTGTTCATCCATATATATTTTAAGATTATGCTCTTAAAGAGTTGCACAGTTTTTAGGGGGACTTTTAGAGTTGAGACGTCCCATCCATGAAATCTCTAGACCCTTCCACTTCTTAAACTTATCTTTAAATTGGTTTATCATGTGTTGATAGTTACAATACGGTCTAACTCCATTGTTAGCTTAATTCACAGATATTCTATCTCCCGATTGTCCCAATCCACATTGTGTGCTTCTTAGTGCCAATTTATGATGTGTTGATAAATTATATGTCAGAGTTTGGTTTTTTTTTTATATTCAGTTTGTAGTTGGAGTAGACACTATATTCCTTAATTTTGTCTAGATGTTTAAAGGAGCTGGTAGGATTCCTGAGAGTCAGCAAAATGTCATGCGCGAATAATGTCATTTTAATTTGTTCCGTAGATGTTTTTTTTCCCTGTATCTGGTAACTTTGTCTGATTGCGGTCGCCAAGGGTTCAATAGAGACATGGTATTTACTCTGAAAGGTACCGTTAGGCCAAATTCGTCCAACACTGCATCCAGGAAGCCCCAGCTCCGTCTGTCAAAAGCTTTTTCAGCTATCTAGTGCTAATATGGTTGATAGTATATTTCCCTCATTAATAACATTTATCACATTTATTATTTTCCATATATAATCCGCTAATTCTCTTCCCTGTACAAAATCTGCTTGTTCTTGGTGTTTAATATCTGGAATAACTAAGCTTAAATGCCGTGCTAGAATTTTAGAGAAGATCTTTATGTCTTGGTTAATTAATTATATCGGGCGATAGTTTTCCCCCCGGCTTCAATATCGGACTAATGGTTGCTTGGAGCCTTTCGGGAGGTATATTACCCTTCTGTGTTATTTCATTAAATGACCTAGGGAGTACGTGAGATAGAATATCTGTGAAAGACTGGTAGAATCTAGAATCCACTATTTTATTAACGTGATCATGTTTCTTTTTGGCTTTTAGTTTAAGTGGTAAGGAGCTTATCAATTCTATCATTGTTGTAATATCATTTTTGTTTTAAAGAATGGCAGGGGGGCGGAGCTAGCTGCAAGAGAGAACAGATGTGTTTTCGTGGAGCTCCTGCAATAGCAGTGATATAATCGTGTTTTTTCAATGTCCACACCAGTGAAAAAGATCAAAAGGTTGACTGACGACCTACCTTCTACCATGGGGAATAAGAACAAGAGAAAAGAAAAACTCTTGCGGGCCCACGGTTAAGATATTGGACTTTTACTAATGAGGCCTACTAAGCCTATCATCGCAACACCTTCCTCCGCGGCGCTTCCCGCCAGAAGTGAATCGGATGATTCATTGGACGGCTCGAATTTACCTCACACAAGCAGACCGGCTCCCATATACTCAGTATCACACATGAAGGAAAGCCTTCATGATCTACAAAAAGTGATCTCCAACTTCTCCTGAAAGATATCCAGGCAACAATAAAGTCGGAGCTGGCGGAGATAAAAACGGAGGTGCACACCCTTCAAACGAAGGTAAATAACATGGAGGCGGAAATTTCCAGCATTAAATCTAAACAAGTTGACAGTACTGGCCAAATGGCCGAAATAGTCTACCAACTACACCTGGTGCACAGACAGACGGCACTGATTGATAGCAGATCTAGGCAGACCAACATACGGGTCAGAGGGGCACCGGAAGAGGTAGGGCCCACCAACCTTCGGAGCTATCTGACCAAATGGTTTCTTCAAATTTGTCCGAAGCTGGAAACACGGGACCACATTATCATGGACTGTTTCCGAGTGCGGAAAGCTAACCGTGCCCAACAAAATGCCACAAGAGATGTAATAGTGCGTGTGTGCTCCACAATGGACAAAATGGCTTTACTATCTATATCCTGCAAGAACCCGAAACTTTCATACGAGGGTGCCTCTCTTCAAATATACAAAGATTTGACTCCTGCAACGCTGAACTGGAGAAGGAACATGGCACCTCTAACCAAGCACCTAAGGTCAGCAGAGGTTAGATACCGCTGGTGCGTGTCAAATTCCCTAACTGTGGAAAAAGATGGCAGACAGCTGTCGATAGAATCTATGGAAGAAACACCACATTTTTTGAGAGCGATGGGTATACCACAAATGCCTGACCTGGTAGACACCGGACAAATATCTGGACCCACTTCCTTACATGCCTCGACAAGCCAGGCTTAAACCTAACGCAGACCCTCATCTGGCATTTGGAGGACTCTTCAAGACAGATCTCCCGCTGAAGTGGCAAAATTAGACATTCGGAGCCCACACAGGCTTGTTTTTCAACACTGATTGTTATATGTGACTGTCTCGCACTCTCTACCCCCCCCCCCCCCTTGGACAGCACCCCCCTCCCCCATGCGATTTTAATTTTTATGGGGTAGTACTGGGGGCTCTGCTCCGCAATCTTGCGGCGAGCTGGCCCAATTTTTGGCATGCTCTTTCTTGAGTCTGCAGGCCTGTCCACTCTGTGATAGCCCCTACCCCCTCTCTTACCTCGCCGCCTTGGCACTTTGTCTTATCCCTCTCTCCTCTGATCCCCATTTCTCTCTCTCTCCTAATATTCTGTTTCGGCCTCTCTGTACTCTAAATGCGGTTTGTTTCAGACGTGATTAATATGTGCATAATTCATAGTGACAATATTAGGATATACACTGACTCATTTTTTAGTAATCATAACCGATGTTTGTCTCTGACATATACTATGTTTAGTATTGAGTCTGATACGTCTACACAACATTCATTATTTTGATAGCTAGAGACGATAATAATCTAACTTTTGACCATATCCAATATGTTTCTAAGTTTCGAGGAAACTATCATCCCATTATACTGTATTGATTTTCTAGTAATATAAAACTGATCAAAATACGAGTTCCCTTTACATGTTATCCGATATACTATGTGCTTATATATGCTAAAATATATGATTTATGTAATATTTGAATATGTTTTTATAATAGATCTAGTTCTTGACCATATCCAATATGTTCCTAAGTTTTGAGATAATTACTATTCTATCATAAAGTAATGACTTTTTACAGGTATTTTCCAACAAAGCACGGTTAAGTAGTACATTCCCTAATCTGATCCAATACCTATGTGTTATAGGAATATAAAACTGATCAAAATGTGAGTTCCTTCTACATGTTATCTGATATATTTTGTGATTACATATGGTAAAATTTATGATTTATGTAATAATTGAATATGTTTTTGATTCCTATGCGAACTCAATAAAAATCTTTATTAAAAAAAAAAAAAAGAATGGCTTTGTTTGTTTGTTCCTGGAGTTTTAATTTAATTTGTTCTTTTAATTCCAGTATTTCTTTTGGAACAGATGGATTAGGGATTATCTTATTAATTATTTCTTGTTGTGATAAGGATATGTATAAATCCGCCAGTGCTTTCCCTTTCTAGTTTTTATATTTGGAGCCCAGTTTTATGAGAAGGCCTCTCATATAGCATTTGAGTGAGCACCATACATGTACTATTTCTACCACCAGCCTTTGTCAAAGTTTTGGTTAGTAATTATTTTATGTTTTGTTTCCACATACATTGTACTTTGGGCATGCATTTACAGATCCTGGTATGTGTCAATGCCAAGCAACACCTAAGTATCTGTTCAGCAACATCTCCTGAGTATAGGGATACTACCTGTATAGGTTTGCTGGGTTGTTTGGGGGCTAAAAGGCCACATTTGGGAGGTGCGCATTTCCAATGTGGAATTTTGACATGTGGCCAGCCTGCGCCCATGTTCCATTTGGGACACTTTTAAAGCCTGTCAATATATTTTACCCCATCAAATCATATATTTTGGAAAACTAGACATCCTAGGTTATTTACAACTGTGGTATTAACACTTTCCATGTACTAATTCTACTACCAGCCAATGTAAAATCGTTGGGATATAATTTTTTTTCACACACATTGTAGTTCAGGCATGAATTTTCAGAATATGGTATTTGTCACTGCTAACCAAAACCTGAATATGGGTTCATCAACATCTCCTGAAAACAGGGATACCACCCATGCATAGGTTTGTTTTGGGGCTAAAAGGCAACGTTTGGGATGTGCGCATTTCCAGCTTGGAATTTTGACATGTAGTCAGCTTGCTCCCATGTTCCATTTGGAACATTTTGGAAGCCAGCCAATGTTTTTTACCCCATCAAACCATATATTTTTGGAAAATACACATCCTAAGGTATTTCAAATGGTTGTATTTTAATACTGTATATGTACTAATTCTACCACCAGCCTTTGTCAGATTTGTGGTAGTAAATTTTTGGAGTTTGGTTTCCACATACATTGTAATTCAGGCATGAAATCACAGATTCTGTTATATGTCACTGCCAAACAACACCCTAATTTGTGTTCAGCAACATCTCCCAAGTACAGCGATACCCTCTATGTATAGGTTTGTTGGGTTGTTTGAGGCTAAAAGTAATACATTACAGTACAAACAAATAAATCCATAAAACAATCCATTAAAAAAAAATGAGTGTTGCTGTGCAAGATTACTGCTTATACAGTGATCAATGGCAGGGAAGGGGTTAATTTACAGGGAATGGCTTTCATAAAACATGACAATTTTATAAAATGTTATTTTAACACTAATACTGATCTGTCTCTTTCCCTCACAAAAATATAAGTCCAATCCAAATTGGTCAAATATTCACAAATAATGATCTGACCAGGCGAATGGTAATGCTCATCTCAGCAATCACCAAACCGCCTTTGCCCCTAATTCGCTGTTACTAATCACTATGCGTTCAGACAGCTTAAAAAAAATCAAAATATTTTTACTTTACACACAACCCCCTAGCGGGTGTAAAAAAAAAAAAATGCAGATAAAAATTGCTTTGCCGTCAATATCATTGCGTAAGCAGTGATCTACGACAAGGAAGGCGTTAATATCTCTTAGAAGAGCCTTTGTAGTACTGTAATAAATTACAGTACAACAAAATTAACCCCTAAAAAATGCACAAACAGCAAAAAATCACAAGATTGTGCTTTTTTTTTAGTGTTGCTGATTTCCTCAACTTGCGAGGCAAGCCAGCAATACTTACAGAGCCATAGGAAGCGATTAAATTCGCTTCCTATGCTCGTTTTAAACGCACTGTGCCTTTAAAACCGACATTTCAATTGCTCTCCGGAGCAATCGAAATGCCGACGGGTGTTTTTTTTTAGCATTGCACAATGCTTCCACATGGAAGCATCGTAGCAATACCGTTTGAGCACTGAAAGCAAAAAAAAATACCGTTTTGATTCAGCAATGCTGGACTGGGAATAAAAACCAGCCCTGGAAATAATGTTTACCAGCCCCATAGCAGAACATTATTATTTTAATTATAGATATTTTATATATATATATATATATCAGGGCAGTGTGTGTGATACAAAAATGTGTGCATATTGGGTGCATAGATTGACTTACCCCAGTATCCAGACTGCAGTCACTGGACTTGCCACAGCACCCATATTGCACTTACAGGACTTGGCTCAGCACATTGGTCACACTCCAGCTTGCAGTTTACGCTCACAGGACTTAACCTCAGTCACCTAATTCCACTCACAGGACTTTCCCTAGCACACATATTGAACTTACAGGACTTACACAAGCACTTAGATTGAACTCACAGGATTTGCCCCAGCACCCAGGACTTACCCTAGCATGGAGATGGACACCCAGCCATTGGGACATGCAGAAAGAAAAGGGTGCCTGCTATGACATTAAATCATAACCGGGTGGCAGCAAGCCAATACTACATTGGATGCAAGATTGTAAGAGTGCACTCTTGCGGCCATATCATCATACAGCAGCCACCCCGTTTTTTTTTCCGCACTTGGTATGCCTATCTTCAGCAACAAATACACAGTGTCTCACATTCACAGTCACACATACACACACAATTGGCGTAACAGAGCTACAATATTAATAGAGTTGTCAATATGAGAGTTCCCTACTCTTTTTATTGCCGTGGGGCACTGTGATTTACACACTCTGCCACTCACTCACACACAGTTATAAACTTGCCCCAGTGCCCATATTGTGCTCCTAATATTTGCCCCAACATGAATGCACAGGCCCTACCCAGCAGTTTCCTCTAAGACTGGGACGATCCCCACTTGATCTCCAAAGCCAGCTGCTCTGGCCGAGGAGGTGCCCTGAAGAAGAAAAAAAATAGGGCAGCAGATGTCAGCCTCAAGAGCCGGCACCTTAGGCGAACTGCTCATTTGCCCATTAATGGTAGCGCTGGCTCATGCAATTCAGCCGTAGCTGAACTTACGGAAGGCCAGTCCACCCCTGGCAGTGAGGGACCGTTGGTGACACCCGCAGCCATGATGCTCAACACTGAAGCATCACTGGCTGCCCATAAGAAGGTAAACGGGCATGTACCTTAAAGGGATCCTCACCTACAAATTGTTTTAACTGTAAATGCACAGAATAAAAAATATCAAACATAATATATACATTGTGTCAGCAGAATTGGAAGCAAATGCATAGATTAAGCAAAAGATTTGGTTAAAATATGTCTGTGGTGTCTCTAATAATAACATCACCTGTGGCTTAATATGCAAATCACACATTTCCTATTGAAAACCTCTTGGTAGTGCTTGCAGCACAAGCTATGTCATCCTCTTACTTAGGTTGGAGATACGATTGTCCTACCCAAGCTTTATGCAGTCCTGCTTCCTCTGGTGTTCCTGGGTGTGACGACATACGCGATCATGCTGTGAGTACAAGCGTGGCATTCCAGAGTGTCTTTATACAGCCTTTTGATATAGCTCACTTAAAGCAATGAAGTGATATACTATTTATTTTTTTAATTTTTATAATCTTTATTACATTTTCCATTTATCATTACACATATATACGAAAAACAGACAAACATTGTGTGTTGTTGGGGGGTTTAACGCCCCGTTAATGCAGAAATGTTGAGAATCACGAAGACATAAAATGCGGACGGTGCACGCTACATGCCATCCATTCATATATGTGCGGTGTACCACCAAGGAGGAGGGGAAGAAAGGAAGAAGAAGAGAAAGGGAAGAGAGAAAAAAAAATGATAATTCCGTCTGCGCAGATCGACATCTTCCCCATCCCCCTCGTTGGATACCCCCACTTGATTGTGTCAACTCCCAACTAGAGCCTTCGCTCTCGCCCACATCTCCCACATCTGTCCATACTTAATTCTTGAGTCTTCTAGTGTGTAAAATGCCCCTTCGGCCTGAAGGTGAAACTTGATTTGGTTCTCAACCTCCGGCCAAGTTGGTATTTCTTGTTTCTTCCACCGGCGTGCCAGCAGGAGTTTAATCACCATCATTATTATAATAGACAGGATTTGTTTTGGAGATTTACTCTTACCCAGATTGAAATGGAAAAGAAACATTTGGGGGGATAGCGGGATGTCTCTTTGTTGGATAAGATTTATTAATTTGGCAACCTTATCCCTAATCGGTGCCAGCTGTCCACAGGCCCACCAGATATGGAATTGGGAGCCCTCCTCTCCGCCACACCTCCAGCACAGATTTGAGGCATCAGGAGAGAATTTAGCAATCCGGGTAGGGACAAGATGCCATCTATAGAGTGTCTTATAAAATAGTTCTTGTAAATTGACCCCATGGGAAGCACTTCTAGTATTCTGAAAAGTGCTGTTCCATGTGTCATTCGGAAATATCCTGCCCAGATCCGATTCCCATTGATTCACTGAGGTAAGTTTATCTTGTGACAGGGTACTCTCATATATCGACTGTAGTTTCAAGATATTATTAGTTCTGCTAAGTTGTTGGAGGAATGTATCCAGAGGAGTACAGTCCACCAGTGGATTAGATAGTAAAAAGTTTTTTATGCGGAGATAAGTAAAGTATTCTGAGTTATGTAGCCCGAAGGCGTTCTGCAGGAAATCAAAAGAGGCTAGTCTATTATCATGGATTAAGTTTGAGATCTCAGTCACGCCTGCAGAAATCCATTTTTTAATATTAAGGTCTCGAATACCCATTGACAGTTCCCCCAGAGGGGCCAGACCGGTTAAGCCCTGTAGCTGGGAAAACACCCTCTTAAACTTAAACATTCCTCTAATGACGTCCAAAATTATGGGGTTTGTAATTTTCCATTTATTGAAACTAGTTACTGTGCTCCAGAAAAAGAAATAGGGGTTATTTCCCGAACAATCGTCGGCTTCCATCTGGAGCCAAGATGTATTTTGATTAATCTTGTGTTTCCAGGCCAAAAAACTAGCAAATTGGCATATATCCTGTAATCTGTAGAGGTCTGGGAACCCTAAGCCCCCTCTTTTTTTGTTGCGTTTTAGAGTGTTATTCGCAACTCTAGGACGTTTGTTGTTCTATACGTATGAAGAGAACAGAGAGGTAAGTTGTTTTAGGTGTATTGCTGGGGCTCTCATTGGAATCGCTCTTATCAAAAAGAGGACTTTAGGAGTAATATATGCTCTGAGAATGTTGATATGTCCCATCCATGCCATTTCCAGGCCTCTCCAACTTGCTAAGAGGGCTCTAAGATCTTGAATTAAAGTCTCGTAGTTGAGATAAAGGGTCTGTCTGAGTTTCTGCGCCACCTGTATATCCAGGTAGCTCAGTCTCCTGTTGGAACACTTAATACTGCCCAGTGTTGAAAGTTCCTGTAGTTGTAGTGGAGACAGAGAGAACGTAAGCGCCTGAGTTTTACTAAGGTTCATTTTATATTTGGAGTAGGCGCTGTATTGATTAATCAAGTGCAGAACCTGTGGAACTGTGATCTCCGGGGTCGTCAAAGAGAGCAGGACGTCGTCTGCATAGAGCGAGATCCTGCTCTCCTGTTCGGGTCGGCCGACTCCCGTGACGGAGGGTGAGTTTCTAACCAGGGCGTCCAAAGGCTCAATGCTTAAAGCATATAGCAGTGGTGCCAGTGGACAGCCCTGTCTAGTCCCTTTTTTAATGGGAAAAAAACTAGAGTTAAGGAAAGGTCCCGAGACTCTTGCCCTTGGCGCCGAGTACAGTGCCATGGTGTTGATCATAAAGGAACCGGTGACGGGCCCTGAATTTAATCTTATTGGTGAGGGCTTTGCCAGGCTTCCCCCCGCTTGCGTACCATGATATTTTCAGCCGAGCTATTGCCTTCTTATATTGCTCATCCAATCTCAATTTAATGGCTTTCTGAGTCTCTTCTATCTGTATTATGTTCGAGAGGGTAGGATTTTCCTTGTTAATATTTTCTAACCTGGATAGTTCTATGTATAGGTCTGATAGAGATTTTCCCCGTGTTTTATTCAATATTGAGCCCATTTTAATCAGCACTCCTCTAATGTAGCACTTGAATGCACACCAGAGTGTCTGATCACTAACTTCGCCATTATCATTATTTTTGAAGAATTCCCGTATCTCAGTCTGAAGTTTAGATTTATTTGCATCGGATGCCAGAATTGATTCATTTAATCGCCATTTAGAACTGTCCCTATATTCCTGTTTGTCTATGTAATCTAAGAAAATGGGGGCGTGATCGGACCAGGAGATATTGCCTATTCGGGTCTTTAGGCAGCCATCTAAGTGTGGGGCTCTCATCAGAAAAAAATCAATCCTGGAGTATGACTTATGAGCATTTGAAAAGAAGGTGTAATCCCTAACTCCAGGGTTATATACTCGCCAGGTGTCATAGAGGTTGTTACTCATCATAAAGCGTGTGAAAGATTCTGCACTCTTTTTGACTCTTGAGTCCAATCTGGCCCCCCTAGGTAAGCTTTTATCAAACGAGGCATCTGCTATAATATTTAGGTCTCCACCTAAGATAGTGATTCCTTGCTGTATTTTATCGACTCACTCTACAATCCTCCCCAGAAAACCCAGTGTTCCGTGGAAGGAG
Source organism: Pelodytes ibericus (assembly GCA_036172795.1). Classification (NCBI taxonomy): domain Eukaryota; kingdom Metazoa; phylum Chordata; class Amphibia; order Anura; family Pelodytidae; genus Pelodytes; species Pelodytes ibericus. Next base: position 54,583,160 of record CM069858.1, on the reverse strand, counting down.
CATATACGTTAACCAAAGTATAGAGGGCATTATTAAGTGTGCAGATTATAATACAAGACCTGCCATTAGTATCTGTCTCAAGATGGATTAGTTCAAATTTTAATCTTTCAGAAATAATGATTGCCACCCCCCTTTTTTTCCTGTCTGGGAGAGATGATTCGTAGACAATTGGAAATTTTTTACATTTCCACAGTCCGGCAGAGCCTAACTTCCAGTGGGTCTCCTGGACAAAGCAGATATCCACTTGGTTTCGAGTGATCGAGTCATATAGATAGGATCGCTTCTGTGGGGAGTTTAGGCCCTGGGAGTTGATCGACATGAATTTAATTGACATGGCTATGATCTAAGTGGGTCAGTCCTGTCGAAGATGTTAAGAGGGAGATGGGAGCGTCGATATTGCGCAGATAGAAGTAGAGAAAGAGAAGAAAAGAAAAAGAAGAGAAAGAAAGAAAGGAGAAAAAGAGGAGAAAAAAAAGGATCCTGTCCTGCAGGTGCACATGGACAAAGACATCCAATAACAAATACATGCATCCTTCCATTCTACTTGCTGGGGCAGCCCGTTGCCCAAACAAAAATTTGGTTAACTGGGCCACGCGCTGTGCCAGCATAAATCCCGTAACCACCGCGGGATACTAACTAGTGCCTGGACTGGGTTAGGTGGAGGGGCGACTGCGAGAGAGAGCATTATTGTTGGGAGGGAGAGGGAGAGTGCAGGGGGTAGAGCAAATAGAGGGGGGAAAAGTGTAGAAGGGTGAGAGAGAAGGAAAGAAGAAAAAAGAAGAAATAAAAAAGAAATAGTGCTCGAAAGTTATTATTTATATAGTTTTAAAAAGTGCTTTTTAGTGCATTATTACATAGGGTAATGTGAGGTTATATCCAGCTAAATGTGTAGCTTTTAAGAGCTATCTTAAGTTCAGTTAGCTAGTATAGTGCAATATAGTAATTCATATTGGAAAAGAGAGGAAGAGGAAAAAAAAATATATATATATATATAATTAAACGGTGTACAGTTTTATATATCTTGGTATATTATAGTGCAGAAATATTAAGAAAGTGCATTATAGTGCATCATTACATAGGGTAATCTTAATAATTGTAAAGTTATATCCAGCTAAATATGTAGCTTTTGGGGTCTGTCTTAGGTTCAGTTACCTAGTTCACTACACAATAATAGTTCATATTGGGGAAAGAAAAAAAAACAAAAAAAACAAACAATTATTATATAAGTCTCCTCGAGAGTGCTCTCTTTTCATGGGTGTTACCAGTGCCTTTAGTAATCTGCTATTTCTCGGGGGGGTATTAAGCCCCAACTAAGCATATAGTCCTTGGCTGTGGCCTGTTGATCACAAGTCTTGCCCTGATGAAAGATTATCAGTTTTGTGGGGAATCCCCATCTATACTGAATGTCTTTAGATCTCAAGATAGCAGTATACTGGTTAAATTCCTTTCTTTCCATTCTGGTATTTTGCGAAATATCCGCATATAGGGTAATTGTAGAGAAATTCGGATCTTGAGTTGGTTTTGCTCTGACTTGTCTCAGTAGGAGTTCTTTAATTCTTGCATTTTGAAAACATACAATCACATCCCTTGGGACTTCTTGTGGTAGACTGGCTGGTCTAGGGAGTCTATGTAGTCTCTCAAAGGGGAGAGTGCCAATAATTTCCGGTGACAAATATAATTTCAAGAAGTCGGTGAGGTATGTTTCCAGGTCTATGTTCTTAATATTTTCAGGAATTCCTATAAATTTTAAATTCCGTCTCCTCGAGCGATCCTCCAGATCGTTAATCTTTTGTTTTAGCATGTTCACTTCTTTTTTGAGCTCAGAGTTGTCTTCCTGGATCTGTAGGAGACCCTCCTGTAGCTGGTCTATTTGACCTGCTTGGGTCGATAGAGTCAGCTGGAGTTGTAAAAGATCTGCCTTAATTTCCACAAAATTTTTGTTGGAATCAGCCCTGATTTTTTCATAGAGATTATCTGGGGCCGAAGAGAGCATGCTTTGAGAAATTGGAGTATTAGAAGAAGTGTCTAACATGCTCTCCTCTGTCGAGGAGTTAGGTATAGACTTAGTTGTCTGATCGTTGGTTTTTAAAAATGATTTTGGGGAATAATAGGTGTTGATCCCAGAGTCTTTTACTTGTTTTTCCCTCTCTTTATCACGTTTAGGAGCCATTTCGCAATTAAGCCGAATATAGGTCTGTTCGTGAATGAATAGAAGGATTTTTCGTGTATTAACTTATATAGTTTACAAAGATAGGGTTCCAGTCGAGTCTCAGTAAGTTCTATATCATCTGTTAGTGCCTCCCAGGCTATATCAGATCCAGAAATGGGGGCCCAGATGGTGTGTAGCGTAAGACAGAAGTGATCGTTTGGGTCCAAGATGGTAGGAAAAGCTTAGGGCAGCTCCCACTCTGTAGAGCAATGTTGTTTATTCAGTGAATTCACTACTAATTTCGGGAAGTATCTTCCATGTTACTTTGAGAGAATTTATTTCAATCTGTGCAGTGCGGAGCGTAAGGTTTTTTGAAAGTCTGGCCCACAGCAAGTGCGTGTGTTTATATAGAGTATATTAGGTGAAGTCAAGCTTCTCAGCACTTCTCAAAGCTCTTTAGAACATTGTTATTTGGTATAGCGTTTAAATGTTTTAGGGCTGCTGGCTCTCTCCGCTAATCCCGCAGAACAAGACCACCAATAATTGAGATAGATATATGGTAGATTTATATAGCGCACTGCGCAGGTCAGTCAGCCAGGGTGTGGTGAGCAGATTTATCTCATGTATCGAGGTGCTCAGGACAAGTCAGGCCAATCTGTAATTAGTGGTGTGACTCCCGCCATAAGTCAATTGAAGACAGTCGAGCTAGCCTGAACAGGTGATGTCAATCCCACGTCAAATTAGTTAATGTAAGGCCAGGAGTCAGTCCAGCGTATGATAGAAAAAATTATTTCATCGGTTAGTACATCCGAAACACATCAGATCTGATATAAACAGAGTTATATGTAGATTGTCACACTAGTCCTGCAGCAATGCGTATGATAGAAAAAAAAAATTAATAATAGTTTTGTCAGTTAGTACATCTGACACAGTTCAGGTCTGGTATAAACAAAGTTATTTGTGGGTTGTCACTTTAATAGACGTAACTCAAGTCTTGCAGCAAATGCGTGTAATAGAAAAGAATGATTTTATTGATTAGTAAATTTAAGACAGTTCAGGTCTAGTATGAACAGAGTTATTTGTAGGTTGTCACATTGGTAGATGTAACTAAGGTATTGCAGCAGTAAATTTGCTCAATATAGTTCAATTCCTAATCTGAAATTTTTTATTCTGTGGTGGCTCCAGCATGCAGTTTCTAAATTATATCAGATGTCTGACTTCACGTCTCCTCATTTATGCAGGGTCAGTACATATGCTTTGCATAGAACAGGTAACTTTGTATTTCTGTCACCGCGGTATTTAGTCTGCCTGCTGTGTCAGTAACAGAGAGACAGTTGACTCACATAGTTAAAAGTAAATTCTCAAAGTTTACTTAGCTTTATTCTGATCTGTGAGCTTCTTTGAGAGGTATTCAGTGTAGAATCTGATGATTAATCGGGGCTGTAAGCAAGCTGTGTTTCCTGTGTTGCTCCTCTCTCCCCCCCTCCTCCTCCGTTAACTGCGGGTGTGCTCCTGGGGATGGTGGTTTTGCTGATCTGCTATACTGCTACAATGGCATTCGGTTCCGTCGCGATCAGTCAGCTGGGCTTCAGAGTGGAGCTACATCTGAAGACGGGTGAGTCTCTCATCGAGCGCCGACTACCATGCCCAGAGCCACGCCCCTACACGTCACACGTCACGCATCTTCCTTCAGTTGCCACCGAAGTGATATGCTATTTAATTGGTCTATAATTTTAGGGTTATGTTATTTAGGGGCATGTTGCGGAACGGGTAGGCAGATTATTGGGAGGGGCTGGGCATGATCCAGCGGTCATAGTACACATTGGTACTAATGACAAAGTAAATGGTAGGTGGGGGGTCCTTAAAAATGATTTTAGGGAACTAGGAAAGAAGCTAAAGGAAAGGACCTCCAAGGTAATATTCTCGGAAATATTACCAGTACCACGCGCTACGTCAGGGAGACAGCGGGAGCTTAGGGAGATTAATGCGTGGTTGCGAAGGTGGTGCAAGCAAGAGGGATTTGGGTTCTTGGAGCACTGGGCAGACTTTGCAGTCGGCTACAGACTCTTTGGACGGGATGGGCTGCACCTCAATGATGAGGGGGCTGCAGTATTAGGGGCGAGGATGGCTATAGGATTAGATGAGCTTTTAAACTAAGCTCTGGGGGGGAGGGTCAAGATCAAAAAGAAGCAATGGTAGCTAGGGTAGATTGGAAGGTGGGTCTAGCTATGGGAGAGGAGGAAAGCAGTGGTGGGGTTAACATAGACCAAAGGGAGGTCCATATAATTAAACCTGCACACATTAAGTGTTTGTCAACTAAACAGAAAATGGGTAGTAATCTCAAATGTCTTTTAGCAAATGCAAGAAGCTTGACAAACAAAATGGGTGAGCTGGAGATACTGGTAAGTGCTGAACAGTATGATTTAATCGGAATCACAGAAACGTGGTGGGATGAGACCCACGACTGGTCAGTTAATTTACAAGGTTACTCACTTTTTAGAAAGGACAGAGTAAATAGAAAAGGGGGAGGGATTTGTCTGTATGTAAATCCTAAATTAAATCCCAGTATTAAAGAAGGTGTACATGATGTAACTGGAACTGATGTGGAGACACTGTGGGTGGAGATTAGCTTAGACGCTAAAAAGAATCGCACATTACTTGTAGGTGTATGCTACAAGCCACCAAATATTAGCATTGATGGAGAAGATCAGCTTTTATTACAAATTGAAAAGGCTGCAAATATGAATGAAGTTCTAATCATGGGAGATTTTAATTACCCAGGTATAGATTGGAAGTGTGGTACAACTAGTTCAGCTAGGGGCAGCAAGTTTCTGGACCTGCTTAATAACAAATTTATGGCACAATTAGTAGACACCCCAACTAGAATGGATGCCTGTCTGGATTTGGTAATAACAAACAATGAGGAGCTTATCTCAAACATCCAAATAAGAGAACACTTGGGGAATAGTGACCATAATATGGTCTCATTTGAGATTAATGCAAAAAAGCAAATTGGTAAATACGCCACCAAAACACTTAATTTTAGAAGGGCTAACTTTGATGGACTAAGGGCATCGATTGAACATTTAGACTGGGAACGATTGTTTTCTGGACTAAACACAGAAGACAAGTGGAATGCCTTTAAGCACACATTACAAAAGTACACATCCCAATATATACCTTTGGGAAACAAATGCAAAAGACACAAATCGAAACCAATGTGGCTTACAGGTAACGTGAAACAGGAAGTACAAAACAAGAAAATGGCATTCAAACATTATAAAAACACGGGATCAGCATTATCATTTATAGAGTACAAAGAGGCCAACAAAGCCTGCAAAAAGGCAATTAAAATGGCTAAATTGGAAAATGAGAAAAGGGTTGCCAAGGAGAGTAAAACTAACCCCAAAATGTTTTATAAATATATAAATGGAAAAAAGCTAAAGAGGGAAAATGTTGGGCCCTTGTTATCCCAAATGGGAAATTTGGTAAGTGAGGACAGAGAGAAAGCAGACATTTTAAATACTTTTTTTTCTTCTGTTTATACTAAGGAAGAGCAGATGGACGAGCCCCTGCTACAGGAAGTTATGGGACATTCGCCGCAAACATGGGATTGGCTGACACAGGAAAAAGTGCTTAAGCAATTACACTCTGTTAAGATAGACAAGGCCCCAGGACCAGATGGTATACACCCAAGGGTACTTAGAGAGTTAAGCATAATTCTGGCCAGACCACTATTCATGATCTTTAGGGATTCATTCAGTTCAGGTACAGTGCCAACAGACTGGCGAAAGGCGGATGTCATTCCAATATTTAAAAAGGGATCAAAATCTCTGCCATGTAATTATAGGCCAGTGAGCTTGACATCTGTAGTGGGGAAACTATTTGAAGGATTGCTAAAGGTATACACTCAAGAATACATCTTGAACCAGAATATAATTAGTAAAAGTCAACATGGTTTTGTGAAAGACAGGTCTTGTCAAACAAACTTAATAACATTCTATGAAGAAGTCAGTAAAAATATAGATCTAGGTGTGGCAGTTGATGTGATCTATTTGGATTTTGCGAAAGCATTTGATACAGTTCCACACAAAAGGTTACTCTACAAATTGAGAGAAATAGGTTTGGGGGCAAATGTGTGTATGTGGATTGAAAATTGGCTAAAAGATAGAACACAAAGGGTTGTTGTAAATGGAAAATTCTCAAATTGGACAAGGGTATTAAGCGGAGTACCTCAGGGGTCTGTTTTGGGCCCTCTTCTTTTTAATTTGTTTGTTAATGATCTGCCACATTGTGCTGAGAGCCATGTCTCAGTGTTTGCGGACGACACTAAATTAGGTAAGGCAATAAAGACTAATCTTGATGTTTTTTCTTTACAGGAAGATTTGGACAGAGTGGGGGACTGGGCAGTAAAGTGGCAAATGAGGTTCAATATAGACAAATGTAAAGTTATGCATTATGGGAAAAATAATAACAAAGCAACATATACGTTAAATGGTTTTTCCCTGGGAAAAACTACTAATGAAAAGGATTTAGGAATAATTATAGACAACAAACTTGGCAACAGTGCCCAATGCCAGTCGGCAGCTGCAAGGGCCAATAAGATATTGGCATGTATAAAACGAGGTATAGATTCACGGGAGGAGGATATCATCTTGCCTCTTTACAAATCAATGGTAAGACCTCACCTTGAATATGCAGTACAGTTCTGGGCACCAGTCCTTAAAAAGGATATTAAGGAACTAGAAAAAGTGCAAAGGAGAGCTACAAAATTAATAAGGGGTTTGGAGGATCTTAGTTATGAAGAGAGACTTAAAAAATTGAATTTATATTCGTTAGAAAAAAGGCGTCTCAGAGGGGATATGATAACATTATATAAATATTTGCAGGGCCAATATAAAGAGCTCTCCAGTGACCTGTTCATTAACAGAAAGGTACAAAGAACAAGAGGTCACCCCCTCAGACTGGAAGAGCAAAGATTTCATAGACAGCAAAGGAAGGGATTCTTTACGGTTAGGACAATAAAGTTATGGAACTCACTGCCAAGAGAGGTAGTGCTAGCAACCACAATAGATGCATTTAAAAATGGTTTGGATGTTTTTTTAGGAAAGCAGAACATACAGGGCTATTAATAATAGAATAAGCATTAATAAAAGAGCTTATTGATCCAAGGAGAAATCTGATTGCCTCTTGGAGTCAAGAAGGAATTTTTTCCCCCAGGAGGCAAAATTCGAAATATCTTCCTTAGGGGTTTTTTGCCTTCTTTTGGATCAAAAGCTGTAATGGTGGGTGGAAGGGTTGAACTTGATGGACTTGTGTCTTTTTTCAGCCTAAATTACTATGTTACTATGTTGCTATGTATAAAACTGGCCCATGCAGCAAATAGTGTAATTCATGGTGAGATGTATAAAAAAAATGTTCAACTTCTGTTGTATATAAGAAACAGAAATTGCGCCTTTCTGTTAAAAAATGACCATTTAGAATAGCATGTTTGGGTCCAGACACAGTGAGGGCTATTCATTAAAAGACGAGTTGAGATGAAACTATTCATTGTGCAGGACAAACCTGCTGAGTCTCCCCCACTAATCAAACTCACCAGATTTGTCCCTGCACAATGTCTATTTAAATTGGTGAGATGAAATTTTCATCTCACCTCAGCTCACCTTTAACTCATCTTGTAGTGAATTGCACTTCCACATTAATTCCTGTTCAATCTTCTAACAAAATCAGACATTTGCAGTTAAAACCATAGCTCCCTGAACATTAATTAAAAACCAAACTAAAGCTGAGTAGACATCCTGCAATTGTAGTCTGATTGGAGCTAACACTGTGAGGAATTCCATTTGTCTGCTCGTTATCACCTGAAAATGTTTGTTTGTTGCGCATAACCCAACTAAAATACAAATAAAATGTATTTGTGATTTGTCTGTGAATACAATTAGGGTATTTAAAGACACAACCCTCTGCGCAGAAACGCCAATCTGTGTCTATTGGGTTTTCAAGCCCTTTAATTTGAACAAAGGGTTAACAAATTTTAATGTATTTATTTTGCACATTTTATACTGATGTTCTTATGAAACCTCATGATGAGATTCAGATCTGATATAACATTATGTGAATCCTTCCATAAATAGTAGCAAAAGGAGATATGACTTATATGGTGTTTAAAATATCTTAATTGGGTTTAGTGGAAGATAGAAGGGTTTATTATGCCTACAGGTTTTTCATTCAAATTTGCATTTTGCAACAATCATGCACATATTTGAATAGCATTTGTATATCAAAGGGACTCTCATCTAAGTAGTGTTTTCAATGAAAACATTACATTTAAATGATTTAAACATTGCGGCCAAATTTAAAATGCATGTTTTGTCTGTGTTGTCTCATCATTATGTATAGTTGCCAACATCAGCCATGTTTCCATGGACACATATTTGTTCCACATGCTGCAGAAAGAGCATGCAAAGTGCAGCCCGGCAGTATGTAGGATGCATATACGCACAGACAGAATCCAATTAATTAATCATGGTAGGTCCTATTAGATCTCCACACTGATTAATTAATTGGATTCTGTCTGTGCATATATCTATCCTACAAACTGCAGGGTTGCACTTTGCATGGTTTTTCTGCAGCATGTGGAACAAATATGTCTCTCTGGAAACATGATTGATGTTGGCAACTATTATTTTTTACATCAATTTGAAGCACCATGTGCAATACATTACTACATTAGACAATAATAACTTGCACAGTGACATAAGGTGATAAAAAAAAGAGTGCAAAAACATTATTTTGTTCTATAAATCTGCTTGCAATTCTGCCCTAACATTTATAAATCATTATTTAGGTTTTGCATACACAATGTAAATCTTATTTGTGACAGATTCCATTAATTAGTTTTCCTTTTGTTGCATCAGTTGATTAATGGTCTGCTTTTTGATTCATATTTTGACACTTGTAACCATTAGCTGTTGAGTTAACTCAGTAAGCTAGTGTAGAATCTGTTCAACCCTCAGGCTTGAAGGTTCAGTTCCTGGGTCGACTCAGCCCTTTATCCTTCTGAAGTAGATACATTTATTACCATTAAAATAAAGGCTGGGCAAAAGTAACACGCTCAGGATGTATTTAGAAACCAGAAAATACCTGAATGTACCTTACCTGGTTAAACACGTTCTTATTATTTGTACCATTATTTGTCTTCGATACCAAGAACCAGAGTCAAATGTCAACAGCCAAATCCCTCAAAATAAATGTCAGCTGAACGAGCATTCTCATTCAACTGTACAGCCAGAGCTCAGTGAATCATTCTCTGTGTGTAGCACAGTGCAGGGAACTAAGTGCAAACTATTATTAGTGCAGGGAACTAAGTACAAATCTATTATTAATGAGAGGATCCCAGTTTACTGACTGAAAACTTTACACACGGAAATGACCCAAGTATATCAGTAGGCAAAGCCTTCATATGGTGCTTTCACATGAATGGATTTTACATAAACTAAATAACTGGTCTTATATTTAATATTCTAAATCAGGGGTAAGCAACCTTGTCACAGATGTTGTGGACTACATCTCCCATAATGCTCTTGGCACATATGTTGTGCACTACATCTCCCATAATGCTCTTACAGCTGGCAAAGGATCAAAGGAAATGTAGTCAACAAAATTTGAAGTGCTTGCTGAAGGTTGCCTACTAAATGTATTAAACATCCTTAAATTTGTCAGTCCTATTTTTTATGATTCTTACTCTTTTTTTTACTAAGAGAATACTGCTTAATGTACATTTACCTCACACAAATTTCTCTTGCCTCTAAGATTTTAAAATGCAAACACTGATAGCACACAGACCGCCACACCGTTACTAAATTAATCAACAAATGTATTGCTTGCACAGCACTATCCACATTTATTCATGGCAACTTGCACGAAAATCAGCTATACAATCAGTCGCATTGTTTATTTGGATATTTGTTATTGCTAATTTGTGCTTTTGTATCCACCCGAAATGCATGCAGCAGGGTGGTGTGGCTTTTTACAAGTAAACTTTCCTAAATGAAAATTCATGACACACAAATTTAGTTTTCTACTCTGTAGATTATAAAATCTGATATTTAATGATTAAGGTAGATCCACAATTATGGCTAGTCATTTTTTAGGGATTGTACGATTGTAAAAAAGCAATCGCACACATGCTAAAAGTAGAGTAAAACAATATCACCCAAAATAGACTAAGACTTGGAGTTGACCAAGTTTTGTTATGTAGGGTAAGCTGTCTTTAAGACAAATGGTCATAGTAATGGAAGTGCCATGTAAGAACAGCTTTCTACATCCACACAGATGTAAGTTTATGAAAATGCCTTAGTCTTAGTTAAAGGGATTCTGTCAACCTTCACAGTGCTTATACTAGAAAAAAAGAGAATAAAAAAATGATCTAGACATTGTATTACCAGAATTGTAAGAAAATACATAAATTAAGAGAAATATATTTTTTAAGTGGGTCTGTGGTGTCTCCTGGTTTTTGATATGCAAATTGCACATGTCCCATTGAAAATAAGTTAATTTGCATATCAAACCACAGGTGATGTGATAAATAAGAGACATCACACACTGAAAACATATTTTTCTCTTACATTGAGCATTTGCTTGCAATTCTGCTAAAACAATGTTTTTTATTGGCCAGATTCACAGAATAAGCAATTCTTATGTTGACAGAATGCTTTTAAGGGACCTTTCCATCTTGGACCCTTCTACCTTGTGCATAAACTCATCCACACTCCATGAATATCACCACAGTTTCAGTACAACTTTTCTGATGAATGGCTCCTCAGCAAAAGTCAAGTTGAACATAACCATTTTAAAGGGACTCTGTCACCTAAACACTGTTTATACATTGAATGCAGAAAATAGAAAAATAATAAAATGATCTATACATTGTTTTAGCAAAATTGAATGCAAATGCGTTATTTAAGTGGCAAGCATGCTTTAAATGTGTCTGTCGTGTCTCCTGTTTATGACATGGTGATGTTGAACACATTTTTCTCTTGATTTATTAGTTTGCATTTCTGCATTTTCCCACAATGTATAGACAATGTACAGACTGATTTTAATAATGTTCTGTTCTCTACACTGCATCTACACACAGTTAAGATGACAGAGTATAAAAGATGGTGTTGACCATATAGCAATTTTTTTCAAAAATGCTTATTAAAAAAAAAAAAGCCTTCATCAGGGCTGTATTGGTTAAAATGAAGACTGCATGCTGTTCTCCATTTTTACAAATTACAGCCCTGGAGCATTGTATAAGCAACGCTGAATAAAAAAGATGATGTGGTAACCTTCTGTTGCGCTGATTCAGTCACCTACTTAAATTGTGATTATTTAAACAGTCTAGATAAAGTGTTAAAGGCAGCATTTGTAAACAATTACCAGCATAAATGTAATAATAGTTATTTTGTATTTTCCTTAAAGGGGCCACTTTAAGATGAATATCAAATAAAGTTTGCTTGCTTGTAGAGGTTTCGCTGACTCTCCAGTATTTTTCAATGGGATTTATTCACTAAACAATGAACTGTCACAAGCAAATACTCAAAATTAGGCCAATATAGATGACTTAGAAAAATATCTTCAACTTGCTTATTATTTCAGCTCAGCATCTTGACTTTTGCAGTTCACTTGTCAATTCAGCATGGTTCACTGTTGCTGACATTTTCATCTTAAATGACCGTATAATGCACCATGAAAAATAGATGACCCTCTGGGTGAGACACAGATATATCTCCAGATGAATGTGTGAACATCACTGTCAATTGAAAATATTCTATATGCACAGCTGTCAAATTAAACATTGCATGTAGAAGATAAAAGCTTCAATAATAATTTCATTTCTTGGTAATTATACATCCTAGGATGAACATTCAAAAACAATTTATTCATCTTGAAGTGACCATTCATTTAAGAAGAAAACCTGTACACCCACATTAACCATCTCTGTGCCATATAAGCCCTACAATCTATTTACAAACATGCTTTTTGTGTCACTGTTTAAACAACCCAGGTTTGGCCATTTGACCACTTGATAATCAATGTGGTAATTTGAATATTTGTTAAATAAAAAGAGAATTTTTGTTTTTAAGGAATTGATAAGAAAACCTGCTTTTACATTTAAGGAAAAATAGGCCAAAGAAAGGTCCATGGCTTAGAATCTAAAAGTGGCTCTACTACACAATGTGTCAGTGGTGCGCAATTATTTTCGATGGTGATGCAAGGCAAGAACTACATCTATTTACCTCAGTTACTACCTGCACTATAAGAAATAGTGCAAGATATATCAGTTACAAGTCATCAAAACATGGTCTATGAGAAAATATCACATTGCTGCTTTATTCAGGGATGTTTATGATAACTATACTCCAGGGCTGTGTACTCCAGGCTGCAGCCTGCAATTTTACTGTCAGTCAATGCAACAATAATGTAGTCTATTTTATAAAAGCATCCTTAAATAAATCGTCAATGTAGTTATCCTAAGGCTATGGGCACCATGGCACGTTAATACATTCTCATCAATAAATTCCATTTAAAAAAACATTTACATAATTTCAGTGTCATAATACTTTGAGGTGTTAATCTCTAAATATTGCCAATAAATTATTTTTGCTAGCAAGTATTCAGAGTAAACACAGGGTGCATATTCAGCCAACAGCTGCAAACTCTTCATTTCGTATTGCCAACATGTCACTTGTTATGTTATTTTATGCTTCCAATGTGTGTTGTGCCAATGAGTAAGCCAAAGTAATGAACACTGTCACTTTGTAGCGCCAAGACAATTCTCTTGTTCAGTACGTGTTGGTATACTTTTAAACCCCACTTTGTATTCCTGTTCAAGAAGCTCTGGGGTTTCTTCCAAAATCTGACCCGGCATTCTGAAACTTAGGGTACTTTGATTAACAAGTAACCTAGTACCAGACGATATAGGAAAACTGTTCCTTCTATCCACCACACAACTTGTTCTTTGAAGGAACTGAAGGAAGTTCTCCTCCATTGAGCCTTCTTGACTAGACAGGCCCAGCTGCTCATCCAGAGACTGTTTTAGAAAGCATTTGGGTATCCTTGTGAGTTCAGCTCTGATCTGCCTATTTAGACAACCATAAAAGAAAGGGTTAACAGTAAATGATGTGTAAGCAAACCACCTTACAATGTTCTCCCACTTTCCTGATGTCTTATATGGATTGGTCTCTAAAGCATTATGCACATTGTATATGAAATAAGGCAACCAGCACATCACAAATTGACCTCCAATTATCATGAGAGTGAAAGCTGCCTTTGCACCCCCTAAAGTCCTCTCAGGTGATACCCTATGGGATCTGTCTCCAGCTACAATGTTAGCCTGACTGCCATTGGAATTAGATCTTTGACGAGGACTTGCTGCCCATGAGGGCAATGGTCCATGCTGTAGAGCTGCAATCCTTGCTACTTTAAAGACGTTGCAGTAAACCGTCAGTATGATCAGAAGGGGTAATACAAAATATAATGTCACAAAAAACGTCATAAATACTTTCTTGTAGTTCCCTGCATTCCTCTGTAATGAGCAGCGTGTATCATCCACAAGGCTGACATTGCTGGACTCCACAGCATCTAACTGTGGTGTGAAGAATGGCAGAGTTGATGTCAGAAAAGACTGGAACCAGATGAACACCATGACTGAGACGGCCAAACCCAGGGTCATTTTCACTTCATACCTCATAGGGTGCACTATGTAATAGTACCGTTCTATGTTTATGGCAGACACTGTGAGGATGGAGGCACTGCTGAAGCACACCTCCAAGGAAACATAGGCTTGGCACAGAGGATGACCAAACGCCACTCGCCCTGTGCTCGCCACAATCCCCAGTGGCATGACTGTAATGGCAGCCAATATGTCTATAATGCACAGATGGACCACGAACAGAAATTTCCGGAGATTGGGTGTTTTAAGGATCACAGCAGCCACAGCGACATTTGCCATCACTGCTACAAGATCCAGAAGGAGCATGAAGAAGAGCCCAATATAACGGGGGATGCTGTCTTGGTGTTGCAGCCCCCGCTCCCCAGCATCCAGCAGGGGGATAACCGAGCTGTTATCGTTGCTGCTATTCAGGGCTGCATCATGTGCCTGCACAGCCTCCATTCCCAGCACGGTCACCGCAGGAGCTGTGCTAATCTCCCCGGCAGCCATCCAGTGAAGCAGGGCTCTTCCCTTGCTGGCGTCGGTCATCCTCACCTCCCTGCTGTAGCCAATGCGGCGGTGTATGGGCGCATTCCTCACCCTTCACATCACACATCCCCTCAACATCTGGCCACCAATGCCATACCTGTAACGAACGAGCATCCCCAGCCCGCGGGCGTGTAAATGGGTAGTGCTGGCTTCCTGCAGAGTAGGAGGCTGCCTGTGACTATCCATATGATCAGACCTGACGTCAGGTGACAGGCACTGACCCGAACTGCACTTATCATGACATTCTTCACATGGATTATATCCCTGGAGGTACACATCTCCAGGGATACATATTAAAACAATTCTGGGAAGAGTTCTAAATTATAGCAATCAGGAAGAATATTCCATTGGTTTCCATGGTGATTGCTCAACTTTGAGAACGTTTCCCAGGAGTACTATTTATAGACGGGAAGACAAGACAGTCAACCAAACTGTGCATTATGTGTCTCTGTCACCTGACAGGTAAAGAGCTTTACATATCTACCTTTAAATTACATATTATACAAACATAACTTGGATAAAGTGCACGTTAATTAATTGTAGATGTTATTTAGCACAACATAATTATTCTATGTGAAATAAACCAACCCTGCTCGATTTTATATGGTGACATATTGCTAAATAATATTATATTAAGTTAATGCTACCCATGGTGTATCCTTCCTGGTAAATAGTTTATAAATTCTGACATGAAAAATAATACTGTCAGCAAATTACAGTGCCATATTTACCAAAGCATTGCTACCTTTTCTTCAAAGAAATACTGGCCATGCTATTGCCTTCACAAACTTAACATTGATCTCAAGCCCATTTTTTACTGGCCTTTTGGTAAAATCAGTGGTGTATCTTGGTTTTGTGCTGCCCTAGGCAGAGAAAATTCGGGCACCCCCCTACTAGGGTTGCCACCTTTTCCTCCAAAAAAATGCTGGCCATGTGTGTGGGCGGAGCTACAAGAGGGAGGGGCCATGAGAGGTGGAGCCACAAAGGGGGCGGATTATCACTGAAATGATATATATTATTTGTATATCATGCCAG
Source organism: Pelodytes ibericus (assembly GCA_036172795.1). Taxonomy (NCBI): domain Eukaryota; kingdom Metazoa; phylum Chordata; class Amphibia; order Anura; family Pelodytidae; genus Pelodytes; species Pelodytes ibericus. The sequence continues at coordinate 54,567,729 of CM069858.1, read as the reverse complement.
TGAGAAGCGTGTGTGTGTGTGTGTGTGTATATATATATATATATATATATATATATATATATATATATATATATATATATATATATATATATATATATATATATATATATATATATATTGTATATCATATACACACACAAGCTGTGTCTCACACTGGCAAACAAGCTTTCTCGCACACACTATCTCACAACCACAGACAAGCCGTCTATCACACACAGACACATGCAGTTTCTCACACAGACTGTCTCTTTTGCTCACACACAGACTTTTACTCACTCTCTCACAGACTGTCACTCTCACTCTCTCTCTCACAAACTCTCACAGACTGTCTTTCTCTGACACAGACAGTCTGTGAGAGAGAGAGTCTCTGCTCTCTCATTCTCTCACAGACAGTCTCTCTCTCTGCTCTCTCTCACAGACTGTCACTTTCACTCTCTCACTCTGACAGTCTCTCACTCTGTCACAGTCTCTCTCTCTGTCTCTCTCTCTGTGTCTCTCTCAGAGTGACAGTCTCTGCTCTTTCTCTCTCTCTCTCACAGACAGTCTCTGCTCTCTCTCTCTCTCTCTCTCTCTCTCTCTCTCTCACAGACAGTCTCTGCTCTCTCTCTCACAGACAGTCTCTGCTCACTCTCACAGACAGTCTCTGCTCTCTCTCTCACAGACCGTCTCTGCTCTCTCTCTCACAGACAATCTCTGCTCTCTCTCTCACAGACAGTCTCTGCTCTCTCTCACACACAGTCTCTGCTCTCTCTCACTCTCTCTCACAGACAGTCTCTGCTCTCTCTCTCACAGACAGTCTCTGCTCTCTCTCTCTCATAGACAGTCTCTGCTCTCTCTCTCTCACTGCTCTCTCTCTCTCACAGATTGTCATTCTCTCTCTCACACACAGAGACTTTCACTCACTCACTCTCTCTCACAGACTGTCACTTTCACTTTCTCTCACAGACTGTCACTTTCACTCTCTCTCACAGTCTCTCTCTCCCTGTACCTGTCTAGCGGTCAGGTTGAGCTGTTTCTTTCCATCGGGTGTCGGTCCTCTTCAGTGCAGCTTGCAGGGGGCAGAGCTCCAAGCAGGTCACTATGCTGCTGCTGTATCTCTCCCTGCAAGAGCCGAATCCTATGATTCCGGGACACTGTCCTGGAAGGCAGAAGGCTCTGCACGTGGGGGAGATACAGCAGCAGCTTAAAGCTGCTACACCAACAGAAATACCAGGCTTTGCATTGCCGGTATATTAGGTATACCGGCCCCGGCTTCAGGACCCCAAATACCAGCTGTGCCGGTAAATTACCGGCCAGGTGGCAACCCTACCCCCTACACACGCTTCACATCCACGACATGCCCCATAACATTACATCACCCCATTATATGACACCATCACCCCCATTACATGCCTCCATCACCCCAATTACACGCCTCTACCACCCCCATTGCATGCCTCCATCACCTCCATTACATGCCCCATCATCCCCATTACATGCCACCATTACCCCCATTACATGCCCCCTCACCCCAGGACTTATCCTGATCCCTGGTGGCTAGTGACAGGCAGCATGGTGTCCTACCATGCTGTCTGTTCGGCTCCCCGCGGTGAGTGTAGAAAGGTCACGTGACCCGGCGTGCGTCACACCTCAGAGCGCCGGGTCACGTGACCTGTCATCACTCCGCCCCCTAAGAAAAAAATGCACAGGCAGCCCAATCGTTGTGATCAGGCTGCCCCTGCGTTTTTTCTTGGGGGCTTTTTTTCACTGTTAAGAGGTGCTGCCGCCCCTGAAATTTGCCGCCCTAGGCATCCTAGCCTCGCTGTAAATACTGCACTAGGTGAAATACCTGCTGGGTGGTATACCTAGCAATGACAAGTAGCTAGTAAGTAGAGGTTGTGCTACCATTTAAGCAAATTAAGCAGCTACTTGCTTAGGGAGCACCCACAGTGCCTCTAACTGAAAGGAGGCAGTTATGGATAGGGGGCAAATAGCTGATATAGCTCTCCTTATCAGAGTTTTTTTTGCTTAGGGAACCCAAAACTTGAAACCACCTCTGCTAGTAAGAAAAGATATGCCTTAATAAAAAAAATCTCTACACATGTGATAGAAAATCTTTATCTTCTATAAAGTGATACCTTGTCATTTTTACATTATAGGTACACTTTAATTTATGGAAGAATACTTTTTTTAGCTTTAAGACTAACTTCTTGAAAATGAGAATGTCAGTGACGCTCCAATATTTCCCCCCATATAGTGATTCCAGGAGCTCTCAGGAATGTATAAATGCTCTCATTTTGTGAAATGCATAGGGCTACATTAAATCCGCCATGTCATCAAGTCCCATTGTCCCCTGGTTGTTAGCTGTCTGTTATTTTATCTGTTGTTCCAGTGTGGCATCTGCCTAGTCCATGTAAAGTCCGATTCCTGTCCTGAAAGGGGTGACCTGAGTCCCTGTAATGAGGATGCCCTGAGTCTTGAAAAAGGGGTTACCTGTCTTAGAGTCCCTTAAATGGGATGCCCTGTCACAGTATAGCCCTGTCATAGTGTTTCAGCCCTTTCATAGTGTTTCAATGCTAATTTAGAGTCTAGTCCTGTCATAGAGTCCCATTGTTCTCTGTGTATTAGCTGTCTGTTATTTTATCTGTTGTTCCATTCTGAGTCTCCTCTTGCATTGCTCTCAGTTAGTGTTGAGCGAACCCGAACCGCACTGTTCGGGTTCGTACCGAACATTACGGTTTTTGGACCCCGGACCCGAACACGGACATTCCATGTTCGTGTTGGAGTTCGGGGTTCAGCGATTACATTGTATGGAATGCTATTCTCTTTCTATAAACCGAAATAGAGTCCCCATTCATAAGAATTTCTTATGAATGAGGACTCTATTTCGGTTTATAGAATAGCAATAGCATTACATGTATTCTATAAACCGAAAGTCTATAAACCGAATATCTTTCGGTTTATAGACTTTCGGTTTATGGAATGCATGTAATGCTATTGCTATTCTATAACCCGAAATAGAGTCCCCATTCATACGAATAGGTCAATTGACCTATTCGTATGAATGGGGACTCTATTTCGGTTTATAGAATAGCAATAGCATTACATGTATTACATCTGAGAGTCAAATAGAACCGTCAAATACTGTGCTTACAGCACACTTTGAAAAATTCTAATAGTTTTGGATGGTAAATAGTACATTTGCGTCTTGCGGTGCACTTCATATCTGAGAGTCAAATAGAACCGTCAAATACTGTGCTTACAGCGCACTTTGAAAAATTCTATTAGTTTTGGGTGGTAAATAGTACATTTGCGTCTTGCGGTGCACTTCATATCTGAGAGTCAAATAGAACAGTCCAATACTGTGCTTACAGCGCATTTTGAAAAATTCTGGCTACCTCCTCCTCCTCCAGCACCGCTTCCACCTACACTGCCACAGTCACTGCCTCCTCAACCTATGGGTCACTTAGTATAAACTGAAAGAGAATACCCTGCACTCCAACCCTCTCTCAAATGGATAATTCTGTTGATCCTCCTGGCAGCCATGCTTTAGATTTAGATTTATGTTCTTCCAAAACTAAAATCAAAGATTCCATCTAGTGCTATTTTATGGCTCAGCTGTATTTTTAATTTGTATGTATTTTATGTTATTTGAAGTTATTTCCCTATCCATATTTGTTTGCAGGGCACTTATCCTACTCTTACCCCCATTTTACTTCCTTTTGCAGCCCTCTAGCCCTTTCCAGGACTTTTTTAGAGGCATTTTAGTGCCCAAAGTTCGGGGTCAAGTTCGAGCCCGAACCCAGACTTTTTTCCGAAGTTCGGCCGAACCAGCTGAACCCGAACATCCAGGTGTCCGCTCAACTATACTCTCAGTTCATCTATTTAAACCCCAACTACACCCGTTTGTTCTGTTTCCCAGGTTCCAGTCTGCTGTCTTAAGGTTTCTTTGTCTTTGTGCAATTTAAATCTTTTGACCCTGCTATTTATTTATTAGTTTGTTATTCAGTTTAGCGCTAGTTCCTGTATCTGTTTGTTCATTTGTATGTTCCCTTGTGTTCATACTCCTTAGCCCTTACCTCTGTATGATTTTCTGTGTTAGGTCTGTACCTGTGTATATTCCTTTTAGTTCTGTAGCTATGCCTTGTCAGTCTGTACCCTGCATTGTATCTATGTTATTATCTGTAACACTGTGCCTTGTATTGTTTATCCTTAGTTCAGTTTCTGCTCTGCCCACTTATATTTGCTTCTGTCTTTCTCTAGTCTAGCCTTAGCCCTGTACTCTACATTCAATTCTGTTTTTCCTTTAGCTGCAAAAGATGGTGGAGCCTAGACTGGTGCTGGCCCGGCATGCAGAGCAAACAGGGCCGTCTTTAATAGTTATTGTACCCTGGGGAAGCATTTGCTTGGGGCCCCTGGACCCTGCCCCCTCCCCTGCATGCAATCACTCCATCCATCGCAATGTTACCTCCCCCCACACACAAAAAAAACATAAAAATAAGCACACACACAGTTTGACTTTTCTTGCAGTCAGGGGCGGATCCAGAGTCTGATCTCAGGAGGGGCACATGTCCGTCTGTCTTTTCCTCTCTCCCATGTCCGTCTGTCTTATCCTCTCTCCCATGTCTGTCGCACTCCTCTCACTCCCCGTGTCCCTCTGTCTCTCTTCCTTCCATATCCGTTTCTCTCCTCTTCCTTCCCATGTCCGTCTATGTATCCTCTTCTTTGCCATGTCCGTCTGTCTCTCCTCTCATTTCCCATCTCTCTGCCTCTCCTCTCCCATCCCATGTCTGTCTGTCTCGCTTCTCCCTTCCCATTTATGTCTCTCTCTTCTCCCTTCCCATTTATGTCTCTTTCCTCTCCCTTCCCATGTCTGTCTGTCTCCTCTCCCCTTCCCATATCTGTCTGTCTCTCCTCTGCCATCCCATATCTGTCTGTCTCTCCTCTGCCATCCCATGTTTGTCTGTCTCTCCTCTGCCAACCCATGTCTGTCCGTCTCTCCTCTACCATCCCATTTATGTCTCTCTCTTCTCCCTTCCCATTTATGGCTCTCTCAGCCAATTTGTCCAATAATATGCCAGTATTATTTGCCATTTAATATGCCCCAGCCAAATTGCCCAATAATATGCCAGTGTTAGTTGCCATTTAATATGCCCCAGCCAATTTGCCCAATAATATGCCAGTGTTAGTTGCCATTTAATATGCCCCAGCCAATTTGCCCAATAATATGCCAATTTGTTGCCATTTAATATGCTCCTGCCAATTTGCCCAATAATATGCCAGTGTTATGTGCCATTTAATATGCCCAGCCAATTTGCCCAGTAATATGCCAGTGTTATTTGCCATTTAATATGCCCCAGCCAATTTGCCCAGTAATATGCCAGTGTTATTTGCCATTTAATATGCCCCTTCCAATTTGCCCAATAATATGCCAGTGCTAGTTGCCATTTTATAAGCCCCTTCCAATTTGCCCAGTAATATGCAAGTGTTAGTTGCCATTTTATAAGCCCCTACCAATTTGCCCAGTAATATGCCAGTGTTATTTGCCATTTAATATGCCCCTTCCAATTTGCCCAATAATATGCCAGTGCTAGTTGCCATTTTATAAGCCCCTTCCAATTTGCCCAGTAATATGCCAGTGTTAGTTGCCATTTTATAAGCCCCTTCCAATTTGCCCAGTAATATGCCAGTGTTAGTTGCCATTTTATATGCCCCTTCCAATTTGCCCAATATGCAGTGTTATAACCATTTAATAAGCCCCAGGCAATGTGCCCCCCATCTCCCCAGCACTTACCTTTCCCTGGTGGCTAGTGGCAGGCAGCATGGTCTCCCCCATGCTGCCTGTTCGGCTCCCAGGCGGTTGTGCCGACTGGTCACGTGACCCGGCGCGTATGACGTCAGCGCGCCGGTCACGTGACCTGTCGGCACTTCCGTGTCACACTGCACGGGGAGCCGAACAGGCAGCACGGAGATTTCTCTGTGCTGCCTGTTCGGCTCCCCGTGCAGCCTGGCTGGCAGGCAGAGAAGGCGAGGGGGATCTTCCGATCCCTTCTCACCTCTGTCTCTGCCTGCAAGTGTGTTTTTTTTTTTTTTTTAAAGCGGTATTTTTTTTTTCCTCTTCTCGGGGGGGGGGGGGGGGGGGATTTTGGGGGCAATTGCTCCTGTTGTGTCCTGCTCCACGAGTATTCCATCGATTATCTATCCCGTGGATGTGGGTATTTTGGGACTCAGAGTCTGCACGCCTTATACACCCAGAGCCGGTCCTATAGGCACTGTAGAGTGTGAGTACAATTCTTTAGGGGCAGATATTTATTTTCATTATATTCACAATACTGCACAATTTTGTATATATTTTTTTCTTTTCTCTTATATACATCTAAAAAAGGCTGGATTATCGCCTATATATCTCTGATAAGTATTTATTTTATTATATCCTGCGCAACACTTTATTAGACGATATTCACTATTTTGTGCTAATTGGAGGAAAATGCACTAGTGTTTGCTGCATAATTTGTTTGTCTGCACATTATATATAGCGCTTGTCACTTTATCTGCATTAGTATTTTTATTGCATTGAATAAAATGTGTATATTACGTGTATAATTGCAGTGTATAAATTGTATATTTGGATACAAAATGTGTATATATGGCTGCAATATGTATACCATCTTACTATGCAACACTGCACTACAACTACTCATTACCTAAATGACAAAAACACAGATATTAGAGAGCACTTACATATGTTCATATATAATTATAAATATCTATACACATCTCACTCTCTCTCACTAGTTGCATTTATACTTATATGGACTTCTTAATATTAAATTCAACTATTTTCATATGTAATAAAAATGTTATTGAAGAGTTGCATTTCTTCTTTTTATTCCCTTTTTCTGCACCCACATTGCACCTAAAGGACTTAACACAGCCCCATAGAGTAGCCACAGCACTTGTCATGCACCTATATTGCACCCACAGCACTTGTCTTGCACCTATATTGCACCCACAGCACTTGTCATGCACCTATATTGCACCCACAGCACTTGTCATGCACCTATATTGCACCAACAGCACATTGCTTGCACTCACATTGAACCCACACAATTTTCCATGCTACAGTGTAAATTTGCCCCATAGAACATACCAGTTTCACTTTGTTCCACTGTACTGCCCATGCAGAAAAAAGCCACAATGTCACTTTTCCCCATAGTACATGTTATTTTTCCCAAGAGAACATGCCACAGTCACTTTGTCATTGCATATGCAACAGTTTGCCTGTTAAAATATGACACCGTTTGTCCATTAAATATGCCACAGTCAATGTGCCCATCAATATGCCGATATTATTTTGCCATTAATATTCAGTATTATTTTGACATAAATATGCCACAGACATGTTTCCCATTCAAATGACAATATTATTGTGCCATTCAGATAACAGTAATATTGTACTATTAAGATGCCCCAGCCAATTTGCCCATTAAGATACCAGTATTATTGTACCATTAAGATGCCATAATTGTTGTGCCATTCAGAGCCCAGTAATATTGTGCCATTCAGAGCCCAGGAATATTGTGCCAGTCAGATACCAGGAATATTGTGCCAGTCAGATGCCAGGAATATTGTGCCAGTCAGATGCCAGGAATATTGTGCCATTCAGAGCCCAGGAATATTGTGCCACGCAGAGCCCAGGGATATTCTGCCAGTCAGAGCCCAGGAATAGTGTGCCATTCAGACCCCAGTAATATTGTGCCATTCAGAGCCCAGGAATATTGTGCCAGTCAGATGCCTGTAATATTGTGACATTCAGAGCCTAGGAATATTGTGCCACTCAGAGCCCAGTAATATTGTGCCAGTCAGATACCAGGAATATTGTGCCAGTCAGAGCCCAGTAATATTATGCCAGTCAGAGCCCAGTAATATTGTGCCATTCAGATCCCAGTAATATTATGCCAGTCAGAGCCCAGTAATATTGTGCCAGTCAGATACCAGGAATATTGTGCCAGAGCCCAGGAATATTGTGCCAGTCAGAGCCCAGGAATAGTGTGCCATTCAGAGCCCAGTAATATTGTGCCATTCAGAGCCCAGGAATAGTGTGCCATTCAGAGCCCAGTAATATTGTGCCATTCAGAGCCCAGTAATATTGTGCCAGTCAGAGCCCAGGAATATTGTGTCAGTCAGATGCCTGTAATATTGTGACATTCAGAGCCCAGGAATATTGTGCCACTCAGAGCCCAGTAATATTGTGCCAGTCAGATACCAGGAATATTGTGCCAGTCAGAGCCCAGTAATATTGTGCCATGCAGAGCCCAGTAATATTGTGCCAGTCAGAGCCCAGTAATATTGTGCCAGTCAGATACCAGGAATATTGTGCCAGTCAGAGCCCAGTAATATTGTGCCAGTCAGAGCCCAGGAATATTGTGCCAGTCAGATACCAGGAATGTTGTGCTAGTCAGAGCCCAGTAATATTGTGCCACTCAGAGCCCAGTAATATTGTGCCAGTCAAATACCAGGAATATTGTGCCAGTCAGAGCCCAGTAATATTGTGCCAATCAGAGCCCAGTAATATTGTGCCAGTCAGATACCAGGAATATTGTGCCACTCAGAGCCCAGTAATATTGTGCCAGTCAGATACCAGGAATATTGTGTCAGTCAGAGCCCAGTAATATCATGCCGTCAGAGCCCAGTAATATTGTGCTATTCAGAGCCCAGGAATATTGTGTCAGTCAGAGCCCAGTAATATCGTGCCCGTCAGAGCCCAGTAATATTGTGCCATTCAGAGCCCAGTAATATTGTGCCATTCAGAGCCCAGTAATATTGTGCCCCCCCAGGACTCACCGTGTCCCCGGCCGGACGTCTCCTCCGTGCAGTCCTCCCATGTTACGTCACATCCGGCGTTAGTTTTTTTCTTATTTTTTTTCCGGTCGTCGCATCCAGCGGATGCGGCTTGCCGGAAAAAACGTTCACAAGCGCAATGCGCTGTGAACATAGCAAGCAGGGGCTGGGGGCCCATGGGACAGCTGCCTTGGGCCTCCCAGGAGTAACTGGGCCCAGGGCAGCTGCCCCGTTTGCCCCACGTTAAAGACGGCCCTGAGAGCAAAGGGTAAATGAGCATGGAGGGGGACAAACATCGTAACATTTTTTTTAAGTAAAAAAAAAGAAAATACATCTATGTGTAAGGGTGTCTGTTTGCATGTTTGTGTAAGGGTGTCTGTGGGTGTGTGTGTGTAAGGGTGTCTGTGTGCTCTACTGGCAAAATACAGGTATGCATAAGGATCTGCCCTGTTACAGGGGAGCTATATTTTGATATTCCCCTTTTTATGTTTGTACATGTGAGTGACTATGTATACGTGAAAGAATGTCTGTGAGTGACTGTGTATCTGTGAGTATGTGTCTGTGAGCGACTGTTGTATCTACGAGTATGTGTCTGTGAGTGACTGTGTATATGTGAGTGTGTGTCTGTGAGTGACTGTGTATATGAGTGGGTATACCTGTAAATGACTATCTGTGAGTGGGTGTCTGTATGTATACACTCAGATAACATGCACTAATACACACTCACTAATACACAAACTGTCAGGTTCTTCCCCGCAGCAGCTCCCCTGAGTACAACCTCTCTCCCAGCCGAGATCCGTCACACGCGCTTGCCAGCGCGTCCACGTCATCACGTGACCTGTCTCCATGGAGGCGCGCGCCCGATGACGTCTCGCACGTCGCATACCCGCGAGGCGCGGAAGATTTAAAAGCCAGAATCACTAAGCAAACAGTGCTTGGTGATTCTCGTGTATTCGATAGCCTAGCGTTTCCTCATTATTGATTGTTACTGAACCTGGATTTCCTGACTACCCTTCTGCCTGCCTGTGCCCCTTGATACCTGGACTGTTTCTCGTTATTCTGATTCTCTGGTAACCTGACCCCGGCTTGTCTCTCGTTTTTGCTACTTCTCTATTGCCCCTGATCTTGGACTGTTTTCGTTTTGCTTATTGTCAGTGTGGATTACAACTGCTGCAAGTTCCTGCATTTAACCCCTGTCAGTGTGGATTACAACTGCTGCAAGTTCCTGCATTTAACCCCTGTCAGTGTGGATTACAACTGTTGCAAGTTCCTGCATTTAACCCCTGTCAATAAAAATATCTGTATTGTACCATCCTGCATTTTTGGTCTTCATCCAGTATAACTCTCCTCACATAATCACCAAGCCATCTCATATCATGGAGACCGCGGGACTAACCGACGCTATTGCTGCTCTCACTCAGCAATTAGTCACTCTCAACCAGTCGGTACAAGACCTACAGACAGGACAAGCTAACCTACAACAACAGATACAACACCTACAAGGTAATGCCCCTGAACCCGCAGTGGCGACGCATGCACCTCCTCCAACCCCTATTTTTCTAGAAGGGGCTATCACATCTGAACCACAAGTTGTCTTACCAGAGAAATTCACCGGCGATAGACAGAAGTATCGTACTTTCATCACTTCTTGCCAGATCCTGTTTAACCTTCGTCCTCGTACGTATGCCTCTGACTATGTGAGGGTACATACCGTAATCTCGCTTCTCCTGGACGAACCACAGCTATGGGCCCACCATCTCCTCCACACCAACAGTCCGGTCCTTGACACTTGGGGTTCTTTTCGACAAGCATTAGACTCTTTATACGAAGATCCCTTCAGAGTCACTTCAGCTACTAATGCCATTCGTGCTCTGAGACAAGGCCGTCGACCAGTGGAAGAATTTATAACTGAATTCCGCAGACTTGCATTAGAGACCACTTGGAACGAATCGGCACTCCTAGACCAGTTCCGTCTGGGACTATCCGATGCCCTTAAGGACGAATTAGCTCGTGTTGGCATACCTTCCTCCTTGGATGACCTTACCCGTTTAGTCACCCAGATAGACCGCAGGCTACGCGAACGAAGAGCAGAACGGTCCAACACCCCTAACTCTGCGGAATCATCTTACAGCCCACCACTATACGAGTCCAGAACCCCAATCCCCCAAAACACAGAGGAGCCTATGCAGATTGGACTAGTCCGAGGTCCCCTCTCTACAGAAGAGAAGACCAGACGTAGAAACCTGAATCTCTGTCTGTACTGCGGTAAACCAGGACATATGTACAAGGAATGCCGTGCCCGTAAACGACTCACAGATGGTAAGCAAACTTCCTCCTCTCATGAGAATAATACGGTATCAGCTACAGACAAGACCCCTCATCTTTCCATTCCTCTTTCCTTACAGTGGAATAAAGGTCCTATTCCCATGATGGCGATGGTGGATTCCGGAGCCAGCGGGTGCTTCATCGACACTGATCTGGTCAAGGCCATCGCAATTCCTACCCGTAAGAAGAAATCACCCATGCACATCCAACTGGTAGATGGGAGTCCTTTGAAAACTGGTCCCATTACACATGAAACCATCCCTCTGGTCATGACGATTGGTGAAGGACATAGGGAGATCATTCAATTCGACATCGTACCAGCGCCTATATTCTCTATCATACTGGGACTTCCATGGCTTCGGTTACACAATCCCATCATCAACTGGGGATCCGGCATACTTACATTTACCTCTAATCTTTGCATCAACAAGTGCCTGTTTAAAAACATTGCGTGTTTTACTTCCGAGTCAAAATCACTCCCTACTCTACCTTCAGCCTACTCCCAATTTCAGGATGTGTTTGAGAAAAAGAAGGCAGACTCACTCCCTCCTCACCGGAATTATGACTGCCCAATTGATCTTCTTCCAGGAGCACCCATTCCTTTTGGAAGGATCTACCCCCTCGCTGAACCCGAACTCACTGCACTGAAAGACTATATAGAAGACAACCTAGCCAAAGGTTTTATAAGACCTTCCACCTCTCCTGCGGGTGCGGGTATTTTCTTTGTCAAAAAGAAGGATGGTGGATTGCGTCCCTGTATAGATTACAGAGAACTTAATAATATTACTACGAAGAATCGTTACCCACTACCCCTCATTTCGGAATTATTGGATCATCTCCGCACAGCACAATTCTTCACGAAAATCGATCTGCGAGGAGCGTATAACCTAGTGCGTATCAGGAAGGGGGATGAGTGGAAAACGGCCTTCAGATCACGTTATGGACATTATGAGTACAAAGTTATGCCATTTGGACTTTGCAACGCACCAGCTACTTTTCAACATTTTGTCAATGACATCTTTCGAGATATTCTGGACCACTTTGTGATCATCTACCTTGATGATATTCTCATCTACTCCCCATCATTAGAGACACACAGACAACACGTACATACAGTTCTCAACCGCCTGAGACAACATCAGCTATACGCTAAACTGGAGAAATGTGAATTTGAGAGTAAATCAGTGGAATTCCTGGGTTTCATTTTGTCTCCAAATAACATCCAGATGGACCCCAAGAAGATTACTGCAATACGAGACTGGCCGACACCCTCTGATAAAAAGAGTGTACAGAGGTTTGTGGGTTTCGCAAATTTTTATAGGAAATTCATCAGGAACTTTTCTAAGGTCATACAACCTATTACCGCCTTGACTTCCAAAAACCGATTGTTTTTCTGGACTAAAACAGCACAGGAGGCTTTCAATACTCTGAAGACTTGTTTTACCACAGCTCCTATTCTAATCCTTCCAGATCCTTCCAGCGCCTTTACACTTGAGGTGGACGCATCCGATTCAGCAGTTGGTGCAATCCTTTCCCAGAGGCACAAGGAGGATGGAAAATTACACCCTGTGGCCTTCTTCTCCAGGACTCTGTCACCGGCAGAGAGAAACTACAATATAGGTGAGAGAGAACTACTGGCGATAAAACTTGCATTGGAGGAGTGGAGACACCTATTGGAGGGTGCCCTTTTCCCTGTGACCGTCTTTACGGACCACAAAAACCTGGAGTATCTACGTACCGCTAGGAGACTACAACCTAGACAAGCCAGATGGGCACTCTTCTTCACACGCTTCAACCTCCATATCACGTATCGTCCAGGATCCCGTAATTTGAAAGCCGATGCTTTATCACGTATGACTGAACCCGAAGAGCCTCAAGGTGAGAGATCGAGTACCATACTTCAATCTGAACACTTCTTGAACGCCACACAATCAATTTGGGAGGCTCTCCGTAATCATCCTTCGACCCCTAGGGTACCCCATCCTGACCAATTGACACACCGTCAAGGACTATATTTTTACCAAGACAAAGCATACGTCCCCCCTGAAGTCCGTTTACAAGTCCTCCAATACTTTCATGATTCCCCTACAGCGGGGCACGGCGGTGTCCGACAGACCAAAGATCTTATTACCAGAACTTTTTGGTGGCCTGACCTACAAGTGGATGTCACGAGATTTGTTGCTTCCTGTGATACTTGCGCCCGTGCGAAAGAAAGACACCAAAAACCCTCAGGTCTTCTTCAGCCTTTGCCGATACCCGCTAGACCCTGGAGTGATGTCTCCGTGGACTTCATTACAGATCTACCCCGATCCCAACGATACAATACACTGATGGTCGCTGTAGACCGCTTTACCAAGATGGCACACTTCATTCCGTATACTCACCTACCCTCGGCTATAGAGACTGCGGACCTCTTCATAAGAGAAGTTTTTAGATTGCATGGTCTACCCGAAAACTTAGTGTCGGACCGGGGGACTCAATTCACCTCTCATTTCTGGAGAGCTTTCTGTACGGAATTACATATCCATCGTTCTCTCACTACGGCTTTTCATCCCCAAAGTAACAGTCAGACGGAGCGCACCAATCAAACTCTGGAACAATACCTACGCTGCTTCACCACGCATCTTCAAGATGACTGGAGCAAGTATTTGCCGCTGGCGGAATTCGCTTATAACAATCATATCCACAGCTCAACGGGAAAGTCCCCATTTTTTCTCAACTATGGCTTTCACCCTTCAATGCTCCCTGGGTCCCCTATTCCAAGCACCGTTCCCTCCGCTTCTGTTCACATACGTAATATCACCCGCACATTTGCCTTACTCCGTGATACTCTTCTCCACTCTCAACAACGATACAAAGCCTTCGCAGACAGACATCGTTCGGATGCTCCTGTGTACAAACCGGGCGACAAGGTGTGGCTATCCACCAAACACCTAAAACTCTCCTGTCCCACGAAGAAACTGGGTCCTCGATTCCTTGGTCCTTTTCCCATCATCGAGGCTATATCTCCTCTGGTCATGAGATTACGCTTACCTGCATCTATGAGGATCCACCCGGTGTTTCACGTCTCCTTGCTCAAACCGTGGGTGGCTAACCTTTTTCCAGGTAGACAGGGGTCTCCCCCAGATCCGGTTTTGGTCGATGGTATGGAAGAGTATGAAGTGGAAGAGGTGCTTGATTCTCGCCTTCATCGTGGTCGGCTTCAATATCTCATACACTGGAAAGGATATGGGGAGAGCGACAGATCTTGGGAACCGGCTGCACTTGTTCACGCTGATGAGTTGGTCCATGCCTTTCATGATCGTCATCCCAATCGTCCTGGCCAGTGGCGAGCCCGGAGGTCTCGCTTTGGGAGGGGGAACTGTCAGGTTCTTCCCCGCAGCAGCTCCCCTGAGTACAACCTCTCTCCCAGCCGAGATCCGTCACACGCGCTTGCCAGCGCGTCCACGTCATCACGTGACCTGTCTCCATGGAGGCGCGCGCCCGATGACGTCTCGCACGTCGCATACCTGCGAGGCGCGGAAGATTTAAAAGCCAGAATCACTAAGCAAACAGTGCTTGGTGATTCTCGTGTATTCGATAGCCTAGCGTTTCCTCATTATTGATTGTTACTGAACCTGGATTTCCTGACTACCCTTCTGCCTGCCTGTGCCCCTTGATACCTGGACTGTTTCTCGTTATTCTGATTCTCTGGTAACCTGACCCCGGCTTGTCTCTCGTTTTTGCTACTTCTCTATTGCCCCTGATCTTGGACTGTTTTCGTTTTGCTTATTGTCAGTGTGGATTACAACTGCTGCAAGTTCCTGCATTTAACCCCTGTCAGTGTGGATTACAACTGCTGCAAGTTCCTGCATTTAACCCCTGTCAGTGTGGATTACAACTGTTGCAAGTTCCTGCATTTAACCCCTGTCAATAAAAATATCTGTATTGTACCATCCTGCATTTTTGGTCTTCATCCAGTATAACTCTCCTCACACAAACATATAATGCTCACCAGAACACCTACATAACACTAATACACAATCGTTAATACACACTCACATAACAGTTGTGAATACTCACATAACATGCACTAACACATACTCCCACTAATACACGCTCACTATTACATTCATCACACACACTCACATAACGTTCACTAAAACACTCACTAATACACACTCACATACAGTGACGTTATTATCATAGTTGTAGGAGTTGCTACTGGTTCATGGATGTATGGCATGTGGTAGTTTCACGTTTTGCCCGTTCACACCAGGGCCCAGTGATTTCTATTTACACCTCTGTGAATTTGCGTATATATAAGGATGTGATATGTATGTATATAAATGTGTGTATATATAATTCGTTTTATTGCCCCCCCCCCCCCTATTTTTGTCCCTGGTCCCCTATATATTATATAAATTATTAGGAAGCCTTGGGAACCATGTAGATTTCTGATATACATACACATACATAAATTCATAGTAATGTGCAGTGTGAGTGTATCACAGGATCCACAGCAATAAAACTCACGGTAACATGCAGTTGGTGAGTGTATCACAGACTCCACAGAAATACAACAAATACATACACCGCCACATACTTAAACACACAGATAAACACACTTAAACACAGATATCAGTGATATTTAGACACACACACACAGTCAGACTAACAGACACAAGTACACACAAACACATATTTAAGGATATTATTTATCTGAAGTAATATTGTTTTTTTCCTCTTTTTACAATAAAATAAACTGGACTTTTAATTATTGTTTTTCTTCATTTCTATGTTTTTTCCATTTTTTTAGTCCTTTGTGGATATAATACTAATACACACACGTCACACTTATGCACACAGTCACACACATACACAGAGAGTCACATACACACACACACACACACACACACACACACAGAGTCAAACACACACACAGTCACATACACACACACAGAGTCAAACACATGCAGAGTCAAACACACACAGACACACACACAGAGTCAACCACACAGAGAGTCAAACACACACACACATAGAGAGTCACACACACATAGATTTCTTTATTTATTTGTTTTTACTGGGACTTTGGGATCCAGAGCTGTTTTCCTGTTCAGTGCAGTGGTTAGTTTTTATCTTCCCTCCCTTGCGCATGACGTCACTCGCAGGGTGATCTGCAGCGTTTTAGTCCTGTTTAAAATGGCTAGCACTCTGATTGGTTGGATTTCAATCCAACCAATCAGAGTGCTCTGTGTCATTTTACACAGCATGGGAAAGTTCAAAAAAACTTTCCCACACTGTGTAAAATGACACAGAGCACTCTGATTGGTTGGATTGAAATCCAACCAATCAGAGCTCAGTCTGCACGGGGCCCTCCATGGGTGAAGTTGGATTTTTTTTTCCATCCGTGGATTTTTTTTTTTTGGCGATTGGGTTTTTTTTATTTTTAACAGTTTACGGCGCGTATTATGGATTTTTATTTGGCCTTTTTTGGGGCTGAAGAAAGAAGAAAGAAAAAAGAAGTTGGATTATTTTTCACCCGTGGATTTTTTTTTTTTTTGCGTTCGTTTTTTTTTTTGCGGTGCGTATTATGGTTTTTTATTTGCCCTTTTTTGGGGTTGTCATTCTTATTAGGTCCTCTCTATAAACTCTATTTCGGTTTATAGAAAGCCAATAGCATTATTGGCTTGACCTATTCGTATGAATGGGGACACTCTAGCCCTTTCCAGGACTTTTTTAGAGGCATTTTAGTGGCCAAAAGTTTGTGTCCCCATTGACTTCAATGGGGTTTGGGTTCGGGGTCAAGTTCGAGGTCAAGTTCGAGCACGAACCCAGAGATTTTTTTGAAGTTCGGCCGAACCTGCCGAACCGGAACATCCAGGTGTCCGCTCAACTCTAATGCTGAGCTCAAAAGTAACTAGTTCACCCCCCCATCACCTGAATAAAATTGGAGAAAAATGGGAATCTTTTCACAGCTCCAAACCTGAAACATATAGACATATAAATAACTAACAGGATAAAATTACGTACAATCATATATGTGCACAAACAACGTGTAAGGATCTCACGCTGCTTTCTCTCCTCCCTTTTCTGGGAAAATGTATGATGAAGTGACAAGTGCCTATAATTGTAACCCTAAGTTCTCATTTTGCTAGGATATGCTTAGCTTCTTCAGAGCTCCTGAAGTCTAGCAAAAACGTTGAGTCCTTTAGTTTCACAAAAACTTTATCCCCCAACTGGATCTAGGATGCCTGTTTGAGCATTCAAGAACATAGTCATGTTCCGTCCCCTGAGTAAATTTTACAAAGTTTGATTATACGTCTACATACTTACCTGAACCACACTGAAAATGATAGGGAAACACTGAGCATGCATGGAAGTAAGGTCATGCATATTTGCAGACCATTCTGATGCCCCTCCAAAGAGATGTGCCTCCCTGACAGAGTCTCTCGATACTTCCATGGAATCTTCTAATTGGATCTGATTTTTGTTCTGGCTGGCGTTGTCTTTAAAGTTTAACAAAAGGGTTTATTTCTATTTGGTGATAATGACTTACATATATAAAACGTAATCATTTTCATATATCATGTAAATATATAAAAGACATTTACACAGGTATGACCAATGCGCCTTTTACCTACAGTTGTAGAAACTAAAAAGAGTGTAATACAGTCTCATATAGAAGCTAGTACATATAATGTACCATAGACCTACAATGACATACCTGAAAAGGTGAAACCCGACCATCTGTGGCTGCATCCAGTAATTCATGTGGTCGGCAATCATAATCAGTGCCGGTGCAAGGATTTTCGTCTACACAGGCGAAGGTGCATTTTGGTGCCCCCCTGCTCTGATCCGCCACGCCTCCCACACCATATATATATATGAATAATGTATAGTGTAGAAAATATATACATCTAAATATTCAACTCGCATGCTCTAAATGTGTCACACATTGAAACCCTTAAACACAAAGATACCCTTGCAGTCACACACACAGACACCCTTACCACTTACACACACAGTTACACCAATTCACACATAACCTGAGACACACTATTTTGCCACTCAATATGCCAGTATTTAGCCCAGGGGTCCTCAAACTTTTTAAACAGGGGGCCAGTTCACTGTCCCTCAGACCGTTGGAGGGCCGGACTATAGTAAAAACAAAAACTATGAACAAATTCCTATGCACACTGCATATATCTTATTTTGAAGTGAAGAAACAAAATGGGAACAAATACAATATTTAAAATGAAGTAAAGTTAAATCAACAAACTTACCAGTATTTCAATGGGAATATTATGCCAGTCAGAGCCCAGTAATATTATGCCAGTCAGATGCCCAGGAACATTATGCCAGTCAGAGCCCAGTAATATTATGCCAGTCAGAGCCCAGGAATATTATGCCATTCAGATGCCCAGGAATATTATGCCAGTCAGATGCCCAGGAACATTATGCCAGTCAGAGCCCAGTAATATTATGCCAGTCAGAGCCCAGGAATAGTGTGCCAGTCAGATGCCCAGGAATATTATGCCAGTCAGAGCCCAGTAATATTATGCCAGTCAGATGCCCAGGAATATTATGCCAGTCAGAGCCCAGTAATATTGTGCCAGTCAGATGCCCAGGAACATTATGCCAGTCAGAGCCCAGTAATATTATGCCAGTCAGAGCCCAGGAATATTATGCCATTAAGATGCCCAGGAATATTATGCCAGTCAGATGCCCAGGAATATGCCAGTCAGATGCCCAGGAATATTATGCCAGTCAGATGCCCAGGAATATTATGCCATTCAGATGCCCAGGAACATTATGCCAGTCAGAGCCCAGTAATATTATGCCAGTCAGAGCCCAGGAATATTATGCCAGTCAGAGCCCAGGAATAGTGTGCCAGTCAGATGCCCAGCAATATTATGCCATTCAGATGCCCAGGAATATTATGCCAGTCAGATGCCCAGGAATATTATGCCAGTCAGAGCCCAGGAATATTATGCCAGTCAGAGCCAGGTAATATTATGCCATTCAGATGCCCAGGAATATTATGCCAGTCAGAGCCCAGGAATATTATGCCACTCGGAGCCCAGTAATATTGTGCCAGTCAGATGCCCAGGAATATTGTGCCAGTCAGATGCTCGTTTTACCTCCCTCCTCCCCCCTTCCCCAGACCCCAGTACTTACCTCCATGCTGCTGTTCATGTCCGTGGCTGAGAGGGAAGCGCTGTGCACTCCCCTCAGGCCGTGCGCATTCAATAAAGTGTGTTGAAAAAAAAAGTTTCAACACACTTTATTGAATGCGCACGGCCTGAGGGGAGCGCACAGCGCTTCCCTCTCAGCCACGGACATGAACAGCAGCATGGAGGTAAGTTAACGGGCCTGGGGGAGCGGGCGATTTTCCCGCCCCCCCATTGGTGCGCCCTAAGGCAGCCGCCTGTGCTGCCTTACGGTAGCGCCGGCCCTGATCATAATGTAGCATACAACTTGCTGTGGGTTAACTTTTAGAGTAAATAAACATTCTAGAATTCCTGAGAACTACTTAGAAAGCAAGTGGGGCACTGCCCTCTCATGGGTGAAGTTGAAATAACAATACGTACTATGTCCAAGTCAAGAAGAAAGAAAAAGATAAATTAAAAGATAAGTAAGTGTGGATAAAGATGTAATGAAAGAAGAAAGGGGCAATGGGGTACCCTGAGGGAGGTTGTGCCAGCTGATGCCAAAGGGCACGCCAAAGAAAAAGGGGCCTTTTTAACCTCCTGTGGTGGTTAAGTTGTCGTGGTGGAGTTTCAATGTAACAGCACCCATGTGCAAGAGAAGGTTGTTACAGGTACAATGTTGTGTTTTTGTGGGCCTCTTGTACACATAAATCTACAGCAAATATACACATTATTTAGCAAGGACAATCAGAGAACAACAGTCTCCCAATCCTGTTACACATAATATGCCTGTCTATCGGTCATCTTGTCAAATGTGGCACAGTCATCTATTGTTAGCAGACAGGGTGTCCTTGATATATTTCAAATATAGGTCATATGTTCTCTAGCGACTAGTCCCGCCATGATATGTTTGGTGGAACTCACCAGGGAGACTGGCTACCCAATCAAGTAAAATAAAAAGCAGAAGTGTCCCCATAGCCGACAATGCATGTTCGTCTGTGCAGTTGCAAACAATTTTAAAAAATTCAGGTGGCGGTCCCGCACTACAAAGTGTTGGGAGTTATGAAAAAGGCACAATCGTTGTTATACATAACCTTTTTATATAACTCCCAACACTTTGCAGTGCCAGTGTCCCTAGTTCCAGAGACTAAGTTTACGTGTGGCAGCAACTTGAGCATGTAGGGCCTTAGGGCGGCGTGCTCAATCTCTTCCAGTATCCCTCCTCAGCATAGCATACACTGTGGACATCTTTGCAGGCTGCCCACTTGTTGAATCAAGGATACAATGCATTTAGAGTTTTTAACATGCTGCTGGTGAGTCACTTAAAAGTTTTCTTATATCACCCCCCATTGCAAGTGTCTAGGGCAGTTGATCTCGGCTGCTTCACCGCTGAAAGTTCAGTGTCAGCGGTGAAAGGCAACACTGCCGCTTTATCGCAGCAATGTAAGCGCAGTTCAGCGCTGAACTGTCAGCGTTTAAAAACGTACACCCTCCTAATAAATTAACCCCCCCTAAAAGTGACCCAAAACCCCTATTCTAACCCCCTCAACCCAAACACTAATAACCCTAATACTAACACTACCCCCAACCCTAATACTGATACTTACCCCCCTGAACCTTATACTAATACCTAACCCACCACCGAACCCTAATACTAATACCTAACCCCTAATAATACTCACCTTGTGCGATCCCGCGATGAACTGTTCTGCGAAGTAAGGTCTGGCGATGTCGTTTTCGTGTGATGACACGGCCATTACACAAGAGGTCACGGTGAAGCGGCTGCGTTCAAGCAGCCGCAATAAACCGTCCCATCGGCCAAACTCTTCCTCGGGTGTTTGATTGATTCATTTGAAGGGTTCCCAGGTGGTCTTCCAGATCTGAACAATCAGTGCAGATTCTAGACGTGTTGAGGCTTATTTCGCTGCCAATATGGTCTGCAGGAAATCTCCTGATGTTGAGATTCTTCTTCACCCTTCTGCCCATGGTGGTAGAAGGTTCTGCAGTGCGGTTTTTAATAGTTCTGGCTGGTGTGGCCATAGATAGTAGCCATTTTTACTAGATTGTTTAGGAACTCAAGGTGAGAGCACTATGAACGTAGGCTCTGCTGCCCAGTAATAAAATATTTTAGTCTTTGTGACCAAAGTTGAATCGACCCAGCTATGTTTCATAGTTTAAAGCAAGGTAACAGTAAAACATTTGAGTATTTTATTGCAATAATATTTTTGTCTCAAGATTCAACAGCACCAGTTCTAGCTGTATCCCTATTGAGTTATCTTACCACATCCATTTTTAGAGCAAATAACTGACATTTTAGTTTAGAACATATACTTGTCGGTGCCATGGTTTCATTTGGCAGAATTTGTGGTTGTTTGCACGGTCTTTACCGATGTAACCATCATTCCTGAGATGGTAGCAAACTATAGTACATGTAGTACATACAGTACATGGTTAAATATTCATTCAAAACCACTTAGGTGATGCATTGTTGCACTAGTGTGTTTGTAAAAACATCTATGGGTTTACTCTAATCAAGCTGACATTGTAGTAGGACCACAAGGACCAGAAGACAGGAATTGTTATAGATATAGAAGTGCCAATTGACTGCAACATCAGGAAGAAGGCGGATGAGAAGGCGGAGAGGAACTAGAAATTATGTGGAAAGTGAAGGCCAAAGTGGTCCCAGTAGGGATAGGAGGACTCGGAACTGTGACCCCTAAGCTAGGAGAGTGACTCCAACAGATTCCAGGAGCAACATCAGAGCACTCTGTCCAGAAGGGGGATGGAACTCTTCATCGCCGCAGATCGTCGCTGGAAATTTCATTGCGGGACATTTCATCGCTAAATGTAAGTATTTTAACGATTTTAGTTTGGTTAGAATTAGGGTTTAGGGGGTTAGAATTAGGGTTTAGGGGGTTAATTTTAGTTTTAGTATTGGGGTTTAGTGTTTAGTGTTTAGTGTTAGGGGTTAATTTTAGTATTAGGGGTCGGGGGTTAGTATTAGGGTTAGTATTAGGGTTTAGGGGGTTAATTTTAGTATTAGGGGTCGGGAGTTAGTATTAGGGTTTAGGGGGTTAATTTTAGTGTTAGTATTGGGGTTTAGTGTTTAGCGTTACTATTGGGGTTTGGGAATCATTTATTAGGGGGGGTATTTTCGTTTTCCTTTTAGATTTCTAAGAGCTGACAGTTCAGCACTGAATTGTCAGCTCTTACATAGCTGCAGCCGCGGTGAAACGGCCGCGTTATACTTCATTGCTGACAGTTCAGCGTTCTAACTGCCGCGCTGAACTGTCAGCGATGAAGATGCGGCGAACAAGTGTCCTAGACCCGTCCAGAAGAGTGCAGTGCTAGGAACAGCTAAGATACTGCCAAGAACCCTCAAGCTTCCAGGCCTCTGGCAAAGTACCTAGGGTTGAGGAAGACACATACCACCAATAGGAGGGTGAGAATTCTTTTTTTAATAAAATGATTTCTGAAGCCTTCACACCCAATGCCAATGCCATAACAAAACATGGTAGTAGGTGTTGCCACTTCAACTTCACCCTGTTCCAAATTATTATGCAAATGATATTTTTCTCATTTACCTAAATAATTGATGTAAATAACAGTCAGCATAATTCTCATGTTATCAACTATTAAGAGTACAATTAAAATTGTATTGAACAAACCTCCTAATGATAACAGTTTGTTTTTTAAACATAAAAAACTTACAATGCACTGTTCAAAATTATTACGCACAGTAAGTTTCAAAACACTTTATAGGTTGTAAAGAACTGAAAATTGTCATTTGTTGTGTTTGCAGCATATTTACTGAAATCAAAAGCTATTTCAATCAAACTAATAATTTTTATTTTTACTTTTTAAACATTTTAACAGGTCATGTTACATTTTAACATAGGACCCCTTATTTGATAGCAGCTTCACAAGTCTTGCATCCATTGAACTTGTGAATTTTTGGACAGTTTCTGCTTGAATTTGTTTGCAAGATGTCAGAATAGCCTCCCAAAGCTGCTGTTTGGATGTAAACTTCCTCCCACCCTCATAGATCTTTTGCTTGAGGATGCTCCAAAGATTCTCAATAGGATTGAGGTCAGGGGAGGATGGAGGCCACACCATGACTTTCTCTCCTTTTATCCCCATAGCAGCCATTGATGCAGAGGTATTCTATGCAGCATGAGATGGTGCATTGTCATGCATGAAGATGATTTTATTACGGAAAGCATGGTTCTTCCTTCTCTACCAGGGAAGAAAGTGGTCAGTTGGAAATTCCACATACTTTGCAGAGGTCATCTTTACACCTTCGGGGGCCCTAAAGAGGCTGACCAGCTCTCTTCTCATGATTCCGGCCCAAAACATGACTCCACCACCATCTTTCTCACATCCGCAGCCTTGTTGGAACAGGGTGGCCGTCCACCAACCATCCACTACTCCATCCATCTGGACCATCCAGGGTTGCACGGCACTCATCAGTGAACAGGACTGTTTGAAAATTAGTCTTCATGTATTTTTCTGCCCAATTCAGCCGTTTCTGCATGTGAGCATTGGTTGGTGGTGGCCGAATAGAAGGTTTATGCACAGTTGCAAGACTCTGGAGGACTCTACACCTTGATGTCCATGGGACTCCAGAGGCACCAGCAGCTTCAAATATCTGTTTGCAGCTATTTAATGGTATTTTAGCAGCTGCTCTCTTGATCTGATGCATGGATCTGGCAGAAATCTTCCTCAATGTGCCTTTATCTGCACGAACGAGTCTTGGCTCTGAATCAGCCACAAATCTCTTAATAGTGCGATGATCACGCTTAAGTTTTCGTGAAATATCTAATGTTTTCATACCTCGTCCAAGGCATTGAACTATTTCACTCTTTTCGGCAGCAGAGAGATCCTTTTTCTTCCCCATATTGCATGAAAATGGTGCTCTGCTTAATAATGTGGAACACCCTCATTTAATAGTTTTTCCTTAAATTGGGCTCACTTGGCAATCTAATTATCACAGGTGTCCGAGATTGTTTTCAGCGATCAAAAGAGCCCTGAGTCACAATGCCATCCATGAGTTAAACTGAAAAACAAAATATTTAATCTTTGTGACACTTAAATAGAATTTGCATAATAATTTGGAACAGGGTGTAGTGGACACGGGTGACCCCTGCAACCACTGAACTGATAAGTGGCATGGGAGCAAAGTTTGTAGTTTGGCTATTTATGTGGAGATAAAGCTGGTACTGTGGAAAGTGGGGGATGTATTATACTGGTGGTATCATGTGTTGTGCAGTTGGGGGGCCTTGAAGCAATGTTCACACCATGTCTGGGTGGTTTCTAGCTATGCTCCTGCCTAACACACTCACATATATAAAGGTATCTTTTAATTCCCACAGTGGAGAACGGCACATTCACACTTTGAAAATGAAAGGGTACTGTGATACATGTACATGGCGGGAGGGCACAAAAATACTAAAAGCTGTTGATGATGATCAAAACCTAGTGATGTGATGCCACCCAATAGCTGACATGACATATTCGGTATTGTTATTCCACATGAGGTGTCATGTCATTTTCTGAAATAATATATGTTAATGTATATTATGTATATACATGTGAATTCCCTAACTTTTACTAATTGGCTTATGGGATTATTGTGTTTTAATGTGGGGCATTAAAAATAACAGGATGAATGACAAAGGAATTGCACCATTCAGGCAAAAATAGAATTTGTGGAAAAATATTCCTTTCATTGATTATTGTTTCAAATATGGTATTTTTACATTTATTTAGCAATTTCCTTCTCATTATTTTACATTAAAATATCTTTTTAATGTACATTTTGTCTTTACTATGTGAAATTCTCCAAATCCTTTCTGGAGAATTGTAATTCTCACATTTCGACTACAACCACCAAACTGTGGAGAATCCTTTGCGTTCCCGGTACATGTTTCTTGCCTTTCAAGTGAACCAAAGTGCCAATTCAGGTATAATAGCTGAAATACAAGTGAAATGCCCAGTATTGAATAATCAGCGGCTTTTCCCCTAACTCGACTATTATACCCAACTTGGGTCAATTCAGTAGCATTTCTACCTGAATAGACCCCTAATGAACACATTTTTTAAAAAATGTATCAGCACTACATCCAAGAAATGTGACAAATTAATTTATTTGACTGATATCATAGTGCTTTTAGTATTATCTAATTTATTCTATGGATAATGTATTAACATAGTAGATAATGTGCACATTGTAGCCAGATTGCATTCAGTAAAATAAAGGAAAGCTCTTTTCTCCGGAGGAATCACTATTTTTTTTATATATATTTTTTACAAGAACTCATATTGTGGTGCTAACTGAAATAAGATAAACGTATTGAATATCTCTGTTGGAGAAATGTGTTTTGTTATAACTTTGCAGGGGATATTTTATTATCTGGGCACAAAGTAATTCTGTGCAGCGTTTCAGAAATCTATAGAAATGAAAAAGTGACTTATTGTTTCATAGCTGTGAGAGTGCCAGGATTCATGTAGCCACTGGTTGCCAAGCAACGTTATCAGAACCTTAGTTGAGAAAGTCTACCATAAAGTTGATTTTTCACAACTCTTAACAGTCATGTATAAAATATAGTAAAAGATTGTATTTGATAGAAAAAAATATTGTCAGATGTGGCAATCAGCTCGGTCTCTGCACCTATATGTGCAAATATGGGAGATATTCACTGAAAGATTGTAGCTGAGTTGAAAAGAAATTACAATTTCATCTGTGTTTTAATCATAAGTGTGCCCTACAATATGTGGACCTTTGTCTCAAGGACTCATCTCTCAGAATGTGTAATTTTAAGATACTGCTAAGGTATCTTAGTAATTAAGGCATCATGCCCATGAAAGACAAAGAGAAGAAAAATCGTAAACCTTGAGCAAGGATATCTGAATAAAGCACCAATATGTGCTATGTGATAAAGGAAATAATGCACTTACATAAATACAGTATAAATTAAATATAATAAATGCTTGGAAACGCTGAAAAACTAAATATAAAACACCCAATGTGTAGTAATAACTTAAAAAAATGTGAAAAATAATATGTAGAAAACAGAGCCTTCCTTGCGAGTTTATTCTACGTATTATTTTTCACATATATTTTTTGTAGTTATTACTACACTATTGGTTGTTTTATATATATATTGTTAAAGTTTTTCCATTATCGCATATTTATTCAGTTATCCTTGCACATGGTTTACTCTTTTTCTTCTCTGCACTCTGACTAGTTTGTGTGCTAGTTTCAACCCCTGCTGCAAGGTGACTACTCTTTTGGCCACCACTTTCTCATTTGTTTGTTCCATGAAAGACTAAGCAGACTAAGTCAAATCGCACTGCTGAATGGGAGCAGACTTCTAGAAATATGCAGTGTGTGTGTTCATCCACTATAGACCCAGTTAAAGAAATTGTTGCAATGTAATCTATCTATCCCTGTTTGCGTTTTACTAATTTTAATGGGTTTTTTCATTGTGCATTTCCTTTATAATTGAAACCAACAAATAAAACACACAACACACCTTATTTATTTCAATAGAGAAAACCTAATATGTACACCAAATAACCACATTTTAAATATCACTGCTGAAAATCTGTGAGCAAACTACGTTAAATTAGCCTACTGAAACAACCAGGAGCCAACCACTTTAAATTAACCTTTTGAAGTAGATCCACCTTCCTGATCCCCAAAGGAGGATGACTTTTACCTCACCTGCCAATCCATTGGCTTGGTCAACGACATGGAATAAAAAAAAGCCTTCCCTCGCCCTGCAGAGCTCAGTCTGCACGGGGCCCTCCATGGGCGAAGTTGGATTTTTTTTTTTTTTCACCCGTGCATTTTTTTTTTGCAGCGCGTATGATGGTTTTTTATTTGGCCTTTTTTGGGGCTGAAGATTAGGTCCCCCCCTCATTCTTTTTAGGGTCCCCACCCGCCGGCCATGGGTGGGGACACTAGGTACCCCCCTCATTCTTTTTAGGGTCCCCACCCGCCAGCCATGGGTGGGGACACTAGGTCCCCCCCCTCATTCTTATTAGGGTCCCCACCCGCCGGTCATGGGTGGGGACCGGGGGGGGGACACTAGGTCCCCCCCTCATTCTTTTTAGGGCCCCCCTCTCTTTCTTTTTAGGGTCCCCACCCGCCGGCCATGGGTGGGGACCGGGGGTGGGGACACTAGGTCCCCCCCCTCATTCTTATTAGGGTCCCCACCCGCCGGTCATGGATGGGGACCGGGGGGGGACACTAGGTCCCCCCTCATTCTTTTTAGGGTCCCCACCTGCCGGCAATGCGTGGGGACCAGGGCGGGGGCGGGTGGGGTATTTTACTAGTGACTGGGCAGCAATAGCTGTCCAGTCACTAGTAATTTTAAATTTAAGGCGATATTAATCGCCGAATCCCGAACTCCATCCCGGACATACAGTGGAATGTCCGTGTTCGGGTCCGGAGTCCAAAAATCTTAGTGTTCGATACGAACCCGAACTTTGCGGTTCGGGTTCGCTCAACACTACTTATAAGCCTCTGAAATATCAATTCCTTAAAGGACGGAGGCAGGGGGTCCTTCCAGTGTAGAGGTATGAGGGTCTTTGCTGCGTTAATCAAATGTCGCCCTATAGACTTTTTATAACCCGCTATTGACCCTCCGATTTGATGAACCAGGTACGGGCCTGGGAGAAAAGGGAGGGGGACGTCGGTGAAGTTATGCATTGTGTCATGGATTTGTTTTCAAAATGGCACAATGCATTTACATTCCCTCCAAATATGTTACAGTACCCCTCTCCTCCCTGCAGCACCAGCACAACTCAGAGGTGTCGGGGAACACGTATTTCTCCACCATCAATTGCAAACCTGTATTAAAGATGTAATTGACGTGTCCGAGATGTACTGTATCCTCCAGCAAAGTCTCTGCACTATTAAACAAATTT
The DNA here is from genome assembly GCA_036172795.1 of Pelodytes ibericus. NCBI lineage: Eukaryota > Metazoa > Chordata > Amphibia > Anura > Pelodytidae > Pelodytes > Pelodytes ibericus. The sequence continues at coordinate 54,539,515 of CM069858.1, read as the reverse complement.
AATTTCTGTAAAAACTTGCGGTAAAAATACAAAATCATCATGAATAAACAGATGTCAATGATTTAACATTTCAAACATCATTTCCTTCAGATGTATACTCACTAAATCCAGGAACAGGAAATCTAATAAACATTCTTTAAAATTTCGATGAACTAACCATTTTAGCACAGCACACATTCTGATTTCCAGAATATTCCTACTGCTTCTGAATACAAACTTAGGTTTTCACTGTAACTATGCTCGTTTGCCTTCTTCTGGACCCAGAAATGTTTGAATAACAATATCACTTTTGGACCCTTTACTTTACTCCTGCTAAAGAAAGGAACATTAATATAAACTAATATCCCACCTACCCTGTTTTCTTATAACTTCATTCTCCAATCCCTACTGGGCAACCTCCCAGTCCAATTGTAAATGAATGTGACAAATGTTTAAATCTGCTCAAACCCAATATATTGAGGCTCATCATAAAAAAGTTTTTTGTATTGGTACCTGCGCCCACACAAAAGCCAAGGCACAGCCTTGTATCATTCTTGTTAACTGAGAAAGAGCTTAGCCTCCCTTAGCGGGTCATGTACTAAAAAAACGCAATGTGCAAAACTATTTTTGCGCTTTGCTTCTATTGCAATGCACTAAACGGCATAATTGCAAATAAAAACAGGCAATTTTGCGAATATTTTGTCTACCTCTTTTGATAGCACTTGCTAAAAGCTGGTGTAATTTTCACACGCAAATAAGAATTATTTTTCACAAAATATTCGCAAAACTCTTTAGAATGCTGCGTTATAATCGCAATTTTTCCATTTATCTATTACAAAGGAGTGAAAAGCACTTCATTCAGTTATTGAAATACTTATATTTTAAACGAAAACTAACATAACATTCTGGCACATATTATGCAACATTATTCTTTATGTGCAACCATAGCACGTTTACAAATATTTGTAAAAAAGAATGGATTAAAGCCAGATCATAATCATAAATAATAGATGCAAGTTAAATTGAATACATAATCATGTTGTTATTCTGTAGTTGTAACTATGCATTACCTACCAGATATCGATGCATTTTTCACTAATGTGTGACATTTTATTGGATACTCAATCAACCTATGTGTTTTATTAGCACACATTAACTATGTACTTTAATTTCTTATGTAATATTAAAATATAATGATTGCGTATGTTTTGGAAATTGGTGTTAATATACTACTGTTTAGCCACTTACAATTTTTAGAATAAATTACACCTAAAATTGCAGATTCTATTTGATTATAGAAATAGCATGAACATCCCTCTTAAAGAAGTGCAATTTTGCAAGAATTACATTAAAGATTTCAGCCATAAAATTGCATGCTAATGCAATATAACTTAATATTCCTGGAAGAGTATATATTAACACAGTTACATGGTACCTAGGCATATCATGTTTTATGGATTTCAGTTTTTCCAAAATACAAAGAGTCCTTTCTCCAAAACCACACAGTTATACAAGGGTTGACCGCCTATCCGCCAACAATGGGCCCCAAAATTCTGTCTCAGATGGATATCGGGTACACCATGGAAACAGCAGGAACTGAATTGCGAGCTACCCAGTTTGCCCTGATACATTTACAATTGACAATTCCACACCAATATCTTCCAAAACTAAATGCAACTGAAACATGTCCAAAATACCCGAACCAAAGTGGTAGCCTCAAACTCCCGATTATCCAGTGGGAGCATTTGGACACAAATTACTTAAATCAATGACATTTAACTGCATCCAAACCAAAAGAAAATCAGAAATGTCCATATTTTCAACAAAATGATACTCATTTAAGGTTGAAAACTACATGCAGCCAATCACCGACAATAACAGAGTACAAGCTGTGAGATAATCACATTCAACATGTATTCAGAATGGTACAATGCTCATTTTAAGAACACTTTGGAATTCCAGCAGCAATATCTGTGGGAATAGCAAAATGTGCAAACTGAGCAGTTAACTTTTGAGGAAAATTCATTAATTATGGAATTGTCCAACTGTTACCAACATATAATTGGAGTCACAGCTAGAAACACAAATACCCTTTGGAATGGGATCACCAAGAAGGTCAACACAGTATTTAAGATAACAAAAGAATCATGAGAATTCTCGTACATGAGGGGCCATATGATACATTCACACCCACACATAAAAAACACATCTCTAGTTCACAACATAATGTCATAATGTAGGTACTCATATATCAGGGGACAGGTTCTGGCAAGTGGAGCAAGTGGGCAGCATCTTCCTTAGTGTGGATTCAGATGTTGAAGATTAGCTGGGCACATCAAGGGCTGTCCATGGTCAGGTTGATGGTAGAGAATCCATCATGATGACATAGAACCAGCACTAGCAAATGAAATCACAAATCTTGAAGGAGATACCTACAATTTGTAGAGACCTAGCTTTGTTAGTTGTAACACTGATCCATTCAGTCACACACACATCCCAATAGGACTGCCTTTGAAAAGTAGTTAATTGGCAGGAAGGATACAGACATAAATAGAAGGTTGTTTAAACTGTACACACTTACAAATGATAACTAGTTCACATCATTCTTATTGTGTATTAGAGATTGGTAAAACCAAAATGTTAGATTCGATTTTGTCCATTCGGACCCTTTTTTTTTTAACATTTTTTCCGAAATTATTTTCATCCATTGCTGCATTCATTTCAGTGGGGTACAATATAGAGATAAAACAGGCAATTTCAGTGATTGTCAGTGAACCGTAGCACAGGAAGAGCACATAAAGTGACTCAAATCCACGTGGTGATAGTACATCTGCATGGTCCATGTCAGCAGCAAAAAAGACATCCTTTAACACAGAATGGCTTATAAGTAGAGTTGAGCGGACACCTGGATGTTCGGGTTCGGCCGGTTCCCGAAGGTTTGGCAGGTCTAAAGTCAATGGGGACACGAACTTTTGGCCACTAAAATGCCTCTAAAAAAGTCCTGGAAAGGGCTAGAGGGCTGCAAAATGAAGTAAAATGTGGATAAGAGTGTCACCATTCATACGAATAGGTCAATTGACCTATTCGTATGAATGGGGACTCTATTTCGGTTTATAGAAAGCCAATAGCCATGTAATGCTATTGGCTTTCTATAAACTGAAATAGAGAGGACTCTAATAAGAATGGGGGGGGGGCCTAGTGTCCCCCCCGGTCCCCACCCATGGCCGGCGGGTGGGGACCCTAATAAGAATGAGGGGGGACCTAGTGTCCTGTAGTTCAAAAAAACTTTCCCACGTTGTGTAAAATGACATAGAGCACTCTGATTGGTTGGATTGAAATCCAATCAATCAGAGTGCTATACATTTTAAACAGAGTGGGAAAATTCAAAAGGAGTGTCCCCCCCTCTCATTCTTTTTAGGGTCCCCACCCGCCGGCCATGGGTGGGGACCGGGGGTGGGGACACTAGGTCCCCCCCTCATTCTTATTAGGGTCCCCACCCGCCGGTCATGGGTGGGGACCGGGGGGGGGACACTAGGTCCCCCCCTCATTCTTTTTAGGGCCCCCCTCTCATTCTTTTTAGGGTCCCCACCTGCCGGCAATGGGTGGGGACCAGGGCGGGGGCGGGTGGGGTATTTTACTAGTGACTGGGCAGCAATAGCTGTCCAGTCACTAGTAATTTTAAATTTAAGGCGATATTAATCTCCGGGGTCCAAAAATCTTAGTGTTCGATACGAACCCGAACTTTGCGGTTCGGGTTCGCTCAACACTACTTATAAGCCCCCTGAAATATCCATTCCTTAAAGGACGGAGGCAGGGGGTCCTTCCAGTGTAGAGGTATGAGGGTCTTTGCTGCGTTAATCAAATGTCGCCATATAGACTTTTTATAACCCGCTATTGACCCTCCGGTTTGATGAACCAGGTACGGGCCTGGGAGAAAAGGGAGGGGGACGTCGGTGAAGTTATGCATTGTGTCATGGATTTGTTTTCAAAATGGCACAATGCATTTACATTCCCACCAAATATTATTATGTTACAGTACCCCTCTCCTCCCCGCAGCACCAGCACAACTTAGAGGTGTCGGGGAACACAGAATGCAGTCATTTCGGGGTATGATACTAGTGGGCAAGCGTTCTCCTGAATTTTGGTGCTTAAGGAGAATTTGTGCGTAAGTATATGTATGTTCTCCCAGTCTTCCGGCTCCAGAGTTATCTGAAGGGCCTCTTCCCATATGCTCTGAAACCTCAAAGGGAAATGGTCATGTACCTGCAGTATTAGCTTATATAAAGAGGTGATCACATGTTGTGGTTCGAATGGAGTAAGGTCTCTGGATAGGGCATGTTTCTTCTCCAGCGTGGAAAAAACTAGTCAACTGGCAATATTGGAGATTTTCTAATGGTGTGGGAGACCTTCCATTTAGGATATTATGCAGTGACATCAATTTGGAACCAGTCAAGAACAGTGAGATCGGTGCCCGGTCAGTAGGAAGGGTAGTCAGGGACAGAGGGGTGAAATCAGGATTATTTTGAATGGGCATGAGAGGCGGGGGTATGTTGTCAACTCAAATTTAACATGCATGGAGTATAAGGTCTGGATGGTAGCCGAGATGAAAGGGCGCTTCCTCGTCAGGGTTTTCAAATTACATTTGGGGAGCCATAACAGGTGTTGGAGAGGACAGGCACAGTGTGTCGCTTCCACATCAATCCACCTTTTGTGTGGTGGGTGATGGGCCCATTCCATGGCCCTCAGAAAGTGGCACATCTGGTAGTATAGACGGGGACAAGGCATTCCCGTTCCCCTCCAAATCTTTGGGTTTATCAGTGTGGTATATTTGAGTCTCGCCGTTTTTTTAGACAAATTGCAGGAATAAAGTTTTAATGGCGGCCAGGAAGGGTTCTGACAGCTTGATTGGTATTGTCTGGAATAAGTAAAGTAGTCGTGGCATCACATTCATTTTTAAAACATTCATCCGTTCAAACCATAGGTGTCCTACTTGTTATAATTAATTTTGAGATTGGAGAGATCAGTAAATGCCCCATCACCCACATTACACATACAGGACTTACACCAGAACTGCAGGATATGCACCATAACCCACATTGCACATCCAGCACCCCAGGACATGTCCCATCAGCCACATTGCACACCAGAACTTTCACAAGTACCCTAGTATATGTCTCCTCACCCACATTGGGCACCTAGGACTTAGCCCAGCCAGCACACACAGTTTCCTGGTGTCTAGCAACATGGTGCCCAGGTGTACAGACATTTTACCATGCTGCCTCTTGCACTCACTGCGTGCTCTGAAGGCTGTACACTGGCAGGTCAAAGACAAGGTGATTGAAGAACTTCTGATCTCCCCAGCCGAGCATTTCCCGGCAAGCTTTTTAATTTGTTAAAGGCATGTACATGGCTGAGCCTTTTTTCAGGTAGAGGTCCCTATGTGGATTTGTGGATCACTGGACCTCTGAAAATAGTTGGTTTTTCCTTCCAGCCTATTTGTCATGACGCTTTCATCTGGCCTAGTTTGAAGTCCTTGTGTTGGGAATAAACAAGGCACAGCCGTTGTAAAATCCTTAACCCCTTAAGGACAGGGCCTTTGAAACATTTTTGTCTATTCTGGACAATGGCTATTTTAACATTTCTGTGCTGTTTGTGTTTAGTTGTAATTTTCTTCTTTGTCATTTGCTGTACCCACACATATTATATATTGTTTTTATCGGGACAAGAAGGGCTTTTTTGGATGCCATAATTTTGATCATATCTTATAATATTATATAAAAAATAAAAAATATGGTAAAAAAAACAAAAAACACAAATTTACTGACTTTTATTTGAAACATCTTCTCCTCATCGACAAAAGCGAATAAAAAAAACTGCTAAATAGATTCTACTATTTCTCCTGAGTACAGGGATACAGCCATGCATAGGTTTGTTTGGTTGTTTGGGGGCTAAAATGCCAAATTTGGGAGGTGCAGTTTTTGGTTTTCCAACTTGACATTTTTACATGCAGACAGCCTGCACCCATGTTCTATTTGGGACATATTTGAAGCCAGCCAGTGTATTTTACCACATCAACTCATATATTTTTTTAAAGTAGACACCCAAGGCTATTTCAAATAATTGTATTTTAACACTTTCCATGCACTAATTCTACCACCAGCCTTTGTCAAAGTTTGTGGTAGATATTTTTTTGTGTTTTTTTTCTCACAAACATTGTACTTCATACATGAATTCACAGATTTTGGTACGTGTCACTGCCAAATAAAACCCCAATATGTGTTCAGCAACATTTCCTGAGTATAGGTATACCACCCATGCATAGGTTTGTCTGCTTGTTTAGGGGTTAAAGGGCCACATTTGAGAGGTGCGCTTCTTGGTTTTCCAACTTGACATTTTGACATAAAGACAACCTGCACCCATGTCTGAGGAAAGGGATTTAGGAGTAATAATTTCAGAGGACTTGAAGGTAGGTAGGCAATGCAATAGAGCAGCAGGAAATGCTAGCAGAATGCTTGGTTGCATAGGGAGAGGTATTAGCAGTAGGAAGAGGGAAGTGCTCATGCCATTGTACAGAGCACTGGTGAGACCTCACTTGGAGTATTGTACGCAGTACTGGAGACCTTATCTCCAGAAGGATATTGATACTTTGGAGAGAGTTCAGAGAAGGGCTACTAAACTGGTTCATGGGTTGAAGGATAAAACTTACCAGGAAAGGTTAAAGCATCTTAACATGTATAGCTTGGAGGAAAGACGTAACAGGGGGGATATGATAGAAACATTTAAATACATAAAGGGAATCAACACAGTAAAGGAAGAGAGTATATTTAAAAGAAGAAAAACTACCACAACTAGAGGACATAGTATTAAATTAGAGGGGCAACGATTTAAAAGTAATATCAGGAAGTATTACTTTACTGAGAGGGTAGTGGATGTATGGAATAGCCTGCCAGCAGAAGTGGTAGAGGTAAACACAGTCAAGGATTTTAAGCATGCGTGGGATAGACACAAGGCTATCCTAGCTATAAGACCGGGAACGGGGGACTAATAAAAGTACTCAAAAAAAAAATAAAAAAATTGGGCAGACTAGATGGACCGAATGGTTCTTATCTGCCGACACATTCTATGTTTCTATGTTTCTATGTTTCTATGTCCCATTTGGGACATATTTGAAGCCAGCTAGTGTATTTTACCCCATCAACCCATATATTTTTTAAACGTATACACCATAGGCTATCTCAAATGGTGGTATTTTAACACTTTCCATGCACTAATTCTACCACCAGCCTATGTCAAAGTTTGTGGTAGTAATTCTTTTGTGTTTTTTTCCACAAACCTTGTACTTCAGACATGAATTCACAGATTTTGGTATGTGTCATTGCCAAATAACACCCCAATAGGTGTTCAGCAACATTTCTTGAGTACAGGGATACCACCCATGCATAGGTTTGTTGAGTTGTTTGGGGGGGGAAAAGGCCAAATTTGGGAGGTGCAGTTTTTGGTTTTCCAACTTGAAATTTTGACATGCAGACAGCCTGCACCCATGTCCCATTTGGGACATATTTGAAACCAGCCACCCTACGCTATTTCAAATGGTGCTATTTTAACACTTTCCATGCACCAATTCTACCATCAGCCTTTGTCAAAGTTTGTGGTAGCAATTGTATTGTGTATTTTTTTCCACAAATATTGTATTTCAGACATAAATTCACATATTTTGGTATGTGTCACTGCCAAACAATAACCCAATATGTATTCAACAACATCTCTTGAGTACAGGGATACCACCCATGCATAGGTTTGTTGTGTTGTTTGGGGGCTAAAGGGCCACATTTTGAAGGTGCGCATTTCCAACTTGGAATTTTGACGTGTACTCAGCTTGAGTGCCTGGCACGTCATCTGTCACAAAGGGGTTAATCAAGATCCCAAAGATAGGTACCAGGTTCTGGCTATGAGGTAGGCGAAAAAATAATACTGTATCACTTGGAATGTCTTTGTTAATTTTTTAACATGTGGCACCTAGAAGGATTAATGGTTGGTGTCATGAAATGGATTTGAAGATCCACTGTGACGGGGGTTCTTGGAGGGGCCTGGCAGCCAGAAGACTCCCTGTAGACTATGGACCCTGTCTGTAAATATATTAGTTTGAGGGTACACACTTTGAGGGCGCCAGTGGACCCCTGTTTTCAACTGGACTTCAAATACAGGCTCATTCAGGATGTGAGCCAAGATGTGTACTTTAGGATTTAAGCCTTTGTCCCATTCAATGTGTTTTCCCCAGGTTAAGATTGTATCCTATCCTGTAAACCCCTGTAATTATGTCACCTTAGCCATTGTCTTCATGTAAGTCATTCAGTGTCCTGTTGTACAGTGATGTAATTTAGCAAGTTACTTTAATTGAGTGCACTCTGTATGTATCTGATACCTTTGTATCCTGAAAGGTGTGAGGCAGGATTTCCCCATTGTATGTCATTCTGTTAAACTGATTATATTGTGTTGATTATGTGTCTTACTGTGTGTATTGTAATTAGGTTTACTCACGGTCATTTCTATCTGGATTACTAATGCTTCTTGCTGTACCTAACTGCTAGATGTCCTGTCTATTTGGGTACAAAGAGCAAGGGTCCAGGAAAGACTTGCTGGGTGAATGCTGAGCTGTAAGTGGGGGCTAAGGAGGTGATTTCCCACAACGGACAGAGGGTCTACTTCGTCCGGTAGACGGTCCGTTACAGTTGGTTTGGCAGGCCATAGCTGTAACTGGCACTGGGCAGAAGGTGGATAGGACAGCTGCTTAACTGCAACCTATTGCACATCATGGAGAGGTCGATTGCGGGTACACAAGGTTATTGTAACCTCTGCTGAGATTGAACCCTGGACCTCTGGTTCCTGTACCTGTTCTGTTCGCCACTGGAGGGTTTGTTTTTTCAAGATTGCTTTGTAGCTGTCTACATCCTGCCCAGGGCCAGCGCCACAATAAGGCTGCTCAGGCAAGCGCCTTAGGGCGCTGCAGCTATGGGGGCGTCAGCCTTCTACACGGCCACTGTGGAGCAGCCTGGGAGTGAGCGGATTGCACCGGGTGCGAGGTCCGCCCCCTCCCCTTGAAGCAGAGCGGTGTCTGCTTTACTGCCCCACGGGGAGCCGAGCAACATGATCATTTTATGTATAACACCATATAAAACATTTTTTGTTTATATCATAAAAGGCATTTTATGTTTGTACCATATAAGGCAATATCTGCTACTACCATATAAGGCAGCTTTCTTTATGGCCATATAAAGAATCTTGAGATAATTGGTTAATCTCACTAATGCAATATTATTATTTTAATAGTAAAATATAAATTTTTCTATAATTTATTTTTCATTTTTTCAAACTTAAAGGAAGCAGCAAATAGTTGAGTCGAGTCTTTTACTAAAATAATAGCACACAATAATTAAATTTGTAGTGTAAGTTTGTATTTAATTAAAATAAAAAGACCTGCGGGTGGCAGAAATGCTCCTCCTGATCACAACAGCGGCACGGAAAACTATATTACACCGTTGGATCCCCCCAAACCCACCTACCTTGTCCCTATACAAAACTAAACTCCATCATGTCTTTAACATGGAATGGTTGAACACCACATTACATTTGAATGTTTTCAAATCCTGGAATAATTAGATTAAGCATCTAGACAGTTCTTATCAGGACAAGATACGTTATACATTTATGTACACCACATGGTACTCTGAACAATTGCTGAAGGTTAAAGACCCACTATCCAGAGACTTATACAGACAAAGGGGGACAGGGGCAAAGGGGGGTGACTCATTCTGGGATCTTATGCCATCTAGTTGGTGATTATATATGACCTTCTCGACAAACCAACTTCTTCCTTTAACATTGCCTGAGTCTGTTAGAAATTGTTTTTGTTTTGGTTATTGTTCGGGTATAGTGGAGTTCTTATGATAACCATTTTTTTGTCAACCACATGCTCCACGATTTAATCTGAATCTGCTAGCATACACCCAAAGTTATTGTTTATTTTTCTTATATGTCTTCAAAATCCGACCCATCGGACAGATGTACTGTTCCATATGGATCATTTATCTTTATTTGAAAAATAAAATTGTGTTATAAAAATTTCAAAAAAATAAAAAGACCCTGTAGAAGGGTCCAATGACAGAAACCTCTGGACTCACAAAAAGTCAACCTTCAACACTCAAAGGAAAAAAACTTTGTGGGGGAAACCTCTGGGGAACCATAACTGGAAGTACTTCCCTCTGTTTATGTCACAATTAAAATTGTGGGTGCAGAATGAAAAATGGTCATGTCTGTGTAAAGTCACCTTCATTAGGGTTTGGGGGATTGAGGGTAGAATAGTGGTTTGGGGGACAGTAGAATGGGTGCAATAATTTTTCACACAACGCCATTACATGTGATCACTATTAACCGATTTTGAGCGGTATGATATGTGACGTTCAGAACACTGCATTTCAGAAGTAGATCCTGTCCTTCAGCACAATCTAATTATCCACATACTCAAGGGTCATATGTAATATCCTGACCCTTATATAAAACTCCCTTCCAGAGCTGCACTTGCATAATTAAACAACACCTGATACAGTGTGCCTTCCAACAATGTTCCATGACAAAATCCTCCCTCATGCACAATGTCATCTCTGCTCTGTCTGCTGATCTATCTATCCTAAATCTGTAAATATGCATCCTATGCCTCTATCTATCCGATATCTATCATTCTACCTGACACAAATCTATTTTGTAAGTATTATTGACACTGTGGGCTATAGACCCTGTTCATTTAGGAGCTTAGAAATGCTCTTGCATACAGGTGTTGTTTTGCTCTTATACTGAAACTTTCTCTGGCCATATGTTGTACGTCGTTATCTTCACCAGAGCAGACAATTTCCATTCCGTTTACCTTGGTGTTTGTAGTATAAGTTTTTTTTAATTCAAATAAAAAGACCTGCCGCGGGTGGCAGGAGTGATCTAAACGATAATCCTATCACAGAAACTTTCTCTGGCCATATGTTGTCCGTCGTTACCTTCACCAGCACGGACAATTTCCATTGTACAACGTTACCTAAGTTTGCCCATTAATATGCCATTGTTAGTTTGCACATTAAATACCACACTCCTTCCCTAGTACTCACCTCTTGACTGCTCTGTGTCTCCGGCTGTTTTTCTCTGCACAGTCTTCCATCCTGGAAAGACAGTCGCTGGATATGACTTGCTGTCATATCTGGTGCCAATGACAGAAAAGCAGGCCGCATCCACTGGAAAATCAAAAAAGTTTAGCAGCGCTATGTGCTGCAAAAGGGATGCCGGCAGCACAGATGTCACCCCCTTGTGATATCACTGTGGGATTCTATGATAGATTTTTTTAGACTTATGCTAAAAAGCATGCTCCAAGGGAAAAGGATGCAAGCTGCCATGATACATAATCACAATAATTTTTTTGGCAACCGCAGATTCCTGAATTTATCTTTTCATGCATGTTCATGCCAAGATACATTGGCTAAAGGCAGAAATAAAATATTCACAATATGTAGATGTTCAAAATAGAAATTAGGAGTTTCATGGCAGATAATTCAAGGTTTCCAGATTAAACAAGTAAATAAATAAAGTATGTTTTGTATTGTATAACATACATGTATTTTGTGATGTGTATTTTTACATTTCATTAACAGTTATTGTGGATAAACAACAAGCTGGAGGGCAGTCAAAATCCTTTTGGTAAACTTACAAATGCTCATAGCATTTCATCTTACAACAGATTAAAATGTGGCAAGAGGAACAAGACATCCGAACAAGTATCACCAACAACAAAATCTCCTTTTATGCATTCAAATGTTCAAATAAAATCTATCTGTTTTTGCAAACAGTCCACAGCCTTTTGTATTATGTTGTACATTCTATGTATGACAGAATATCTTGGCCTCGTTTCAATGAGTCCTGTTACATTAAAAAAATAAGTGTAGTAAAATAAAAGGGAAGAGCTATTCAGTGCCTTCAATTATACCAAATAATGGGTTATTAAGATCATTAAATCCTGACCATATTCGTACACACAAACTGTCGAGAAGCAATGTACTACACTTATTCAGTGATGGGTATAAAAACGTAATGGGCATTGCACGTACATATTTCTACCTGCTAACACCTTACAAAAGTAAAAACTGCTTGAGGCTCAGTTACATGCAAATAATTTACGTGTAACATTTTCAATGCTCAGCGCGAAACCATTTTTTGGCCTCTTTTGATTTGGGGGTTATAGGTTTTGTTCAACTGCTTTCAACATGTGAGGTTTATTCCAGCACATGTTAGAGTAGCTGTTGATAAATGTCAAGACAGACTTTTTTCAAAATAACACCTGTGTGGCATGGCATGTATTATGCTACTTCAACGCACTGTGATTGCATGCATGGGGTTTATTTATGTTAAATTGCACAATATTCACCTCAGGGGCGGATCCAGAGTCTGATCTCGGGAGGGGCACATGTCCGTCTGTCTTTTCCTCTCTCCCTTGTCTGTCTGTCTTATCCTCTCTCCCATGTCCGTCTGTCTTATCCTCTCTCCCATGTCCGTCTTTCACGCTCCTCTCCCTTCCCATGTCTGTCGCACTCCTCTCACTCCCCGTGTCCCTCTGTCTCTCTTCCTTCCATGCCCGTTTCTCTCCTCTTCCTTCCCATGTCCGTCTATGTATCCTGTTCTTTCCCATGTCCATATGTCTCTTCTCTCATTTCCCATCTCTCTGTCTCTCCTCTCCCATCCCATGTCTGCCTGTCTCTCCTCTACCATCCCATTTATGTCTCTCTCTTCTCCCTTCCTATTTATGTCTCTCTCCTCTCCCTTCCCATGTCTGTTTGTCTCCTCTCCCCTTCCCATATCTGTCTGTCTCTCCTCTGCCATCCCATATTTGTCTGTCTCTCCTCTGTGAACCCATGTCTGTCTGTCTCTCCTCTACCATCCCATTTATGTCTCTCTCTTCTCCCTTCCCATGTATGGCTCTCTCAGCCAATTTGCCCAATAATATGCCAGTGTTAGTTGCCATTTAATATGCCCCAGCCAATTTGCCCAATAATATGCCAGTGTTAGTTGCCATTTAATATGCCCCTGCCAATTTGCTCAATAATATGCCTGTGTTAGTTGCCATTTAATATGCCCCAACCAATTTGTCCAATAATATTCCAGTGTTATTTGCCATTTAATATGCCCCTGACAATTTTCCCAATATGCCAATGTTATTTGCCATTTAATATGCCCCTGCCAATTTTCCCAGTAATATGCCAGTGTTATTTGCCATTTAATATGCCCCTGCCAATTTGCCCAGTAATATGCCAGTGTTATTTGCCATTTTATATGCCCCAGCCAATTTGCCCAGTAATATGCCAGTTATTTGCCATTTAATATCCCCTGCCAATTTGCCCAGTAATATGCCAGTTATTTGCCATTTAATATCCCCAGCCAATTTGCCCAGTAATATGCCAGTTATTTGCCATTTTATATGCCCCTGCCAATTTGCCCAGTAATATGCCAGTTATTTGCCATTTAACATCCCCAGCCAATTTGCCCAATAATATGCCAGTTATTTGCCATTTAATATCCTTTGCCAATTTGCCCAGTAATATGCCAGTTATTTGCCATTTAATATCCCCAGCCAATTTGCCCAGTAATATGCCAGTTATTTGCCATTTAATATCCCTTGCCAATTTGCCCAGTAATATGCCAGTTATTTGCCATTTTATATCCCCAGCCAATTTGCCCAGTAATATGCCAGTTATTTGCCATTTAATATCCCTTGCCAATTTGCCCAGTAATATGCCAGTTATTTGCCATTTAACATCCCCTGCCAATTTGCCCAGTAATATGCCAGTTATTTGCCATTTAATATCCCCAGCCAATTTGCCCAATAATATGCCAGTTATTTGCCATTTAATATCCTCTGCCAATTTGCCCAGTAATATGCCAGTTATTTGCCATTTAATATCCTCTGCCAATTTGCCCAGTAATATGCCAGTTATTTGCCATTTAATATCCCCTTCCAATTTGCCCAGTAATATGCCAGTTATTTGCCATTTAATATCCCCAGCCAATTTGCCCAGTAATATGCCAGTTATTTGCCATTTAATATCCCCTGCCAATTTGCCCAGTAATATGCCAGTTATTTGCCATTTAATATCCCCTGCCAATTTGCCCAGTAATATGCCAGTTATTTGCCATTTAATATCCCCAGCCAATTTGCCCAATAATATGCCAGTTATTTGCCATTTAATATCCTCTGCCAATTTGCCCAGTAATATGCCAGTTATTTGCCATTTAATATCCCCTGCCAATTTGCCCAGTAATATGCCAGTTATTTGCCATTTAATATCCCCTGCCAATTTGCCCAGTAATATGCCAGTTATTTGCCATTTAATATCCCCTGCCAATTTGCCCAGTAATATGCCAGTGTTTCCTATCATTAATAAGCCCCTGCCTCTTTCCCCAGTACATTCCCCCCATCTCCCCAGCACTTACCTTTCCCTGGTGGCTAGTGGCAGGCAGCATGGTCTTCTCCATGCTGCCTGTTCGTCTCACAGATGGTTGTGCCGACAGGTCACGTGACCCGGCGCGTGTATGACGTCAGCGCGCCGGTCACGTGACCTGTCGGCACTTCCGTGTCGGCACACTGCACGGGGAGCCGAACAGGCAGCACGGAGGTTTCTCTGTGCTGCCTGTTCAGCTCCCCGTGCAGCTTGTCGGCAGGCAGAGAAGATGAGGGGGATCTTCCGATCCCTTCTCACCTCAGTCTCTGCCTGCAAGCGCGTTTTTTTTTTTTTAAAGTGTCTTTTTTTTTTCTCTCTTCTCGGGGGGGGGGGGGAATTGCCCCGTTGCCCCCCCCCCTGGATCCGCCACTGATTCACCTAGTCAATATCCAGTTAAGAAAACTATGAATTTTTGTGTTTTAATGGACCAAATTAAATCCAGACCATTGTCTGAGCCACAGTCTGGCAAGAGACACATTATAAGATTTACTAATGTGCAATTAGCCCTCTGGATGTAAACCTGGCATGGACTTGGTGAGATTATGGAAAAATCCTATTAAACAGTGAGGCATTTTCTGCTGCTCATTAGTCTGTCCCCTCTTAGTATTGCATAAAGAAATAAATACTTTGTTAGTTTTCAACCCTGCCATTTGTATATTATGCTCTTGCTGGCCACACAGACAGTATTTTGTTTATGTGAATATTTATGCCAAGGAAAGTCCGATAAACCAAATATAAAGATATTTGATAAAACACATTTGAAAGTAAAATACACAACAATGGACAGGGATGCTACTTAATTACGGTAAAAAAAACTTGTTTACACAAAATGCAGGGATTAACACATTTTTTAATCATTTAGTGCTCAGACAAATCAATTCTGGAGCCAGTCTGGTTATGTTCAGGATCCAAAGAAATGGAACTTCCATAGAATTCAGTGTAAAACAATCAAAAAAGTTATGAGCCAGCAGCCCTGGCTCCTGGGATTTGTCAAGCCCTGATATAAGGTATTGTTCAGTAAATCAATTGAAACAACGAAATAAAATAGGTTTCTAGTTTGCATGATTTATAGGACAATTTGACTGCATGTCATGGGTCATGACCGCTCGGGAAGCCTAATTACCAGTTTCCAATACAGTATTGGCCGGGTTGTAATCCCATGGGCTTTAGTGGGAATGGTGGCAACATACATACATTTCATTGCCCATTCTGGATGAACAAAAATTGACATCACAAAAGAAATCAGAGATATGTACACTGCTGAACTTATTTGTATGTAAGCAATTGTTCTTAAATAAATAAATGTGAATAAGAAGAACATTCACAGAAGTTCATATGTTTTATGTTCTACGTTCTATGTTTCTATGTTTGATATGACATTATATATACTATATATATTTGTTATGTGTGTGTATATATTTATATAGTAGTCATATATATCCAAAAGAAGTTCACACACTCATGGGATTTCTTTCAAAGTAGTCGAAGATTTATTCCAGAAATCACAAATGTATCCAAATTTAGATGAAAACATACCTGAAAGGCCCCATGCTTAACCCCTTCGTTACAATGGACGTGTCAGGCACGTCCAGCCAAACAAATCCGATGCCGACAATGGACGTGCTTGGGCCCCCCCCTGGATTTTTGCAATTCCCCTTTACATTTTTATTATTATTTTTTTCTCAGTATGTAAGCAGTATGTAGCCTCTAGTTGTCCCTAGGGGACTGCACACCTGTTGCTGGGGTAGGAGGTGGCACCCAAAGCTGTGGCTCTCTGCAACTCTGCTTGCTGTAATACTGGTCTCCCATCCACATTGGTGCAGGTCTCTGCAGCTGTCAGTCATGCTGCATGGAGAGCCAATGACAGGGGTGCCCGGGGATATGAAGTTATAGCCCCGCCCCTCAGCCCTCCATGTGGCAGCATGACTGACAGAAGAGAGCCTGCAGGGGAAGATACTCAGATACCATAGCTGAGCCTCTGTAACAGGTAGGAAGAGCTTATAATAGCTTTAAGGTACATGGCAGAGTGGGGTAAATCCAAGGAGGTCCCTCCCATTTCCCTGAGGTCTCCATTTGTCCAGTCTGAGCAGCTCCTCTGACCAGGCTCTGCTCACATCAACATGGTGACAAGTGGATGGGGCAGAAAAGATAATGGAGGATAACATGATGTGATAGATGGAAGCAGATTGCAAACAAAATGGGATGACATGGGGCAGAAAAGATAATAGAGGATGAAAAGAGGTGATTGATTAGAGCAGAATACAGACAAAATTGTGACATGGGGCAGAAAAGATAAAATGTAGGTGAAAAGAGGTCACTGACATGGAGGAATAAAACACATAAAATGATGGGGAAAGAGATGGCAAACATGGAGGAATAAAACATATAAAAAAGGGGGAAAGAGATATAGAAATGTCATGGATTTAGGAATTTGGGTGTTTATGGAATCTGCTGCTTTGTGTTTATATTGTGTGCTATAGTGTTGTATCTGGTACTGTGGGGTTATATTGTGTGCTATAGTGTATCTGGTGCTGAGAGGTTATTTTGTGTGCTATAGTTCTGTGGGGTTAAATTGTGTGCTATAGTGTTGTATCTGGTGCTGTGGAGTTATATTGTGTACTATAGTGTTGTGGGGTTATATTGTGTGCTATAGTGTTGTATCTGGTGCTGTGGGGTTATATTGTGTGCTATAGTGTTGTATCTGGTGCTGTGGGGTTATATTGTGTGCTATATTGTTGTATCTGGTGCTGTGGGGTTATATTGTGTGCTATAGTGTTGTGGGGTTATATTGTGTGCTATAGTGTTGTGGGGTTATATTGTGTGCTATTGTGTAGTGGGTTATATATTGTTTGCTATAGTGTTGTATCTGGTGCTGTTGGGTTATATTGTGTGCTATAGTGTTGTATCTGGTGCTGTGGAGTTATATTGTGTGCTATAGTGTTGTATCTGGTGCTATGGGGTTATATCTTTGCTATGTTGTTCTGTTGCTGTGGAGTTTCAGCTAGAGCTCTGGATATTTATCTGGTGCTGTGGTTTATATCTTGTGTCATGGGTTTTTAGCTGGTACCGTGGGTTAATATCTGGTGTTGTGGGTCTATATCTGGCACAGTGGATCTATATTTGGTGCAGTGAGGCTATATCTAGTGTGGTTGGTTTATATCTGGTGCTGTAGATCTGTATCTGGTGCAGGGTTTATCAACCCTTTGCATGACTTCACTGATAATGACAAAGCTCCTATACTTCATGATAACATGTCAAAAAGAGGCGCGGAGCAGAAAGGATGACGGTAAAATTATGCTCCCCCTGAAAAATTTTTTGCGGATGCCCATGAGTGTCTCACACGTACAGTCACACATATACACAGTCACATACACACACTGACACATACACACATTCACATTTGTCATACCATAGCTACAAAATCAATAGAGCTGTCAAGAGCGAGTCCCCCGCTCTTTTTATATAGCACTGTGATATACCTATTTATTACACTCTGCCGCTCACTCACACACATTGCCACTCACACACACACTGCCACACACATATACTGCCACTCTCACACATACACTGCCACTCTCACACACACACTGCCACTCTCACACACACACTACCACTCACTCTCAGTCCCACGTTTACACTCTGATATTCACTCACGAATGTATTTTCTCCCCCCTCACCCCTGTTGTTTCTTTCCCTTTGTATTTTCTTCCCCACCCCAGACATGTCATGTCTTCCTTCCCCTGTATGTGTATTTTTCTCCCCCATCCATCATCTCTTCCTTCTCCTGTATGTATATTTTTTTTCCCCCACCTCGGTCATCTCTTACCCCCTGAATATATATTTTTCTTCCCCCAGCCCTGTCATCTCTTTCCCCCTGTATATATATATTTTCTTCCCCCAGCCCTGTCATCTCTTACCCCCTGTATATATATATTTTTCTTCCCACAGCCCTGTCATCTCTTTCCCCCTGTATATATATTTTTATTCCCCAGCCCTGTCATCTCTTACCCCCTGTATATATATTTTTCTTCCCCCACCCCTATCATCTCTTACCCCCTGTATAGATATTTTTCTTCCCCCAGCCCTGTCATCTCTTACCCCCTGTATATGTATTTTTCTTCCCCCACTTTGGTCATCTCTTACCCCCTGTATATATATTTCTCTTCCCCCATGCCTCTCATCTCTTACCAACTGTATATATATTTTTCTTCCCCCAGCCCTGTCATCTCTTACCCCCTGTATATATATTTTTCTTCCCCCACCCCGTCATCTCTTACCCCCTGTATATGTATTTTTCTTCCCCCACCCCTGTCATCTCTTACCCCCTGTATATATATTTTTCTTCCCCCAGCCCTCTCATCTCTTACCCCCTGTATATATATTTTTCTTCCCCCACTTTGGTCATCTCTTACCTCCTGTATATATATTTCTCTTCCCCCAGCCCTCTCATCTCTTACCCCCTGTATATATATTTTTCTTCCCCCAGCCCTCTCATCTCTTACCCCCTGTATATGTATTTTTCTTCCCCCACCCCTGTCATCTCTTACCCCCTGTATATATATTTTTCTTCCCCAAGCCCTGTCATCTCTTACCCCCTGTATATATATTTTTCTTCCCCCACTTTGCTCATCTCTTACCCCCTGTATATATATTTCTCTTCCCCCAGCCCTCTCATCTCTTACCCCCTGTATATATATTTTTCTTCCCCCACCCCGTCATCTCTTACCCCCTGTATATGTATTTTTCTTCCCCCACCCCTGTCATCTCTTACCCCCTGTATATATATTTTTCTTCCCCCAGCCCTGTCATCTCTTACCCCCTGTATATATATTTTTCTTCCCCCACTTTGGTCATCTCTTACCTCCTGTATATATATTTCTCTTCCCCCAGCCCTCTCATCTCTTACCCCCTGTATATATATTTTTCTTCCCCCAGCCCTCTCATCTCTTACCCCCTGTATATGTATTTTTCTTCCCCCACCCCTGTCATCTCTTACCCCCTGTATATATATTTTTCTTCCCCAAGCCCTGTCATCTCTTACCCCCTGTATATATATTTCTCTTCCCCCAGCCCTCTCATCTCTTACCCCCTGTATATATATTTTTCTTCCCCCACCTCTGTCATCAATTTTCCATTTGGCTCTATGTATATTTCCCCATTATATTTTACCCCCCTTTTATCCCCCTTTCCCTTCTCCCCAAACTCCCAACCACCCATTATATCTTCTAACCTTCTATCTCATGCATCATAGGCTGGGGACGCACGTGGAGTGGTGCTCTGGCCGCAGCGTCTTAGAGCAGCCGCGACAAAACGTCTTAAAGCGGCCGCACGTCTTAAAGCGTCGACGGCCAAATCTCTTAAAGCGGCGCCAGCCTTAAAGCAGCTGTATACTTAAAGTGGCCCCAGGGCCGGCGGCCTACCAGGAAATTTCCTGGAATCCCGGTAGGCCAGTCCAGCCCTGGCTGGAGTGGAGCACCCTGGGAGGGGGTGGATCTCACCGGATGCAAGGTCTGCCCCCTCCCAATGAAGTAGAGCGGCGTCTGCTTCATGGGGAGCTGAGCAGCATGACTGTAAAACACACATGGAACCTAGTAAGTGCTGCTTGCGCTCCCTGTGTAGAGTGATAATGCAGGGTATCTGAAATCCGATGCCCTGGATTGGGGGGGCACCAAAAAGCACTTTTGCCTGTGTAGCAAAAAATCCTTCCACGGCCCTGATCCTATGGGTGGGAAGGGGTTAAGGAGGTTGTGGTTAGGGATAAATAAGTATTTTCTTGCATGATTCTAAATGTATGTTTTCCATTAATTTCTGAAAGGTAAAAAAAATATATATATATAATAAATGCTGAAAAAGAGATCACTTATCTTCCTTTAACAACCATTTTGGACATTTGATACAATTATGTGGAATATGTGGAAAAAGCAATATGGGGCAAAGTTCTAATAGTTTAGGATTCACCATGGAAACCAACGGAATGTTACAGCTGATTTCTCCACTTTTAGTTGGTTCATTAATGGAATAGATTAGTAGTTTGGTGTAGTGTTAGAAGGGTTTATAAACTCATCTTTTTGAAGGTATTTTACTAGAAAGTAATGTTTTTAATGAAGCATGCATAAATCTAGTTTGCCAGCAGATGGCAGCATCCTATTCCTTTGATTCATTTTTTTTGCTTTTTACTTTGAGATGTTTAGCTGACAATTGTCACTGCCATTTCGTTCTAAGAGAAAAGCTGCCATTTCGTTATGTAATGTTTAAATTATTAATAGTAATAGTACTCTATTTTCTGTTTACCTTTTATGAAATGTCTCTGTGCTTTATAGCACAGTGCTACACTGCATAATTTAAAGAAAGGTTATTGGATGAAATTGGTATCCATGGAAGCAGTAATCTGAAAACCAATATGAAGTGGCCAGATGAGAGAAAGCAAATGATAGCATATGTCAGAAATGAGCCACAGCTCTTCTTCAAACAAGAAGTTGCAGAATACAAGGTTTTTGTAAAATGTGAGAATGTTAACTAAATAGTGGTACTATGTTATTCTAAGCATCATTTTTATAAACATTTAATGTATTCTTTGGACATGATACAATTATTTGGCATGCTTGAAAAGATTTTTTATGACAAATCACAGATATCAGAACATGGTATGCTCTCTATTCAATTTTATGAGACTGACATTACCCTTAGGAACCTGCTGCATTTGCATTTTAAAGTACTGGGTTTTGCATATGGTTGAAAGTCCTATGGGTCAGAAATCCCTGAGCTGGAGAAGTGATATTTAGATCCAATTAAATACACTGAGATATCTCTCGTTTTCAAGTATGTCCTGTGTCCACAAGCAGTCCATTGTTACAATAGGGTACAATGTAATTCTTAAATACAAAATATTAAAACACAAATATACAATTTGTACACAAACATGTAAGAAATACAATCAACCATGATTACAGGCGCATTGTGTATTGAGGTATATTGACAGAGATTTCGTAAAAGCATTACAGATTGGGGAAGATTTGATGTTGTCCGTGAGGATATTCCATAATTGTGATGCTCTGAAATAAAATGAGGATCAAGCTACTTTCTTTTTGTGTGATGGTATAGTAAATAAACTGCTGGTACTAGATAAGTGTTAATGGGAGGTGGGTACAGTTGGGAGAGCATTTTACTCAGGTAGGTGGGATCTTCTTTAGAAAAGCTCTTAAATACAGGGCTGGAAAGGTGAAGGTACGTCTGAATTCCAGTGGTAGCAAGTTTCGCTCTTTTAGCACGTCACAATGGTGAGTCATGTAATAACATGTAGCACAAAGAGACAGAATGAGTTAAACAATGTAGTAAGTTTATGAAGGTGGGTTTGCTGTGCAGGTGCATACACTAGATCTCCATAATCAATGATTGGCATTAGCATTTGTTGTACAATCTCTTTCCTTACTGAGTGACCTATATCTGAAACACAGTTCCCAGTTATGCTCATATGCATTGAGGCTTCTTTCATTTTCAAGTACATATTACATACCATATACAATACAATAATACACATTAAAGATTTGTAAAGTAAAAAAGTGTCCATGTGCATTCAAAGGTTACTTTTTCTTCACAATCCATTTTTGTGTGAGTTTAGTTTAAGGTTTTGCATATATTGAAACAGGGAAATATGTTCTGGGCACTACTTAAGCATGTTCCAGATAGTGTCCATTCACACATTAAAGTTCCTCTATTTCTGTGTAGGGAAATTGTCTCAGCTGGTGAAAACTCTTTCCTTAAACAGCATATACATAGAACATATGCACATTCCTTAAAGCTGTATCAAACAAATCTTTATTGAAGTAAAAATCAATCCATGAGAAGTAAGGGCACATAGCTTAGAAAGGACAACACACATCATGCTGTAGGTGCTTAATCATACCTTGCTAGAGTAAAAGTGTACAAGTTAACAAGGGAATTTAATTATTTTAATATTACTTTATTTAACATTTAGATGTACTGTTTAGTGAGTAGAGCTACCTCATTAACTGTCCATGATCCATTTTATTGATATAAATTATCTCCATGATCTATAAGCATATGTATAGTTTATTTGGTGGGAGAATGCTTTTTTAAATTGTTCTAAACCTTTTTCATTAAAAAAGTTTACAAAAATAATTTAAACAACAAATGTGGACTTTCAAGCCTTAGTTTAATCCTGTAAACTGTTAGCTTTCAAAAACTGTGTCCAAATGAAATATATCTAAAAATACAATTTATTGCTTCAAAACAATTACATTAGTTTATTATTTAGTAGAACTGAATGAATTCCCAAGTCCTTCTAAAAAGTGTGACTTTAATGGCTGCAAGCAGTTCTGGAGCCAATACATTCATTTTCTTCCATGTGTAATGCGCTCTCTCCCAAGAGCTGATTCATCACTGAGTGCTGCTCCTGCCAGCAGGATTCTATAATTGTACTTAAACGTTTGGGAAACGATAGCAGAAAGAACCATGTAAATTATACTTACTTTTCCAAATGTTTTATTTAACCATTTTTTTTTAAAGTTTATTCAGATATCTCATTCTCATACTAGTGTTACCTAATTAACAAATGCAAATTATACTCCTCAATATTTTTATCATCAACCAAGGATTAAATATTTTGTGTAAAATAATGCAGTTTTACAGAAGTGTGCTTTATTTTGAATGATTTTTTAAATACATATTGTACATTCTGGAGCACCAAATTACATACAAATACTGTTCTGGCTACTTTTTTTAACTTCTTATTATATATATACATACACACAACATACCGGTCAGCCATAACGTTATGACCACCTGTGGAGGAAGTGTGTTGCTTTGGGCAATGTTCTGCTGGAAAACCTTGGTTTCTGCCATTCATGTTGTTGTTACTTTGACACATACAACCTAGCTAATCATTGTTTTAGACCATGTACACCTTTTCGTGGAAACTGGATGCCATGATGGCATTGGCCTCTTTAAGCAGGATGTGCCCTGCCACAAACCAAAAATGGTTAAGGCATGGAACACAACAATGGGTTGCCCATATTTCAATCCAATCGTGCATCTGTGGGATGTGCTGGACAAATAAGTCTGATTTAAAGGATCTGCTGCTAATGCCTTGGTGCCAGATAGCACAGCATGCCTTCAGAGGTCTAGTGGGGTCCATGCCTTTATTGTTCATGGCTGTTTTGTTGCCAAACGTGAACCTACACAATATTATGCAAGTGGTCATAATGTTTTGGTTGATTGGCGTGTATGTATGTGTATATATAAATTGTCTATTCACTAAACAGGGAATTGTGTTCAACTGATTTGGAAATATAAATAGCAACTAAAATTATTTAACTTGCCTATTCTTCTAACTTGCCTAATAAATAATAATGGTATATGTATTTATTAGGTGATATGAAAAAATGGAAGAAAGTTATATACATATATAAAACTGTCTTCCATTTTTTTATCTAATATATTTATGGCAGGAATTATGTTCAAAAATATCACAATGACTCCATTACAGCTGGTAGCACATATTTCCATTTTTTCTTATACCATTTGAGTGTCTTGATAAATGTTTCACTATGGTTTATGTTTTGTATTTTTTGAAAGTAATGCAATTTTATTAAATTATGTGTTTCAGAGTGTGGACCATTGGCATTTCTGTAGGGTCAGGGGCATGTGTGTGGATGCATGTAATAACCACCCTCACTTACCATTCCCCTGCAAAAAAAACCCCAAAGCAAAAAGGGGTCTATCATTTATTTTAATAATGGGGCTTTGGGAGTCTTATCCCGTGGTCCCAGGGGGGACTATTATTTTATTTATTTTGGGTCATGGGCATATCACTGTCCCGAAACCCCAGGGGGTCTTTGTTTATTTTTTGTTAGTGACCACGTGCATGGTGCTAGCCCGCAGTCACTAGGGGCCCCTTTTTTTATTGGTGCCAGCAGGGGGCATATTACTTTTTGGGGGAGCCTTTGTGGTTCCTCCAACATTTTTTTTACAGATTCACCATTTTAGTCCTGTAGAAAGCACTGTTTGTGTTCCCTACACCACTGAATGAGTTGAAATGTGCAAATAGAAGCTGTGTTCAGTAGCTAATTTAAGTTTTGTTTTTTTTGTGTGTAAAACTGATGGCTAAAAATGTAAGATTTTTTACCTGTTTTTTTTTACTGGCTGTCAATGAATCACTGTTTGTGTGGGAATTCCTGCCTGGCTTCTGTCATAGGTTTTATGGGTGGAGCACGCAGACAATCATCAGCTGCTTGATCCCCCAGCTCTGCGGGGGACATAGATCCTAGTCTTCTTGTCATACCTCGCAAAGTCAGCCAGTCTCATCGTTCTTGATCATTGCACTGATCCAACTGCTCTGCTCTGCAAAGCCTTCCACTGGCTTCCCTCTGCTCTATGATAAAAATAAAAATATATTTCTTTAACCTCCAAAGCCCTCCACTTCTTGGTTCCTCCCTACATTGCCTCCATCATAATGGATACTACCCTGTGTGATCACTATATTCCTAAAGTGGATCAAGGCTCTACTCCAAACTTGTTTGTTACTTTTACTCAGCTGGTGTGGGCTGTCATGGTTTCTTGAAAACTGCTGTAATTTCACAATTCCATCTAGCTGTAAGTATTTAATATTTTAAGCAGCACAATATGTAAAACATGCATTTTAAAGTACTTTGAAAGCACATTAATATGCATTACTATTTGGAAGATGAATTTTGGGCACTAGACAGTCCCTTTAAGGCACTCTCATTTCCCATCTTAACCACTGTAACTTATGTTCATGGAATTCTTCTGATCTCACCATTTCTCATATATTATTCCACACCAGCTTCCTGTTTTTTCAATTAAAAAAAGACTGACTCTAAGATACAAAGCCCTCCACAATTTTTGCTTCCTCGCTTCTATGTTGCCACCCTTGTCAACAAATACTCCCCTTCATCATGTGACCTAAACCTTAAGCTGCCCACGCCTTAGCGGTTTCCCGATGGAGAATATCCAACCTTTCGCTATCCCATACAACACTTAACTAAAGCCAGGACACTTGATATGGTGGCAAATTGAAGTCATTTATTTATAACAAAGGAAAAAAGTGGTGTCCCCCAAACCAAATGAAGCACCCCCTACCACCTGGATACAGCTGCGCTGAGACCCACCTTCCTGCAGTACACATGATGGCTGGTCTTGCCTGCACCACCCGCCTTCCCTGGCTTAACCACTTGTCAAGCCCCACTGGGGTATCCAGGGGCAGCCACTGATGTCTGCCGGCCTTGAATTCCTCCCCTTACTGGAAGCTCGTGAACCCCCCAACTAACATGACCCCACCCGGCTGTCTTGGTAAGCCACTCCGCAGGACACAGCGATGGGCCCATCACCGTCCAACATGTTTTTGCATTGTGCAGTAGCCATAGCCGTACACAATCGGTTCCCGCCTTTGTATCCACAACCAACCGGCTGGCTACGCTTCCACAGCATGGGCCTGACCAAACCATCAGTACCCGAATCATGCCCATCTCAACCTGCAGGGTGTTTTATCCCGAGAAGTAGTGAGTTCGGCATTACCGCCAGATGGTACCCCCCAACTCCACCACTTTGCAGCCAATGAAATTCTAGCAAAGATCCAGAAGACGGCAAAACAAAACCTATTGAAGCTTTGCCAAGGTTCTCCAAAGTGGGTGAAAAATTCCTTCTTGAGTCCATGCACTGGCAGTCAGACACATCCCTGGATCCAGCTGCTGGACAAGCAAGCTTTCTGCTTTAATTTTTGAAGTGATGACTTCTTGGCGCTTACAGTCACCCACGATGTGCTTGCCTTGGGATGGGAGGGTGGAAAACAAAAGAGAACAAATATTAGTTTGAGTTAAATCTACAAATTCCAGTTAAAATAGCCCTGCCTGATTACCATAACTCCCCCCACTATTCTGCTCATATACTCCCCCTACTGATAACCTTCCCTGACCCCAATTTAGATCCCATCCCTTAAACCTTAAATTGAATTACTGTTAGTCCCCAACTTACTAGGATGTCTCAGTCTATAGCCCATTACCCTATTGTCTCTGGGCTATATCCTGAGACACCTTGGGGTCATTTCCAAAACCTACAGGTGAATGAGCTTAATGGCGCTCACTCCTAGTCAGGATTTTTGTGATGGTATTTCCCTGCACGTGATGGGATTCACTCTTGCTATGTTTTTCTCACTCTTATATCCACAGAATCTCCATCTCTCTTCCTTTGCCTAATTCCTTAAAAAGTTCACTTTCTCGAACAGGCCTACTACAATGCCCCATAATAATCCACAAATCTAGCAATATCACTCATAAACAGCTTTCACCACCCCCTTCTTTTCTTCATTTTGTAAAAACGTATGCCTCCTCATACCAAACATGTATATTTTAAAGGTATATTTCCACGTGCACTAGAATTTGACTTTTTTTTTTTAACCCTTTGCGGACACTGGACAGACTAGGTCCATCCTGTGTCGCGAAGCATTAGTGAAACGAGCACTAAAAGAAATTTTGTTTCTCTTTCCGTGCTCAAATGGTATTGCTATGATGGACACAGGTTGACTACATGTCAAAATTCCAAGTTGGAACACTGAGATATGCACCTCACAAATGTGGCATTTTACCCCCCAAACAACCCAACAAACCTATGCATGGGTGGTATACCTGTATTCAGGAGAACACATATTGAGGTGTTGTTTGGCAGTGACAAATAGCAGCATCTGAAAATTTATACCCAAAGAACAATGTAAGTAGAAACAAAACGTAAAGCAATTACTAACCAAAATTTGTCAAAGGCTGGTGGTAGAATTAGTACATGTAAAGTTAAAACACCACCATTTGAAATATCTTAGGTTGTTTAGTTCCATAAATATATGGTTTGATGAGGTAAAATACATTGTCTGTCTTCAAATATGTCCCAAATGGAACATTGGCGCAGGCTGAGTACATGTCAAAATTTCAGGTTGTAAATGCGCACCTCCCAATGATGTTGCTAAACACATACTGAGGTGTTGTTTGGCAGTGACACATAACAGGATCTGTAAATTCATGCTTGAAGTACAATGTATGTGTGAAAAAAAAAATTCTATCTGAGAATTTGACATAGGCTGGTGGAAGAATAATACCCTAGGGTATTTATTTTTCAAAAATATATGGTTTTGTGGAGTAAAATACATGTATAAACACGCGCACATGCAGATTGCCCCAAATACTGTCACAATCAGCGTTTGCGCCAGTGTATAAAGCACTCTCCCAACAAATTTCAGAAGTCTGTGCTTCAATGTCGAATGTGTAGATTTTGGTTGTGTCGACGCTCGTTGCACCGGCGCAGTCTATGTAAACAAAATCAGGCACTGAAAAGTGTGTCCAGGAACCTCCACCAAAAAGCATTTAATCCCTCTGCTGCAATGCAGAGAGTCTGCGGGAGTTATAAAAAAAAAAAAACGCAAGCTCAGTTATACATCACAAATAGCGATTGCGCTACTGTTGTAAAACTCCTGAGCATTGCGGGAGGATTTATACATAACCCCCAAAATGTTAAAAATGCACACATATCAATCGGAAAAATTCAAAAGATCAACAATGTTTTTAGGGTATATACGTACTCCATTCCTATTTAAGAGTTATTTAAAAAGATTGCCACCCTCCAGTCTTTAGGGATTATCTGAATCCCTATAAATGACAAACAACGGCTGTCACAGTTGTGGAGTTCCCTTAAGTGCACAAGAACACTATGATTAATATTTCCACTCCATACTGCCCTTACATCTTTATCAGCTCTCTTGAGTAGGGGTTGTACAGTCGTCCCTACATATTTTAGATTACAGGGTCACTGTAACAATTATAATATTATTTTTTGTGTGACAAGTAATCAAATCTCAAATTTTTTACTCCTTTTTAGTAATTTCTTATCCAAAGGATTGAAATGCACTTCCATTTCTGGCATCTGTTTCCTGGTAAGATGTACATTTGCCTCATTTCTAAAAACCTGTATTAGAGTTTTAAAAAGTTTTGCCAGTAGATTTAATTAGTTTAGTATCGCTAGAAGTCGCATTCATCCCCAAATTTGGAACCTCTCTAAAAGTTAGGAGCTATGGGTAAAAGTTTTAGGTCATAATCCTTCAATAGTATAGACCAGGGTATCCAAGTTTTTTCTGTGGTGGGCCACTTCAACAGAAATATATGTGTGCATGGGCCGCATTCATTTTTTATTCGTAGAATGATATAAAACTCACAGTAAAAAAAAAACACTTCACATTAAATACACACAGTCACATATACATAAACAGGATACACAAATACACACACACGCAGCCACATTTACATAAATACACACACAGCCACACATACATACACATACAGAGTCACACTTACACACACACATACTTACATAAAGTCACACTTACACACACACAAAGCAAGTCCAAAATGACCAAAAAGACAAAGACAAATACGTAAATATACTTTCCTATGGATAGTCGAAATCTGCAAGGACTCCTCCAATCCCAAGTCGAAATCGAATAAATACAGAAGTCGAAAAGTCGAGAATAATCTCCAATCTTCTAGCTGGATGCCTCCTCAGAGACGTGGGTGGACATATGGAATATAGGAACAAATAAAAAGGATATGCAATAGTGTGATACTGTTGCGTAAAGTATAAAAAGTGTGCAATTTATTGAAATTAAACTCACAATGTAAATGGCACTGAGGACCAGCTCAAGTGCAAAATCACATAAAAGAGAAAGGTTACCCCCTCCAGATGGAATGTCGAACTCTATATGATGCAGAGCTTTGTGGGTGCTCTCAAATCCTCGAGATGACAGCTGTGGGCAACCTTCTTAGTAATAAGTAAAATATATAGTAAAAACGGTAATAACACTCTCACTCCCCGCTCTACGCGTTTCATCTATACAGACTTCCTCAGGAGCAGAGTGGAGTGTAATGAACAAACAGGTAGTTCATCTATATATATCCCCCTCCCATTCCATTGTCCAATCCCGTCCAGCCAAACTTAATTGAAATAAACAGTTCCACCTGAATTTAAATGTCCATTGTCTTCATTGCACCTGTCTGTGCGTTTCAATATGCGTTTCATTGTAAATTGATGTGCGCATGTGTAAAGTATCCGTTTTTTCTCAATGAAATACAACTTACAAATTCAATTCATTAAATCCTAACATTCGTATTATCTATAACCGAATGGGAGCCTTCGTGTATACACTTAGGGTTGTGTTCGTATTATATTTCGTTTTACTAAAAACCGAGCGCTGTCTTTATCCGATTTATCAATGGAGTTTCGTTTTACTATAAGTCAAATTCGTATTACCAATGATGTTTCTATAAACCGAACTGCTGTGTTTGTCGTATGAAGGTCTCAATCAGATTTATGTGGGTAGTTCGTATTACTCCATTGATAAATCGGATAAAGACAGCGCTCGGTTTTTAGTAAAACGAAATATAATACGAACACAACCCTAAGTGTATACACGAAGGCTCCCATTCGGTTATAGATAATACGAATGTTAGGATTTAATGAATTGAATTTGTAAGTTGTATTTCATTGAGAAAAAACGGATACTTTACACATGCGCACATCAATTTACAATGAAACGCATATTGAAACGCACAGACAGGTGCAATGAAGACAATGGACATTTAAATTCAGGTGGAACTGTTTATTTCAATTAAGTTTGGCTGGACGGGATTGGACAATGGAATGGGAGGGGGATATATATAGATGAACTACCTGTTTGTTCATTACACTCCACTCTGCTCCTGAGGAAGTCTGTATAGATGAAACGCGTAGAGCGGGAGTGAGAGTGTTATTACTGTTTTTACTATATATTTTACTTATTACTAAGAAGGTTGCCCACAGCTGTCATCTCGAGGATTTGAGAGCACCCACAAAGCTCTGCATCATATAGAGTTCGACATTCCATCTGGAGGGGGTAACCTTTCTCTTTCATGTGATTTTGCACTTGAGCTGGTCCTCAGTGCCATTTACATTGTGAGTTTAATTTCCATAAATTGTACACTTTTTATACTTTACGCAACAGTATCACACTATTGCATATCCTTTTTATTTGTTCCTATATTCCATATGTCCACCCACGTCTCTGAGGAGGCATCCAGCTAGAAGATTGGAGATTATTCTCGACTTTTCGACTTCTGTATTTATTCGACTTACACACACACACACTTTTGTTACTCCTGAGTTCAATGAGTGAATAAGTAATTTTTCTGCTGACTAAAAACAATGAGGTTGACTCAGGATATTGGATATTTACTATAGTTCACAAAGTTATATGCTAATTGGGCCATTGTGGTGTCCTGGCTTGTAGAGATGGATACATTGTGGTAGTCTCAGGAAACACAAAAGTGAGAGAAGAATGCACTATGTTAGTCTCTGTACACGTAACATCAATCAATTGATGAATATATTGATCTTTTTTAATGAATCCTTAATAAAGTGAAAAACTATTTTTTACTTTTTCCTCTTTTGTTATATAATGTGTACGTCTACTTTCTCCTCCTCTATGCCAAACAAGTTGCACATTATAAGTTTTACATTAGCACATCATTCCTTATCCAAGATAATTTAAACCACAAACTTGACATACACATTAACTCATTCTAGAACAGATGTCTGCCAGCCCTAATTAACATCAGTTCTATCATGTCATGTTGACTCCCCACATCTCTATTCCATCAGTCAAATTGCAAAGGATCTTATTCACAGCTTTCAACCTTATTCTATTTTCCATCCTACATCTTTCAGAGCTGTAGCTGTTGCAATGTACTTCAAAGACAACACATCCTATCAATGACAAATATTACGTGGTGGGTGGCTTGCCTGTTCATCCAACCCATCCAATACAGAATTAGAAAACATAACAGACAATCACATGCCATTTGGTGATATGTAATAATCTTATACATTTTTTGTTGATTTTTTTTTTATGTATAAGCTGTTTTGTTGACAAGCGATTTATATTATTCAGAAAGAATCCCATCACATGCAGGGAAATACCATCACATTTTAAGCATATGCTTTTCAGGTCTGCATTTCACAGTAGATATATGATTCCTGAAATTTTCTGATAACATTTCAACTTTTTCAATTGCTATCTGACTACACAAGAAGAGACAGGGCATGTTATACAAAGTTTAGATGTTGGGTAGTTTCTGTGCAGATTTTAACAAAACTCCAAAAAAAAGTTTCTAGAAATAAATAAAAGCAATGGATTTTTTTCCTTCTAGTTCCAAACTGATTTCAGTTCTTTTTAACTTGTAATAGCTTCAGTATCAGCTATTTGGGTTTAAGGCTATCGGAGCTAATAGATGGAATCTACATTTCAAACTTACCCAGGCAAACAGAACATTGTATTCATTAGAGAGTGGTACAGTTGTGACATTCCAAGCTGACATACGCCCACTGTGGATAATTTCCACTTCTAAAAAGTTGAGAAATGATTTATCTCAGCCAACATCTTGCCAATCTTAATAGTGCTTCTACTGGCTGTAGTACAGAGCCTAGTGATAGTTTTATGCATCAGCAATCCCCTAAAGATAATACTGTGAGCTATTCATTGGTAATCTCTCTACAAATGACTCATTGTATTGTTTGTCATACACAGTATACAAAGATTCCCTGCAGTTTCTAAACTGGTGTTCGGATTTTTTTTATTTATTATATTCATTTTGTTATGATCTATCAAGTTAACTATTCAACAAAGTCATTACGTTGTTGTTTATTTTCTAATATTGTTTTATTTAAGTCACTTCTTTTTTCCTTTCTATGTATGCAAATGTAATGCATTTGTGTGCTGTTGTCCAACTGATTATTTTACTAAATATTTATTTAATGGAGTTTCACACAAAAACACAAATAAGACAGAGACATGTAAATAAATATGAATATTAAAAAATGACTTTTTTTTATATTCATTCTTTCTTTTGAGAATCAAGCCTGCATATAACGGATAGCCCGGTCTATATTTTGAATCTATCAAGCTCTACTCAACATTTAACATTTCAGCTTAGATAGTTGACTCTGCTCTAAGGTAAATAAAGGAATAATAAAAAAAAAAGTTTTATAAAGATACTGCTGGGTTTTAACCTAAGGAGGAGAAGGGGAAGATCCCATAGGGATAGAAAAGATTTTAGTAGGACTTGTCGATCTTGCGTAATTAATCAATGGTTCCAAAATGTTGTCATATTTTACTAAACTAGATCTAGACAAGAAAAAATAATTTTCAATCATAGATTGATGGTCTTTTTTATTGGCAGGATAACCTACTGCCAGTTTAGAGGCTCACTGTTTCTCCAATGTCTAGCCATGGTAATTTAGTAGCCAACAAGATATTTATTAATAGATCCAAGGAAGGCTTCCTGAGGGATTGGTGCTGTTGTCCAACTGATTCTATAATACCAAATATGTATGTTGGCCAGCAGGTCAGGACACTACTACAGATGCCAGAAAGTAAATATTCAAGTTATTAGTTTCTTCCCTGTGTAGCTAGTAGTATCCTGTAGACAAACATAATAGAGAGCTAGAGAGCTGTAAGTGTGTACATCCATGTCTGGCTGTACACACTTACAGTCAATTAGATGAAATGCCAAGACCAACATTTTCTCTATATTATTCTTTTTTTCCCATCGATAACATTCTCTAAGTCCATGTAAGAAAGTGCATTTGAATGTTTTAACGTAAATGGTTAACTGACTAATTTAATTTTAGTTTAGCTTGAAAAACGTAATAATAACATTTACTAACGTTTGTAATATCTAAGCTCATATTTTTGCCATATTTTATTAAATACATACAAAAGATATTGTATTCCTCTGCTATTTACAAATAAAAATGAATGACAGAATGTGTGTTGTGTCAAAATACATTCTCCTCCTCAATAAAGTAAGGTTTAAAAAGTCAATGTGAGGTCTCACCGGCTCTTTAAAACAAAGGAGGAGCATTCTCCACCAATATGCAATGTACCAAAGGTGAGGTCAAACTGGACAGCCTACTTCCCTTTTTTTGAATCCCCCATGATACAGTACTGGCGTTTATGTTATATTTACTGAAAGTGTCACTGCCAGCACAGGAAAAAACATCATCAAGTAAATGGTATAAATAAAGAAAAGTAAACAACCTGAGTAAATATCGATTTATGGTTGTTCCAGACCCATTTGGATATTTGTAGAATAATATTCTGAACTTATTTGTAGATAGTATATTTTGCAGGCAACCTTTGATACATTCTATATTATCATACATTGTCAGATGTACTTGAAGCATAAACATTAGTGTTTCACACTTGTATGGTAATAACTTATGACCTGTTCTTGTAAAACTCCAATATTAAGGAGCTGTAATGGTATATTATTTGACAAGCAGATACAAAAATAGGTTACTATGAAGGACATGGAACCACACTATAAAAATAGACAAAGCTTGCTGCTTATTTTTTGTCCTTCAGAGCATTAGATGTAGGTAACAGCTTTTCATTTGACCTTTAGACAAGGTCATACAAAATAAAGATTTAAGAGTATTATGAAAGCTATATAGAGACATCAGCATAACAGATTAATTGCAGGTTGTTTTTTGGCAAAAATGGTTAACTATTTCCAGTGTTGCTTGGTTAATTAACGTGTGTAGAGTAAGCAAAGAAAAGCTTAAGCTTAACAATTAAGATATAACTCTAATGTATTTAAACATTTGGTGGAAGCTTGTGAAAAGCTATTGAAAGCTTCAAACTAGTAGAAGAATAGTTAATGTGATGTTAATTAATAATATGCATTATTCAAAAAACTTTATTCAGAAATCTGAATTTTATTTAGAACACCAATAGTACAATATGTTGCATGTATTCATTGAACATCTGCAATTGCTTCTCAGGACTTTTATCAGCATGATTTGGCTCATGAACTGACCTACTTAGATATATTCTCAAAATGATTGCAGATGTGACAACTAAGGTGCATTTAAATAACTACCTCTCAAAAACGGGTGCATTTTAGAGACAAGACGGACATACCATATTTTAAATATATTAACCCCTTGGTGACATGCAAGGCACGTTGTGCGATCACAACAGCTGAGAGTCTGTTTTGGAAAAAGCAATGCATAGTTATCACCTTATAATGTACAAAATACGATAAAAACAGGCTATTTCTAAACTCAGGACAAATATTAGACTCTATCTAGTAGGTGTTTTCACTAGATTTTATAGATGTGTAAAAAAAATGAAAGTAAAAAGTTTTTTTTTATAGAAAATTATTTGTTATGATGAAAATAATGGTATCTAGAGCCATTCTCAACCTGAAAAAATATATATATAATTTCATAGTTGCCAACATGGGCCATGTTTCCAGGGACACATATTTGTTCCACATACTGCAGACAGAGCATGCAAAGTGCAGCCCAGCAGTATGTAGGATGGATATACCGACACAATCCAATTAATTAATCATGGTGGGTTCTATGAGATCTCCACCCTGATTAATTAATTTGATTCTGTCCGTGCACATATCCATCCTACATAGTGCTGAGCTGCACTTCGCACTTCTGCACTTGCTCTTTTCTGCAGCATGTGGAACAAATATGTGTCCCTGGAAACATGGCCGATGTTGGCAACTATGTAATTTGTGTGGGTAAAATAAAGGAAAAAAGGAAAAAAATGCAGAAGTGTGAAAACCACCAGGTCACCAAGACATGGCCAAAAAGTTCAGTGATCAAGGAGTGAGAATATTTTTTTTTAAAAAAGGAATTGTTCCTATGATCACTATAAATAGGACCGTCTTTCACGCAGGTTAAACGGGGAAGCTGCCCTTGGCCCAGTTACTCCTGGGGTGCCCAAAGCAGCTGCCCCATGGGCTCCCTGTCATTGTGCGTCCTCTTTGCAGCACATCGCGTTTCTGAACTTTTTTTCCCGGCAAGCTGTATCAGCTGAATGCATCTTAATGGCACAATAATACTGGCATCTTAATGGTCAAATTGGCTGTGGCATATTAATGGACAAACAGTGGCATATTTTAATAGGCAAATTGGCTGTTGCATATGTTAATGACAAAGTGACTGTGGCATGTTAATTGGCACCTGACAGAGAGAGAGATGTATATTT
Organism: Pelodytes ibericus; assembly: GCA_036172795.1. Lineage (NCBI taxonomy): Eukaryota > Metazoa > Chordata > Amphibia > Anura > Pelodytidae > Pelodytes > Pelodytes ibericus. The sequence goes on along the minus strand of CM069858.1, from coordinate 54,503,896 downwards.
ATAAATATATATGAACATATGTAAGTGCTCTCTAAATATTAGTGTATAGTTTTGTAACTTAGGCAATGAGTAGTTTTATTTCAGTGTTGCATAGTAAGAAGGTATACATATTGTAGCCATATATAGACATTTTGAACCATATATACAGTTTATACACTGCAATTATACACTTATTATACACATTTTTTACACTGCAATAAAAGTACCCACTGCAATAAAAGTCCATTTGTGTGTGTGCTCATTTTTGTGTGTTTTTTTGGTGGGGGAATATTGCAATGGAGGGCATGATTGAATGCCGGGGAGGGGGCCAAGCAAACGCTTGAACATGGCCCAATCAATATTAAAGACAGCCCTGACTATAAACCACAGGAGAGCATATTTAGTCTTCCTATACCACTGCTAAACAATATGCAATGGATGAGAGAAAACAAGAGAATGCGTGAGGAGTGGCCATCGGGTGAATAGTAGTAATGGAGAATGTGTGGCTGCCCTTTGTTTATTTGAGGTCTATCAAAAAAGTTCTTGGATTTGTGTGGGTTCCCTCAATTGCCCAATTCATTTGTGCAATTCCCTTGTTGGCCAATATAATTTAGAAATGTATTAGCACTGGGTTTAATTTGGCACATAGTGTTTATACAAAGAGAAAAAGCTCCCATCTAAATTAGCCAATGCACTTGCTAAAACCTAACTTTTAATAGATATAACTGAACAGAGGCGTCACTAGGGTTGGTTTCACCGGTGCGGTAACTCATGGTGTTACCCCCCCTGGATTTCCTCCAATAGAATGCCAAACAGATTCCTTAGTAATGCCAGTCAGATGGCCCATTAAATATGCCACATACAGGAGCCCCACAAATTATGTCACATGCAGGATCCCTTTAACTTTGCCACACACAGGAGCCCATAACTATGCCACATACAGGAGCCCCATAACTATGCCACACCAAAGCCCCATAAATTATGCCACACCAGAGCCCCATTATTTATGCCTCACCTTGGAGCCCAATTAATTATGCCACACACACAGACGCCCCTTAATTTTGCCACACACACAGGTGCCCATGGGCGTCCGCAGAGGGGGGGAGGGGGGCAAGGGCATGCCTGCCCCCCCCCCTGGATTTTTGCAATTGCCCTTTAAATTATTTTTTTTTTCTCAGTGTGTAGCCTCTAGTTGCATGGAGAGCCAATGACAGGGGTGCCCGGGGATATGAAGTTATAGCCCACGCTCAGCCCTCCATGTGGCAGCATGACTGACAGAAGAGAGCCTGCAGTGCAACATCATAGAGCAAACAGGGAAAGATACTCAGAGACCATAGCTGAGCCTCTGTAACAGGTAGGAAGAGCTTATAATAGCTTTAAAAAACAAGGTACATGGAAGAGTGGGGTAAATCCAGGGAGGTCCCTTCCATTTCCATGAGGTCTCCATTTGTCCAGTCTGAGAAGCTCCTCTGACCAGGCTCTGCTCACATCAACATGGTGACAAGTGGATGGGGCAGAAAAGATAATGGAGGATAAAATGATGTGATAGATGGAGGCAGATTGCAAACAAAATGGGATGACATGGGGCAGAAAAGATAATGGAGGATGAAAAGAGGTGATTGATTGGAGCAGAATACAGACAAAATTGTGACATAGGGCAGAAAAGATAAAATTTAGGTGAAAAGAGGTCACTGACATGGAGGATAAAACACATAAAATGATGGGGAAAGAGATGGCAAACATGGAGGAATAAAACATATAAAAAAGGGGGAAGAGATAAAGAAATGTCATGGATTTAGGAATTTGGGTGTTTAGAGAATCTGTCGCTTTGTGTTCATATTGTGTGCTATAGTGTTGTATCTGGTGCTGTGGAGTTATATTGTGTGCTATAGTGTTGTGTCTGGTGCTGTTGGGTTACATTGTGTACTATAGTGTTGTATCTGGTGCTGAGAGGTTATATTGTGTGCTATAGTGTTGTGTCTGGTGCTGTTGGGTTATATTGTGTGCTATAGTGTATCTGGTGCTGTGATGTTATATTGTGTGCTATAGTGTTGTATTTGGTGCTGTCGGGTTATATTGTGTGCTATAGTGTATCTGGTGCTGTGGGGTTATATTGTGTGCTATATTGTGTATCTGGTACTGTGGGGTTATATTGTGTGATATAGTGATGGACCTGTTGCCGTATGCTTATATTGTGTGCTATAGTGTTGTGTCTGTTGCCGTATGCTTATATTGTGTGCAATAGTGTTGTATCTGGTGCTGAGAGGTTATATTGTGTGCTATAGTGTTGTATCTGGTGCTGAGGGGTTATATTGTGTGCTAAAGTGTTGTATCTGGTGCTGAGAGGTTATATTGTGTGCTATATTGTTGTATCTGGTGCTGATGGGTTATATTGTGTGCTATAGTGTTGTATCTGTTGCCGTATGCTTATATTGTCTGCTATAGTGTTGTATCTGGTGCTGAGGGGTTATATTGTGTGCTATAGTGTTGTATCTGGTGCTGAGAGGTTATATTGTGTGCTATAGTGTTGTATCTGGTGCTGAGGGGTTATATTGTGTGTGATATAGTGTTGTGTCTGGTGCTGTTGGGTTCAGGGCCAGCCTTAAGTGTCCCGGCGCCCGTCTTTCACCCCCGTCTCTTTCACCCCCGTATGTATGTGTCCCTTTCCTCTTCCTTGCCATGTCTGTCTCTCTCTAACTCCCCCATACCTGTTTTCTCTCTCTCTCCCTCTGTTCTGTCTCTCTCCTCCCCCTCCTCTGTCTCTCTCCCCCCTCTGTTCTGTCTCTCTCCCCCCCTCTGTTCTCTCTCCCCCCTCTGTTCTCTCTCCCCCCCTCTGTTCTATCTCTCTCCCCCCTCTTTTCTGTCTCTCTCCCCCCCTGTTCTGTCTCTCTCTGTCTCTCTCCCCCCTCCCCCTGTTCTGTCTCTCTCTCCCCCTCCCCCTGTTCTGCCTCTCTCTCCCCCTCCCCCTGTTCTGTCTCTCTCTCCCCCCTCTCCCTGTTCTGTCTCTCTCTCTCCCCCTGTTCTTTCTCTCTCTCACCCCTCCCCCTGTTCTGTGTCTCTCCCCCCCTCCCTTTGCCTGCAAATGTTGATCCAAGGAGAGGGTGGAGCTTACCGGCTGAGCAGTGTAGCTCCGCCCCCACCCTGAGAAGCAGAGCAGCGTCTGCTTCACAGGCAGCAAGAGAAAGTGCTGCTCGGCTCCCCATGCTTAATGCAGGCTTCCCATGCTTAATGCAAGCTCCCCATGCTTAATGCAAGCTCCCCATGCTTAATGCAGGCTCCCCATGCTTAATGCAAGCTCCCCATGCTTAGTGCAGGCTCCCCATGCTTAATGCAGGCCCCTCATGCTTAGTGCATGCTCCCCATGCTTAATGCAAGCATGGGGAGCTGAGCAGCACTTTCTCTTGCTGCCCGCGGCTCCCCGTGAAGCAGACGTTGCTCTGCTTCACAGGGTGGGGGCGGAGCTACACCCCTTAGCCGGTTAGCCCCGCCCCCTTGTCGAGGGCTGGTGAGGGGGATCTTTTGATCTCCCCAATCCAGTGCCTCTACCGGCTTGCAGAGGTCGCACACCCCTAAGTCCAGCCCTGGTTGGGTTATATTGTGTGCTATAGTGTTGTATCTGGTGCTGTTGGGTTATATTGTGTGCTATAGTGTTGTATCTGGTGCTGTTGGGTTATATTGTGTGCTATAGTGTTGTATCTGGTGCTATGAGGTTATATCTTTGCTATGTTGTTCTATCTGTTGCTGTGGAGTTTCAGCTAGAGCTCTGGATATTTATCTGGTGCTGTGGTTTATATCTTGTGTCATGGGTTTTTAGCTGGTACCGTGGGTTAATATCTGGTGTTGTGGGTCTATATCTGGCACAGTGGATCTATATTTGGTGCAGTGAGGCTATATCTAGTGTGGTTAGTTTATATCTGGTGCTGTGGATCTGTATCTGGTGCAGGGTTTATCAACCCTTTGCATGCCTTCACTGATAATGAAAAAGCTCCTCCACTTCATGATAACTTGTCAAAAAGAGGCGCAGCGCAGAAAGGATGACGGTAAAAGTATGCCCCCCCTGAAAAAATGTCTGCGAATGCCCTTGCAGGCGCCCCTTAATTATGCCAAACATAAGTGCCCCTTAATTATGCCACACATGGGGCCCAATAAATATGGCACTCATGGGACCGCCATTTATTATGCGACACACAGGAGCCCCACAAGGTGACAATTGTACAATTCGAAAACAATACATATCTATAAACACAGACATCTCTCTATAACTAGTTGCATTTATACTTATTTGAATATTTAATAAAAATGTTATTGAAAAATTGCATTCCTATTTTTTATTCCCTTCCTCTGCACCCACATTGCACCTAAAGGACTTAACACAGCACCATACAGTACCCACAGAACTTGCCATGCACCTATATTGCAACCACAGAACTTGGCTTGCACTCATATTGTACCTACACGATTTGGCATGCCACAGTGTCACTTTGCCCCACAGAAATAGCCAGTGTAACTTTCCTCATAGTACATGTTATTTTGCCCCACAGACCATGCCACAGCATCACGTTGCCGATTAAAATATGCCAGTATTTAACCCCTCAATATGCCATGATTTAGCCATTCAATATGCCAGGATTATTTTGCCACTCAGTATGCCATGATTTAGCCATTCAATATGCCAGGATTTTCCCCCCCAATATGCCATTTAATATGCCAGGATTTTGCCCCCCAATATGCCATTTAATATGCCATGATTTTGTCCCTCAATATACAATTTTTTAGCCATTTAATGTGCCAGGATATTGCCCCCCCCCCAATATGCCATTTAATATGCCAGCATTTTGCCCCCCAAAATGCCATTTAATATGCCATGATTTTGCCCCTCAATATGCCATTCTTTAGCCATTTAATGTGCCAGGATTTTGCCACTCAATATGCCAGGATTTTGCCCCCCAATATGCCATCTAATATGCCAGGATATTGCTCCCCAATATGCCATTTAATATGCCAGGATTTTGCCCCCCAATATGCCATTTAATATGCCAGGATTTTGCCCCTCAATATGCCATGATTTAGCCATTCAATATGCCAGGATTATTTTTCCACTCAATATGCCATGATTTAGCCATTCAATATGCCAGGATTTTTCCCCCAATATGCCATTTAATATGCCAGGATTTTGCCTCCCAATATTCCATTTAATATGCCATGATTTTTTTTAATATTGTATAAAGACAGTACATGACAAACACCATACCATGACCCCCGCATAGTATTCATTAAATAAAAATAAATTTTATATATATAGACTCCTTTTCCAATACAAATATGGGTAAGAACATGATACTTGTAGACATACATATAGAAAGCCACCAACGTGGCCTTGTGGAGACGATGCCATATCAGTTAATTTTACATCATTGATTATTACCTTAGGGCGGGGGGGTTGGTTGGTGGGAAGAAGAGGCTAGGCTACTTTATTCAGAGATTCCCATTTCCCCCAGATTCTGTAATATTTGTCTTTGTTTAGTCTGTTGATTAGATAGCCTTTTTCCATAGTTCTTTGGGTTTCGATCTGATTTCTTACATGGGTCCATTGTATTTTACTAGTTTTTTTCCATTTTCTAGCCACTACTAGTTTAACTGCTAGTAATATGTGGGTAATCAGCGAGTATTTTTCCTTATCTACTCCTATTAGATCCCAGTGTAGTATGGCTGTTTGGGGAGAGGGAATTATTTCTTTACCCACTAGATTTGTTATTACCTTAAAGGCTTCTGTCCAGTAGTCTGTTAGTTCTTCACAATCCTAGAAAATATGTCGTAGTGTACCGCCATGATTTTGTCCCTCAATATACCATTTTTTAGCCATTTAATGTGCCAGGATATTGCCCCCCAATATGCCATTTAAAATGCCAGGATTTTGCCCCTCCAATATGCCATTTAATATGCCAGGAGTTTGCCCCTCAATATGCCAGGAGTTTGTCCCCCAATATGCCAGGATTTTGCTCTCAATATTCCAAGATTCCCCCCCCCCCCCAATATGCCATTTAATATGCCAGGATTTTGCCCCCCAATATGCCATTTAATATACCAGGATTGTGCCCCCCAATATGCCAGTATTATGCTCTCAATATGCCAGGATTTTGCCCCCCAATATGCCATTTAATATGCCAAGATTTTGCCCCTCAATATGCCAGGATTTTTTCCCCCAATATGCCATTTAATATGCCCGGATTTTTCTCTCAAAATGCCACGAGTTTGCCTCCCAATATGCCATTTAATATGCCAGGATTATGCCCCTCAATATGCCAGGAGTTTGCCTTCAATATGCCAGGATTTTGCCTCCTTCCCCAGTACTTACCTCCTTCCTGCTCTGTCTCCGGGTGCCCTGCAGGTCCGCGGCTGTGAGGGAAGCGTTGTGCACTCCCCTCCAGCCGCGCGGCTTCAATAAACTTTATTGATCCGCACGGCTGGAGGGGAGCGCACAACGCTTCCCTCACAGCCACGGACCTGCACCGGGAGACAGAGCAGGAAGAAGGTAAGTTTTTTATTTTCCAGCGTCCCAAGCCAGAAAAAAAAAAAAAGTTCATCAGTGCAATGCAGGGGGTGCCGGCAGCACGGTGTCACCCGGTGCGGTCCGCGGTCGGGACCCCACTGTAACTGAACAAAAATAATGAATTTTGTACAAGAAGGTACATATGAACGTTACCATCAGCATGGAATGTTACCATCAGCCACTAGACATCTTTTATCCTCATGATATTTATCTTCTGAGAAAAAATTGCATTTTTCATGCACACTTTTTCCATGAAAGGTTATTCTAATTTCGTTATTTCTGCTTTGCATGTCAGTTTATTTTTCTAAAAATCATAAACTAATATACAGTTAGAAGTAGAAGTGTTTAAAGGTCATAGCAATTACATACCAGAGACTTTCTTTTATACCTAAATTTGGATACAATTAATGTGTAGCATGGAACACTCATTTTATTTCTATAAGAACTCTGTTCAGCTACCTCTCATTATTTATTTCTTAAATAATGTAGTACTTGCATGTTTTGAATTATTTTAAAGTGCCGTTAGATCATTTATAAGTGCTCTTACCTAGAAATTCCATCACCTTTGAATTTCTGCAGAATATTTTTTTTCCTTTTATGCATTTAAGATCACCTAAGGCAACACATAATAAATGCAATAAATTAACTTAACAAACAATTTTATTTAAATCAGGCAAGATTTCACAGCACATTTTGTAGACTATACTGATTTCTCCATAATAATCCTTGATTGAGAGCCAACACTTTGACCTCAGAATTAATGCAGTGAAAAATGATCATGCCTTTAAGAAACTACTTTGAATTTGATTTATTTTGCCAAGTGACAATTTTATTTCTTTTGTTTATGAGACCAATCAATGTAATTAATGATGATGTGTTTTTTTTTTTAATATTGAAAGTAAGGAAACATTTTAATGACAAATAAGTTCCATTATAATGGAAAAAGTGACCTAGCTTAACTGAAGAAATAATTCCCATTGATATATAACTATCATTTTAAATATTAAAAAAATATAAGAATAATAGCATAATACACTTTAATGAACCGCAAAACCTCAAACATATAAGCACAAGAAAAGTGTGCAATGACCTTAGTATGAAGATAAAGTGGCATGTTCTTTTTAAGGTATATGCCTGTTTATCCCTTGATGAAGCCAGTGGCAGGCACCACAACATTGCTCATGGTGGATATTTACTGGAGTCTATGGTGGACAATTTAATGATGATCTATGGACCTTCCCAAACCTTGCTTATCCCTGCTGCTAGCAATTATGCTCATTGTTTCTGGTGCAAATTTATTCCGGTGGAAAAACTTACATCACAGCATCTCATGGAAAAAAAGTGAGAAAGTGTATAAAACAACAACGGGCAAATGACATCGATAATACTTTCTGACAACTTGGACGCAGCCCCCTATTGCACTCACCCAAGTTCTACAAAGTACGGGTAAAAAAAGGGGATCATTGAGGAGCAGAGATATTCATCAAAGTCACAAGTACCGTATTTGCTCGATTATAAGACGACCCTGATTAAAAGACGACCCCCCAAACTTTGGATATTCCATTAGGAAAAAAACTAAAAGCCTGAATATAAGACTACCCTATAGGAAAAAAGTTGAACTTGTATATATTCACATGTAAATTGCTTTTTTAATAAAAAAATTATGATATCAAAAAATGCATTTCTTGTTTTTATTTCCTTTTATGTGCCAATGCTGCCTCCCTCTTTCCCTTGCCCCCAGCTTTCTCTCTCTCCCCCTCCCTTTGTCTCCCCCCTCGCTCCCCTTGTCTCTCCCCCCCCCCTCTTGTTTCTCTCTTCCCCACCCTCCATCCCCTTGTCTCTGTCTCTTCCTCCCATCCCTCCCCTTGTCTCTGTTCCCCTTCCCTCCCCTTGTTGCTCTGGTTCCCCCCTCCCTCGTTGCTCTGGTCCCCCCCTCCCCTTGTTGCTCTGGTTCCCCCTCCCTCCACCCCCCTCCCTCCCCCTCACCTGTTTCATAATCCCTGGTTGCTAGTGGGGGCAGCAGGGGGTCCATGCTGCCCGACACCTCCGTCTATTATGACAGACAGCTGGTCCGTCATAATAGACGGAGGTGTCGGGCAGCATGGAGGATGTCTGCACGTATCGTGCAGACATCCCCCAGCTTCCCGATTCTCCCTGGTGGCTAGTGGGGCAGCAGAGGATGTCTGTGAGATGAGCGCAGACCTCCCCTGCTGCCACCCGGCACGACCGCCAGGACTTCAGTGAAGCCCCGGCGGTCGTGCCGGGCGGCAGCAGGGGAGTCTGCGCTCATCACACAGACATCCCCTGCTGTTAGAGAGGGGGATCCAGGTCCCCTGCAGCTCTGCTGGGGACCTGGATCCATTTCTTATAATCTGACCTCGATTTGAGGTTAGATTATAAGAAGACCTCGATTATAAGATCAAACCTCGATCAAAACATTTTCTCAAAACATTTTCTGAAAAAAACCTTGTCTTATAATCACGCAAATATGCTATAAGCAAACACATTGTGCTTAAGCTAATAATACACATGATAATCTTTCATGAATTCATTGAAAACAGCCATTAAACATTCACAGTGCTGGTGGAATGGTGGAAAAGGTAAGTAAACCCTTGAATAAAATAACTGGTTGAACCTCTTTTGGCAGCAATAACCTCAAACTAGCGCTTCCGGTAGCACAGCCATATTCTTAGGATGTCTGGATGAACAGTGCTCTTGTAGTCTTGTCCTGCTGCATCACCTAATTTCTACCAGCGGACAGCTATTCTGACATTATCCTGTCTGATACCTTGATGTACGTAGGAATTCATTGTCACCTCAATGATGTCTAAATGTCCAGGTCCTGAGGCAGCAAAACAGACAGAAATCATGATGCACCCTCCACTGTAGGGATGATGAATTCAGTTATTTGGTGGCCTTTTTATGCCATCCATAGTGAGCCATGTTCTTCCGGAACAATTCAGCCTTAGTTTCATCAGTCTACAAAATATGGATTCCATGCCTGTTCAATGTTTTGCGTGTGATAGACTCATGAACAGAGATGTTTTCCAGTTCCAATGATTCTGTCAAGCTTTTACCTTTTATGCTAGGGTTCCTTTTTCCCTAGTTGACCACTCTGCTTTGTGTCCTTGAAATCAAATTGGCTGATCGCCCATTTATAGGGAGAGCAGCCCCAGTACTTAATGTGAATCACAAACTTGAAATGTTTGAGTATTTTTTTAATAGGTTGGAGTATCTCTAAAACACATCAATCTAGTTTACTTTGATTGGACTCCATGTTTACTAACTCCATTTAGCTTTAGTTGAAGTCATTAGCCTAGGGGTTCAAATATTTTTCCCAAACCACACAGTGAATGTTTGAATGGTGTATTCAACATGGACAAGAAGGACACAATAAGTTGTGTGTTATTAGTTAGATTGTGCTTGTTCTTTATTATAATTTAGATTAAGAGAAAAATTACTATGGTGCTGAAACATACCCAAAAGGTACCCCCAGGACACTCTATACATGCATAAAATGTCAAGAAAGGATAAAACCTAGAAATTAGAGAAAATAAAAACGAGGGAGAAGGAAATAATAAATAGATAATTTATGAATGGAGACTTTGTCTCCGTATAGTTAAATGCCGACAGCCTATAAACCGAATGTTCGGTTTATAGGCTGTCGGCTTATGGAATACATGTATTCCTATTGCTATTCTATAAGCTGAACATTCGGTTTATAGAATAGCAATAGGAATACATGTATTCCATAAGCCGACAGATTATAAACCGAACGTTCGGTTTATAGGCTGTCGGCATTTCACTACACGGAGAGACAGAGTCTCCATTCATAAATTTATGAATGGAGACTTTGTCTCCGTGTAGTGAAATGCTATTGTATTCTATAAACCGACTCTATTTCGGCTTATAGAATGCAATAGTACTACGAATGGACGAATTAACGAATAGTTTTCGTTTATTAACCATTCGTTCATTCGGCTTTCGTTAGCTTAGCATTTTCGTTCTTCGTTTTTCGGACGAATGGACGAAAATGCTATTTTCGGATGAAAATGCATTCGTCCGAAAACGAATGCACATGTCTAGAATTTGTTCAAGATACGGGATGATCCATCATGGAACACCATCCTAAGGGCTGGTTACTGAACTTATTCCCCTGGGGCAAAGTTTGTCACAATAAATGGGTTTTAAGAATGGGGAATGTTCCATAAGCATAAGCTTGTCTGGGGCACATTGGTCCTGGGAGGAGAAACATAAACAATAGTTGAAATAGTTTTTTCAACACATAGTTCATGTGATCCAAGTTTGAAAAGAAAAATATAGCAATATTCTTTTAGAATATCTAATTAACCCCTTGACAACAAAGGACGTGCCACGCACGTCCTGGGAGAAACTCCCTTAACGACAAAGGACGTGCCTGGCACGTCCTGCAGTGAATGAAGCGGTTTTCGCGATCAACGATCGCGAAAACCGTTTTAACAGTGCTGGTCTATTGCCTCGACATCGAGGCAATAGCCAGCACCGAAATTTCTATTTTGGGACCCCCACGATCGCCCCACGGAGCGATCGTGGGGAGCCATATTGACGGAGCATGCTGCTCTGTCAATATGGCTAAGCCCTCTGCCGGTCTGAGCTTCGGAAGTGAAAGTAACTTCACTTCCGTCGCTCTGAATATGCTACTTGACTGCCCCTAGTGGTAGTTTAGTAGAATTGCAATGGAAAATATTTAAAATACATATTTAATTAATTAAAAACTGGTTATTTAGCTATATTAGCCTATAGGGTTAAAATTAAATATTTTTTAGCATAAGGGATAGGGTTAAAATTAAATTAAAGTTAAAAAATATTAATGGATATAATAAGGATTAGAGTTGGGGTTAAATTTAGTGTTAGGGTTAAATTTTGGGTTCAGGTTGGGGTCAAAAGATCAATATAGGAAAAAAACAAAAAAACACTATTTTTAGTTTTTGCCCCATAACTCGCAAAAAAATACAGAAAAATATGGAAACATGCATATTTTTGAACTCGGGAGAACATTTAGAAACTATTTAGACGGGGTCTTTTTTAATTATTTTATTTGTGTAAATTAAATTTTAGGTCAAAGTTAGAAAAAGTGTGTTTTTTTAAATTTTTCATCATATTTTATAATTTTTTTTGTAGTAAATTATAAGATATGATGAACATAATGGTATCTAATGAAAGCCCTTCTTATGACGATAAAAACAACATATAATTTGTGTGGGTACTGTATGTGAGAAAGAAAAAAATTACAGCTAAACACAAACACCCTTGAAATGTCAAAACATCCATTGTCACCAAGGGAAAGTCAAGGTGAAAATGTCTTGTCACTAAGGGGTTACAAAAACACAAATCCTAGACACTTACAATGTAAACAAACAATATAAATATTACAAAAAAAAAAACAACAACTCACAGGCAATATATTTGCTAACTGCTTCACTAAGCCATTAAATTAGAATTTAACTTTTCTGCCTAGCTTGTGTATCTTTTGTTTAAGTTACTTGTAAATAGGCAATTCAAGGCTTGCCTTACAGAACACTGAAGCTGAACTTTTTATGGATGTGATTTTGCCATAAATTGTACAAAACCAATCTTCAAAATTACATCTTTTTTCAAGCATTTAGTGAAATAACATTTTTTTTGTTCAACTACTCCTTTTGTATTTGTGATAAAAGACTCATTTCAGCACATATTCCACATATAAAGTAGAGTATAGTATGCTTGATAGATAACATCTTTTAATTCTTTATAAGTACAGGGAGTTGGAAAACGACAGAACATTTTAATATAGAGTGGCAATTAAACCAACAATACAATAATGGGAAAACTCCAGAATGCACTTGCAACATCCGGTGATCTGAAGATTATAAATGACATAGTCAGCATTTTGGGTAAACTCAATAGTCTACTTCAAAATGCATAACACTACTGACTACAAAACAAAGTCACTCACCTCTACTTGTTTCTAAGTAACCAATCTTTGGAAACCCATTTAAGAAATGTTTTGGTATTAAGTGTATTAAAGAGGATAGCAGCTTATAATAGAAGTGACTTTGCTTGTCATAATATGGAATGGAATTCATGTGAATGCTGTTGATATGACTATAAGTTAAACTTAGAGATTAAATGTAATTGCTCATCAACAATGAGTATTCTGTGAATAGGAATTGCTTTCAAATGGTATAATGACGCAAGGCTATGGGGCTGGTATAACATTATTTCCTGGGCTGTTTTTTATTCCCAGTCTGCCCTCATTGCCAACCGGCTGGTAGTTTAAAATCTTGAAGTTTTGTAAATTGATACGTATACATTCCAAATAATGGTCAGGGAAGTCTCTGGCAATTATGAATTAATAGTTCTTAATAGTAAAAAGAAAACAGAAATAAGCACTAACTTTAAATAACTGCAAAGAAAAAATACGATGGGGTAATGTATAAAAATGTAATGTATACAAATGCACTTTAAAGTGTCAGGAGAGGAAAAGGTGATTGTGCCTTTTTATAATTCCCGACACTTTACAGTGTGGAAGAGATGGACCTTCTCTGACACTAATTACATTACATTACCATTTATTTATATAGTGTCAACAATTTACGTAACGCTAGGTACAGAGCATAGAAGGGAACTACATACTAAGTTAGACAAACTAGAAACAGACTGGTACATGAGGTAGAGAACCCTGCTCGCAAGCTTACAATCTAGAGGGAATGGGGTCCATAAGACACATAAGGGGTTGAAGAGGCCAGAGGCATTGAAGTTGTAATAACAGTAGTGGCACTAGGTGGGATAGGCCAAAGATGAATAGTGTGTGTTTTAGCTAGGTGGAAACTGCTAGAGGTAAAGTGACAGGTGTTCTAGTGGGTTGGGTAGTAACCTTCTTTAAAGAGGTGGGTTTTGAGGGACTTTTCAAATTTGGAGGGAGAGAGCTGGATGTTCTGCAGAAGGGAGTTCCAGACAGAGGGGGCAGCTCGGGCAAAATGCAGTCGTGAGTGAGAAGTGGCGATGAGGTCGGAGGAGAGTTTTAGTCCCAGTGAGGAGCGTAAAGGTCGTGCAAGGAGGTATCGGTTAACAAGGGAGGCAATGTATGGAGGGGCAATGTACGGAGGGGAAGAGGAGTGGAGGGTTTTGTAGGTTAAAGACAGAATTTTAAATTTTATCCTTGAGCAGATGGGGAGCCAGTGGAGGGCGTTGCATAGAGAAGCTGCCGAATCAGAGCGACGTGCAAGATAGATGAGTCTGCGTTTTGGATAGATTGCAGGGGAGACAAACGAGTAAGAGGTAGTCCAGTCAGGAGGCCGTTACGGTAGTCAAGGCGAGAGATAACAAGCGAGTGCACTAGTATTTTGGCAGTCTCTTTGCTGAGGGACGGGCGAATGCGTGCGATGTTTCTTATGTGCAGTCGACAGGATTTGGCTAGAGACTGAATATGGGGAACGAAGGAGAGAGCAGAGTTAAAAGTGACCCCAAGACATCGGACACTCTATGCCAAACGAGGATAATCTGTTAAGAAGGAGGCGGTGGTCAACGGTGTCAAAGGCAGCAGAGAGATATAAGAGGATCATCACTGAGAAGTGGCCTTTAGTTTTGGCAGAAAGGAGGTCATTTGATACTCTAATGAGGGCTGTTTCAGTAGAGTGTAAGGGTCTGAAGCCAGATTGGTAGTCAGAAAGTCCGTTAGTCACGAGTGCACCATTCTCTCCAGCAACTTGGACACGAAGGGGAAAAGGGATATGGGACGGTAGTTAGATTGAAGAGTGGGGTCGAGGGAAGATTTTTTTCAATACAGGTACGATTTGGGCTTGTTTGAAGGTTGAAGGTACTATTCCAGAGGACAGAGAGAGGTTGATGAGATGGGTTAGAGTTGGACAGAGTAGAGGGGAAAGAGAGCATACAAGGTGAGACGGGATGGGATCAAGTGCACAAGTAGTAGATCTCGAGCAGGAGAGCAGATCATCTACCTCATTCTCAGCAACAGGGGAGAAGATATTCAGAGTGGGTTTGGGTGATCGGAATGAGGCAGGAGGTAGTTGGGGAAAGAGTAGAGCAGGGCGGAGGAGTGCACCGGTGCACTGTTTGCTGGCATAACCAGGAAGTACTTTTCTGGTGGAGGCGGTGCAGACTTACGAAATTTGTCAGGAGTCTGCTTTATTTATAGACGCACATACCCATAAGGTGCCACTATTTGACGCTATCTGTAGTTATATATAACCTCCAATGAATCTTGTGTCTCCATTAGTGTTTAACATTAAGAGTTTCTAAGTCGTTTTAGTTATTGTTGTATGAATTTTTAACATTTCTATAATTCTTTTAGTGATACTTAATTGTGGTATTGTTTTAGGATGCTACCTTTGCAATAAGTCAGTTTGTGAGATTGCATCCCTGTTAGACAGTGGCGTCCCGAGGGGGGTGCGGACTGCACCGGGTGACACCTCCAGCGGGGGTGACACCCGTGCTGCCGGCATCCCCCCACAGCGAAGTTAAGCATTGCTTAACGTTTTTTTTTCTGGCAGCCGCATCGGATGCGGCCGCCGGAAAAAAAAACCAAAAACCCCGCGACCGGATGTGATGTTATGTCAAATCCGGTGTCAGTGTTTCCCTCCTCCGTGCAGGAGGGAACACTGCACGGAGACGTCCGGCGGGGGACACGGAGCAGCAGCCAGGCGGTAAGTACTGGGGACGGTGGGAAGAGGGAGGAATGGGCAAATTGGCTGGGGCATCTGGCACAATATTACTGGTATCTGACTGGCACAATATTACTGGGCTCTGACTGGCACAATATTCCTGGTATCTGACTGGCATAATATTACTGGGTTCTGAGTGGCACAATATTACCGGGCTCTGAATGGTACAATATTACTGGGTATCTGACTGGCATAATATTACTGGGCTCTGAGTGGCACAATATTACTGGTATCTGAATGGCATAATATTACAGGCATCTGACTGGCACAATATTACTGGGCTCTGAGTGGCACAATATTCCTGGTATCTGACTGGCACAATTTTCCTGGTATCTGACTGGCACAATATTACTGGGCTCTGAGTGGCACAATATTACTGGTATTTGAATGGCACAATAATACTTGCATCTTAATGGCACAATGGTATTGGCATCTGAATGGCACAATAAAACTGGCATATTAATAGGCAAATTGGCTGTGGCTTATTAATGACAAAATGATACTGGCATATAATTGGGCAAATTGGCTGTTATAGAGAGAGAGATGTCTGTATGTATAAATATGTATTGTTTTAGAATTGTACAATTGTCACCTCGTGGGGCTCCTGTGTGTTGCATAATTAATGGTGGTCCCATGTCTGGCATAATTATGGGGCGCTTGTGTGTGGCATAATTATGGGGCACCTGTGTGTGTGGCATAATTAATTGGGCAGAGGTGAGACATAAATAGTGGGGTTCTGATGTGGCATAATTTATGGGGCTCTGGTGTGGCATAATTTATGGGGCTCCTGTGTGTGTGTGGCATAATTAATTGGGAAGAGGTGAGGCATAAATAGTGGGGCTCTGGTGTGGCATAATTTATGGGGCTCTGGTGTGGCATAATTATGGGGCACCTGTGTGTGTGTGTGTGGCATAATTAATTGGGCAGAGGTGAGGCAAAAATAGTGGGGCGCTGGTGTGACATAATTTATGGGGCTCCTGTGTGTGTCATAGTTATGGGGCTCCTGTGTGTGGCATAGTTAAAAGGCCATCTAACTGGCATTACTAAGGAATTTGTTTGGCATTGTATTGGAGGAAATCCAGGGGGGTGACACCATGAGTTTCCGCACTGGGTGACACCAACCCTAGTGACGCCTCTGCTGTTAGATATTCAATGGTCAACTGCAAGTGGTTATAGGAAATAGGAAGTGTAATAGGGCGGGGTCACTGAGTGCTGAGGAGCATGGTGCACAAAAGTCACCAATTCTCTGAGGATTCCATAGCTGAAGAGTTGCGAAATTTACTGACATTAATATCAGCACAAAAACTGTGTGGCAGGAGCTTCATGGAATGGGTTTATGACCAAGCAGCTGCATGCAAACCTCACATCACCAAGTACAACGTCACGTGTCGGTTCAAGTGGTGTAAAGCAATCCACCACTGGATTCTGGGGCAGTGGAAACCTGTTCTTTGAAGTGGCAAATCACACTTCACTGTCTGGCAGTCTGATGGACGACTCTGTGTTTTTGATGGATGCTAGAAGAACATTAACTGACTGACTGCATTGCGCCAACTGTAAACTTTGGTGGATGTTTTTCAGGGGTTGGGATAGGTACCTGAAGAGAAATCATAATTCTTTAGCATATCAACACATTTTGGACAACGCTATACTTCCAACTTTGTGGGAACAGTTAGTTGAAGGACCTTTTTTATTCCATAGTCACTGTGCTCGAGTGCACAAAGCAAAGAACCATATTTGCTTGATTATAAGACGACCCTGATTATAAGACGACCCCCCAAACTTTGTATATTCCTTTAAGAAAAAAACTAAAAGCCTGAATATAAGACTAGAGAAAAAAGGAAAAATGGAGCTGGCACTCTGGATAAGCGTAGTGAATAGCTAATTTAATGGCCAAAAAATAAACATAAATACAGCAATTGACGTGTTTCGCGTGACTAGCACGCTTAATCATAAGTGACAAAAAAAATGGAAGTGCAAACTATTTAAATATATGACAACCAATCAATGAAAAAGTTAGACTTAATTGGAAAACGTAAATGCAAAAAACAGCTGTGATTACATACATAGTGAATCAGGACTTTGGTACTTTAAAACAATTAAATCTGTTGTGCACACAAAATATAAATATATACAATATTGAATCAAATCCGAATGATAGACAATCAAAAAAAGAAGAAGAGTCTGAGTGACAGAAGAATGAGTGACAAATATAATTGTATGAAGAAATGATAATAAACAAAGTTGCAGATATATAAAAACAAATGTACCCTTGTATATAATTGATCAAAACAAACGCTTCTATATATGATAGTGCATATTAAAAACATGATATTAATTTTAGTGCTAGTATATTGCATAAGTCCCGAAAGAATCCGTGCACACAAATAAAGATAAAATGAATGATGTAATTTTTAGACGTGTTTCTTAGTTTTCTCTAGGAGAGTAGGTGAGATAGTATAATATATATAACACGTGCTAGAGCACATATTCTGGGGCTGTGATTGAGATGGTTTATTTATATGTCTACATATATATGTGTCTGAAGATTTCCATATAACCGTGTTGATCACAGTATCTAATCATGGTAATATATATATTTTTTGTTTCAGTCGGTTGGTTTAGATCAGGGGTCCTCAAACTACGGCCCGCGGGCCACAAGCGGCCCGCCGAGCACATATGTCCGGCCCGCGGGGGGTGGTGCTGGCACCCCCCGCTCCCCGCTGTTTACCTTTTTTTTTTTCTTCTTGCAGCCGCAGAAGATGCGGCTGCAGGAAAACGGAAAAAAAAAAAAATCACCGCGACCGGATGTGACGTTTCGTCACATCCGGACCCGGTAACTGTTTCCCTCCTCCGTGCAGGGAGGAGGGAACACTGCTCGAGACGTCCGGCCGGGGACACAGCAGCTGGAGGTAAGTGATGGGGAAGGGGGGGGGGGGGGAGGAGGGAGGGATAACGAGCACTGTACTATTCCTGGGCATCTGAATGGCATAATATTCCTGGGCATCTGACTGGCATAATATTCCTGGGCTCTGACTGGCATAATATTACTGGGCATCTGAATGGCATAATATTCCTGGGCATCTGACTGGTACACTATTCCAAGGCATCTGACTGGCATAATATTCCAAGGCATCTGACTGGCATAATATTACTGGGCATCTGACTGGCATAATTTTCTTGGGCTCTGACTGGCATAATATTCCAAGGCATCTGACTGGCATAATATTCCTGGGCATCTGACTGGCATAATTTTCTTGGGCTCTGACTGGCATAATATTCCTGGGCTCTTACTGGCACTCTATTACTGGGCATCTGAATGGCATAATATTCCTGGGCATATTAATGGCATAATATTCCTGGGCATCTGACAGGCACACTATTCCTGGGCATCTGACTGGCACACTATTCCTGGGCATCTGACTGGCATAATATTCCTGGACATATGAATGGCATAATATTCCTGGGCATCTGACAGGCACACTATTCCTGGGTCTCTGACTGGCACACTATTCCTGGGCATCTGAATGGCATAATATTCCTGGGCATCTGACTGGCATAATATTCCTGGGCTCTTACTGGCACAATATTACTGGTATTTGAATGGCACAATAATACTTGCATCTTAATGGCACAATGGTATTGGCATCTGAATGGCACAATAAAACTGGCATATTAATAGGCAAATTGGCTGTGGCTTATTAATGACAAAATGATACTGGCATATAATTGGGCAAATTGGCTGTTATAGAGAGAGAGATGTCTGTATGTATAAATATGTATTGTTTTAGAATTGTACAATTGTCACCTCGTGGGGCTCCTGTGTGTTGCATAATTAATGGTGGTCCCATGTCTGGCATAATTATGGGGCGCTTGTGTGTGGCATAATTATGGGGCACCTGTGTGTGTGGCATAATTAATTGGGCAGAGGTGAGACATAAATAGTGGGGTTCTGATGTGGCATAATTTATGGGGCTCTGGTGTGGCATAATTTATGGGGCTCCTGTGTGTGTGTGGCATAATTAATTGGGAAGAGGTGAGGCATAAATAGTGGGGCTCTGGTGTGGCATAATTTATGGGGCTCTGGTGTGGCATAATTATGGGGCACCTGTGTGTGTGTGTGTGGCATAATTAATTGGGCAGAGGTGAGGCAAAAATAGTGGGGCGCTGGTGTGACATAATTTATGGGGCTCCTGTGTGTGTCATAGTTATGGGGCTCCTGTGTGTGGCATAGTTAAAAGGCCATCTAACTGGCATTACTAAGGAATTTGTTTGGCATTGTATTGGAGGAAATCCAGGGGGGTGACACCATGAGTTTCCGCACTGGGTGACACCAACCCTAGTGACGCCTCTGCTGTTAGATATTCAATGGTCAACTGCAAGTGGTTATAGGAAATAGGAAGTGTAATAGGGCGGGGTCACTGAGTGCTGAGGAGCATGGTGCACAAAAGTCACCAATTCTCTGAGGATTCCATAGCTGAAGAGTTGCGAAATTTACTGACATTAATATCAGCACAAAAACTGTGTGGCAGGAGCTTCATGGAATGGGTTTATGACCAAGCAGCTGCATGCAAACCTCACATCACCAAGTACAATGTCACGTGTCGGATCAAGTGGTGTAAAGCAATCCACCACTGGATTCTGGGGCAGTGGAAACCTGTTCTTTGAAGTGGCAAATCACACTTCACTGTCTGGCAGTCTGATGGACGACTCTGTGTTTTTGATGGATGCTAGAAGAACATTAACTGACTGACTGCATTGCGCCAACTGTAAACTTTGGTGGATGTTTTTCAGGGGTTGGGATAGGTACCTGAAGAGAAATCATAATTCTTTAGCATATCAACACATTTTGGACAACGCTATACTTCCAACTTTGTGGGAACAGTTAGTTGAAGGACCTTTTTTATTCCATAGTCACTGTGCTCGAGTGCACAAAGCAAAGAACCATATTTGCTTGATTATAAGACGACCCTGATTATAAGACGACCCCCCAAACTTTGTATATTCCTTTAAGAAAAAAACTAAAAGCCTGAATATAAGACTAGAGAAAAAAGGAAAAATGGAGCTGGCACTCTGGATAAGCGTAGTGAATAGCTAATTTAATGGCCAAAAAATAAACATAAATACAGCAATTGACGTGTTTCGCGTGACTAGCACGCTTAATCATAAGTGACAAAAAAAATGGAAGTGCAAACTATTTAAATATATGACAACCAATCAATGAAAAAGTTAGACTTAATTGGAAAACGTAAATGCAAAAAACAGCTGTGATTACATACATAGTGAATCAGGACTTTGGTACTTTAAAACAATTAAATCTGTTGTGCACACAAAATATAAATATATACAATATTGAATCAAATCCGAATGATAGACAATCAAAAAAAGAAGAAGAGTCTGAGTGACAGAAGAATGAGTGACAAATATAATTGTATGAAGAAATGATAATAAACAAAGTTGCAGATATATAAAAACAAATGTACCCTTGTATATAATTGATCAAAACAAACGCTTCTATATATGATAGTGCATATTAAAAACATGATATTAATTTTAGTGCTAGTATATTGCATAAGTCCCGAAAGAATCCGTGCACACAAATAAAGATAAAATGAATGATGTAATTTTTAGACGTGTTTCTTAGTTTTCTCTAGGAGAGTAGGTGAGATAGTATAATATATATAACACGTGCTAGAGCACATATTCTGGGGCTGTGATTGAGATGGTTTATTTATATGTCTACATATATATGTGTCTGAAGATTTCCATATAACCGTGTTGATCACAGTATCTAATCATGGTAATATATATATTTTTTGTTTCAGTCGGTTGGTTTAGATCAGGGGTCCTCAAACTACGGCCCGCGGGCCACAAGCGGCCCGCCGAGCACATTTGTCCGGCCCGCGGGGGGTGGTGCTGGCACCTCCCGCTCCCCGCTGTTTACCTTTTTTTTTTTCTTCTTGCAGCCGCAGAAGATGCGGCTGCAGGAAAACGGAAAAAAAAAAAAATCACCGCGACCGGATGTGACGTTTCGTCACATCCGGACCCGGTAACTGTTTCCCTCCTCCGTGCAGGGAGGAGGGAACACTGCTCGAGACGTCCGGCCGGGGACACAGCAGCTGGAGGTAAGTGATGGGGAAGGGGGGGGGGGGGGAGGAGGGAGGGATAACGAGCACTGTACTATTCCTGGGCATCTGAATGGCATAATATTCCTGGGCATCTGACTGGCATAATATTCCTGGGCTCTGACTGGCATAATATTACTGGGCATCTGAATGGCATAATATTCCTGGGCATCTGACTGGTACACTATTCCAAGGCATCTGACTGGCATAATATTCCAAGGCATCTGACTGGCATAATATTACTGGGCATCTGACTGGCATAATTTTCTTGGGCTCTGACTGGCATAATATTCCAAGGCATCTGACTGGCATAATATTCCTGGGCATCTGACTGGCATAATTTTCTTGGGCTCTGACTGGCATAATATTCCTGGGCTCTTACTGGCACTCTATTACTGGGCATCTGAATGGCATAATATTCCTGGGCATATTAATGGCATAATATTCCTGGGCATCTGACAGGCACACTATTCCTGGGCATCTGACTGGCACACTATTCCTGGGCATCTGACTGGCATAATATTCCTGGACATATGAATGGCATAATATTCCTGGGCATCTGACAGGCACACTATTCCTGGGTCTCTGACTGGCACACTATTCCTGGGCATCTGAATGGCATAATATTCCTGGGCATCTGACTGGCATAATATTCCTGGGCTCTTACTGGCACTCTATTACTGGGCATCTGAATGGCATAATATTCCTGGGCATATTAATGGCATAATATTCCTGGGCATCTGACAGGCACACTATTCCTGGGCATCTGACTGGCACACTATTCCTGGGCATCTGACTGGCATAATATTCCTGGACATATGAATGGCATAATATTCCTGGGCATCTGACAGGCACACTATTCCTGGGTCTCTGACTGGCACACTATTCCTGGGCATCTGAATGGCATAATATTCCTGGGCATCTGACTGGCATAATATTACTGGGCATCTGAATGGCATAATATTCCTGGACTCTGACTGGCATAATATTCCTGGGCATCTGACTGGCATAATATTACTGGGCATCTGAATGGCATAATATTCCTGGGCATCTGACTGGCATAATATTCCTGGGCATCTGAATGGCATAATATTCCTGGGCATCTGACTGGCACACTATTTCTGGGCTCTGACTGGCATAATATTCCTGGGCATCTGACTGGCATTATATTACTGGGCATCTGACTGGCATAATATTCCTGGGCATCTGACTGGCATAATATTACTGGGCATCTGAATGGCATAATATTCCTGGACTCTGACTGGCATAATATTCCTGGGCATCTGACTGGCATAATATTACTGGGCATCTGAATGGCATAATATTCCTGGGCATCTGACTGGCATAATATTCCTGGGCATCTGAATGGCATAATATTCCTGGGCATCTGACTGGCACACTATTTCTGGGCTCTGACTGGCATAATATTCCTGGGCATCTGACTGGCATTATATTACTGGGCATCTGACTGGCATAATATTCCTGGGCTCTTACTGGCACTCTATTCCTGGGCTCTGACTGGCATAATATTCCTGGGCATCTGACTGGCACACTATTCCCATTGAAATACTGGTAAGTTTGTTGATTTAACTTTACTTCATTTTAAATATTGTATTTGTTCCCGTTTTGTTTCTTCACTTCAAAATAAGATATATGCAGTGTGCATAGGAATTTGTTCATAGTTTTTGTTTTTACTATAGTCTGGCCCTCCAACGGTCTGAGGGACAGTGAACTGGCCCCCTGTTTAAAAAGTTTGAGGACCCCTGGTTTAGATCTTTATCTATGTTGGTTTACAATCAATATATTCACTGCTTCTTTTGGTTTTATGTATATACTCAGGGGCGGCCTTAGGGGTGTGCGACCTGTGCGAGCGCACAGGGCGCAACACCCCAGGGGGTGCCGCCCGCCAGGTTAAAAAAAAAAAAAAAGTTAAAAAAAAAGTAAAAAAAAAAAAAAAAAGCCGGTAGAGGCACTGGATGGGGGAGATCAAAAGATCCCCCCTCACCAGCCCTCTGCTCGGCATGCTCTGCTGTGTCGGGGAGGGGGCGGAGCTAACCGGCTGAACGGTGTAGCTCCGCCCCCACCCTGTGAAGCAGAGAAGCTCCTGCTTCACGGGGAGCTGCAGGCAGCAAAAGAAAGTGCTGCTCGGCTCCCCATGCCTGCATTAAGCATGGAGAGCCGAGCAGCACTTTCTTTTGCTGCCCACAGCTCCCCGTGAAGCAGACGCTGCTCTGCTTCACAGGGTGGGGGCAGAGCTACAACGCTCAGACGGTTAGCTCTGCCCCCTTCCCTGATCAACATTTGCAGGCAAGGGGGGGGGGAAGAGGCAGACTGAACAAGGGGAGAGAGAGACAGACAGAGCAGGGGGAGGGGGAGAGAGAGACAGACAGAACAGGGGGAGGGGGGGAGAGAGAGACAGACAGAACAAGGAGAGAGAGTCAGACAGAACAAGGGGAGGGGGAGAGAGAGACAGAACAGGGGGGAGAGAGAGAGACAGAATGGGGGGAGTGAGAGACAGAACAGGGGGAGAGAGAGACAGACAGAACAGGGGGAGAGAGAAACAGAACAGGAGGAGGGGGAGAGAGACAGACAGAGCAGGGGGAGAGAGAGACAGAACAGGAGGAGGGGGAGAGAGAGAGACAGAACAGGGGGAGAGAGACAGAGAACACGGGTGTATGGGGGGGAGAGACAGAACACGGGTGTCTGGGGGGGAGAGACAACGGGTGGGGGACAGAACAGGGGGAGGAGAGACAGAACAGGGGGAGGGGGGAGAGAGACAGAACACGGGGGTCTGGGGGGGAAAGACAGAACAGGGGAGGGGGGGAGAGGGAGAAAGAGAAAACAGGTATGGGGGAGTTCGAGCGAGACAGACGTGGCAAGGAAGAGGGAAGGGACACATACATGGGGGGGGGGGCGCTACGGGGGAAGCCCGCACAGGGCGCTGGGACACTTAAGGCAGGCCGGCCCTGTATATACTATTTAACTATTTACTATTGTCATACAGAAACACGTCTAAAAATGACATCATTAATTTTATCTTTATTTGTGTGCATGGATTCTTTCGGGACTTATGCAATATACTAGCACTAAAATTAATATCATGTTTTTAATATGCACTATCATGTATAGAAGAGTTTGTTTTGATCAATTATATACAAGGGTACATTTGTTTTTATATATCTGCCACTATGTTTATTATCATTTCTTCATACAATTATATTTGTCACTCATTCTCTTCTTCTTTTTTTGATTGTCTATCATTCGGATTTGATTCAATATTGTATATATTTATATTTTGTGCGCACAACAGATTTAATTGTTTTAAAGCAACAAAGTCCTGATTCACTGTGTATGTAATCACAGCTGTTTTTTGCATTCACGTTTTCCAATTAAGTCTAACTTTTTCATTGTTTGGCTGTCATATATTTAAATAGTTTGCACTACCATTTATTTGTCACTTATGATTAAGCGTGCTAGTCACGCGAAACGCGTCAAGTGCGATCCCCCACTACACTTCATTGCTGTATTTATGTTTATTTTTTTTGCCATTAAATTAGTTATTTACTACGCTTATCCAGAGTGCCAGCTCCATTTTTCCTTTTTTCTCTATTTATGCTATGCTGGGTCGGCATGTTGGGAGGCACCTGGTTTGAAGCACACACACACACAGTCCACACCCTTTAAGAGCTGGACTATTCCTTTTTAGCCTCGGTTGTAGCCCGGTGGATCTCCTTGTGTAGATTTTTCCTCTTTCTCCTTTGAATATAAGACTACCCTATAGGAAAAAAAGTTTAACTTGTATATATTCACATGTAAATTGCTTTTTAAAATTTAATAAAAAATTGATATTATACAAATGCATTTCTTGATTTTATTTCCTTTTATGTGCCAATGCGGCCTCTCTCCCCCTCCCACAGCTGTCTCTCCCCCCCCAGCGTTGTCTCTCTCCCTCCCCCCAAACTTCTCTCTCTCTCTCCGCCTCCCTCGTCTCTCCCCCTTGTCTCTCTCTCTATCCACCCATCCCCTTTTCTCTCTGTCCCCCTCCCTCCCCTTGTCTGTGTGTGTCTCCCCACCTCACCTTGTTTCTTTCCCCTCTCCCTCCCCTTGTCTGTGTGTGTGTCTCCCCCCCCCCCCCACCTTGTTTCTTTCCCTGGTGGCTAGTGAGGGCACGATACGTGCAGACATCCCCCAGCTGCCCGATTCTCCTGGTGATTCACGCAGACATCCTCCGCTGCAGCCCGGCACTTCCGCCAGGACTTTTATGTTGAAGCCGGAAGGACCCGGCTTCATCATAGAAGTCCTGGCGGTCGTGCCGGGCAGCAGCAAGGGGAGTCTGCGCTCATCGCGCAGACATCCCCTGGCTGTTAGAGAGGGGGATCCAGGTCCCCTGCAGCTCTGCGGGGGACCTGGATCCATGTCTTATAGTCTGACCAGATTATAAGACGACCTCGAATGTAAGACGAGGGGTATTGTTTCTGAAAAAAAACGTGTCTTATATTCGAGAAAATATGGTATATAAGGACATGGTTGGATGAGTTTGGTGTAGAAGAACTTGACTGATTGAACACCTTTGGGATGAACTGGAATGAAAATTGTGAGCCAAGGCTTCAAGTCAAACATCAGTACCTGATCTCACAAATGCTCTACTGGATGAATGTGCACAAATTCAAACACTCCAAAATCTTCTGGAAAGCCTTCACAGAAGAGTGAAAAGTGGGGTCCAACAAAATATGAATGTGTATTGATTTAGAATAAGGTAAAGTGCCTGTTGGTTTAATGGTCATAATCTTGTTCATATAGTGTATATTAGTTGATATTGCCTTGATATTTTTACAGTTGTTATTTCCTTTCATCTTAAAAATGTTAAAACTCATATGATTTTAACAAAAGCCCTAACAAAAGTGTGAAATGTTTGACACCTATTTCACTTCTCTATAAAATTAAATGAGAAATTCTAAGAAAGCACCCTTTCCAAGCAAATTATCACTTACAGCTTACTGCAGAGTACTGAATTACATCAAATACATGGCAAATGACATTGGCAAATATATGCAAATAAATTAGAAAGGCAACCAGGATGATACATTTAGAAAATGTGAAAAATAAATCTGTGAAGAATAACCTAACAAGATAAAATATGAGAATATTTTTCTTTGAAAACTACAGGATGACTCTCTTTCTTCACTCATCTCTGTATCTCATTAGTAGGTCAAGACATTTTCCTGTCAGGCAAGTTTAATAATTTAGAACTGTAGGTGATGGGATGTGAAAGTTTGGCTCCCTTTATTTTGACCGCCTTATTTTTGGATTATTGTAAATGGTCCTTTACTTTTTATCAACATATCAGATATATTTAAATCTAGTATATGGATATCATCTATTTGCACAGGTAAACAATGTAGTCAGGCTTTTACTTCATTGCAACATTATTTTACAGCAATAATTTTAAATGAAATAGTTCAGAAATCTACACTACGAAATCATATATTGACAGTATATGGTTCCTTTAAAGGAAACAAAAATGAACAGGTTTTATTTTTCTTATTTTGTATTGTCGATTTCAGATATGTGTTTTGTTTTTGTTATGTGACTATAGTGTTTTGGGGATTGAATGGGAGGGTAATGTAACTATTACATCACAAGGGAGTGGAGTTATGATCCTGTTTCATCAGGTCAATCTCCTCTCTTTGTGTTGGAAGGCAGGTTAACAAAGTTGTACACAGCCACCCAGTGCTGTATTTACCGCGAGGCATCCTAGGCGGATGCCTATGGCGGCAAATTTTGGGGGGCGGCAGCGCCCCCCAGCACTGGAAAAAAAAAAATGTAAAAAAAAAAAAATCCGGCCCTTTAAAAAAAAAAAAAAACCCCCACCGCGCTTGCAGGCAGAGACGGAGGTGAGAGGGGATCGGAAGATCCCCCCTCACCATCGCTCTGCCTGCCAGGCTGCACGGGGAGCCGAACAGGCAGCACAGAGAAACCTCCGTGCTGCCTGTTCGGCTCCCCGTGCAGTGTGCAGACACGGAAGTGCCGACAGTCACGTGACGGGCGCGCTGACGTCATACGCGCGCCCGGTCACGTGACCTGTCGGCACAATCGCCGGGAAGCCGAACAGGCAGCATGGAGGGACCATGCTGCCTGCCTGCCAGGGAAAGGTAAGTGCTGATGGGAGACTGTGTGTGTGTGTGTGTGTGTGTGTGTGACTGAGTGTGATGGGAGTCAGAGTGTGTGTGATGGGAGACAGTGTGTGTGACTGAGTGTGATGGGAGTCAGAGTGTGTGTGATGGGAGACAGTGTGTGTGTGTGTGTGACTGAGTGTGATGGGAATCAGAGTGTGTGTGATGGGAGACTGTGTGTGACTGAGTGTGATGGGAGTCAGAGTGTGTGTGATGGGAGACTGTGTGTGACTGAGTGTGATGGGAGTCAGAGTGTGTGTGATGGGAGACAGTGTGTGTGACTGAGTGTGATGGGAGTCAGAGTGTGTGTGATGGGAGACAGTGTGTGTGACTGAGTGTGATGGGAGTCAGAGTGTGCGTGATGGGAGTAGGAGTGTGTGACTGAGTGTGATGGGAGTCAGAGTGTGCGTGATGGGAGTAGGAGTGTGTGACTGAGTGTGATGGGAGTAGGAGTGTGTGACTGAGTGTGATGGGAGTGTGAGCTTGATGTGAGTCTGAATGATGGGGCATGTCTTAGGTGTGTAACGTGGGTGTGCAGCTTGGGTAGGGGGGTGCCCGGATTTTGTCTGCCTAGGGCAGCACAAAATCAAGATACACCACTGCAGCCACCTAGTCCTGCCCACTAGTCATACACAGGAACCAGTACGAGAGCAGGAGTGTATCTTATACATGAACATGCAGGTTTTGGCCACAGTTGTAAAGTGAGACTGGCTGGAAGATTTTGGACAATGTTGCATCATGGAAAATATTCACCCAATGGAGCCAGGAGATAAACACCTAATTTTATTTTTCCTTTTACATACACATAATTCAATCATATAAAAAACAGTGGCATATGATTTATATATGTTTGTTTTAAATGACCAGGTTATCTAGTTACATCTTATCTAAGTGGTAGTGTCCTTTAAGTTTGTAATTTCTGTCTCAATTACTTCCAGTTATCTGCAATTCTCTCTTTATTAAGTAGACCTTATATTGTTCAGGCCAGATATTTTAACAGCAAAACACATTACTTTTTTCCTGCTCAGTCCCTTGTCATTTAAATTATTTTTCCCCATTTCAATGTCCAGCTTGCCTAGTAGTCCCTGGCTACAATGTGCCCTGCTTCGCTATAGGGTTCCCCTCTCTCCCTAGTTCTGACTAGCCCCTGTTATTTCTTTTTTCCTTTCCTGCAAGCCACTTTCTACCATCTTCGCTCTCCTCTGTCCTCTCATACACATACCTACTTGCATGCAGCGCCATTCCCACACTCACTCAAATTGTGCATGTATTGTAATGTAATTCATCTGAAAATGTATTGATCAAATGTGAATATGGTGCTTGTATGTAAATGTATGTAAATGTTATCATTTTTATTGAGTCTAAATAAGCAAATATGAATGGAAAATCCTTTTAAAGAAGAATCATTTTTACTCACTAATGCTTTGATAAAATGAGTTGCATGTCATACACTTTATCTAAATCTTATCTGCGTATTCCATAATTCGATAAAAAAAAGTATAAATTATCACTGAATTGCAAAAACAAGGAAAATGTATGAAGACAAAATAATGAACAGTAGCCATTCATGTAGAAGCAAAATTTTTTTGAACAAGTCGAGCTCCAAAAAATATAATATTTTATGTAAAATGCTTTCAGTTAAATATATCATTGCTTTAGAAAAAAAATCACTTGATTCCTGCTAAAGGTAATCACAAACAACATGATCTTATAGATTTCCAACATCATACATTACTGTGATATAGAGCAATACATTCTATGGTACATAAAATAAATGGAATTTATTCACTAAATGAACTGTGATGAGCTGAATCAGAGCAAAATAGCTAATTTTTAAAAACACGTTGGCATAGCCAGACTAACTTTAGTTGAATGTAGAATAATTAGCTTCCTGCATACTGGAAGCATAACATGATTAACACTTACTGCAAGAGCTTCTTTTCTAATTGATTAATTAGGAGTCACATACTGTAAAGGCCACCTAAACTGCTTGTTGCATTTCAAACTGCTGTCCTTAATTATAAGATGAGACTCCCATCTTTGCTATCAGTTCCAAAAGAGGTAGGGAAGAGGAGGATCATTTTTAGTATTCTCATTTTGATTTGATGATGATCCTTAACCAACTTCATGAAGACCATTATAGGATTAACAGTGGAATTCTGCTTCCCTTCTTATGATATTCGGCCAGCTGTATGGACAGGGCCGATCCTAGGGTCACGGGCGCCTGGGTGCAGGTTTTCTTTTGGCGCCTAAAGGTGGGCGTGGTTATATTATGAACTCCTCCCCTTTAGACATGTCTGTTCCAGAAACGCCCATTTCATTATTGGGGAGAGGGGGAGGAGAGCACAAACTTTATTTTGATGTAAAGGACAAACACAAACTTTTATTTTAAATAAAGATTTATATTTTGCCATAATACTGTGAAGTGGTTTTATTCATTTCTATGATATACATGAGTTTTTGCTGGCTAGCAGAATGAGTTTTTACTACCGTTCCCATGATGTCCAACCAGCCAAAGTCTGGCTGAGCATCACTGGAAAAGAAGTACACAAGGAGCAATAAATAATATTCCACCATGCCGGTCACTCACGTGTCTCTCTCTCCCCATGCCCCCATGTCTTTCTCTCTCTTTCCCCATACCCTCATGTCTGTCTCTAACTTCCTATACCCACGTCTGTCTCTCTCTTCCCATACCCACATGTCTTTCTCTCTCTTTCTCCCTACCCTCATGTCTGTCTGGCTCTCTCTCTCCCCATACCCACATGTCTCTCTCTCTCTCTCTCTCTCCCCACTCATACCCAATGTGTGTCTCTCTCTCCCTCTCCCCAATCATACCCAATGTCTGTCCCTCTCTCTCTCTCCACCAATACCCAATGTCTGTCTCTCTCTCCACTCATACCCAATGTGTGTCTCTCTCTCTCTCCACTCATACCCAATGTGTGTCTCTCTCTCTCTCTATCCACTCATACCTAATGTCTGTCTCTCTCTCTCCCCCCTTCTGCCCCCATGTCTGTCTCTCTCTCTCTGTCTCCACTCCTGCCCATATCAGGAACTTTTCAGTGCTTTATTTTTTAAACATAGGCTGCGCCGGCACAACGAGCGCGAACCAACTTAAATCTACGCATTCAGCGTAGATAACTCTCGTTAGTCTGTTTTATACATTGGCACACACGCCGATTGCACCAGCGTGCGCCGTGTTTATACATGCCCCCCAATGTGTATATGTGATTATGTATGCATGCACATACATAATTAAATACAGTCACATAATCACACAGTCATATGCAAGAATGCAGTTACATAGACACACATACATACAGTCACACACGTAGTCAGTCACATACACACATATACAATCAGGATTTTGCCCCTCAATGTGCCATTATTTTCCCATTTAATATGCCAGTATTTTTCTCCTCAATATGCCAGTATTTTCCCCCTCAATATGCCAGTATTTTTCCCCTCAATATGCCATTTAATATGCCGATATTTTGCCCCTCAATATGCCATTTAATATGCCAGTATTTTGCCCCTCAATATGCCATACTTTTCAAATTAATATTCCAGTATTTTGCCCCTCAATATGCAAGGAATTTGCCAGTTAATATGCCAGTATTTTGCCCCTCAATATGCCAGGATTTTTCCACTCAATATGCCAGGATTT
Organism: Pelodytes ibericus; assembly: GCA_036172795.1. Lineage (NCBI taxonomy): Eukaryota > Metazoa > Chordata > Amphibia > Anura > Pelodytidae > Pelodytes > Pelodytes ibericus. Next base: position 54,472,706 of record CM069858.1, on the reverse strand, counting down.
TGGCCCTCAATATGCCAGGATTTTGCCCCTCAATATGCCAGGATTTTGACAATTAATATGCCAGGATTATGCCAATTAATATGCCAGGGTTATGCCAATTAATATGCCAGGATTTTGTCACTCAATATGTCAGGATTATGCCAATTAATATGCCAGGAATTTGCCAATTAATATGTCAGGGTTATGCCAATTAATATGTCAGGGTTATGCCAATTAATATGCTAGGAATTTGCCAATTAATATGTCAGGGTTATGCCAATTAATTTGTCAGGGTTATGCCAATTAATATGCCAGGAATTTGCCAATTAATATGTCAGGGTTATGCTAATTAATATGCCAGGAATTTGCCAATTGATATACCAGGGTTATGCCAATTAATATACCAGGGTTATGCCAGTTAATATGTCAGGGTTATGCCAATTAATATGCCAGGAATTTGCCAAATAATATGTCTGGGTTATGCCAATTAATATACCAGGGGTATGCCAATTAATATGTCAGGGTCCTGCCAATTAATATGCCAGGAATTTGCCAATTAATATGTGAGGGTTATGCCAATTAATATGCCAGGAATTTGCCAATTAATATGAGAGGGTTATGCCAATTAATATGCCAGGAATTTGCCAATTAATATGTCAGGGTTATGTTAATTAATATGCCAGGAATTTGCCAATTAATATGTCAGGGTTATGCCAATTAATATACCAGGGTTATGCAATTAATATGTCAGGGTTATGCTAATTAATATACCAGGGTTATGCCAATTAATATGTCAGGGTTATGCTAATTAATATGCCAGGATTTTGCCCCACAGTATGCTTGTTTGCCACCCTCCTCCCCCCTGCCCCAGTACTTACCTCTGCTCTGTCTCCTGCTGGGCCCAGGACACCTGAGTGACGGTGTCTGCAGAGGTTGACACCGGCAGCTAGTTTCTTCTGTCGCATGTCAGCTGACATCCGGCAGAAGAAACTAGCTTCCGGTGTATGCCTCTGCAGACACCATCCTCCTTCCTCCAGCCAATCAGAGCGAGATGGGGGCGGAGCTTGCACCCGTCGCGCTGTGCTTGATGTGATAGGGAGGTGCGGTAACCGCAGGCGCTCACCTGCGGCTTGCACCTCTTTGTCACACTAATCACAGCGCGACGGGTGCAAGCTCCGCTCCCGTCACGCTCTGTGTTTCAGGTGCCTCTCCTCCCGTGCGCCTGGGCGCGGTGCACCCAGTGCACCCGCCCAGGATCGGCCCTGTGTATGGAAGCCTTTTTGGCTGACTGAGCTTTACGGTTACCTTAGTTTTTCATTGAGCACTAGTTTATTATTTATAAGTAGCAGGGAAAAGAAAAATGTTGGTGCGCTAGGCTTGTTGTAGGCTCAAAAAATATATTTGAGGAAAAGATGATTCCTACCAAACAGGTGAGAGTACGCTGCAAATACAGTGTAATTGGCTACATGGTATATACCAAAAAGAAAACTGTCTATGCTTTTCAGCCCAATTGGCAACAATAATATAAACATAATATGCTTTGACCATTCATATAACTAAAACCTTTAATTTATATAATGCTTATATAATTATTGCCAACTTTATTAGGGTGAGAAGTGCAGACTATTTGATTTTATTTTTTATTTATAAGTCCAACTCTAGCACCATAGGGGACAACTGCAACACCTTGCTGTTCTCTAAAATTGATCAATGGGCTGAGACAGCACCACTTTTCATTTCTAGTAATGGGTAGGCTAGGCAGCCATCTTCTTCCGTGGGTGTGGCTGGGATCAATAGGTTAGGATAGAAAGCCCAACAGTCAGGTATGCTAATTATTTAGACATGCACTTCTGTAAGAAGACTGGTCTTTGCTGTAAGGCCAGTGGTAACTGGATAAAAATGCATTAAGGCCCAATGACTGTGCGTCTCTTTGTGTCTTGTCTGTCTTTGCCTCCAGTTGTCATATATGGCTATTAAACTAAGTACCTTTGTCAGCAAATCTGCTTTGCCTGTCTGTTTGTGTCCACATCTGATAATGGGTGAATTGATGAAGTTGTACCATGTGTCACAAAATTGTTAATGTCCACTTGGTGAAAAGTTGCCTCTTCTCAGCAGGCTTTATTATACAAATTTTGTTTTCTAGAATGGTTTGGTAACAGTTGACATCAGCTGTAATCATAAATAGAAGCAAACTGTTTCCAAAAATACATCAAATTATAGTAGAGAACAATGGCACAGTGCTTTGTGTTGGTCATGCTGAGGAATCACAGGACATTTAGACGTATATGTTGAGCTTGACATTATTTGAGTAACTCGAAATTATTTGAGTCCATCTGTCTTTTCCTCTCCCTCCATGTCCGCCTGTCTCTCTCCTCACCCTTCCCTTGTATGTCTCTCTCTTCTCCCTTCTCATGTATGTCTCTCTCCTTTCACTTCCCATGTTTGTATCTCTCCTCTTCCTTCCCATGTCTCTCTCTTCTCTTATTTCCCCTGTCTCTCTCCTCTCCCTTCCCACATCTGTCTCTCTCCTCACCCCTACCATGCATTTCTGTCTCCTCTACCCCATGTCTCTTTGTCCCTCTAACGATGTATGTGTCTTCCTTCCCCACTATTTTCTTAATATATTCAACTATTTTAATATGTAATAAAAATATTATTGAAAAAGTGCATTTCTTGTTTTTATTCTCTTCTTCTGCATCCACATTGCATCTTAATGACTTAACACAGCACCAAACAGTACCCACAGCACTTGCCATAGACCTCTATTGCACCCACAGCACTTTGCTTGCACTCATAGTGCAGCCACATGATTTGGCATGCCCCAGTTCCAAATTTCCCCAAAGAATATATCCCAGTGCTACTTTGCCCCACAGAGCTGGCCCTGCAGAACATGACTAAGTGTCACTTTGCCCCATAGTATGTTATTTTGCCCCACAGAACATGCCACAGTGTCACCTTGTCAATTAAAATGAGCCACAGTAGGGTACCAATTAACATGCCATAGTCACTTTGCCCATTAATATGCCAATGTTAGTATGCCCATTAATATGCCACTGTTAGTATGTCCCTTAATATGTCACTGCCTTCTGCCCATTAATATGCCATAGCCAATTTTCCCATTAATATGCCTGTGTTATTTTGTCTATTAATATGCCACAGTCATTTTGCTCATTAATATGCCACTATTAGCTTAGTATGTAGTTCCCTTCTATGCTCTGTACCTAGCATTACGTAATGATGCTATATAAATAAATGGTAATGTAATGTAATATTAGCCTGCACATTAATATGCCAGTGTTATTTTGTCCACTAATATGCCACTATTAACCTGCCTATTAATAAGCCACTATTAGCCTGCCCATAAATATGCCACAATCTGTATGCCTATTAACCCCTTAAGGACAGACCCTTTGAAACATTTTTGGCCATTCTGGACAATGGGTATTTTAACATTTCTGTCCTTTTTGTGTTTAGCTTTTTTCTTATTTGTCATTTGCTGTACCCACACAAAGTATATATTGTTTTTATTAACCCTTAAAAAATGCACAGGCAGCAACAAATATGCTGCTGTGTGAGATCACGGCGTACACAGTGATCAATGGCAGTGAAGGGGTTAAACTGGGAATGGCATTTATGAAGCCCTTGGGTCTATAATTTTATTAAATTTACTATAATAAAAAAAACCTACATTATACAGCTCTGGCTCTCTCCCTCACTAAAACTCAAATGAGGAGAGGGAGGCAGATCTACTTGGGTCAGATCAATATTTGTAAATTTTAACAAAAAAATTGAAAAAAAGCTTCTGCGGCCAGATCTCTGCATATGCTGAGGCAGTGATCTGCGGCAAGCAAGGGGTTAACAGCTCTTAAAAGGGCCTTTGTTATACTGTAATAAATTACAGTTAAAAAAATAACCTTTAAAAAGTGAACAGACAGCACAAAATGTGATGCTGTGTTAGATCATTGCGTACACAGCGATCAATGGCAGGGAAGGACAGTTCTTCCACCATGGGCCGGCGGAGGCCCACCGGGTAGCTTCTTTGCTCCCCCACACAGTACAGCCTCTTTTAGCATGATTACTCATCTCGGGTGGGGGGCAACTGCCCCGTTGCACCCCCCCCCCCCCTGGATCCACCATTGGCTCGAACAAGGAGGTTTCTAATTGGCTGACAGTCTGCAGTCTCTCCTGGGCTGAAGTTTCATTAGGGTCTGCCCTCCAACTCACCTCCCAATTTCAAACTCCCTTTTGTTTTTTTGTAAACAGCAATTTTTCAAGCTAGTTAAAGATGGGAGGTTTAGAGGGACTTTGGCTTGGTGAGGAGAGGGGAAAATTGAGTTTTTATTTAGTGAATAGCGTGAGGAGAGATTGACTTTTAAATTGAAAGTTAACCTCCTCACAATATTAATTCCTCATACTAAATTTTAGTGAATAGATCCCATAGAACCACAAGTGAAAATATAAGTGGCCCTAGCATGATTATTAACTGGCATGCACGTTTTAAGGTGCATGCCAGTTAGGGTGATCACATCGCAGCCTTAGTGGATAGCACATTCCGACCATCTAACTGACTTGATATTAATAAAATTATGTAAATGGATCCCTGTTTCTTTGATTCTAAGATGTACTTTTTTAACAATAAAAAACATCTTTGAAACTGAGGGGCATCTTAGAATCGATGGCATCTCAGAATCGCAGACGTTTCATGGGGTTTGGCTGAACTGTTGAACTGCGGAGTAGTGATGAACTGGCGTAATGATGTGTCACGCACATTGTTGCACTGAGTAGCAGGAGAGTCAGTTTGTGAGTAGGGTTGCCACCTTGCCGGTAATTTATTTTGGGGTCTTGAAGCCAGGGCCGGTATACCTAATATACCGGCAATGCAAAGCCCGGTATATCCGTTGGTGTAGCAGCTTTAAGCTGCTGTTGTATCTCCCCCACGTGCAGAGCCTTCTGCCTTCCCGGACACTGTCCCGGAATCAGAGGATTCGGGAAGAGATACAGCAGCAGCATAGTGACCTGCTATGTGCTACAGACCTGCTTGGAGCTCCGCCCCCTGCAAGCTGCACTTAAGAGGGCCGATACAACGGATAGAGATACAACACTAGAACACATCCTAAATTCCTGGATAAAATTTAAGAGAAGCATAGGCATCAGTAATAAATTACTCCCCTGTCTACCTATATCAATACTGGAAGCATTACTAGATGACTTAGATCTAAAAAATTGGAGAGAAAGAGGAATAAATACCCTCAAAGGCATACTTGAAGGAACCACAATTAAACCATTCGCACAACTTAAGGTTGAGACTGAGACAGAGAGTGAAAGTGACAGTCTATGAGAGTAAGTGAAAGTGACAGTCTGTGAGAGAGAGAGTGAGTGAGTGAAAGTCTCTGTGTGTGAGAGAGAGAGTGACAATCTGTGAGAGAGAGAGAGCAGTGAGAGAGAGAGAGCAGAGACTGTGAGAGAGTTAAAGTGACAGTCTGTGAGAGAGTGAAAGTGACAGTCTGTGGGAGAGAGCAGAGACTGTCTATGAGAAAGAGAGCAGAGCCTGTGTGTGAGAGAGAGCAGAGCCTGTCTGTGAGAGAGAGTGAGAGAGAGAGCAGAGCCTGTGTGTGAGAGAGAGCAGAGACTGTCTGTGAGAGAGAGAGAGCAGAGACAGTCTTTGAGAGAGAGAGAGAGAGAGAGCAGAGAGAGAAACTGCCTGTGAGAGAGAGAGAGAGCAGAGACTGTCTGTGAGAGAGAGAGAGAGCAGAGACTGTGTGTGAGAGAGAGCAGAGACTGTCTGTGAGAGAGAGAGAGAGAGAGCAGAGACTCTGTGAGTGAGAGAGAAAGAGAAACTGTGAGAGAGAGAGCAGAGATTTTGTGTGTGAGAGAGAGCAGAGACTGTCTGTGAGAGAGAGCAGAGACTGTCTGTGAGAGAGAGACACAGAGAGAGAGACTGTGACAGAGAGAGAGACTGTCAGAGACTGAGTGAGAGAGTGAAAGTGACAGTCTATGAGAGAGAGAGCAGAGAGAGAGACTGTCTGTGAGAGAATGAGAGAGCAGAGAGAGACTGTCTCTCTCACTCGCAGACTGTCTGTGTCAGAGAGAGACAGTCTATGAGAGTTTGTGAGAGTGACAGTCTGTGAGAGAGTGAGTAAAAGTTTGTGTGTGAGCAAAAGAGACAGTCTGTGTGAGAAACTGCATGTGTCTGTGTGTGATAGACGGCTTGTCTGTGTGTGTGAGACAGTGCGAGAAAGCTTATTTGCCAGTGTGAGACACAGCTTGTGTGTGTATATGATATAAAAATATATAAATATATACACACACACACACACACGCTTCTCACTGGCACGATATACAAATAATATATATCCTTTCAGTGATAATCGCCCCCTTTGTGGCTCCACCTCTCATGGCCCCTCCCTCTTGTAGCTACGCCCACACACATGTCCGTTAATTTTTGGAGGAAAAGGTGGCAACTCTAATGTGAGATGAAAGCTCAATCTTTCCGGGGTCCTGGTTATTATATGCATTCTAGCTTATTGGCTTGTCCTCTGAGCTATTTACAGTGCTTTTGACTTTTTCCCCCAATGACTAACTACTAGTACAGAAACACTATTTGGTTCTGGTTGCCCTGGTTTCATTAAAATATACATAAACATATGTTTGATATATGTTGATATATTACAATACCATTGCCCTTATTTACATTGTATTACTATTATTACCTCTGGAGGTAATGAAGCCATCCAATATTACCATAGATATGTATTAGAATAGGCTTTTTATTTTGGAAAACTGATTCATTAAACAGTTTCACCTCTTGGATTTTTCAAAGTACACCTCCTACTGACTCCCACATATTCCAGTCTTTTCACTACGTATGTTCTAATTGTGTGTAAAAGCACCGTACTTTTATAGAAAATCTAACCTAATTTTATAAGCAATATTTACTTTGTGTTAATTAGTATCTACTACAGGACAGGAGGACAGGAATATCACAGAAATGGGAATAGATCCATCCATCTGCAATCATATATTATAAACAATGAGTCAATATTGTTTTGCTTCCAAAATTTCTCTTCTTTCAATTTCTGATATCCGTCTCAAGCTGTCTAATGCTTAAATATCAACACTTCTTAGTAGTATAGGTTCTAAAAATACTGTTAGTTGCAGCCATGCATATATTATTTTAGCCTACCTAACATGTGCATGTTCATTAAAATTATTTGTCAATACACAGCAGTTGATTGAAAAACAACGTGGTTTTCCACAAAATAAAATAATACCTATATACCACTTATTATTCTGAGTTTACACACGACAAGATTATTTTTTTGTAATGCAATTCTAAAAAATGCATTAAAAAAAAAAATTGTCTATGACAGCTGAATACCACTGTCTATTTATTGTCTTACACCAACTGGGCAATAAATGATTTAAAAAAAAAAAAAAAGTGAAACACACACATATATAAAGTATTTGATCCCATGCTGATTTTGACTTTGCCCACTGACAAAGAAATGATCAGTCTATAATTTTAATGGTAGGTGTATTTTAACAAAGAGACAGAATAAAAAAAATAAAAAAAATCCGGAAAACACATGTAAACAAAGTTATAAATTGATTTGCATGTCAATGAGTGAAATAAGTATTTGATCCCCCATCAGTCAGCAAGATTTCTGGCTCCCAGGAGTTGAGATTAGGCGCACTCTCTTAAAGGGAGTGCTCCTAATCTCAGTTTGTTACCTGTATAAAAAGACACCTGTCCACAGAAGCAATCAATCAGATTCCAAACTCTCCACCATGGCCAAGACCAAAGAGCTGTCCAAGGATGTCAAGGACAAGATTGTAGACCTACACATGACTGGAATGGGCTATAAGACCATCGCCAAGCAGCTTGATGAGAAGGTCACAACAGTGTGATTATTCACAAATGGAAGAAACATAAAATAACTGTCAGTCTCCCTTGGTCTGGTGCTCCATGCAAGATCTCACCTCGTGGAGTTTCTTTTTTTTATTATTATTTATTTAATTACACATAACAAACAAACAATTATCTGATGATTCCACTATATTCAAAAGCTATTCTACTTGCAGCCAAGATGGTTTATTTTCTTGTCTCCATAGTCTGGCCATGACAGTCTTTGTGGCTAAAAGTATCTGAATTATTAAGTATCTCTTTTTATAGGGGAGATGCGATGTATTAAAATGCAGTATCGCAACGACCATCTCAGGATCAACTCTGCATTCCAATATATCAGAGATATTTTTAAAGACCTGACACCATAGGGGAACTATTACTTCACAGTTCCACCATATGTGTATTGATGTGCCCTCCTTCTTACATCGCCAGCACATACTTGATATGAGCGGGTCGATTTTATTCAGAATTTTTGGGACTAAATGCCACCTATGTATGATCTTATAGTGTAGTTCTAGGATATTTATACAGTGGATAGCCTTCTTTACTTCTCCTATTGATTTAACCCAGGTTTCTGTAGGGATCTCTACCTTTATATCTTTTTCCCAATTTAGCTAAGATCTTGGTTTCTTTTCTTTATCCTGAAGACCTAAAATCTCCAGACATCGAGAGACTTTTATAGATTTGAGCTTAGTGTCAAAAAAGGCAAGCAACCTAGAGGACCTCTTATCTCCCTCATCTCTGATCAAATGTTGGTTTAAATAGTTTTTTAACCTTAGGTAATTAAAAATTTCTTTAGTTGATAATGTCTGTTCCTGTTGAATCTATGGGAAGGCTTTGAGCCACGAGTTTTCCAGAAGGGTTCCTATCTGGACAGGAGGATATTTTTGCCAATATTTTCAATGTTTAATTCCAATATTTTTATTGTGCACGATGGTGGTATTTTATCCAATAAGCCGCTCGCCTTCTTAAACAGGAGCCAATCGGCCACCAATTCCCCCTTGTGAGGACAAGTTATTTCCGCAATTATTTTTTTGGTAGATTTGGTATTTATCCATAATGCTTGGGAAATGTCCTTAAACCCTAATATAGAGGACTCTATGTCATACCATGGTTCCTTTTTGGCCGTGGGGTCCTGCCATCTCCGCAGATGGAACAGACGGGTCGCCTGGTAGTATCTGATAACACTCGGGACGGCTAATCCTCCCTTGTTAGATTGTTTTAACATATGGGACATGGCTATTCGAGGTCTTTTTTGAGCCCAAATATATTTTAGGATGAGATTTTGCAATAATCTTAATTTACAGATTGAAATCCTTAACGGAACCATTCTAAATAGGTAGGACCATTTAGGCAGTAAATAAGATTTTATTATGTTCACCCGTCCCAGCCAGGAAATACCTAGCTCTTTCCAGTCTTTTGACAGTTTTTCTTGCGAGTATTTATATATACCATCAACATTTTTCATCATTAGGTCTTTCAGTCTCAGGGTTATAGATATTCCCAGATATTTAAAACCATCCAGAGACCATGCAAATGGAAATTCTTCTGAAATCTGGTCTATTACTAGAGTATCAAGGTTAATGGGCATTAATAATGGACAAATACAAGATATTTCTGAAAATATGGACACCGTGGCTTTCTAGCCCTTATGGTAGATCTGTCAATACTAATACTATCTAATTGTTGATTAAACTGACATTTTTTTTTCTTTTTTCTTTACAAACCTCTATTTTATTTATTTGAGTTTTTTTCCTTTTATTAATATTAAGTTGTATATCTGAATATCATATACTTTTAAATAATTATGATAAATTCTATAATCAGTTAAACAATTTGATAAATGACACATTGACACAATTTAATATTTAGAAGATAAGTTATAACCTAATAAATTCAAATAAATATATATAGTATAAAAAAGTGTGTGTGACTGTCACTGTGTGTGTGTGAGAATGTCCCTGTGTGTGTGTGTGTGTGTGTGTAAGAGTGTCGCTGTTTGTGTGAGACTGTCACTGTGTGTGTGAGATTGTCACTGTGTGTATGTGAGACTTGCACTGTGTGTTTGTGCGTGTGTGTGTGAGACTGTCACTGTGTGTGTGTGTGTTTGAGACTGTCGCTGTTTGTGTGAGACTGTCACTGTGTGTGTATGTGAGACTATTACTTTGTGTGTGTGTGTGAGACTGTCACTCTGTATGTGTGAGATTGTCCCTGTGTGTGTGTGTTAGAGTGTCACTGTTTGTGTGAGGCTGCCACTGTGTGTTTGTGAGATTGTCACTGTGTGTGTATGTGACACTATCACTGTGTGTTTGTGCGTGTGTGTGTGAGACTGTCACTGTGTGTGTGTGTGTGTGAGACTGTCGCTGTTTGTGTGAGACTGTCACTGTGTGTGTGATATTGTCACTGTGTGTGTGATATTGTCACTGTGTGTGTATGTGAGACTATTACTGTGTGTCTGTGTGTGTGAGAGAGAGACTGTCACTGTGTGTGTGTGTGTGACTGTCACTGTGTATGTGTGAGATTGTCACTCTGTGTGTATATGTGTGTGTGCGATTTTCAGTGTGTGTGTGAGACTGAGACTGTGTGATACTGTCACTTTATGTGTGACTGTCACTGTGTGTGTGACAGACTGTCTCTGTGCGTGATACTGTCACTGTGTGTGTGTGAGACTGTCACTTTGTGTGTGTGTGAGAGACTGTCTCTGTGTGCGTGTTGTAGCCCTGCCTTGAAGTAAATCCACCCACATCTATGGCCAGTATTTTTTTTAGGAAAAGGTGGCACTCTATATCTAATGCATGTAGCTCAGTCCCATAAACCTATCATATAAAGCATTCTACATTTAAGAGCAATACATTTTGACAACCTACTACACCTGTATAGTTGTAGATAACACCTTTATCACATTTAATCCAATCTGAAGTACCACCATATTATTTGTACATGACAGGTAAATAATTATATTTAAACATTAGTTTTCTTTTGAAAACACAAAGCAAACTGGAAACTAAAAAACAATGGTTTGGATAGTAACTCACAGTACATTAGCATTTAGAATTATATACGCATTAAAAGGTAAACATTTTTTAATTTAATTATCTAAATGATGGGAATTAAATGCTAATCAGCTAAAAAAAATAAAATCTTGACTACAAAATAAAAATGAAAAGTGCAATGTGAAAAAACGACTGCTTCTAAATGCAGGTTAATGCATCCCACACAAGCCTGAAAATACTAAGTCTACAACCTTTCATATTCATATTATGTTCTATACCAACATATATTCGGCTGGTCTGCTAATTGGAGACATCTGCAGCCCTTTCTAGCTCATATGTTGAGATGAGTGAATAATTAGGTTGCTAAAGTAAGTCAGGCAATTTTATTTAGCATTTTATGATTGCCAATTAAATCTAATCAAAATAGGACCAAAACACATAAACAAATGCAGTACCCTGACATTTTACAATATTTCATGAATTTACTCATAAGACCACAGATTTTTGATTACACATATCTGAATAATTGTCAGGCATAAACTAGAAATCATGGAAAATGAGTCATGGTAATTTCTGATACTAAAATATAGTTATAAAAAATAAAGCACAGTTGTTATATTTAGTATAACCAAATCTGGTCACATGAATTTTAATGTTAATCAATAGCATCCACTGGGACCATATTTACTGTGTAAAAGTGACGTATAAGTTTATTTCTGATCATTTCTTCTGTGTTGTGCACTACATATCTACTGTTTTTATTTATCTTCTCCTATTTGGTACATATTTATTATGATTAAACACATTAACCTTATTTCTACATATTGGATTTTTTTATTTTATTGATCAAGTACAGACATATGTGATATTGGATGTAAATTCTATTTAGAGAAATGCTCTTTCAGCATATTAGATTGTTCCCGTTTTAATTTGTAATTGGTAATAACATGCAACAGATATATAATATACTTTTTATTCTTTAGAATTTCATATTCCAGTTGCTTTTCTCACACCTTAGATTTCTATTACAATCTATTAGTATTTCTAACACAAATTAATTTTAACACTGAGTGAAAGGTGTGTTATGCTTCAAATCCTATTGCTTTTCTAAACATCTCCACTAGATTAAATATGATAGTAATATGGTACATCTATGCAGAGTCTTTGCAAATTGTTATTTGTTTGATTTTCTGTGTAGCCATTTATTTTCCCCTGAGACTAATCTGCAGGTTGGTGCTGTGTATCAAGGTTGCACCGGACGGTGAATACATATTATTCGGCCAATTATTGGAGGTATGTAGTCTTTATTATTATCTTGGGGTGAGTGCTGTTTTTCATTCCCAGTTATGTAGTTTGTTTTGCCCCAACCCATATTAACAGCAATAAATAAATATGAATGCGTATACCAGGGGCGTCGCTAGGGGTGGGCTAAGGGGACTGAAGCCCCGAATATGCTGAGTAAAGCCCAGAGTCTCTGCAGCTCCGTGATAGCTAGCAGCTCTGAAGATATCATTACTGGCTGTCACCCTGTGGAAGATAAAGAGAAGGTCTATTTCCACTCAGGTAAGCTCTGGGTTTTGTGGAGAGAGGGGAGGGTTGGGGTAATTTATTTACATCCACCTTTGTGTATTTAAACTATATATTGTTGGTTTGAGATTCCTTATTACAGGATTACTAAACAGCATAGGAATGATTTATGTTACACACATATATATAAAAATGTAACATAAATCATTCCTATGCTGTTTAGCAGTAGTGGAATAAGGAACCTCAAACCCACAAATATCTTAAATACACAAAGGTGGATGTAAATAAGTGATTTATGCTATATATGCACAATGATTTATGCTATATATATATATATATATATATATATATATATATATATATATATATCATAAATCATTCCTATCCTGTTTAGCATTCCTGTAATAAATAATGTCACACATATGTGTGTTATGTGTATGTGTGACATGTTTTATTACAGGACTGCTTAACAGTATAGGAAGGATTTATGTTTATATCAGGGATTGACAAATTTTATTTAGTTTTAGGAGCCAGCAAAAAAAATTAGGAGCCAGACAATGGCACATCACGAAAGCATACATACACAGAGACATTCACATGCACGCACCTTACATACAGAATTACATAAATACACAGAAAGTCGCATACACACACCTCACAGAAACCCAGTCAGTCACATACACAGCCAGTTACACACACACACACACACACACACACACACACACACACACACACCAGTCAGCAAATTTGTTTTTTAAAAGAAAAAAATAATTCCTTAATGTGTCCCACACGTCACATACACAGCCATTTACATACATATTTCACATACAACAGCCAGTTACATACATACATACATACATACACACACACAGCCAGTTACATACATACATACAACACACTCACACTGACATACACACACTCTTGCTCACACTGACACACACACTCACTCACACTGACACGCACACACTAACACTGACATGCACACACTCACACTGACATGCACACACTCACACTGACATGCACACACTCACACTGACATGCACACACTCACACACACTGACATACACACACTCACTCACACACTGTCAGTTTTTAACTTACCTGCTGTAGGCATCTCTTTGCTTTGAGCTCAGTGTGAAGGAGGTCTCAGCCAATCACGGGAGACTTCTGAACTCTCAGCCGATCTGAAGGAGACCTCCTTCAATCAAGCTCCCCTGGACACAGGAAAAAAAAAGAGAAAAAGACTGCTGAATAGAGCAGCAAAGTGCCGCCTCTGCCCCATTAAAGGGCCGGCCCTGTGAAGACTCCTAAATTACAAAACAGGCATGAAGCTTAGACCGGTGAGCATATATTTGTAAGTCCCCGTATAGTTCCATTTAAAAAACTAAAAAAGTCTTATGGGCTATAGCCCCAGATCTTTTGGAAACCTAGCAACGCCTCTGGCGTATACTAACATAGCCCTCTAAGTTCTGGCTCACTAAAAAAAGCATACAGACCATGGGCATCCGCAGAATTTTTTTCAGGGGGGGGGGGGGGGCATAATTTTACCGTCATCCTTTCTGCTCCGCGCCTCTTTTTTTTTTTTCAATATTATTTATTTTCTTTAGACATGTATATATATATAAAAGGACAAAAACAGATACATTGCATATAATACATAATTAAACATACAAAGACATAAATACTCATCATTATTCTAAAGTGCAATTTAACCCATCCTCCTCTTCTTATCTGTCCAGCATTAGGTGTGAGTCTGGAGGTCGGGAATTCCCGTCTATAGTATTATTATACTTAACGTGACTTACAAACATTTAAGTCAGTCTAACCCGGGGGTGCAGTCTAGTCCCTTATTTCTGTGTTTTGCAATATCTTAATCCATTCCTCATATGTTTTAGCTTTTTTTGCTGCGCTCTTACTTACCCAATATAGGCCTTGTTCCATTTTTAATTGGTATAGCAACTGGGTTTTTAGTTCTATTGCCACTATTTGTTTTGGTAATTTCCAATTCCTGGCAATTATTGTTTTGGCTGAGGTAGCTAGGTGTATTATTAGGCATTTATGGTCCCCTTTTATAGCTTCAGGTAATAGGTGCAGTAATATAATTTCAGGTAGTATATTCAGATTAGGAATTTTTAGGATATTACCAATTTGACTTATCAGTTGCCATAGATTCTTCAGTTTTTCACATTCCCACTATATGTGTATATTCCCTATTGCTCTGTCACATCGCCAGCATCTATCGCTTGTTGATGCATACATTTTTTTTAATCTTGTTGGGACCAGATACCACTGATTCATTACCTTAAATTGTTTTTTGTTGTCAGTTGTATTGCCTTCTGCCATTCGTCTACCTGAATTTGGAGTTTTAGTGTATCAGCCCATTTTGCTATTATCGGGGTTGGTTCTTCCTCTTCGTTTAACTTCAATAATTCTGTAGTTTTTGCTAGGATTTTTTCCACTTTCTTCCCTGTAAAGATCATTAGTATTTTTCCCAGGATTTTTTTATTTTTTGGCTTCGAGTCTATCAGGAAGCTTTTAACTCGTAAGTAGTTAAACAATTCTGTTCTAGGTAGTTTAAATTGAGCTATTAAATGTTCAAAGGACTTGATTTTATCATTATCCAGAATATCTCTTATATGTTGTATCCCAGATTTTTTCCATTTTTGCAAATCTATATTTTGTATATTATATTCAATGATTTCTATTTCTATGTTTGGCAGTATCTTATTAGCTAGCCCCAGTTTTTTCTTGATTGGTTTCCAGGCTTTAAATATTTCTTCTACGACTATTGATCCCTCCCCCCCTTCTCGCGTCCCCCCCCCTCTTCTCTCACAACTCCACGCATGAAGATCTAGTCTGGAGTTTTTGTCATGTAACTCTCCAGTCCATACCAGGGTTGTGATTGTGCTATTTTATTTTGAGTATGATATATATGGGTCATTATTGATGCATCATACAGTTGTTTTATTGAAGGATAGCCCAAACCTCCTCGGGCAGTTTTTTTTTGTAGCTGCCTAATACTTATCCGTGCTTTTTTACTTTTATTTATGTATATATTAATTGCTCTCTGTATCATACTTAGCCACTTTTCAGATATTTTAAATGGACAGTGCCGAAATAGGTATGCCCATTTGGGTATAATATATGCTTTTATTGCATTTATCCTGCCTAGCCATGATAGTTCATTACTTCGCCAGTTTTTTATCAGAAGATGCGTTTCTTTAAGTAAGATCATAAAGTTTCTTGCCATCATGTCTCCCACTCTTGCTGTTATTTTTAGACCTAGGTAAATGAGTTCCTGGGGCTCACACTTGAAATTAAAATCCTTTTGTATTTTTTCCCTAATCTTTTTTCCTAAATTTAGTGGCATTACTGTTGATTTTTCAATGTTTACTTTATAGTTCGAACATTTTGAAAACTTTTTTATAGCTGCTATCAGTTCCTTGATTGATTCTTCTGGCTCGGTTAAAGTGAGAAACACATCATCTGCGTAGATTTGGATTTTTAGTTCTTTCTGGTCAAGTGTGAATCCTTTTATCCTCATATTATTCCTAATATCTATTGCTAGTATTTCCATTGTTAGGATATATAGGAGTGGGGACAGTGGGCAGCCCTGTTGTGTTCCATTTTTCAGATTAAACCAATTAGCTCGTATATTTTGTCCTATTGTTCTAGCTGATGGGCATGAGTATAGTGCCTGAACTGCCTCTAGAAATCTTCCCCTGATTCCATACGCACGGAGAGACTGGAACATGAACCCCTAGTCCACCCTGTCAAATGCTTTCTCCGCATCTAACATAATTGCCACGAACGGTATCTTTTCTCTATTGGCTATATCTAGGATATCGATTGTACGTCTTATGTTATCATATGCCAGTCTACCTGGTATAAAGCCAATTTGATCAGGGTGGACCAGGGTATGAATAACCTGTCTCAGTCTCTCCGCTAGCACTGCTGCATATATCTTCATATCTTCATTTAACAATGATATTGGTCGATAATTCTGGACCAGCTCTGGATCTTTCGAAGGTTTGAGGATTGGGAGGATATTTGCCCTTAATAATTCTTGTGGGGTTGTTGCTTTGTTTGATAGTTCATTAAACATTTCTGTCATGTTCTTTGTTATATTGTTTATCATTATTTTATAGAATAGTCCATTGAATCCATCTGGCCCAGGCGATTTCTGTGATTTAGATCTAAGAATTGCTTTTTTGACTTCGATCTCTGTGATCGGGCTGTTTAGTTCCTGTATTTGCTCTTCTTGAATTTTTGGAGTTATCTTTAAGATATGTACTCAATTCCTTTCCTGTCTCTTTATTCCCTATGTTGTAGAGTTTTGTATAGTAGGTATTGAATACTCTTCCGATTTCCTCCGGGGCCATATGGGTTCCGAACTCATCCCTAATTTTATATATTCGATTTTTAGCCTGGTTTTTTTTAAGTCTATTTGTCATTGATCTATTTACTCTGTTGTTCTGATGATACCAATGCTGTTTCCATTTCTCTAGATTCCTATTAATCTCCTCGAATTCATATTCTTTTATTTTATTTTTTATATTTTGTATTGTTAATGATCTTAGTTCTTTATCCCCCTTTATCTTCTATTTGTCAGATATTGGCATTATGGTCAGTCCAGATTATTTCCTTAATCATTGATTTCTTGATTTTCTGTACAAGCGTGATATTGCCAAGGACCAAATCTATGCGCGAGTAAGAGCAGTGGGGGGGCGAGAAGTGGGAGAAGTCTTTCTCATTTGGATTAAAAGTTCTCCATATGTCATATAATTGTTGTTTTTTCAGCAAATTTGTGAATTGTTTTGCTCTATTACTTATATTTTTATCTATCTGTTTTCCCCGGCTAAGCATTTTGTCCATCGCCGCATCTGGGACCATATTGAAATCTCCTGCCATTATGAGTGTTCCTTTAACCCCTTAGTGACATGACTTTTTTGGCTTGTCCGACGCTTGGTGACATGGGCTGTTTTAACATTTCTGAGGTGTTTGTGTTTTGCTGTAATTTATTTCTGTCTCATTTAGTGTACCCGCACAAACTATATATCGTTTTTATCGTCATAAGAAGGGCTTTCTTTTGATACCATTATTTTGATAATAGCATATAATTTGATGTAAAAAAAATAATAAAATATGGCAAAAAAATTGAAAAAATTATTTTTTTATGACTTTTGAAAAATCGTATACTCATGTACAAGAGACAACAAAAAAACACTGCTAAAAAGTTTCTAATATATGTCCTGAGTTCAGAAATAGCCCATGTTTTTATGTTTTTGTGCTTTTTTATTCATGTTACAGGGCCAGAATTATAAGTGGTGCAAAGCTATTTTAAAATCCTTTCTTTCAAAATTAGCGAAAGTGACATTGTAACACTGATTTCTGTACTAAATCCATGAATGACCCCCAACATGTACATATTTTTGAAAACTAGACAACTCAGGGCATCTAACTTGGGGTATTTTGACACATTTCATGTAGCCATTTTACCACCAATCTATGCCAAAGTTTGCAGCAAAAAATCTTTTTTTTTAATTTTTCACATATATTGCAATTTAGGTAAACATTACCTTAACATGTGAAGGGGTATTTCCAAATAACACCTCAATATGTGTTTTCTGCAACATCTCCTGAGTACAGGGATACCACCCATGCATAGGTTTGTTGGTTTGTTTTGGGGCTAAAAGGCCACATTTAGGGGGTGCGCATTTTGGTTTTCCAACTTGGAATTCTGACATGCAGAAAACTTGTGCCCATGTCCCATTTGGGACATTTTTGAAGCCAGAAAGTGTATTCTACCCCACAAAACCATATATTTTTTTAAACTAGACACCCTAGGGTATTTCAAATGGTAGTATTTTAACACTTTCCATGCACTAATTATACTACCAGCCTATGTCAATGTTTTGGGTAGTAATTTTTTTTCACAGACATTGTACTTTGGGCATGAATTCACAGATCCTGTTATATGTCAGTGCCAAACAACACCTCAATATGTGTTCAGCAACATCTCCTGAGTACAGGGATACCCCCCATGTATATGTTGGTTAGGTTATTTGGGGGTTAAAAGGCCACATTTGAGAGGTGCGCTTTTTGGTTTTCCAACTTGGAATTCTGACGTGCAGAAAACCTGCGCCCATTTCCCATTTGTGACATTTTTGAAGCCAAAAAGTGTATTCTATCCCACAAAACCATATATTTTTGAATACTAGACACCCTAGGGTATTTCAAATGGTAGTATTTTAACACTTTCCATGCACTAATTATACTACCAGCCTATGTCAATGTTATGGATAGTAATTTGTTTTTCACATTCATTGTACATCGGGCATGAATTCACAGATCCTATTATGTGTCAGTGCCAAACAACACCTTAATATGTGTTCAGCAACATCTCCTGATTACAGGGATACCACCCATGTGTAGGTTAGTTAGATTATTTGGGGGCTAAAAGGCCACGTTTAGGGGGGGTGCATTTCCAACTTGGAATTTTGACATGTAGTCAGCCTGCGCCCATGTTCCATTTGGGACACTTTTGAAGCCTGTCAAACTATTTTACCCCATAAAACCATATATTTTGGAAAACTAGACATCCTAGGCTATTTAAAATTGTGGTATTTTAACACTTTCCAAGTGCTAATTCTACCACCAACCTATGTCAAAGGGTTGGGATGTCATTTTTTCCCCACACACATTGTAGTTCAGGCAGGAATTTTCAGATTCTGGTATTTGCCACTGCCAACCAACACCTCAATTTGTGTTCAGCAACATCTCCTTAGTACAGGGATACCCCCCATGCATAGGTTTGTTGGTTTGTATTGGGTCTAAAATTCCACATTTAGGGGGTGCGCAATTCCAAACTGGAATTTTGACATGTAGTCAGCCTGCGCCCATGTTCCATTTGGAACATTTTTGAAGCCGTCCAATGAATTTTACCCCATCAAACCATATATTTTTGGAAAATAGACATCCTAAGGTATTTCAAATGGTGGTATTTTAATACTGTATAGGTACTAATTCTACCACCAGCCTTTGTAAAAGTTTGTGGTAGTACTTTTTTGGGAGTTTTTTTTCCACATGCATTGTACTTCAGGCATGAATTCACAGATTCTGGTATATATCACTGCCAAACAACAACCCAATATGTGTTCAGCAACATCTCCCGAGTACAGGGATAGCACCCATGCATAGGTTTGTTGGTTTGTTTTTGGCTAGAAGGCAACATTTGTGAGATGCGCATCTCAAAATTCCAACTTGGAATTTTGACATGTAGTCAACCTGCGTCCGTGTCCTTTATGGGATATATCTTTGAAGCCAGCCAATGTAATTTACCCCCACCAAACCATATATTTTTTTATCGGTAGACCCCCATCACTACTTGTGGCAAGGGCTCAGCAGCCACCGATACATCGCTAGATGATGGATCAGAAAGCTGAATAGGGTCAAAATCGAACCCTGAGTCCGTGGCCTCAGAATCAGTGCGTAAGCAGTGATCTTGAGCAAAGAAGGGGTTAATAGCTCTTAGAAGAGCCTATCTAGTACTGTAATACATTACAGTACAAAGAAATTAATCCATAAAACAGTGCAGACAGCAAAACATACTGTTGCTGTGCAAGATTACTGCTTACACAGTGATGAATGGCAGGGAAGGGGTTAATACACAGTGAAAGACTTTCATAAAACCTGACAATTTTATAAAATGTTATTTTATATCACTAATACTGATCTGTCTCTTTCCATCACAAAAATGTAAGTGAGGAGAGGGAGGCAGATCAATATTTGTGAATATTGATCCGATTAATTTTGATCTGACCAGGGCGAATGGTGAGCTTAATTGAGAAATCACCAAACCGCCTTTGCCACTAATTCGCTGTTACTGATCGCTATGCGCTCAGGCAGCTTAAAAAAAAAAATCTCAAATATTTTTACTTTACATGTAATCCCATAGCGGGTATGTGTAAAAAAAATAAAATAAAAATATGCAGACAGATAAAAATTGCTTTGGCGTCAATATCATTGCGTAAGCAGTGATCGACGGCAAATAAGGGGTTAATAACTCTTAGAAGAGCCTTTTTAGTACTGTAATAAATTACAGTACAAAAAAAATTAACCCCTAAAAAATGCACAAACAGCAAAAATAAATGCGCTGATGTGCACGATCACTGCTTATGCAAGATCATAGTAATTTAGGTTGAAAAAAGACACAAGTCCATCAAGTTCAACCCTTCTACCTATCATTACAGCTTTTGATCCAAAAGAAGGCAAAAAACCCCTAAGGAAGCTATTTCGAATTTTGCCTCCTGGGGGAAAAAATTCCTTCTCGACTCCAAGAGGCAATCAGATTTCTCCTTGGATCAATAAGCTCTTTTATTAATGCTTATTCTATTATTAATAGCCCTGTATGTTCTGCTTTGCTAAAAAAACATCCAAACCATTTTTAAATGCATCTATTGTGGTTGCTAGCACTACCTCTCTTGGCAGTGAGTTCCATAACTTTATTGTCCTAACCGTAAAGAATCCCTTCCTTTGCTGTCTATGAAATCTTTGCTCTTCCAGTCTGAGGGGGTGACCTCTTGTTCTTTGTACCTTTCTTTTAATGAACAGGTCACTGGAGAGCTCTTTATATTGGCCCTGCAAATATTTATATAATGTTATCATATCCCCTCTGAGACGCCTTTTTTCTAACGTATATATTCAATTTTTTAAGTCTCTCTTCATAACTAAGATCCTCCAAACCCCTTATTAATTTTGTAGCTCTCCTTTGCACTTTTTCTAGTTCCTTAATATCCTTTTTAAGGACTGGTGCCCAGAACTGTACTGCATATTCAAGGTGAGGTCTTACCATTGATTTGTAAAGAGGCAAGATGATATCCTCCTCCCGTGAATCTATACCTCGTTTTATACATGCCAATATCTTATTGGCCCTTGCAGCTGCTGACTGGCATTGGGCACTGTTGCCAAGTTTGTTGTCTATAATTATTCCTAAATCCTTTTCATTAGTAGTTTTTCCCAGGGAAAAACCATTTAACGTATATGTTGCTTTGTTATTATTTTTCCCATAATGCATAACTTTACATTTGTCTATATTGAACCTCATTTGCCACTTTACTGCCCAGTCCCCCACTCTGTCCAAATCTTCCTGTAAAGAAAAAACATCAAGATTAGTCTTTATTGCCTTACCTAATTTAGTGTCATCCGCAAACACGGAGACATGGCTCTCAGCACAATGTGGCAGATCATTAATAAACAAATTAAAAAGAAGAGGGCCCAAAACAGACCCCTGAGGTACTCCGCTTAATACCCTTGTCCAATTTGAGAATTTTCCATTTACAACAACCCTTTGTGTTCTATCTTTTAGCCAATTTTCAATCCACATACACACATTTGCCCCCAAACCTATTTCTCTCAATTTGTAGAGTAACCTTTTGTTTGGAACTGTATCAAATGCTTTTGCAAAATCCAAATAGATCACATCAACTGCCACACCTAGATCTATATTTTTACTGACTTCTTCATAGAATGTTATTAAGTTTGTTTGACAAGACCTGTCTTTCACAAAACCATGTTGACTTTTACTAATTATATTCTGGTTCAAGATGTATTCTTGAGTGTATACCTTTAGCAATCCTTCAAATAGTTTCCCCACTACAGATGTCAAGCTCACTGGCCTATAATTACCTGGCAGAGATTTTGATCCCTTTTTAAATATTGGAATGACATCCGCCTTTCGCCAGTCTGTTGGCACTGTACCTGAACTGAATGAATCCCTAAAGATCATGAATAGTGGCCTGGCCAGAATTATGCTTAACTCTCTAAGTACCCTTGGGTGTATACCATCTGGTCCTGGGGCCTTGTCTATCTTAACAAAGTGTAATTGCTTAAGCACTTTTTCCTGTGTCAGCCAATCCCATGTTTGCGGCGAATGTCCCATAACTTCCTGTAGCAGGGGCTCGTCCATCTGCTCTTCCTTAGTATAAACAGAAGAAAAAAAAGTATTTAAAATGTCTGCTTTCTCTCTGTCCTCACTTACCAAATTTCCCATTTGGGATAACAAGGGCCCAACATTTTCCCTCTTTAGCTTTTTTCCATTTATATATTTATAAAACATTTTGGGGTTAGTTTTACTCTCCTTGGCAACCCTTTTCACATTTTCCAATTTAGCCATTTTAATTGCCTTTTTGCAGGCTTTGTTGGCCTCTTTGTACTCTATAAATGATAATGCTGATCCCGTGTTTTTATAATGTTTGAATGCCATTTTCTTGTTTTGTACTTCCTGTTTCACGTTACCTGTAAGCCACATTGGTTTTGATTTGTGTCTTTTGCATTTGTTTCCCAAAGGTATATATTGGGATGTGTACTTTTGTAATGTGTGCTTAAAGGCATTCCACTTGTCTTCTGTGTTTAGTCCAGAAAACAATCGTTCCCAGTCTAAATGTTCAATCGATGCCCTTAGTCCATCAAAGTTAGCCCTTCTAAAATTAAGTGTTTTGGTGGCGTATTTACCAATTTGCTTTTTTGCATTAATCTCAAATGAGACCATATTATGGTCACTATTCCCCAAGTGTTCTCTTATTTGGATGTTTGAGATAAGCTCCTCATTGTTTGTTATTACCAAATCCAGACAGGCATCCATTCTAGTTGGGGTGTCTACTAATTGTGCCATAAATTTGTTATTAAGCAGGTCCAGAAACTTGCTGCCCCTAGCTGAACTAGTTGTGCCACACTTCCAATCTATATCTGGGTAATTAAAATCTCCCATGATTAGAACTACATTCATATTTGCAGCCTTTTCAATTTGTAATAAAAGCTGATCTTCTCCATCAATGCTAATATTTGGTGGCTTGTAGCATACACCTACAAGTAATGTGCGATTTTTAGCGTCTAAGCTAATCTCCACCCACAGTGTCTCCACATCAGTTCCAGTTACATCATGTACACCTTCTTTAATACTGGGATTTAATTTAGGATTTACATACAGACAAATCCCTCCCCCTTTTCTATTTACTCTGTCCTTTCTAAAAAGTGAGTAACCTTGTAAATTAACTGACCAGTCGTGGGTCTCATCCCACCACGTTTCTGTGATTCCGATTAAATCATACTGTTCAGCACTTACCAGTATCTCCAGCTCACCCATTTTGTTTGTCAAGCTTCTTGCATTTGCTAAAAGACATTTGAGATTACTACCCATTTTCTGTTTAGTTGACAAACACTTAATGTGTGCAGGTTTAATTATATGGACCTCCCTTTGGTCTATGTTAACCCCACCACTGCTTTCCTCCTCTCCCATAGCTAGACCCACCTTCCAATCTACCCTAGCTACCATTGCTTCTTTTTGATCTTGACCCTCCCCCCCAGAGCTTAGTTTAAAAGCTCATCTAATCCTATAGCCATCCTCGCCCCTAATACTGCAGCCCCCTCATCATTGAGGTGCAGCCCATCCCGTCCAAAGAGTCTGTAGCCGACTGCAAAGTCTGCCCAGTGCTCCAAGAACCCAAATCCCTCTTGCTTGCACCACCTTCGCAACCACGCATTAATCTCCCTAAGCTCCCGCTGTCTCCCTGACGTAGCGCGTGGTACTGGTAATATTTCCGAGAATATTACCTTGGAGGTCCTTTCCTTTAGCTTCTTTCCTAGTTCCCTAAAATCATTTTTAAGGACCCCCCACCTACCATTTACTTTGTCATTAGTACCAATGTGTACTATGACCGCTGGATCATGCCCAGCCCCTCCCAATAATCTGCCTACCCGATCCGCAACATGCCGAACCCGAGCACCCGGGAGACAACATACAGTTCGGCATTCGGGGTCCTGGCGACAGATTACCCTATCTACCTTCCTAATAATAGAATCCCCTACCACCACAACCTGTCTAGCCTTCCTAGTGTCCTGGCTCCCAACTGCGCTGGAGAGGCTACTCACCTGGCTGCTAGGAGAGTCAGCCTGCCCCAGAAATGCCTCTTCTGAGCTAATCCCCCCAGCATCCTCACACAAGCTGGCAAACATGTTGGGGTGAACCAGCTCAGAACAAGCCTCCCTAGCTCTCCGACCCCTACTGCCCCTTACACAACTAACCCAGCTCTCTGCCCTAGAAACCTCTTCCCCTCCATCATCACCCTCCTCTACACTGGCCCCAGCTAATGCCTGCTCCGTGAGCAGTAAACTCCGCTCCATGTTGCTTATGTCCCTAAGTGTTGCCAGTTGCCTCTTTAGATCTAATATTATATTTTCCAAAGCAGCAACCTGCTCACATTTGCAGCAGTGGTATGGACCCTGGGGAACTTGCTCCAAGACCGCATACATGCTGCAAGACATGCACTTAGTGGCATTGTCCAACATGCTCTCTAGTGTAAACCACAAAAATAAAAATAGAATAAAATAAAACAAAAAAAGATTTATACTTTACCCTCCTTCTTTGCTTCTAACTCCCACACTTAAGAAGCTTTTTTCACTTTAGAAGCTGCTCCCTTGTATTCGCCTGGCTCACTATTCGCCTGCTCCTTCCAGTTAAATGGTCTTCAAAGTAAAGAGACTCCAAGAGAAGGTTAATTAACTGATTGCAAACAGCCTTGCAAACCTTTTCCCTCCAAACAGTTTTTTTTTTTTTCAACCAATCTTTATCAAAAATGCACAGAAAATAAACAGTGCTCCCCTTGCAGTAAAAATCAAAATATACTTTCCTTCTTTGCTTCTAACTCCCACACTTTAGAAGCTTCTCCCTTGTATTCGCCTGGCTCACTATTCGCCTGCTCCTTCCAGTTAAATGGCCTTCAAAGTAAAGAGACTCCCAGAGAAGGTTAATTAACTGATTGCAAACAGCCTTGCAAACCTTTTCCCTCGAAACAGTTTTTTTTTTTTTTTTTCAACCAATCTTTATCAAAAATGCACACAAAATAAACAGTGCTCCCCTTGCAGTAAAAATCAAAATATACTTTCCTTCTTTGCTTCTAACTCCCACACTTAAGAAGCTTTTTTCACTTTAGAAGCTGCTCCCTTGTATTCGCCTGGCTCACTATTCGCCTGCTCCTTCCAGTTAAATGGCCTTCAATGGCCTTCAAAGATCAGTGGCAGGGAAGGGGTTAAACGCAGGGAATTGCTTTAATAAATTTTTTTTTATTGTTTTATTATTTGTGTGTTGTGTATTTATTGTTTTTTTTAACTTTTACTTACTTTTAGAACTTTGATCTGTCTCTCTCCCTCACTAAAAAAAATGTGAGGAGAGGGAGGCAGATCATAACTGGTCAGATCAATATAGGGTTAATATTGATCTGACCAGTCAGTGGGGATGTTCAGCAGAACATCCCCACTGCCTGTCAGTGTGCCTGGCAGTCACTGATTGCCTCTGTGAAGAGGCAATCGTGTGACAGCCAGAGAGCACAGGAAGCAAGTACTTCCTGCCTCCTGTGCTCTTGCCCTTAGAAGGGCAGCGCCATCTTGGTCACTCAGTGACCAAGATCGTGAATTTTTTTTTTGTGTTTCTGATTGCCTCGACTTGGGAGGCAATCAGAAACACTTTCTGAGCATAGGAAGCGAAAGATTCGCTTCCTATGCTCATTTTTGAAATGCCCGCGTTTTAAAGGCACTGTGCCTTTAAAACCGGCATTTCGATCGCTCTCCGGAGCGATCGAAATGCCGACGGGCATTCTTTTTAGTATTGTACGATGCTTCCACACGGAAGCATCGTTACAATACCATTAGAGCACTGAAAGCGGAAAAACTCCGCTTTCAGTGCTCGTTTTGACACAGGACGGACTAGGTCCGTCCTGTGTCACTAACGCCTCGGCACACAGGACGGACCTAGTCCGTCCTGTGTCGCCAAGGGGTTAAATAGTTTTTCATATTTTTTAATGATATTTTCAATAAATCTTAGTGGGTTATTATTTGGAGCATATATATTGATTAGTGTATAGATTATTCCTTTAATTTTACATATTACTACTTGGTATCTGGCTTCTTTTTCTACGTCTATTTTTGAGGAGAACATAATTACAACCCCCCTAGCTTTCCTTGTTTCCAATGATGCGGCTATGGTGCTTGCTGTATATTTCCCTCTAATGGGGTTCTGATTTCCTTCTAGCCAATGTGATTCTTGTATGAAACATATATCTATTTTTTCTTTTTGTAGTAGTTTATATAAAGCAGATCTTTATATGGACTATTCAGGCCTTGGGTATTTAATGAGAGGAATTTTATCATCTAAATTTGACTTTTTTATGGTAATAGACTGCATCACCCCGTCGACCGACCTTTACACCCTGTACCCAAAACATAAACACATACAACAATAACATATAAATGGGACAGGTCCTATGGTGGACCCATGGACCTTTCCTCTTTTGTGTCGGAGTGGTGTCATGGTTATTCTGGGTTTGTGGCTGTTTTTGTCTTCAGCCTCTAGTGGCCGCTATTGTGGTGTTCCCATTCTACTCCTGTTGTCAGCTGCCTCGTTATCCTCAGCCCTTCCCTATTTAAACCTGAAGCTTATGGCAATCAGTGCCTTTGCATTGCTTTGGTTGCAGCCTGTGATAGTTCCTTGTGTCTAGATCTAGCGTTAGTTTATTGATTTCCAGGTTTTGACTCCTGCTTGATTTTGACTCCGCTGTTTTCTGCCTGCCTCGACCATTTTGCCTGTCTAGTGACCTTGCCTTCTGAATTCCTACGTTGTACCTTGTTCCTGTTTTGTGGATGACCCGGCCTGCTGACTATCCTTCTCCTCCAGTACTCCCTGTGTATCTCTGCTTCAGTGTGCGGTTGCAGTCAGTGTACAAGTCCTGGGTGGTCATTTACCTGCGGCTCAACCATAGGGTATAATACCATTCAGGTGAATAACACTATTCTGTTTCCAAACCTGTTGCAGTAGCTACCTGTCCTGTCTCAGTTCCAGTCTCTGTTACCTGTCCTGCCTCAGTCCCAGTCTCAGCTACCAGTCCTTCCCAGTTATGCATCGTGGGGTGCAGACAGACCCCACACCCTGCCCTGCAACGAGGCTCCTCACTGGCCTGTTATCCCAGGTTGTGACAAGGTGTCAGGGTAGCTGTGACGTTAAGAATATTTGGAAACTCAACTGCAGAAATAAATGACAATCCACACAAGGTACATCGTTTAAGCAATTCTTGTATTAAAGTTTAGCAGCAAAAAGAAGAAAAACTGACTGATATTGATTGCAGAGAAAAAATAAATGGTTTGAAGTAATATGGAAAAATATATGTAACTTGATTGAAGTATAAAGTAAAAAATATGATGGAACACTTGATTGAAGATATGGAAGGTAGTTGCGATTAGGTGATAGAGAAAAATGCAGGATAACAGGGACGGTCCGTATTCAGAGGATTGGAGAAGTACACAATTCGATTCAGGAAGCCAAAGGTCAGGATTGGAGAAATCAGAATGGTCGAGGATATCCAGGTCAGCAACAGGTAATCAAAAATGAAAGTAGCAAGATACTCTAAGGTAGCTTGGAGCTAAGGAGTCAGGAACAACAGCTGCTAGAGACAATACTCAGCGATTTGTGTCTGTTGCAGACTGTTATTTATAGTCACAGGAAGATCGTGTCATTGAAAGGGGCGTGGCCTAATGACGCGCTCGCGAGTAAAAAAAAAAAAGTAAAAATGAAAGCCTGACACAAGGGGATACCCCATACCCTTCATCCCTCTCCCATGCTCCTCCCCCAATCCTGAGCATGTATTCCAAGGTGGCCACACTCAGTA
This sequence comes from Pelodytes ibericus, assembly GCA_036172795.1. Taxonomy (NCBI): domain Eukaryota; kingdom Metazoa; phylum Chordata; class Amphibia; order Anura; family Pelodytidae; genus Pelodytes; species Pelodytes ibericus. Next base: position 54,444,588 of record CM069858.1, on the reverse strand, counting down.
ACTAATTTGTGTGGTATTCCCCCCCCACAAAGGAGGAGTCCAACCGTAGCCATACCGTGTCATAAGCCTCTAATCATTACAACCATTTATTTTATACTTCTTTTTCCATCTACGGAATTATAATCACCAACCAATATCTCAATATTAGGTAGAGAGATGAAGAGTGTGGGAGAAAGTGAGAGGAGGGAGTAAAAGGAGAAGAAAAAATAAAAAAAATTCTCCCCCCTCTTCTTTCTCCCCTCTCCTCTTTTAAATAAAAAGTGTTATGCTTAAATTTTTCCCTCCCTTTCCTTCTTCTTTGTTGCACCTTATTATATAGTATATATTATCTCATATCTTTAGTGGTTTAAAAAAAAAAAAAATTTGTGTCTCATTACGTGGTTATCAGTGTAATAGGTGCTTTTTAATCAATATTTACATTCTTCCCCCCTCCTCCCTTTAGTGCTTCATATGTTTATATTAATTATAATCTCCATTACAGTGATGTGTATTTTATGTTTACTAATAATGCTTATATCTTTATTTTAGTCTAAGCCTACAACAAGTGCCTTATAGTTAATAATTCTGTATCTTTCTCTCTTAACTCATCTCTCCACCTTGTCCCTCCCCTTCCTTAAGGATGGAAAAAGGGTGGGAGAAGGAAAAGGGAAAGGAGAAGAGAGGAAAGAGGAAAAGAGAAGGGAAAAAGAGAAAAGAGAAAAAAAAAAAAAAAAGAAACAATACCCCTAACCATAGCCTTAATCGTTCACAATTTACTTCTACTATACCCATAACAAATCTAGCTTTAGTATAAATTGATATGTCATCGACACATTTCCTCAGTGTAGCTACCATAGATAGTAAAAAAAAAAAAAAATGGAGCAATACCCCTAACCATAACCTTAATCGTTCACAGTTTACTTCTAATATTGCCATAACAAATCTAGCTTTAGTATAAATTAGTATATCATCACCACATTTCATCAATGTAGCCCTCAGAAAAAAAAAAGAAATGAAACAATACCCCTAACCATAGCCTTAATCGTTCTCAATTTACTTCTACTATTCCCAAAACAAATCTAGCTTTAGTATAAATTGATATGTCATCGACACATTTCCTCAGAGTAGCTACCATAGATAGTAAAAAAAAAAAAATGGAGCAATACCCCTAACCATAACCTTAATCGTTCACAGTTTACTTCAAATATTCCCATAACAAATCTAGCTTTAGTATAAATTGGTATATCATCACCATATTTCATCAGTGTAGCCATCAAAAAACAAACAAAAACAAATAACAAAAAAAAAACAGATTTTCCCCCTCTACCACTCCTCCCCTCCCCCCAGTTCGCCACATTATAATCAAAGTGTCTCTAAAGTTTTTCTATTATAGTTGTTTGGTTATTCTTCCATTCTTGAGCCCTTGTAATTGAGTCCAGAATATGGGTTTTATCATTATGCCATACTATTAACTTGGGAGGAAACCCCCACATGTATCTTATTTTTTCCTCCCTAAGAAAATCTGTTATCGGCTTAAATGATTTCCTTTTTTGTCTTGTCATTAGGGATAAGTCTTGGAAGAAAAGTAACTGCGCATATGCAGGATTCGTTGGTTTATAGTCTCTTGAGGCTTTAAATATTTTTGCCGTACATTAAACGAGGAGAACCTAATGATTACATCTCTTGGTGTTTCTTTCCCCATATCTTTTTGGTTTTTATAGTCTGTGAGCTCTTTCAATTATATTTTCATTTATTCCTTCTTCCATGCCCATATCCCAAAATATATTCAGTAGTAATGGAATTAATGCTGTTTTTTCATTAGATTCGGATATTCCTCTAATACGCAGATTTTTCCTTCTGGTACGGTCCTCAGCATCTGCCACTTTTTCTTCAAGCTTCTGTACTTTTTCCTCCAGGTCTTTTATGGATAGTGTGGTAATTTCTTGTTGTAACTCCATGTCTTCAATCTTTTGTTCTATGGTAGTTAGTCGATTTATCACTTTTGCTATGTCCCCTTTGATATCCAAAAAATAGTTTAGTTCTTGCTTGATCTGTTTTAGTTGATCTTCTGCCGTTTTTGATACACTGTTGCATTTTTTCGTATGAGGGTATTTGGTCCTGTTTCTTGTTTTTTTTCAGCTGTTATCTTTGAATCTTCGCTTTCTTCCTCTAGTGAATTTGTAGAGTCTAGGATAGAGTTGTCTAACGTTTTATCAGTTTTTTTTTGTATTTGTGGTGAGAATAGTGAAGCCATCTTCTTTTCCTTTTTTGTGTCTGCGTCTAGCCTTTTATCTTTCGTTTTATCCAGTTTGGTATCTGCTCCCTTTCTTTGGGACATTTTAATAATAAATATTAGTTCTTTCGTTTTTTATTCTACTGATTTTTGGTAGGGGGCTGCTAAGGTTCAGTTTGTACTTCACCTTTTCCCCTTCCTTTCCCTCCCGCTTAGTCCTTCCCTATGCCTTTCAGATCAAAGGACTTCCAAAATATTCAGCAATTATAATCAGTGTTTCTTTCCAATATATTTTTTAGGCGTGTTTGATATTGTCATTAAGCAATTTAGCATTCCCTAAAATATAATTAGGGTGCACTCTCCTTCTTCTGTGGATATTGAGGGAGGTCGCGGTTTTTTCAGTCATCAATCAGTAGTGACCTGTGTGTAACTGCGTTTGTCACAGGTCTTTTAACCAGCCTGATAGGCAAGACACCACACAATAGTCTTATCCTTCTTTGTGTTTACCATACATTTGTGTAGATAGAAGAGGCAAGCAATAGGGAAGTGTGGCTTTAATAGTTCAGCAGCTCACTATTCCCACTGGGTGTTTTAAGTTTTCAGGACTCATTGAGGAGCTCAGACTTTTTTCAGTCATCCAACATTAGTGGCTTGTGTGCAACTGCGTTTATCCCAGGTCACTTAAACATATATATGATAGAAATTTTATGTTTTTATAGAACCTGATAGGTAAGGCACCACGCACTAATCTTATCCTTTTTTATGTTTGTCATACATTTATATAGGCAGCAAAGAAAGCAAATAGAGCAGTGTAGCTTTAATTGTTCAGCAGCTAAATATTCCCACTGTATATTTTAAGTTTTCAGGGCTCATTAACCCCTTAACGACAGATGACGTGCCAGGCACGTCACGGCAAATCGAGGACTTGCCGACAGGTGACGTGCCTGGCACGTCATGCTCTAAACTGAGTAAAGAAAGCGACCAGCGGTCGCTTTCTTTACTCTAACGGTGTTGCTACAATGCCTCTAGGTAGAGGCATTGTGCAACACCCCCCAAATGTGCAGGGGCGCGCTACGATCACTCCACGGAGTGATCGTAGCAGCCATTTAAAAATGGCTGCGCCCGCTGCACACATGTGCTTAGAAAGCGAACGATCGTTCGCTTTCTAAGCATCTCCGGTGTTGTTAAAGTGCCTCGCTAGCGAGGCACTTAACAACACCTTGATGCTCCCCAGAACCGATGGTGGTCGCTCTCCTGAGCAACCCCATCGGTTCAGTAGAAGGGAACGCTGCCTATACAGGCAGCGCTTCCCTTCTAATGGCAAGAGCATCGGAAGTGAAAGTATTTCACTTCCGATGCTCTAGGGGGAGCCAATCGATGCCGGCACAACAGATCTATGTGATCTGTGTGCAGGCATGTATGGTAAGTGCTCTGATGAGCACTTACCATACAGTCAAAGGCAATATTAGCAAATATTGCCTTTGACAAGTATTGATCTGCCTCCCTCACCTTACTAGTTTTAGTAAGGGAGAGAGACAGATCAGATAAAGTAAAAAATAAAAATAAAATAATAAAACAAATATTTAATAAAATTTTAAACACCAAGGGCTTTTATAAAAGCCATTTAACCCCTTCCCTGCCATTGATCGCTGTGTACGCAGTGATCATACACAGCAGCACATTTTTTGCTGTCTGTGCATTTTTTAGGGGTTAATTTTTTTTACTGTAATTCATTACAGTATAAAAAAAAGCTCTTTTAAGAGAGATTAACCCCTTTCTTGCTGTAGATCACTGCCTAAGCAGAGATCTGACGCAAATGCAGCAATCTTGCTGCAGAAGCATTTTTAATTTTTTTAAAACTTTTTTATTACACCCGTCACGTGTTAATTATACCCGCTAGGGGACTACGTTTAACGTAAAAATTTTTAAAATAAGAGCTATTAACCCCTTCCTTGCCGTATATCACTTCCTAAGCAGCACATATGGTCACTGCCTAAGCAGTGCATATGGTCACTGCCTAAGCAGCGCATATGGAGCAATCTAGTTGCAGAAGGATTTTTTTTGTCAGACTCGCTAGGGGTTAATTATACCCACTAGGGGATTACGTGTATTCCTTTTGAAGCTGTCTGAACACGTGTATAGCGATCAGTAACAGCCGATCAGTGGCAAAGGTGGTTTGGTGATTTCTCAGATGAGCATCACCATTCGTCTGGTTCGATCAATATTGGTAAATATTGTTCTGACCCATATGGATCTGCCTCCCTCTCCTCACTTGAGTTTTAGTGAGGGAAAGAGACAGATCTGTATAACATAATTTTTTAATTGTAATAAATTAAATTAAATGTTAAAAAATTGTGAGTCCCAAGGGCTTTTATAAAAGCCATACCCTTTGTATAGTGTAGTGTATTAACCCCTTCCCTGCCACTGATCACTGCACAGCAGAACATTTTTTCTTGTCTGTGCATTTTTAGGGGTTAATTTTTTTGTACAGTACTACAAAGGCTCTTATAAGAGCTATTAACCCCTTCCTTGCTCTACATGTTCAAATTGCAAGTTTGAAAATCAAAAAGCGCACCTCTCAAATGTAGCCTTTCAACACCCAACAAAGCTGGCAAAGCTATGCATGGGTGGTATCCCTGTGCTCGGGAGATGTTGCTGAACATATATTGTGGTATTTTTTGTCAGTGACACATACCGAAATATGTGAATTTGTGTCTAAAGTACAATGTATGTGGGAAAAAATACACAATAAAATGACTACCACAAACTTTGACAAAGGCTGGTGGTAGAATTGGTGCATGGAAAGTGTTAAAATAACACCATTTAAAATAGCCTAGGGTGTCTACTTTTACAAAATATATACTTTTTGGGGTAAAATACACTGTCCTACTTTAAAAAAAAGTCCCAAATGAAAGATGGGCTCAGGCTGGCTACACGTCAATATTCCAAGTTGAAAATGCGCACCTTCACAATGTGGCACTTTTAGCCCCCAAACAACCCAACAAACCTATGCATGGGTGGTATCCCTGTACTCAGGAGATGTTGTTGAACACATATTGGGTTATTGTTTGGCAGTGACACATACCAAAATCTGTGAATTTATGTCTAAAATACAATATTTGTGAAAAAAAAACCACACAAATTACTACCACAAACTTTGACAAAGGCTGGTGGTAGAATTAGTGCATGGAAAGTGTTAAAATACCACCATTTGAAATAGCGTAGGGTGTCTACTTTTAAAAAATATATGGGTTGATGGGGTAAAGTACACTGGCTGGTTTCAAATATGTCCCAAATGGGACATGGGTGCAGGCGGTCTGCATGTCAAAATTTCAATTTGGAAAACCAAAAACTGCACCTACCAAATTTGGCCTTTTACCCCCCAAACAACCCAACAAACCTATGCATGGGTGGTATCCCTGTACTCAAGAGATGTTGCTGAACACTTATTGGGGTGTTATTTGGCAGTGACACATACCAAAATCTGTAAATTCATGTCTGAAGTACAAGGTTTGTGAAAAAAAAACACAAAAAAATTACTACCACAAACTTTGACAAAGGCTGGTGGTAGAATTAGTGCATGGAAAGTGTAAACATACCACCATTTGAGATAGCCTAGGGTGTCTAGTTTAAAAAAATATATGGGTTGATGTGGTAAAATACACTGGCTGGTTTCAAATATGTCCCAAATGGGACATGGGTGCAGGCTGTCTGCATGTCAAAATTTCAAATTGGAAAACCAAAAACTTCACCTCCCAAATTTGGCCTTTTAACCCCCAAACAATCCAACAAACCTATGCATGGGGGGTATCCCTGTACTCAAGAGATGTTGCTGAACACTTATTGGGGTGTTATTTGGCAGTGACACATACCAAAATCTGTAAATTCATGTCTGAAGTACAAGGTTTGTGAAAAAAAAACACAAAAAAATTACTACCACAAACTTTGACAAAGGCTGGTGGTAGAATTAGTGCATGGAAAGTGTTAAAATACCACCATTTTAGCCTCGGGTGTCTAGTTTAAAAAAAATATATGGGTTGATGTGGTAAAATACACTGGCTGGTTTCAAATATGTCCCAAATGGGACATGGGTGCAGGCGGTCTGCATGTCAAAATTTCAATTTGGAAAACAAAAAACTGCACCTCACAAATTTGGCATTTTAGCCCCCAAACAACCCAACAAACCTATGCATGGGTGGTATCCCTGTACTCAGGAGAAATAGTAGAATCTATTTAGCATGTTTTTTCGTTCGCTATTGTCGATGAGGAGAAGTTGTTTCAAATAAAAACAAAGAAATGTGTGTGTTTTTTTTTTTTTTACCATATTTTATTATTTTTTTTTAATAATATGATAAGATATGATCAAAAATATGGCATCCATAGAAAGCCCTTTTTGTCCCGATAAAAACAATATATAATATGTGTGGGTACAGCAAATGACGAAGAAGAAAATTACTGCTAAACACAAACAGCACAGAAATGTTAAAATAGCCATTGTCCAGAAAGGACAAAAATGTTTCAAAGGCTCTGTCCTTAAGGGGTTAAGGAGCTCAGACTTTTTCCAATCGTCAATCATTAATGACTTATGCGCAGCTGCGTTTGTCACAAGTCACTAATGCATATATATGGTATATATATATTTTATGCAGTCTGGTAGGCAGAACAGCACGCAGCAGTCTTATTCTTTTTACATACACTTGTGTGGATGGGAAAAAAGCAGAAAAAAAATAAGGAGGTGCGTCTTTAACAGTTCATCTGCTCACAATTCCCCTTGTGTATTTTCAATTTGTAGGACTCACGGTTCTGGAGCTTCCTTTTTTATTTAAATCCTCTGCTGTGCTCCACTTTACGGCTACATGTGGTTTTATTGCCTTCAACTGATTTCCCCATGTGTTAGACAAGGTCCGGCATGGTCAGCGTTGCAGCGATCGAGCCACCTCAGGGTCGCAGCTCCGTTTGGTGGGTCCCGGTGTCTTCTCTTTCGTGTAGTGGGTTTGGAAATTGCGTCCCGTCGTTGCCGAATCGCTACCCGGCTGGGATCAGGCTTTTGTTTCCACGAGGCTCTAACCGCTCCAGTCACTCTGCATTCAGGCTACGGCGCTCCTCCTTCCTAGTGCCGTGACGTCATTACGTAATGACACTGCCCCCAGGATGAATAGAGCGTTATCCGTCTCTCCCCATAGACTTCTATGAGGATAGCGCCTCTTTTTGACAAGTTATCATGAAGTGGAGGAGCTTTGTCATTATCAGTGAAGGCATGCAAAGGGTTGATAAACCCTGCACCAGATACAGATCCATACCAACCACATATAAACCAACCACACTAGATATAGCCTCACTGCACCAAATATAGATCCACTGTGCCAGATATAGACCCACAACACCAGATATTAACCCACGGTACCAGCTAAAAACCCATGACACAAGATATAAACCACAGCACCAGATAAATATCCAGAGCTCTAGCTGAAACTCCACAGCAACAGATAGAACAACATAGCACAGATATAACCCCATAGCACCAAATACAACACTATAGCACACAATATAACCCAACAGCACCAGATACAACACTATAGCACACAATATAAGCATACGGCACCAGATACAACACTATAGCACACAATATAAACACAAAGCAACAGATTCCCTAAACACCCAAATTCCTAAATCCATGACATTTCTTTATCTCTTTCTCCATCATTTTATGTGTTTTATTTCTCCATGCCTGTGACCTCTTTTCACCTACATTTTATCTTTTCTGCCCCATGTCATCCTATTTTGTTTGCAATCTGCTTCCATCTATCACATTATTTTATCCTCCATTATCTGTTCTGCCCCATCCACTTGTCACCATGTTGATGTGAGCAGAGCCTGGTCAGAGGAGCTGCTCAGACTGGACAAATGGAGACCTCAGGGAAATGGGAGGGACCTACTTGGATTTACACCTCTTTACTCTTCCATGTACCTTGGCTGTTTTGTTTTTTTAAAGCTTCCTACCTGTTACAGAGGCTCAGCTATGGTCTCTGAGTATCTTCCCCTGTTTCCTCCATGATGTTGCACTGCAGGCTCTCTTCTGTCAGTCATGCTGCCACATGGAGGGCTGAGGGGCGGGGCTATAACTTCATATCCCCGGGCACCCCTGTCATTGGCTCTCCATGCAGCATGACTGACAGCTGCATATTCTTAAATTAGAGGGGCAACGATTTAAAAGTAATATCAGGAAGTATTACTTTACTGAGAGGGTAGTGGATGTATGGAATAGCCCCCCAGCAGAATTGGTAGAGGTAAACACAGTCAAGGATTTTAAGCATGCGTGGTATAGACACAAGGCTATCCTAGCTATAAGACCGGGAACGGGGGACTAATAAAAGTATTCAAAAAAAGTTGGGCAGACTAGATGGACCGAATGGTTCTTATCTGCCGACACATTCTATGTTTCTATGTGCATTTTACCTTTGAACATGCAAAAAGTGGAATACCAATAGTTTATGTCTTTCTATAAGGTTTTTTTTTCTTCTCTCTCTTCCTTTTTCTTTCTTTTTTTTTTCTTTTCATTTTTTAATGATTTCATTTCTTTATTACAAAATTACAAAATACATAACAACACATATGCTGTCCTACATAATATTCAACATTTCATCATGCTATTTCATATCATTATGTTCTAGACAACAATAAACAATGATTGAGCTCCAGAGAGGGGGAGACATCTCATCTTGGCCAGACCTGTCAGCTTCATATCTTTCTTGCAATACATTTTTTTCTTTCCCCCCATCCTTTCTTTCTCCTCTATCGCTTATTCTTGCAGAGAGAAAAGGGGAGGGGGGATAGAGAGAGATAAGGGGAGGGGGGATGGAGACAGACAAGGGCAGGGGGGATGGAGACAGACAAGGGGAGGGGGGAGACAGACAAGGGGAGGTGGAGAGAGAGAGGTTTGGGGGGAGGGAGAGAGAGACAACGCTGGGGGGGGGGGGAGAGACAGCTGGGGGAGGGGGAGAGAGGCCGCATTGGCACATAAAAGGAAATAAAAACAAGAAATGCATTTGTATAATATCAATTTTTTATTAAATATTAAAAAGCAATTTACATATATACAAGTTAAACTTTTTTTCACAAATAGGGTAGTCTTATATTCAGGCTTTTAGTTTTTTTCCTAAAGGAATATACAAAGTTTGGGGGGTCGTCTTATAATCAGGGTCGTTTTATATTCAAGCAAATACGGTATATATATATATATATATAAATTTTACATTTTTATATAGAGTGACACCTTTTAACACCCAGCTAATATTTATAATGATCAGGTTCTGTGAAAGAGCCGTATAAAAAAAAACACTTCACTCTGGTCTCCTGAGTGTGACATATTTATGGGGCTCCAGTGTGGGGCATATTTACGGGGCTCTTGTATGTGGAATAATTAATGGGCTCCTGTGTGTGGCATATTTATGGGGCTTTATATGTGGCATATTTGTGGGGCTAAGCATTTGCCCAGCTCCCAGCCCCCTTTTTGATAGGGGTTTCAGAACTGCTTGCCCTGACCCCAAATGTATATTATGGAGGCTGGCGCCCAGCCCCATTTATCATTAGGGTTACTTCCCCTGCCCTCCCATGATTTTAATAGGGGCCAGGTTTTTCATCTTTTTTTTCATTTATAGAGCCAGCGGCAGTCTACTGGTCTCAGGTGGACTTTTTGTTATAATAATAAAAATAATAAATAATTATAATTATTATTTATTTTGGGGGGAAGGATTTTGTCTATTTTCACAGAATAACCAGTCCTCCCGACATGAGTGTCTATTGTCCACATAGAAGCCTATGAACCATAGAACTCTATGGGGAGGATAGAGGCTACTATTTTGACCAAAAAGCCACACTTGGTGCTTGCTTTTCTCAAAGAAAATTGAAGCTACCTGAGTCAACCGTTTAAATTTGCTTATTTGTTAAACCAATGACTACAAATTGAATATTTTCTTTATGTAGATTTCTACATCGATAAACCACTGTAGGAAAATGGTGCATTATTGTCAACATAGCAGAATTAAAGAGTAATAAACTACAAATAATGTGTTACTTTTAACAGTGAGGAAGGTGTTGATCTCCCATAGTAACCAGCCTCTAATATATGCAAGGTTTCATGTGGAAATGCTACACAGATCTCATAACTGGCTGCTTCCTTCTTCCTTTTGGTCTAAATATTGTAAATTGTCAGTTCATCACTATTCACTGAATCAACCCACTAATGGTTCAAATTAGTGTTGAAGGTAATATTTTTTCTTTTAAGTATGCACAGAGTTTATTAAGAGGATATTGTAAAATGAAATTAGTTTTCAATGGAACAGCTGCTGCTGAATATAATTAAACAATATTTCCATTCATTCCTGCCTGTACAGCATCATTTGTTTTGGGCATGCAGATTTACTGTTATACGAAAGACAATTTGTTAATGTGTATGAATAAAAAAAAGTAAGCATGCATGAAATATCATATTCATGATATTCATTCACTGGCTGCATGCAAGGAGGATTTAGGTCCCCTGGTGGTCTGCACTGAAAAAAAGATTAAGAAAAAAAAATCCGCACCTTTAAAAAAAAAAAAAAACGTGCTTGCAGGTAGAGACGGAGGTGAAAAGGGATCGGAAGATCCCCCTCATCTTCCCTCTGCCGGCAGGCTGCACGTGGATCCGAACAGGTAACACAGAGAAACCTCTGTGCTGCCTGTTCGACTCCCCGTGCAGTGAGACAGTGCCCGTCACGTGACCGCCACGCAGACGTCATACGCACGCCTGGTCACGTGACCTGTCGGCACAACCGCCTGGGAGCCGAACAGGCAGCATAGAGGACAACATGCTGCCTGCCACTAGCCACCAGGGTAAAGGGTAATTGCTGGGGAAATGATGGGGGGGGGGGGGGGCAAAATTACTGGGGCATATTAATGGGAAATAACACTTGCATATTATTGCCAAATTTACTGGGGCATACTAAATGGCAATTAACACTGGCATATTAGTAGGCAAATTGGCTGGGGCATATTAGATGGCAAATAACACTGACATATTATTGGGCAAATTAGCAGGGGCATATTAAATGGCAAATAACACTGGCATATTATTGGGCACATTTACTGGGGCATACTAAATGGCAAATAGCACTGGCATATTATTGGGCAAATTTACTAGTGCATACTAAATGTCAGTTTAGTGGGAATTGTGGCAATTGTGGGAGTTTAAATGGCAAATAACACTGGCATATTATTGGGCAAATTGTCAGGGGCATATTAAATGGCAAATAACACTGGCATATTATTGAGCACATTGGCTGGGGCTTATTAATGGCAAATAACACTGGCATATTATTGGGCAAATTGACAGGGGCATATTACATGGCAAATAATACTGGCTTAATATTGGGCAAATTGGCTGGGGCATATTTAATGTCAGAATAACACTGGCATATTATTGGGGAAATTGGCTTGACTTATTAATGGCAAATAATACTGGCATATTATTGGACAAATTGGCAGGGAAATATTAATGACAAATAATATTGGCAATGTGTATGTAATGGGGTGATGGAGGCATGTAAATTGGGTGATGGGGCATGTCCTTGGTGTGCAACATGGGTTATGGGTCATGTCGTGGGTGTGCATCGTGGGGAAGGGGGTGGCAAAATTTGTCTGCCTAGGGCAGCACAAAACCAAGTTACACCACTGGGGGGCACCCCTATCAGTCTCTTGCAGAACAAAAGGGTTCCTCTGAATCCCGGTTAAGAAAAGCTGATACAAAACATCCACCTGTACCATACTTGTAATGTGTATAATAAATAATAAATACACAACACATTTGGAAGGAAAGCAGAAATCCTATAAATAAAAAATCTAGCTAGCTAGCAAGCTAGCTAGCTATGAAACAACTGGGTTTTCTTTCAGTGCTAATATCTTGTTAACACAATTATTATCCATAATTAAACTTAAATAAACACAAAATAGCAAAAATTATTTGGTGGTGCCCCTTCACCTAATCAATAGTATGAATGAAAACTGTTGTTAGCTGTATTATATTATTGTATTATTATTATTATATATCATATTCACCAGGCAGAAAAATATGTATCAAAATACAAATATAGAAATACATTATTGTGTATAATAATAGTAACACTCAATATAATTTAAACATCACACACATATTTTTCATTTCCATCCTCCTACTTTATTGTTCATGTACTTTTTTTTGTCTTCTCTTTTTTATTCATTTGCACAACCGGAACTTGCATGTTATCACATACCTGCACTGAAGACATCTGATGTTCAGATGTCTAGGTAAGGTACTGGAAGAACTGAGGTCCATATTTATCTAAAGAAAAAAACAATTCACTGACACTTGTTATGTTTACAAATTTGCCACTGACTTGATTCCAAAATAAGCAAACATTCAGTGACTTGATAAATGTTTAATATCAGTTGATGCAGGATCCAGGTACCATGGAAACAACTGCGAAAAATTGGAAGATTTTGATATTATTATCATTACAGAAAAGTCAGGATTTTATAAAAACACATGGAGGCGAATATTATGCTTTATCTCGCTCTACTGTTCCCATAGCAGCAAGTAAAACAACTAAACAGACTTAAAAATATACCACAACTGTCACTTTAATGTTACTTTTTAACTCTCAACTGCATTTTGTTTTAAATATATTTATGTATCTCCATTAATTCTCTACCTGCTGGAACTTCAAGGAAGTGAGTCAACTAACGTATGTTAAATTTCATATGGCGTCAATCAGTTATTGCCACTACTCATATGTCTGCTGTATTCTGTATGTTTAGAACCCCGTGTCTCCACCAATATGTCTGCTGACTAACTGAAATAACTGCTGGCACACACAGACCATAAACAGGAATTTATTCAATATGGTAAATTGTTTGCAATATCTAATACGTGTAAAAACCAGTATTCACCCTTTTACATTCTCAGAATTATAATTTAGTGATACAATCCCCCAGTTTAAAGAGATAATATGAGCCTCCAGTTTTATAACATATGTAAAATGTTGTCAAACCTTTACAAAAGCTCCCTGGAGCTTTAACATTGCAACAATAAACTGATCTTCTAGTACAGGTGTGTTAAACTACTGTCCACCAGCTTCTGTTGTCCCAGTAGAAACTATGCTCGCAAGCTTATGAGCTAGACAGAGTTGTGAAGAGAAGACATACAAGTTGAGTAAAAAGGAAGAAAGAGTAGGTGGTGGCAATAACAGTGCATTATGGGAAGTTGGTAGGTAGGTGGGTTTCACCAAAGAAGCCACTTTACTTGTTCATGTCAAAGATGAATAGTGGCTTTAACATGTATAAAAGCCATGACAAAGCCATTCATTTGTGTCATGGGTGGCTTCTGTTCTCTTTGAGTAGTCCAGGCAGGCTCTTGGAAGACTGCCTCACTTTGAGAATATATATTTGAAAATGCTTGTTCTTCGACTCTATTAACCATCTAAATGTGACATGAAGAATATTTAAGTGAACGCTGCTTTGGACTAGAGATGCAATAACCATAGACATTTTGGAAATGTCTTCCTATTCAACAAACAGAATTTGCAGGAGATTCCAAGGAACAATGATGTCAGCATGATTTGGAAAACATGCAGAGTTACAGAGATCATCTTTTATCCAACTTACCCAAAATAGCATTTTTTTTTTTGCATATTTGTTTCATAAATTACATTTCCATTTTAATTAGTGAGCAAGTTCCTGTAATTTCCATGATAATTATCATCATTTACTTCCAGTCAATGTGATTCAGCAATTGGAGCCAGCTGCATTAACTTTGTTTTATGATAGCTGGCAATCTTTATTCAGAAAAGCACTTCTCTCTGTGTGATTTAAAATGTGTTTCTTTTCATTCATTTAACTACACTTAGTACTCATTAGCTATTGTTCGGCGCAATGTGTATATAACCATAGAATTTAAAAGATACCAAGCAGAACAGACATTTAATTTTGGAAAAGGCCAGGGTTAAAAAGGTTAGTAATTACTCTTTCACTTGTTATATTGTTGTTATTATGCTACAAGAAAAGAAAATTGTAATGGAATCTTAATAACGCAGATAATGGAGACAAAACGACTATAAATAAGATCAAATGTGACTTTGTCACAGCATGTAAATTATGAAGCAAAATATCTGCAAAATACATTAAAAGATAAAAATGAATATACTTTTCAGAGTACTTTTTTTTTTTATAATTATCAAAGTCAAGATCTATAGAGAGTTGGAAATCCACTAAATCCAAGAATCTGATGAGTGTAAGCCATATTACTATTTGCTAATTGGGAATATGGCAATGCTAACTTTTTATTAATACATTTGTCAGCTTTCTTGTTAGAATGATGACATTTAATTATTTTTACATTTTTATAACACACAGATTAATTAAATCACTACAAGGATTTAAAAATAACAGGTATAGTGTTATTTTCAAAAATATAGTATATACTTAGTATAATTCATTTATATCACATTTGCTTAAATTGAATTTCAGTTATGTCACAGTCATCCATTTTTCCTCTAAATTTTCTTTAAAATTTATCTTTTTTACTTTTCTTTTCAACATTATCAAACAAATTCCATACATATTATATATATTATATAGTATATACTCGAGTATAAGCCGACCCGGATATAAGCCGAGGCACCTAATTTTACCACAAAGAACTGGGAAAAAATATTGACTCGAGTATAAGCCTAGGGTGGGAAATGAGGCAGCTACTGGTAAATGTAAAAAATTAGGATAGATACCAATAAAATTACATGAATATTTATTTCAAAGAAAAACAATAACCTAGCTCTGTAAGTGGAAAAGGGGGTCAACAAAAACAATATGGTATCAAAAATACCGTAACTTTAAAAGTACAACAACCTTAGCTCAATCAGCAACCAAGCTAACACACAAGAGCTAAAATCCATCAAAACTGGAGTTCTCCTCCTCATCATCTGTATGTCCAAACAGAGCTTCAGCTGGTGTGAGGTTATCAGCATAGACATTGTCATCATCACTGAGTTCACAGTCATCACCATCACTGCTGTCGTTCTCATACAAAGCGCTGTCTTCACTGCCATCCATAGCATTACTAATGCCACATTTCTTGAAGGCGCGTTGCACCAGGTCCTCTGGGATCTCTTCCCATGCATCACGAACCCACTGTGCTATCAATTCTATGTCTGGCTTCCTCAGATTTCCAACTTTTGTCAGTCGAGCTTGACCAGAAGACATCCATTCATGCCACATCTTTCGCACACGGTGTTTGAAAGGTTTGTTTAAACACACATCTAGGGGCTGCAATACAGATGTAAGCACACCTGGAATAACTGCCAAAGTAACTTGAGAAGACTTTGCCAATTTTTTTATGTCATCAGATGTGTGGGCTCTGAACATATCCCAAACTAGCAATGATGGTTTTTTCTTTAAGGCTGCTCCTGGTCGTCCGTTCCAAATTTCTTCCAGCCATTTTTTTGTTCCGTCTTCATCCATCCAGCCTTTAATATGTGCACGCACTATAATTCGTGGTGGGAATTTTACCTTTTTAGGCAAGGTCTTTCTTTTAAAAATAATGACAGGCCGCAGCTTAGTTCCATTTGCCAAGCGTGACAGAACGACTGTGAAATGTTTTTTTTTTTCATTTCCTGTGGTTCTTAGTAAAATAGTTTTGTCTCCCAAACTTGCCACAGTTCTGTTGCTTGGAAGATCAAAGGTCATAGGCGTTTCATCCACATTCCCAATATCTCCCAGGTCATAGTTATGGATCCTTCTTTGTTTTATGATGAATGAATGGAATGACATCACTTTTTCATCAAGGTCTTTTGGCAGCTTCTGTGAAATCTTCGTTCTTTGCCGCATACATAGGGCAAACCTATTCATGAAGCGGGTACACCATCCTGCTGATGCAACAAAATTTTCAGTGCCTGGTGTTTTAAATTTGTCATCTTTAGCCATTTGAAGGGCACGTAAGCGAATTCCCATGCGTGTTACACAGTAACCATTTTGACGACACTCCATAACCCATTTATGCAATTCAGTCTCTAGAGCCCCATATGAAGTCGTTAAACCACGTCGAGCTTTTTTTGCCTTTGGAATCTTTTCCAAGTCAGCTTTCATTTTCCGCCACTCCCTTACTTGTTTTTCGTCAACACAAAATTCCCTACTTGCAATACTGTTATTGCTTTCTTCTGCTCTTGACACAACCTTAAGTTTTAAACCAGCTTCATATGACCTGCGTTTTGGTTTTGGTCCAGGATTAGAGGTACCGATATTGGGATCCATTTCTAACAGGATAAAAAAAAGAATTTTCAGGATGGTGGGGCGCCAGGCCCCGTCCCTCCTTTTTGACCCCTCTTACTTCTCATTAGCCCCACTCCTTATAGAATCCACCCACTCCATCCCCTGTATTCCACATATTGTGTAAGGAGTATACATCTCAGCGTCATAAGTGGGGTATATTGCAGCCAGTAACACAGTATGCAGCCAGTACACAGGTATTGTAATATGCCATTTAATATTCCAGGATATTGCCCCCAATATGCCATTTAATATGCCAGAATATTGCCCCCAATGTGCCATTTTAATATGCCAGGATATTGCCCCCAATATGCCATTTAATATGCCAGGATATTGCCCCCAATGTGCCATTTTAATATGCCAGGATATTGCCCCCAATGTGCCATTTCAATATGCCAGGATATTGCCCCCAATGTGCCATTTTATATGCCAGGATATTGCCCCCAAATGGGCCATTTTAATATGCCAGGATATTGCCCCCAATATGCCATTTAATATTCCAGGATATTGCCCCCAATATGCCATTTTAATATGCCAGGATATTGCCCCCAATGTGCCATTTTAATATGCCAGGATATTGCCCCCAACGTGCCATTTTAATATGCCAGGATATTGCCCCCAATGTGCCATTTAATATGCCAGGATATTGCCCCCAATGTGCCTTTTTAATATGCCAGGATATTGCCCCCAATGTGCCATTTTAATATGCCAGGATATTGTCCCCAATGTGCCATTTAATATGCCAGGATATTGCCCCCAATGTGCCATTTTAATATGCCAGGATATTGCCCCCAATGTGCCATTTTAATATGCCAGGATATTGCCCCCAATGTGCCATTTTAATATGCCAGGATATTGCCCCTAATGTGCCATTTTAATATGCCAGGATATTGCCCCCAATGTGCCATTTAATATGCAAGGATATTGCCCCCAATGTGCCATTTAATATGCCAGGATATTGCCCCCAATGTGCCATTTTAATATGCCAGGATTTTTGTTTAAAAAAACACACTTTGTTGACCGCGTGGCTGGAGGGGAGCGCATAACGCTTCCCTCACAGCCACGGACCTTCAGAGCACCGGGAGACGGAGCAGGAATGAGGTAAGTTTTAGATTTTTTTTTTCTCCAGACACCGACTCGAGTATAAGCCGAGGGGGGCATTTTTCAGCACAAAAAATGTGCTGAAAAACTCAGCTTATACTCGAGTATATACGGTAGGTTTCAATGAGAATTATTTTATGTCTGTTTGTTCTCGTTGGACTTAAATAATTTCTACACATTCCTACAACATTCTAACAATGACATAAAAAATATCCTAGTTTCAAGTATAGATCTTTATATTCATATGTGTGTGGCGTTTACTGGGCGAGGGTGGTTGATCCCACGGGGGGGGGGGGAGTGAGGAGTTTGGGTAAGACAGCTTAATCCATGTTTACAAAATACGTTTGTATTTTATTATATCAGAATAGGTAGCATAAAATCCCCTCTCCATAGTGCACTGAAAATTTTACTGATTTATTATTTACTGCCAAACCAGGATCTCCTTCCTTCTTCAGTATTTGGCGTTGCCCATCCTAACGGCAATAAAGATGTTAACTATCAGAATTTTGTCTGTCTTATAGGATGTGGGTAGATCAAAGAAGAAGATGCCCCTCTTAGTAAACCAAGAGTGTTATTTTTAATCATGATCCAGAGCAGCACATTCCCACCATATATGGTACATCATTTCAACTGCTGCGCAGCATCTCCAACATTCTCCAGAAACGGACCATCGGAATTTGTTTAACTGTACCGGAACCATGTACCAATGTGTAATGATTTTCATGTGCTGCTCCTGTAAAGATAGGAGGTGACATGCGCAACTTTGGCCCGGCGATGTGGCCTACCTCGCAATCACGCCATTAGCGGATCCCGGACTTCCAGATGCTGCCCTGAAGATGGACCCCCGGCGCAGGGAAATCTGGGGTCTCCGGGCCTGACAATAAGTTTTATTTGATGTTTCTTCTGTATAAGTTTATCTGATTAATACCTTCTATATGCTTGTGAATTTTAAAAATCCTTATTAAAGGTTCTATTGCTAAGTAACAAAATAGTGATGATACAGGGCAGGGGAAAAAGATTGTTTACTGTGATGCTGGCTCTGTGCAAGTTGTACAAAGCACAGAACAGATAGATAAGATAATGCCCTAGCATTTTGTTGAATGCTTTATCCGAATCACAGCTAACAATAATACTACATTTACTTTTGTTTGGTATGCTTAATTGCTGCTGTTGTGTGTCCAATGTTTTGGGTCCAGTGTCTAACATTCATAAAGCCTGTTTGTGAAAGGGGGAATAATTTTATGTAATATCATTTGTAACCTAATGGACATGATTTTTTAAATGATCTGGAGGTCCTAATTAGGCAGGGAAAGACATCATTAAGAAGAAAAAAATGGTCAGTTCTCTATTTGGTTTTGGGATAATCACAGTGTGTGAGGCTTTCAAATCTGGTGGGGGAGCTTTAACCTTTGGAATGTTGTCATAAAGTTCTTTCAGGTATGAGAGGAGACGTAGTGAAAGAAGTTTATAATATTCAACATTGAAGTCATCTGAGCCAGGGCATTTATTGTTTGGCAAAGATTGCACTGTGGACCTAATCTCCTAAAGTGTTATTGGGTCTCCAGAATGTCTCTATCTACCACAGAGAGCTTTGGTATCTTTGCCCGTCGAAAGACTGATATAATGGATGGAAAATATGTTGGCTCTCTTTTTTAAATTCTGTGCAAAAAAGTTTACCTCCTTCCCAAAACTACCCTACTGCCAAAGTCAAGGAGCTGGGCATTTTCTACTGTCTGGTATTTATGAACTCCTTTTAACCCCTTAACGACAGATGACGTGCCAGGCACGTCACAGCAAATCGAGGACTTGCCGACAGGTGACGTGCCTGGCACGTCATGCACTAAACTGAGTAAAGAAAGCGACCAGCGGTCGCTTTCTTTACTCTAACGGTGTTGCTACAATGCCTCTAGGTAGAGGCATTGTGCAACACCCCCCAAATGTGCAGGGGCGCGCTACGATCACTCCACGGAGTGATCGTAGCAGCCATTTAAAAATGGCTGCGCCCACTGCACACATGTGCTTAGAAAGCGAACGATCGTTCGCTTTCTAAGCATCTCCGGTGTTGTTAAAGTGCCTCGCCAGCGAGGCACTTAACAACACCTTCAGGCTGCCCAGAGCCGAGGTGGTCGCTCTCCTGAGCGACCCCATCGGCTCAGTAGAAGGGAACGCTGCCTGTACAGGCAGCGCTTCCCTTCTAATGGCAAGAGCATCGGAAGTGAAAGTATTTCACTTCCGATCCTCTAGGGGGAGCCAATCGATGCCGGCACAACAGATCTATGTGATCTGTGTGCAGGCATGTATGGTAAGTGCTCTGATTAGCAAATATTGCCTTTGACAAGTATTGATCTGCCTCCCTCACCTTACTAGTTATAGTAAGGGAGAGAGACAGATCAGATAAAGTAAAAAAATAAAATAAAATAATAAAAAAAATATTTAATAAAATTTTAAACACCAAGGGCTTTTATAAAAGCCATTTAACCCCTTCCCTGCCATTGATCGCTGTGTACGCAGTGATCATACACAGCAGCACATTTTTTGCTGTCTGTGCATTTTTTAGGGGTTCATTTTTTTTTTACTGTAATTCATTACAGTATAAAAAAAAAGCTCTTTTAAGAGAGATTAACCCCTTTCTTGCTGTAGATCACTGCCTAAGCAGCGATCTGACGCAAATGCAGCAATCTTGCTGCAGAAGCATTTTTAAATTTTTTTTTACTTTTTTATTACACCCGTCACGTGTTAATTATACCCGCTAGGGGACTACGTTTAACGTAAAAAAATTTTTTTTAGCTGTCTGACCGCATGTATAGCGATCAGTAACAGCTGATAAGTGACAAAGGCAGGTTGGCGTTTGCTTAGATGAGCATCACCATTCGTCTGGTTAGATCAATATTTGTAAATATTTGATCTGACCCGTGTAGATCTGCCTCCCTCTCACTTGAGTTTTAGTAAGGGAGGGAGACAGAGCTGTATAATGTAAGTTTTTAATTATAATATATTTAATAGAATTGAGACCCAAAGGCTTTTATGAAAGCCGTTTCCAGTATTTAACCCCTTCCCTGCAATTGATCGCTGTGTACGCAGTGATCTTACACAGCAGCACATTTTTTGCTGTCTGTGCATTTTTTTAGGGGTTATTTTTTTTTACTTTGATTTATTACAGTATATCAAAGGCTCTTTTAAGAGCTGTTAACCCCTTCCTTGCCGTATATCACTTCCTAAGCAGCACATATGGTCACTGCCTAAGCAGTGCATATGGTCACTGCCTAAGCAGCGCATATGGAGCAATCTAGTCGCAGAAGGATTTTTTTTTGCTATCAGTATTTTTTTTGTCAGACTCGCTAGGGGTTAGTTATACCCACTAGGGGATTACGTGTATTCCTTTTGAAGCTGTCTGAACGCGTGTATAGCGATCAGTAACAGCCGATCAGTGGCAAAGGTGGTTTGGTGATTTCTCAGATGAGCATCACCATTCGTCTGGTTCGTAAATATTGTTCTGACCCATATGGATCTGCCTCCCTCTCCTCACTTGAGTTTTAGTGAGGGAAAGAGACAGATATTATTATAACATAATTTTTTAATTGTAATAAATTAAATAAAATGTTAAAAAATTGTGAGTCCCAAGGGCTTTTATAAAAGCCATACCCTTTGTATAGTGTAGTGTATTAACCCCTTCCCTGCCACTGATCACTGCACAGCAGAACATTTTTTCTTGTCTGTGCATTTTTAGGGGTTAATTTTTTTGTACAGTACTACAAAGGCTCTTATAAGAGCTATTAACCCCTTCCTTGCTCTACGTGTTCAAATTCCAAGTTTGAAAATCAAAAAGCGCACCTCTTAAATGTAGCCTTTCAACACCCAACAAAGCTGACAAAGCTATGCATGGGTGGTATCCCTGTGCTCGGGAGATGTTGCTGAACATATATTGTGGTATTGTTTGTCAGTGACACATACCGAAATATGTGAATTTGTGTCTAAAGTACAATGTATGTGGGAAAAAATACACAATAAAATGACTACCACAAACTTTGACAAAGGCTGGTGGTAGAATTGGTGCATGGAAAGTGTTAAAATAACACCATTTAAAATAGCCTAGGGTGTCTACTTTTACAAAATATATACTTTTTGGGGTAAAATACACTGTCCTACTTTAAAAAAAAGTCCCAAATGAAAGATGGGCTCAGGCTGGCTACACGTCAATATTCCAAGTTGAAAATGCGCACCTTCACAATGTGGCCCTTTTAGCCCCCAAACAACCCAACAAACCTATGCATGGGTGGTATCCCTGTACTCAGGAGATGTTGTTGAACACATATTGGGTTATTGTTTGGCAGTGACACATACCAAAATCTGTGAATTTATGTCTAAAATACAATATTTGTGAAAAAAAAACACACAAAAATTACTACCACAAACTTTGACAAAGGCTGGTGGTAGAATTAGTGCATGGAAAGTGTTAAAATACCACCATTTGAAATAGCGTAGGGTGTCTACTTTTAAAAAATATATGGGTTGATGTGGTAAAATACACTGGCTGGTTTCAAATATGTCCCAAATTGGACATGGGTGCAGGCTGTCTGTATGTCAAAATTTCAAATTGGAAAACCAAAAACTTCACCTCCCAAATTTGGCCTTTTACCTCCCAAACAATCCAACAAACCTATGCATGGGGGGTATCCCTGTATTCAAGAGATGTTGCTGAACACTTATTGGGGTGTTATTTGGCAGTGACACATACCAAAATCTGTAAATTCATGTCTGAAGTACAAGGTTTGTGAAAAAAAAACACAAAAAAATTACTACCACAAACTTTGACAAAGGCTGGTGGTAGAATTAGTGCATGGAAAGTGTTAAAATACCACCATTTGAGATAGCCTAGGGTGTCTACTTTTAAAAAATATATGGGTTGATGGGGTAAAATACACTGGCTGGTTTCAAATATGTCCCAAATGGGACATGGGTGCAGGCTGTCTGCATGTAAAAATTTCAAGTTGGAAAACAAAAAACTGCACCTCACATATTTGGCATTTTAGCCCCCAAACAACCCAACAAACCTATGCATGGGTGGTATTGCTGTACTCAGGAGAAATAGTAGAATCTATTTAGCATGTTTTTTCGTTTGCTATTGTCGATGAGGAGAAGTTGTTTCAAATAAAAACAAAGAAATTTGTGTATTTTATTTTTTTTTACCATATTTTATTATTTTTTTTTAATAATATGATAAGATATGATCAAAAATATGGCATCCATAGAAAGCCCTTTTTGTCCCGATAAAAACAATATATAATATGTGTGGGTACAGCAAATGACGAAGAAGAAAATTACTGCTAAACGCAAACAGCACAGAAATGTTAAAATAGCCATTGTCCAGAAAGGACAAAAATGTTTCAAAGGCTCTGTCCTTAAGGGGTTAATAACAGGCCCTGGATAAATACCTAAATCATTATATATTTGATTGGGCGTCCAAGTTTTTCTGAAGTGAACCTCATAATCACAAATGCGTGTGTTGGGATGCATTCATTTAACAACAAATTTTTTTTTTTAATTTAACCCTTTAAGGACCAGGGATTTTCCTGGGCCAAGGACCAGAGCGTTTTTCAATTTTTAATAGGCGGTTTTTGAAACATAAATTTCCTCTCTCTCATTTAACGTACCCATACAAGTTATATGTTGTTTTTTAGAGGACAGTTAGAGCTTTCTTTTGATACCCTATACATAAAAATGATTTACATTTTAGTATTAAAAAATACATATTAAAGAGGAAATTTTTGAGGAAAAAAAAGTTTTTCCCCATTATTTTCCCAATAATAAGCTACATAACTAGTGCAACACTAACCCACTTATCCCCCCTAATTAACTAACTAATAAAAAAGAAAAATATTGGTTCCCAAACCCCCCATAACAATAAAGACAGAAAAAAACTCTGAAGAGTGCGATGTCAGATCAGTAAAAATCATGCAACAGGCATGCAGGGGTTAAATTTTATTAAATAAATATATTAAAATTACCTTTATTTATTCAAAAAACTTTATAAATTGTCAAAATAAAAAAATCTGTTAAAAAAAAAACTAAATGAGGGCCATAAAGTGGAAGGAAATTGATCACAGTTAAAAACTGTGATCAGCAATGAAAGGGTTAATTTTTAAAAAAATTTTTTTTTACCTTTGTATTTAATTAATTAATTTTTACTTACAGGTCACTCTCTGTGCTTTACTATAAGAATGTGAAGCACAGGGAGTGAATTAGAGGCAAAGTCAGTGTGTGAACACACTGACTTTGCCATCTAATTTGCATGTTATCGCGGTGATTGAGCAATCACCGCGATCACACGGCCGGAAACTGGCCGATCGGGTCCAGGAGCTTTGCCTCGGGTGCGAGGCTTAGTCCTGGACCCGTTGCAGACTAGCTGGCGGTGCCCACGGAGCGCACCGCCGGCTAGACTGCATGACGAGTTAACTCGTCATAAGGTCGCTAACGCTGCGGCTCTTATGACGAGTTAACTCGTCATAAGGTCGGGAACGGGTTAAAGTAATAGGGAAGAATAGCTGGTTAGCCTTAGAAAAAAAGATGTGCAGTAATTCAAAAGCAGTAAAAAACACATTTAACTTCATGCAAACAAATACAGACATTTATTGGGAAAATGAGAATATAGGTAGTAAGGTCAGATAAAAAGTGAATGTATGTCACAACCTTAGCAGCACTTAGGCGGTGTGTCCCTAAAACACACACATAAATAATAAATAAGAACAAAGGAACAAAAGTGCACTGAAGTGATAAAATATTTTTCAACACATTTTTAGGTGAATAGTGTAGTGATATTTTGTAACAGGAGAGACTTGTTCCCCCTTGAGGAGATGCACTCACAGACTTCCAAGATATTGTAGCACTTCAAAAAAACTTGTAGCAAATTGAGTGACTTCTGTAGATCCCAGCTTCCTTGATAGTTGACTCAGAAATGAGAAACATAGCAAAATGATTCCAATTAGTTTGGGTATACAAACACATTTAATGGAAGACATATCTGCTTACATGTGGGTATACTATATATATATAGTGAACAACAGGATGGGCACCACCCAGCCATGAAATAAGTATCCTTTTAGCTGCAATATTCAAAACACATTTAAAAAATGGCAGCAGCGGATAAAGAAAAAGAAAGCAGGTAAGTCCAAAACATTATGCATTTCGGCCCTTTGTTGGGCTTCGACCTGGTGTCTGGACAACCTGCAGTGAACTGAAGCTTTTAACAGAGATCCTATTTCCAGTTGTAGCCAAAATTCCTTCCGCGTTCGTCACAGTCTCTCGGGAATTGAACTTGGAAATATTTTCAGTCACGATTCGGCTATTCATTTTGTAGCTTGTATTCAGTTTTCGCATAGTCGTATTTGTGAATAAGAAATTCACATATAAAACAAGTGTTTTATCCCAAACTAGGCAAACTCATATTTAAGTTGAAAGAGTATGGGCAAAGGATTTAGATGAATTAAAATAGCTTAAATTAGCTTTGTTATTTTATAGAAAAAGGGGAATTATACAAAACTATAAAAATATTTATTTTACATACACTTTCTTAAAAAATATATTTCAGTGTAAAATGCTTCCAAGAGAGTATAAAAATAAAAACTATTACAAGCATAAAATTCTTTGAATTATCTGTAAAACCTCTCCACAGTCCCATAACTTATTGCAGGCTTACATATAATAAACAATCTAGTATGTTACATAAAATTATATGAATCAAAATCTTCATTAAAGTCAGATAGGCTGCACCTTGCTGTCTAGAGGGCTGCAAAATGAAGTAAAATGTGGGTAAGAATAGGACAAGTGCCCTGCAAGCAAATGTGGATAGGGAAATAACTTAAAATAACATAAAATACATACAAATTACAAATACAGCTGAGCCATAAAATAGCACTAGATGGAATCTTTGATTTTAGCTTTGGAAGAACATAAATCTAAATCTAAAGCATGGCTGCCAGGAGGATCAACAGAATTATCCATTTGAGAGAAGGTTGGAGTGCAGGGTATTCTCTTTCAGTTTATACTAAGTGACCCATAGGTTGAGTAGGCGGTGACCGTGGCGGTGTAGGTGGAAGCGGCGCTGGAGGAGGAGGTAGCCAACACTGTTTTTTATTTGTTTTGGGTTTTTTAAATTGGGGTAGCCCCCAAAATATTGGGACATATAACAACAGAAAACAAAGAATATGTGCACTTGAGTATAACAATGACTGGGTGAGGCCGGTATAAATGTCTATTCTGCACAAGGTACAGAGAAGTCTGGTGGGATCCATGCCTGGTTCATCTTAATAAACGTGAGCTTGTCCATGCTGGCTTGTGGAGAGGCGGCTGCACTTGTCTGTGATAACGCCCCCTGCAGTGCTGGCGGTGCCCCAGCTGCGTTGGTGACCTCTTCCTCTGCCTTCTCCTTGTGCTTCCATTGAGCCTCCGGTGTCATTTTGGAATGCCCTCAGCAGCGCGTCTACCAGCGTGCTCTTGTAGTTGGGCATCTTACGATCACGCTCCAGTGATGGAATTAAGGACGGCACGTTGTCCTTGTAATGGGGATCCAGCAGGGTGGCCACCCAGTAATCAGCACAAGTTAGAATGTGGGCAACTCGGCAGTCGTTGCACAGGCACTGCAGCATGTAGTCGCTCATGTGTGCCAAGCTGCCCAGAGGCAAGGACAAGCTGTTCTCTGTGGGAGGTGTATCATCTGTGTCCTCCGTATCCCCCCAGCCATGCTCCAGTGATGCCCACGAGCTGCGTTGGGTTCCACCCTGCTGTGAACATGGTTCCTCCTCCTCCAAAACTGTTCCCTGGCTTGACAGTTGTGTACCTGGCCTATGCTGGTGCAGGAACCCACCCTCCAAGCCACTTGTGAATGACTGACCTGATAACCGTGGAAATGACCCCTCTTCTTCCTCCTCCTCTTCCTCCTGTGCCACATCCTCTTCCATCATCGCCCTAAGCGTTTTTTTAAGGAGACATACAAGCGGGATAGTCAGGCTGAGAACGGCGTCATTGGCACTGGCCATGTTGGTGGAGTACTCGAAACAGTGCAAAATGGCACACAGGTCTCGCATGGAGGCCCACTCATTGGTGGTGAAGTGGTGCAGTTCCGCAGAGCGACTGACCCGTGCGTGCTGCAGCTGATACTCCACTATCGCCTGCTGCTGCTCGCACAATCTCTCCAGCATGTGCAAGGTGGAGTTCCACCTTGTGGGCACGTCGCATATGAGGCGGTGAGCTGGAAGGCCTAAGTTACGCTGCAGCGCAGACAGGCGAGCAGCAGCAGGTTGAGAACGCTTAAAGTGCGCACAGACGGCCCGTTCTTTCTGCAGCAGCTCTGATATATCTGGGTAGTTTTTCAGGAATTTCTGCACCACCAAATTCAGCACATGTGCCAGGCAAGGGATGTGCGTCAAACCGGCTAGGCCCAGAGCTGCTGCGAGATTTCGCCCATTATTGCACACCACCGAGCCGGGCTAGAGGCTCAGTGGCAACAACCACTCATTGATCTGTTGTTCCATGCCCGTCCACAGCTCCTGCGTGCTGTGGGGTTTTCCCCCCAAACATATGAGTTTTAAAAGAGCCTGCTGTCGTTTCCCTCTGGCTGTGCTGAAGTTGGTGGTGAAGGTGTTACGCTGACCGGATAAGGAGGTGGTAGAGGAGGTGGTAGAGGAGAAGGAAGAAGCTGAATAGGAGGAGGAGGCAACAGGAGGCAAAGAGAAATGCCCTGCAATCCTCGGTGGCGGAAGGACATGCGCCAAACTGCTATCTGCCTCAGGCCCAGCCGACACTACATTTGCCCAGTGTGCAGTTAGGGAGATATAGAGTCCCTGCCCGTGCTTACTGGTCCACGTATCTGTGGTTATGTGGACCTTGCCACAGATGGCGTTGCGCAGTGCACACCTGATTTTGTCCGCCAATTGCTTGTGCATGGAAGTGATGGCTTGCCAGGAAAGTAGTTGCGGCTGGGAACCACTTACTGTGGGACAGTCACCGCCATCAGGTTTTTAAAACTGTCCGTCTCCAACAGACGTAATGACAGCATTTCAAAGGCAAGGAATTTGGAAATGCTGGCATTCAGGGCCAGTGTTCGCGGGTGGGTAGGGCCATACTTCCTCTTTCTCTCCAGTGTTTGGGAGATGGACAGCTGAACGCTTCCATGGGACAGTGTGGAGATACTTGGGGATGGTGGCTGACGTTGTGGCATTGCTGCCACTTCCTCTATTTTCTCGGTGGCAGGTTCCACTGTGACTCCAGAGCTGGAGGAAGAGGCCAAGACAGCAGCAGAAGAGGAAGCAGGAGGAGCCTGAGACCTTTCTTGGGTTTTGAGATGCTTACTCCACTGCAGCTCGTGCTTTGCATGTAGATGCCTGGTCATGCAGGTTGTGCTCAGGTTTAGCACATTTATGCCTCACTTCAGGTTCTGATTGCACAGCTTGCAAACCACTCGTGTCTTGTCGTCAGCACATTGTCTAAAGAACTGCCACGCCAGGGAACTCCTTGGAGCTGGTTTTGGTGTGCTCGGCCCCTCGGTGCGGTGGGCAGTAGCAGGCGTACTGTCTAGGGGACGGCCGCTACGGTTTTGCACCCTGCTCCCTCTTACGCTGCGCTGGTGCCTCTTTGGACCACCGCCTCTTCCTCCAAACTGGACACGTCACTCGCATGACCTTGATTCCATGTGGGGTCTAGGACCTCATCATCTTCCACATCATCTTCCACCCACTCCTCAACCCTGCCCTCCTTGCAGGTCTGCACACTGCCGAAAGCCACAGCAGTTGGCACCTGTGTTTCATCATCATCAAAGACGTGCTGCGGTGGTCCTCGCATGTCCACATCCTGACACATAAGTGGTTGTGCATCAGTGCACTCAATACTCAATCTCTTCCACTTCTGGGGAAGGCTAGGTTTGATGACCCCACCAGCAGAGTCATCAAAAAGCAAAAGAGACTGCTGCATGACTTGTGGCTCAGACTGTTTGGCTTATTTGCAAGGGGGTGAGGTGAAAGACAGATGACCATGGGCTGCAGGTGTCAACTCTGAGTTTTCAGCAGGGGACCGGGTGGGAGACAATGTGAAGGAACTGGAGGCACTGTCAGCCACCCAATCTACAATTGCCTGTACTTGTTCTGGCCTCACCATTCTAAGAGCGGTATTCGGACCTACCAAATAACGCTGAAGGTTCTGTTTGTTGCTTTTTGTTTATTGGACTGCAAGAAATGCACCGCAAGACGTAAATGTACTATTTAGCATCCAAAACAATTAGAATTTTTCAAAGTGCGCTGTAAGCACAGTATTGGACTGTTCTATTTGACTCTCAGATTTGAAGTGCACCGCAAGACGCAAATGTACTATTTACCACCGAAAACAATTAGAATTTTTCAAAGTGCACTGTAAGCACAGTATTTCACTGTTCTATTTGACTCTCAGATATGAAGTGCACCGCAAGACGCAAATGTACTATTTACCACCCAAAAGAATTAGAATTTTTCAAATTGCGCTCTAAGCACAGTATTGGACTGTTCTATTTGACTCTCAGATATGAAGTGCACCGCAAGACGCAAATGTACTATTTAGCACCCAAAACAATTAGAATTTTTCAAAGTGCGCTGTAAGCACAGTATTTGACGGTTCTATTTGATTCTCAGATATGAAGTGCACCGCAAGACGCAAATGTACTATTTACCACCCAAAACTATTAGAATTTTTCAAAGTGAGCTGTAAGCACAGTATTTGATGGTTCTATTTGACTCTCAGATATGAAGTGCAGGACGCAAATGTAATATTTAACACCAACAAATTGCAGTATTTAAAAATGCCTAGATGTTGCCCACTGAGCTAATAGAACAGGATTAAAGTAATGTGCCTGGCACACATGCAGTTGCAAGTGCACTGCACTCTCTGTGGCACTGGGCTCAGGGCAGGGTAAAAATATTTAGTATAGCACCCACTAAAATAATCACTGTAATTTGAATAATCGCTGTAGTTTGAATAATCGCTGTAGTTTGCAGATTCAACACCAGAATTTATTTTTAATCTGTCCCTCACAGCTGCAGCATCCTCTCCCTACACCAAGAAGAGCTCATGTGATGTGCGTGTACGTGACTACAGCTTATATATAGAGGCTGGGTCACATGCTGCACTGGCCAATCATTAGTAGGCATGGCTGTGATGGCTTCTAAGGGCAAACGAGTCAAACGCTTGTTGATTGGCTGCCCTGCAGCCTTTCAAAATGCACCATTAAATTGCCGAACCCCGAACTCCAACACGAACATACAGTGGAATATCCGTGGTCGGGTCCGGGCTCCCAAAACCGTAATGTTCGGTACGAACCCGAACAGTGCAGTTCGGGTTCGCTCAACACTAGTTGTAACCACACATGTGTAACTTAATGTTCAAGCTACAACAATTGCTTAAGATCGGTATTTTACCACAGCTTAAATATCTATTACCAATAATGTAAAGAGTAGAGTTTAGCGAACACCTGGTTCAGGTTCGGCAGGTTCGGCCGAACTTCGGAAAAAAGTCCGGGTTCGGGGGCGAACTTGACCCCGAACCCCGTTGAAGTCAATGGGGAAATGAACTTTTGGCCACTAAAATGCCTCTAAAAAAGTCCTTGAAAGGGCTAGAGGGCTTCAAAAGGAATTAAAATGTGGGTAAGAGTAGGACAAGTAGGGCAACCAAATATGGATAGGGAAATAACTTCAAAAAACATAAAATACATACAAATTAAAAATACAGCTGAGCCATAAAATAGCACTAGATGGAATCTTTGATTTTAGCTTTGGAAGAACATAAATCTAAATCTAAAGCATGGCTGCCAGGAGGATCAACAGAATTATCCATTTGAGAGAGGGTTGGAGTGCAGGGTATTCTCTTTCAGTTTATACTAAGTGACCCATAGGTTGAGGAGTCGGTGACCGTGGCGGTGTAGGTGGAAGCGGCGCTGGTGGAGGAGGAGGAGGAGGTAGCCAGAATTTTTAAAAGTGCGCTGTAAGCACAGTATTTGACGGCTCTATTTGATTCTCAGATATAAAGTGCACCACAAGACGCAAATTTACTATTTAGCACACAAAACTATTAGAATTTTTTCCAAGTGCACTGTAAGCACAGTATTTGACGGTTCTATTTGACTCTTAGATGTAATACATGTGATGCTATTGCTATAGTATAAACCGAAATAGAGTCCCCATTCATAAGAATAGGTCAATTGACCTATTCTTATGAATGGGGACTCTATTTCGGTTTATAGAATAGCAATAGCATTACATGTGTTCCATAAACCGAAAGTCTATAAACCGAAAGACATTCGGTTTCTAGACTTTCGGTTTATAGAATACATGTAATGCTATTGGCTATTCTATATACCGAACTAGAGTCCCCATTCATAAGAATTTCTTGTGAATGGGGACTCTAGTTCGGTTTATAGATAGCTATTGCATTACATGTATTCTATAAGCCGAAAGTCTATAAACCGAACAACGTAAAGTCACAGAACATGGTGAACAAGTGCTGAGGTGCATGGTGTGCAAAAGTTCCCAATGCTCTGCTGATTCCATGGGTTTCTATGGCCAAGCAGCTGCATGTAAGCTACAGATCACCAAGTACAATGCCAAATGTTAAATCAAGTGGTGTAAAGCATGCCGCTACTGGACTCTGAAGCAGTGGAAACCTGTTCTGTGGAGCGACAAATCATGCTTCACTGCTTGTCATTCTGATGGGCGAGTCTGGATTTGGTAGATGCCAGGAGAATATTACCTGGCTGACTGCACTGTTACAACTGTAAAGCTTAGTGGAGTAGGGATAATTGGTATCGGCCTATTTTTCAGGAGTTGGGCTAGGCCCCTCACTTCCATTGAAGGAAAATCTTAATGCTTCAGCATACCTAGACATTTTGGACAATGCTATATGCTACCAAGTTTGTGTGAAAAGTTTGGGGAAGGCTTTTTTGTATTCCACAAAGCAAGGTCCATAAAGATGTTGTTCTATGAACTTGATTGTCATACACAGAGCTTTGGTATCAAGCCCATAAAACACTTTTCCAAAGTTTGGGGGGGGGGAGTCATCTTCTGTTCGAATAAATCCGGTATATATATATATATAAAAAATCCAAACAGTAGTGCACTCGACTTTAAAGCAATAAATGGTTCACTACTTAGGTGCAGTGCAATATTTCAACAACATATCCGTCCAAAAAACAAATGAAAAACACGCACTCATAGGATTTTTAGAAAAATAGAAAAAACTGTATTACATACTGACTGTCATATACATCGACGTTTCGGCTCCATCTTGATAACGGCCCAGGTGGAGCCGAAACGTCGATGTATATGACAGTCAGTATGTAATACAGTTTTTTCTATTTTTCTAAAAATCCTATGAGTGCCTGTTTTTTATTTGTTTTTTTGGACGGATATATATATATATATATATGTATATATATGTGTATATATATATATATATATATATATATATATATATATATATATATATATATATATATACATATACACATACATATATATTTATATATTGCATGTTTGGACTGCTACACCCATGCCCCTTATCTAATTGATGAAAATGTGGCTCAGCTAACATGCACTGAACAGTCACATGTAGCATTGCCTATTTTTACAGTCTTACCTAGCCGTCACACAGCTAAGTATATATTACATCAAATACAGGTGTGTGAGTTATGTGTGTAGTGCAAATTAACATTATACCTATTCAAATTCATTTTAAATTCTTCACCACCTGTTTGCTCCTGTTGAACTCACCAACTGCATTGAATACATCCATGACCTCCAGCCACCTCTAGCCAGTCTACTTAACTGCTACTCCTACCACCCAGTTTTAGCACTGGCACAGTTGATGTACCAGTGCTTTGTTCTCCTCCACTAAGAAACTATGTGTATACCTGGTGATCTCACCTACTTTTCCCCACTCTCCACTGACACACAAAACCTGAAACTGCACAGATTGTCCTGGCTGTTCATTTTATCTGTTTTGAAAATTGATTAAAAGTCTGTTTAGTTCCAGTCAATTCATTGCAATTCACTGGTACATGAATAGTTCATTTTGTAGCGCAATTGACAGGAACTGTACTGAGTTTCAGATGCTCAAATTTCTCATTCAAATTCGGTGCTACATGCATAAAGCTAAAAGAAGGTGGGCCATAGAATGAAGCAGTATGGAGTTAAAATTGAAGATTACCCTATAAGTTCTATCAGCTTGCCACTATTGGTGCTTTAAAGATGCTTTGTAAAATTAATGCAATTTTCCATTATTTTTTGTTCTAAACATGAAT
Organism: Pelodytes ibericus; assembly: GCA_036172795.1. Taxonomy (NCBI): domain Eukaryota; kingdom Metazoa; phylum Chordata; class Amphibia; order Anura; family Pelodytidae; genus Pelodytes; species Pelodytes ibericus. Next base: position 54,411,634 of record CM069858.1, on the reverse strand, counting down.
ATTGCAGCTATAGCATTGCAAGGACCAAATGACATGGAAACTGCTTATATCTTGAGTAACCAAGGAAACTTGCTCTATTATTATATAACACTGGTGAAGGACGTTACAGATCACACATTCCAACTAAATTTGAATCACCACTTTATAGATATATAGTGCATGACTTTTGGTCTATTTATTTTGAAATCTACTATAATTGTCTACAGTTGTTGTATAACGCTTTAATGTTCTTCCCTATGAGCTCAGATATGCTGCTATTATAATACATTATTTTAAATGTGTCAGGATTTCAGAAGTACATAACTAGAAGTTCTCAATGATTATTTATGTAAAGCTTTATGGAAAATCAAAATACTGCCATCCCATAATCTGAATGCATTTGCGTAAAAAATTGACAAATTAGGTTTTCAGTATATCCAAATAATATTCTTTTGATTGGAATTTAATGCGCACACATGTATGCACACAACGCATAGGGGTTGATTCAATATTCTGCAATCTGATCTGAAATGGGAGAAAAAAGGCAAAATCGCGGAAAATCCTGACTTTCAGCTATTCAGTATTGCTGAAATTGGGCCAGAATCAGCTATGCTAGTCACTCTTAGGCCAACACATTGGTAGCATTTGGATCAGGAAAACGTTGCCGTTAAAAGTATAGGATTTTGGCTATTCTAAAGGTGTTGATTATACACAAACAAGGGCCAAAATTGGAAAAGAAGTCTGAAAATCATCCATTCCAAATCTTCAGTTTTATGTGGAGAATTGAACTTTAATGACTCGCAAAGTACAGTAGTAAATATTTTAAATTGTTTAATTGTGACATATATATCTTCTTTTGTGATTAAGCGTGTGTTCACGCGAAACGTGTCAAGTTTTTTCCCTCCGTCTACTGCTGTTATATCTATCACCATTTTTTGCCATTAAAATCATCACGGATTTATCACCAAAGATCCTGAGTGCGGATTCTTCCTTCTTTTTCTATTTCAATTTGTTGGTCTTTAAAACGCTGGGTTAGCGTGGGAAGCCGGCACCTGGATCTCACGCACAGCTGAAACACCCTTGCAGTGCTGGAGAGGTACTGTGCGAGGACGGTGGAGCCCGGACCCTCTCCCCTTGTCTTAGGGGTTATCTTTGTCTATCTTCTTTTGTCCATGCCACCCTTAGAACCTTTGAAACTTATAAAACTTATAAAACATAAGGCATTGGTAGAAATATGGAGGAATTTATGCAAATTTCAGACTTGATTTTTATAGATATCAACCTGACTGACCTGGATGCTAACATTATGGACACTGGGGATGGACAAATGGAGATTATGGCATCATTGGTGATGTAGAGCAATGACCCATCAACTTCACAGTACTTGCAAGATTTCTAAGCTAATTGGCCTTACATTTGAGCTACACAATTTGCCCTTATGTGACATAAATAACCTGAATAATCTTGAAATTCGGCCATCATAGCCGAATACATGCCGAATGCTTTCGAACCCACAGGCACACTGAAATACACCGAACCAAAGAGCAGCAAAAAGAATCCCGGGCAAAGCCGGGTAGTAAAGCTAGTAATGAATAAATGCTGAAAATTATCTGACTTATTATTGTTCCCTTGAAAGCTGGAATATAATGTGAGGTAGGTAAAAAATCAAGAAAAACAAATCACAAAAAAGTGCATTTTAGAAGACATGCTAATAAAGAAAGATGGCTGCACTAAGTGGGCTTTCATTTTTGAAAATTTGCTATAGTAACAAAAGAAAAGTGTAGAAGTAAAACCTAAGCATTGTTGTAAAGATAATTACATAGCTGCAATATTTACCAAAATTTATGTAAAATGTGTTTGAAAGCAACTGAATTTACTGCATTTTCTACAGTGTCAAGTGTATACTTAATACTTAATCATAATCTGTTCTCTCTCACCCTCCTCCCCATCTCTTATCTCTCTCCCCCTACTCCCCCATATCAGTTCTCTCTCCCCCTCCTCCCCATACCTGTTCTCTCTTCCCCTCTTCCCCATCTCTTTTCTATCTCTCCCCATCTCTGTTCTCTCTCCCCTCCTCCCCATCTATGTTCTCTCTCACCTCCTTCCCATCCCTGTTCTCTCTCATCTCCTCAGTTCTATCTCCCTCCTCCCTATCTCTGTTCTACCCCCTTCCTCTGTTTCCTCCCCCTCCTCCCCATCTATCTATACCACAGTACTATTCATGGTGTATGGTTCAATTTGAGAGGTGGGGCCTCCATGGATCAGACTTGTTTGTCCAATACATCCCATAAATGCACGAGTGGAGTGAGATCTGGGGAAATTGGAGGCCAAGTCAATACCTTGAACTTGTTGTTGTGTTCCTCAAACCATTCCTGAACCTTATTTTGCTTTGTGGCAGGGCCCATTATCCTGCTGAAAGAGGCCATCAGGGAGTACCTTTTCCAAGAAAGGGTGTACACGGTCTGCAAAAAGGCTTAGGTAGGTGGTACTTGTCAAATTAACATCCACATGAATGGCAGGACCCAATGTTTCACAGCAGAGCATTGCCAAACGCTTGCCTGTGCCCATCCCCTAACTTGTATTGGGGTTACTAAGTGATGTATGTGATATGTGTATTTTATATCACCATTGATGTGGTAACTGCTGTAAAAGCATATTTTAATAAAAAAAATACAACCAATATTTTTTGTTTAATAAATATGGTATTATGGCACATAAAAACTATTACCGTGCTAATGAAAAATGTATGTGTAATATATTTTATTACATTATATATGTATGTATATATATATATATATATATATATATATATATATATATATTACTATAATTATCTAACATTAATATAATCATTTTTATAATATGTATTATTAATTTAGCTTTTTATGTATTTATTTTTTACATTTTTTACATTTATTAATAGCCTAAGTCCTCCCTTAGACATCTGTAAAAGCCATATTTCTCCTGGTCCTGATTTTCATGCAGATTAGAAACGAATGCACAAATGAAAAAATGATTTTCATTAATACATTCTTTCCTTGTTCACTCTGCATTAGCTTTTGGCCGAATGTACGAAAATACAGATATTTGTCCTAATCGGCATTCGTCCAAAAACAAATGTCTAAGTCTTAACATGGAATACAATACATATGTAAAGAAAATACTAACTATTATGGATATGAAGAACAAATACTAATTAATACCTCCAATAATAATGCCACCAAATACCCTGGAGAAATCTCAGTTATACCAGAAACATTTATTGATGAAACAAGTATTGATTTTGGTTGCTAAATTAACACCCAGTCTCAAATGGCTCATGTCATCTGATGAAGGCTCCAACGAGTGTTCTACACAAAAAGATATACAGGATTCAGTCTATCTATCCCCAATAACTATTTTTCTTACTCCTAACAAAAAGCTTCAGCCTATTTTGATTTCAGATGTATTTGACTCCAAAACTTTTGCTAAGAAGTAAAGGAATGCTTAGTGCTTTTTTTTTCAAATTCTTTTTATTTGAGGGTTGCAAAGTATAAACAGGCATCATGTAAATACAATATTAAAGATGATAAAGACAGCGGGTTGATACCTTAGATTCATAACTACGATGACACTCCTCCCTTTTTCACATTTTCAGTGTAACAGACATAACATAGATAAATCTTAAGTAAGTCACATGTCTACTTCCCACAGACAAAATAATGAGAACAGTAAGAGATGACGAATCCACAAGTGTGTGACTCCGAGCTTCAACACGATGTCATAAGTATAAGTAAAACCTCATCCTCATCTCAGTTGCTGTAAACATATGAAATAATCAAAATGAAATAATCAAAACCGATGTAATAATATACAGATTTTCCACAGTGTGACTACATGGATCTGACATAACTTAGCTGGGTATCTTAGGATTTTGTACATGTAAAGAGACATATTCAATATTACAATATCTAAATAGACATTGGGATAACAGATAAATTATGCGTTTCTAATACACATCAGTCCTAAGAATAGGTTCATTATGTAGATGCCAACTATGCCGGTTCTGCAACCTCAGAGACAGTGAGCAATGCAACCATATAACTGAATAGAAACTAAACCGAAACTGGGAAATACTTTCTCCCACCCTAACCTGTCCATCATACCCTCACCCCCAGATCTCCGTTACCATAGGCAAAAAGGAACCCAGATGGCAGTGGTTTGCTACATGAATCTTAGGTGGGGAGGTTAATTGGGGAATTGTTTTTAAGACTTTCAGCAATATACCCATCTGTGTAACAAAAAGTATTGTAAATTTTGGTCTTAATATCTAAATCTAGTGTGTTAATATACGCTGTCCAACGTTTAAAAAAGGATTTTGTTTTCTTATCTTTATGTAAGCTGGTCTCCAGCCAGTCCATACACATAATATAATAAAGTTTGGTTTTTAAAAGAGTTGTAGTTGGGGGAGGTCTGAATCCATTGATGGAGGATTGTTTTTCTGGCTGCTGCTAAAATAATCTGAAGGATAATTTTGTTTCCACGATATTGGTCGTCTACCACCCCTAGGATAGCCAGCTCTGGTTTGAGAATGGGTATAGAGATGCCCAGGTCCTTACAATAAGTATGTACCTGAGACCAAAAGGAGGAGATAACTGGACAAGTCCAGAAGCAATGGCTTAGTGCTTTTTTAAAATGTAGAAATAAACATTTCATTCAATTAGAGCTGAAAATCTCTGAACTGGTATCATTTGAGAAATATTTTTTAAAATCAGGCCTTTTATATTAACATGGAGACACTGTTGCACTATTACATTGAATCGTGCTTTTAAAGCTAGATTAAGGAGATCTAGTTATACAGGACAAGCTGGAACAATATCTCCTAGGATACCTGAAACATATTGGAGTAAGAGGCAGAGACACAATCGGTGGATATCATGGTGAGATGACACAGACTCCCTAAATCAGCATCACTCTCTAAACAGCAGCCAAGAGACGTTATTATATGTTGCTGTACGTTTAGACTGAGGGAAGAAATACTACAGGCAAAAAGGGGAATAAACATAGTGCAGGAAGAATATAGACATATAGAAATTTTTATAGATTGTTCCTACCAAACAAGACAAACAAGAAGAACTTATGCAGCTAGTACAAGGATCCTGAGGACTCAAGGGGTGAAATACATCTGGGCATACCCCACAAGACTCCTGATCTGGCATACATCGGGATTTAAGTCATTTGGAACTGCAGTAGAGGCTGAAAAATGGGTAAAAGAGATGGGGTGGTCCGAATTGATAAAGAAGGAAAAGGAGAAGAAGATGTCGAAGCAAATCAGAAGCTGAAGAAAAGAGAGAACTTTTTTTTCTCCCTTTTAGTAGTGGTTTTATATGAAATATTGTAGTAGTAGTAGTTTAAATGAGACAGTTGGCTGTAAAATTTATATAGGAGATGTCATCACTAAATTGGGAAAAGTGAAAAAGGACCAAATATGGAATACAGACACGTAAAGAGAATACTCCTTCAGGGATGCACAACTAGCGAGTGAATTCACTATGGTGTAAAATACACTTAGAAGTTGAGAAGTAACGTATATAGATACTTAGAGAAGAATGCACAATAAAGGTATTTACAGGGGTAATTTTTTTTTTTACGAATATAAGAATCACTTACACAAAGGGAGGCGAATTTGCAATAAACGTCCGGAGATAAAACTGTATAAATCACCACACATATTTTGAGATATGAAGAGATTAAATACAAGAGTTTAACACAATATAGACTTTAATATAAGATGTGTGTAGATTGAATGAAGCATTATATATACCTTGAGACATGAAGAGATTAAAATATAAGTGATTTATATACTATAGAGATAATAAAAGGGAAGAAAAGGGTAAAAGCATGGATACACGTAGAAGTAAAAGAAACTTGGATTCTATTCACAACCTGATTGAAGATTAGTACTGGCCAGAAGGAGGTAATTTTTATAATACAGTTAAATAATTAATCACATAGATAGAAAGGGTAAATTTAAGAAGTAAAATCTGGGGTGGAATGAAGGAAATATGGTAATTATGTCCTAGAGATGATTTACTTGTATTTATTTTTCTTTCTTTCTCTCCCGCTCCCCCCCCTCTGGCCCTCGTTCCCCTGATACCTGTACTGGTTTGGGGGGGGGGGGGGGGGGAGGGAGAAAGAGGATTTTTTTTTTCTAGTGAGGGTCTCTCAATATGCCTTGTGGAGGCATGGGCTACCGGGGGTGCAGCCAGATCCACAATAAGCAAGGGACTTAGGAGTGGAAATGTTCAATTCCGTTTAGAGACTGATATGTTTTTATGTATAAATGTTGTTTGTCCATGTGAATGCAGCTTGACATCCAGGAAGGGGCGTGGGAAATCAGACCTTGACCAGTATGGTTAAGTTCTTCTCCTTAAACGTTCAGGGCCTCAATACGAACTTTAAAAGAGCTACATTAAGAACAGATAGAGTCGCTCTTCTTCAGGAGATGCATTGGAGATTAGAGGAAAAATTGAAATTCCTGGGGCAAAGTTTCTGCCCAATTATACATTCATCATTGCCTGGCGGTAGAAAGAGAGGGGGTGCCGTATTATTTAACAGTAAGCTAGAGGTGAAGATTAGATATGAGGAAAAAGACAAAGATTGTAGATACGTTATAATAATTTGTGATATCAATGGGGACAGATATACAGTACCCAACTTGAATCTTTATGCTCCAAATGTGTATCCAGTTTGTTTCTTAAGGAATCTAATTAAAAGACTCGAGAACATAAAGCAGGGAAAAATTATATACTCAGAGGACTTTAATTCATTAATGGATTCAAGCATAGATAAAAAGTCAACTAAAGTGAAGGGTGTGGATCGTAAATTAACAAATACGTCAAGAGATCTCCAAAACTCAGTGATGAGGGCAGAGCTCCTCGATGTATGGAGGATATACCATCAAGCTGAATATGATTATACATGCTACTCGGCCTCCCATGGCTCATACTCTAGAATAGATATGATCTTAGGTAATATTTAACTTGTGAACATAGCAAATAAGATTGTCATACAAGATATCACTTGGTCAGACCACAATTATATCATTATGTACTTCAATGAAAAAAGGAGGACAGCTAAACAATCTTGGAGATTAAATGATTATTTCTTGACTAATAGCGAAAATTTAGAGTATCCTTGAAAAGAAAAGAACAGATCTCTTTTTCCATGAAAACATAAATGATGAGATTAGCTATTGCACTATATGGTGCGCATATAAAGCAACAATACGAGGTTAGATAACAAAAATGGCAGCTGAAAGAGCAAGAAAGAGGGTAGAAAAAACAGCACACCTATATATACAGTACTACCAAGCAAATAGGGAAAGCAAAGAGGCCCTGACTGTGGAGAATATGGAACTTATAAGAAGTTTGAGAAAACGGATAAATGGGAGGCTTGTATTCCAGATTAATAAAAACTTAGAATACATTAAGACTAAATACTACTATAAAAATAATAAAGCAGATGAATTTCTAACAAACAGAATCAAGGGACAAAGGGCAAAAAAATGCATAATTAAGATAAACGATGGAGATAACATATGCATGACACCCAAGAGTATTATCTAGCCTTTAATAAATTCTATGAAAAACTGTATAATATCCCCTCAAAAGCTACAGAAGAAAAAATAAATAAATACCTAGCCGCAATCAAGCTCCCCAAAATAGATGCCTCACAAAGTGAAAATTTAAATCAAGAAATAACGGAAAAAGAAATACAGGTAGCTATAGGGAAGCTAAAACAAAACAGAGCACCAGGCCCGGATGGGTTCAGCAATATATTTTATAAAGGGTTAATGTATAATTTGATAGGTCCTCAAAAAAACACATTTAATGATTTTATGGTTCAAAACAAGATTCCTGAGGAACTATTGACGACCAATATTGTCCCAATATTGAAACCTAATAAGGACTCAAAGGAAATGGAAAATTATCGCCCCATATCCCTCCTGAATGGAGACACAAAACTATATGCAGCAATATTGGCAAACAGGCTGGGCAAGATCATCCTGATGGGGGTCCATGGGGACCAAATGGGTTTTGTACCCGGAAGGATGCCAATAAATAAAACCAGGAAAATATTGAATATCCTAGACATAGCAAACAAAAAAAAGGCTCCTATTCTGATCCTGTGATTTGATGTGGAAAAATCGTTTGACAGGTACAGATGGGAGAGTATAGAGGCAACTTTAAAAGCCTTTGGTCTAAGTGGATGGATCATCAGAGCAATTATGCTCTTGTATACAACACCCTCAGTGACAATGGTCTGCCCAGGTATAAAGGCTCAGTGGTTTAACATCAGAAAAGGCACTCATCAAGGGTGCACGTTATCTCCACTACTACATACCTTGGTGATTGAACCTCTTGCCTTGTCTATTAGATCTGTTGCACATATCAGGGAATTCACATACGGAGAAAAAGAGTGTAAAGTAAATCTGTATGCAGATGATGTTCTCCTCACCATCTTAGAACCAAACAGTTCCCCAGAGGTATTGCTATAGAAACTACAGGAATTTGATAATATGTCTAATTATGAGTTAAATATGTCTAAAACAGTGGCAATGCCAGTAGGGATTCCAAACACAGAACAGGAACTTTAAAAAAAAATGGTTTCATATGGAGGAATCAGGTTATAGAATAGCTAGGAGTTCAAATTTCATCAAACCCAAAAAACTTAGTTGAATATAATTTTTTACATATGTTGAAACAATTAAATAAAACTCTTAAAAAATATAAGAAAATGGAAATCTCTTGGTGGGGCCGAATGCATTTGATTAAGTCATACATATTACCTAAATGGTTATATTTATTTTAGACTTATACCATTAAAAGGGACTTTGGTTGGACTTGATGCAACATTCATTTAATAGGTTTAAATGGAATGGTAAGAAACACAGAATAAGTCTGAGTGTGCTCACTAGGAAAATAAATAGAGAACATATTCCCTAAAATTAAAACATTCCCTAAAATTAAAACATACTATGAACTCAATACAATGTTCCACATAATATATACTATGAGGGAAGATAACAAGAGTGAAGGATGGTATAGCATAGAAACAAAACAGAGTAATAGAAATATATTGGGTGGAATATTCTGGATGACCTAAAATCACAGGGGGAAAAAAAAAAGAACAGGGCATAATCACACAACATTTAGGGGAGTTTTGGGCCTCATTTAAAAGGAAAGCAGATATAAAGACCGGTATCCTAGATAATCACCCGATAAAAATCGTAGCAGATCAGATAGAAAATATAAATCTAGACCACTGGGTGGACAAAGATATAAATCGAATAGGGGATCTGATCCATATAGATAAGATTAAATCATTTCACCAGCTACGGCAGCAGTTTGGTCTAGCATCAAAAGACACCTTTACATACATTAGGGTTAGGGCCTTTGTATTGAAGTATAGAATCTCCACATCATCCAGTATTATAAATAACATCAATAATTTACTAGCACAAGATAGAAAAAGGGTCCATTTAAAAAAGATCTTAGAGAAATTGATCAAGGGAATAGAAAAGAACATCAAAATATCCCAGCGATTAAACAATGGGATAAAGACTTAAGCATATCTATAGAGATTTCAGAGTGGTACTCTATATTCCAAAAAGTGAGAAGAGCTATTCACTGCTTATCATTAGTGGATACTTTATATAAAATGGTGAACCGTTGGTATCTGGTTCGGGCTGAATTAACGAAAATATATAACCAAGGGTCCCCAATATGCTGGAGGTGTGGGCGAGCAGAAGGCACGTATCTACATATTTGGTGGCAATGTGATGGGATTCAGACCCTCTGGCAAGCAGTCCAAAATAAAATAACTCAACTTACAAAAGTTAAACTAATGCACTCACTGTTGGAGTTCCTTCTGCTCCTGAGATGGCCTGGTATGTCCTGGAAAGTGGCCCAGATTATAATACATCTAATCTTGGCTACACTTCTCATGATAGCTAGAGATAGTCAATAGAGAAACCCACCTGGGGAAAAGTAGCCCCACAAGTGCCATCAATGGAAAATGGAACAGGGCACACTTAAGAAGTACATTAAAAACCAAAAAAAAAAGCAATAGACTGGAAAAAGTGGATTCAGAAGTTATAACAGAGAGCCCAGAACGAGGGGAGATATAGTAGAAGCAGGTATTATATAAACACCAGTTCCCCACCCTTGGAGTCAAGTGCACCGGAAGCACAAATATCAAGAACTGATCAGAGAAAGGTTCACATAGTATTGTTTTGTATCGTGATGGAAATATAGAAAGTGCCAAGATATTGTTAACTGTATTTTAATAATGGAAGATAGCGAGAGTGTGGTTAAAAGAGTCTAACTGATTTAAGAAAGGGGGAGGGATGGAAGGAGAGAGATATACTGGGACGTGAAATAAGAGGAGCAGGAAGAGAACCCAAAATCTTAGAGGAAATAGGCTATCCATGATGTTCCCTTCCTACAAAAGGATGACCCACACACCCTGAAATGAGTCCCTTATCCTTGTAATTTTGTAGTAAATAATGGCACTTTACAAATTACAAAATATTTGTAATGTCTGTCATGTTTTGTTTTTTTCTATCTGAATAAAATATTTAAAAGAAAAAAAAATTGAAAAGTTCATGAACAATTATAGCAACAAAAATAAAAACAATCAATGCATCAATTTTATATTAAAAACAAGAAATAGGTATCAAAGATACGGTAGCAATCAAGCCTTACAAAATGTGATGGTGAGACCTAGTGAATTGGAACTTATAACACTGTGTGTCTGCAAGTCGACACTGACCATACATCGGATCTCTGCTCACAAGTAGAGTCGAAATGTAAAACTGGAGACCGTGAATCTGTCTCTGTTGTTGAAATGGTCGAGTTGAATGGATTCGTCAGAAGCAATTCATCAGAAGACGGAGTATGTTCAAACCGTCAAAATATTTTGTCCACACCAGAACTCTTCACTGAAGTCGACAAAGTCTTTGCCCACCAAACCCCAAAAAAGGTGAATTTATTCACAAATTTAAGCTACTATGGGACTTTGGAGGCACCAAACATTAATTTAGTTTATTTCTTTTTTTGGGATAGATCATTGGATGATCATTCCTAAGTAGGTAGCCCTGAACCCCCACTATAATAAATTGGGCTGGGCAAGTGTTCCCAGCTCCATATAAAATACATTGGGTTGCAGAACTAACAACGCTATCCCCCTAACATGAGTGGGTTGGGAGCCACCCAAATGGCTCCCACCCACCCCTAAAATAGGGGCTGCATGATGGCCCCCAGATCTCACAAAAATATTTGAAGTTCTGGGGTAAAGTCTCATGTGTAAATGCCTAGCAAGACCAGCCTAAGTGTCCAGGAACCCTGTGGTGCCCCACCTTCTCACTACCCTCATGTCTGTCTGTCTACTCTCCCTCCTCATGCCCATCTCTCTTCTTTCACTTCCCATGTCTGTCTCTCTCCAACCCCATGTTATATCTCTCTCCCTTCCATGTATGTGTCTCTCCTTCTCCCCCAAAATTTGTTCTCTCTCCTCCCCCTCCCCATGTCTCTTATTTATTCTCCTTTCCCCAATATCTGTTATCTCTCCTCTATCTCCCCATATATCTTATCTCCATTCCCTCAATATCTGTTATCACTCCTCCCCTTCCCCGCAAATATCTGTTCTCTCCTCCCCATATCTATTATGTCTCCTCCCCTCCCCCTTCAGTTTTTACTTAAAGTTGCATGCTTCATGGGGAGCCGCCGGAGCATGAGCTCTTTGTGTTGATAGATACTTAAATGTGTTAAGATATATTGTGAAATATTGCTTCACTTGACTGCAAAAACAAACTCCATACCTCCCAACTATTGCCAACTAAACAGGATGCTGGGAGGTGGAACCTGAATGCCCTAAAAAGCTGGACAGAGGTAGAATAAATTCTATTTGATTAAAAAATGTGATCATATGGGGTGTAAGTGAATGTCTAGTGCAAAGCTCTAGTAAGGATATGCACGTTCTCTATTTTTAATGTAGGTTTGAAAAGTAAAACTGTCTTCTGGTACTTGCTGTTTTGTCTCAATTCTTCTGAATTGTTCTCGTATATTTGTCTTATGAGGGAGGGATCCTTTGATGCTGCATCTATAACACCTTCTGCTGAAATTCGGCCACTGTAGCTAGAACTGCCCATTTACTTAAAAACTACACTAACATAGAAAATGAAGAAAAGGTAAATTGAACAAAGTTGTTATGGTATAGATCGCTAGAGCTTACATTTGTGACAATATTATTTTAAAACAATCAAACTTTACTAAAAAATGGTTTTGATCAGCATACAAAATAGGGATTGTATTTTATACCATTACAGTTTTATGCTTAAACTGATATTCAAACAAAAATGTAATTAATTTTTTTTAATGGTTTTTTAAACTATTTTATATTAGACTGAAAAAAATTGTATGACATACCTTGTTCTTCATTAGCACTTTTATATATATATATTTGAGTTTAATCAGCTATGCATCTTGAAAACTTAACTAAGCCTCAGATGTGTACAACGAAGAGTGTGATATTCCTTATTTTTGTAAAAAAACAAACAAACTGTAAATTGGATTTTAGACACGTTTTCATTGATCGTAATACATGCTAACATGCTGTCTCTTGTCATATGTGTTTCATTATCTAAACTACAGATCAAAACAATCTATTACCTGTTTTTTTAAGAATAAAGTAAAGAATTATGTTTTTTTTGTACCCTAATAAATGCTAGAAGAAAGTATATGTTGGACAAGAATATTTACATGTCCAAATTCTAGTTTTTGTATGTATATATAAAGCCTGACCAGCTCCTGAGTGAGCACCCCACCCACTCACAGGTGCTCTATATGTATGGTGTCCAGTGAAATTGTATAAAGATAGATTTTCTGAGAGATTCAGTCCCATGTAAGTTAGATAGAGATAGGACTCACCAAGTTTGAGTACTTTGGCATAAGGGTGGGCTAAGCAAATTATGACCATATATCTAAACTAGGTGCTTAAAAAAAAATCAAAAATAAGGAAAAATTGTAAAAATAATGTTAAGATAATATGTTGTATTGTTGCACAATGAATTTATGTATTCCATTGCCAGAATATTTAGACATAATAATTAAAGATACAAGGAGAACATTTAATGGAATATGTGTTTCAATAGACATATGAAAAGCTCACTTGTAACAACTTCATAATCCTAGGTGAATAAAGCAACAGAAGGTTTACAATTTGTGGGTTGTTTTCAATAGTACATAAGTAAGTGGTACATAGGCAATAGGACTACACATTGAGAAATTGTATAAATAGAGATAAAACAGGCATCTTTAAATAAACGTGTGGCAGATATGACAAAACATTGTTACACAGTAGTCTAATCTATCAATAATTTGAAAGTAGTAATATATGTTGTGCTTGTTCCACACAAAGCAATTTTGTGTGCTATAAACATCAATTAGAGAGAACTAGTTAAATACTTTACATGAGCTATGCTATAGTTAAAAAATAACAAAGAACCATTTACATTTAGATTATAGGTATGGTTGTCTCAAATAAATTCCCCTTACAACTTACATATAGACCCATCGATTGATAGATAGATCAATTTTTTTTAAATCATTTTACAAATGGCATAAAATTTGTATATGTCCTTGAATTCTGTTGTGGCACTTTTTATTTACTTTAGTTGTGACATGTTACCTCACATAGTCAGAAAGAAACACTTTTTGTTTTTAAATATTTAATGTGCTATTGTAATAGTGAGCACATTGATATTATTTTATAATTTAGTTGAGTGAGTTTAAATATCAAACGTGATAACTGTAAATGGCAATTGTTCAAAACAGTACTAAGAAAAGCACACTTTTTTTTATATATTTTGTTGTTCTCGCTTTTTTAATTTCTCTATTTCTGTGCATATGCCAAAATAAATGATGTTTCTATTATTAGAAATGTCAGCAAGTTTATTATATATATATATATATATATATATATATATATATATATATATATATACTGTGTCATCACTGAGCTAACAAATAATGAAACGTTTAAACAATATTATCTTTCTATGCTTACTTTATTTTTTACCATTATATCCTTATATACTTAATAAATTGACCATGCAATGCTGGGAAACACTGGATGAAAATATTACACTCACCTCAATATATAAATCCTCTTTATTTTAGCTTTATAAAATATTTTAATTTACAGACAGAGAATTAAAGTATCCTAAAACAACAGATTTCTTTAGTCATTTACTTTTACTATGCTAAATTGTGTGGTGAAATGATCTTACAAATAAATACATACCTTTTTTATTATTTCCTCAATTGAAATAATATTCTGCCTGAGATGCTCTTATTAATGAATATTCTCTGGGTCCTATTCATGTTAATATAATGATTGCCCTTCCTTAATATGAGGCATAGATTGTGGAAGACAGCTATACAATTGTAAATGTGTTATAGATTAATCTGTTGTCCATATACATTTTGCAGATGTTGGTGTTACATAGGTTTTGACTTTGATATAATCTAGGTACTGAAAATCTGTAGTTTCTGTGATTTATAGTTGCAGATTTGCCTTTTGAAGACTAAATGGAGAAGAAATAGGATCTTAATATCTTCCTCCACTGGCAGTGGTAATACAACTGTTGCTGTTACAGGATCAACACATTATAGACATTAGAACTGTTAAAGGTGAGTATCCAAATTAGGTTTTTGATAGGTTGAGAAGTGTTCAAGTGTTAACCAATGACACAACATATTTACCATAGTGCAGTCTCTATCAGGAGCTTATGGATGAAGAAGTTGAAAGGTTATGGTTCCCTATCAAAGTTCCCTGCCATGTGATCCACAAGTTTCTTTGGATGGTGATTATTCAATACCTCTGACTATAAAGCTCTGTAACAGTCCTGGGTGATGGCTGTCATCATTTGATCAGTGCTTGAAGGATCTTTGATTTAAGATCAATCATTCTCATCTATATCTTTACCTTTAGAAATAAGACTATACATTTTCCTCAAAAGATTCTATTTCGGCATGTTCCTATTTCCATTTCCTGTACTAGCCTTGTCCATGTAACTCATTTATGCTAAACAGAACTATGGTACCACCTAGGGGTCCTAGTTCATAAAGAGGGTCTGTTTAAATGGGCACTCATGACCATAAAAAATTATACTCATGGCATTGAATAAATATGTGAATCATTTTATTGAGGGTCCCTAGAAAATGGGGTACCCCTGGGTGAGAGCAAATCCAAACAATACCTTGAAATGTCCATGTCACACACCAAGTGTGACATAGATCATAGTGACAGACAATAATCACATATCATAACCACATAAAATTATTCACATATTTATTCATTGCCATGAGTATAATTAGTTATGGTCATGAGTGCCCATTTAAACAGACCCTCTTTATGAACTAGGACCCCTAGGTGGTACCATAGTTCTGTTTAGCATATTTTCATAAGGGTTTGTAGGCACCCACCTCCCATTGCTCCACTAGGGGCAGCCAAATAATTTTGGGAGATGTATTGTACCAAGGTTTTTTGATAAATTATTTTTATACTTATATTTATACTCTCAGGTTGTAGCAGGTTGGTTAATAGCTTTTTTGTACAAGTAACTCATATATCTTATGCTGAATAAAGTCTTTGCTTCCAAATACTGACTTACTGTTATCATCATCATTGTCACTGTATATTAAATCAGTTTCATTCACACTCTAGCACATGTGAAACATTGCTTCCATTTTGACTGGATTGTCAAGAATTTTTGTAGCAGACCAAAAGTTATGTCTTGATTTGGCTGAATAAAATAAATATTTATTTTCATTTGCATTTATGAGTTGCAGAATTATATTTTTTTCTGTATGATGGAAATACAAATCTTGATGTATTTATATGTACAACAATTAAAAACGCTCAACACATTATTGTGTAATATTTATGCTTGTTTGTAAACATGTCTATCACAGTAGAGAGGCATTTACCTAACCCCTTAGTGACAAGACATTTTTACCTTGACTTTCCCTTGGTGACAATGGCTGTTTTAACATTTCTGGGGTGTTTGTGTTAAGCTGTAATTTTCTTCTTTCTCACATACTGTACCCGCACAAATTATATGTTGTTTTTATCGTCATAAGAAGGGCTTTCATTGGATACCATTATGTTCATCATATCCTATAATTTACTACAAAAAGAATCATAAAATATGATGAAAAAAAAACTATTTTTCTAACTTTGACCTAAAATATAATTTACACAAATACAATCATTAAAAAGACTAAATGGTTTCTAAATGTTGTCCCAGTTCAGAAATATGCATGTTTCCATATTTTTCTGTATTTTTTTGCGACTTATGGGGCAAAAACCAAAAATAGTGTTTTTTGTTTTTTTCCTATATTGAACTTTTGACCCCAACCTGAAGCCTAAATTTAACCCTAACACTAAATTTAACCCCAACTCTAACCCTTATGCTATCCCTTAATATATGTTAATTTTAATTTAATGTTTACCCTACCCTTATGCTAAAAATTATTTCATTTTATCCCTAACAGCTAATCTAACTTTAATCCTAGTTTTAAGATAATTAAATCTTTTTTTTTTACATTGCAGTGTTGCTGACTTCCTCAAGGGGCAGTCAAGCAACATATTCAGAGCGACAGAAGTGAATTATTTTTCACTTCCGAAGCTCTTACCACAAGAGGGCATAGCCATATTGATGGAGCATGCTGCGCAGCATGATTTCTCTTGTTACTCACTATCACATATATCATATTCTAGAATAGACACATTTTATGTAAAAGGTCCATTTCTGGGGAGATGCCAATCCTCAAACATAGAAGTCATCACATGGTCAGACCATGCCCAGTATTTCTGGAAATAGATGATACTACTCCTCAGCCTTCGGGATATAGTTGGAGGATAAATTAATTTAACCTGAGATCTGAAGATCGAAAGAAAGAGCTCCAATCCCAAGTTGAACAATTCTTAAAGATTAATGATAACAACATGGTCTCTCCAATTACTCTGTGGTGTACACTGAAATGTGTTATAAAAGGTTATCTAATTAGCTCAGATTCTTACTTAGAAAAACAGGGGGGTAAAACCTTAGCGGAATTACACATAGAACTAGCCCAAAAGACAACTCTTAACAAGATTGCACCCACTCAGGCATTGACTCACCAAGTCACATCCATTCAGCAGGAAATCAGAGAAAAGTTGGACCTAAAATACAGTAAGGCAGTTTTATACAATAAACAGAAATGGTACTACTCTAATAATAGAGTTAATAGAACTCTAACAAAGAGACTAAGGATTAGATCAGAACAAAAAAGAATAGCTAAATTAAAAGTAAATAATGAGACTCTCATAGACCCCACCCAAATCAGTGCAGCTTTTAAAGTATATTACAGCTCATTGTATAAAATAGGTAACCGCTCTAAGGCACCTGCTCAGATCAGAAAGTTTTTACTAAATCTAGATCTCCCAAAAATTACAGAGGATGAAACTCATAACTTGAGTCAGCTTTTTACTTTGACCGAACTTAAGGATGCAGTCCATGACCTGAAATCGGGGAAATCCCCGGGTCCATATGGCTATGCAGCCTTATTCTATCAATTGCTGGACCCGTGGATCTCTCCGATACTTTTAAGGGTATTTAATTATATAAAGGAAGGGAACTCTTTCCCATCGGAGATGCTACAGGCATCCATCTCCTCGATCCTGAAGGAAGGGAAGGATCCCAAATTCGTTAAGAACTATAGACCAATTTCTTTAATCAACAATAAAAATCTATTCAAAAATCCTTTCCACCCGTTTGGGTCCCATGCTCCCGGGTCTGATACATCTGGATCAGACAGCATTTATTTATTAAGAACAACGGAGGATAATATCCATAGACTAATTAACCTGATCTCGGAGATTGAGAAATCCCAAACATCATCAGCCTTCTTGGCACTGGATGACGAGAAGGCTTTTGACCGGGTGAGTTGGCCCTTCCTAATAGAAGCCTATGAATAAGCGTGTGTTCACGCGAAACGCGTAAGGCATATTGCTGTATCCCATGTCTTGTCTCTGTTTTTGTGGATTTTATATGGAGTTTTAATCTGATCCTTCTAATAAATATTCATCTATTTTTCACCGCATTGGGAGTGCATACGCCTTTGTTTGCTACTTTCTTCCTTCCTAATAGAAAACCTTGGAAGTATTCGGTTTACAGGGATCCTTTAAACATCTGGTCATGTCTCTTTACAATTCTCCTCAAGCCTACATTCACGATCCATAATGGCACCAGACAAGGTCGTCCTTTAGCCCCAATGCTATACTCCCTAACAATTTAACCCCTAGCGGCGGCTATAAGGCAGTCACAATTGGCATGGGGCATTAAAATAAGATCGCAAGAACAGGGGACATGGGTCCCTTGCTTGTATACCCAGCTTTGGGTATATTGCTTTCTGTACCTAGGGAGGGACACCAACTGTACCACACTGACAAGGCCTATGATAGGTTGAAACATACTTCTGTGGATGCAGAGGAGACTTGCCAAGCATTTCGCATCTAGACTGCCCTGATGGGTGGGACCAGTGGTGGGATTCAAAAAAATTCTCTAATGCCAAAAAAAATAAAATAAAAATTACTTGATTTTTGTTAAACAGCAAAACGTTTTCTACAATTTATATCATGTGGGTTATTTAAAGTGAATTTTAAATTTAAGGTCAAAGTAGACAAGCTGTGTCAGGGTCTGAGACCCACTCTGCCACCATCCAGGGGGCCCTTACCTGATCCTGCAGCTCCCCAGTCCTCCTCTGCTCGCTGGATGAATGCTCCAGGATGCATTAGGCCGCATCCTCGGCCTCTAGTAACACAGACACCGCGAATCATGGGCTGTCAAGGGGGCGTGGCCTAATTCTCTGAGGGAGAGGCAGGGGAGAAGGCTGGAAACCTTTTTCATAGAGTACCAGCAAGTAGGAGGAGTTAAGGTGTCACTCTTAACTGGTGGAAGGGGTTTTGGTCCTCCAGGCCTATATGAACCCAGCAATACCTTCAATCAATGTTTGATTGTCAAGCTGTTTATAGCTCTGCTCTGTCCAGCCCCTGGTTCCCACTTGTGGATATCCATGTTGATTCTT
Source organism: Pelodytes ibericus (assembly GCA_036172795.1). Classification (NCBI taxonomy): domain Eukaryota; kingdom Metazoa; phylum Chordata; class Amphibia; order Anura; family Pelodytidae; genus Pelodytes; species Pelodytes ibericus. Next base: position 54,392,480 of record CM069858.1, on the reverse strand, counting down.
ACTGATTTCCTTGGTTATTTGACTACTACTACTGATTTCCCTGCTCGTACCTTGCCCCGACTCTGGATTGTTACCCCGTTTTGCCTTTTAACCCCTTAGTGACAAGACATTTTCACCTTGACTTTCCCTTGGTGACAATGGCTGTTTTGACATTTCTAGGGTGTTTGTGTTTAGCTGTAATTTTTTTCTTTCTCACATACAGTACCCACACAAATTATATGTTGTTTTTATCGTCATAAGAAGGGCTTTCATTAGATACCATTATGTTCATCATATCTTATAATTTACTACAAAACAAATCATAAAATATGATGAAAAATTTAAAAAAACACACTTTTTCTAACTTTGACCTAAAATATAAATTACACAAATAAAATCATTAAAAAAGACCCCGTCTAAATAGTTTCTAAATGTTCTCCCGAGTTAAAAAATATGCATGTTTCCATATTTTTCGGTATTTTTTTGCGAGTTATGGGGCAAAAACCAAAAATAGTGTTTTTTGTTTTTTTCCTATATTGATCTTTTGACCCCAACCCGAACCCAAAATTTAACCCTAACACTAAATTTAACCCCAACTCTAATCCTTATTATATCCCTTAATATTTTTTAACTTTAATTTAATTTTAACCCTATCCCTTATGCTAAAAAATATTTAATTTTAACCCTATACGCTAATATAGCTAAATAACCTGTTTTTAATTAATTAAATATTTATTTTAAATATTTCCCATTGCAATGCTACTAAACTACCACTAGGGGTAGTCAAGTAGCATATTCAGAGTGACGGAAGTGAAGTTACTTTCACTTCCGAAGCTCAGACCGGCAGAGGACTTAGCCATATTGACGGAGCAGCATGCTCCATCAATATGGCTCCCCACGATCGCTCCGTGGGGCGATCGTGGGGGTCCCGAAATAGAAATTTCGGTGCTGGCTATTGCCTCGATGTCGAGGCAATAGACCAGCACTGTTAAAGCGTGCCAGGCACGTCCTTTGTCGTTAAGGGAGTTTCTCCCAGGACGTGCCTGGCACGTCCTTTGTCGTCAAGGGGTTAAGCTGTCTGCCCCGACTCTGGATTGTTACCCGTTTTGCCTTTACGCTGCCTGCCCCGACTCTGGATTGTTATAAAGGATTTTTCTTACTGGATCTACTGAGCTGTGTGTATTCCTTTATCCTTTGCGCCTCAGTTATCCACCCTGCGAAGTAGCTCCCTTCCCGAGCCCGACAAGCTGGAAGAATTCTCTAAGCAAACTATGCTTTCAGTTCGGATACTATTGGATTAAATTTCAAATTACAGTTTACTAAAGAGACACACATACATACACAGTCACACTTACACACACACAGGCTCACACTTAGACACACACACACTCGCACTTAGAGACACACACACACACTCTTAGACACACAGACACACACTTAGAAACACACGTCCACACACAGTCACATTTCCACACACACAGTCAGACTTATACACAGACACTTATAGGGGGAGAGAGAGACTCCCGCTTACACACACACACACACATAGACTCCCACCTACAAACACACAGTCACATTCACACACCCTCACTCACACAGAGATTTAAAAAAAATAAAACATTTTTACCGGTCTCCGTGCTTCATGCTGTCCCGTGGTCCTGTTTACCCGCCCTCTGACCTTAGTGCATGATGTAATGCTCAGGGTCGAGGAGATAGGGATTATGCAGCATTGTGAAAACTTAGTTTCCCGACACTGTTACAGGTGTGGAGGGGGTTTTGGGGGTGATGTTACAGCTGCAGGCGTGCTAGACCTCCATGTCTAGCGGGCTGCATTAGAGGGGTGCCATCGGAACCAATGCCCAAGGTCTAATACAGTTTATTAGACCCTGGGCACCCCAGCCAGTAGGACCCCTATAACAAGTGCACCTGGGGCAGACCCCCCCCCCTCAGAAATTAATATGCCATTGATAATTTGCTGCTTAATATGCCACTGATAATTAGCTGCTTAATATGCCACTGATAATTAGATGTTTAATATGCCCCTGATAATTAGATGCTTAACATGCCCCTGATAATTAGATGATGAATATGCCCCTGATTATTGGATGATTAATATACCCCTGATAATTTACTTGTTAAAATGCCCCTATAGTAAGATGATTAATATACCCCTGATAATTAGATACTTAATATGCCCATTATAATTAGATGCTTAATATGCCCCTGATAATGTTCTCATTAATATGCCCCTGATAATTAGATGCTTAATATGCCCCTGATAATTAGATGCTTAATATGCCCCTGATAATTATCTATTTAATATGCCATTGATAATGCTCCTTAATATGCCACTGATAATGCTCCTTAATATGCCTCTGATAATTAGATGATTATTATGCCCCTGACAATTAGATGATTAATATTCCCCTGATAATTGGCTGCTTAATATGCCCCTGATTATTAGATGATTAATATTCCCCTTATAATTAGATGAATAATATGCCCCTGATAATTAGCTACTTAATATGCCACTGATAATGCTCCTTAATATGCCACTTATTATGCTCCTTAATATGCCCCTGATAATTAGATGATTAATTTGCCCCTGATAATTTACTTGTTAATATGCCCCTGATAATTAGAGGATTAATATACCCCTGATAATTATATGCTTAATATGCCCCTGATAATTTTCTTGTGAAAATGCCCCTGATAATTAGATGATTAATATATCCCTGATAATTAGATGATTAATATACCCCTGATAGTTAGATGATTAATATGCCCCTGATAATTATCTAGTTAATATTCCACTGATAATGCTCCTTAATATGCCCCTGATAATTAGATGATTAATATGCCCCTGATAATGTGCTGCTTAATATGCCCCTGATAATTTGCTCGTTAATGTGTCACACACACCCCTTCCCCAGTACCTACCTTTATGATGCTCGTCACCCATCTTCTCCGCAGTGCTTCCTGCACGCACGCTGCGTGCAGGAAATGAGCCGCCGGAAAGGACTTGTCGTCATTTCCGGCGGCGAGTAAAATCTGGGTCCCGGTCCTGCCCGATCGGGACTGTCTCTGTGTAAGACAGTCACACCGGCAGCAGGGGCACACACGGCAGCTGCCATGTTTGCCCCTGCTTTTTTTTCCACAGATTTGTAAAAACATTTTTTTAAAGGATCTCCAGCTTGCACCAGTTCGGCGTACTTGTAAAATTTTAGTAACAGGTTCTCACAAACCATTGCGAACCTGCTGAATACCACCACTGTGCATTAAACAAGTAAATATATTCATTGGGCACCATAATAATTTGTCATTGAGGAGGCTTATTGCATTCTAACAGAGTCACTTCTGAAAATATACAAAGCAAAATGTTAACTTCCTCTCTTTCCACAGTTTCCTAAGTCCCACTTACTGTCACCCATTCACCCCAAGATATCAGAGTGTTTATTTCAGAGTGTTCTCAATCCTTTCTCCTATGGTGGGGGCTCCAAGTGTCCTGTAACTCCCTCATCTTATTCTCAGTTCTTACTTCTATCCCACTTCCCTCTTTCCAACTATCTGAAATCTTACAGCCCCAATGTGACCCTCCTTCGTTTCACTTCCATATTCAAGTAACTACTTACTGTTCTTGAGTGGCAGCCAATCCAAGCATAGGAAAAAAAAGGAGGTGCTTTACTATATCAGCCAATGAACAGGTATGCAGGTGGAAAAATCTCTCCTGCTAACCGCGAATGAAATGTGCTTGTAAGCGTTTGGACAATAGATAAAGACGTTTATTGGAAGTTTTATCAGCATTATGGTGAAAGGCGAGTGAGATCTCTATACCAGGGCTACATTTAAATGCACATTTACACTTTATTAGCATATGCTATTAAGTCCCACTTCTTTTGTGAGTGTTCTCATTTCACTTGTTTTTATTACAATTCATATATATCTTTGACATATCTGGTACTCTCTGCACTATTTTTGTTTAGTTATATATTTTTTTGGTATGATGGATCTGACAACCATATGAAATTGAAGCTGCTATATCAAGATCTAAAGCCTTTCTGACATATCTTATACTTGGGATTGAGAGTTTTTCCTGTGAGGTGATCTACAGATATTTCTACTATTTATTATGGAGTACAATTCCCTTTCTTTTTTGTGTTATTAACTAAACTGATTATAGTGGTGTTTTTTGGGCAATATTGAACCAAATTATTTTGAAATACATAAATCTATTCATCATATTAATACTATTAACAGCAGCATTTTTGTAACTTGGAGTTTAAGCAGCTTGTGTGCTGTTATTACAGCAATTTACTACTTAGATTTTTTAAATCTACCAGTACTGGTGTATTTTTCTATTAAACTTTCTCCGAAAACATCATAGTAAGAACATAAGCAGTCTTACTTCTCCCAATTCAACCAGTTTATTAGAAAAATTATGTACTCAGGTCAGTGAACTATATATACACAAGTCAAGAGGGAAGCACTCACCTAAACTAGCATTAATTATAAGGGGGTGTTGTTGGAGAATAGTTATACACAGTCCAAAGGGATCCGTGCACTAAGATAAAACAAGTCACAAACTCTCAAAGCTACTTAAAAACTAGACATGTGCATTCATTTTCTGACGAATGCATTTTCTGACGAATGCATTTTCGTCCGAAAATAGCATTTTCGTCCATTCGTCCGAAAAACGAATAACGAAAATTCTAAACTAACGAAAGCATTCAGTTTATAGACTTTCGGTTTATAGAATACATGTAATGCTATTGCTATTCTATAAACCGAAAGTCTATAAAATGAACGTTGTTCGGTTTATAGACTTTCGGCTTATAGAATACATGTAATACTATTGGCTTTCTATAAACCGAACTAGAGTCCCAATTCATAAGAAATTCTTATGAATGGGGACTCTACTACTTTTCCTTAGACAGGATATTTTTGGAATATTTTTTATTGGCAAACCTTAACAGAGCAAATGAAAGATAAGCAGTGAACGTTTTGTTGTTGTGAACAGGATTTGGCTACAGCACTGCCTAAATTGTTGGCGCTATATATCTACATTTTCATTTAATGTTTTAATTATAAGGAGAGTCAAAATAACAGCTACAAAGTAAAACAGATTCAAACCTGTTCTGAATTGTACCACAAATCTGATACACACCTAAATATGTATAGACACACACACGGGCACAAAGGTGATGATAAAACAGTTGATTGACTTTTATGTGATGTCATTTTTATTATAATTTAGAAATGGTACCCCATGTGGATAGAACAATATTGTTGTTTTGTAGGCAGTTTTTACTCGAAATATCTGGGATTTGTGCCACACACCAGTTTATTCGACTCGGATTTGAGTTATCAGTGTCGGGAATCCTTTCTTACAAGAGCTTAATGGTAGGTCAATTTTTGATGCAAACAATGGTCTCTAACCATGACCTCAATCTGTGGACCGATGCCTCAGATTTAATTGGGTTTGGGGCATTTTTCCATGGCTATTAGTGTGTTGGTTCTTGGCCCCAGTCTTGGGTGAGTTATGGACTTTTGAAGTACCTGGTATTCCCTGATCTTTTTCCAATTTTGGTGCCTGTAGAAATTCTGGGTTCCCAATTACAAATTAAAACATTTTGGTATGACCATTTGGGTGTGGTTCCAAACCATCAACAACATTTCTGTTGCCTCTCCCCCAGTAATTTGCCTCCTGTGCCAAACCATCAACAACATTTCTGTTGCCTCTCCCCAAGTAATTTAAAGTTAAATTTGTTGCTTAGAGTATCACATGTTCCTGAAACATCGAATGGAGTAGATGATATATTGTCTGGCCCAGGAGGCAGATCAATCAGCATTGAATATCCAGAATGGATTTGGAGGCTGGGAAAACCCATTTTTTACACCTTCAACACCAGTTCATGATTCCTGCTATTCCAATCCAGCAGTATCTATACAAGATGTCCTTTTATGTTCTATTAGGCACAGTTTTTGCCAATTGAAGCAAAACTGGAAGGAAAAGAGCAGGGAAATCCAGATGGAGAAAACAAATAAGTTAGAACACAGGACGGGCTGCTAAAAAGGGATTTATTCCTCAAACATAAGCAGCCAAGTTGCTAATCAGTAATCCCCTAACCCAGTAAAACAAATACGCCTACGCGTTTCGCGCCAAAACTTGGAGCTTTGTCAAGGCTAAGTTTTTGCTAAGGGGTTTCTATACCAGGTTTAAATCATAGAATGTCTGCCATTTTCTCCTTTTTCAAATTTCATGGTCTGCCTGAATAAGAGTTATCGCCAGGGCTATCACTCAAAGGATTCTGATCGCTTGGTACATTTTCAGGTGTTGATAAATAATTGTCCTTTATTGGTTATGATCTGTTCAATGGAATTTTGAAGTGTCACTTCAAATGCAGAAAGAAAACTGTCCTTTATTGGTTATGATCTGTTCACTGAATTTTGAAGTGTCACTGTTTAAACTGACCTTCTCTTTGGCCATTTTGGGGTCTTTTGAATCAGTGAATTGGTGAGCACAAGCTTAACATTCATGGGTGATTGCCGTTGAGGGATATATTGGTCAATAGATCTATTTCAGTGGTTTTACATTTAATAACCACTGTCAAGATAAGGCCTGTAGGTAAAAATTAACAAAAGGCCATCATAACAAGGCTGGATAATATCAAACACAACTTCAAATTATATTTTCCAAAAACATGTCAAGCAGTTCTTTTCAGCTGTTTTTCCCTAGTAACCACAAATAAAAGCTTACAATGATGATCCATGGTGTAAGTGTTTATTGTTTAAACACAGCCTGTACACTGAGTGCATCATGTCAATGGAATTTCTATCTACAATTAAGTTTAGCTGGATCTGCCAGTGGTACTTATTAAAATATTGCTTTTGGGCCCAATGATCATGCACTGCATGTCTTGAGTTCTGGTTATAGTAGACCCCCATTATTACTTTGTAAGACTTTATGGCCATGTGTTATGACACTTGAGGCGCACACCTTGGCGGATTGACCAAGGAGTAAGAGAAGCCAGTTAACTATATATTGATGCTCTCACACAGGCTCACCCTCTTTCTCACAACTTGAAAATGTTCCTTTCCTCCCTGTAATTTGTAAATTCCATTTCATTTGGTTGCAGGGGGTCCGAGATGTATGGCATTGTGTGGGGGGTGTGGTTGTCCGTGGATAGGTCTTCCTGATCGGTACTTGTGAGACGTCCATAGCAACTGACGTGCTATAAGGATACGCCGGTAGACCTCCTTAACATGCGCCAATGCCTAATTCTAGGGATAAGCAGGCCTATAAGCTTAGGACATTGTTTATGGAGTGTTTGACAGACCAATTTTTAGAAACACCAATGTCTAGTGTGGGTAAGTCCTTGCTGACCAAGTTTTACCAAGTGTTATATTTGTCAGTGTTTTACACCTGCTCTTTTAACACTGTAGCCTTTTTTAAATCCACCACGTCTCCATGTTCTTGTTACTGGTTTATCTTGTACTAGAGCAAGTTGAGAGTTAATTAGTTGCGGTAGGAGTTAATATTTACAGTTAAGACACTTCTTTAGTTAAGGAGATACATTTCCTCCATTGCCCTGCTTTTTCTCTCTATCCTGCAATTTATTTGTAAATGGTAATTGCAGCTGCAAAGTTTTATTTACAGATGATAATATATTTCCTAACCCAGCTCTGGCGAGATAGAAGCACTCCCACAGGCAGAGCAAGCTCTTGTAATATCCATATTCTCCATGTAAAGAAAACAATTTCAGATTATGTTCTGATACAGCGTGTGGATGATTTGCTAATTGCCTCAGATAGTGACTTTACGTTTGTTAAGTTCTTGGTCTGAGACAAGTGATGGGGCTGACCGAGACAAACTGAAAATTTTCCCCCCAAGAGTTAACTACCTTGGACACATTTTTCCCAAGGTATAGACATAGAGATGTTACAGGAGAGAAGGGATCTGGTCCAAACAGCACCAAGACCCACTTCTGTGAAAGGGTTAAGAGCATTTCTTGGTATAACAAACTACATTTGTCAGGGAATAAGAACATTTTTATTCTTTCAGCCTTGCTCCAAGATTTAACCAGCAAGAACTACCCTCCTCCCCTGGATTGAGGAATGTGAGACAGATTTTCCCTTTTAAATAAGGCACTAATGAGCACTCCAGCAACTGGACTAGCACCTGTGGCATTTTACAGTACTAAATATGTTAGTTATTCAAACTTTCCTGACATGTATGAGAGCAGCTGCAAATGCTGCAGATGCGACATGTCAGGTGATAGTACAGGGACACATGTTGCAGGTGTCATGCTCTAGCTACCTCACTATTAAGACACAAGGCACAGTGGATATAAGTTAGAGCTGGTGAAGTTTACAAGTATTTCACCTCATTGTTATATGAAGTGTTCAATGAATCCGTGTATAGATAATTGTTGTATTATTTAGGGAATTGATAAATATTTAGTGAATGCAATCTCATTGCAGTAATGAAACAAGTTCAATGTATTGTTTTGAGTCCCTGAATATCTGGCCGTATTTCATACAGACAGACAGCACTGCAGGCAGCTCTGAAATAAGTTGAACTCTTCCCCTTTGCCTCTATGAGGAGGACTTAACTTCAGCTTATTTCAGGGCTGCTTGCTGTCTTTCTGTACAAATTGTTGTATACTCAGTACAACAATAGTTATTTTATAATTTGTACAGTACACCCATCACCCTCAGTCAGGAGAACTCTAAAAGGTTAATAACATATTTAAGAACGAGGGTTATCTATACTGGCTTCAAATGCCCATACAGCTTTATTAGGACACCAGCTGTTGTGAGACCAGAGAGATTAGATACAGCAAAATAAGTGCTAATCACTAGAGTTGAGCGGACACCTGGATGTTCGGGTTCGGCAGGTTCGACCGAACTTCGAAAAAATGTCCGGGTCCGTGCTCGAACTTGACCCTGAACTTGACCCTGAACACAAACCCCATTGAAGTCAATGGGGACACGAACTTTTAGCCACTAAAATGCCTCTAAAAAAGTAATGGAAAGGGCTAGAGGGCTGCAAAAGGAAGTAAAATGTGGCTAAGAGTAGGACAAGTGCCCTGCAAGCAAATGTGGATAGGGAAATAACTTAAAATAACATAAAATACATACAAATTAAAAATACAGCTGAGCCATAAAATAGCACTAGATGGAATCTTTAATTTTAGCTTTGTAAGAAATAAATCTAAATCTAAAGCATGGCTGCCAGGAGGATCAACATAATTATCCATTTGAGAGAGGGTTGGAGTGCAGGGTATTCTCTTTCAGTTTATACTAAGTGACCCATAGGTTGAGGAGGCGGTGACCTTGGCGGTGTAGGTGGAAGCGGCGCTGGAGGAGGAGGAGGAGGAGGAGGAGGAGGTAGCCAACAATGTTTTTTATTTGTTTTTGGTTTTTTAAATTGGGGTAGCCCCCTAAATATTGGAACATAAAACAACAGAAAACAAAGAATAAGTGCACGTAAGTATAAAAATGACTGGGTGAGGCCGGTATAAATGTCTATTCTGCACAAGGTACAGAGAAGTCTGGTGGGATCCATGCCTGGTTCATCTTAATAAACGTGAGCTTGTCCACGTTGGCAGTGGACAGGCGGCTGCGCTTGTCTGTGATAACGCCCCCTGCCGTGCTAAACACACGTTCAGACAAAACACTGGCTGCAGGGCAGGCCAGCACCTTCAAGGCATAAAGGGCAAGCTCAGGCCATGTGCCCAATTTGGAGACCCAGAAGTTGAAAGGGGCAGACCCATCAGTCAGTACGTGTAGGCCTGTGCATACGTACTGTTCCACCATGTTGCTGAAATGCTCCCTCCTCCGAAGATGTTGCATATCAGATGGTGTTGCTGCTTGTTGTGGCGTGATGACAAAGCTTTTCCACATTTCGGCCATGCTAACAGCTGCGTTGGCGACCTCTTCCTCTGCCTTCACCTTGTGCTTCCATTGAGCCCCCGGTGTCATTTTGGAATGCCCTCAGCAGTGGGTCTAGCAGCATGCGCTAGTAGTCGCGCATCTTACAATCACGCTCCAGTGATGGAATTAAGAACGGCACGTTGTCCTTGTAACGGGGATCCAGCAGGGTGGCCACCCAGAAATCAGCACAAGTTAGAATGTGGGAAACTCGGCAGTCGTTGCGCAGGCACTGCAGAATGTAGTCGCTCATGTGTGCCAAGCTGCCCAGAGGCAAGGACAAACTGTTCTCTGTGGGAGGTGTATCATCTGTGTCCTCTGTATCCCCCCAGCCATGCTCCAGTGATGCACACGAGCTGCGTTGGGTGCCACCCTGCTGTGAACACGGTTCCTCCTCCTCATCATCATCATCATTCTCCTCCAAAACTGTGCCCTGGCTTGACAGTTGTGTACCTGGCCTATGCTGGTGCAGGAACCCACCCTCCAAGCCACTTGTGAATGACTGGCCTGATAACCATGGAAATGACCCCTCTTCTTCCTCCTCCTCTTCCTCCTGTGCCACATCCTCTTCCATCATCGCCCTAAGCGTTTTTGAAGGAGACATACAAGCGGGATAGTAAGGCTGAGAATGACGTCATTGGCACTGGCCATGTCGGTGGAGTACTCGAAACAGTGCAAAATGGCACACAGGTCTCGCATGGAGGCCCACTCATTGGTGGTGAAGTGGTGCTTTTCCGCAGAGCGACTGACCCGTGCGTGCTGCATCTGATAATCCACTATCGCCTGCTGCTGCTAGCACAATATCTCCAGCATGTGCAAGGTGGAGTTCCACCTTCTGGGCACGTCGCATATGAGGCGGTGAGCGGGAAGGCCTAAGTTACACTGCAGCGCAGACAGGCGAGCAGCAGCAGGGTGAGAATGCCTAAAGTGCGCACAGATGGCCCGCACTTTCTGTAGCAGCTCTGATATATCTGGGTAGTTATTCAGGAATTTCTGCACCACCAACTTCAGCACATGCGCCAGGCAAGGGATGTGAGTCAAACCGGCTAGGCCCAGAGATGCTACGAGATTTCTCCCATTATCGCAAACCACCAGGCCGGGCTTGAGGTTCAGTGGCAACAGCCATTTATTGATCTGTTGTTCCATGCCCATCCACAGCTCCTGCGCGCTCTGGGGTTTTCCCCCCAAACATATGAGTTTTAAAAGAGCCTGCTGTCGTTTCCCCCTGGCTGTGCTGACCAAGTTGGTAGTCAAGGTGTTACGCTGACCGGATGAGGAGGTGGTAGAGGAGAAAGAAGAAGCTGAGTAGGAGGAGGAGGCAACAGGAGGCAAAGAGAAATGCCCTGCAATCCTTGGTGGCGGAACGACATGCGCCAAACTGCTATCTGCCTCAGGCCCAGCCGACACTACATTTGCCCAGTGTGCATTTAGGGAGATATAGCGTCCCTGCCCGTGCTTACTGGTCCACGTATCTGTGGTTATGTTGACCTTGCCACAGATGGCGTTGCGCAGTGCACACCTGATTTTATCCGCCAATTGCTTGTGAAGGGAAGGGATGGCTTGCCAGGAAAAGCAGTGGCGGCTGAGAACCACGTACTGTGGGACAGCCACCGCCATCAGGTTTTTAAAACTGTCCGTCTCCAACAGACGTAATGACAGCATTTCAAAGGCCAGGAATTTGGAAATGCTGGCATTCAGGGCCAGTGTTCGCGGGTGGGTAGGGCCATACTTCCTCTTTCTCTCCAGTGTTTGGGAGATGGACAGCTGAACGCTTCCATGGGACAGTGTGGAGATGCTTGGGGACGTTGTGGTGTTGCTGCCACTTCCTCTATTTGCTCAGTGGCAGGTGCCACTGTGACTCCACAGCTGGAGGAAGAGGCCAAGACAGCAGCAGAAGAGGAAGCAGGAGGAGTCTGAGACCTTTCTTGGGTTTTGAGATTCTTACTACACTGCAGCTCGTGCTTTGCATGCAGATGCCTGGTCATGCAGGTTGTGCTCAGGTTTAGCACATTTATGCCTCGCTTCAGGTTCGGATTGCAGGTGTCAGCTCTGAGCTTTCAGCAAGGAAACCGGGTGGGAGACAATGTGTAGGAACTGGAGGCACTGTCAGCCACCCAATCTACTATCGCCTGTACTATTGTTCTGGCCTCACCATTCTAAGAGTGGCATTCGGGCCTACCAAAAAACGCTGAAGGTTCTGTCGCGTACTAGCACCTGAGGAAGGTGTTTCACTTGTGCGTGTAGCTGGCACAGATCGAACACATCCCCTACTTGCAACAGGAGCTCCACCAACAACAGCAGCACCACGACCAGGGCCATGTCCCTTATTTGACGCTTTCCTCATTCTTTGCGGTCACCCACCAAAGTAATAGATGGTTTATGTCAGGTGACAATGTAACCGCCAATAGTCAAGAATTGTTATTTGTATTTTTTTTGTTTTTTTGCTTATTGGACTGCAATGCACTGAAAGACGTTAATGTACTATTTAGCACCCAAATCAATTAGAATTTTTCAAAGTGCACTGTAAGCACAGTATTTCACTGTTCTGTTTGACTCTCAGATATGAAGTGCTCCGCAAGATGCAAATGTACTATTTACCACCCAAAACAATTAGAATTTTTCAAAGTGCGCTGTAAGCACAGTATTGGACTGTTCTATTTGACTCTCAGATATGAAGTGCACCGCAAGACGCAAATGTACTATTTACCACCCAAAACAATTAGAATTTTTCAAAGTGCGCTGTAAGCACAGTATTGGACTGTTCTATTTGACTCTCAGATGTGAAGTGCACCGCAAGACGCAAATGTACTATTTACCACCCAAAACAATTAGAATCTTTCAAAGTGCACTGTAAGCACAGTATTGGACGGTTCTATTTGACTCTCAGATACGAAGTGCAGGACGCAGATGTAATATTTAACACCAACAAATTGCAGTATTTAAAAATGCCTGGATGTTTCCCACTGAGCTAACAGAACAGGATTAAAGTCATGTGCCTGGCACACATGCAGTTGCAAGTGCACTGCACTCTCTGTGGTACTGGGCTCAGGGCAGGGTACAAATGTACTATGTAGCACCCAAAACAATTAGAATTTTTCAAAGTGCGCTGTAAGCACAGTATTTCACTGTTCTGTTTGACTCTCAGATATGAAGTGCACCGCAAGACGCAAATGTACTATTTACCACCCAAAACAATTAGCATTTTTCAAAGTGCGCTGTAAGCACAGTATTTCACTGTTCTGTTAGACTCTCAGATATGAAGTGCTCCGCAAGACGCAAATGTACTATTTACCACCCAAAACAATTAGAATTTTTCAAAGTGTGCTGTAAGCACAGTATTGGACTGTTCTATTTGACTCTCAGATATGAAGTGCACCGCAAGACGCAAATCTACTATTTACCACCCAAAACAATTAGAATTTTTCAAAGTGCGCTGTGAGCACAGTATTGGACGGTTCTATTTGACTCTCAGATATGAAGTGCAGGACGCAAATGTAATACCGTATTTGCTCGATTATAAGACGACCCTCCAAACTTTGGATATTCCTTTAGGAAAAAAACTAAAAGCCTGAATATAAGACTACCCTATAGGAAAAAAGTTAAATTTGTATATATTCACATGTAAATTGCTTTTTTAATAAAAAAAATTATATAAAAAAATGCATTTCTTGTTTTTATTTCCTTTTTATGTGCCAATGCTGCCTCTCTCTTTCCTTTGCCCCCAGCTTTGTCTCTCTCCCCCTCCCTTTGACTCCCCCCCTTGTTTCTCTCTGCCCCCCCCTTGTTTCTCTCTGCCCCCTCCCCTTGTTGCTCTGTCCCCCCCTTGTTGCTCTGTCTCTTCCCCCCTCCCCTTGTTGCTCTGTCTCTTCCCCCCTCTCTCCTCTTGTTGTTTTGCTTCCCATTTCTCTGCCCCCCATCCCTCCCCCTGTCTCCCTGCCCCCTCCCTCACCCTGTCTCCCTGCCCCCTCCCTCCCCCTGTCTCCCTGCCCCCTCCCTCCCCCTAACATGTAAATAGAAACCCTGGTGGCTAGTGGGGGCAGCCGGGGGAAGTCTGCACGATCCTTGCAGACATCCTCCATGCTGCCCGACACCTCCGTCTATTATGACGGACAGCTGGTCCGTCTTCTGTGACGAAAGCGGAAGTTCCCGGCTTCTTCATAGAAGCCCCTGCGGTCGTGCCGGGCAGAAGCAGGGGAGTCTGCGCTCATCGTGCAGACATCCCCTGCTGCTAGAGAGGGGGATCCAGGTCCCCTGCAGCTCTGCTGGGGACCTGGATCCATGTCTTATAATCTGACCTCAATTTGAGGTCAGATTATAAGAAGACCTCGATTATAAGACGAGGGGCAATTTTCAGAAAAAAATTTCTGAAAAAAACCTTGTCTTATAATCGAGCAAATACGGTATTTAACACCAACAAATTGCAGTATTTAAAAATGCCTAGATGTTGCCCACTGAGCTAACAGAACAGGATTAAAGTCATGTGCCTGGCACACATGCAGTTGCAAGTGCACTGCACTCTCTGAGGTACTGGGCTCAGGGCAGGGTACAAATATGTAGTATAGCACCCACTAAAATAATCACTGCAATTTGAATAATCGCTGTAGTTTGAATTATTGCTGTAGTTTGTAGATTCAACACCAGCATTTTTTTAAATCTGTCCCTCACGGCTGCAGCATCCTCTCCCTACACTAAGAAGAGCTCATGTGATGTGCGTGTATGTGACTCCAGCTTATATATAGAGGCTGGGTCACATGCTGCACTGGCCAATCACAGCCATGCCATTAGTAGGCATGGCTGTGATGGCTTCTAAGGGCAAACGAGTAAAACGCTTGTTGATTGTCTGCCCTGCAGCCTTTCAAAATGCGCCATTTAATCGTCGAACCCCGAACTCCACCACGGACATACAGTGGAATGTCCGTGTTCTGGTCCGGGGTACGGACACCGTATTGTTCGGTACAAACCCGAACAGTGCGGTTCGGGTTTTCTCAACACTACTAATCACATATCAAGTGATTCAGTATGTGTAGTATGTGTATGTATTGCATTCTACTAATTGAAAATGTGTAGTCTATGTTTTCTTCATTCGCATCCTTAGGTATACCAACTTACCGGATGAACTATTTGTGGCCTTTTATTACATTACATATCATTGAAAACTTTTGTTTATATTGTTACAACTTTTGTAGTGTCACATCTATATTGGTGATATTGCTATCTCTTTATTGCAACAGTTGTTTTTAAAGGCACAGTTCTTCTCTTATCTTAGCTCTTTAGCTGAGCAAGTGTTTTCATTTATCTGTTCTGTATAGTCACTATTGGTAGACCTACTGTGCTTTTTTACTCTATATTTAATTTTTTGTACCTGTGGTTGTAATTTTGTGTGTGCATTTGCTGCACCACTAACCCTACATATTTTTTTTATATACCTGAGGACATTTAACATAAAAACAGGGGGAACTGTTGAATAATTTTTTGGGGAGTTATTTTTGGAAAATGACTAATCAAGCAGACTCCAGTTTGTCACACGTCATATTGTCACACTATTTTCTTCTTACTTTTTACCCACGTGAGTTGCTTTTCTCTGTTATTGTGTGAATGTTTAGGATAAAACAGATTATAAGCTGTGTTTGAAAGAACCAACCTCCTGATTTTAATGTTTTAACATTTTAATGAAATAATACATTTTGTTTAATGAACATAAAATATTAGATTAGGAGCTTCACATAGACAGTTTATTATGCATATGTAATTAGAAAATTAGGTTGTTTTAATTATAAAATTTTAAAATAGTGGATGTATACTAAATATGTAATTCAATTAGCATTGTGTAATCATGATACAAAATGTATAAAACCTTCTGTTGGAGACTGCATCAGAATTGCTTGCTGATTTATCTTGCTTGCGTTCTCCATGTGCATATGCGGTAAACTATTGTATACTTAAAGAAACACTAAACATAATTTTTCACTTGTGCTTCTAATATAGTGAAATTTTAGTTGTTCCTATTGTGAGGATAAACTGCCAGGTACTTTTGATAGTTCACGTCAGTTTATCCTCTGAACACCAGCTGCCATGCTTCCATGGGAAGCAGGCAGCCGTCTGGTTGGCGAGCGGCTCTCTTTGCTGGTGCAGAGAGAGCCCCTCATTTTTGCATGGGATCAGCAGGGGGACCTTAACTAGGTCCCTGGCTAAATTAGGAGCTTTGTTGCTCTTATCATTGTCCAGTTTTTGTTCTGGCTTCCATTAATCTACTGTGTATTTCTGGTGGTTTGTTTTTCATGATTTTGGCTTCTCATCTGATTTTGCATCTTGTTTGAATTTTGCTTCTCTATTACTTTTGTAAAGATAAAAAAGAAAGAAAGAAAAGGCACTCAGTCCTATGAAGACACTTACAGCTGTACTGTCTGTTAATGTCCCCTGGCTTCTTTTCTGTTGAGTTATAGAAGCCTGGACAATGCATGTGATTGGAGACTTTTGCGAGAGTCAAGGACACATTGTATGGAGAGCATAAGGACGGACTTAGGTGAACAGACATCCTCTCAGATTCCCTGTGCATCTGCGGATGTCAGAACTTCAGACGTCATGTGACCTCACTGAGTTTAGACTGCAGAAATGCACAGGGAAGTCTGGTAAAGAACATAATAAGCGATGTAGAAGCTCATGCATATTGCTAGTAGTAAAAAAAAAATCAAAGCATTATACATTTTCTGTTTTGATGCAGCAAGGATGGCTAATAAGACTCCTGGTAAATGAGTTGATCATTTTTGTATTTTGTTATTTCTAAGACTGTCTTCTTTAATAGCTCACTGTGCACTAGCAGCAACTCAGCCCCTTAAACAGCTTCTATTTGTCTTGGCTCCATGTGCTTGAGTGGTTTCTTTATCTCACATAAGAATCTACCATCATACACCTTATTTAAAACTTAAAACTGGTACACATAATAATTTGGATTCTTATGTTTGGCTTTAACAAACCCTGGATTTCTGTGTTTATCATATCTTTAACATAAGCATTTTGTGTAATCTGTGTAATACATATTTTAATAAAATATATAAAAAAAAGCAGACATGCACACTGGTAATGTTGAAGTAAAATACATTTATTGAAAAAGTAATAATGTAACGACAGTCAAAATAGGTGTGGGTAGGAGAAAAAAAAAGGAGGACAGTATATATTGAAATACTGAAAAAAATAGAAAAAGCTATGTAGACAGTGTATGAGCAGCCAAAAAAGGTAAAATGTAGACAAAAATGGAATGGAATGTAGAATGAAAAAAACAAAAAATAGAAAAAATGAACAAAAGCACAGTGAGAATAAAGCAATAAAAGAATGGAAAAGAAAGAGATGGAGTGGTTATACAAAGGGCTCAAAAATGGCAAAAATACAGTCTAAGCTTAGTAAATGGCCAACCACTGCAAAATAAACAAATAGCATGAAAGAAAGGAAAATTAGTTGTGGGGAAAAAGGGTCCACAAATTATGCCTCTTGCATAGCAATAAATCAGAGGACCTGCATCTGTGATGGTATGAGGAAAAAAAACCCAAACAATTGTGAAAAGTAAAAAAAATTCTCGTAATCTGAGACTTAAAGCCTTCTTCTCTAGCACTGATTCAGATATACATTCCACAACCACTAATGTTGATATGATCCTGCCCATTAATAACTCACAGAGATCTATCAGATCATACCTGTCTGAACCCCTGATCTCACAAGCTACACACACAGCCACAATCACCACAGACAGTTCTAAAGAAGCATCCAAACATTTACCTGTGGCAGTGAAACCTAAGAGCACATTTCAGCCCCCCAACACTAACCACTCTGTTGAAACATACATCAACCTCACTAAGAAAGAATTAGAGCTTACCAAACATACCGAGATCAGCAACAGGTTCAAAAGAAAGTACCACCATAAACCTAACTTTACAAAGGAAGAACGTCACATAATAAAAAACCTTAGAACTGATAAAAGCATATGCATCAAGCCCGCTGATAAAGGTGGCGCACTGGTAGTTATGAATCGCCATGACGACATTGCAGAAATTCACTCCCAACTACAATGTGGTAACACTTACAGCAAACTATACACGAACCCAGAACCTAGGCTTCAAGACATACTACAAAGGCTCAATAACCAAGCCCTACAAGATGACATTATCAACAAACAACAGGCTAAATTTATGCATACCACATTTCCCCTTACACCAATACTATATACCCTCCCCAAGATCCATAAACACGCCACCAAACCCCCTGGTAGACCCATTGAGGCTGGCTCTGACTCAATCTTCCAACCTGTTTCCATTTTTTTGGATAAATTACTGGCACCTTACGTCGCCAACCAATTATCACATGTCAAAGATACCAATCACTTCCTGAATATCACTAGCACTCTAACCATTCCGGATTCTAATAATTTCTGTCTGGCTACCCTAGATGTTCAAAGTCTCTATACATCCATACCACATGAAGGTGGCATCCAGGCTGTGGCCTGGACCATAGATTCTGATTTAACTGGTCTTTGGAACGTGACGAAGAAGCAATATGTCCTTGACCTTCTCAGATTTATCCTCACTGAGAACTATTTTTTATTTGAAGATCAACTTTATCTACAACAAGTTGGCACCACGATGGGCTCTAACGTAGCCCCCACATATGCCAACATCTATATGGACCACCTGGAGGTCACTGGCATCTACAAAACTCCTCTCTTCAAACATTGCCTAATCTGGAAAAGGTACATCGATGATGTTTTCGTATGTTGGGAAGGCACACAAGGTGAGTTCACCCAGTTCGTTACCGACATAAACTCCATCAATGCCCACATCACCTTCACCAGTGAACTGGATGCTCAAAAAGTATATTTTTTGGATACTACTGTCACACGTGTAGGGAACAAATTGGAAACAGATATTTACACCAAACCTAAAGACAAAAATAACCTGCTGCTTTACAGTAGCTTCCATCCGGAACATTGCAAGAAAGGTCTGCCCTACAGCCAACTTGTCCGCACCAAAAGAATTGTCAGCAATCCTGCATTACTAGAGACACGGCTAGACGAAATGTCTAAAAATTTCTGTGACCGCGGTTATGACCACAAGTTATTACATACCCAGAGAAGCCGGCTATCGACCATCTCCAGGGATGAACTTACGACACCCAAAACTAAGGACACATCGATGTCCCGTGTACCATTTGTCTCACCCTACACCAATGTCAGCCCAAGAATTAAAAAGGCTATTATGAAAAACTGGCACATACTACAAGCCGATTCCAATCTTCCTGCTCCTCTCCAAAGCCCACCACTATTTTCTTACGCAAGGTCACACAACCTTAGGGACTCCTTGGTCTCAGCTGACGTGGGTAGTAAAAAACCCAACAGCAGATTCCTCCCAGATCCTAAATTTGGAACTTTCCCTTGCCTTAACTGTAATCAATGCAATAGTGTAATTAAAGGCCATTCTTTCCTGCATCCCCATCTTGGCACAAAATACAGAATCAATGACTACTTTACATGGGACTCTACCTATGTGGTCTATATTCTGAAATGCCCCTGTGGACTATTATACGACAACCAGACAGATCAAGAAAAGGATCTCTGAACATAAAACGTCCATCAGGGCTGCCCTCGCCGGAGGCAATACCAACAAGGCACCAGTAGCCAAACATTTCAGGGAAGCAGGACACAATGTTAATCAACTTCGTTTCCAAGTGATTGATTGGGTAGCCCCCCCCCCCCAAGGAGAGGAGGTAACCGTGAGAAAATCCTTAAACAAAAAGAAACAAAATGGATAAGTATTTTGGATACCATCTCCCCTAGAGGACTTAATGAAGATTATGAATTGATCCATTTTCTTTAGCTAACATTCCTCTTCCCCTTTTTCCCACCCCCTATCTCGCGTTCCACCTACATCCCTTTGCCATTTGTTCTTTTGTCTCTCTTTATATTTTCGTATATACTGCTATTCCCCATGTCTCTATCTATTATCCTGCTATCCCCTTTCTAACTCATACCTTGGCTTCCACTTTGCCCCTTCTTCCTTATATTCTCTCTCTTTTTGCTTACATATACTGCCATTATTCCTGTCACATCCCCTTCATCTTTGCCCCATTCTCCTTTCCCTGCTCGATCTATTTTTTACATTTATAAATATATTTTTTTCTGCCCTCTGGCAAACCCCATATAGTGTGTCGGTACATATAAATTTTTTCACTATTTTGATGCACTGGTGTCTCACTCTTAGTGCATTCTTTCTTTCTACAACGCAGCAGTGACATGAGAAGCCAGCTGACCCAATGTATTTTGTAACAGCCTGAGCCGTCAGCTGCATTCTCTAACAGTCTGAGCTGTCAGCTATACAAATCCCCACAACGGAGGATTGTTACTAAAACACCACCTCCGGTCACGCCCCCTGGGCTGAACCTACATGCGCCCGTCGGCGCACTCAGTATGACGCTACCACTGGACACGAGCACATAAGACCCGCTACATTTACAGTCCGGCATGGCCCTTGAAGGAGACACACTCCGAGCGCGTTGCCCCGTGCCTGATCAAGCCTCAGAAGATATACCCCAGGACTACCTCTGCATCTATAAGGGTTTTTTTGGATCTAGTAAAGTTTATGGACTACCTACCTACTTATATTATTTTTTACAATTGTGGTTTAATTACTTTTCTTTCTTTATATCTATGTTGATATCTCCCTGTTTGGGACATTTTTCTTTATTTTTTACTTTCCACAATTGTTTGGGGTTTTTTTCCCCCATACCATCACAGATGCAGGTCCTCTGATTTATTGCTATGCAAGAGGCATAATTTGTGGACCCTTTTTCCCACAACTAATTTTCCTTTCTTTCATGCAATTTGTTTATTTTGCAGTGGTTGGCCATTTACTAAGCTTAGACTGTATTTTTGCCATTTTTGAGCCCTTTGTATAACCACTCCATCTCTTTCTTTTCCATTCTTTTATTGCTTTGTTCTCACTGTGCTTTTGTTCATTTTTTCTATTTTCTGTTTTTTTCATTTTACATATTTTTTCCATTTGTGTCTACATTTTCCCTTTTTTGGCTGCTCATACACTGTCTACATAGCTTTTTCAATTTTTTTCAGTATTTCATTATATACTGTCCTCCTTTTTTTTCTCCTACCCACACCTATTTTTCTCCTACCCACACCTGTCGTTACATTATTACTTTTTCAATAAGTATATTTTACTTCAACATTACCAGTGTGCATGTCTTTTTTTGATATTTTGTTTTCCCATATATATGCCCCCTAGGAGAGAGTATACAAGCAGTTCATTTTCTTGCACCTGTATTTATTATATACTCTAGGTTGGCAGTTCTCAATCTCCAATTACTATAATACATATTTTAATATTGTACTATCGCATTTGTCATAGCATGTAAAGAAAAATAATCTATAAAAACAGAATACTTTGTTTCTTCCAGGTAGAACTCATTGGGCAGATGCATCAAAATATGTGCGTTTTGATTTTAATATGAATTTTACCATGCTATCTATGTGACTACAGTTTGAAGTCAACATTAGGGTCCAATGGAATGAACTGCTCTTGATCAGAGAAGAGGACCAATGATGGAATGATGAATAGACCTTAGCGTATAAAGAGGTTAGATGGGATAAAAGAAAGAAATTAAAGTGATTACAGGAGGGTTATAAATAAGAGAAATCAATTAAACATTGTGTTTGCAGAATTGCAAGCAAATGCATAAATTAAGAGAAAAGGTTTTGTATATTACATTTCCTTGTGGCTTGATAATGCAGATGATACATTTCTCATTAGAAGCAGCTAATTTGCATATCAATCCATTTGGTGATGTCATAACCAAGATAGGGGTGGACTGACAACTCATGAGGCCCCCGGACAATAGATGGTCATGGTGCCCCCTCTTGCGTGCCCCATATATATAGTAGCACTGCCCACATGCTACCCATGTGCAGCCGCCCTTCCCCCAATAAATGGTTCTATTTATTCACCCTTTTTTATTTGAATTCTACCATGTTGAAAAGGTGGGTAAATAGAACCATAGTTTAAGAAAAACATTTTTAATTAAACTTTAGCACCCACTCTGCACACCCAGTGCATGCCCCAGAACCCACATTGCACACCTAGGACTTGCACCAGCACTCCAGGGCATATCCAGGTAAGTGTGTATTAGGGAGCATCATGTGAGTGTGTTTTGGTGCATGTGTATTAGTGTGAGTGAAAGTTTTTGTGTATTAGTGTCCTTCACATACACACAATCTACATAATCTTTCTACATCATGCAAAATGAGAAGTATATACATAATATTTCTATATCATGCCAATGAGAAATATGAACATAATATTTCAACATCATGCAGTGAAGGAGAGAGGGACCTCCATCAAACTGTGGTTTGATTGGCGGAGGTTCCCCATCGCAAATCAGGTACTTTTCATCTTTTAACAAGTGCAGACAAAACCTAAATCTACACATTCATTGTAGATAACACAAACTCCTGTGTGTCTGTTTAATACATTGACACACGCTGATTGCACCAGTATTTGGCGCAATCTGCATGTGTGCCGTGTTTATACATGATCACCAACGTGAAAAAGTGGTACACAGCGCCTATATTAAATATGGTGATCAGTTTTAAAGGTTTAGACCTCCACCTAAAATCGCAAATATAAAAGAAAAAATATATAGTAAATACAAACCCAAAAAAGTATATCAATATACAAAACAATGGGGAACACAGTATCTCAGATCTCAGCCATTCCAGAATGATCCCATTAAACAGGGGAAATAGCTGCTAGTCTTTGATGAGACAGTGGAAAAACCACTGAAGAAAAAAAACAGATTGCAATATAAATAGACTAAACAATAATCAATAATGAATAAAAAACACAGATAATCAATAGTGTGTACATAAAATTAAAATACACATACACAAATGAAGTATACAAATATATAATTGTTTAATATACAAATATAATAAGGATTTGATACATAACACATAAATATAATTAATACATTGCTAAAATAAATATACAGACAGACAAATAAGATGGACACAATAATATATAAATCAATAGTAAGTGTCTTAGCGGAAATGCAAAAAAACACTAGCAAAAACAGGTTAAATAAACCCTGTAGGTAGTGTCAATTATCAGTAAATTAGACACAATAATCAAAATAGCCATGAGCACAACAGGCATAATTACTCACTTGTTTGGAATGGCCAATTTGGGATTGCAACAAACGCTGTAGAGATGTGCTGGAAGTCAGAAAAGAAGACTTAAACCTGGCCAGGTAGCTTAACAAAACAGCAAGAGGGACGCGTTTCATTAGGAACTTCTTCAGCCTCGTAAAACCCATCCAGCACCATGCCGGAGCGAGGCATACCTCCCCTTAAAGTGCGGGCACTAGCCTCCGTACATGGGAGGAAAAAAACCACCCCAGGACAATGGCATTGTAACGGGATCACCAGGCCCGGTAGTTACACCCCTTTGTCGGCGGTGGTCCGCCTCCCTCGCTTGGGCCCTCGGGCAGTGCCTAAGAACCCTTATAGTCAGTCCGCTCCTGAACTAAGAGATACCACATGTCCATTTAACCCCTTAATGACGTTAGGACGTACTATGCCGTCCTGTCTTTAAGTGCCTTAAAGTCGTTAGGACGGCATAGTACGTCCTGTATTAAACAGCTCATCGCGGCTCCCCGCAATGAGCTGTTTTTTGATCCCGCTGCAGGCACTTGCAGTGGGATCCCACCTGTCGGATGTGGCCACTTTGAGTGGCCTCAGTCTGACAGGGGAAATGTAACGAGCGCTGGCTACATTTCTCCAAAGCGCCGTGACGTCTGGAGGTCTCGCAATTTTTTTGCAGGGACCCACAGGGTCTATTAAGACCCTGATCGGGTCTCTGCCAGAGTGTTCCTGGCTACCGATCACCTTGTGATTGGTGGCCAGGAACCAATCGTGACGTTTTGGTGCTTGTGTCATTTGGGACGCAACACCTTGCGTCACGAAGGGGTTAAGACATATTTCTCTTAATTTATGCATTTTCATGCTAACACAATGCATACATAATATTTGATTATTTTTTTATTCTCCATATTAACAGTATAAATAATCTTTTAAATTGAGTGTCCATCTGTAGAGGTAAATTGCAAAGTATGATGAGAATGAGATACAGGCAGCAATAGGCAAGCTTTAGGTAGTTATTAGTGTTGAGCGAACCCGAACCGCACTGTTTGGGTTTGTACCGAACATTACTGTTTTTGGACCCTGGACCCGAACACAGACATTCCACTGTATGTTCGTGTTGGAGTTCGGGGTTCGGCGATTACATTGTATCTAATGCTATTGGCTTTCTATAAACCGAAATAGAGTCCCCCATTCATAGAATTTCGGTTTATAGAAAGCCAATAGCATTACATGTATTCCATAAGCTGAAAGTCTATAAACCGAAAGACATTCGGTTTATAGACTTTCGGTTTATAGAATAGCAATAGCATTACATGTATTCTATAAACCGAAAGTCTATAACCGAATGTCGTTCGGTTTATAGACTTTCGGCTTATGGAATACATGTAATGCTATTGCTATTCTATAAACCGAAATAGAGTCCCCATTCATAAGAATAGGTCAATTGACCTTTTCTTATCAATGGGGACTCTATTTCGGTTTATAGAAAGCCAATAGCATTACATGTATTCCATAAGCCAAAAGTCTATAAACCGAACAACATCAATTGACCTATTCGTATGAATGGGGACACTCACCCACATTTTACTTCATTTTGCAGCCCTCTAGCCATTTCCAGGACTTTTTTAGAGGCATTTTAGTGGTCAAAAGTTCGTCTCCCCATTGACTTCAATGGGGTTCGGGGTCAAGTTCTGGGTCAAGTTCGAGCCCGAACCCGGACTTTTTTCCCAAGTTCGGCCGAACCCGAACATCCAGGGGTCCGCTCAACTCTAGTAGTGATAGAAAAGGATGTAAAAAGGCATTCATTTCTTATCATGAGTCCTGCTTTTAAGTATATAAAGGCACAATTAAAAACTGTATTTTTAAAGCATTTTATCTAACTGACAGAGGACTAAATTGCTGAGATAAAGATGCAATCCACATTGTTATCAATGTTCTTTACTGTAGTTCATGTTACAAAATATGCTATGTTGTGTAATGATTTTTACCAGGAAGGCATTTCTGCTCCTGTTGTTTAATATTTTAATACTGACTTAAAAACATATTTTCAGAAAAGTGAACTATTTTAGTATCGAATAAGAGCAAGCTAAAGATTAAAGTTTTTTTTTTTTTGCACTCAGATCCTGCGAACCTCGCCGTTAGTTGGTTAGAACTTGCATGCTCTAAGATCATCCCGGTGCTCCAAATTAGTGAAATATATCTCTTCCGTAATCCCCCTTCGGACTAGCCGAAAATCTCGTTTTATCTACTTGTTTAAATATCCCATTCTCTACCTCGTTAGTTAGTCCTCTGGTTTAGCACTGACTAAGAAAAAGAAAAAAAAAAAAAAAAGAAAAAAAACAAAACAAAACAAAACAAAACTCAAACCTATATTTTAACATTACATTCAGTATAGAGGAGAGAGAGGGGGGGGGGGACCTAGGGGATAAGTAGGAGGAGGGTTGATCAATATTTATATAGGGGGTGTGTCTAGAAGCGAGGTTTGGTGAGGCATTCTAGGGAACTATCAAGATTAAAGTTAATAAATGTCTCAATCTTATTACCAAGACATTATCCATTTTAAAACAACATACTGGGTATTTTCACCACTGTGATGCATTGTGCAATAACTGGGCAGCATTTAAAAATACTGGGCTTTTCCAGCATATAATAATGGGTTAAAGGGCTCTCAGACGAGAAGCACTGGTCGACTGATTAATGCCATGGTAACACAGCAGCAGTTTCCAGTTTCACAGCGTTTATCTTGTATGATAATAAGTGGTAGAAATTCATTACCAAATACCACGTATTGTTCATTACAATTTGAGACTCTGACCTTGACAGACTCAGCATGGTATGAAAAATATCTATGAAAAGCCATTTTTGAACAGTCTCTTTCTCTGTTAGCTAATATGAACAGATTGTATTGTATAAGCCTTATTAAACCTATTTCAACAAGCTTTTGTCTGTGTGTATTATATTTTAACTTTTTTATAGTCACTATGTGTTACATACATGGAATAATCACATTAATAGATATGAATTCCAACATTCTAAAAATGTAAACATTGGTTTATTTGCCTTAAATGACAATGGTATGTTCGATATTTTGTTTCTTGCAGACTTATTTTGTAGCAAGTTTCCTCTCGTCTGTTGCATAATAACTTAAAATAATTACATTTGTTTATTAGAAGCCTTCCAGGTTTACAGGCCGTTTGTTTTACTGCAACAAGCTGAGACTTATTGTGAGCACGGTTTTGATTGAACATTGCAGATATTATTTCCAAAAATATCTTAGCTGTGCATATCAATATAATATACACATTTTTTTATTTTTTTTAAATATTTGCTTTTTTAAATCTTGGAATATAATATACACATTTTTCAACCAAGCCGATTTATAAGCAGATAGGGGCAATAATAAAGTAGGAACACAGGATGTGGACAAACTCACTTTGCCTGTCATATTTCCTTTCTTACATTATTTATGTAATAAACAGGTGGTGACATATTTCTTTTTAGTTTTGAGCATATTTTATGAACATAGTAGCTCTGCAACCCCCCTCCCCCCCAATCATAACCAGAGCTGGGAAATGGCCAAATGGCTCCCAGTCCCCATACTATGTACATTGAAGGCAGTGGCTACTTGAGGGCCAAGTACTTGAGGGCATGAACCTCCCCAAAAACAATTTCCCCATGGGTCTGGGAACTGGGCAAATACCCTCAGGCCTTTGAGCACCCACAAGCAGTGGCCTTGTTAGGTTTCCCACCGGGTCATAGCCAGGCAGGGAGTATCAGGGTCTAGGATGCAGAATAGCCACTGGATGTTAGGGGAATCAGCATGGTAGAAATCTTCAAACTCTTCTTCACTGGAGGACACAGGCCTACTGGACAGATATTTACTTAGGTTCCCAGAAGCAGACGCAGGTTAATTAACAGCCCTGATTCTTTTCTTATCTTCTCTGGCTTGGAAGGTCGAATAGGGCAATAGCTGATGTAATGCCCAGATCTCCCACAATAAAAACATAGGTTGTTGATCCCGCGCCAGATCTATTCTAAAGCTGTGAAGGGACCCCTTGCAGTATTCTTCACTGGTGAAGGCTGTGTCACACTCAATGAAGTGAGAGCTGGTATAATACTGATCCCTGCCCTGCCTTCAGACCTCTATTGCAAGATTCAGTCCAAGGCACAATAATTAATAGCAGATAAACAAGCCAGTTTGATACTTTTCTCTGGTATATTCAAAGCTGTCAAATATACTAGTGAAACAGGCCCAACATCCTAAATATTAGCGTAACCTACCCACGAGTTACATGGGTAATGCAGATGTTGGCCCACTGGGAGTGATGGTGACCCCACAACCTGGAATTCCACCCCAGCATGAGGCATTCAATGCCACCTCATGGTCAGTCTGGAAGTCCACATCAAGGCGTGCTTGCATGTCATTAATTGCATGCCCTGGAATGCCCCTCAATGGGCAAGGTTCCAGCATTGTTCCGTAGTACCAACTAGGACCTCTACAGCTTCTGTGACATTTATTTTATTAAAGTGTTCCATTTTTTTCATCATAGCGGAAATCCTCCACCCTTTTTAACTCTACTATATTTCCTATGGAGGTCCGGTTTATATTGGCTGAATTTCAGATTATATTCTGTATTTCTGGGCTATTTTTGTATGTGTGAATGCCCTAATAGGATATAATGTGGATTTTGTGGTCACCACTTTGGTTTGTGCATTTTGGGAAAATTGCAGCTTACTATACGCAGACTATATACTGCTTACATTGATCTAACCATCCAGTTCGATCCCCACTGTTCTCTCTATATCTCGAAAAAAAATTTTTTAGTTGAACTGTGCTAACAAGTAATTGACATTTTGGGTATCAAATGTATTTAGAACACTGCAAGCATCTGAGAAGGTATTGGATAGTCTAAATAAACTTCTCTTGACCTATGTCTGGCAATTTAAGAGACTCTTAATTTTAAACCTAGGTATAGGATGATGTACAGGTTATAAATGTGTGTTATGTGCTTGAGACTATAACTTATTCTGCAATGTATACATCTAACTACACATCACATATAATCCAGATATGTATTTTGATATATCCACCAAAGGCCTGTAGAAAGTGAATCTATGTATGCATTCACAAGAGGGTCTAGGACACTTCATCGCTGACAGTTCAGCACGGCAGTTAGAACGCTGAACTGCCAGCAATGAAGAATAACGTGGCCGCTTCATCGTGGACGCGGCTATGTAAGAACTGTCAGCTCTTACAAACATACAAGTTAAAATAAAATACCCCCTCCTCATAAATAACCCCCCGCTAAGTGCCCCCCAAACCCTAATACTAAAATTAACCCCAAAACCCAATACTAAAATTAACCCCAAAACCCCAATACTAAAATTAACCCTAATGCTAACCCCCAAACACTAATACTAATAACCTAAACCCTAATACTAACCCCCTAAACCCTAATATTAACACACAAACCCTAATATTAACACACAAACCCTAATCCTAACCCCCTAAACCCTAATACTAACCCACGAGCCCTAATACTAACCCCCTAAACCATAATACTAACCCCCAAACCCTAATACTAAAATTAACCCCCTAAACCCTAATACTAAAATTAACCCCCGAACCCCTATAACTAATTCTAACCCCCTAAACCCTAATTCTAACCACCCTAAACCCCAATACTAAAATTCTAATTCTAACACTCTATCTTCTAACTCTCACACATTAAAACTCACCTTTAGCGATGAAATGTCCCGCATTGAAATATCCCTCGACGAGCTGTCGTGTTGTGAAGTGACGGCAGTGAAGCGGCTGCGCGGATGCAGCCGCGATGAAGTGTCCCATCCTCTTCACAAGACATGCACTGATTGATATTTTCTGGCTTATTTAGTTATACAAGCCCTGTTCTAACTTTATATTATGTGAGGTTTCAATCTAATAGCTCCCACTTTAACCAGAATCCAGCTGGAGACAGAAACAGAATATTCAGAATCCACAACAATGAATATAATGAAATTACTTTACTAAACATTCCAGAGCTTAAAACAATAAAACAACACACACTGACATACAATAATAACATATTATATATATATATATATATATATATATATATATATATATATATAATTTCTAATTTCAAATATGAAAATATGAATCATTCACAGACATTTGGGATTATCTGTGATTGGTTGCGCTAGTATCTGCCATCCACCTTCTGGCTTGGGAGTACACAAGAAACATCCTGGGGTTCCCCATGTGTGCATAAGACAGTTACAGTTTGTAGCCTTGATATGACCATCCTGGCGCTGCTCATACTGCTATCAACAGACCTTTGTCTTCTGTGGACACTCTAAAGGCACAGAGGCGTCACAAGGGTTGGTGTTACTCGTTGCGGAAACTCATGGTGTCACCCCCCTGGATTTCCTCCAATACCATGCTAAACAGATTCCTTAGTAATGCTAGTCAGATGGCCCATAAAATATGCCACATAGTGGAGCCCCACAAATTATGTCACACACAGGAGCCCATTAACTATGCCACACACAGGAGCCTCATAACTATGACGTACACAAGAGCCCGATAAATTATGACACACCAGAGCCCCATAATTTGTGCCTCACCTAGGATCCCAATTAATTATGCCACACACACAGGCACCCCTTAATTATGCCACACACAAGCGCCCCTAGTTATGCCACACACAAACACCCCATACAAGAGCCCCATAATTATGCCACACATGGGGCCCAATAAATATGCCATTAATTATGCGACACACAGGAGCCCCACGAGGTGACAATTGTACAATTCTAAAAAAAAGACATATCTATACACATAGACATCTCTCTATCTCTCTATAACTAGTTGCATTTATACTTATTTGAATTTTTTAATATTCAACTATTTTCAAATGTAATAAAAATTTTATTGAAAAATTGCATTCCTTTTTTTTATTCCCTTCCTCTGCACCCACATTGCCCCTAAAGGACTTAACATCACCATACAGTACCCACAGAACTTGACATGCACCTATATTGCACCCACAGCACTTGGCTTGCACTCATATATCACCTACACGATTTGGCATGCCACAGTGTCACTGCCCCACAGAACATACCTCAGTGTCACTTTTCCCCACAGACCTAACCAGTGTCACTTTCCTCATAGTGCATTATGTTATTTTGCTCCACAGACCATGGAATATATGTAATGCTATTGCTATTCTATAAACCGAAAGTCTATAAACCGAAAGACATTCGGTTTATAGACTTTCGGTTTATAGAATAGCAATAGCATTACATGTATTCTATAAACCGAAAGTCTATAAACCGAATGTCGTTCAGTTTATAGACTTTCGGCTTATGGAATACATGTAATACTATTGGCTTTCTATAAACCGAAATAGAGTCCCCATTCATAAGAATTTCTTATGAATGGGGACTCTATTTCAGTTTATAGAAAGCCAATAGCATTACATACAATGTAATCGCCGAACCCCGAACTCCAACACGAACATACAGTGAAATGTCCGTGTTCGGGTCCGGGGTCCCAAAACCGTAAAGTTCGGTACGAACCCGAACAGTGCGGTTCGGGTTCGCTCAACACTAGTTATAAGGTATTAAGTTAGTTTTGCAAACACAGAAGTCAGCAGGTCCTGAGTTCTCGCTATAAAATGAAGCTTCCAGTTTACATTTTATTTAAACTCCTGGGTATTGCCGATGACCTCTCCAAGCAATGTTATGCATATCTCCAATTAAAGCTGATTTTGAGTTCCAAAAGACCAACGTAGTTTATCCCAGTGGGACAGCACAATAGATAATGGTCAGGTAGTTTAGCTGTTATGTCTTAGCATAACAAAAGTGTACTATTATTTCTTTGACATGTGTTCACACATCATATACCGTACTATACAAAAGTTTTAGGAAGGTGTGAACAAATGCTGTAACGTAAGAATGCTTTCAAAAATAGAAATGTTATTAGCTTATTTATATCAATTAACAAATCGCAAAGTGAGTAAATCCTTTGCCTTCCAAACAGCATCAGTTCATCAGTTCCTTCTAGGTACACTTCCACAAAGTCAGGGATTTTGTAGGCATATGGTCAGGTTTATGATTAAGTAAGTGTACCAAACAGGTTCTAATGATTATCAATGTTATTTGTAGGTTGAATCACAATCATTAACTGAAAGAGAAAAAAGCTTTGTATGAGGAATACATGGCTGCTCGTCACGCAGTCATGTATTCCTCATACAAAGCTTTTTTCTCTTTCAGTTAATGATTAAGAAGGTGAGGTTGCTGAAGACAGTTTAATGGAACATACCATAGCAAGACCGAGCACAGCAATAAGACACAATGTAGTTTACTGCATCTGCAACGTTTCTCCCAGGCATAAATTTCAAGGCAGACAGGAGATTTTCTGTCCAAGTTATTTTGAGGACGCACAAAGAAATAGGCAAAGCTGAAACTTAGTACAGCAGATGAAAGACACATCCCTTTGCAGCCAGAAGATGTCCAGCAGTAGCATCAGTTCAGAATTGGCAGAAAAGTCATATCTCTCATGTTGACACATAGCCATGTAACTCAACTATGCATGAAAACACAGGAACTGGGGAGCAGAAAAATGGGTGCTCTGGACAGTTGAATCAACATTTTAAATATTTGGCTGTAGCAGAAAGCAGTTTGTTCACCAAAGGGCTGGAAAGCAGCATAAGAATGAGTGTCTGCAGGCAACAGTGAAGCATGGTACAGGTTCCTTGCAGGTTTGCGGCTGCATATCTGCAAATAGAGGTGGGGTTTGGTCAGACTTAATGGTCTCCTCAAAGCAGAAAGGCATCTGATTGACCCCAAATTTCTGCAGCATGATAATGATATCCAACAGAAGTATATTCAGCGTAAGCAATCACAAGGAGTCCAGGAAGTGATGGTATGGACCACACAGAGCCCTGATTTCATCATTATCAAGCCTGTCATCAAGCACTGTTTGTGTTTCCTAAAGCACTAAAAGGATTCATGTGCATGGCTGCATTCAGCTGCTGATGCACATTTAGGTTGGCGGTAATTTAACTGGCAAAAATGTATGCTTTTTTGTCCTTTCATTTTACTGATCATCACTGAATGACTGTGTGTGCGGTAATTACTGCACAGAACAGTGATTCAAAAGCATTTTTTACAGAAACAGTAATGCTTCATAGTAAGTATAGGGTACTGATAAAAGACTAGGCCACTTTTTAACGGGTGCTGAGTTAGTTAGCTTTGAATCACAATGATTTGGCCATTGAATCTATGCCATTGGCTGTTTTCTAAAGTGATATATTCATAAATATCTGAATATAATAATATATATATATATATTATCGATTATATTTGTACCAAGCCCAGTGAGTGCATGGATTCTTTTTGGATTTTTATATTACAGATTTATATATATTGTGACCGACAGCAAGGAATTGTGCTGGAGGGAGTCTATAAATCTCGACAGATTTTGCAAAGTTCCTACTTTGTGTAATTAGCCCCAGGGAAATGTGTTATGTTAAACTTAATATAGCACTTTATGTATGTGTATGTGTGGGCCCTGGGGTGGAGCACTTGGAGAGTAGGGTGGGCCAGTGCTCCACTCCACATTTTAGATGTTGCTTGGAACCTACAGATGAGAAGTCCAGTGTCAGAGTTTCAATCCTAATTTACCTCACCTGAAAAGGATTGTTGATTACAGGTGCTGTTAAGTACTCCCCTGCCAGAGGAGGGGGAGAGATTGTGTTTGATTTCTGTGAGTGGAAACAGAGAGCTGAAAACACTGAAACAGTAAGGTTGTGATTTTTGGGTATGTAGGGAAATGGACAAGCCATGCAACCCAGCTAGCTTAGTATTTTTTGTTTAGTTAGTGCTCAGAAGAGCAAGGATTTTGTTTTATATCTTGTTACAACCTGTTATACCTTACTGTGCATTTATCTTGGAACCACAATAAAAGAAAACAAGTAATTTTACCTCATCCAGCGTGTGAAGTGCCTCTGAAGCCTGAAAAGACTGTGTGTAACCCCCAAATCCCAGGACAAGGTACCAAGGGAAAGGAGTACTTTTGTCACAATATATATATATATATATATATATATATATATATATATATTATAAAAATCCAAAAAGTTTCCATGCACTCACTGGGCTTGGTACAAATATAATCGATTATTTAAGCACTCGTAGAAAAAGACATCCTATCGACCTTTCGGTTCCTGCCGCGAACATTTATCAACTATATTTTTACCAAGCCCAGTGAGTGCATGGATTCTTTTTGGATTTTTGTGTATGGGGCATCACAAAGTCGCGATTTGCATCATGAAGCTGAGTGCATCCTATTTTGGATTTTTATATATAAATAGAAATATGTATTTCTAAATGTGTATTTGATTGTTTATTAATTGCATACAAATACATTTTTAATATATTAGGGGTCTGTGGAATTGTTTTGATTTACAGTGCTGTCCATACTGGATGATTAATTAAATGGCTATATTGAAGAGGAGGGGGAGGGAGAGTCATGGGATTATAGTGGGGGGGGGCGCACCAAATAGCACTTTCGCCTGTGTAGCAAAAAATGTTTTTTACCGGCCCTGATTATATTATTCACTAAAAGGTGAGTTGTAGGTGTAATGAGGGGTGTTGTGGGGCGATAAACATTTATCTCGCTATTTGTGTAGAATTCCAGACGAACGTGAGCTTTATTTAGGTGAAATACTGTTTTTTGGCTTTACTCCCACTTTAACAACTGAAGTTTTTTTTAACCATTGCTTTCTTGAAGTACCCTTGCTTCCTTTAATAAGTGCAAACAAATATTTTTTGAATATACTGGTGGTCTGTAGAATTAACACCATTGTTCTCATTTATAGCACTGTTCATATTTTAAGTTAAACATTCCAGAATTGACAGGGGATGAAGCTGGGAGATACGCAGAAGTATATTAAAGCAAAGCACGTCAATTCCCTGCAAGTCCCTGTAATTGTCTCTTTCATCAATAAAACCCTTGGAGTTTATAGAAGCTCCAGGGTACTTCAAGGATAAGATATTCCAGATATCTAAGAACCCCTTTGGTTTTAAAAAATTGTGGTGCTCCAAATATCTGCGAATACTTTTATGTTGATGGGATTTAATATGTGATTTGAAATTATGGAGATGCTTAAAATGTGTCTTAAAAACTGTTCTATTGCCCCTATTAATATAATTTATTGCACACTATTCTTGGAATATATATGAATTTGCAACTGAGAATTACAAAACGCTGTTGGTTTAACCCCTTCGTGACCAATGACGGTCCTGGACCGTCATGAGGAAAAACTCCCTTCGTGACCAATGACGGTCCAGGACCGTCATGCAGATTCGATCGCGGTATGCGCTCTGGCATGCCGCGATCGTGATTTAAACGGCATGGCTAAGTGTCTCGATATCGAGACACTTCAGCCATGTCGGTTGAGGCCCCCCCGGAAACATCCGGGCACCGTGACAGCCAATCACAGTGCCCGGATGTTATTAGCTGTCAAAGCAGTTGCCTGCTTTGACAGCTATAATCTCTCCCTGCTCCACAGCGATCGTGGGGCAGGGAGAGACTAAATATAGTGCTGGAAGCCACCCCTGGTCCCCCCAAGCCCATCCAGGCCCCCCAGGGTTTTTTTTTATTAAAAAAAAATAAAAAAAATAAAACAAAATTTATTTATATTTTTATTTTGCTAACTTTAACCCTTGGGTTAGTGTTAGAGATCATCAAAATGTTGTACTAACCATAACCCTAGGGATAAAGTTAGAGTCTAATATAAATAAAAAAGTAAATACAATTAAATAAATAAATAATAATAAAAATAAAATAAATAAATAAATACTATTAAATTAAATAAAAATAAGACGTTAATCATTAGAGGACCAGTGACATGTTAGGTCTGTTGGTGGTCCTCTATGGATATTTTATATTAAAAAAAAAACTGCTAGTGGGGCCAGTGCCTTGCATTGGCCCCCCAACAGTAGATAGGGGCCCGCAGCAGCTGGATATATCATCCATGCAGCCGCAGGATAGCAAGGATAGCAACAATTTGTGCTTCCTACTATAGACTACATTCCCTATGATGCTACGGTCACTTTTGGCTGGCTGAGCATGATAGGAAATGTAGTCACAAGCATTACATAATAAATACATGTTTTAAAGCTGCAATGACCGTATCCTAAATTTGTCCCTTTACCTGCCACATAACACTAGCAAACTTATACATGTGGGGTACCGCTATACTCAGGGGAAGTTGCTTAACATATATTGGGGTGTTGTTTGGCAAAAAAACCCAGAACAACGCCTTTAAATTCTTACCTAAATACAAAGAGTGTGGGGAAAAAAACACAAAAAAATGACTACGCCAAAACTTGTCAAAGATTGGTGGGAAAATTACTGCATGAAAAGTGTCAAAATACCCCAATTTGACTACCCTGGGATGTCTACTTTAAAAAAAATGTGTACATGCGGGGCTGATTCAGCAATGCATGTCTAATATTGATGTTACAATGTCAGTAACACAAATTTCGGAAAAAATGGTTTTGAAACAGCTAGGTGCTACTTGTATTTATTACAATACAACATAAAAAAAAGCAAAAAAACATATAAACATTGGGTATTTCTAAAGTCAGAACCCATATTAGAATCTAATTAGCAGGTTTTTTTATTTGCTTTTGTAGCTTAGTAAAAGATTTTACAAATAAAAGTCAGGAAAAGTGTTTTTTAAAACATTTTTCAACATATTTTTCTATTTTTTTTCATAATATAAATGATATAAACAAAATAATGGCATCAAAAGAAAACCCTTCTTGTCCTGAAAACAGTCTGGTCATGAATGGGTTAACATATACATACTAGTTACTTAAAGGTGTATAATAATTGTTGAGCTTATATTTTGAGCTCAGTACACAAGATTGTTATTGAAACCTAATTCTATAAGAGTTTGTAATCACCTTTTTTGTGTAAAAAGGTCTACCACACCCTTGTACACAAAGTGCAGGATATTTTTACTTTCAGAGATTCATACTACCTCATAGTGCCATGGTAGATTATTATTTATGTTGTGAATTATTGGATAAACAAAAAGCAACAGGTTGATCCCAGATGGGCCTGAAATATTGGTTTGTTTCACAATGCTCAGCATGTACAGTAGTACTACCGCCTTAAATACCCTTTTAGCACTACTTACATGTGTGATAAACTAACCTTTTTTTAATTAACTCCATGGGGTTGCAATACTACCCTATCCAGTTGTCAGGATTGTCGACCCTTTCAGGAATACATCGTTTCAGTATAAACAGGTTCTTGGGCCCAAATCGGGCATCTAACTCTAATGTCTAGCAGAACCCCCATATGCTCCCGAGCATCTCTAGGTGCATGTCAATTGAGCATCTCTTATAGTTCCTGGAATACTGCCATCAACAGTCTTGCATCATAGAGGACATTTACTTTCGACAAACTCAAGGACCCTATATGACCTATAATGATATGAAAACAGCTACATTTAGACTATTAATGATTTTGGATTTTGACCATGACCTACCCTTTGTTTTTAAGCCTTTGGTTTGGACTTTCCCCTGGTACCTTGTTCCTGTTCAGCTCTGTGATATCACCTATTTACTTGGAGATTTATCGAATCTGTCACTACATGTTGTGGCATACTGCATGGGTGTGCTAACTTTGGCATAGTAGGCTTTTCTCCTTTGTTTCACATGTCCTTCATGCACAATCTTGGCCTAGTGTTGCAAAATACCTGGCTACTGTTTGAATGAAGGGGACTTAAGGCAACTAAGCACACATATTTCAAATTTCATCTTTTAGACTCACTAAGAAGTAAATTGGCTTTTATCTTACTTCTCTAGTTGCTCACTTTTGTAAATTATAATCTACACTATGTGTGTTTTATGTTTTGTTTTATTTTATATATATTTTTTAATACAATCTGTGTACAACAAGAAATGACATGTCGATCTTTGTGTTTTCTGTTTTTATGTTACGTTGTCCTGTGATAAAGCTACACAACCAAGTCTGACAGCTCTGTTCTGTTTTTTTTTTATAATATATTTGAATATACAGCTACATCTTATGTTTGTTGCACTTCTTTAGCTTAGAAAATGTTCAGTTAATTGTCCCCCAATACCCTCCCCAATAAACATAACACCCTTCCACAACAGCAAAAGTAAACAAACACAACACCTGCTCTTGTTGCCTGAATGAGTTAAAAAGTGAAAGCTAGCTCTTCTTTTGATGACTGGATAAGAAATACCCAACCTTTATGTGTTGCATACCAAAGTGTAACTGATAAGAAAAAACACCTTTAGACCGTGGAAGTGGAAGCCATATCTTACAGAGTTATTTCCCATGGAATCTAGCAAATGGGAGCCACCCTCATTTGAGCAGAAATGAATGGAATTTATTATTATTATGTTTTATCCAGTTTTATTTTGTGTTTATACTACATTTTCTATTACATCATCAGTATTTAAAAGTATCTGTTATCTGTGAATACCGTATAAGCCGAGTTTTTCAGCACATTTTTTGTGCTGAAAAATGCCCCCCTCGGCTTATACTCGAGACGGTGTCTGGAAAAAAATAATAATCTAAAACTAACCTCGTTCCTGCTCTGTCTCCCGGTGCTCT
The DNA here is from genome assembly GCA_036172795.1 of Pelodytes ibericus. Taxonomy (NCBI): domain Eukaryota; kingdom Metazoa; phylum Chordata; class Amphibia; order Anura; family Pelodytidae; genus Pelodytes; species Pelodytes ibericus. Next base: position 54,354,708 of record CM069858.1, on the reverse strand, counting down.
GAAGGTCCGTGGCTGTGAGGGAAGCGTTGTGCGCTCCCCTCCAGCCACGCGGTCAACAAAGTGGGATTTTTTTTAAACAAACTTTATTGATCCGCGCGGCTGGAGGGGAGTTCACAACGCTTCCCTCACAGCCACGGACCTTCAGAGCACCGGGAGACGGAGCAGGAAATAGGTAATTACTGGGGTCTGGGGAAGGGGGGGAGGATGGTGGCATAACGAGCATACTAAGGGGCAATATCCTGGAATATTAAATGGCATATTGGGGGCAATATCCTGGCATATTAAAATGGCATATTGGGGCAAAATCCTGGCATATTAAATGGCATATTGGGGGCAATATCCTGGAATATTAAATGGCATATCAGGGGCAATATCCTGGCATATTAAATGGCATATTGGGGGCAATATCCTGGAATATTAAATGGCATATTGGGGGCAATATCCTGGCTTATTAAAATGGCATATTGGGGGCAATATCTTGGAATATTAAATGGCATATTGGGGGCAATATCTTGGAATATTAAATGGCATATTGGGGGCAATATCTTGGAATATTAAATGGCATATTGGGGGCAATATCCTGGCATATTAAATGGCATATTGGGGGCAATATCCTGGCATATTAAATGGCATATTGGGGGCAATATCCTGGCATATTAAATTACATATTGGGGGCAATATCCTGGAATATTAAATGGCAGATTGGGGGCAATATTTACCAGTAGCTGCCTCATTTCCCACCCTAGGCTTATACTCGAGTCAAAATTTTTCCCAGTTCTTTGTGGTAAAATTAGGTGCCTCGGCTTATATTCGGGTCGGCTTATACGAGTATATACGGTAGGTTTTGTGCTGATGTGTTAGGTAAGCATGTTCTAAATTATTCTATTATTTGGCTACAGCAACACAGAAAATCTATTTATTTTAAATAAGTGGGATTGCAATCGATCCCAGCTCAAGGAAGCAATATTTTCAACATACTAATATAAGGTCTTGATCTCTATTTAATGTTCACAAAATAAAAGCACAATTATTTACATGATGAAAATAAATAAGTCCAAATCACAAAAGGGATGATCTAGCTGTACTATTATAATGAAGAAAAAAGCTTTGAAAAGCAAATAAATAGAGTGAAAACCATGAATTTATCTTTCTTCAAAAAGAAAATAACACGTAGTTTGAAAAGCAAAGTACACATTATTAAACTGTAGTCTGGTGGAAACATTAGCACTCTTGGGATTTTAGTGGCACATAATTATTTTCTCTGAAATGAGCTTAGCCCTTAAAATTTGTTTCTACCACAGACAGAGTCAACAAGCCATGCAGAATTAGATGTATACATCAATCACAAGCAGCGAAGAAAACTCTCAGTAAGATCCAGAACTGTATATTTAAGAACAATGGATTAAAGATTCTGCAAAACAGAGGCTCATTAATCCTATTTTCTTGGGGGAGGTAGGTATTTAGTTTTCTTGTATATATTGGTTCCAATTAATTAACCATGCATGATAAATACAATCCAGAAACTGCACTGCCAAGTGCCATGGGCTTAATTTGCTGGCAAGATTTTAGAAACATATATAACTGCTTCTTGTAAGCTGGAAGTGGGTGCCCTATTCCATCGATATTTAGAAGGCACTGAAGCATCAAGAAAAAAAGCATGCACTCCACATTATATGCAAATAATGTGATGTTTTAATCAGCACATCAAGCCAGCTGGCTATATACAGATGTGAAAGGTGGAAACACACGTTACGCGTCCAACTATGCTTAATCAAAGGCAACTTAAAAGGTGAACACACCACAATTTAAATAAAATGTTGCTACTGATCAAGTAAAAGGTCAAAGGATGAATCTGGCAGCTGTGTTTTGAATAGATTGCAGGGGAGAAAGATGAGCCAGAGGTAGTCCAGTCAGAAGGCTGTTACAGTAGTCAAAGTGAGAGATCACAAACGAGTGCACTAGTATTTTGGCGGTCTATATGCTGAGGAATGGGCGAATACATGATGGCAGGATTTGACTAAAGACTAAATATGAGGAACGAAGGAGAGAGCAGAGTCAAAAGTGACCCCAAGACATCGGACACGGTCAGCTGGTGCGATTGTAGCATTTTCAACAGTAACTGTGAAGCCAGGTGAAAAGACAGAGTTAAGGGAGGGAAGATGATCAGCTGCATTTTGGAAAGATAAAGTTACAGGTAGCGATCAGACATCCAAGTGGAGATGGCTGACAGACACTCACCTACACGTGACATGACAGAGGGAGTGAGGTCAGGAGAGGACACAGATTGACAGGGAAGACAGATATGTTGACAGATAAGGTAAAACGATTGATTGATTGACAGACAAGACAATTTCCAAGAAGGAGCTATACACTGGTGCATTTAGAATGGAAAAGAGCTGCAGCACCAGTCCTTTGAGTGAAATTAGAGAGCAGTCTGGGAGGAAATTGTTCTGTGCTCCCTCTTTCCAGTGCTACTCTCTGTGCACATATACTGTAAAATATGAACACAAGAAACTAGCTGTTTATGTTCCTATGATCTTGAGAAATGTATTTTTTATTTTTTTTATTTTATAACATATAACAATATACAAATATGCTTTATACAGTACAAAAGATAGTCTTATGGTAGTCATATAGATAAAGACAGTGACGACAACTTACAATCATATAACATACTACAAAAATTACAATGTTACAACCACTGCTTGCCACCTGTGGGTCCGCCTCACTGGGGCCAAACGCTATCAATCTATGAATAGAAAGAGAAATGTATTAACCATTTACACAGCTTTGCATAGGTAAATGAAAGTTTGAGTATGACCAATACTGGAAGCAAATTATTACTTATAATTTCTTCTGATCCAAACAAAATAAATCTTAGGTGTGGAAATTGTTATGTCATATATTTATGTGTACATAAAAATGAATGCAATTTGATAACATATCTAGTAGTTTACAAACATACAAAAATACAGGGGTATTTAAAGTATCACCAGTATAAGTATACTAATAATATAAATATCTTTCATACATTCATGCCCAGGAAAGAATGTTTGTAGAAAACATTTCTTAAATAGTTTCCCTGTTGGGCTATTTATTTGACTTTTTGTCACAGTTTTTTTATGTTGTCTGCATCACATTTTCCCTGGGAAGTCTCTCCGAGTTTTGTCATCTATTTGTTTTAATATTATGATTATATTGCTCCTCTGGCCCTGAGCAGGTCCATTATTTTTTAAGGAAAGTAGTTGGGAACTTTGCTGGGTAATGCATGTAACTGTTGACCCAGTATCACTCGAAAATGACCACATAAATCAATTGTGTGATCTGGTGGAATCATGCATGAAGAAACAAAGGAATGGCAACCCCCAAGCAGGCAGCCAAAAGCACTGGAGCAAAGTCGTCGTTCGGTTTGTAGACTTTCGGTTTATAGAATACATGTAATTCTTTGCTATTCTAAAAACCGAAAGTCTATAAACCGAACGACCTTCGGTTTATAGACTTTTGGCTTATAGAATAGCATAGAATTACATGTATTGTATAAACCGAAAATCTATAAACCGAACTAGAGTCCCCATTCATAAGAAATTCTTATGAATGGGGACTCTAGTTCGGTTTATAGAAAGCCAATAGCATTACATGTATTCCATAAGCCGAAAGTCTATAAACTGAACGAAGTTTGGTTTATAGACTTTCGGTTTATGGAATGTGTAGGCCAATTGATTCGTACGAACGAATAAAACTAAACGAAAATAATTAATGAATTTCGTCTGAAATGAATGCAGTAATGAACGAAATTCGTTTTAGGCGAAATAAATAAAATTTTCGTCTTAATGGACGAAAACGAAACGAAAATTTTAGTTTTGCACATGTCTACAAAGGATACAAATGTGTATTATTCCACAAAACAGTTAAGTTCCCATTCTCTATTAATACCATGTAAGAATTTTGTACCCATCCTAAAAATCCAAAACACTTCCCTCCTGGAAATGGCGATTTAAAGCGGATTTGCTGTTATTGTATCTGAAAACCGAATCATGCATGAACCACCAACATTAAACCTAGTCATAGGTTTCAGTACGTGAATATCTTTGACATCACCCTTATCAAAATTATAAAAATGTAATGTTGATAAAGGGATACAAAATGATGATTTGCATTATTTTTTAGATATAACACATAGAAGACAAGCCAAAGTCAGGGCACGTAGCACAGGATTAAAATGAATAACTAGCCGGGTCAAGATTGGAGAATTCAGAGTAGTCCAATAACAAGCCAAGGTCGGGTATCAGAAGGACAAACTAGGGGTCTAGGAACTCTGGAGAGAATTGGGAACTAAGCAGGGAGAACCAAACTTAGCAGCTCAATATTCAAGCAAAGAATGAAGTGTGTGAGGGGATTTTATAGGGCTGTTAGTACAGGCTCCGCCCCTCGGCTCAGGTAGCACCTTCTCCTCTCCATGGGTCTCTATGGAGCACTTTGGGGAAGTGTCAGGCCCTTCCCCCACCTCCCCTGCATCCACCAATGCAAGGACACTATTTGGCACTGAGACACTCCAACCGCCAAGTGTAACACGGAAGTGCACATTACACGCGGCCTGTGTGTAAGTCGAGGCGAGGGATGCTGCAAACCATGCACAGCGGGATGCAAGAATAGTGGGGGACCCTCGAGATGGTAAATGCCCCCGCGGGCAGTGGGTGAGGAGGCTCAGGAATTATTTTATCCCATATACTGCAGTAAAAAAAAAGTAGCAAGTGACATTGTGCATCATTGAATCTGTCCCATTGTTTTAGATTTGATGTACCAAATAGGTCTGTCAGGGCCTTTACCAAGTCAGGTAGGAGCTTCAGTGCAGGGATAGATGTGGGGTCTGGTTGCAGGTTGTTATTCATAATTCAGTGTTGAACTCAGATATTGAAACAAAGAAGTAAGGATTGTAATGACGACAGTAGCAGATACAAAAGGGAAAGTTAGCAAGGAACTGCATTATACGAACAGGGTTTAAGTGGGAACTGAATTTTAAACAAAGAGCTTTAGCAGGGAGTGTAAAAAACAGGTAGGGGTAGACAGAGTAAAACAAGGGGTGATGCCTTCAGGTATGAGTGAAGACCAACTAAGCAGGAAAATCCTAGAGAAGGCAACTAAGCAGGAAAACCTAAGAGAGGTTAACCAAGCAGGAAACCCCTAGAGAAGGTAACTAAACAGGCAAACCCTTGAGAAGTGTAGTACTTACCTCGGGGTCCCGTCCGCTGGAGTTTTGGAGAGTGTGTGAATGCGCCTACGCAGCGCACTCTCCTCCAAGCTACATGCTTCCCACAGCTTAGCTATTGCTGTACATAGTGTCATCTTGAGGAACATGCTTCTTTGGGATTTTTAAAGGCTCATCCTACATTGAACCTTTGCCTGTGATAGAGCCTTGATCCAATTTGTGGTATTGTGATTATGAAATTCATTATTCTGGTATTTTCACTCCAGCTTGTTTGACCTTGCCTTCTCATATTCCTGACCTCGGCTTATTCCTGTTTTTCTGAATTCCCATGTTTTGTCCAAGTTCCTTATTTGTTCCTGATAGACTCCCCAGATTCTGACCTCAGCTAGTTCATAGGTTATCCTGTCTTCTCCTGCCCTTCTGACCCGCTGTCCATACCGACCTGCTACTTCTGCTGCTTTAGCGTTCTTAGGTTTACTGAGGTTCTGGAGGTAGTTTTGGGTGTCTCTGGACTTCTCCATCTGCGGCTCAACCATAGGGTGCATATTGGTCAGAGTGAAACCCATCTTGACTACCTCTTAAGTCCTTAGTATCCTTTGATGTCAGGTTCTGCATCGCTGATCCTCCTTAGAGTTGTTACAAGAGGGTAACTAACCAGGAAAACCCTTGAGAGGGTGGATTAACAGTGGACCCTTAAAGAGGGAAACTTAGCTGTACAAATAATGCTGTAGACAGATAGTCTAAGGAGATGCTGAAAAACTTCCTATGGCTGGTTGAGGCATCCACCTTCAATGCAAAAGCCCTTGTTGCAATAAACAGCAGGTATTTAAACAGGTGTGTGTTGCACTAGAAAATAGTGGATGACCAGGATAAACCTGGTATACACAAAAAACACACTCCCTGACTAGCACACAAAAAAAGTAAAAAAAATGGTACATAACAGAAATAGTAATACAGAGAAGCAAACAGTAACTAATACAAAAATATGAATAATAATAATAATGCAGATAAATAAAAAATATTGAATGAATATTCAAATAAATAGGCTAGAAAAGCAAATAAAAGTGCAAATAAGTAATAAGTAATTGCCAAGCCTAAAAGAAAAAAATGTCTATACAAGAAAAAATAAAAAATAATAAATAAAAAGGATGATGATGCAGCCAAAGCAAAAAATGATAAATAATCAAAAAGTGCAGGAATATACAAAGTAAATACTAAAAAAAGTAACTTAAAACAAATGTAAGTGTAAACAAAAGACTAAATAACTGCCAAGCATAAAAATAAAAATTTCCATAAAAAAATTAAAATAAAGATAAAAAAAATATAAATAATGATGCAGGAAGACGTAATCAGAGTGTAACGACACACAAATCTTCTTAAGGAATGTAATCTGCAAGATAAAAAGCAAACCCAAATAGTGCGTATTGTAACAAAAATTAAGTTTATTGCGCTTAAAAATTGTACTTACAAGATTAAAAACTGGCTGTCAGGGGTAGTATGAAACAAACAAACAAAACGCGACTTCCTCCATGGCAAACGGAGATCTAGTGATGGAAAAGCCGGCAAGACTGTCTCCGAACCCGGAAGTTGGTGCTAGGTAAGTCAGGAGTTGTAGTTTTGTTTCAGAAAGATACACACACTCTATGCGTTTCGTGAAAGACTGCGTCCCTTCCTCAGGTGTTGCACTAGCCAACCTGACACCAAGAGAGGGGAACAAATACAGGCAAACAAAGGTGGCCTCTAGAGGAGGAAGGAGGTATATGAGCACAAAAATTAGGAACTTTTTTTATGCATTTGTCAGGAGGTCAGAGTAGAACCCTCAAAAGGTCATGTATTTGTGAAATTACATATTGATTTTTTTTAACACTATGGACAAGCAGGGTGTTTTAGAGAGTGGTTCAATGCCTGGAAACCTATTATTTTGTTTGCTTTAGTATAGTTAATTGGAGAGAACAAGACCGAATGTAAGATGGCTAACCTTCAGGTAGTGTGGAATTGCTTAAGGCTTTGAAGATCAGCAATAGTCAGAATGTTGGCTTTTTCTAATAAATTGTTGAGTTGTTTCGCCCTGCTACTATAGCACCTTGCTCAGCACATGTAGGCTGATATAGTAAGTTGTAATCAGGTATTGGCAAGATGTCTACACAAGGACACCAGTGTCTGTGGCAAGTTTTGTGAAGGTCCATGAAATATCATTAAATTGTCCACCATGAGCAAAATTGGTGCTTATCCATGGTTGTAACTAAGTGTCCTGAGTGCTCAGTTGGTGTTTCTTCCAGACTGTTTGAAAGTCAGCATGTCTATTTGAACATTGTCCATTGCATGTATTGCCAGTATTGCTCAGTGAAGAACTGAGAATAGGTATTATATAACATGAGTCAGTTAACTAGTCAGTTGTCTGGTTAATGTGTTTGCACTGCAGGCAAAATATGTTTCTCAGAGGGCTAGGTGAAATGCCTTTCAGTAATCCAAAACAGTGGCTACAAATGCATGCTTTAAGGGGGATGAGACGCTTCATCGCAGCTGCTTCCGCGCAGACGTTTTACCGCCGACTCTACAGCACAAGACAGATAGTCGCTGGAGATTTCATTGCGGGACATTTCATCGTTAAAGGTAAGTATTTTACCGATTTTAGTTTGGTTAGAATTAGGATTTAGGGGGTTAGAATTAGGGTTTAGGGGGTTAATTTTAGTATTGGGGTTAATTTTAGTGTTAGTATTGGGGTTTAGTGTTAGTGTTTAGTGTTAGGGGTTAATTTTACTATTAGGGGTCGGGGGTTAGTATTAGGGTTAGTATTAGGGTTTAGGGGGTTAGTATTAGGGTTAGTATTAGGGTTTAGGGGGTTAATTTTAGTATTAGGGGTCGGGGGTTAGTATTTGGGTTAGTATTAGGGTTAGTATTAGGGTTTAGGGGGTTAATTTTAGTATTAGGGGTTGGGGGTGAGTATTAGGGTTAGTATTAGGGTTTAGGGGGTTAATTTTAGTATTAGGGGTCGGGGTTAGTATTACGGTTTAGGGGTTAATTTTAGTATTGGGGTTAATTTTAGTGTTAGTATTGGGGTTTAGTGTTTAGTGTTACTATTGGGGGGGGAATCATTTATTAGGGGGGGGTATTTTCGTTTTACTTTTAGATTTGTAAGAGCTGACAGTTCAGCGCTGAACTGTCAGCTCTTACATAGCTGCAGCCGCGGTGAAACTGCCGCGTTATACTTTATTGCTGACAGTTCATCGTTCTAACTGCCGCGCTGAACTGTCAGCGATGAAGATGCGGCGAAGAAGAGTCCTAGACCCTGCTTTAAGTGTAGCCAGCCCCCTCAGGTAATGAAAAGATTAATTATCCCCTGTTCCTGAGTGATCTATTTTGGTATTTCACAGCATGCTGTAGTTGTCAATTCAGACCTTTCACTCTGTCCTTCTGTATAAAAGGTGTTTAACATGTATCTAGTTGAAGGTAGAGAAGTACAGTTAGTGGTCTGTAATGAGCTAGTCATAGCCATTGTCAGCTCAAGAACAACAAACATGATAGGGTGCAGTACCCAGTATACTCTTCATATTTAGTTTATATATATATATATATATATATATATATATATATATATATATATATATATATATATAAAACAAAGTCTTGAATCAGTCTCTGTGTACCTCTGATTTAGCTTAGATATTCACTTATTCTGCTTTATACTACCTCGTACATGCAATTCTATTTGCAACATTGTCAAGGCTGATCTAATGTAGAATGGCAAAGTGAGTGTGCAGTCTACTGGAGGAATTTGGTTGCAGCCAGGGCCGGATTAAGAGCATCATGGGCCTGGTGCTGAGGATTTTGGTAGGCCTATCGGCACCCAACCCCCCTCTCCCCCAGCACCCAATCATGAAAATTTGTAAATTTTACTTTTTTTTAGATAATTTTCTATTCTCTGCATTCCCAGCAAAATTAATGTTTATGTTATACAGTCCCTTTAAGATTTGAGTGAAGAACACATATCTACACACATAATTTAGTTATACCAGTGGTTCTCAACATTTTTACACTTGCGCAAGAATTGAAATAATATTAATGTCTCCTACATAAAAAAATATTATATTTTATTATTTAAATATTTTTTTCTCTTTTATAAACGTAAAGTTCATAAGGAAAACCTAATCTATTTTTTCTGATATCATACATTTGGCATTTCATGTCAAAATCAGCAGTAAAATATTAACATGGCATAACATGAGTAAGTCAGCAGTAACATATAAACTTGGCATATCATGTCAGTGGGAGGATGTGGAACATCCCAAAAAAAAAAAAAACATTCGCAGCTGAGAGGAGGATCGGGGAGGAAAGTTCCCAGCTTTGGCGCTGGAGAAAGGTTAATGGCTGAAGGGGTTTTGACCCCTTCAGCCCAGTGGGAGGGGGACACGAGGGTGCCCCAATCCTAAGGACTATATAGTGCCAGGAAAATGAGTTTGTTTTCCTGGCACTATAGTTCTCCTTTAACACCAGTACTGCACAGTGTCTTTTCTCTGCAGCGACAGGCTATAGACACCAGTACCACTACATTAAACTGTAGTGGTTTTGGGACTATAGTGTCCTTTAAATGTGAGGTAAATATGGTATAGATATGCCAGGATTTTCCCCCACAATATGCCAGGATTATGCCCCTCAATATCCCAGGATTATGCCTCTCAATATGCCAGGATTATGCCCCTCAATATGCCAGGATTATGCAGCACAATATGCCAGGATTATGCCTCTCAATATCTCAGGATTATGCCCCTCAATATCCCAGGATTAAGCCTCTCAATATCCCAGGATTATGCCCCTCAATATTCCAGGATTATGCCCCACAATATGCCAGGAATATGCCTCTCAATATGCCAGGATTATGCCCCTCAATATCCCAGGATTATGTCCCTCAATATGCCAGGATTATGCCTCTCAATATGCCAGGAATATGCCCCTCAATATCCCAGGATTATGCCCCTCAATATCCCAGGATTATGCCCCTCAATATCCCAGGATTTTCCCCCACAAAATGCCAGGATTTTCCCCCACAATATGCCAGCCAGGATTAAGCCACCCAATATGGCCGGATTTTCCCCCACAATATGCCAGCCAGGATTAAGCCACCCAATATGGCCGGATTTTCCCCCACAATATGCCAGCCAGGATTTAGCCACCCAATATGCCAGGATTTTCCCCCACAATATGCCAGCCAGGATTTAGCCACCCAATATGCCAGGATTTTCCCCCCCCAATATGCCAGCCAGGACTTAGCCACCTAATATGGCCGGATTTTCCCCCATAATATGCCAGCCAGGATTTAGCCACCCAATATGCCAGGATTTTCCCCCACAATATGCCAGCCAGGATTTAGACACCCAATATGCCAGGATTTTCCCCCACAATATGCCAGCCAGGATTTAGCCACCCAATATGCCAGGATTTTCCCCCACAATATGCCAGCCAGGACTTAGCCACCCAATATGCCAGGATTTTCCCCCACAATATGCCAGCCAGGACTTAGCCACCTAATATGGCCTGATTTTCCCCCATAATATGCCAGCCAGGACTTAGCCACCCAATATGCCAGGATTTTCCCCCACAGGATGCCAGGATCGTCCCCCCTTCCCCCTTACTTACCTCCTTGCTGCTGCTCTCCCGGTGCTCTCATCTGCCCGTCTGTGGCTGTGAGGGAAGCGTTGTGCGCTCCTCTCCAGCCAATGCGCATTCAATAAAGTTTGTTTAAACTTTTTTTTTAAACAAACTTTATTGAATGCGCATTGGCTGGAGGGGAGCGCACAACGCTTCCCTCACAGCCATGGACCTCCACCGGAGAAAGAGCAGCTACGACGAGGTAAGTAAGGGTGAGGATTTTTTTTTGACACAGGGTTCCGGCGCCCCCAGCTAAGATGCGCCCTAGACAGCTGCCTAAGTCGCCTTACTGGTGGCGCCAACCCTGCTCACAGGGCTTGTCCCAGCACTAAACCATTAGGCTACGCCCCCTTCATTAGTCCACATCCCCTTCATTAGGCCATGCCCCTTTCAATGACGCGATCTTCCTGTGACTATAAATAACAGTCTGCAACAGACACAAATCGCTGAGTATTGTCTTTAGCAGCTGTTGTTCCTGACTCCTTAGCTCCAAGCTACCTTAGAGTATCTTGCTACTTTCATTTTTGATTACCTGTTGCTGACCCGGATATCCTCGACCATTCTGATTTCTCCAATCCTGACCTTTGGCTTCCTGAATCGAATTGTGTACTTCTCCAATCCTCTGAATACGGACCGTCCCTGTTATCCTGCATTTTTCTCTATCACCTAATCGCAAGTACCTTCCATATCTTCAATCAAGTGTTCCATCATATTTTTTACTTTATACTTCAATCAAGTTACATATATTTTTCCATATTACTTCAAACAATTTATTTTTTTCTCTGCAATCATTATCAGTCATTTTTTCTTCTTTTTGCTGCTAAACTTTAATACAAGAATTGCTTAAACGATATACCTTGTGTGGATTGTCATTTATTTCTGCAGTTGAGTTTCCAAATATTCTTAAAGTCACAGCTACCCTGACAAAATACTCAGCCTACCAAATGGAACCAGCAGAAATGGCATCCCAAATTCTTTCATTAACTCAAAGAGTGGATCATCTCACTCAAAGTGTTCAGGATTTACGTGTGGCACACGACCGCCTACTTTCATACACCACTGAATTGCAAAGCAGACGTTTTCACCACTCCCCAAGGGAATATCCAGAACCTTCTGTGTGTACCCCAGAAAAATTCTCTGGAGACAGATCCAAATACAGAGAGTTTATAAATTCCTGCACCCTTCTATTTTCCATGAAACCCAGATCTTATCCAACAGACAGGATAAAGGTGTGTACAATTATCTCATTTTTAAGAGGTGAACCCATGTCCTGGGCTCATACTTTTTTGGAAAGAGATGACCCTATCATCGATTCATTAGACCAGTTCCTCACCGAAATGTCTCTTTTATATGAGGATCAAAACAAACAAGCCACAGCAGATATGACCATCCGCTCCTTGTCTCAAGGGAAACGTCCTGTTGAGGATTATATTGCTGAATTTAAGAGATGGGCAGTAGACACTGAATGGAACGATATTTCCTTAAGGAATCAATTCCGCCTCGGACTATCTGAAGCAGTAAAGGATGAATTAGCCAGGACTGTTCTTCCTCCTACTCTAGACGCCACAATGCAATTGTCCATCAACATCGACAGACGTATTAGAGAGAGGAAAGCCGAACGGTCCTCTACTAACAATCCTTGGAAGAGAGCTATAACCCCTGTGAAACAAACCGACAAGACTTCCCCGCCTGAACCTATGGAGCTGGGAGTTATTCGTGGTCCCCTTTCACAGGATGAAAAGATAAGGAGGAGAACATTAAACCTCTGCATGTACTGTGCTTCCCCTGAAAATTCTGTGGAAAATTGTCCTATTCTCTCCAAAAACAAGAGTGATAAGCACCTCTCTTACAGAAACCTTCTCTACATACCCCAGAAATCTCTTCCTCATCTTTCCCTCTCTCTCCTCTTACAGTGGGACAAAGAAAGGATACATACTGAGGCCATTCTGGACTCCGGGGCTGCTGGTCTCTTCATAGATCAAGACCTCGTGATGGAAAAGAATATACCTCTAATAAAGAAGATTTCCCCTGTATCTATCCGACTTGTTGATGGATCCATGTTATCCTCAGGACCCACTACCTTCGAAATGATTCCTCTAAAGATGACATCAAATTTGATGTATTCTATGTGATGATTATTTACTGTCATCTCTTCACCGTTATACCCTGTAATCCTTGGAATGAATTGGTTGCATCTACTTAACCCTACTATCAACTGGGAAAATCTTGAAATACAGCTCGATTCCCATTACTGTCAAAAGACCTGTTTCCTCCATACTCCACTTCTACAAATTACAGAAGAACAACTCATTCCTCCATGCTATTCTGATTTTAAGGAAGTCTTCTGTAAAAAAAGAAGCCGAAACTTTACCACCACACAGGATATATGATTGCCCTATCGATCTGATTCCTGTGGCTCCCATTCCATTCGGGCATATCTATCCTCTGTCTGATAAAGAATTAGTCACCCTCAAGGAGTATTTGGATGAAAATCTACGCACAGGATTTATCCGTCCGTCAACCTCTCCTGCAGCCTCTGGGATGTTCTTTGTCACAAATAAAGACAAAACCATCAGACCCATTATTGACTACAGACAACTTAATAAAATCACTGTAAAAAATCATTATCCTCTACCGCTAATCCCTGAACTTCTTGAACGATTACGTACCGCAACCATCTACACCAAGATTGATCTTAGAGGAGCATACAATCGTATAAGGATAAAGAAAGATCATGAATGGAAAACTGCTTTTCGCACCCGATACGGGTTATTTGAATATTTAGTTATGCCATTCGGATTGTGCAACGCCCCTGCTACATTCCAGCACTTCATAAATGACATATTCCGGGATCTTCTAGATGTGTGTGTCATTATATACCTTGACGACATTTTAATCTATTCAGACAATCTAGAAGAACATCGGAAACATTTACGATGGGTGTTGTCAAGGTTACGGACTCATAGTTTGTACGCCAAACCAGAAAAATGTATTTTCGAGGTGACAAAAATCTCATTCCTCGGATACGTCATTACCCCCCAACAAGTACATATGGACGATTCCAAGATTCAATGTATACTCAATTGGCCCATACCTTCAAATGTGAAAGAAGTTCAAAGTTTTCTTGGATTTGCCAATTTTTATAGAAAGTTTATTAAAAACTTTTCTTCTATAGTCCAACCTCTTACTCTGCTCACCAAGAAAAATACTTCTTTTGTCTGGAACCCCCAAGCTCAAGAGGCTTTTGAAGTTTTAAAAACAAAGTTCACTTCCTCTCCCATCCTCAAGATGCCCAATCCTTCTTTGCCCTACGTTCTCGAAGTTGATGCCTCTGATTTCACTCTTGGTGCTGTTCTATCTCAACAGAACACTCCCCAATCAGTCCTTCATCCTGTCGCCTTTTTCTCCCGTACATTGACATCTGCGGAAGTCAACTATCCTATAGGGGAAAAAGAGTTACTCGCTATAAAATCAGCTTTTGAAAATTGGGGCATTTATTAGAAGGAACAGAGGTACCTATCATTGTCTACACTGATCATAGAAATCTCGAATTCCTTCACAAGAGCAGAACACTCACCGCCAGACAGGTTCGTTGGAGTCTATTCTTCGATAGGTTCAATTTCCAGATTGTATATCGACCTGGATCTAGTAATAAAAAGGCTGATTCCTTATCCCGAATCCCAGGAGTCAAACCAGAAAATCTTACCTCTTCAGACATTCTACCACCCTCATGATTTATTGGTGTCCTTTCTTCCACCTTCATCAATCAACTCAAAACCTTCACAAAGAATGAAGCAACCAAGGATGACTTATCTGATTTACAACAGAAAGAAGGACTTTATTTCAAAGATACCAAACTTTATATACCTCCTTCTTTACGAGTAGACATTCTCCATATGTTCCATGATTCTCCTACAGCAGGACATCCTGGAGTAAAGAAAACAAATGAGTTATTAAAAAGACAATTTTGGTGGCCTAAACAAGGAAAAACCATCAAGGATTATGTATCTTCCTGTCCGACATGCCAAAAGAATAAACCAAGTCACCAACAACCCTTTGGGTTATTAACCCCTTAACGACAGATGACGTGCCAGGCACGTCACGGCAAATCGAGGACTTGCCGACAGGTGACGTGCCTGGCACGTCATGCACTAAACTGAGTAAAGAAAGCGACCAGCGGTCGCTTTCTTTACTCTAACGGTGTTGCTACAATGCCTCTAGGTAGAGGCATTGTGCAACACCCCCCAAATGTGCAGGGGCGCGCTACGATCACTCCACGGAGTGATCGTAGCAGCCATTTAAAAATGGCTGCGCCGGCTGCACACATGTGCTTAGAAAGCGAACGATCGTTCGCTTTCTAAGCATCTCCGGTGTTGTTAAAGTGCCTCGCCAGCGAGGCACTTAACAACACCGTTCTGCTCCCCAGAGCCGATGGTGGTCGCTCTCCTGAGCGACCCCATCGGCTCAGTAGAAGGGAACGCTGCCTATACAGGCAGCGCTTCCCTTCTAATGGCAAGAGCATCGGAAGTGAAAGTATTTCACTTCCGATGCTCTAGGGGGAGCCAATCGATGCCGGCACAACAGATCTATGTGATCTGTGTGCAGGCATGTATGGTAAGTGCTCTGATGAGCACTTATCATACTGTCAAAGGCAATATTAGCAAATATTGCCTTTGACAAGTATTGATCTGCCTCCCTCACCTTACTAGTTATAGTAAGGGAGAGAGACAGATCAGATAAAGTAAAAAAATAAAATAAAATAATAAAACAAATATTTAATAAAATTTTAAACACCAAGGGCTTTTATAAAAGCCATTTAACCCCTTCCCTGCCATTGATCGCTGTGTACGCAGTGATCATACACAGCAGCACATTTTTTGCTGTCTGTGCATTTTTTAGGGGTTAATTTTTTTTACTGTAATTCATTACAGTATAAAAAAAAGCTCTTTTAAGAGAGATTAACCCCTTTCTTGCTGTAGATCACTGCCTAAGCAGAGATCTGACGCAAATGCAGCAATCTTGCTGCAGAAGCATTTTTAATTTTTTTAAAACTTTTTTATTACACCCGTCACGTGTTAATTATACCCGCTAGGGGACTACGTTTAACGTAATTTTTTTTTTAAATAAGAGCTATTAACCCCTTCCTTGCCGTATATCACTTCCTAAGCAGCACATATGGTCACTGCCTAAGCAGTGCATATGGTCACTGCCTAAGCAGCGCATATGGAGCAATCTAGTCGCAGAAGGATTTTTTTTTTGCTATCAGCATTTTTTTTGTCAGACTCGCTAGGGGTTAATTATACCCACTAGGGGATTACGTGTATTCCTTTTGAAGCTGTCTGAACACGTGTATAGCGATCAGTAACAGCCGATCAGTGGCAAAGGTGGTTTGGTGATTTCTCAGATGAGCATCACCATTCGTCTGGTTCGATCAATATTGGTAAATATTGTTCTGACCCATATGGATCTGCCTCCCTCTCCTCACTTGAGTTTTAGTGAGGGAAAGAGACAGATCTGTATAACATAATTTTTTAATTGTAATAAATTAAATAAAATGTTAAAAAAATTGTGAGTCCCAAGGGCTTTTATAAAAGCCATACCCTTTGTATAGTGTAGTGTATTAACCCCTTCCCTGCCACTGATCACTGCACAGCAGAAATTTTTTTCTTGTCTGTGCATTTTTAGGGGTTAATTTTTTTGTACAGTACTACAAAGGCTCTTATAAGAGCTATTAACCCCTTCCTTGCTCTACATGTTCAAATTCCAAGTTTGAAAATCAAAAAGCGCACCTCTCAAATGTAGCCTTTCAACACCCAACAAAGCTGACAAAGCTATGCATGGGTGGTATCCCTGTGCTCGGGAGATGTTGCTGAACATATATTGTGGTATTGTTTGTCAGTGACACATACCGAAATATGTGAATTTGTGTCTAAAGTACAATGTATGTGGGAAAAAATACACAATAAAATGACTACCACAAACTTTGACAAAGGCTGGTGGTAGAATTGGTGCATGGAAAGTGTTAAAATAACACCATTTAAAATAGCCTAGGGTGTCTACTTTTACAAAATATATACTTTTTGGGGTAAAATACACTGTCCTACTTTAAAAAAAAGTCCCAAATGAAAGATGGGCTCAGGCTGGCTACACGTCAATATTCCAAGTTGAAAATGCGCACCTTCACAATGTGGCCCTTTTAGCCCCCAAACAACCCAACAAACCTATGCATGGGTGGTATCCCTGTACTCAAGAGATGTTGCTGAACACTTATTGGGGTGTTATTTGGCAGTGACACATACCAAAATCTGTAAATTCATGTCTGAAGTACAAGGTTTGTGAAAAAAAAACACAAAAAAATGACTACCACAAACTTTGACAAAGGCTGGTGGTAGAATTAGTGCATGGAAAGTGTAAAAATACCACCATTTGAGATAGCCTAGGGTGTCTACTTTAAAAAAATATATGGGTTGATGTGGTAAAATACACTGGCTGGTTTCAAATATGTCCCAAATGGGACATGGGTGCAGGCTGTCTGCATGTCAAAATTTCAAATTGGAAAACCAAAAACTTCACCTCCCAAATTTGGCCTTTTACCCCCCAAACAATCCAACAAACCTATGCATGGGGGGTATCCCTGTACTCAAGAGATGTTTCTGAACACTTATTGGGGTGTTATTTGGCAGTGACACATACCAAAATCTGTAAATTTATGTCTGAAGTACAAGGTTTGTGAAAAAAAAACACAAAAAAATTACTACCACAAACTTTGACAAAGGCTGGTGGTAGAAATAGTGCATGGAAAGTGTTAAAATACCACCATTTGAGATAGCCTAGGGTGTCTACTTTTAAAAAATATATGGGTTGATGGGGTAAAATACACTGGCTGGTTTCAAATATGTCCCAAATGGGACATGGGTGCAGGCTGTCTGCATGTAAAAATGTCAAGTTGGAAAACAAAAAACTGCACCTCACAAATTTGGCATTTTAGCCCCCAAACAACCCAACAAACCTATGCATGGGTGGTATCCCTGTACTCAGGAGAAATAGTAGAATCTATTTAGCATGTTTTTTCGTTCGCTATTGTCGATGAGGAGAAGTTGTTTCAAATAAAAACAAAGAAATTTGTGTATTTTTTTTTTTTTTACCATATTTTTTTTTTTTTTTTTAATAATATGATAAGATATGATCAAAAATATGGCATCCATAGAAAGCCCTTTTTGTCCCGATAAAAACAATATATAATATGTGTGGGTACAGCAAATGACGAAGAAGAAAATTACTGCTAAACACAAACAGCACAGAAATGTTAAAATAGCCATTGTCCAGAAAGGACAAAAATGTTTCAAAGGCTCTGTCCTTAAGGGGTTAATGAATCTACCTACACCCAATACTCCATGGAGTTCCATATCCATGGACTTCATAGTCGAACTACCTCCTTCCGATAAATTTACCACTCTCCTGGTTGTTGTAGATAGATTTACAAAAATGGCTCATTTCATTCCGACAAATAAACTACCCTCTTCCAAAGAATTATCCTCACTATTTATTAATAACATCTTCAAATTACACGGATTACCTACCGAAATTATCTCTGACAGAGGAACTCAATTTACTTCTCATTTTTGGAGAGAACTCTGCTCAACTCTTCAGATATCACCCAAATTCTCCTCAGCATATCACCCTCAGTCAAATGGACAAACTGAGCGTGTCAATCAATGTTTAGAACAGTTCCTACGGTGCTACTGTTCTCATCTTCAGGATGACTGGTCTTCCTTCCTGGCCCTTGCTGAATTTTCGTATAAAAATACTCTCCATTCCAGCACAAAGATGACCCCCTTCTACTCCAATTACGGGTTCCATCCTTCTTCCTTCCCAACCATTCCGTCACTACAAAGAAACCCCACCGTTACTCACCAAATTTCAGAAATGGAAAAGTTATTCGAACAACTGAAAACTAACCTCAACAATTCTCTCCAAAGCCATAAAAAATGTTATGATCTTAGAAGACGACCAAGTCCTTCATATCAGATTGGTGATGCTGTACTTCTCTCTACTAAGAATATTCGTACTTCTCGACCTTCCAAGAAATTGGACCAATTATACATGGGACCTTTCCTAATCGAGAAAATCATTAACGAAAATGCAGTCAAACTCACCTTACCCTCTTCACTTCGTCTTCATCCCGTTTTTCATACCTGCCTCCTAAAACCACACGTTCCCGATCCTTTCTCCAGGAAAGTATATGTAAACCCTGATCCTGTGAGTGTCGAAGGACAACCTGAATACGAAATTGACAAATTACTAGATTCTAGAGTGTTCAGACGAAAACTTCAATACTTAATCCGATGGAAGGGTTATTCACCTGAGGAGGACACGTGGGAAGATGCAACCGAGGTACATGCTCCTAATCTCGTGGCCTCATTCCATAAGCGATTTCCTGAGAAGCCTCGGCCCTAGGTTGCTCCTTTTGGCGGGGATCCTGTCAGGCTTTCATTTTTACTTTTGTATTTTTTTACCCGCGATCGTGTCATTAGACCACGCCCCCTGCATTAGGCCATGTCCCCTTTGTTAGGCCACGCCCCTTTCAATGATGCTATCTTCCTGTGACTATAAATAACAGTCTTCAACAGACACAAATCGCATTGTCTTTAGCAGCTGTTGTTCCTGACTCCTTAGCTCCAAGCTACCTTAGAGTATCTTGCTACTTTCATTTTTGATTACCTGTTGCTGACCCGGATATCCTCGACTATTCTGATTTCTCCAATCCTGACCTTTGGCTTCCTGAATCGAATTGTGTACTTCTCCAATCCTCTAAATACGGACCGTCCCTGTTATCCTGCATTTTTCTCTATCACCTAATCGCAAGTACCTTCCATATCTTCAATCAAGTGTTCCATCATATTTTTTACTTTATACTTCAATCAAGTTACATATATTTTTCCATATTACTTCAAACCATTTATTTTTTTTCTGCAATCAATATCAGTCAGTTTTTCTTCTTTTTGCTGCTAAACTTTAATACAAGAATTGCTTAAACGATATACCTTGTGTGGATTGTCATTTATTTCTGCAGTTGAGTTTCCAAATATTCTTAAAGTCACAGCTACCCTGACAGGTATATAGATGACGTCTTTGTATTGTGGAGAGGTTCTGTAGAATCGTTTGATTTGTTCTTTGGAGAACTTAATGCCAATCCATTTGGTCTGTTTTTTTCTTATGAACATAGCCCTGTTAGTGTCAACTTTTTGGATCTGACAGTATCGATGAAGTATTGATGAAGAGAATAAGAGCTTTATTACTAAGACCTATTTCAAAACAGTGGATAAGAATACTTACCTGAATTCCACTAGCTATCACAATAGAAAACGGCTTAATAACATACCAAAAGGAGAGTTGATCCGTATGAGGAAAAACTGTTCTAGAATAAGTGATTTTGAAGAAAAGGCAACTGAGTCATAGACTCGTGGATAACACATTAGGTGAGATTAGACAAAGAGAGAGGAGTTCACTTCTAGAATAAGAGAAATAATAAAAAAATGATATTACAATTTTAATGGGTTTTCCATCACGAGCAACAGAAGCTTCTATGGGAAGCCGGGTCCTTCCGGCATCATCATAAAAGTCCCGGCTCAGACATCCTCCGCTGCCCCGCTAGCCACTAGGAGAATCGGGCAGCCGGGGGATGTCTGTACGATAGTGCAGACATCCTCCATGCTGCCTGACACTGCCGTCTATTATGACTGGCTGTCTGTCATAATAGACGGAGGTGTCGGGCAGCATGCAGGATGTCTGCACGTATCGTGCAGACATCCGCCGGCTGCCCCCACTAGCCACCAGGGGGCAATAAACAGGTGAGGGGGTGGGAGGGAGGGGTGGACAGAGCAACAAGGGGAGGGGGGCACAGAGAGTAACAAGGGGTGGGAGGGGGAAGAGAGAGAGACAAGGGGAGGGAGGGGGGTAAGAGAGAGACAAGGGGAGGGAGGGGGCACAGAGAGTAACAAGGAGAGGGGGGGCAGAGAGAAATAAGGGGAGGGGGGAAGAGACAGAGACAAGGGGAGTGAGAGGGAGACAAAGGGAGTGGGAGAGAGAGACAACACTAAGGGGGGGAGAGAGACAAAGCTGGGGGCAAGGGAAAGAGAGAGGCAGCATTGGCACATAAAAGTAAATAAAAATAAGAAATGCATTTTTTGATATCATAATTTTTTATTAAAAAAGCAATTTACATGTGAGTATATACAAGTTGAACTTTTTTCCTATAGGGTAGTCTTATATTCAGGCTTTTAGTTTTTTTTCCTAAAGGAATATCCAAAGTTTGGGGGGTCGTCTTATAATCAGGGTCGTCTTATAATCGAGCAAATACGGTATGTATCTATATGTTTTATTTGTCTATCCATTAAATATATATTTTTATACTACTATATATTGATTGCTGTTTTTATTTGATTTCAATTTATTGTTACTATACCCATTACTAATATAGCGCTGTCTATTTAGATATATATATTCACATGTAAACAGTTTTTCATATTTAATAAAAATTATGATTGAAAAAATGCATTTATTGTTTTTGTTTAATTTATTTTCCAATCTTCCCCTCTGACTTTCCATTCTGTCCCCAGATTTGCCAATCTGCCCCAAGGACTTTCCAGTGCATCCCCAAATATGCTTATCTGCCCCTCAGACTTGTCAATGCACCCCAGACTTGCCAATGTATCCCCACCTTACACACCCAGGACATAGCCCATCACTCACATTGAACATCTAGAACTTACTCCAGTTCTCAATTTTATGCCCCATCACCCACATTGCACACCCAGGTCTTACCCTAGCACCCCAGTACATGCCCAATAACCCACATTACACGCCAGAGACTTATTCCAGTACATGCCCATGTCCCACATTGCCCCATCACCCACATTGCACACAAGTACATGCTCTTTTTACAATTTTGCACTATGGTCTATTGTTCCTGAGATATGATGCAAATTTGAAAAGAGAGTTGGAATTTAAATTAAACATAGGTACTGGCATTTTTTGGAGCCTATTGGTGGAGTGATTCTGTCAATCAACAGTGCTTCTTTGGTTAAACATACTATCAATCATTTATGCAGTTGACACACCTTGTTACCATAGAAACCATGAGTAACAGATATCAAATTTCCTAGTACAAACTTACACAATTCCTGATAGCCCCCCTTACACAGTGCCACATTCCTACTAGGGCTATTTTGTACTGGCCACATATAATTTTTGCAGGCTGCTTTGCAGTATGTAGAAGTTATGTGTGAGGGATGCTGAGAAATTGGTAGACGATCTACTCTCCTGCTCGAGATCTAATACTTGTGCGCTAGATCCCATCCCGTCTCCCCATGTATCCTCTCTTTCCCCTCTATTTTGTCCAACTATAACCCATCTCATCAACCTCTCTCTGTCCTCTGGAATAGTACCGTCAACCTTCAAGCAAGCCCAAATTGTACCTGTACTGAAAAAATTTCCCTCAACCCCACTCTTCCATCTAACCACCATCCTATTTCCCTTCTCCCCTTCATGTCCAAGTTGATGGAGAGAACAGTGCACTCACAACTAAAAGACTTTCTGATTGCTAATGACCTGCTTGACCCTTTTCAGTCTGGCTTTAGACCCTTACACGCTACTGAAACAGCCCTCACTAGAGAATCGATTGACCTCCTTTCTGCCAAATCTAAAGGCCACTTCTCAGTGATGATCCTCTTAGATCTCTCTGCTGCCTTTGACACCGTTCACCACCACCTCCTTCTTAACAGATTATCCTCGTTTAGCATAGGTAAATAGGTCTCTTGGATCGAGTCGTACTTATCTGGGCGCTCCTATTCAGTGTCGCTTGCTGGAGTGACATCGTCGCCTGTTCCGTTCTCTGTTGGTGTTCAGCAAGGATCGGTCCATTGCCCGCTGTTTTTTTCCCTGCACACCACTTCTCTCTGAGAACTCATCCGCTCTTTTGGTTTCCAATACCACTTGTACGCGGATGACCCGCAGATTTACCTCTCCTCCCCTGACCTCACTCCCTCTGTCATGTCATGTGTAGTTGAGTGTCTGTCGGCCATCTCCACTTGGATGTCTAATCGCTACCTGAAACTTAACCTTTCCAAAATCAGAACTGATTATCTTCCCTCCCTCAAACTCTGTCCCTACACCCGGGTTCACAGTCACCATTGAAAATGCTATAATTGTACTGGCTGACAGTGTCCAATGTGTTGGGGTCACTTTTGACTCTGCTCTCTCCTTCTTTCCTCATATTCAGTCTTTAGCCAAATCCTGTCGGCTGCACTTAAGGAACATTGCACACATTTGCCCGTTCCTCAGCGAAGTGACCACCAAAATACTAGTGCACTCGCTTGTGATCTCTCGCCTTGACTACTTTAAGAGTCTCCTGACTGGACTACCTCTGACTCATCTGTCTTCCCTGCAATCTATCCAAAACGCAGCTGCCAGACTCGTCTTTCTTGCACGTCGGTCTGATTCAGTGGCTCCTCTCTGCTATGCCCTCCCGGTCTGCTCAAGGATAACATTTCAAATTCTGTCTTTAACCTACAAAGCCACTCCTCCCTCCTCCGTACATTGCCTCCCTTGTTAACAGATTGTCACGAAACACTGTGACTCTGGAAGCCAGCTGGGAAAGGTGTGTTAAACTGTGATTGTATGCTTGTGTATCCTCATTAGTCCACCTCCCAGACTGGTGTCAGGTTTAATTGTTACCCACTGTGTGGAAGTTAATCCCTTTAAGTGTATTGTTCAGTCTCACTATCAAGATGTTACTGTATAAATGTGCTGTCCTGTCTACAATAAACTGTTCTTTTTGCTTGTGACAAACCTTGGTAGCTGTGTCTACTTCTGGGGATCGCTATATTTTGGTTGACGTCTAGGGGGTTGGCAAGGAAGCTGATACTTTCTTCCTAAGGACTTGGGCTGAGGAGATATCGAATCCCTTACAAACGAGAATTAACATCAGGTGGCCTAGCCTTCTCGTTACACCGATACCTCCCTGCATGACCTTTGCGCTCCTTAGTGGGACTCTCCTCCAACCTCATCACCACTTCTCACTCGCGTCTCCTAGATTTCGCCCGAGCTGCCCCCTCTCTCTGGAACTCCCTTCCGCAGAGCATCCAGCTCTCTCCCTCCTTTTCAAACTGTAAAAAGTCCCTCAAAATTCATCTCTTTATAGAAGCTTACTACCCAACCCCCTAGAATACCAGTCATTTTACCACTAGCTGATCCTACCTAGCTGGAACACGCACAGTTCATATTTGGCCTATTCTATTGTTCTGTACCTTGCGCTACGTAAATTGTTGGTGCTATATAAATGATTGTTAATGTAATGTGTGTTCAAGTCAGTTACAAACAGCCTTATTGCAAGAATCCAAGTAAAATCACACCTGCTAACTGTGATTTTACTGCAGCTGTAAATTTCCCATCAGTTCTTTAATGAATGACAGATGACTGCTTAATAGTACACTTGGTAAATGTGTCCATTGTGCAAAATTGACAACCCCAAAACAAATTGCTACCTAAGAAACATGTAAGTGTTTAGTGTGGTAAAAATATTAATAATATAAATTCCCACATATAATAACAAACAGGTCTCTCTGAGTCATAGAAAGATCATTTATGTTGTGCACAAACTAGCATAAGGGAGTTTGTTTAATTGCTTTGTGCATGTTTTTTTTTTAAATCTTGAAATATTTTAGAGAGAACACAATTCTGTAGGTCTCCTGGCTGGAGCCTTAAGACAAAACAAATGTAACTAATTACAGCAATTTATCAAATGATTACACTTAACTATTTGCCATTCCGAAACCATTCCAAGCAGTTCTTAAGAATATTGCTTGTCTTTTATAATGCACCATTTACTTGGTGCATTAGTGTGACTATTCATAGGCTTTAACCAATGATAATCTTTGATTTTTTTTTTAATCCATGGGGTGCAGTGACATTTATATTGTATGTTCTTTTAAAAACATTTCCATTGTTTTTTTACATTAGATGAAAGGAGTTTTTTTTTTTTAAAAGCCAAGTTGTTTATATATCACTCTGACGTTTGCTTAATAGATATTTAGATGTGAATATATTTTATATTCAATCACTACATGTGCTGGGACTTTCAATGTTGATTTGTGTATTAATATCATATTTAACTATTGTGCCTTCTCTCTGCTCTCCATAGACTTCTGAATTTTTATCATAACTCTTATTTTTGATGGACCCAGTTTGCCACCATTTACTTGAACTTAGCTATGTGTGGAAGTTTCATGATGTCAAATATGCATTGCCTATAATTTAGAAATCAAGTGGTCATTGTACTTTGTTATGGAAGGCTTTTGTATCACTTGTGTCATCATGTGCATGCATATGTTACCAGGTCAGCAAGATACAGTGTATAATGTTCAGATTTTTAGCCACACCATGGAAGTATCTTAAATGTTTGCATACATGTTACAAATGGCTTATCAGTGCCAGCTTTACCCAGGTTTGTCACTGCCAGATCTTCCCGCAAACAGCTTACAGGGCCAGCTTTGCCCCAATCCGATGTAAGCAAACTGAAGGGGAGGCATCATAGGCACTTCAGCTGTCTTGACAATATTTTCCACAATGCTCATCCAGCTCAAGGTTGACTGAGCATCATGGAGAATGTAGTCCACATGTTGGATTGCCTAATAAAAATATGAGTGGAGGGGGGCACCATTGCAAGTACTGACAGAGCATCATGGTTAGTGTAGTCTATACAGCTGGAGTAATTTAGTCATTGATGGCACTTCTACTGTGTGGACCAGGGTAATTTTTAATAGTAATTGGACCCTGGGCAAGCATTTTCTTGGGCCCCCTGGACCCTGCCCCCTCCTCTGCATGCAATCACGCCATCCATTGCAATGTTACCCCCCCTCCCCCCATACACACACACACACACACACACAAAAACATAAAAATAAGCACACACACAATTGGACTTTTATTGCAGTGAGTTTTTTTTATTGCATTGTATAAAATGTCTATATTACGTGTCTAATTGCAGTGTATAAAATGTGTATATGGATCAAAATGTGTATATATGGCTGCAATATGTATACCATCTTACTATGCAACACTGCACTACAACTACACATTACCTAAATTACAAAAATTTACACAGATATTAGAGAGCACTTACATATGTTCATATATATTTATAAATATCTATACACATCTCGCACTCTCACTAGTTGCATTTATGCTTATATGAACTTCTTAATATTATATTCAACTATTTTCATATGTAATAAAAATGTTATTGAAGAGTTTCATTTCTTCTTTTTATTCCCTTTTTCTGCACCCACATTGCACCTAAAGGACTTAACACAGCCCCATAGAGTAGCCACATCACTTGTCATGCATCTATATTGCACCCACAGCACTTGTCATGCACCTATATTGTACCCACAGCACTTGTCATACACCTATATTGCACCCACAGCACTTGTCATGCACCTATATTGCACCAACAGCACATGACTTGCACTCATATTGAACCCACACAATCTGGCATGCTACAGTGTAAATGTGCCCCACAGAACATACCACAGTTTCACTTTGTTCCACTGAACTGCCCATGCAGAAAAAAGCCACATTGTCACTTTCCCCATAGTACATGTTATTTTTCCCCACAGAGCATGCCACAGTCACTTTGTCATTGCATATGCAACAGACACTTTGCCTGTTAAAAAATGTCACCGTTTGTCCATTAAATATGCCACCGTCAATGTGCCCATCAATATGCAGTATTATTTTGCCATTAATATGCCAGTATTATTTTGCCATTAATATGCCACAGACATTTTTCCCATTAAGATGCCACAATTGTTGTGCCATTCAGATGCCAGTAATATTGTGCCATTTAGATGCCAGTAATATTGTGCAATTCAGATGCCTGTAATATTGTGCCATTCAGATACCAGTAATATTGTGCCATTCAGATACCAGTAATATTGTGCCATTCAGATGCCAGTAATATTGTGCTATTCAGAGCCCAGTAATATTGTGCCATTCAGATGCCAGTAATATTGTGCCATTCAGAGCCCAGTAATATTGTGCCATTCAGATGCCAGTAATATTGTACCAGTCAGATTCCCGTAATATTGTGCCATTTAGATGCCTGTAATATTGTGCCTTTCAGATACCAGTAATATTGTGCCATTCAGATTCTTGTAATATTTTGCCATTCAGATGCCTGTAATAATGTGCCATTCAGATAGCATTAATATTGTGCCATTCAGATCCCAGTAATATTGTGCCAGTCAGATGCTTGTAATATTGTGCCATTCAGATGCCTGTAATATTGTGCCAGTCAGATGCCTGTAATATTGTGCCATTAACGTGCTTGTTATTTTCCTCCATCCTCCCCCTTTCCCCAGTACTTACTGCCTGGCTTCTGCTCCGTGTCCCCGGCCGGACGTCTCCTCCGTGCAGTCTTCCCTCCTGCACAGAGGACGGAAACAGTCACCGGATGTGACGTGATGTCACATCCGGTGTCAGTTATTTATTTATTTTTTTACGGTCGTCGCATCGAGTGGATGCGGCTTGCTGGAAAAAAAACATCACCAGCGCAATGCGCTGTGAACAGGGCAAGCAGCGGCTGGGGGCCACGGGACAGTTGCCTTGGGCCCCCCAGGAGTAACTGGGCCAAGGGCAGCTGCCCCGTTTGCCCTGCGTTAAAGACGGCCCTGGTGTGGACTACATGATCAATGTACAGCTGAGAATCCAAAGAACTTGTGCCAACAAATTGTTCCTTCGCTAGGATGCACTCATTTGTAATGTGAGTCAAGCTCTTTTCTGCATTATCCATTTAATAGAGAGAAAAAATCCACAGATTATGCTTCTCAAATGGAATGCAATCTTGTTTCAGTGCAGAACACTAAAGAGTATGGAAACAAATTGCAGAACCAAAGTCATGAATTATTTGTCAAGAAATTAAGTCTTATATTTGGAGCACTATCATGAACTGTCTCATTGTGGGTCATTTCTTGCATGTTACTGGTATTTTATGTGGATTGAGGTAATTAGTACCCTTGCCTTTGCAATGAAGACTATCTGAATCTTCAGTGTTTTAGATGGACAAGTTAGCCTTACTCAATGTGAGCATTAAATTATACATATCTGTCCAAACTTCCAGGTTCTGTCTTGTTTTCAGTGACATCATCATTAACATCATTGGTTATCCAGCAAGAAACAGCAGCACCTGTGATCAGAAGCTGGTCTGCTTAGAAGTTTCTGATCACTGTGTGATTAGTGCAGTATGATGGCTGTTTCAGATGTCACAACCTGACACTTCTCTGTGATCTGAACACAGGGCCGGTGCAAGGATTATGCCCCTCAATATGCCAGGATTATGCCCCACAATATGCCAGGATTATGCCTCTCAATATGCCAGGATCATGCCCCTCAATATCCCAGGATTATGCCCCTCAATATCCCAGGATTATGCCTCTCAATATCCCAGGATTATGCCTCTCAATATCAAAGGATTATGTCCCTCAATATGCCAGGATTATGCCCCACAATATGCCAGGATTATTCCTCTCAATATGCCAGGATTATGCCCCTCAATATCCCAGGATTATGCCCCACAATATGCCAGGATTATGCCACCCAATATGCCAGGATTTTCCCCCACAATATGCCAGCCAGGATTTAGACACCCAATATGCCAGGATTTCCCCCCACAATATGCCAGCCAGGATTTAGCCACCCAATATGCCAGGATTTTCCCCCACAGTATGCCAGCCAGGACTTAGCCACCCAATATGCCAGGATTTTCCCCCACAGTATGCCAGCCAGGACTTAGCCACCCAATATGCCAGGTTTTACCCCCACAATACGCCAGCCAGGACTTAGCCACCCAATATGCCAGGATTTTCCCCCACAATACGCCAGCCAGGACTTAGCCACCCAATATGCCAGGATTTTCCCCCACAGTATGCCAGCCAGGACTTAGCCACCCAATATGCCAGGATTTTCTCCCACAGTATGCCAGCCAAGACTTAGCCACCCAATATGCCAGGATTTTCCCCCACAATATGCTAGCCAGGATTTAGCCACCCAATATGCCAGGATTTCCCCCCACAATATGCCAGCCAGGATTTAGCCACCCAATATGCCATGATTTTCCCCCACAAAATGCTAGCCAGGATTTAGCCACCCAATATGCCAGGATTTCCCCCCACAATATGCCAGCCAGGACTTAGCCACCCAATATGCCAGGATTTTCCCCCACAGTATGCCAGGATCCTCCCCCCTTCCCCCTTCCTTACCTCCTTGCTGCTGCTCTCCCGGTGCTCTCATCAGCCCGTCTGTGGCTGTGAGGGAAGCGTTGTGCGCTCCCCTCCAGCAACGCGCATTCAATAAAGTTTGTTTAAACAAACTTTATTGAATGCGCATTGGCTGGAGGGGAGCGCACAACGCTTCCCTCACAGCCACGGACCTCCACCGGAGACAGAGCAGCAGCGACGAGGTAAGTAAGGGGGAGGATTTTTTTTTTGACACAGGGTTCCGGCGCCCCCAGCTAAGATGCGTCCTAGGCAGCTGCCTAAGTCGCCTTACTGGTGGCGCCGGCCCTGTCTGAACAGAACAATGCACAGCGCCCCTGTGATTATCAAAGCATAGGAGCTCTATGTTCTTCATGAAGGTTGCAAAAAAAAAATAACTTGATCTAATGTTATAATTTTGCTCCTGCTTAAAGGACCACAAATGCTAACTGTACTTGCAGTGTGCACATAAATATACTGCATAGGATCCTTACAAAGCACATAACTGCATTGTTTTTTCTTTCTTTCATGTAAACTGCTTGGTTTGTCAGTTCAGACAGGGTTTGCTGGTGATAAATAACTTTTACCTGCTTCCCTGCAGCATGGGGAATCAAAGTGTGCCCAGAAGGAACCAAATTATTAATCAAGCAGTGGATCCCACATTCATTACCTTGATGAATTAATAGATTTCAGTCTGAACAGATACGAAGTATACATTCCACAGGAAAAAAGCTGGCCAAGCATTCATACATTTGCATGGAATGAAATATAGGAGCAGTTACTAGTAGAAAAACAGTAACACTGTATGATCATATAAGTAAGCTATGTGCAGTGGTGGGGACCTTAGGTTACTGATCAGGTCAGAACATAATTATATTGTCAGAACATTTAGAGAAGAAAAGTGATGTAAAAAGAGGAAGGAAAGAGGTAACAGAAAGAGGGGCTTAGCAGAGTGTGAGAAGAAAAGACAGAGGGGATGAGTGCATTCCAAGGGGGGAAATGCCGGCAACCTTAAGAGTGAGGCACACCAAAGGTGGGCTACTGGACCACACTCTTGGTGGCTAGACAAAAATACCTGTCACTCAGATTCAAATGAGCTTAGGTAATGCCCCTGGGGGGTTTCAGAACAGAATACATATATAAAATTGGCAGTGGTCGAGAGTCCAAAACATAGTTCTGTAACTGAAAAGAATGTCACATAGGCGTTGCAGCGACCAGGACCAGAAAGCTAAAAATATTAGGAAAAAAACGTCAAACAGTAAACTACAGTTGTGGGAGCAAGCATCTTCCTGCTGTGGGTTTGATGTACCTTTTTAACTCTTGTATAGGGGGTGTTATTTGAGATAAGCCAAGGGCAGTTACAAAATTCGTGATCTTCTCTGGGCAGTCAATGGATAAAATCCTTCCCTCTTTCTGGAAGGAGAGGGAATATGTAGCTCCCCATCGGTATTTTACCTCCCGTTCTCTCATGTGTTTCGTTAGTGGGATCATGGATCATCTCCACAATAAGATCAAATAGCAGTAGAGTGTCAACACCATACTGTTGCAATCGATGAGTGTTGGTGAGAGGCTTGCATTAAAATTGCCTTATAAGAAGATGAATGCAGTTTAATTAACACACCTCTCATTGTGTCAGACAATGCCCTTTGTGGCATCTGAATAATAATAATGTGGCATCTGAGTAATCAAGAATGATCAGTGCCGAACTGTCCAGTTTTAGATATAGTTTGCCAAACCAGTCCATGAGATAGCCCCGAGGGCAGCGGGCCCTACCGCCTCTGCTATGCCCCTTATTTTGACGTTTGTGTGGTGCACTCTAGCATCGTAAAAGGAGTTGCCATAAAATTATTCAACTGGTGAATTTGTTGTGCCATGTGCCCAACTTTTGTCTGGAGATCGGCATAGGTCTGTTTATGTTAGGTCTGGGTAGCTTCACTTTACCACGTAAGGTAGAAACTTCACCTCTTACCACCATCACCTCTGTTATGATGACATCTCAGATCTCATAGATTAAATTTTTAATGTCTCCATCAGAGTTTAGGTCAGGAGATATTGTGAGTGAGAAGTTTCATTCTATCTCTGACTCTTCTGATACTTCATCAGTGGTAGGATCTGCCTGTGTAAGTGTTGTTGAAGGCACGCTGGCCACAGGCTTTTGTTGCCTAGTAAGAAGGACTCCTATATGTTGACCTTTTGCTTTAAGGTGCCGTTTTTCTTTTTTCATTGCTCCATCTGATCCTCCGATATGGGTCGGTTTAATCTGGGGGGGGGGGGGGGGGGTTGGTCACTGTGGCCCTAGTGAAAAGTGATCTTTTGGGAGATTTGTAGAGAGTTCAAAATGGTGTTACTTTTTTTGCTTGGTGTGAGCCTTTAAGACAGTGCTCAATGAATATTACATGTCGACAATGGATGTGCCTGGCACATCATGCAGAAGCGATTACAGTGTGCTTGCTCATGGGGCAGGGAGAGTCTAATAATAGTTGCCTTCCACGCCATCCTGGTTCCCCAATCACCTCTATGTCCCCCAAGTACCCCATCATTTTTATAATAAATAAGGGTTATATTAAACAAATATATAAATAATAGTTTATCCTCTATAAAATCCTGCTAGTGAAGTAGTTCTTTGCATTGTCCCTAAGTAGTAGAGATGGACCCCGAAGCAGCTAGATAGGTCATCAATGCAGCAACATTGTAGCTTGTCACTCATAGATTCCTGGTTCTTTAAAAAGTAATCATCATTGTATTGGAAACACTGGTGTTTTTTTTTTCCAAATCAAAATACAACAAACAGAAATAGTGAAAAAAGTGTTGCGCAGAAAAATTAACAAATACTTATAATGAGAAAAGCAGTTATCCTCAGAAGTGTAAATTCATATATCTAAAAAAAGGCTAAATCACTCCAGCTCTATAGACTACACTAATAATGACTCTGTTAATATAATGAAGGTAAGTAATCCCTTCTCCAGAACCTCTTTATATTTACTAGTGCTTGATATAAACCATCTCTGTTTCTGTAAAAGCTCTATGGCTCCTCATCACTATCATTCAGCAGATTTTCAGTCTGCTTCCCTGGTGTCTTTGGTTTCACACAGATTGAAGATCTACTAATAGGTGGGGGTCTGATGTCCCATAGCAGTGGTCTCTGAACCTATGCAACAATGCTGTTTTTCTAAGACAGTTCCTATTTTTCTACATAATATATGACACTTTAAACCATGCATTCGTTTTGGTAACATAAATGTTCTTATATGTAGTAACTTATATAACTTTGGTTTAATAGAATTTTGGGTTCTGTAAAGATTGGGTTTTTTGGGCTCTGATTAAACATACTTTTAGATAAAACTTACAACTAAAGATGTATTATTGTTTATTGTTTTCAAATGGCAGAATAATTGTATGGTTAAACGAATTAATGGGATGTTCAAATCTAAAAGTAATGGCCATACAAGGCCTATATTTTGCATGACAGTCCAATACCAGTAACTTAAATGTGGACATGATATCATTCATTTAATATAACATTATTTTATGTATCAGCCCCTTTAGCCTGCAACTTTATAGAAAGAACCTTCCTTTAACTGTACACAATGACAATGAAAATGTTCAATTAATGAATGGTCTCCAATTTTCTAACTCCACTTCTTCAGTTATTTTATGGAGCATATTATTTATAAGCTCCACAGAGCAGCATAAGAGTAGAAGGCTTTTATGTGCCTATGTATGCAATCTTTATCACAGCTTACTGCATTTCCACTAAGACATTCTCCTTTATAATTGCATACTAATGCTGTGCTTTCTCTCTGTTAGCATCACTATATACCATAATAAACACAGAGGGAAAAACTAAATGTACGTTGCAGTAATCATACTGAGTTCTTAGGCTCTAAAAGGTAGTAAATTATAGAATAAAATCTATTCTAGGGATATTATATCATTGGAAATAACTGGAGATTATATTATATCATTGGAAATAACTAGAGATTGGAGATAACATACTGTCAGTTCAGGAGAACATGCAACAGAATGATAAACCAAATTGCTTCCCTGGAAAAACAATTTTATATGAACAGACTGGTTTAGTTTATATAAATCTGTTTCCATTTGCACAGTCTGAAATTATATAGATGGAATGGCCGTATATACATATATTGAACTAATTCAACCTAAAGTACATTTTGTTGCGACCGTCATTACTAAGATGGAATAATATTGATTTCATGGGCCTGAATGGGATATTTATTTTAAATGCAATGTCATTATCAGCCATGACTATTTTTCACTTAGAAATAAAATATAGCTAGCTGCTCTCTGACTAACCTCAAATAATTATTTGAATAGATGTATTTCTCTTACTATTAATTTCAAAGATATTGTGAAGTTTCCAACTGTGTCTGGCATGGCTCATTTCCTATTGCTGCTTATCATCTGTTCTACTGTGAATCAAAGATTGTAGAGCCTCTTCATTTTAGAATGATGTGGTTGGCAATATATGCTATTTTTTTTTTTTTTTACACTATATAATAAAATTATTTTGGATACACAAAACCAGTTCTAGAATACTTTCTCTTCGATGTTTAATTGACATGCACACATATCTAATACTATAACATTAAAATTAAAATACATATTTATACAAAATGCAATTTATTTATATAAGCTCTTGTTTAAATATATTAAAAATAAGTCTAAATAAGCAAAAATAAATCAACCACAACATTAGCATAGGTTAACCTGTTCACACAGGAGGATGAGCTATACTGTCCTCAAATTATATGGCCCAAAAGACCATGCGGACGGCATAACATAGCCTGTTAAAAGAAGTTTGGTGCTCTCTGTGCTGCGCATAATACTGAAGGGAACCTCATGGATTCCCTCTGTCAAATGAGGTCACTCATCACTGGAAATCTTTACAAGATATTTACATTTCCACAGTTTCTCATATATTGGTTAAGGACCCCAACTGGTGTTCATTTTAGAGTGAAGCATGGTGATAATAGGATAGAATAACATGTACCTTAAAATTATATATATATATATGTATATATATATATATATATATATATATATATATAAAAATCCAAATCGTCACAATTCATGGCCCGGGTGCTATGCAGCTACAGTACACAAAAATCCAAAAGAAAGCAAGCACTCATAGGACTTAATGCAAAATAGGTCGAAATTTTTACTTACTCATACAGGTATGTTGTACACATGAGCATAAAATCGACGGTTCGGTCCACACCGTGGACCTTTATCAAGACTGTGGGACATGGAGCACAAACAAACATATATAGGGGAGAAGAGAGGCAGAATTACTTACCCCCAGCGTGTCAAACCCCCGTGCTGACGAAAAAACCGCTGACCGTAACGCATGGCACAGCCATGTGGGCATGTGAAGCAGGGTAGTGGGGAGGACGCGGTGCCATGGCAACGCGTATAGTGAACAGACCTGAACTCATTCAAGTCTGTTAAGCTGACAGCGGGTAATACGGAGAATCCGTAAGCCGAAATAGGCTGAGAGACGAGTGTCGTATAAGCCGACATAGGTCCTGAATTTATGAATGGAAACATCGAACACCGAGGTCGGTGTCAGAAACCGAAAGTAAAAACCGAAGGCTAGTCGGTAATAGTACGGGCTAGACTTGAATGAGTTAGATGTGTATGAGAACCCACTGAACACCCGATCTATAACCCGAAAGTCATAGAGGGAGTTGAATAAAGGGAAACAAAGTACCCCTGCAGAGACACCACATGTTATGTAGAGACAATAAAAACCACCACAAAGATAAACAGGGAAAGAGGACAAACAGTATACATAATGGAAAAACTGAAAAATACAAGATTAATCACAGATAGTAGAGGACAGGTAGCATGATGTAATGTTGACGTCTAGGCAAAAATGGCCAAAGTGCCACTTGTTCATTCAGTCCCTTTGGGGAGATAGTGTCCAAAGTACGTATCCAGTAGGCTTCCCATTGTAATAAGGTTCTGGCACGGTCTCCCCCGCGATGAGGTGCCGGTATGTGATCAAATGCAATAAACCTAAGTTGTGACAGTCTGTGCACCAGTTGGAGAAAGTGTTTGGCAACTGGTTTGTCCGATTTGAGCTCACGGTACGCTACCATGATTGAGGAGCGGTGTCCTCTAATTCTGTCCCGCAGGGTGAGGATGGAATTCGCAAGCCAAGAGAACCAACCATTGATGTCACCTCAGGCGAATCGGCCTCAGATTCAGACACTCTCCCTAACAGTTCAGACCACATGCCTCCTCAATCTCAAACCTCTTTTTTAGAGGTTCCCCACGAGCAGTCAGGCCCTGCTCTACAAGGGGTGACAACCAGAGGCCAAGTAGAACGCAAAGGCAGTCCCACATCAGATGCGGACAGAAGGGTCGGTTTTTTCGCCCCAAAGGGCAGACCCCCAAGGAAGACGTAATGCCTATTTTCAACCTCTCAGAACACACCCTAACCAAGCCAGAAAAACATAGCCCGTACTATTACCGACTAGCCTTCGGTTTTTACTTTCGGTTTCTGACACCGACCTGGGTGTTCGACGTTTCCATTCATAAATTCAGGACCTATGTCGGCTTATACGACACTCGTCTCTCAGCCTATTTCGGCTTACGGATTCTCCGTATTACCCGCTGTCGGCTTAACAGACTTGAATGAGTTCAGGTCTGTTCACTATACGCGTTGCCATGGCACCGCGTCCTCCCCACTACCCTGCTTCACACGCCCACATGGCTGTGCCGTGCGTTACGGCCAGCGTTTTTTTTGTCAGCACGGGGGTTTGACACGCTGGGGGTAAGTAATTCTGCCTCTCTTCTCCCCTATATATGTTTGTTTGTGCTCCATGTCCCACAGTCTTGATAAAGGTCCACGGTGTGGACCGAAACGTCGATTTTATGCTCATGTGTACAACATACCTGTATGAGTAATTAAAAATTTCGACCTATTTTGCATTAAGTCCTGTGAGCACTTGCTATCTTTTGGATTTATATATATATATATATATATATATATATATATATATATATATATAATTTTATTCTCATACTAGGGCCACCATACTTTGCACTTCTACGTTTCTATTAAACAAAGAGAAATTAAAAAAAAAAATTGAGTGGCTCTTTTATTACCTTATAGAAAAAGAACAAAGTTCACATATGTGGCAGATGGCTCATATGATACTTGCATAAACAAACAGAAATTACATAATTTCATCTGTAATGGATGAGAACAGGCACCGTAGTGAACTTGATATAATCCCA
This sequence comes from Pelodytes ibericus, assembly GCA_036172795.1. Taxonomy (NCBI): domain Eukaryota; kingdom Metazoa; phylum Chordata; class Amphibia; order Anura; family Pelodytidae; genus Pelodytes; species Pelodytes ibericus. The sequence continues at coordinate 54,318,276 of CM069858.1, read as the reverse complement.
ATGCTGTAACTTAATGCACTCAAGTCACAAAGTTTAAAACATTTCTAGACTGTGCAAACAAGCCTCACATAAATGATTGTAACAAAACACTCAATATTCACTTAGCATGTTTGTTTAAACCTGGTCCTGAAAGCTGATTTGTGTGATTGCCTGTTGCATACATTCATTTGTGGAGAAACCAGGTTATTGTGTATTGCACTACATTATGGACACTGTAATCATTTCTAAATGCATACTATTGGGATATATTTGTCCAGAAGAATTAACTCTTTCAGAGCTCTTCAGCAGGAATACTTTGTGCCATATTAACTAAAATCTAACTAATTATGGTCGCGCTCTAATGGTACATAGTCATCAATGGGATATCTTCTGTTGATAAATACTTGGAGCACTTCACGGTCTATCATATGAGCCTTTGCATCAGAAGATATTTTAGTTTATACAATTATAGAGATAGGTTATGGCTTATTAGTTGTTATTCAGCCAATATATATATATATATATATATATATATATATATATATATATTGTAATGTGTTTATTTATTTTAATCTAAACCTAATTCTAACCCTAAATCACGGGGGAAGGGGGTGTATTTTTTTTATTTAAAAAAATCCTGGTTGGGTTGGGGCTGGACCAGATTTCTCTTTTAAAGGTCCAGGTAACCCTTTTGATCTTTCTAAGCAATTGTTTTGTCTTTCTAAAATTTAGTTGCACCTTACCTGTTGCATGTCTATGTGTGCCTATCTCTGATGATATCAGATGGGCTGATGAAGTGGCACTAAGGGCAATAACATTGTTTTTGTATCTGGGCCAACAGTTGCTAGCCATGCCCAGGTAGCCCTCCAGCTGTTCCTGAACTTCAAATCCAGAAACAGCTGAAGTTCCGCAATTTGATGCCTAGGCAGCAAATGGAAGGTGAGGTTAGCTCTCACCTTACTGAGTCTGTGCCTTCATGTGTTGGGCAATCTGATTTTTGTATTTGAACGTATAGCCACATGTTGGTATTGTAAATGGGAAACAGACACATTTGCATACCTCACAATTCTTGCCCCCAGCAAATCGGCACTCAGGAGGTTAAGTTTGTGAGGTCTTGTCTCCATGCTGCCACAAGAATAAAATTTTTTGCTGCAGGTTTGTGGTCCAAAATCCTGCTGCCCTACCTCTGTCCAAAAAAGGGACAGAAGTTTAGATCAGTGAGACAGTGTGATTGCCTCCAAAAATTGGGACTGTCCCAGGTAAAGCTGGATAGTTGGGAGGCATCCATTTGAAAAACATTTTCCCTTAATCTGTACATTTGTTTGCAAGTCTAATATAAAGATTGTATATGCTGCACATTCACACTTCAAACACTGTATCAGGGATGAAGTCCTTTCAACCTTCTCATCACTAGTCTGCTGTGCACTCCTTTGCATAACAAAAATCTCTCCCAGGAACCCACTTCATTCTTGAAGTCTATGTATCTCATCAATATGAGGTTTATTCAAACCAGTTCAAAAATATTTTATTTCTGTGATTTAAATAGGTATCATTACTTGTCTGGGATATGTAGTTGTGTTTAATAATGCTCTACTGACTACTGTATTTTCTAGCAAGAAGGTTTCCTGCAGCCTTTACCCCAATATAGTATGTTTTGCTTGAAGACACTGAAAAATTATTGCTGCTGGGGGGCATGTCCTCACCAGCGCTGAAGCTGGACGTGTTGTAAAGGAGCTCCTCTGCGGCCTAAGGGGTCTAACTGCATACAGACGGCAAAACAAGGAATAAATTAAAAATTCCAATCGTGCACGATGTCCCAACACCGGCACTCACGGAAACAAGAAAAACGACAAAAATTTCTGACTCCAAAAGAATCAAAAAAGGTGGATAAACTTACCGCACCGAGCTTCCAAGATGGCGCCCAAGCAGAATCGGAGGAAGATGAGGCCTATGAAGGAGATTCAAGATTTTTGCAGATTTGTCTCCAACTACACTGCAGCAGAGGAGACTATTCCAGCCTATTACTGCGGCCCTCAGAGCTGCGGACATCAAATATAAATGGGGCTTCCCAGTTAAAGTAGTGGTCTCCAGGCAAGGCACTACTACAGTGTTCCGTTCTCCAGAAGATGGAGCCAAATACCTTCAACAATGGGCTATATCTACCCCAGCCCAAGAGGATCAAGACCGAGCAAAGCGCCAACGCCTAACCAGAGACTGGACTCTGGTTCAAAGACTCCGAGGATCCAAACAGATTGCGGAGGTGAATTGACCTACCAGACTTACTTGTCAAAGCGATGTTGCTGTAACGGAGCGTGGCCCCCAACACGGCTGGAAAGTAAAAGAGAGTTGTTTGTTCGAGAACCCAGAGATAAAACTGACCGGGGACTGAGTAATACTTACCTCCAAAGCTCCTAGTAGCTTTACAGGAGATTACCTGCAGCGAGAGGCACACATGTCAAATAAGAAGCTCCTCGAATCTTAGGGAGATCGGGTCTTTAGAAGCGATTTGGCACACGGGTATGTTGTAACACCACCCACCATTCTGTGAACCTCCCAGTGTTGGATGCTAAGCTGATCCTCCCAACCGGGAAGATGAGTTATTCTAACCCCATAAGACTAAGACTGGGTTCAGCGGGAATACCTTGGAGAACGGTTTGTCGTTTATGTTTCAGCAATTTTTATTTTTTTTCTTAGTGTTCTAAAGCCAGAACTATACAGTTAGTAAGTACTGGAGATTCAATATTAGTTAGTTACAGATATATTTGAACTCCAACCGTTGTTTTTTTAAAAGATGAGAAGTTAGCGTTTAAGTGCTGTTTACCCTGCAACCTTACCTTTTGTGTACTGTATTAGGGACGTCAGAGACAGCAAGGCGTCATAGCGGTTTTCACAAACTTAAAATTGGAGGTTTCATATTGCCCATTTTTATTTACATTACATTTCCTCCCTCTGATAACTCAGTGTGGTGATTTCACATCTTAACCCCATAGCCCGAAGCTGCAATACGGAAATGTAAGGCCCCTATGGGACCGCAGTGTCCACTTTGCTCACGTTAATGGTATACGCAGAAATTTTTATTGTCTGCGGGTTACCGACAAACCCCAACCATCTGGTGATGGGTTTAGTGCTACAGATTAAAAGTACAAAGAAATATCTGAAAATGTTTGCACTATGTTTTTCTGCGTCGCATTCTGACCCTTTCTTCCTACTTACACCTGTGATTTTCCTTTTTTCTTTTTCGCCAGTTTTTTTTTATTTTTCCCCCATCTCAATGTTCCCCCCCCCCCCCTTCCATTGGCAAAATATGCAGATGTCAAAACAACTATGTCCAATATTTTTAACGGAGCACCGTCAGTACGGAAAACTCCACAAAGATCTTCTACGAAGAAAGATATCCTTCCTATGTCACCGGCAATGGGAACAGGGACCTCACAGGCGGCCTTGTGCCGTTATGGCTTGATAAAAAAGACAGTGAGTACTTTAAGTTAACGTGCGTGACATCGGTAATACTGTACAATACACACATATCTTATAACTAAGAACAGATGTCCATAAAAATCTTGTCTATAAATGCTAAGGGGCTTAATACCCCCCACAAACGTAGATAACTTCTCCAGGAAGCTAGGAAAGATAATGCCCAGATAATCTGTGCCCAGGAAACTCACTTCGCAACAGGTAAAACACCCAAGTTACCCACCAAACATTACACCGAGGTTTTCCATTCTACTGCAGATCAGAAAAAATGTGGAGTTTCCACCTGGTTCCAAAATTCGCTATCCTTACATGTGAACAAAATTGAAAGAGACAAAAGGGGTAGATACCTGATCATTGACGCACACACCAACAATTTACCCTATACCATAATCAATCTCTATGCACCAAACTCCGACTTGGTTTCTTTCATAAGGAGCTTTGTTCATCGAGTTACTGTAACTCCAAACTCAAGCACAGTTTTGTGTGGGGATTTCAACACTCTCATAGATCCGGTGTTAGATTCCTCATCCACCCCGTCAACAAAATATTCCCGTACTTTACAATCAAAAGGGCGCGAGTTCCAAAAGGTTTTGAAGGAAGCCAAGCTATACGATTCATGGAGAATATATCATGGATCCGATAAGGATTACACATTTTACTCACAAGTCCATGCCACGTATTCTAGAATAGATTACATTATGTTAGATAAAACAACTCTACAACGAGTGACCGAGTGCGAGATTGGAGTAATACAGTGGTCAGACCATGCCCCAATATGCCTCACACTAACAGAAAACTTCCCCTACAGAGGTCAAGGTTCTTGGCGTCTTAATGACAGCCTTCTCCCAAATCCATCTATTAAGCAAAAAACAGAAGCAATCCTGGAGGAATATTTTAAGTTTAATAAATTACCCAACACTTCCTCAGAGATTCTGTGGGAGGCTCATAAATCGGTTGCCCGGGGACACTTCATATCAGTAGCGTCTTTTGAAAAGAAAAAGAGGGAATTAGAATTAAAAAAGCTGACCTTGACCCTTCAAACTCTAGAAATAGCTAACAAATCCAAGCATACAATGAAGGGGGCCTCTCAGATAGCAAGTGTAAAGCAAGCAATTTCAGATATACAGTTACACTACACCCAGCTACATCTCAAAAGGCTTAAACAAACCTATTATACCCAAGGGAATAAAGCTAGTAAATTATTATCTAGATGCCTAAAAAAGATGGAGGCCAAAAGAGCCATACCCCACTTGATCTCCCCGCAAGGGGTAAAACATCAAAACCCGCCAGATATACCTGATATTTTTGCCTCTTACTATTCCTCGCTTTATAATTTACACAAAGACCCTCAAACACCCCAACCAAACCCCAATCTTATAGACGCTTTTTTGAATAAAATGAACTTACCATCAGTGGACCCCTCCAGCCTGACTAGACTTAATGCCCTGATAACGGAAGAAGAGATAGCACGTACAATAAAATCCCTGCCCCGAAACAAAGCCCCAGGCCCAGATGGGTTCTCCAATCAGTACTACAAAGAATTCCTTAAAATATTAATACCTCACCTAACTCACACATTTAATGCATGCAGCTCCAAAGGAGAATTCCCCACATCTATGTTACAAGCCCATATTATCACCATACCCAAACCAGGGAAACCTCCAACGACTTGCCCCAATTTCCGCCCTTTCTCACTCCTCAATACCGATGTGAAAATATATGCAAAAATTTTAGCGAACAGAATCACATCCATATTACCTACCCTATTACACTATGATCAAGTAGGGTTTGTTCGAGGCAGGCAAGGCACAGATAATACCCGTAAAACCATAGATATTCTCTCTCTCATTTAGTCACGTAAGATTCCCAGCTTATTTTTGGCGATTGACGCAGAGAAGGCGTTTGACCAGCTCCACTGGCTCTACTTGGAAAAGGTCTTGCATAAATTTGGTTTCCCTCTAGCATATATTACAGCGATTCTAGCTCTGTATTCAAACCCGTCAGCAAAAGTCACATATGCAGGGTTTCATTCTAAACCCTTCCCTATAACAAACGGTTCTAGGCAAAGTTGTCCATTGTCTCCCCTCTTATATGTCCTGGCGTTAGAACCCTTAGCCGAATTAATCCGTACACACCCACTGATCACTGGCATTCCTTACACGCCCACAAAAGCGATCAAGTTGAGTCTATTTGCGGACGACATTCTCATTGACTTATCCCATCCGTCTCTATCACTCCCACATTTGCAAGAGGTACTCGGGGAATTCAGCAGAGTATCGTATCACAAAGTAAATGAGGCTAAGACGCAAGCCCTACCTATCGGTCTCTCACCTAGTCATATAGAACAACTGAAACATGCTTATTCATTCGAGTGGAGGAAAGACAGCATATCCTATTTGGGGGTAAATATTACCAAAAACACTGCTCATCTAATACAAAGTAATCTCCTTAAATTGTGGTCTGAGATCAAGCGTGACTTGACAGATTGGACACCCTTATACTTGACGTGGTTGGGTAGGATAGCGGCAATAAAAATGACAGTCATGCCCAAATTGTTGTATCTTTTTAGAGCTTTACCTGTCGCTATTTCCATCAAAACTCTGAGACAGATACAGAAAGATGTCCTTGCGTTCATCAACGCTCACAAACCTACTAGAATTGCCAATAAATGGTTAAGACTGCCCCCTGACCAAGGCAGCCTAGGCATATACCCTGTATTGTACAGTATTACCAAGCGGCATTAATGGCTCATTGTAAACCGGGAGAGGTGGCGTGGCTGGATGTGGAAGATACACAATTCCTCCCATACAGATTGGTAGATGTCCTATGGACACAATCCATGAAACCGATATCCACAGATTGCTGGCTGCCAAGTACCAATCTTACTTTAAAAGTATGGAAACAGTACGCGACGGTATTACCAGAATTGTCAAAATTAGTCACGATAACCCCTCTTTCATGTATAGAGAGATTGGTTACGGATTTAAAGCTGAGAACATGGTGAGAAAAGGGTATTACCCATTTACAAGACCTTTATAATAAACAAGATATCAAACCCTTTACGGCCCTTCAGACCCAATTCGGCCTGGAGAATACTGACTCGTACACATACATCCAAGTACGCCATGCCATCTCTCACACTCCCAATATGCTGTCTTCGCCTGAACATGCATACCACAAACTTACTCTGGCATGCTCAAAGCTACCATATGTAAAAAAATTGTTATCATTGTGCTACCGAGCCCTACATGTGCCAATAATGATAGGGACCCTACCTTTCAAGCTTGGGAAGAAGAACTGGGTATACATTTGACCCCTTTAGAATGGAAACAAACGCTTAATTTTCCACGGAAAGTCTCTCATAATGCCAACCATGTGGAACTTACTAAGAAATTACTTTATAGATGGTATTTTGTCCCCAATAGACTAGCGAAAATGTATCCGTCTACCACAAATATGTGCTGGAGAGGATGCAACCTTCCTGGGTCAATGAAACACATTTGGTGGGAATGCCCGGTGATCTCCAAATACTTGTCAGACATTTATCTGATCATTAATGCGCTGTTAATGAAACCTTCGGCACAATCCTCAGTATTAGCACTAATGCATGTTTTCCCCCCTCCCTTAGCGGGCCTCAGTATGTTATTCTTGGCCAGATACTACTAGCCGGGAAAACGCTTCTTAGTAGACGGTGGAAAGATCCAATAGCCCCGACAAAGGAAGAAGTGCGCAATCTGGTAACTAATAATTTTCAAATGGAACGGCTACACTAATCCATTAATAATCGAATGATAGACTACCACGAGATTATGAATTTCTGGAAAGAATGTCTACTGAAGATCTGATTTTTTGAATTTAAAGGTACTACACTAATTGATAGGATCTATCAATAGGGACCAATTGGGCACTACAGCTATATAATGCCGCATACACCCCTCCCCCCATATCATTATTCTGTCCCCTGTGTTTCTCCCGTCTTCTTAAAACCTACCTTTTTTTTATTGTTTGCTTTTCTTAAAATGTTTATTTTTTTCTTTTTCATTCTATTTATGGTTTAAGCATTTATCTACACAAGTTATGCAAATGTTATGTGTATTGTGTCTAGAGATATTTACAAGTATGATCTATATTTGTATATTTTTGTGTTTGTTTTGATATCTCAATAAAGCTTTAAAAAAAAAAAAAAGATGATTCCTGCGGTTGAACAGAAGTGGGTCTTTTCCTCTATCGCAGGCTGTGTTTGAAAGGCTGTCTTAAACAGCATGCATATGCTCAAGTGGTCCATGTATTAGGTGGATAATAAATAAGGCAGTAATTGTTGAACTGATTTTCATATCCCTACTTAGAATCTCATTGTATGCTGTATTAAAATGTGAGTTCTGCTGACTTGCCTGCGATATATAGAAATGTCTAATAACACTCTACTCACTGTGCTGTATTGTAAACTGGAGGGCTTTTCTTCTGTGTTTAACCTACCATAGCATGTCCTGCTTTAAACCCAGGACACCAAAGAATGAATGCTGTGTGTTAGTCGACACTTGATCTCCCAAGCCCAGCCACTAGTGCCCCGCATTGCCGGGGGCAGAGGTTGTGAGGTATGCCATAGTTTTACTGTATAATATTATTTGTAAAAAATTACCTACCAGAAAGAGACAAACAGCAGTTGACAAACATGTGCCTGCTGCCAGATCAGCTCTACCTCTGTTGAGGGACAGAGCTGAGTGCAAAATCATAATATCTGAAAGACCAAAGAAGTATAATTAAGGCTGAGAGGGAAGGATCCCGTCGCTCTGTTTCACTACCTACGTTACTGTCTTATAAGATGGCACTTCTGAAAGCTTCCAGCAGAACTGTCCGGATTATTGGCCAGTTTTTTATTTATATTTCGAATATACGTAGAATATGTTGGCTGCGTGGCCGGCCATAGGGATGTGTGACCTCACAGCAGTGGTGTATCTTGATTTTATGCTGCCCTAGGCAGACAAAATCTGGGCACCCGCCTACCCAAGCTGCACACCCACATTACACACCTAAGACATGCCCCATCACCTCCATTTCATGACCCCACATCACACATAACATTCAGACTCACATCAAGCTCATACTCCCATCACACACACACTCCTACTCCCATCACACTCAGTCACACACTCCTACTCCCATCACACTCAGTCACACACACTGACTCCCATCACACACACTGTCTTCCATCACACACACTCTGACTCTCATCACACTCAGTCACACACACTGTCTCATTTCACACACACTCTGACTCCCATCACACTCAGTCACACACACTGTCTCCCATCACACACACTGTCTCCCATCACACACACTCTGACTCCCATCAGCACTTACTTTGCCCTGGTGGCTAGTGGCAGGCAGCATGGTCCCTCCATGCTGCCTGTTCGGCTTCCCGGCGATTGTGCCGACAGATCACGTGACCGGGCGCACGTATGACGTCAGCGCGCCCGTCACGTGACTGTGGGCACTTCCGTGTCACACTGCACGGGGAGCCAAACAGGCAGCACGGAGGTTTCTCTGTGCTGCCTGTACGGCTCTCCGTGCATCCTGGCAGGTAGAGCAATGGTGAGGGGGGATCTTCCGATCCCCTCTCACCTCCGTCTCTGCCTGCAAGCGCGGCCTTTTTTTTTTTAAAGGGCCGGGTTTTTTTTTTCGTTTTTTTTTTTAGTGCTGGGGGGCGCTGCCGCCCCCCAATATTTGCCGCCCTAGGCATCCGCCTATGATGCCTCGCGGTAAATACAGCACTGCCTCACAGGGCGCAACACTCCAGTGGGTGCCAGGAAAAAAAAAAAAGAAAGTTTGCAGATAGAGGCTGGCTGGGGATATCAAAAGCTGGGGAGCTTACTGGGTAAGAGGTGTAGCTACGCCCCCACCCTGTGAAGCAGAGCGGCGTCTGCTTCACGGGGAGCAGCGGGCAACAAGAGTAAGTGCTGCTCGTGCTCCCCAGGCTTAGTGATGATGCAGGGTATCGGGAGGAGAGAAGAGAACAGAACAGGAGGGGGGAGAGAAGAGAACAGGATGGGGGAGAGAAGAGAATGGTGGGGTGAGAGAGAGAGAACAGATATGGGAAGGAGGGGGAGAGAGAACAGATATGGGGAGAGAGAGAACAGATATGGGGGAGTTGGAGAGAGACAGACATGGCAAGGAAGAGGAAAGGGACTAACATGGGAAGGGAGAGAGACATACATGGAGGGAGAGGAAAGAGACAGTGTTGCACAGGGCGCCGGAACACTTAAGGCTGTCCCCGGTTGGCTGTATGCTGTTGGGTTGTCTGATCTGGCTCCTAAATCCCAGTAGTTCCCTAATCTGGATGACTCTTTTTTTTTTTGCCCGTCCTTTATACAAGAGGTGAAAAGCAGATATAAGGCTAGGAGATTTTTCTCTGAAGTTTTCCTGCTTCCAAGAAGCTCTTTCGGGCCGAGGGCTGATCCTACAGGACTTCAGGATCATCCCGGGATGTGTCCCAACAAGTCCAATTGTCTAAAAAGAGGGCTACAACTTCCTCTTGTAATTTTCCCATTCCAGGGGCAAAGTCTTTCCAGGGATTTGAATCCAGTTCTAGATGCATCTTTCCCTGGCATTAGCCCAGGGGAAGATAGAACTGGCAGACATGTCAGTTTCGGGCTGGATTAGTCCCTTGATGGCTCTTGGAGACTGGTTCTGAATGTGAAGGTATTAAATGTTGTCCTGAAGGGGAAGAGATTTAGGATGGAAGGTTTAACAGATCTTCCAGGTCTGGTTCAGAAAGAATTATTCTGCATAAAGTTGGATCTCAAAGATGCCTTCTATTCGGTCCCTGTCACCAAGAAACACAGACACTTTCTCAGGTTCCACTGGAAGGAACAGATTTATCACTAGACTGTAATGGTATTTGGCCTATCGAACGCACCTTACACCTTCCCCAGGATAATGAAAGCCATTATTTCTCATGTCAGAGAGAGAGGGTTCCTGTGTCTTCATTATCTAGACGACATTCTGTTGCTAAATCCAGTAAGGGATGCCATTATTTTACAAGACCTAGGGTTTATTGTAAATCAACAAAAATCTGTGCTGGTTCCCACTTAGAAGATTCTATTTCTAGGGTTTTGGCTGGACACCAAGAGTATGTCTTTGGGGGTTCCCTAAGAATAATAGGTAAAGATTCTGGCCTATTTGACTTCAGTTCTTTCATGAGACAAATGGTCTCTGAGAGATTTAGCAAAGACTATTGTGAGGTTGATAGCATTAAGTTTCGTAGCTTCCCCTTTACAGTGCAGACAAAGTCAGCGTTTTCTGGGTGACCAACTACGACAAGGTGGCTAGTGGGAGTCAAAGACAGTGCTTCCCAAGAAAGTCAGAGGAGAGTTAAACGCTGTAATAAGCGAGGTACTGCCGCTTCCTTGGCCATTACTGGAGGAACCACTGATGCCTCCATACAGTGCTGGTGTGATTTTTTGGTCCACGGGGCTGTAAGAGGAATTTGGGCAAGTAAGGAGCAGCTTATTCACATATATGTGCTGGAGTTGAGAGCGATCAGATTAGCCTTTCAAGGCTTTGTTCCCTTGAACCTCATAGGGGTATCTGTGAAAGTCCACTCAGACAACAAGACAGCCGTAGCTTATGTCAACCGCAGAGGCGGGCACCAGGTCGAGGGATTTATGTCTTGAAGTGCTGTTTCTTTGGTCTTGGGCACTTGACAACAAGGTTTGCCTTTGTGTGGTACACGTGCCAGGGGAGGCGAATGCGTTGGCGGACTCTTTGTCTCGACAACATTTATCTGTGGCTACATGCCAACTGAAATCAGCCTTATTCCAGTTGATAGAGCACAGATTGGGCAAGAGACAGATCTATTTGCGTCTCAGACTTTAGCTCTTGTTCCCAAGTTTGTACCCAGGACTTGGACAAATGGGCCTTGGAAGATGGACGCAATGTCCTTTCCATGGTCAGAGATGCCACGCCTTTACGCTTTACCCCCTCCATCTATACTGATGAAGGTATAAGAGAAGATTCACAGGGACAGGGTGACCAAGCTAGTGTTAGTGTATCCCATTTGGACCTCCAGACAATGGTACCCCTGACTCACCCACTGACTCTACCCATTATTTGAAACGCTGTAAGGTGGTCTTCCAGTAAGACTTTTGTTCGGTTTTACTGGAGACCATCTGAAGTGGAACGTTTACAGTTACTTCGGACCACCACCAGGTGAGTGCTATTCTACCCACTAGCTTTGTTAAGTGGTTATGTCTCCCGGAGAGATAACATAGAGTCTGAAGGAATCTATGATCTGCAAACTATCTTTGTCCTAGGCATGAGCATAACCATCTAGCAACAGCACATGGGTTTCTTGTGTAGGTGTGTATGTTATTTTCTCCTAATTTTATGCATATTTTTTGTCTTTATAGATTACAACCACTTACCCAGACAGGACCATCAAGCCAAGGACCCTCCTAAATAGAAGTTATATATTTTATGGTGGGAGTTTTCTTGCATGTTACGGGTGATCATGATTGTGGATAGATGGTTTGTGCACCTTCAGGTTTTTCTATCCTTATTTATGTCTTTTTGTCCCAGGATGAGTTAACCATCCGCAGTTTCCCGATTTAAAAATCTGAGGTGATCAGGGCTTCTGTGTGCTGCACTGCTGTCCTGATCACTGATTGGCTGAGAATGCTGTTGCTGTGTACGTGCATAATGCAAGCATTTTCAGTCTGACTTTCATGCAGTGGTGTATCTTGATTTTGTGCTGCCCTAGGCAGACAAAATCTGGGCACCCCCCTACCCAAGCTGCACACCCACGTTATACACCTAAGACATGCCCCATCATTCAGACTCACATCAAGCTCATACTCCCATCACACACACACTCCCATCACACTCAGTCACACACTCCTACTCCCATCACACTCAGTCACACACTCCGACTCCCATCACACACACTCTGACTCCCATCACACTCAGTCACACACACTGCCTCCCATCACACACACTCTGACTCCCATCACACTCAGTCACACACACTGTCTCCTATCACACACACTCTGACTCCCATCACACTCAGTCACACACACTGTCTCCCATCACACACACTCTGACTCCCATCACACTCAGTCACACACAATGTCTCCGATCACACACACTCTGACTCCCATCACACTCAGTCACACACACTGCCTCCCATCACACACACTCTGACTCCCATCACACTCAGTCACACACACTGTCTCCCATCACACACACTCTGACTCCCATCACACTCAGTCACACACACTGTCTCCCATCACACACACTCTGACTCCCATCACACTCAGTCACACACACACACACTGTCTCCCATCACACACACTCTGACTCCCATCACACTCAGTCACACACACTGTCTCCCATCACACACACTCTGACTCCCATCACACTCAGTCACACACACTGTCTCCCATCACACACACTCTGACTCCCATCACACTCAGTCACACACTCTGACTCCCATCACACTCAGTCACACACACTGTCTCCCATCACACACACTCTGACTCCCATCACACTCAGTCACACACACACACACACAGTCTCCCATCAGCACTTACCTTTCCCTGGTCGCTAGTGGCAGACAGCATGGTCCCTCCATGCTGCCTGTTCGGCTTCCCGGCAATTGTGCCGACAGATCACGTGACCGGGCACTCGTATGACGTCAGCGCGCCCGTCACGTGACTGTCGGCACTTCCGTGTCGGCACACTGCACGGGGAGCCGAACAGGCAGCACGGAGGTTTCTCTGTGCTGCCTGTTCGGCTCCCCATGCAGCCTGGCAGGCAGAGCAATGGTGAGGGGGGATCTTCCGATCCCCTCTCACCTCCGTCTCTGCCTGCAAGCGCGGTCTTTTTTTTTTTTTTTTTAAAGGGCCGGATTTTTTTTTATTTTTTTCCAGTGCTGGGGGGCGCTGCCGCCCCCCAAAATTTGCCTCCCTAGGCATCCGCACTGCTTTCATGTCTCTCCGGGAGGCTGATGCATACCCACTAGCTTTGCTGGGTGGTTAAGTTCATCCCTGGGACAAAGATAGTTTGCAGATCATAGATTCCTGCAAACTCTATTTTCTGTGGTAAAAGCAGTCTTTTAGCATGTCTGCTTTGTCTCTTATAATGCCTCTGCAACCCAGATGGAGGGGTTTCCCACCATCTTACCCGTACTATAACTTATGCTCCATTATAAAATATAACATCATGTGACTAATAAAGAAATCACACTTTTGTAAATAACAAGAACTAATATAAAACAAAGAAAAAAAAAACAAAAAAAACTTTCCTTTGAGGATAAGGTATCTAATATACTGTCCCTAGTATATTATAAGCTGGCATTTACTTTTGATAGAACATTCAAGTTTATCTTCTGACCAGCAGCTACCATGCTTCCCAGTCACGTCAGTGATTGTCTGTCTCTACTAGCACTGTTTTCAAAGGGCTTTACCAGAGGGGACCTTGAGTTTGGGGGGAGCTAGGGCACTGGGGTAGTGGTGTATTTTGCTTTTGTGCATCCCTAGGCAGACTAACTGCTACCAGGGCCGATCCTAGGGTCACAGGCGCCTGGGTGCAGGATTTTTTTTGGCGCCCCCAGGTGGGCGTGGCTATATGATAAACCCCTCCCCTTTACACATGTATGTTCCAGGCATACCAATTTTTCATTATTGGGGTGGGGGGATTCTTGTGGAGAGCACAAACTTTATTTTTAGATGAAGGACCAACACAAGCTTTTATTTTAAATAACGATATTTATTTGGCAGTAAAACAGTGTAGTGGTTTTATTTATGTCTATGATGCTCAGCCAGCAACATGGGAGACTTTTTGCTGGCTAGCAGTTTAACAGTTCCCATGATGTCCAACCAGCCAAAGTCTCCCATTAGTCTGGCTGAGCATCTTTGGAAAAGAAGTACACAAGGAGCAATAAATAATATTCCACCAAGTCAGTCACTCACTTGTCTCTCTCTTCCCATACCGCCATGACTTTCTCCCTCTCCACTCATACCCTCATGTATCTCTCTCTCTCCACTCATACCCTCATGTATCTCTCTCTCTCTCCACTCATACCCTCATGTATCTCTCTCTCTCCACTCATACCCTCATGTATCTCTCTCTCCACTCATACCCTCATGTATCTCTCTCTCTTTACTCATACCCTCATTTATAACTCTCTTTCCACTCATACCCTCATATATAACTCTCTCTCTCTCTCTCTCCACTCATACCCTCATGTAGCTCTCTCTCTCCACTCATACCGTCATGTATATCTCGCTCTCCACTCATACCCTCATGTATATCTCGCTCTCCACTCATACCCTCATGTATAACTCTCTCCACTCATACCCTCATGTATCTCTCTCTCTTTACTCATACCCTCATATATAACTCTCTTTCCACTCATACCCTCATATATAACTCTCTCTCTCTCTCCACTCATACCCTCATGTAGCTCTCTCTCTCCACTCATACCCTCATGTATAGCTCGCTCTCCACTCATACCCTCATGTATATCTCGCTCTCCACTCATACCCTCATGTATAACTCTCTCCACTCATACCCTCATGTATAACTCTCTCCACTGCATGTCTGTCTCTCCTTCTATACACCCATGTCTGCTGTCTCTTTTTCTTCATAACTCACATGTATGTCTCTCCCTCCTCATAATCCTGTGTATTTGCCTATAAATATGCCACAGCCAGTTTGCCCATTTATATGCCACTGCCAGTTTACCCATTAATATGCCACAGATAGTTTGCCCATTAATATGCCACAGATAGTTTGCCCATTAATATGCCACAGATAGCTTGCCCATTAACATACCACAGTTAGTTTATCCAATAATATAGCACCGGTAGTTTGCCCATTAATATGCCAGTGTCAGTTTGGCCACTAATATGCCAGTGTCAGTTTGTTCATTAATATGCCACTACCAGTTTTCCCAAGAAAAGCATTACCCCCTCCCCCCATTCCCCAGTACTCACCTTGCTGCTGCTGTTTCGTGTCTCCTCCGCACAGTCTTTCCTCTATGCACACTCAGAGTGCAGTGCAGGAGGCGGGAAATAGCCGCCGACTGGATGGGGACTGTCAAGTGGGCAGCGGTGGCCCCTTTAACCGGTTAAAAGTTGCCCTGCCTACATACACACCCACACTTACGCACAGGGTCATGCATAAATACACACAGTCACACTTACACAGACACACTTAGTCAGGGCCGCCACTAGGAATTTCAGGGCCCCTTACTGAACACTTTTTCTGCCCCCCCCCCCCCCCCAACAATATCTCCCACTCGCCCCACCTACTCTCACAAGCATGTTATCCCAGTCTAGTGTAATATGGAGGGTGGTTGGGAGCAGTTGGTCAATATGCCAGTAATATTTTGCCCCTCAATATGCCAGTATTTTACAATTTACTGTGCCAATATTTTGCCCCTTAATATGCCATTCTTTTGCCATTTAATGTGCCAGTATTTTGCCCCACAATATGCCATTCTTTTGCCATTTAATATGCCATTCTTATGCCACTCAGTAGGCCAGTATTTTGCAATTTAATATGCCAATATTTTGCCCTTCAATATGCCATTTAAAATGCCAGCGTTATGCTTGTTATTTGCACCCTTCCCCAGTACTTACCTCCTTGCTGCTCTATCTCCTGGTGTTCTGCTCTGTTTAGCAGGTCCCCGTCTGGAGGGGAGCGCTTAACGCTTCCCACACAGCCGTGGACCTGCTAAACACAGGGGATTTTTTTTTTTTCTGTTGTGACCTGGACCCCTGATGGTGGGCTTGCACTTAGTCACCATTACACACAGACACCTTTATACACACACAGAGCAATACACACAGTCACACACTTACACAGACAGTAACACACACATTGACGCACACAGAGAAAAACACATTCTCACACACACACACACTTACATACATTCACACACACAGTGAAACACACACACATACATTCACACAGTGAAACATACATTCACACACACACAGTGAAACACACATTCACACACACACTTACATACATTCACACACACACACACAGTGAAACACACACATTCACACACACACACACACACACACAGTGAAACACACATTCACACACACACTTACATACATTCACACACACACACACACACAGTGAAACACACAGTGAAACACACAGTGAAACACACACACACAGTGAAACACACATTCACACACACACTTACATACATTCACACACACACACAGTGAAACACACACATTCACACACACAGTGAAACACACATTCACACACACTGAAACACACACACACACATACATTCAAACACACAGTGAAACACACACACTTACATACATTCACACACATACACAAACACACACACAGTGAAACACACATTCACACACACACACAGTGAAACACACATTCACACTGAGACACACACTTTCACCCTGACATACAGATTGAAACACACACACTTCGTTTCATTTAAAAAAACAAAAAAAACCACGTTTTTACTATCGGTCCCCCTCCCTGGAGGGAGGAGGACATTTCCGGACGGTGTCTGCAGAGGAGGCAGAACACCGTCATTCAGATCTTCTGCCGGATGTCACCAGACATCCGGCAATCAGACAGCGCGACGGGCCGGAGCTTGCACCCGTAGCACTGTAATGAGATTAGGGCCGCACCTCCAGAATCAGGGAGAAAGGTGCTCATCGGAGCGCCTTTACTCCCGGTGCGCCTGGGCGCGGTGCACCCCGTGCACCCGCCCAGGATCGGCCCTGACTGCTACACCCACATTGCAGAACCAGAACATACTCCAGCACTTTCCACAGCACCCACATTGCAGAACCAGAACATACTCCAGCACTTTCCACAGCACCAACATTGCACACCCAGAACATACATGCCCCATCATCCCAGGATATGTCCCATCACCCACAATGCACAACCATTACATGCCCCACCACCCATTACATACCCCATCACCCCCAGGACAGGTAATTGACAGTGAGGAAAATTATGTTTAAACACCAATGGCTCAGGAAAAATCCCTGGATTTTAACGGTTTAATATACATACAAATGAAATAAATAAAGTTCCAGCCTCTAAAAATATTTGATATCTTGGTCACTAGGTTGTGTATCAAGGACTCAAAGGACACAATCAGATTTATTAAGCATGTCATTTATGTATAATTAATATATTCTAATTGCATTGTTGTGGTTGGTTGGTTAGTTTCTGATTTTTTTTGCTAAAGATAAAGTTTTCTTTGGGTGCCTGTTTCACTTGTTGCACTCATTAATACGTATATTATTACATCACAAAACACTGATAATTTTTAATGTAGATATCTGTAGATCAGTTTTATGACTCCTATACTAGGAATCATAATAATCCACAATGTAGCCCACTAGACTTTATTCAACACACTTAAAGTTGCCTGGCCATTATTTAGGATCAACCTTAATGTAGGTCACTAAGTTAAACATAAGCTGTGTATTTCCCAACGCTGCTATGACAAAGTGTATAAATTATGAATATGCTTTTCATTTCAGGTAGATACATTAAGCTTGAGGATTTTATTGGTGGAAATAGCTGTCATGCTACAGACAGTAGCTTGTCTTGAAGCCTAACAGAATTGATGTATGAACAATACACCCCCAGGGTGATTCTCATCTAAATTTGCTTACCATTTGCAAACACTGCATGTAAACGATAAAGAGATAAGGGGCATGGTGAGAGGGAGAGCACAGGGTGGGATGCAACATCAGATGACAGGGGGGATGGGCATAAAAGCCTCTAGACACAGCATCTGTGCTCTCCATGCCCTCGTCAGTCAGCCTGTGTGTTTCTGTGTGCTGCCTGCAGCCAATCACAGTGTCCAGGTAAACATAGGCAGGGCATGCTGGTGAGAGACCACAATACATAGCCTGTGAGAGCCAGCGCTCTGATCAGACAGGAGGACACAGCACCGAGCGAGCAAATCTATTTCGCTTCTTCTGCCCTCTTAAACTTCATCAGTGAAAAAAACATCAGAAATCAGGGCATGACGACAAAGAAAAGACAGAGTCCAGTCTTATTCTATCCACTTTCCGATATCAGCTAGTGAATGCTTCATTGAATCATCCTCGTATTTCAGGTAAACTGTGTTCTCTGATTCTATGTATAGTTTCATAATCTAGTACTATGTATTATATTAATAGAGTTTTGAACTGCTTCAATTATAATCATTTTAAACTTGTTTTTATTATGCCATTATTCAAACTTGCTTAGCCTGTTCTTTGAAGTAAAAGACCTTTAACTGTTTAATCTTTGGTTTACAAAATTATTTAATGTTATGTTTGCATCTTTTTATTTCAACAGTATACAAAGAAAGCAGTGCTCTTTTGTTAACCTTGTGTTCATAATAAAGCAAGCACTGTTATGGCTGGGGGCCATATATTCTGTAGGACTTATTTGCCATCACTAAATCCATTCTGTTTATTTTGCAGTGACATAATTTGAATGCCAAGCAATACAGGAATACATGTGCAAGATTAAAATCCCTACTCTGCTGTCCCTTTAATCAATATTACAAGGCTGAGTACATGTATGTTTTGTGGCAACAAATACTGGATAGAGGCTGAAGGAAAGACATAATGTATCTCTGCTGTCGATCATTGCCAACAAAACTTGCATTTATCCAAACCAACTGGAAAGGACTTGTGTATGTGCTTGTGTTGTTCCTAAGCTTCTTTGGTGATGCTTCTGGGGCGTGTCCTTCAGCTTGCATCTGTGCCAGTGATATTGTAAGCTGCACAAACAAGAACTTGTCGATGGTACCCAGGACAATCTTTAAATTTATCAGACAGTTGGATTTAAGCTACAATAAAATAGGGTTTTTGGACCCAGACTGGTTTCCAATCTTACTAGATAAACTGCACACTTTAATACTAAATAATAATGCTGTTAGCAGTATCTCCAGTGGGAGCTTCTCCACATTACCAAATGTGAGGTACCTTGACTTATCCTCCAATCATTTGAAGTCATTGAGCAATCCTGTGTTTCAAGAACTTAAAATGCTAGAGGTTCTCATGCTTTACAACAATCAGCTAACACATATAGATGCTGGTGCCTTTGGGGGGCTACATAAATTGCAGAAATTGTATCTAGGCCGCAACGCATTGACCAACTTCCCCCTGGATCTCTTTGTTGGCCGCAGCAAGCTTGGAGAGCTTGTGTTGCTGGACATTTCTTTCAATAACTTGCAAACAGTGCCTGTCCAGCAAATTAGTTTAATTTCAGCCAGACAACTTAGTGGGATTTATCTACATGAAAACCCATTTTTCTGTGATTGTTCATTAAATTCAATGCTGAATTTTTGGTATCATAGACACTTCAGTTCCGTGATGGATTTTAAAAATGACTATATCTGTGCTTTCATATCCAATTCCAAGACCAACTCTCAAATACACCTTATCCAAGACAACTTTCTGAATTGCACTGAGAGTGCAGTCAATGGTTCTTTCCATGCATTCGGACTTCTGTATGAAGCTCAGGTTGGAGAAAGGCTGATCGTTCATTGTGACAGCAAAATCATAGACTCAAGCACACAATTTATCTGGGTGGTCCCAGAAGACAGAATGGTAGAACCTGATCTCAATGATGACCATTTCCGTGTGTTCTACAATGGGAGTCTAGAAATAGAAGATGCCCAAATTGCAGATTCTGGAGTATATTCATGCATTGCAATAAACAAGAAAAGATTGCTGAACGAAACCATAGATATTAGAATTACTGTGAGCAATTTTACAAATAGTCGGTCCCATGCCCATGAAGCATTTAACACTGCTTTCACTACACTAGCTGCTTGTGTTGTTAGTATAGTTTTGGTTCTTCTATACCTTTATCTCACACCTTGCAGATGTTGGTGTAAGTCTAAGAAACATAAAAGGAAACCAAATCAAAGCAGTGCTCACTCATCCATCTTAAGTGCAACTCCATCTCATGAGCCGCTTGCAGAAAGGAAGTCCAGTACTGGAAAAAGGGTGGTGTTTTTGGAGCCTGTTAAAGAAGCTGAGCAAGGCCAAAATGGAAAAGTAAGACTGATTCCATCTGAGCACCTTACAGCAGAAAGCATCCTAAAGACCAGCAGCAGATCAAAGTCTGACTCTGATTCCATCAGTTCTGTTTTTTCTGATGCTCCCTTTATTGCATCAGTTTGACATTCTGCTCCTGTACCTTCTCCCTCAGTGACAGTAGATATGTACACTTGGTATATTTAAGGCAACAGTAAATCTCAAGTAAATATATACTACAAATATGCCTTCGTTAATCTGATAAAACTCATTTATCAATGGGAAAATGAAATGAATGTAATATATTTCACTAGTTATAAGCACACATGAACTGTATGTTTTATTCAGGAATAACCTTTAGATGGAAATTTATATTCTCTACCTATCTTGTTTACTATGTGAACTATCTTCCGTTCTAGGAAGACCAGTTTGTATTATTCTGCAGCTCTGGGAATTGTTATGAACATTTCACCCTTGCATTTATTTACACTAATTGGCTATAAATGAATCACCTCTGTCTCCTGGTTTTAATATATAGTGAACAGCCCAATATGCAGAAACAAAACATACACATACACGATTAAAAAACGAAACTGTGTATACAACTCTTTTACCTTACTAAAGAAAATACACACATTATTGACTAATAAACTTTTAGTTTTGCCCGCCAGTGAATCTGGTTAAACATAAGTTATATGTAAGTATAACATATCTGTATTTGTCTTATTTAGCAACCCACACTATCTAAACTACTTGTGATTTCAATTATTCATATAAATCTGCTTGCCAGTAAAATAATGAGGAATGGAAAAAGCCTTATCTATTTTGTTTTTATATATAAATATATGCAGTTTTACTAAAATTATGGATTATATTTTCATATTCTTTTCTTGATTATTTTAGGTTTAGATGGATATTATAAAATAAGCTAAAAGCTAGCAGTGACTGAAAAGTAGTGGAACGCTAATACTACAAGGATGTTGAAATTCACATAGCTCAATCAATATTCTTGCCCACAATGTTTCATTTGCTATAAGGCAACATTTTATTACTGTTATTTAGGTCATGGTGAAATGTACTTGCAATCTTCAGTAATTGTCAGTTTTAATTTCCGTCATGGAACATAATGTATTATTAAGTAATTTGCTCGCAGTTAATTTGCATATTCTTGCACTGACATCAATAAGTGAACCAAAAAAAATTATAACTGGTGTAGTAATCAACTTGTGATTTTTAAATTACTGGCGCCTTACAAGGCAACACGAAACTACAATTTTTGCATAAATAACTACCTTAAAATGTGTTTATTTAGTTTTACAATGTGTGGTAGACTGTTGTTTCTGCCTCCAGTATATTCCTATTTCTGAACTATTGATTAGCTTTACTCAAAGCATTTCTCATGAGATACTGTGATAGAAGAAATGTAATTGTCAATCACCATGTCTTTTACCAATCAATGTTTTTGTTTGTACTGAAGTCCTTTTAGAAAGAGCTAGAACTTATAATATTTATGTTTCAATAGTTTCAATATGAATAATTCCAAAACCTATATGTAACAGATTTTTACAGTTATTTGCCATTTTAGACTGGTTAGATATTGTATGCGATGTCATCGGTGGCAGTAGCTAGATAATAGGAGTATCAGGTAATGTGACATTTGATTTCCGAAGCAACTCTATTAGTATATTTAATAGGATCCCTGTTAGCTTGTAAAATAACCAGGTTATGGGTAAAGTATCGATTAACCTTTTGAAGGTGAGAGTGTCACATACACTTTCAAACTGACACACTTATTATCTCTTGATATCAGTGGGTTAAACTGCATTTGTTATTCATAACATGTTTGTCTTCTTGGCATTTTACATTACCTCAAAATATAAGATTATTCCAAATGTATTCTTGTTTTGTGGTTATTGTATCTTCTTCCTTTTACTTATGTTTAAAACAGAACAAGATGATGGTTAGTATGAAAAGTTCCATGTATTTGCTTGTGTCATTAAATACATATACACGTGTTTACGTTGAATAAAATGAA
Source organism: Pelodytes ibericus (assembly GCA_036172795.1). NCBI lineage: Eukaryota > Metazoa > Chordata > Amphibia > Anura > Pelodytidae > Pelodytes > Pelodytes ibericus. The sequence goes on along the minus strand of CM069858.1, from coordinate 54,295,737 downwards.
ATAACATATAAGATTAAAGGAAACAAGTCAGAATGAGTTTTATATTGGCTTACTGAGAATTTAAGTGCAAACTCTCCTGACCAATTGACCAGATCCCTTCTTCTGGAGGCTGAAATTGACTTATGTAAAAACGAGCACAATACATATCTCAAAATTAAAATGTTTGCTTTTTAAATTCATACCTTAAACATGTCTTAAAAGCTGGAACTCAAATCCTAAGTTTGTCCATAAAGGTATCATTATACCTCTACTTGCTCATTTGATTGGCTAACACAGTACTACATTTTAACCATGAATTTAATCTTTTTTAATTAACTGTCAAGTATCAGTCACATTTATGTTGCTTGTGTGCACCCCAATATATATTTGGTATGTACATGTTCACTGTACACCACTGTATGTACCGTGTGGTTCAAACAGACAAACCATTTTCATACGTATCCCCTGCTTTTCTTGTTGTTTTTCATTTTTCAAGAACTGCCATTGTTTGGTACGTATGCTGCTTGTTGCTCCTCCTGAGCAGAGTAATTGTAATGTGCTTCATTCTGCTCTTATCTGGTTACCTTGGCTTTCTCACTGTAATAAAAGAAATGAAGGTAACTTGATGAGATATAACACATATTATATGTACCAAAGTGATAGTGAAGGTAGAAAATGGATCCCTGCCAATTCAACGATGTGGGAGCACTGTTGCTAGCATGGAGAATGGAAAGAACTGGAAATCAAAGAGCTAACTGTACTGTATCAAATTCTGTAAACAGTATTATCCCCTCAGGGTTAAATCATTACGAGATTGTAATGCATCCTTGTTTATAACATATTTGTATGTTCTCTTGTGTCGGAAAAAACATTATTTCCTTTAACTGTAACTAAAGAGAGAAAGTCTGCATCAAAAAAAAAAAATCCTTAATATAGTAATCATTTAGAAACTGTTGATTGAAATTAAAAATTCATATGGTTTATTGGGTTAATACATTTCATTAGCTACTTTTCACATCACATTACAGGCCACGTAAATCAAAGCTATTTTAGCAACTACTGATTGCTCCATAGGCACCAACCAAACACATATTTCATTACCCTTGATATCTTTTTTAATAGTTATACATAAAAAGTAATTAAGATCACTCAAGCAGGTCAATCGAAAGATTTTTTTATGTTCTTGGTATGTCTCAAACCATTACATTAAACTGTTGTGTCTGGCTATTGCTCAGCTTCATGGGCTAAGTTTCTACTAATAACTAAATAACCCTGAGAGAATAAACTGTCATAACTTTCCACAAAGTCATCTTAAATTGAAATCATTTTCTCTAATAATAAAGATGTTATGTACAAAAATATTTAAAATGGCTCTATGCCTCTATGATTCTGGCTCCCAATCACTCTGTGGTACTTTTCTACTTAAAGACAAATGCTCCATCCGGTGTCAAAAAGTCAAGTAACTTGTTTTTTTACACCTTCTGTAGAACATTAAATTACTTAGCTATTTTGAACTCAAGCTAAAAAGGTTGGAAATAAATTTCACCCCTTCAAAATAATATATTATTTTGCATATCCAAATAATTGATTAGAAAATTAAGTAATATAGGGAAATAATATTCTTGATTCTTTGGTGCAGTGTATTTGATTATTTTATAGCCAAAAGTAATTTGATTAACAAGCAATAAACTCTGCTTGTGATTTATATAGACTCTATTAAAACAGTCAGACCATCCCTTCAAACATTCACTGAAAAGTACACACTACCCAGCTGTTGCTGTTCCAGTAAAATCAAACAGAATCATTTTTATATTTTTTGTAATTAGTAAATGTCCACTAAACTGCATTTGGTGATGTTTACAACATATGGAGAGAATCTGTCAAACTGGGGCAAATAGTGCCTAAGGATAGCATTGTGATTACCAAAGGGATTAACCCATTTATTTCAAGTGATTCCTTTTTTTAATTTGTAAGCCATGGTTCTACTTTGTGTCCTGACTTTGTTGTCACATTATATTAACATACACGAAAAAGCTCATATTTACCTGTAATGCCATCTGGATAATTTCTTAGCATGCTATGGAACCTCCCCATTTGTCACCCACTGTTTCCAGTGCTAACACCCTTTGGTCACAGAATGGGATCACACAACTTAACTCTGGGGCTCATGCAAGTGTGAATCCTGAATGACTAAAGTCTAATGTTCTACATTGAACATACATTTCTAAATTGCCTTATGATAAACCAGAAGATACTTTGTAAGACTTAAAGATAAATATTAAATATATAAAAGATACATAGACATACCATACCTTTTTATAAGCATGCTAGAGATCATTTCATTCTCCTACTATATCTGACAGTGCCAGCATTTGGTGCAAGTTAAAATAACCACTGCACATTATATGCCGATTTGATCCAAATTCGATTCAGATCACACATAATAGCCATTATGCTAAAATTTGAGTTCAAAGCAGCTGTTTGGTCTGTTCAGAAATCAAAGCATTGGAGGCCTTTGAATCGAGATGTTTTTGCAATAAAATAAAACCCTGACCCCAAATAATTGGAGTTGGGAGGGCAGGGCTAGTAGCCATGGTCAGACCTAATAATAAACAGGACTGAGAACTGGAAAAATTGTTCTAAGCCCCTTTATAAACATGGGGGGGCAGGGCAGGTAGGCCTGATCTTCCACTATCAGATATGGGGCTGGGTGCTGGGCAAGTGCTCACATCCCCCCTGGCTCCCACTAACATTACCAGGGCTAGGAGCTGCCAAAATGGCTCCCAGCCCCCATCACATAGATCCAGGGCCAGGGTTACTTGCATTGACCCCCCATACAATAAAAACATTCCTCCTGGAGGTTGGGAAAATCCCAGCAAACCCCATAAAAGATAAATATATACCCCCCGCTTGGGTCTGGGGTTGCCCGATGGCCCCCAAACCAATCAGATACATTCAATATTAGCTTCCACATTGACTACCCAATAGGCCTAGACCCCATAAAAAATAAATTCTGCCCCCCCCCCCCCCCCCCCCCGAGATCTGGCGTTGCCGATGACCCAGGTAGGAGACCAGTAATAACAAATTGCACTGTAAAAAAAAAATCAATCATTCGGTGCCAGGGGGATGGGTAGTGAAAATCACTGTCCACCCCCCAGTACCCAAAAAGTGCCCTGTAAATAAAATTACCAATCTGCAAGAACCTCAGTCCTCATTTTCCAGCCCAAGGAACAAGAACAACAACAACAACAACAAAAAAATGACCATCTATTCTATGAAAAATAACCAACCACCAAAAATAATGTATCAGTGGGGGGATGGGTGCATAATGACATTCCTGGTCTGAGAGTGGGGATTTTATTTGAAGAAGAAAGTGGCATCTGATTGGCTAAGTGTGCCATTTGCTGGGCACTGACTGTGTCAGCCATTCAGTCAAACATGGGCGTCCGCAGGGGGGGGGGGCAAGGGGGGGGCAAGCCCCTAGGGGACTGCACACCAGTTGCTGGGGTAGGAGGTGGCACCCAAAGCTGTTGCTCTCTGCAACTCTGCTTGCTGTAATACTGGTCTCCCATCCACATTGGTTCAGGTCTCTGCAGATGTCAGTCATGCTGCATGGAGAGCCAATGACAGGGGTGCCCGGGGATATGAAGTTATAGCCCCGCCCCTCAGCCCTCCATGTGGCAGCATGACTGACAGAAGAGAGTCTGCAGGGGAAGATACTCAGAGACCATAGCTGAGCCCCTGTAACAGGTAGGAAGAGCTTATAATAGCTTTAAGGTACATGGCAGAGTGGGGTAAATCCAGGGAGGTCCCTCCCATTTCCCTGAGGTCTCCATTTGTCCAGTCTGAGCAGCTCCTCTGACCAGGCTCTGCTCACATCAACATGGTGACAAGTGGATGGGGCAGAAAAGATAATGGAGGATAAAATGATGTGATAGATGGAAGCAGATTGCAAACAAAATGGGATGACATGGGGCAGAAAAGATAATAGAGGATGAAAAGAGGTGATTGATTGGAGCAGAATACAGACAAAATTGTGACATGGGGCAGAAAAGATAAAATGTAGGTGAAAAGAGGTCACTGACATGGGGGAATAAAACACATAAAATGATGGGGAAAGAGATGGCAAACATGGAGGAATAAAACATATAAAAAAGGGGGAAAGAGATAAAGAAATATCATGGATTTAGGAATTTGTGTGTTTAGGGAATCTGTTGCTTTGTGTTTATATTGTGTGCTACAGTGTTGTATCTGGTGCTGTGGAGTTATATTGTGTGCTATAGTGTTGTATCTGGTGCTGTTGGGTTACATTGTGTGCTATAGTGTTGTATCTGGTGCTGAGAGGTTATATTGTGTGCTATAGTGTTGTGTCTGGTGCTGTTGGGTTATATTGTGTGCTATAGTGTTGTGTCTGGTGCTGAGGGGTTATATTGTGTGCTATAGTGTTGTATCTGATGCTGTGGGGTTATATTGTGTGCTATAGTGTTGTATCTGGTGCTGTGGGGTTATATTGTGTGCTATGGTGTTGTGTCTGGTGCTGTTGGGTTATATTGTGTGCTATAGTGTTGTATCTGGTGCTGTTGGGTTATATTGTGTGCTATAGTATTGTATCTGGTGCTGAGAGGTTATATTGTGTGCTATTGTATTGTATCTGGTGCTGAGAGGTTATATTGTGTGCTATAGTGTTGTGTCTGGTGCTGTGGGGTTATAGTGTGTGCTATAGTGTTGTAACTGGTGCTGAGAGGTTATCTTGTGTGCTATTGTATTGTATCTGGTGCTGAGACGTTATATTGTATGCTATAGTGTTGTATCTGGTGCTGTTGGGTTATATTGTGTGCTATAGTGTTGTCTCTGGTGCTTTGGGGTTATATCTTTGCTATGTTGTTCTATCTGTTGCTGTGGAGTTTCAGCTAGAGCTCTGGATATTTATCTGGTGCTGTGGTTTATATCTTGTGTCATGGGTTTTTAGCTGGTACCGTGGGTTAATATCTGGTGTTGTGGGTCTATATCTGGCATAGTGGATCTATATTTGGTGCAGTGAGGCTATATCTAGTGTGGTTGGTTTATATCTGGTGCTGTGGATCTGTATCTGGTGCAGGGTTTATCAACCCTTTGCATGCCTTCACTGATAATGACAAAGCTCCTCCACTTCATGATAACTTGTCAAAAAGAGGCGCGGCGCAGAAAGGATGACGGTAAAATTATGCCCCCCCCCGTAAAAATTTCTGCGGATGCCCATGCAGTCAAATAAATAATGCCAGCAACTCCCCCCTCCTACTGTGACCTGGGGCAGCCCAGCAATGGGGAATTCTTCAAATGAAATCCCTGTTCTCAGGCCAGGGATTTCATTATGCCCAGGCCTTGGGGGGACATAATTTTATTCATCGACAGCCCCAATTTTTTTTATTTATTTGGGCCTAGGTACCTAATGGAATTAGGGGACATTATTACATTTTTATTGAGGTCTGGGGGATTTGTCCAGGCTCTGGGGGATATAATTTTATTGTATGGGGGCCAGTGCAAGACGCTGGCCAAATGGCTCTCAGCCCCAGTAATGTTAGGGGGGCTGGCCCCCAATTAATTTTATATGGGGCTGAGAGCACTTGCCCACACCCATTTGGCCATCACTGTTTTGTGTTTTGTTGGCTCCCAGCCCGTTTTATTACTGGGGGCCCTTAATATTTCGGGGGGGGGGGGGGGGTATTAAAATACCACCATTTGAAATACCTTAGGATGTCTATTTTCCAAAAATATATGGTTTGGTGGGGTAAAATACATTGGACAACTTCAAAAATGTTCCAAATGGAACATGGGTGCAGGCTGACTACATGTCAAAATTCCAGGTTGGAAATGCACACCCCCTAAATGTGGCCTTTTAGCCCCAAAACAAACCAACAAACCTATGCATGGGTGGTATCCCTGTACTCAGGAGATGTTGCTGAACACATATTGAGGTGTTGGTTGGCAGTGGCAAATACCAGAATCTGAAAATTCCTGCCTGAACTACAATGTGTGTGGGAAAAAAATGACATCCCAACCCTTTGACATAGGTTGGAGGTAGAATTAGTACTTGGAAAGTATTAAAATACCACAATTTTAAATACCCCAGGATGTCTAGTTTTCCAAAATATATGGTTTGATGGGGTAAAATACTTTGACAGGCTTCAAAAGTGTCCCAAATGGAACATGGGCGCAGACTGACGACATGTCAAAATTCCAAGTTGGAAATGCACCCCCCCTAAATGTGGCCTTTTAGCCCCCAAACAACCCAACAAACCTATGCATGCGTGGTATCCCTGGACTCAGGAGATGTTGCTGAACACATATGGAGGTGTTGTTTTGCACTGACACATAAAAGGATCTGTGAATGTATGCTCGAAGTACAATGTATGTGTAAAACAAAACATTAAAAGATTACTAACCTAACATTTGACAAAGGCTGGTGGTAGAATTAGTGCATGGAAAGTGTTAAAATACTACCATTTGAAAAACCCTAGGGTGTCTAGTTTGCAAAAATGTATAGTTTTGTGGGGTAAAATACACATTCTGGCTTCAAAAATGTCCCAAATGGAACATGGGCGCAGGTTTTCTGCATGTCAGAATTCCAAGTTGAAAAACCAAAAAGCGCACGTCTCAAATGTGGCCTTTTAACCCCCAAATAATCTAACTAACCTACACATGGGTGGTATCCCTGTACTCAGGAGATGTTGCTGAACACATATTGAGGTGTTGTTTGGCACTGACATATAACAGGATCTGTGAATTCATGCCCAAAGTACAATGTATGTGAAAAAAAATTACCATCCAAAACATTGACATAGGCTGGTGGTAGAATTAGTGCATGGAAATTGTTAAAATACTATCATTTGAAATACCCTAGGGTGTCTAGTTTTCAAAAATATATGGCTTTGTTGGGTAGAATACACTTTCTGGCTTCAAAAATGTCCCAAATGGGACATGGGCGCAGGTTTTCTGCATGCCAGAATTCCAAGTTGGAAAAACAAAATGCGCACCCCCTAAATGTGGCCTTTTAGCCCCAAAACAAACCAACAAACCTATACATGGGTGGTATCCCTGTACTCAGGAGATACTGCTGAACACATATTGAGGTGTTGTTTGGCACTGACATATAACAGGATCTGTGAATTCATGCCCAAAGTACAATGTATGTGAAAAAAAATTACTATCCAAAACATTGACATAGGCTGGTGGTAGAATTAGTGCATGGAAATTGTTAAAATACTATCATTTGAAATACCCTACGGTGTCTAGTTTTCAAAAATATATGGCTTTGTTGGGTAGAATACACTTTCTGGCTTCAAAAATGTCCCAAATGGGACATGGGCGCAGGTTTTCTGCATGCCAGAATTCCAAGTTGGAAAAACAAAATGCGCACCCCCTAAATGTGGCCTTTTAGCCCCAAAACAAACCAACACACCTATACATGGGTGGTATCCCTGTACTCAGGAGATATTGCTGAACACATATTGAGGTGTTGTTTGGCACTGACATATAACAGGATCTGTGAATTCATGCCCAAAGTACAATGTATGTAAAAAAAAAATTACTACCCAAAATATTGACATGGGCTGGTGGTATAATTAGTGTATGCAAAGAGTTAAAATACTACCATTTGAAATACCCTAGGGTGTCTAGTTTTAAAAAATATATGGCTTTGTGGGGTAGAATACACTTTCTGGCTTCAAAAATGTCCCAAATGGGACAGGGGCGCAGGTTTTCTGCATGCCAGAATTCCAAGTTGGAAAACCAAAATGCGCACCCCCTAAATGTGGCCTTTTAGCCCCAAAACAAACCAACAAACCTATGCATGGGTGGTATCCCAGTACTCAGGAGATGTTGCTGAACACACATTGAGGTGTTATTTGGAAATACCCCTTCACATTTTAAGGTAATGTTTACCTAAATTGCAATCTATGTGAAAAATTAAAAAAAATTTGCAGCAAACTTTGGCAAAGATTGGTGGTAAAATGGCTACATGAAATGTGTCAAAATACCCCAAGTTAAATGCCCTGAGTGGTCTAGTTTTAAAAAATATGTACATGTTGGGGGTCATTCATGGATTTAGTACATATATCAGTGTTACAATGTCACTATCGCTAATTTTGAAAAAAAGGGTTTTAAAATAGCTTTGCACTACTTATAGTTCTGGCCCTGTAACATGAATAAAAAAGCACAAAAACATAAAACATGGGCTATTTCTCAACTCAGGACATATATTAGAAACTATTTAGTAGTGTTTTTTTGTTGTCTCTTGTACATGAGTATACGATTTTTCAAATAAAAGTCATACAAATTTTTTTTTCATTTTTTTGCCATATTTTAATTTTTTTTTTTACTTCAAATTATATGCTATTATCAAAATAATGGTATCAAAAGATAGCCCTTCTTATGTCGATAAAAACGATATATAGTTTGTGAGGGTACACTAAATGAGACAGAAATAAATTACAGCAAAACACAAACACCTCAGAAATGTTAAAACAGCCCATGTCACCAAGCGTCGGACAAGCCAAAAAAGTAATGTCACTAAGCGGTTAAATCATGTGAGATCTTTTTTACTTCTTTGCCTCTAAAAGTTGATTCCATTCCTTTACATCTGGAATTCCTTACTCTCAAATGTCATTCGGAGTTAGCTGTCAGTACAATCAAGGCATATAGTTCTGCTTTAAATTTACTAATACCCTAATACCTAACCTAACCCAAAATGTTCTTTACCTCATATTACTAAAAGGGTTTTCGATTGGTCATACATTTATACACTTGGGATGTAGAATGTTACTGAACTATCTTAATTCTTTGCATAATAGTTAGATTGACCTTAGATGGTCTGCGATAAAATTGTCATCTCTTCTGACTTTAGCTCTGGCTGCTAGAGGTGCAGAATTAACCCAATTGCACTTATCTGAACTTTGGTTGTTTCAAACCACAGGGGGTTTTCTTGTCATTAATAAAGGGAGACAGAAAAAGTATTTACCTGTGTCCAGTAGAACTTGATTAGCTTCAGGACTCTTCTGAACCTGGATTATGTTTAGTGAGTTTACTGAATTCCTATTTACTCAATTGTTCATCACCTCTAGGAAACCTTTTAGGCTGGCTAAGGTCAATGTCATTAGGGGTTAGGTATTGTCAGCTATGTCTGCAGTGGGTATTGATGTGACTATTTTTAAGGGTCATTCTATCAGAGGCGCTTCAGCTTCAAAGGCAGCAGCAAGAGGCCTTCTTCTCCCCATTATATAAGGTGGTCTTCCAATAAGACTTTTGTTTGGTTTTACTGGAGACCATCTGATGTGAAAAGTTTACAGTTCCTTCGGACCACCACCAGGTGAGTGCTATTCTACCCACTAGCTTTGCTAAGTGGTTATGCCTCCCGGAAGGACAAAATAGAGTTTGCAGGAATCTGTGATCTGCAAACTATCTTTGTCCTAATAAGCATAACCACCTAGCAACAGCGCCCGTCCCTCCCTACCTGATTAGTACTTGGTTATTTCATGGGTTTATTGTGTAGGGGTGTGTGTTATTTTTTCCTACTTTCATATTTAGTTTTTTTGTTTTTATAGATTACAACCCACTTGTAATTAGGACCCTCCTAATTAGACGTTTTGTAATTTAAAACATCACTTTTGGAAGAGTTTTTAGTTTTTCCATGTTTCCAGAGGTTCTTTTTTCTCCATATACGTTTTCTGTGTAGTTTCTTCCATATGAATATACTATGTCAGTTTCTTGAGACTTTCTGTCTGTGTTTTGTTACTTTGTCATATTGGCATTTCCTGTGAAGCCATAATCCTGTTGTGTGTGCTTGTTATGGGTTTCATATTAAACATTGTATTTTGTGGTGGGAGTTTTCTTGCTTGTTACGGGTGATTATGATTATGGATAGAGGGTTGGTACACCTTCAGGTTTTTCTATCCTTATTGATGTCTTTTTTTGTCCCAGGATGAGTTTCCCGGTTTTAAAATCTGAGGTGATCAGGGCTTCTGCGCACTGTACAGCTGTCCTGATCAACGATTGGCTAAAAATTCTGTTGCATTTTCAGTCTGGCAATGTCTCTCCGGGAGGCTGATACATTACCCACTAGCTTTGCTAGGTGGTTATGCACATCCCTAGAACAAAGATAGTTGGCAGATCACAAATCCTACAAACTCTATTTACTCAGTTTTGTTCTTCCTACACAGCCGGTTCTGTTTCAGTTAATGATTGTGTTTCAAGCTATTAAATTGATGATCATTATCACCTGTTTGGTATAGTTGTTTAACCATACACCTGACTATGTGCGTGCAAACTGCCTGACATTGTGCAAGTGTACCTAGATTAATTGATGTGTTTTGAAGGCAAAGTGTGGTCACACAAAATATTGATATCTTCTCCGCAAGTATCTCACCACTGTAAATTATGTTACCCTCTCATGTTCCAGTGAAGAAGTCTCCTCTAGAGAGGGTATCTACCTCTTTAGAACTAATAAGCTGATTATAGTCAGAACCTCTCTTAATAATACAGTGGAGACTGACTGAATGTATTGAAGGTGTAGCAGGAACATAAAAATCATAAGTCACTCAATGTCCCAACCAGTGGCGGATGCTTCATATGTGCTAGAAAAATACCAGAGAGACGTCATGCCTCCGAGTGACAGGCGTGCTCCCCTGGTCCCAACACAACAAAACATGTACTAAACAACTGTGATCTCCACCAATGTGTGTCTTAACCAAGCCCCTTGACCAATCAGGAGTTAAATGACGGTCACGGGCTGCTTGGTTTATGTGTGCGAAATGATCAAGGAACCAAGTGTCAGCAAGTCACACCAATCAATGTTCACGGAAACATGTGCTATTTAGAACACATCTGCTCTGAATGACAAGATGCATAAATGAAATTCAAAGCTTCGGCTGTAGTCTCTGAACAGCTGTTTGCCAAACGGTGCTCATGCTATGAATAAATATAGAAATCCACAAGGGCCGTCAAATACAAATTGTGACAGACCCCTCTGTCTTGGAACTATACTTCTATTCTGTTGCCTTCGTCTATCTTTCGGTTAATTGCCTGTCCGTACCCTCCGTTCATTTATTTCACAAACTACCGAATAAACTACTGGGTGGAATTGTCTGATTCTGAAAAAGGTATGTTTTAGAGGAATGTGATGCATATTTTGAAAGTTATCAATATTGTTAGTTAGTCACATTCTGTGAGCATATTGCTTTATGTGTAATGTTTAAGTCTGTGAGAAGACCACTCTAAAGGTTTATAATGTGTCAATGACAATCCTGGATAGTTTACTCCAACATCCATTGTTCTGTATTAACTGTATTAACTGATTATGTTGGGTTCATCATGTCTCTTACTGTGTGTTTTGCAATTAGGTCTACTCACTGTATGGTAATTTGGTTGCAGTCTGAAAGTCTAAAGTGTTCCTAGCCCCAGTTAGTTGGAGAACTATGTTTAGTTCAAACCCCCCCCCCCCCCCCCTCCATTGTATACTAATGACAGTGATGTTATGTTTATGTCTTTTTATAAGTCTGTGTTGTTACACAAATAAAGTAGATCTCTGTTTAACCCTCAACATGGAGCTTGGTCTCGTACCTGGGGGTATGGGATTCGTATGATTTACTCGTGCGTCTGTTTGGTTCATGAAGGATTTCGTATGGTTCCTGTTCGGCTAATTGCAACTGCTGTTAGCTGCTTCTTCATTCAGAAAGGGAAACGTCCTCAGCGGTATTAACCTCTCTTATACCGGGGTGTACCATAACACAAATAAAGACTTTTTTCTCTTTTATAAATTTGCAGCAGAAGTCAACCTGTGGTTAAGTATGCATTCCATGTTTCGCACCTAAACTTGACAGAGCCTGTTAGCACGAAGGTGTATGTTACCACTGAGTGACTTGTTGTCTTCTGCTGACAATTTGTAAAAGAATAAAAAAAAAGTCTTATTTGTATTTGATGACTTTCCTATTATTTGTGGAGCAAGCTGACTGATTTATACCAATAATTGTAAGCTACGGTAATACTATCTATATATAAATACATATGTTTTTTAACTAATGCTAATTCGTAAATATTTGCAGTACTATTTTAAAAATGCTGGGCTTCTATATTTGATATAGGATGTGATTGGTGTTATTCCTATGATCAGGGCCGTCTTTAATAGTGATTGGACCCTGGGCAAGCATTTGCTTGGGCCCCCTGGACCCTGCCCCCTCCCCTGCATGCAATCACACCATCCATCGCAATGTTACCTCCCCCCCCCCCCCCCCACACAAAACATAAAAATAAGCACACACACAATTGGATTTTTCTTGCAGTGAGTATTTTTATTGCATTGTATAAAATGTGTATATTACGTGTATAATTGCAGTGTATAAAATGTATATTTGGATAAAAATATGTATATATGGCTGCAATATGTATACCATTGTACTATGCAACACTGCACAACAACTACTCATTACCTAAATTACAAAAATATACACACATATTAGAGAGCTCTTACATATGTTCATATATATTTATAAATATGAATACACATCTCGCTCTCTCTCACTAGTTGCATTTATACTTTTATGAACTTCTTAATATTATATTCAACTATTTTCATATGTAATAAAAATGTTATTGAAGAGTTACATTTCTTGTTTTTATTACCTTTTTCTGCACCCACGTTGCACCTAAAGGAGTCCCATAGAGTAGCCACAGCACTTGTCATGCACCTATATTGGACCCACAGCACTTGTCATGCACCTATATTGCACCCACAGCACTTGTCATGCACCTATATTGCACCAACAGCACATGGCTTGGGAAAGTATGGCCGCATGGTGAGGGAGCTCTGAGACCCGCTGAGCAGAGACCGCTAGCGAGAGAGGGGGGAGAGGAGGAAGACAGAAAGCTTACGCGGCGATTCCTGTGCCTTTGTCCTGAGAGGCGACATGGCTGGCAGCTGCGTTTGCCTGGTGCCACCGGGCTTTAGCCGAATTGAACAACCCTGGGAGTCCTCGTGTGGTTCCTCTCCATGTGATCCCCCAGATGCCCAAAGTAACGTGAGACTTGGAGAGTCTTTTACAGACATGGAAGTCCTCTCTGCCACGAAGGAGTACTCCCCTTCAGTACTGTGAATCTCCCTGAAGCTTTTAAACATATAGCTTCCCTGAAAGGAAAACGGAGGGGAGACGCACTATAACTGGGCAAGAGAGAGAGAGGGGAGATTAACCCCCGCAACCAAGCAAGACACCGCACGGTGAGGGCCCGAGAGGCACATAACTTTTTTTTTTTTATTGGACGGTGAGACAGGAGTGGTGGAGGAGAGAGAGAGGGAAGAAGGGGAGAACCTCTAAGGGACTACCATGGGCAAACATAACAAACATGAAAATGCCCTTAGAAACCTGGAGAAGAAGAAAAATAATATAAAATCTGCTGACGTCCTGAAACACTTCCTGTAAGCCCTACTAATAAAGCAGCAGACAGTAGCTCCAAAGAGAGAGCTCCAACTATAACTCCCACTAGCCCTGTAAGCCCTGTCTCAGTAGAGACTCAGTATAATGAATGCGCCAATCTAGAACCAACAAATAAGTGGGAAGAAATCTTAAAATCATTGCCCACAAAAAATGACATTCTTGAGTTGGTCAAAGAAGCAATTCAACCCTTACATTCTGACCTATCTGACATTAAAAGAGACATTGGTGAAATTGGAGAAAGAGTGGCTACCCTGGAGGATGAATATGATAAAATCACGGAAACCACAAGCGTAATGAACATCAAAATCTATACCCAGGAGAAAGCAATCTACCTGCTATGCAGACAGGTCGAAGATCTAGAGAATAGAAGTAAAAGGTGCAATATGCGCATCCGGGGTATCCCGGAGAGCCTTAGAATATATGAAGCCTTAGAATATACAGTAAGAAACTTCTTTAATTAAATCTTAAATAGATCTGCAGGCTCAGAATTTAAAATAGACAGGGTACACAGGACTTTGAGATCTAAAATGTCAGATGGCTCTTCTCCAAGAGACGTTATCTGCTGCGCACATAATTTCAAGGACAAAGTGGACATTATGAGAATGTATAGATCAGTGGAGCCCAAGATGATTGAAGGTTCCAAGATCTCTATATACCAAGACATATCATATGGCACCCTGCTGACCAGGAGGATACTCAGACCCATAACATCGGCACTGAGAGAAGCAGGAATTAGATACACCTGGGGCTTCCCTTTCAGCTTAACAGCTTGGAAAAACGACAAGCAAACTGTCTTGAAATATTATGAAGATCTTACCATCTTTCTACAAGATTTGGGTTTGGAACCGATTGAAATTCCAGATTGGCAAATTATCCCAAAAGTTCCCGAATGGAGGGAGAGCGTGGGGCAGAGATGGGAAAGAAATCCACAAAAACGTAAGAAGATAAATTAATAACTTTCGGAAGAGGCTGGAAGTCGGGCAATTGTCGGAGAGAAGACGAGAAGACGTGAAAGACAAAAAGACAATTTTTTGAGAGACCTTTATTTATTTATTTATTTATTTATTTTTTTGAACACATACTATTCACTAGTTGTAAAGGAAATAGTGAGAATTGCTGAGGGTAACTCACTGGGTTTCAATATCAATATTGTAAATAGATTAAAGAGGCGGATCTAATGTAAATAGAATAAGACACCTATGTGGGAGATTCTCCAGCACGACACATGACACACATCCCTCCCCAAGGTGAGATAAGAGGGAGGCGTTATTTGCTCACAGGTTAACTAATTTATTTTATTTTTTTCTTCCTTTTCTTTGTTTTAAGGAAAGGGAAAGAAAGAAGGGAAAGGACTTTTTTTTTGGAATTCACACCATTCACTAGTCGCAAAGGAACGACTGAGAACCGCCGAGGGTAATTCACTGGGTTCCAACACTGATATTGTAATAGTCTAAAGGGGCAGCCTTAATGTAAATAGATTAGATATCACTTTAGGACACTTTTGATTGGTGATTTTTCAGCACAACACATGACATATATCCCACTACAAGAAGATAAGAGGAGGGAGTTTATTGGTTCACAGGTTAATTAACCTTTTTTTTTGTTTGTTTGTTTGTTTTTTGTTTATGCCCTATAGGAATAATTACTGTGCCATTTTAGTGATCTACTATAGAGAATCAGATAGAAAGGCCTGAGGGCGGTTCACAAGGGGTTCTGACACTGTTAATTCGATTAAGGAATTCAAATGTTTACAGAACATATTTAACCTGAGGTTACGTCATGGCCAGAGATTGTCCAGTATGACATAAGACACATAACTCTTTTGAGAGACGTGATGATGTCCTACTTGTTTACTGGATAATTATTCATGTTTAGTTGAACCGGTCCAGATGTCTATCTTTCTGGTCTTCTGTTTCTTCTCTTCCTTTCTCTTTTTCTCTTTCTCCCTCTCTCTCTTTCTTCTTCAGTCAGAGAAATATATACCTCTGGGAAGCGATTGTTATTAATTCTAATGTGTACGTGGATAGTACCTGTATCTATTTTGAATATCATGGTCTAAAGGGACTACTGTGATATGAAATATTTGATGCTATAATAAGTTGCTTCTAAAAAGAGTACCACTGGTGAATCAATATAGATATTATTACGAGCGCTCTTGTAATAGAGATAACACGGGATAACCATCTTAACAATAGGTGTAATTAATATGCGGGAATATGGCACTCTAATACAGGGGGATAAATAGGATAAGACAAAATATTGATATATATATATCAATCAGCCCACTGTCTCTTTGAGGGTTGGGGAGATACTACTGTATTTGTTGTAAGGGGCGAGGAGGGAGGAGGGGAGAGAAACTCTTTTTTTCTCTTCCCCCGCTCCCTTTTGTTCCCTTTCTCTTCTCTTTCAATTCTCCCTGCCTCGCTCCTCTCTTTACGGGAGGAGAGGCTGGGGAGACAGGTATTTATGGTAAATTTTTGAGGTCTCTTAAAGCTAGGCGGTCCCTACCATGCGACAGTTCAATTAGAACCACGCCCCCAACTAGGACCATCCTTGAATGCGGACTCAGGCCACTATCAGGGGAGATAGAGTCAAGAGGGGCTTGACTGAGAGGTCCATTGGGAGAGGAGGGGCGTACAGGGGACAGTACGCTATAATACAGATTTTAGAAGTTGAATGTGTATGTTTGAGGTATGTTGAGAGTATAAATGAGACTATAAGCACTCACGATACGAGACTGATCTTCTATCACCAGGCGACTATAAATGGTCTCAATTAAAGTTTTTTCTTTGAACGTAAACGGGCTAAATATATCGGCTAAGAGATCTAAGTTACAACATGATTTGAAAAAACTAAAATTTCAAGTAGCCCTTTTACAAGAAACCTATTTCAAAGAAGGGGCCCAACCAAAACTCGAGAACACCCTTTTTCCATTAATATTTACAAACAATACCAAAGGCTCAAAAACTAAAGGGGTGGCAATTATGCTTTCAGAAACTTTCCTCTTCAAATCCAAAATAGTTGGAAAGATGAAGAGGGAAGAATATTATTTCTCAAAGGAAACCTAGGAGATAGACAAATTACCCTGGCCTCAATGTATACATCTAATGATAAGCAGCAACAGTTCCTAACACGGGCCCTCAATAAACTGGGGACTTTTGCAGAGGGAATGGTGTTGTTGGGAATCGATATGAACATGGTACTAGACCCTAGGTTTGGACACATCTAATGGGAGTTTCCGACTTTCCGTATGTCTGACATCAAAATTAGTAAGGTAAAAAAAGCATTGAGACAAAACCAGCTTATAGACGTATGGAGAGCACAACATGACCAATGTAAAGACTATACATTCTATTCTGGAATGCATAGAAAATACTCTAGGATAGATATGGTATTAATGTCCCACTACTGCCTTGAATATTTGATAAGCACCCACATAGGAATAACGACCTGGAGTGATCATGCCCCAGTTACTTGTATAATTAGACTCCCTAACTCAACAGGAAAAAATTTTAGTTGGAGACTGAACGAGAGCCTTTAAACGGATAAATTATTGTTAAAAGAATTTAAAACTCATTAAAAAAATTACTTTCAGGAAAACAAAACCCCAGAGGTATCAAGTGAGGTGATATGGGCCGCCCATAAGATCGTTCTCAGGGGTTTGTTCATCCAACATGGGTCTAGATTGAAAAAAAACAAAGAACAAAACAAATAGATACCCTGGTAAATGACATCGCACAACTAGAAAAAATAAATAAAACTACCTTACAAAAAGAGACTCTGACGGCTTTAAAAGAAAATAAATCTCAGCTAGCAGACCTGATAAATAAAAAATTAACCTTTCTCCAACAAAGGGTACAAGGCATGTTCTACGAACAGGGTAATAAACCCCGGAAACTATTAGCTAGGGCCTTAAAAATAAAACAAGCAAGAAATTATATAGCAAAGATCAGAGACCCCAGAGGGAAAATATACCATACTACCAAAGACATAGCAGGTGTCTTCCAACAACACTTTAACAAGCTTTATAATTTATACCCAGATAGAGGGGACAAAGAAAAGACTAACCATGTAATTAAGATCAGGGACTATTTAAAGAGACACCTAAATAAAAAAAATCTCCCAGTCACAAAGCGAAATTTTAGACCAAACAGTAACAGAGGGGGAAAACGTCCAGGTAATTAAATCTATGTCACTAGGTAAAGTCCAGGGCCTGATGGATTCCCGTTACTATATTATCGTGTTTTCAGGGAAGAGTTGATACCCCAACTAAAGGAGGTAATGGGATCTATTATTAAGGGTGAAAAGCTAGATAAATCAATGCTGGAAGCGCACATCACAGTGATACATAAAAAAGGGAAAGACGAGGACCTCTGTGGAAACTATAGGCCAATTTCACTATTGAATGTAGGTCTGAAACATAGAAACATAGAACATAGAAACATAGAAACATAGAATGTGTCGGCAGATAAGAACCATTCTGTCCATCTAGTCTGCCCAATTTTTTTGAGTACTTTTATTAGTCCCCCGTTCCCGGTCTTATAGCTAGGATACCCTTGTGTCTACCCCACGCATGCTTAAAATCCTTGACTGTGTTTATTTACTGTGAAAATACTAGCAAAACTGTTAGCAGATAGATTAAAGGTATTGATTCCGGAAGTAGTAGATGCCGACCAAGCTGGCTTTGTTCGGGGTAGGGAGGGGCGAGACAACTCGGTTAGAATCCTGAACTTGATTCATAAGGCTAGGAAAATGGGGTCCCCCTCCCTGCTCCTGTCCACGGATGCTGAGAAAGCTTTTGACAGGGTGGACTGGACATTTATCTGGGAAGTATTAAAGAAATTGGGAGTTGGCCCTAACTTCCTGATGTGGACTAGAGCAATGTATAATGCTCCCACAGCCAGGATTAGGGTAATATGAAACACTCTCATACCAGTTCACCCTGTCGAACGGGACGAGACAGGGCTGTCCCTTGTCTCCTCTTCTCTTTATATTAACCATGGAACCCCTCTTAAACGCAATTAGAGGAAACAAAGATATAGCCGGGCTATTTAGGGAAAAAGACTAATGAGTCTTTTGATGCATGTAAGTTTACAGAGGAAGAGGTTTTACTTCAGCTGTCTAAAGTAAAGACAAATAAGTCGATGGGACCTGATGGGATACATCCAAAGTTATTAAAAGAACTTAGTGGTGTACTAGCAAAACCGTTAACAGATTTATTTAACCAATCATTGTTAACGGGATTAGTTCCAGAAGATTGGAAATTAGCTAATGTTGTGCCCATTCACAAGAAAGGTAGTAGGGAGGAGGCGGGCAACTATAGACCAGTAAGTCTTACTTCAGTAGTGGGGAAAAT
Organism: Pelodytes ibericus; assembly: GCA_036172795.1. Taxonomy (NCBI): domain Eukaryota; kingdom Metazoa; phylum Chordata; class Amphibia; order Anura; family Pelodytidae; genus Pelodytes; species Pelodytes ibericus. The sequence continues at coordinate 54,276,942 of CM069858.1, read as the reverse complement.
AATGGAAACCTTGTTAAAGAATAGGATTGTTGAACATCTAAATTCGTTTGGATTTCAAGATCAGAGACAGCATGGGTTTACTTCAGGGAGATCATGCCAAACTAATCTTATTGATTTTTTTGATTGGGTAACTAAAATAATAGATCAGGGTGGTGCAGTAGACATTGCTTACCTAGATTTCAGTAAGGCTTTTGACACTGTCGCACATAGAAGGCTTATCAATAAACTGAAATCTTTGAGTTTGGATTTCAATATTGTTGAATGGATTAGACAATGGCTGAGTGACAGGCAACAGAGGGTTGTAGTCAATGGGGTATATTCGATGCAAGGTCTTGTTACTAGTGGGGTACCTCAGGGATCTGTTCTTGGACCCATTCTCTTTAATATTTTTATTAGCGATATTGCAGAAGGTCTTGTTGGCAAAGTATGTCTTTTTGCTGATGATACAAAGATTTGCAGCAGGGTTGATATTCATGGAGGGATAAGCCAAATGGCATATGATTTAGCTAAACTAGAAAAATGGTCAGAGCAGTGGCAACTGACATTTAATGTGGACAAGTGCAAGATTATGCACCTTGGGCGTAAAAACCCAAAAGCAGAATATAGACTATTTAGTACAGTCCTAACCTCAACATCTGAGGAAAGGGATTTAGGAGTAATAATTTCAGAGGACTTGAAGGTAGGTAGGCAATGCAATAGAGCAGCAGGAAATGCTAGCAGAATGCTTGGTTGCATAGGGAGAGGTATTAGCAGTAGGAAGAGGGAAGTGCTCATGCCATTGTACAGAGCACTGGTGAGACCTCACTTGGAGTATTGTACGCAGTACTGGAGACCGTATCTCCAGAAGGATATTGATACTTTGGAGAGAGTTCAGAGAAGGGCTACTAAACTGGTTCATGGGTTGAAGGATAAAACTTACCAGGAAAGGTTAAAGCATCTTAACATGTATAGCTTGGAGAAAAGACGTAACAGGGGGGATATGATAGAAACATTTAAATACATAAAGGGAATCAACACAGTAAAGGAAGAGAGTATATTTAAAAGAAGAAAAACTACCACAACTAGAGGACATAGTCTTAAATTAGAGGGCCAACGATTTAAAAGTAATATCAGGAAGTATTACTTTACTGAGAGGGTAGTGGATGTATGGAATAGCCTGCCAGCAGAAGTGGTAGAGGTAAACACAGTCAAGGATTTTAAGCATGCGTTGGATAGACACAAGGCTATCCTAGCTATAAGACCGGGAACGGGGGACTAATAAAAGTACTCAAAAAAAAAATTGGGCAGACTAGATGGACCGAATGGTTCTTATCTGCCGACACATTCTATGTTTCTATGTTTCTAGATATGGGGTCTAGGGAGCAAAAAATAGCAGCTTTTGCAGATGACCTTTTGCTTTTTATTACAAGTCCGGAGACTTCCTTAAATGAGTTAAGTATGGAGTTGAGAGAATACGGAGAGGTCTCGAATTTTAAAATAAATAAATTAAAATCAGAAGTCCTGAACATCAATATATCCCCCAGGGGGGAAGAGATACTTAAGTTGAAACATCCATATAGATGGTGTAGTAAATCACTGAAATATCTGGGAATACACTTGACCTCAGATAATTCGGACCTCTATGAACTAAATCGGGGGCCTCTTCTTAAGACTCTCATGGGAGACACAAGGAGATGGGCACAAAACCTGGCTGGGTAGAATAGGTGTCATTAAGATGAACATGATGCCTAGAATTCTTTACCTGATGCAGATGCTCCCAATATCTATTCCACCACTGTTTTTTAAGACAATTCATCAAGTATTTACCAGATATATTTGGGCCAATAAACCTAGTAGGCCTAGTAGGCATTTAGATCCATGACAAAGGATAGGAGACAGGAGGGACTGGGGGTACCTGACCCGTATAGTTACTATTTGGCTACACATTTAAGTAGAATAAAAGACTGGACAAGGAAACCCCCTAAGGAATGGGTGACTATGGAGGGAGAATACTTTGATTCATATATACGAGATATACCTTGGCTAGCGAACCCACTTAAAATGAAAGGAGAGCGGTCCCACCCCACAATACTGCCTACTATCAAATTATGGCTTAAGTGCCGTAAGAAAGGACTCATTACCCGCTACCCTAGTTTATTATTACCAATATGTAACAATCCAGAATTCCCCCCACGTCTAAGTTCAACTTCATTTAAAGCACCAGAGGGAAGAACAGCAGCTCTAACATTAGGTGACCTAGTGGAAAAAGGGTCATGTAGAAAACTACAAAGCCTACTAGGTAAAGAAACTTTTAACAGCTCAGAAATGCTAGCCTATTTACAATTAAGACATTATATAGAAAAGTTAGGGATAAGCTATGGTATACCGCAGATCGATACAGATTTTGAAGTTTGTGTAGAAGTGACGAGGAGAATGGGAGGTCCCTTTCCCGTGCCTATAAGCTTATAAACACCTTGGAAGCCATCTCCTCTTACTTTACAAGAGCATGGGAAAAAGATTTAAAAAGACAACTATCAGGAAGAGAATGGCTAAAATGCTTCCATATGACACAAAAATGTTCAGTTTCTAGTTGACATCAAGAATTATCATATAAACTGTTAATTAGGTGGTACAGGGTCCCAGCAAAGATAAACAAGATATTGCTGATTGTTAGTAAAATATGTTGGAGGTGTAATGAGGAGATTTCTTCCACATATGGTGGCAATGTGGAAAAATACAAGAATGCTGGACCCAAGTAAAACAGGGGATTTATCAGCTGGATATTCTAAAAATTAAACTGACTCGTGAGCTAATCCTACTGAACTATACTGAACTATCAGTTAAAAAATACAGGAATACGCTAACTATTAGGCTTATAAATGAGGCAAAATCTGTGATTCCAATGTTTTGGAAGCAAGACAAGACTCCCTCGCTGGGAGTTTGGTTTAGGGAGGTCGAAAAGATTAAAAGACTAGAAAAGGTGACATACGGAAACAGGTTGACCTGGCTCCCTTGGTCTCAATATAACGAGCTAGCTGATAGGTTATCTGGATAAACAGAAATAGGAAGATCTCTCCTTGAGACATAGAGGGATAGGAGGGAGAAAGGGGAAGGGGATAGGGAAAACACGGGGCGAATGAAATTAAGAGAAGAAGGAAAAAAGAAAATACTGGGTGCGGTTGGACAGGACTTAGAGGGAGAAGGTAGAGGAAAAAGAAACTCATTTAAATTAGATAAACCGATATTGTATAAAGAAATAGTCCTAGGTAGTAAAAGAGTAACAAGGGGATAAGTGTGAAGGAAGAGAAGACGGATTAAGATTAAGTATAGAAAATTTAGATCGTTGAGTTGACTAGTCGTATATACTATAAGAGTGATTGGGTGAATGAGTGTGAATGAAGAATTTTCATGGAAATCAGACATCTAATAAATAGGGGTGAAAAATAGCCTTGAAAGGACGATGTGCAGTAGGGATGGGTAGGGGTAACCTGGGAACTTCTATGGAGATCTAGGCTTCTCCCGGAGAGTCCAACAGGTAGAGGTGGTTTTAGTATAGGAGTTTCCAGGAGAAACAGTTAAGTATTGGCTTCTGGAAGATCCCTCCCCCTTATATTTATTGTCAATCTTGAATTTATCCTCCTTCCCCACCTTTGCGCAGTTAGAAGCAAAATTCTCGAATTGGAAGTCCTGTGAGTTGCCAATAATAGATGTAAAATGTATTATTGTGAGTGTGAATGTCAATTATTTTTGTATTAATGTACTTTGTAACAATGTATTTTGTACTTTTCTACTAATATTTTTTTTTTACATGCTACAGTGTACAATTTCACATGCTACAGTGTAAATTTGCCCCATAGAACATACCACAGTTTCACTTTGTTCCACTGAACTGCCCATGCAGAAAAAAGCCACATTGTCACTTTCCCCATAGTGCATGTTATTTTTCCCCACAGAACATGCCACAGTCACTTTGTCATTGCATATGCAACAGACACTTTGCCTGTTAAAATATGCCACCGTTTGTCCATTAAATATGCCACAGTCAATGTGCCCATCAATATGCCAGTATTATTTTGCCATTAATATGCCAGTATTATTTTGCCATTAATATGCCACATACATTTTCCCCATTAATATGCCAGTATTATTGTGCCATTCAGATACCAGTAATATTGTACAATTACGATGCCCCAGCCAATTTGCCTATTAAGATACCAGTATTATTGTACCATTAAGATGCCATAATTGTTGTGCCATTCAGATGCCAGTAATATTGTGCCATTCAGATGCCTGTAATATTATGCCAGTAATATTGTGCCCGTCAGATGCCAGTAATATTGTGTCATTCAGATGCCAGTAATATTGTGCCAGTCAGATGCCAGTAATATTGTGCCATTCAGATGCTAGTAATATTGTGCCAGTCAGATGTCAGTAATATTGTGCCATTCAGTAGCCTGTAATATTGTGCAAGTCAGAAACCAGGAATATTGTGCCAGTCAGATACCAGTAATATTGTGCCAGTCAGATAACAGTAATATTTTGCCAGTCAGATGCCTGTAATATTGTGCCAGTCAGAGGCCTGTAATATTGTGCCAGTCAGATGGCAGTAATATTGTGCCATTCAGAGCCCAGTAATATTGTGCCAGTCAGATACCAGTAATATTGTGCCAGTCAGATGCCTGTAATATTGTGCCAGTCAGAGCCCAGTAATATTGTGCCAGTCAGAGCCCAGTAATATTGTGCCAGTCAGATGCCAGTAATATTGGACCATTCAGAGCCCAGTAATATTGTGCCAGTCAGGTACCAGGAATATTGTGTCATTCAGAGCCCAGTAATATTGTGCCATTCAGATGCTAGTAATATTGTGCCAGTCAGATGTCAGTAATATTGTGCCATTCAGTAGCCTGTAATATTGTGCAAGTCAGAAACCAGGAATATTGTGCCAGTCAGATACCAGTAATATTGTGCCAGTCAGATACCAGTAATATTGTGCCAGTCAGATAACAGTAATATTTTGCCAGTCAGATGCCTGTAATATTGTGCCAGTCAGAGGCCTGTAATATTGTGCCAGTCAGATGGCAGTAATATTGTGCCATTCAGAGCCCAGTAATATTGTGCCAGTCAGATACCAGTAATATTGTGCCAGTCAGATGCCTGTAATATTGTGCCAGTCAGAGCCCAGTAATATTGTGCCAGTCAGAGCCCAGTAATATTGTGCCAGTCAGATGCCAGTAATATTGGACCATTCAGAGCCCAGTAATATTGTGCCAGTCAGGTACCAGGAATATTGTGTCATTCAGAGCCCAGTAATATTGTGCCAGTCAGAGCCCAGTAATATTGTGCCACTCAGAGCCCAATAATACTGAGCCAGACAGATGCCAGTAATATTGTGCCACTCAGAGCCCAGGAATATTGTGTCATTCAGAGCCCAGTAATATTGTGCCAGTCAAAGCCCAGTAATATTGTGCCAGTCAGATGCCTGTAATATTGTGCCAGTCAGATGCCAGTAATACTGTGCCACTCAGAGCCCAGTAATATTGTGCCAGTCAGATGCCAGTAATATTGTGCCACTCAGAGCCCAGGAATATTGTGCCATTCAGAGCCCAATAATATTGTGCCAGTCAGATGCCTCTAATATTGTGCCAGATACCTGTAATATTGTGCCAGTCAGATACCAGTAATATTGTGCCAGTCAGATACCAGGAATATTGTGCCAGTCAGATGCCTGTAATATTGTGCCATTCAGAACCCAGTAATATTATGCCATTCAGAGCCCAGTAATATTGTGCCAGTCAGATGCCTGTAATATTGTGCCAGATACCTGTAATATTGTGCCAGTCAGATACCAGTAATATTGTGCCAGAAACCTAGAAAGAGAGAACAGGTGGGTGTGTCCTGATGCCAATGTGTTAAGACGCACATGTGCTGAGCTCCTGACAACTGGGCCGTGAAACTGCACGTTAAGGCTCCTAAGCCGTCTTATATCCCAATTCTTCGATGGGGAAATCATCTATGAAGCTTCCCCACCTCCCTGAGTCGGGAAAACCAGGGAAAAAAACGAAATCTCCCTAACTTACGGACTTTTCTGGTCCCGCTCCCGTCGAGCGAGGTCTCCAAGATGGCTCCGTCTGGGCGGTAATCCCCACTGCTGTTCGCTAGCGATGACTCTGATGAAGAACCAGGGTCTCCATCCCTGACTCAAGTCTCGGCCCCGATGGGCCCGACCAAGGCAGACTTTACGGAACTGGTGGCACTGGTCAAAAATGATTTATCGGTCACAGTAGACCTGATTCGCGCCACCATAAAGGAGGAACTCCATACTATCCGTACAGAGCTAGCGGACCAAGGGCACCGTATTGAGAAAGTGGAGACCGATCAGTCCTCACTTCACACTGTGTTGACTGAACTGGAGTCCCGACTCGCGGAGCAGCAACGCATTACTGCACAATTGGCTCAAAATCTAGCCGATTTGGATAATCGCGGCCGCAGATGTAATCTATGAATATGAGGCCTCCCGGAATCAGAGGGCCCTGAGGACCTAATGTCGATTATTCCGGATCTTTTCAGGTCCAGGATATCTGTCTGGACCGGGTCCATAGGGCCCTGCGCTCTAAAACCTTGGATGTTTCCTACCCACGGGACATTATTTGCTTCGTTAACTGTTACCGGCTTAAGGAGGAAATTTTGCGGGCGGCCCGTAAACAGAGATTTATTACCTACAAGGGAACTAAAGTAATCATCCTATCTGATGTGGCCTGGGCGACATTGCAGGCACGGAAGCTACTGAAACCGATGGCGGATCTAATGAAGGTGCGAGATATCCCCTTCTCTTGGGACTTTCCCCTAAACATCACTGTTCCCCATGGCTCGACAAGGCTGATCCTATGATCTCCTTCTGATCTGCTCCCATTCTGCGAAACTCTGGGCATACAGGTGCCTGACTTACCTGGTTGGGCCTCCTCCGATTGTGATGTCCTGCCGTCCCTCGATTACTAAACCAGCCCTGACTGGCCCGGCCACAGAGTAAGCGACGACCCAGGCCGACACAATCTGACTCCCGTTCGGATGGGGAACGTGCTGTGGATAATTTGCAAGCTCCGTCCACCTCATCTGGACCTTAGCTCCTGGACTAGACCTGGGATCTGCTCTATGTACTTGCTCTTCCTAGGGTGGTCATTGTTGGTTGATTTGGCTGTATTAACAGACTCACCTGGGGCAACATTCCGAGACTCACATGTGGAACTATCGGGTCCGTATCTTTCAGCCCCCGTCCAGGACAGGCTGGTCCCCTGTGTTTGATTTGACTCCTGTTTGATTCGATAGACTGTTTTCTGGTGCTCGTTTCAGCTATTTCACGCCGCCCTTGCTACGGATCCGTAAGATTCTAATTAGCTGGCCGCAGCTTTTCTCATATATTTTCCCTACTGGTTTATATTTCCTTCCCCTGTCTCCCTGATACCCCCTTACATCCCATCCTGGTTTCCCTACACCCCCAGATCCCCCCCCCCCCCCACCAATCAATATATATCGGCGATTAGATTCTACCCCTTTCCCTGACCCTACTTCACCATTTGATTTTTGTCTACTTTGATGTTCAATGTCTATGTACATAGATTTCGGGCCCCACTGCGTATGGGATGCCGTACTACAAACGGTTAAACTATACTTCTAACCCGTCTCGCACTACTACCCTGATGCATAGATTTGGGATCACCACCTCATATACATGATTGTTACCCCATGCTACCCAGGTGACCCATATGTACACTGGGCTCACTGTCCCCCCCTCTCATTCCCCACTGTTCCTAGACCCCCCCCCACTAAATCGATATGCGATTAGAGTCCTCCCTTTCCCCCCCTGATTCCCCCCCATTACTCGTTCTGAATATATGATTCAGGTCCCCCACCCCCCATTCCACTACTACATATGCATTCTGGTGAGACTCGTTTTCCATTGTGAGGTCTTTAACATGGGTTAGGCACTTTACTGTCCGGGTGCTCTTCAGATGTGCTCCGACAGTTCTATGCGCAGTGTACCCTTTTGTATATTTGTATTTTTCTATTTTACTATCATGATGATTATTGTTTATATGTATAGATTTTGAGCTCCACTGTGTATGGAATGCCGTGATACAAAAGACTACCTATATTTCTACCCGTCCTACACTAATTCAATGTATAAATAGGGGATAACTATCTCTTATAAATGATTTCCACCCTACTCTATCCAAGCGACCACCATGTATATTTGGCTCATCACCTCCCCCCCTCCCCGTTTCTCGAGTCCCCCCCATTAATCAATATAGATATGTGATTGAGGTCCTCCCTTCCCTGCCACGTTTCCACCCCATTTATGGATCTAAATATATGACTCAGTCCCCCCATCCCTTATCCCAATACCACATGTACGTACTTATGTGATTCGTCCCTCACTGTGGACTCATGGCCATGCAATATTAATTTTACTGTCCAGGTACTTTTCAGGTGGCTCCCGGCATCTCTATGCACAGTGTACACATTTGTACTAAACTCCATTCCACTCTTTGTTCATTAAACTCAGGTTATAGATGATATTTTGGTCTCTGTTACATACCTGTAGATCATTATACCTGAAACGTTTACGTGGCGTTACACCGCTAGATTTTTGTGGGTTTCGATATGTTTGTGTTTGTGTTTGCAACATCGAGACATACATTTCTTATACACCCGATTGCTCTTATATTGTGTCCAAATGATCCCCGCATCTCCTTGCCTCCCTCCCCCTCTCAAACCCCCCTCACTGTACTTTCGCCTACGCCCCTCCTCCATCTTATCATCCCCATTCTCCCCTTCGTACATATTTTCCCCCCCTCCCAGTCCCTTTTCCTTTCTTGTCCACCCATTTCCTCCCCCCCCCCCACCCCTAACTCCACAATGTGTACCCCCGTAACGTGCTGTTTTGTTAAAATTACGGTTGGGTTTTCTCCCTACCCCAGTGAAACTACTAGGCTCATAGGACACCGAACCTAGTTACTGACCCTTGATATATGAGATCCCATCTCATTAGCCCACACTCCCCACAGCGAATCTGTGCCCCTGTAAATAGGTGTGGGCCACCGCCACATTTGTGGTTTGGATTTAGTCCCTCATTGGGCACTCTCGCCCTTCACGTCCTCTGTATGTATGGTCTTGGTCTTTTCCATCCTGTATTGCTGCTTAAATTGTTTGTACCGGAATTGTTTACATTCTGTCTATGTTGTTTTCTTCTCTTTTCTTTTTGTTCTTTCCTTTCTCTTGAGGGGCCCTCAGGACTGTTTCTTGCATACCACAGATTCCATACCCATTTAGCAAATGGCTAGCATGAGTAATATCTCCGCAGTCTCGATTAACGCTTTATACCAAAAATTCAGTCTAAACAAGGGACTATGCTTCACTCCACCCCGCAGATAGCTGAAATATTCTGTACATATTATCACGACTTATATAATTTGTAGACATGTGCATTCGCTTTCGGACTAATCACTTTTCGTCCGAAAATAGCATTTTCGTCCATTCGTCCGAAAAACGAAAATGCTAAGCTAACGAAAGCCGAATGAACGAATGGTTAATAAACGAAAATCATTCGTTCATTCATCCATTCGTAGTACTATTGCATTCTATAAGCCGAAATAGAGTCAGTTTATAGAATACAATAGCATAGTACACTTACATTCCATAAACCGACATAATGAACGACTTTCGGTTTACGGAATGCATGTAAGTCTATTGGCATTCTATAAACCGAAAGTTCGGTTTATAGAATAGCAATAGGATTACATGTATTCCATAAGCCGAAAGTCTATAAACCGAACTTTCGGTTTATAGACTTTCGGCTTATAGAAAACATGTAGTACTATTGCCTTTCTATGAACCGAACGAGAGCCCCATTCATAAGAATTTCTTATGAATGGGGCTCTCGTTCGGTTTATCGAAAGCCAATAGTATTACACGTTTTCTGTAAAACGAACAAATAAAACGAAACGAAACGAAAATAATGAACAAATTTCGTCTGAAACGAATGCAGTAATGAACGAAATTCGTTTTAGACTAAATAAATAACATTTTCGTCCGAATGGACGAAAACGAAACGAAAATTTTAGTTTTGCACATGTCTAATAATTTGTCTGGTCCCCTAGATGATACTGAGAAAATTGACTTGTCCTCTAGAATACAAAGATACCCAGACGCCCACATGTAGAAGAAAATATCCATTCATGATGCCCTCTTATTAGATTCCCCAATTACACTGGAGGAACTGACCTCCGCAATTAAAGATTCTCCAAAGGTCAAAAGCCATGGCCCTGATGGATTTTTCATATCATACTATAAAACTTTGCTAGACTCATTGGCTCCCCCCCCCTTATTAACGCGTTCAATTCACTACAAAATTCTCATTAGTTCCTTCCACAAGCTCAAGAGGCGCATATAACTGTAATCCCTAAACCTGGTAAAGACCCAGACAATTCTGCCAGTTATCGTCCCATTTTTTTTGTTAAATGTGGATCTTAAACTGTTTGCGAAAATTCTAAGCACTAGGCTTAAAATTCATATTCCCTCACTAATCCACCGTGACCAGGCTGGATTTGTCCCCGGCCGCAGGGTCGTCTTTAACATTGACTGGACCCTGGGCAAACATTTGTATGGGGCCCCTGGACCCCACACCTCATTCCCGGCATGCAATCACACCCTCCACCCTAATACCTCCCTACAAAAGAAAAACACACACACTTGCTTTGTGTGTGTGTGTGTGTGTGTGTGTGTGTGTGTGTGTGTATGTATGTGTATATATATATATATATATTTATTTAAACTGATTTATATGAAATATTATATAAACCAGCCATGTGCTATATATTATGTAAATATATAATTATATAAAACTATATATATATATATATATATATATATATAAAATGTATAGGTGGTTTATATAATATTTAGATTAAATGTGTGTGTGTATATATATGACTTACACAGAAAACCTTACACAGTCAGATAGACACACTTACATACACAGTCAGACACACTAACTCACAGACAAACTAACACACAGACAACCTTACACAGTCAGATAGACACACTTACACACACAGACTTACACAGACAAACTTACACAGTCAGACAGACACACACACACACAGACAACCTTACACAGTCAGATAGACACACTTACACACAGAGACTTACACAATCAGGTAGACACACTTACACACACAGACTTACACAGTCAGATAGACACACTTACACACACAGACTTACACAGTCAGATAGACACACTTACACACACAGACTTACATAGTCAGATAGACACACTTACACACACAGACTTACACAATCAGGTAGACACACTTACACACACAGTCTTACACCGTCAGATAGACACACTTACACACACAGTCAAACTTAAACACACACACTTGTTTGTCCCCCTCCCTGCTCACTTACCTTACATTTGCAGGGAAGGGGCTGTTTCTTCAGTGCGTGGCTCCATGTGTTCTGAGCACCAGTATGTCACGGACATCCGGTGTTCTAACATGCTCTGTGAGGGGGCGGAGACATGGGCATCCGCAGAAATTTTTTCAGGGGGGGCATAATTTTACCGTCATCCTTTCTGCGCCGCGCCTCTTTTTGACAAGTTATCATGAAGTGGAGGAGCTTTGTCATAATCAGTGAACGGTTGATAAACCCTGCACCAGATACAGATCCACAGCACCAGATATAGACCAACCACACTAGATATAACCTCACTGCACCAAATATAAATCCACTGTGCCAGATATAAACCAACCACACTAGATAGAGCCTCACTGCACCAAATATAGATCCACTGTGCCAGATATAGACCCACAACACCAGATATTAACGCACGGTACCAGCTAAAAACCCATGACACAAGATATAAACCACAGCACCAGATACATATCCAGAGCTCTAGCTGAAACTCCACAGCAACAGGTAGAACAACATAGCAAAGATATAACCCCATAGCACCAGATACAAAACTATAGCACACAATATAACCTCTCAGCACCAGACACAACACTATAGCACACAATATAACTCCACAGCACCAGATACAACACTTTAGCACACAATATAACCTCTCAGCACCAGATACAACAATATAGCACACAATATAACCCCATAGCACCAGATACAACACTATAGCACACAATATAACCTCTCAGCACCAGACACAACACTATAGCACACAATATAACCCCACAGCACCAGACACAACACTATAGCACACAATATAACCCCACAGCACCAGACACAACACTATAGCACACAATATAACCCCACAGCACCAGATACAACAATATAGCACACAATATAACCACACAGCACCAGACACAACACTATAGCACACAATATAACCCCACAGCACCAGACACAACACTATAGCACACAATATAACCCAACAGCACCAGACACAACACTATAGCACACAATATAACCCCACAGCACCAGATACAACACTATAGCCCACAATATAACCTCTCGGCACCAGATACAAACCTATAGCACACAATATAACCTCTCAGCACCAGACACAACACAATAACACACAATATAACCCCACAGCAACAGATACAACACTATAGCACACAAAATAACCCCACAGCACCAGATACAACACTATAGCACACAATATAACCCCACAGCACCAGATACACTATAGCACACAAAAAAACCCCACAGCACCAGATACAACACTATACCACACAATATAACCTCACAGCACCAGATACACTATAGCACACAATATAACCCCACAGCACCAGATACAACACTATAGCACACAATATAACCCAACAGCATCAGACACAACACTATAGCACACAATATAACCTCTCAGCACCAGATACAACACCATAGCACACAATATAAACACAAAGCAACAGATACAACACTATAGCACACAATATAACCCCACAGCACCAGATACAACACTATAGCACACAATATAACTCCACAGCACCAGATACAACACTATAGCACACAATATAACCCAACAGCAACAGATACAACACTATAGCACACAATATGAACACAAAGCAACAGATTCCCTAAACACCCAAATTCCTAAATCCATGACATTTCTTTATCTCTTTCCCCCTTTTTTAATATGTTTTATTCCTCCATGTTTGCCATCTCTTTCCCCATCATTTTATGTGTTTTATTCCTCCATGTCAGTGACCTCTTTTCACCTACAGTTTATATTTTTTGCCCCATGTCACAATTTTGTCTGTATTCTGCTCCAATCAATCACCTCTTTTCATCCTCTATTATCTTTTCTGCCCCATGTCATCCCATTTTGTTTGCAATCTGCCTCCATCTATCACATCATTTTATCCTCCATTATCTTTTCTGCCCCATCCACTTGTCACCATGTTGATGTGAGCAGAGCCTGGTCAGAGAAGCTGCTCAGACTGGACAAATGGAGACCTCAGGGAAATGGGAGGGACCTCCTTGGATTTACCCCACTCTGCCATGTACCTTAAAGCTATTATTAGCTCTTCCTACCTGTTACAGAGGCTCAGCTATGGTCTCTGAGTATCTTCCCCTGCAGACTCTGTTCTGTCAGCCATGCTGCCACATGGAGGGGCTATAACTTCATATCCCCGGGCACCCCTGTCATTGGCTCTCCATGCAGCATGACTGACAGCTGCAGAGACCTGCACCAATGTGGATGGGAGACCAGTATTACAGCAAGCAGAGTTGCAGAGAGCAACAGCTTTGGGTGCCACCTCCTACCCCAGCAACTGGTGTGCAGTCCCCTAGGGACAACTAGAGGCTGCACACTGAGTAAAGGGGAATTGCAAAAATCCAGGGGGGCCAAGCGCCCCCCTTGCCCCCCCCCCCTGCGGACGCCCATGGGCGGAGATTTCCCCCCTCACGTGACACACTTACACATACATATACACTTACACAGACGCCCTTACACACACAGTCACCCTTACACACACACAGTTATACACACCCTTACACACAGTCACACTTACACAAAAATACACAAACACTCTTAGACATACACAGTCACACTTACAGATTCACTTACACACACACACACACACACACTCTTAGACAGCCTCACACACTTACATTTTATTTATTTTTACCAGAAAAATACATATGCTTGTGTGACACTAGCAGTCACACTTACACTTATACACACAGTCATACTTACATACACACACATACACACACTGTTATACACACCCTTACACACAGTCACACTTACACAGAAATACACACACTCTTAAACACACAATCACCCTTACACATATACATACACAGACACCCTCACACACAGTCACACTTACATACACGCCCACACTTAGACACACACACTCACACGCTTACATTTTTTTTTTACCGAAAGAAAATAAACATATGCTTTTGTGACACTAACAGTCACACTTACACATACACAGACACCCTTACACACACAGTCACACTTACATCCACACACAGAAATACACACCCACAGTTATACACAGTCACCCTTACACAGAAATTCACACTCTTAAACACACAGTCACCCTTATACATATACATACACCCTTACACATAGTCACACTTACACACATAAATGCATGCCCACACTTACAGACACACTCTTAGCCAGCCTTACACACAGTCACATGCTTAAATTTATTTTATTTTTTTACCCAAAAATAAAAAATAGGCTGCGTGTCCCCCTCCCTGCACATTTACCTTTACTTGCAGGGAGGATAACTTTTCAGCATTCTGCCTCTCATCCCTGCAGAGGCAGAACACTCTCCGATAACTACTTCAGAGTGCCGGATGTCAGCGGACATCCGGCTCTCTGAGTATCCGGAAGTTACACAGCGTGTTTTGTCCCCCCTTCTCTCCCCAATGCCCCCCCCCCAGTGTTCTCTCCTCTGTCCCCCATTGTCTCCCCAGTGTTCTCTCTGTCCCCCATTGTTCTATCTATCTCCCCCTCCCCAGTGTTCTTTCTATCCCCCCTCCCCAGTGTTCTCTCTATCCCCCCTCCCCAGTGTTCTTTCTAACCCCCCTCCCCAGTGTTCTCTTTAACCCCCCTCCCCTCCCCAGTGTTCTCTCTATCCCCCCCTCCCCACCTCAGTGTTCTCTCCTTCCCCACCCCAGTGTTCTGTCCTATGTGAGTGGAGCGCGGGGAGACGCAGGCAGCATGTACTCAATGTGTGTTAAACACACTGAGAGCTCAATCCATGCTGCTCGCGCTCCCCGCGCGTAGTAATGATGCAGAGCATCGTATTTCCGATGCTCTGAACCAACACTACGCGCGGGGAGTGCGAGCAGCATGGATTGAGCTCTCAGTGTGTTTAACACACACTGAGCACATGCTGCCTGCGTCTCCCCGCTGAGGGAGCAGGGGAGAGGAGAGAATGAAGGGGCGCACCTGTACTATGCGATCAGTGCTGATCGCAAAGTACAGGTGCAGTTACGGAGGGGCAGCGGGACCACCAGGTAGCTGCCTTAGGCCCCCCAGGAGTAAGTGGGCCCTGGGCAGCTGCCCCGTTTGCCCCATCATTAAAGACGGCCCTGCCCGGCAGAGAGGCACATGATCACACAACCAAAGTATTAAACCTTATTCACTATGCTAAAATTCATGACACCCCAGCCATGTTGTTATCCACAGATGCGGAGAAGGCCTTTGACAGGGTGAGCTGGCCATTCATGCAAGCGGCACTTGAGCATATTGGTCTAGGGCCGGTAATGCGCAGGTGGATAGGATCCCTCTATCATGTCCCCACTGCCAGGGTACGAGTAAATGGGTCCCTTTCGGGCCAGCTCTCCCTGTCTAATGGCACCAGACAAGACTGCTCCCTCTCCCAACTTTTGTTTATTTTGGTTTTAGAACCTTTGGCGTCGGCCTTACGATCAAACCCAGACATTTCGGGGATGAAGATGGGCCCACATCATCATAAACTGGTAGTGTATGCCGATGACCTCCTGTTATTTGTGACTAACCCAATTGTCTCCCTACCTAATATTCTTGATGAGTTTAAGACGTTCGGGTGTCTTTCCAATTTTAAAATCATTTTTTCTAAATCAGAGGCACTTAATATCTCCCTCCCCAAGACTACGGTTACTGCCCTCAAGAGCTCTTTCCCATTTAAATGGAGTGATAATAAAATCAAATACCTAGGTGTTTTTCTCTCCCCTGATGTGTCACAACTTTATAATATTAACCTCAAACCTTTACTTGCTACCTGTAAAGAGGATCTCGCCCGCTGGTCTGTCAAACGAATCTCATAGTTTGGCAGGGCAGCTGTTGTTAAAATTAATATTCTCCCACGTTTCCTATATGTAATACAGACGCTCCCTGCATATATCCCTAAATCATTTTTTACTTTACTCCGTTCCATGATACGTAAATTTGTCTGGAATAATAAACGTCCACGCTTGAACCAACACCTTCTTACTCGTCCTAAGGGCCTAGGGGGAATGGGACTGCCAAACATTGAAAGATACTATCATGCGATACATTTAGCTAGAATAGTGGACTGGACAAGGCCATCTCATAAATTGTGGGTGTCACTTGAACAGCAGGATTTTTTTGTTCCTATCCCTGTAGTGGCTTGGACCACTGTGGCTCAGATGAAACCTGGCCACTCACCCAACCATCGCCCCAACTCTCCGTATTTGGAAACGTTACATACGTTCAACATCTTTAGTCAACTCCCCGTCTTTATTACTAGCCCTGATAGGTAACAATCTATTTCCCCCAGGCCACGATTATGGTTTTTTAAGAGATATATTTCAGTCTGATGTCCGCTACCCGAGATTGGGACATGTTGTAGAGGGAGTTGCGATCAGACCCCTAAACACACTTACTTCAGTTTCCCACCGACCCCTGGGATACATAGTAACATAGTGACATTTATGACATTTATGACATTGCCTCACTGAACCTGCTGTGGCATACTCATGCTACTCTGGACAAGTTCCTCCTTTTTACTCAAGGATGTGATTTCAATATTTGTTTACGACTGTTTTTTGTAGCCCTTGATTGGGGGATATATGTATACATGATGTATCATTTGACCTTTGTATTTGACCATGCAACACTAGCGGTTTACTTTGTTTTCTTCTCATGGATGTATATGTCATTATGCCATTTTATATGTCATTAAATACGCAATATAAAAGTATTATATAAAAAAAAAAAGAAAGAGAGAACAACTTAGAAAAAGAGAGTTTTTGCCTTCTTTTGGATCAAAAAGCTGGAATGATAGGTAGAAGGGTTGAACTTGATGGACTTGTGTCTTTTTTCAACATAAATTACTATGTTACATGTCTATTTCTCAGAGTGAAATGGTGTACTCTCCTGCATTTGACACACTTATATAACAATATATATATATATAAATAAATAACAAATATACCAAGAAATACCAATCCTCAGGGAATTTAACCCATAAAATGTGAAGGGATATAATCAAAGGAAGAAAAACATATAATAGGAACGGTAACAAAGGCCCACTCACGATATTCAGAGTAGATCCTGCTAAGTATTATACACTCAGCAATATCCATGTTACCCATGTGTATAATGTGTTGTCATGGGAACAAGACACCAAACAAATGCAAAAATCGACAAAAAAAGATACAAAGAGAAAAACTACAGTATTAAGACAATCCATATTTAAATAACATTATATGGCCAAATAATAAATGTCGAAATAATATACCATATCATGTTCATATTCTAAAAATAAAATAAATATTTTAAAAATCACCACCACTAAAAGCACTACTTAAAGGTGAGGGTTCCCTAAACCCCATCTGGTGAAAATTTAAGAGGCTGGATTTATTAAAGCAAAAAGTAGCTGACAATGATGACAATCTTTAAAATGACTATAAACTTACAACCCAACCCCAATCCCCTATTCCATATAGACTTGGCTTTGACAAAACTAAAAAAAAAACAATACAAATTTAGCATTTAATGTATTGCTGGCAGTGAAGCTATGTATAGCAAGGAATTGGAAAAAGACAGAAGCATCCAGGTGGGACAAAGTCTTTAAACAAATAAGCTATCAATATGATATGGATATATATATATATATATATATATATATATATATATATACATACAGTCAGGTCCATAAATATTGGGACATCGACACAATTCTAATCTTTTTGGCTCTATACACCAACACAATGGGTTTGAAATGAAACAAACAAGATGTGCTTTAACTGCAGACTTTCAGCTTTAATTTGAGGGTATTTACATCCAAATCAGGTGAACGGTGTAGGAATTACAACAGTTTGTATATGTGCCTCCCACTTTTTAAGGGACCAAAAGTAATGGGACAGAATAAGTCATAAATCAAACTTTCACTTTTTAATACATGGTTGCAAATCCTTTTCAGTCAATTACAGCCTGAAGTCTGGAACGCATAGACATCACCAGAGGCTGGGTTTCATCCCTGGTGATGCTCTGCCAGGCCTCTACTGCAACTATCTTCAGTTCCTGCTTGTTCTTGGGGCATTTTCCCTTCTTTTTTATCTTCATCAAGTGAAATGCATGCTCAATCGGATTCAGGTCAGGTGATTGACTTGGCCATTGCATAACATTCCACTTCTTTCCCTTAAAAAACTCTTTGGTTGCTTTTGCAGTATGCTTTGGGTCATTGTCCATCTGCACTGTGAAGCGCCGTCCAATGAGTTCTGAAGCATTTGGCTGAATATGAGCAGATAATATTGCTGAAACACTTCAGAATTCATCCTGCTGCTTTGGTCAGCAGTCACATCATCAATAAATACAAGAGAACCAGTTCCATTGGCAGCCATACATGCCCACGCCATGACACTACCACCACCATGCTTCACTGATGAGGTGGTATGCTTTGGATCATGAGCAGTTCATTTCCTTCTCCATACTCTTCTCTTCACATCACTCTGGTACAAGTTGATCTTGGTCTCATCTGTCCATAGGATGTTGTTCCAGAACTGTGAAGGCTTTTTTAGATGTTGTTTGGAAAACTCTAATCTGGCCTTCCTGTTTTTGAGGCTCACCAATGGTGTACATCTTGTGGTGAACCCTCTGTATTCACTCTGGTGAAGTCTTCTCTTGATTGTTGACTTTGACACACATACACCTACCTCCTGGAGAGTGTTCTTAATCTGGCCAACTTTTGTGAAGGGTGTTTTCTTCACCAGGGAAAGAATTCTTCGGTCATCCACCACAGTTGTTTTCCGTGGTCTTCCGGGTCTTTTGGTGTTGCTGTGCTCACCGGTGCGTTCTTGCTTTTTAAGGATGTTCCAAACAATTGATTTGGCCACACCTAATGTTTTTTCTATTTCTCTGATGGGTTTGTTTTGTTTTTTCAGCCTAATGATGGCTTGCTTCACTGATAGTTACAGCTCTTTGGATCTCATATTGAGAGTTGACAGCAACAGATTCCAAATGCAAATAGCACACTTGAAATGAACGCTGGACCTTTTATCTGCTCCTTGTAAATGGGATAATGAGGGAATAACACACACCTTGCCATGGAACAGCTGAGCAGCCAATTGTCCCATTACTTTTGGTCCCTTGAAAAGTGGGAGGCACATATACAAACTGTTGTAATTCCTACACCGTTCACCTGATTTGGATGTAAATACCCTCAAATTAAAGCTGAAAGTCTGCAGTCAAAGCACATCTTGTTTGTTTCATTTCAAACCCATCGTGTTGGTGTATAGAGCCAAAAAGATTAGAATTGTGTCGATGTCCCAATATTTATGGACCTGACTGTATGTTCGATTTTATAGGAAAATAGTAAGATATAGAGAAATTTGTCTGGATTGGCAAAATTATTATTTACAGAGGTGACTATTTTCTATTTTGGTTATGAATGTAATTTTATCAGTATTCATAAATCTTTCTCCTTTGTATGTCTTCTTTTCAGAAACATAAATAAATGATGAAATCTAAAAAAAAAAACGTATCTTCCTTGTAGACTCATCAGCCATATTCAGTTGTATACGAGTGCTTTCTCTGTAAAGCAGGATCTTATCACTTGGCACAGAAAATGTACTATAGAGCATTCAGTAATCTCTCTTGCTAATTAAATGAAAACATGCAGGTAACTGAGAATAAAATACTACAGTTATAACTGTTACAAGAGAGACTTCATGTAATTTGAATTAATAATTTATTGAGTATTTTTAAATATAGTAACAGTGTAAACATGCATTATTGCATTGTACTGAACATTTGGCTAACACCAGATGGATTAGCATGCCGTTTTTATTCTTTAAAAAGAGATAAAGAGTCCAATTTTGATATCTTTGAGTCCCTCATTGAAATTAGGCATACAAATAAAAATTGATTCTAGAGCAAGTCAACATGGAAACCAATGGATCGTGTCAGCAGACAAATTATGATCTAGAATCGCTATTTTTACATATGATCTTTGTATTCATATCAAAATGAAAACATATTTATCAAGAAAAAATAGGTGGTATTTCAAGTGCTAAAAGAGTAGCAGTAACCATGGAAACCGATGGAAAGTTATGGCAAAAATACCACCTGTTTTGCCTTGATAAACTTGGCCCCTAATGTATGAATATAGTACAGTGC
This sequence comes from Pelodytes ibericus, assembly GCA_036172795.1. NCBI lineage: Eukaryota > Metazoa > Chordata > Amphibia > Anura > Pelodytidae > Pelodytes > Pelodytes ibericus. The sequence continues at coordinate 54,256,358 of CM069858.1, read as the reverse complement.
ATGTGTCTCCATCCTTTAAATAGTGGAATTATAAGTGTAGTATATGCATCTACAATTTCAGTGTAGAGATTTAAGCAGAACATTTGTTAGCTATACAGTCATGGGAAAGAAAGTACACCCTCTTTGAATTCTATGTAGTGTTGAGCAAACCCGAATCGCACTGTTCGGGTTCGTACCGAACAATACGGTGTTCGGACCCCAAACCCGAACACTCCACTGTATGTTCATGTTGGAGTTCGGGGTTCGGCTATAAACCGAAAGAGAATACCCTGCACTCCAACCCTCTCTCAAATGGATAATTCTGTTGATCCTCCTGGCAGCCATGCTTTAGATTTAGATTTATGTTCTTCCAAAGCTAAAATCAAAGATTCCATCTAGATGCTATTTTATGGCTCAGCTGTATTTTTAATTTGTATGAATTTTAAATATATTTGAATTTGAAGTTATTTCCCTATCCATATTTGTTTGCAGGGCACTTGTCCTACTCTTACCCACATTTTAATTCCTTTTGCAGCCCTCTAGCCCTTTCCAGGACTTTTTTAGAGGCATTATAGTGCCCAAAAGTCAAGTTCGACCCCCTAAACTTTGGATATTCCTTTCGGAAAAAAACTAAAAGCCTGAATATAAGACTACGCTATAGGAAACAAGTTTAACTTGTATATATTCACATTTAAATTACTTTTTCATATTTAATTTAAAAAATGATGATATAAAAAAATGCATTTCTTGTTTTTATTTCCTTTTATGTGCCCAATGCTCCCTCCCCCTTCAATGCTGCCTCTCCCCCCCCAATGTTGTCTCTCTCCCTCTCTCCCCCTCCCTCCCTCCCCCCAACATTGTCTGTCTCTCTCTCCTCCTACCTCCCTCCCCCAACGTTGTCTGTTTACAATATATTGCAAACTCTATATACAGCACACTTTGGGGTGTGAGGATGTATAACAGAGGTGCAGATAAGTGTTGGAAAAGTAAAAAAAAAATGCTGCAATTTTGATTATACAGAAATTGTATATTTTTATACATCTCAACACTTTTTGTGCCTGGAATTGCTCTACTACCACCCTAAATTAGTTGAAATGGGTTTCAATAAATCGTGCAAAGACCACTGAAGCAACCAGGAAGTCTGGGCCCTGAGTAGGTACTGCAAGCTCTGCTGGGAGCTAGCATTATGCATTGGCGCACACATTATGCCATTTTAAGGCAGTATTTCTGTGTGCGCCTCTTTTATAAATGGACCTCACTAAGTTTTATTTACTAAGCACTGCATTTTGGTGAATTAAGTTGCAAACATTAGCACTTTTCTAATTTGGTATATAGGCCTAATTAATTTTTAATTTGTGTTTTATATATATATATGTTTTAAAATATTAAATATAATAAACATATTATTTAAACACAATAAGTAAAGCTATTGTCATAGCTCACGGACGTGACACCAACTGCTTCCATGCTGTGTGTTCCCCATGCTTAAGTCTAACAGATTTCAGGCACTTTGTTTTTTTTATTGTTTTTATTTCATTTTATCTTTTTTTATACAATATATAAAAACATTAGATAGTTGAATCAATTCACATCTAATTCGTTTATGAACACTTAAGACTTACTAATACAAACAAATACTAACAACATTAAATAAGTGGGAGTCAGACAATAATAATAATCCAAAAACACGGACCTTCATATATTCCTACAAATATATATTTTGGATTACAGGGCTGTTATCTGTTCTAAATTCTCAGATAATATATCCCAGATCTCTATTTTTACTATCCCTAATCTTTTTTGTATTGTGATACTTCTCTCCAGTTTGATACATTGTTTGGGTGTTTATTTCTAGTGGGATTTTTCAATTTTTTTGCAATTTCTGGCTATTAAAAGTTGTGTTGCTTTTAGTATATGAGTTATTGGATATCACCCCTTTGGCATATTTGGCCAGGTATAATAGTATAATAGTATAATAGTAATATTCTTTCAGGAGAGAGAATTATTGGAATCCAAATAATATTTCCAATTAAGTTGCTTATAACGCTCTATTGTTCATTTATACCATGGGAGCCTCCACCATATATGCAAAAAGTAACCATTTATATTACTACATCTCCTGCAATTATGAGTTACTGAACTGTACTTCTTGACTGCAGCACTAAAGAAGGTGGAGTTGTGTGTCTCACAGCTAATACAAAAGGTATTAATTTGCTTGATCTTAAAGACAAACTTTTTCCTTTAAGGACTTAGAACATTCAATGATTCACAAGCACAGTAAAAGCAGCTCTTTCATTTTATCTCTTTCAGATGTCAATTTGCCTTCCTATGTCACATTTTAATTTTTGGAATGATGGATAAAGAGAAAAATCTAATACAGTAAATACTGATTCAATAGAAAAGTTATTTGTCATTTTGCAAACTTGTAAAACAAGAAGTATATAAAATCTTCTTCAGCTATTTCACAGTGCCTAGTGGTTGTGCTAATTTACATTACCTAATTCCCCAAACAAAAAAAGTGTTGTCATTTGAAATATGTGGCTTAAAGCACAGTCATGTATCACTTTAAAACGGTTTGATCTTATGTTAATTATTTTTTAAATTAAATTGTATTGCATATTTTTAATATATTTGTTTATCCTATTGTTATTTGTCAGTTTTACTGTCATTTTCCCACTAAAATGCTAGGAACATCACATTCATCAGAATAAATCGGATTGATGGCTTTAGTTAATAAAATTAAGGGGGTCAAGTACTAAACAAGTGGAGTGGGAAAAAAAGCAGGTAAATAATTTGTGACTATTTTTAACATTCTGCGCTTTTCCCCCCTGAATTGTCCATTTATTTTTATTTAGCATGCATTTTTGTGGTTGTGCTAATAAATGGCGATTTTATTTGCACATGCTAGAGAGCTTTGCGAATATTTTGTGAAAAATAATTCTTATTTGCGTGTGAAAATTAAACCAGCTTTTAGCAAGTGCTATGAAAAGAGTAGAAAAAATATTCTCAAAATTGCCTGTTTTTATTCTCAAATGTACAATTTGAGTGTTAAATGTTTAGTACATTGCAACAGCATCAAAGTTTTGCACATAAAATATATTTACATATTTTTAGTACATGCCCATCTAAATAACTAAAAACAGAAGCATCTCCATATTGAATGGCATCTTGGTTATATGAAAAAAAAACTTCTTAGGAATATTGTTTTAAATGATTCCCTTAAATACATTTCCAGGTTATTGAGGTTGACTCACAATATCCTTCTCTATGAATGTCTTTTTCTTACTATCATTACTTCTGACCTTTCTATCGGTACAAATGTTCAAATATACACTCTTCATGATTTTTTAAATTGAGGTTAAATAGAAATTCATGTTCAGACTAGTGCACCTTGTAACTTTTAATGCATCAGATACGTAACTTAGTTCTGAGACAAAACTCTTGAAATTTAACAAAAATTGTTCATTCTGTTTTTCTGTAAATGTGCTTGTACAAATGGTCTACTACTAGGTTCCTAAGCCATAGTAAAACAAATTAATCCAGTGCACCTAGCAGTGCAAAGTGGTAAGGAAAGATGCTTTAAGTGACATCTAAATGATTCTTATTAACATTTTTACAAGGCAGTGTTATTTGAAGTGTTCCGAATCACTTGCACAGTTATATGATATTAAATATTTAAATGAAACTTTCTAGATTTAGCCTTCATTTGATTTTACAGCATGTAACTTCCCAACTGTTCTCTGATTAATAGGAAGATTACTGGGAGAGAACATCTTTAGTATGTAGAATACCAGCATTGCTTTTATGAGCTTATATCATTAATAGATCTAGATGTTTTTTTTTTTAAAATACTTATGCATCAAATAAATGGAAATTAAGATGTATTATCACATAAAACAGCTTTGTTTATTGTAATGTTAAAAGGTATATGTTTATTAAATGTTTATTCTAATGTATCTGGTTACTTGTCAGTAGGCAAAAGCAATGCTGCATTAAACTTTAACTTTTTACCCTGTGAAAAGGCTTTCCACATTTTCCACACAATACAATGATCAAAAATGACATTACATTACATTACCATTTATTTGTATAGTACCAACAGTTAACGCAGCGCTTGGTAAAGAGCATAAAAAGGGAGTTACAAACAAAATTAGACAAACATTTTCAGACTAAAACATGAAGTAGAGGATCCTTCTCGCAAGCTTACATTCTAGAGGTGATGGGGAACATGTGATACATAAGGCCTCCATACAGTGGCGGATCCAGGGGGAGGCAATGGGGCAATTGCCCCCCCCCCCCCCCCCCCCGAGAAGAGAGAAAAAAAAAAACTGTAAAAAAATAAAAAACACGCTTGCAGGCAGAGACGGAGGTGAGAAGGGATCTGAAGATTCCCCTCACCTTCTCTGTCTGCCTGCCATGCTGCACGGGGAGCCGAACAGGCAGCACAGAGAAAGCTCCGTGCTGCCTGTTCGGCTCCCCGTGCAGTCTGACACGGAAGTGCCGACAGGTCACGTGACCGGCGCTCTGACGTCATACGCGCGCCGGGTCACGTGACATATCGGCACAACCACCTGTGAGACGAACAGGCAGCATGGAGAAGACCATGCTGCCTGCCACTAGCCACCAGTGAAAGGTAAGTGCTGGGGAGGTGGGGAGACAAGGTAACACTGACATATTATTGGGCAAATTAGCTGGGGAATATTAATGGCAACTAACACTGGCATATTATTGTGCAAATTGGCAGGGGACATTAAATGGCAAATAACTGGCATATTACTGGGCAAATTGGCAGGGGCATATAAAATGGCAAATAACTGGCATATTACTGGGCATATTGGCTGGGGCATATAAAATGGCAAATAACTGGCATATTACTGGGCAAATTGGCTGGGGCATATAAAATGGCAAATAACTGGCATATTACTGGGCATATTGGCTGGGGCATATAAAATGGCAAATAACTGGCATATTATTGGGCATATTGGCTGGGGCATATAAAATGGCAAATAACTGGCATATTACTGGGCAAATTGGCTGGGGCATATAAAATGGCAAATAACTGGCATAATACTGGGCAAATTGGCTGGTGCATATAAAATGGCAAATAACTGGCATATTACTGGGCATATTGGCTGGGGCATATAAAATGGCAAATAACTGGCATATTACTGGGCAAATTGGCTGGGGATATTAAATGGCAAATAACTGGCATATTACTGGGCATATTGGCTGGGGCATATAAAATAACAAATAACTGGCATATTACTGGGCAAATTGGCTGGGGATATTAAATGGCAAATAACTGGCATATTACTGGGCAAATTGGCTGGGGCATATAAAATGGCAAATAACACTGGCATATTACTGGGAAAATTGGCAGGGTCATATTAAATGACAAATAACATTGGCATATTATTGGGAAAATTGGCAGGGGCATATTAAATGGCAAATAACATTGGCATATTACTGGGCAAATTGGCTTGGGCATATTAAATGGCAAATAACATTGGCATATTATTGGGAAAATTGGCAGGGGCATATTAAATGGCAAATAACACTGGAATATTATTGGGAAAATTGGTAGGGGCATATTAAATGGCAAATAACACTGGAATATTATTGGGCAAATTGGCTGGGGCATATTAAATGGCAACTAACACTGGCATATTATTGGGCAAATTGGCTGAGAGAGCCATGCATGGGAAGGGAGAAGAGAGAAACATAAATGGGATGGTAAAGGAGAGACAGACAGACATGGGTTCGCAGAGGAGAGACAGACAAATATGGGATGGCAGAGGAGAGACAGACAAACATGGGATGGCAGAGGAGAGACAGACAGATATGGGATGGCAGTGGAGAGACAGACAGATATGGGAAGGGGAGAGGAGACAAACAGACATGGGAAGGGAGAGGAGAGAGACATAAATAGGAAGGGAGAAGAGAGAGACATAAATGGGATGGTAGAGGAGAGACAGACAGACATGGGATGAGAGAGGAGAGACAGAGATGGGAAATGAGAGAAGAGACAGACAGACATGGGAATGAAGAGGATACATAGACGGACATGGGAAGGAAGAGGAGAGAAACGGGCATGGAAGGAAGAGAGACAGAGGGACACGGGGAGTGAGAGGAATGCGACAGACATGGGAAGGGAGACGAGCGTGACAGAAGGACATGAGAGAGAGGAAAAGACAGACGGACACGGGAGAGAGGATAAGACAGACGGACATGGGAGAGAGGATAAGACAGACGGACATGGGAGAGAGGATAAGACAGACGGACATGGGAGAGAGGAAAAGACAGACGGACATGTGCCCCTCCCGAGATCAGACTCTGGATCCGCCCCTGCCTCCATATCATGACAATATGTATTCTAAGATGCAGGAGATTGAATTAAGCTGGGTTAGCTATCCAAGGTTGAAGTACGAAAATATTTTTTTTTAAATGTTAGGTGTCCAATATTAGAACTAGGTTCTACTCTCTAAGCATTTGGGATCTGAACCACTTTTGTGTGGGACCAGTCTGATATGTTGTGGAAATTTTCCTTTTGTAACAAGACTCTACCATCTGCGTTACTACTACTTGGGGCAGTGCAAAATCACAAAACCAAGGAATTATGCAACAAAACTGGGTCCTGAATACAGAGAGCACGTTATACAAAACTGTATTCAGATAAAAAAGACACAAAAGCTGAATGTTATTTTCTTGACAAGAGGCCAAAGAATACTACCAAAATCAGTTCTCTACATAGTGGTTTTATTTCATCCATCAAAGGTGGACAAAAAATAAAAAGGGAACAATTAAACAAAAACGACATACAGATAAGTATACCATAAAAACATCAAGGAGAAGTCAGCATACTAATTGTAGCCTGCTTTCTATAATGCAAGCACTCTTGTTTTTACAATGCATGTACCCTGATCTTGATTTTTTTAAAATCTGGCATTAGATGTAAATGGAGACAGCAAGGAAGTGATTAGCATACGAAGGAAACAGTAGTATGCAGAAAGCAGTTAATATGCCGAAAATGACAATACTATGTAATAAAAACACTTAATCTGCGTTTGTCTCTTTTTCCCTTTTCACTCGGTGGGCGGAGCTTTTTTCGACGTCTTGCCGAACTGACAGAGGAGAGGTGGATAGACACAAACGGACGCATTTTTTGACTACGGACATTCGACTAACCTAGTGGAATGAGCATTCAAACAGAGGACTGTTTTTGCCATCAGCGGACGGTCTTTGTGTCTTCATCACAACCTGACTTTTCGACTGCATAACTGTATGTCACAGTGTATGCCTGCGTATTTTGTTAGTGTTTCTTATGTAGTGCACTGTTTTTGAAAGGAGCATGTAAAATGTTAATATTTCCTAAACATTTAGATAACAGTGAAACAAATGGAAAGAACAAAAGTAAATCAGGTGTTGCTTTGTGAGTTCACTACAGCCTGTAATGTGTGACATAGAGTGATTAAAAAGTGATTAAAAGTCAAACACACTCCAACTATCAGATCATAATCAAAACAGAATCGCTAAGGTCCTCTTTGGACATCATAGAATCAATAATTACATGTAAAAATGTGTCAGGGACTTTACCGGGTCAGGTAGGAGTTTTAGCGCAGGGATAGTGGAGGTTTCTGGTTGCATGTTATTTATTGTGCAGAGTGAGAACAGACAAAGAAACAAAGAGCTAGGGATTGGAATAAAGACTGAAGGAGAGACAAAAGGGGACTTTAGCAAAGAACTGCAGAACAGGAAAAGGGTTTGAGTAGGAACTGCAGTTTAAACAAAAAGCTATAGAACAGACTATAGACAAAGCAGAAATAGAGGTAAAGAGAGATACAGAAGAGGTGAGGCCTGAGGTAAGGGTGAGGCCTGAGGTAAGTAGCTAAAACAGGAACACCCGAGAGAAATCTTGCTCTAGTCAGAGGGTCTCAGGAGATGCTGAAAATCATCCACTGAGCTGGTTGTGCTGTCCAGGTTCAGATTCACAGTTCCTGGACAGGGTCACAAATTAAATGAGCTGTATGCAGCGGATCAGGAACAGAAGCAGCAGCTCTCCCCAGTCAGGCATCCAACTTCAATGCAAAAGCACTGTTTGCAAGAAACTGCAGATATTTAACATGGGTGTGTGCAAAAGGTATGAGCCCACCTGACACCAAACAGAGGGGAAGAAATACAAGCAAAGTAAGGTAGGGAGGCCTCTAGAGGAGGCAGGACGTATATAAACACATAAATGATGACTTTTAAATGCCAGAAGGTCAGTATAGAAGCCTGCTCTCTAGGGTGTTCCACCTGCTTAGACTTCACAACCTCTCTCAGGTGTTCCTGTTTACCTACTTACCTCAGGCCTCATCCTTACCTCAGACCTCACCATTTCCTCAGGCTTCAACCCTTACTTCAGGCCTGGCCCCTTATGTATCTCTCTTTACCCAAATCTCTGCTTTGTCTGTTCTATAGCTCTTTGTTTATACTGTAGTTCATATTAAAACCCTTTTCCTATTCTGCAGTTCTTTGCTAAAGTTCCCTTTTGTCTCTCCTTCAGTCTTTATTCCAATACCTATCTCTTTGTTTCTTTATCTGTTCTCAACCTGCACAATAAATAAAATGCAACCAGACATCTCCACTATCCCTGCACTGAAACTCCTACATGACCTGGTAAGGCCCTGACAATATGTTGAAATTGACTTCATATACAAACAGATAAGCATATTGGGATATCATTTACATGGGCCATATCATTATCAGTACACATAAGGGCAACCTTTTAGCACACACCTAAAGCTTCCTGCAAATCTTGATATTTCTATTTTTTAGTCCATTACCTGTACATTTAACACATCCCCGATTCCTTCTGACCTATTTCAGAATGTCTCAGTAGGCAGCTGTACCTTTCTCCAGCATTCTAAAAAGAATTGTGCTGAATTTAAAAATTAATGTACTCTGTCAGAGAGAGATGAGGGATCTGTTTAAGTTTTAATGTTTATCATATTACAGCAGGTTATTGCCATTACTGTAAATAAAGACATCTCCAATAAAGAATTACAAAAAATGGGTCATAATTCTCTCATTTGGGATTTCCTGTTACATTATTAAATTCTGGCTTGCCATCACAGCAAACAGAGTAAAGTGACTGGGGCATGTGTAATTCACCTAATATAATCACAGTGCTATAGCACAGCCAGGAGGATGACTATGAAGATATAGCTGCAATGTACTTGTGTTATAATTTGGAGTAATTTTCAGAAAAGGCTTCAATTATTTGTCACACTTTATTCTTTATGTTTAATAATAATGCAGACTATTCTGGATTTTTCCTTATAAAACTGGTACAAAATACAATAAAACCATTTTTTTCAGTACTGTTTAGCTTTTTTGACCCTCTTCTCGCATTCCAAACAACTTTAATGAAATATAAGAATCACTAATACATTCAAATGAGTTTCTGCAAGGCAATGACATCACATGTTTTTTCCTTATTGAAGAGACAGTCTGTTTAATAATAAAGTAAGATCACAGAGAGATGATTGCAATGGTCAAATATGCTGTAACCTTGACAACAAAGTATCTAAGTAACCAGCACATCCTTATTGCCCTGCAATTTAAAACCTATCAGGCCAGTTAATTTTGGAATCAGAAAAAAAATTCACTTGTAGGTCTGGTGTGTGTGTGTGATAGGCACAACGTTTAGATAACTAGCTAAAAAAGGATTTATTAACTTTTCATCTTGTATTTGGATATATTGGTTGGCATGAATCAAAAAACAACAACAATTAAATGAATAAAACAGCCCAATGTGCAGACAACATCCAGATACAGGATGCAGGCTTAAAATAAAACTTTACATTTATTATCTCATAGTGAAATTGATAGGAAGCCAAAATCCAAGTCAGAAACAGTCTGACACATTGTGTCTGCTACACTGACTTAATAGTATGTATTTTAAAAAAAAGTATATTTATTACGTGCAAAACAATTTTAGTTTTTTACTTCTATCTGCAATCTACCAATCGAATTGGCAAATAAATATTAACAAAATGCAAATAAAAATGGACTAATAAATGCAAGCATATGTGAGATTAATTTTTCTACCCTTCTTTGTGTGTAATTTTCACACGCAAAATAAGAATCATTTGTCAAAAAACATTTGTAAACATCGTTTTCATGTGCTCAAAAATAATCACAGTAAATCTGCACAACCAGAAAAATGCACACTAATTAAAAATAAATGACAGATCAGGAAAATGGAGAATTCTTTCACAAGTTGCAACATACTGACGTGTTACCAATTTTATTTTCACTGTGCTAGTTTAGTACATTACAGCAAAAGGGAAAATATACTTTGGTGCTTAGTCCATACTAGTGGAAATTAATGGTCACATATAACAGTGAACAAACGTGATGAAAATATGTAAAATGGTTAGTGCGCTTGGTGACCCCCACCTATTAAACTGCAATAAATAAGAATCTTCTCAACCTGCAATTAATTTAAAGGAAATTGTTTATCTTCATTATTAGACATGCAAAGGTGTTTGCTAAATATCATGGTCACCTCAGCGTTTAAGGTGTGCATATAGGGACAATAAATGGGATCTAAACTAAACTGTGAATTGACAACACAATTGTAGAAATTAGATTAAAACAGCAAAGTTTGTGCAGATGTGTGCAAAGAAACACTGCTTTGTGAATAAACCATATATTTGTTTGTGTAATAGATAAATAGATAGATAGATCAATAGATAGATATAGATAGATAGATAGATAGATAGATAGATAGATAGATAGATAGAATATGTTAGAAAAAATATGTTATATTGATTTGTTAGATATATAGACAGCTAGACTAGATAGATATAATGCAAATCCACTAAATGTCGATACACAATGTTTTTGCATTACACATTTGAATGTATTAACTTAGTAGATGACAGATCTATAAATCATGTTACTTAAATTACACAAATAGGACATTTTGTAGCTAGACAGGAAGCATCCTGATACACAAGTTAAAAGAGAAAACCCATTATAGGATACAAATGGGAAATAAAGTCATTACCCCGCAGTTGGAACAGAAAAGTACCAATTCAAATGGCTTCCAGAAAAGGATATAAAAGCTTGATTATTAGATAAATGCAGTGGCCAACACACATCCTGAAGCTTATGCTGTAACTCACATGGGTTTTATTAAGACAAACACTTGTACACATAGTCTCTCAGCATACTGAACATTTACATTGTGTGTTATGGGTAAAGTACTTACAGATTAGTTCATTCTATGGTAGTTGTACGGGGCTGTTTTTAATGTTGGTTGGACCCTGGGCAAAATTGGCTTAGGCCTCCCAAACTCCAGCCCCCCCCCCCCCATAAAAAAAACACACTATTAGTGCCTACAATAAAGACATTTTGTACTTTTATTGCAATGTATAAAGTGTGTATAATAAGTATATATATGGATCAAAATGTATATATGGCTGCAAAATGTATATCTTCTTATTATGCAACATTACAACAAAAGTATACATGGATATTAGAGATACATATTGTAGGCAGCAATTAACATTAACATGCAGCTATGTTACAGTAATGATAAATGGCACTGTTATTACACAGGGCAAATACTATAGAGTAGGGCAGGGCAAAGTAAAGAAGCAAAGTCTGCAAGGTGATGACGGGCCACATTCATCTATTGTACAATTATAAAACAATAAATATATATTTAAACACATATCACATGCCTGTACATATCTCTCTCTTCTCATATGCATGATTTAATATTACATGCAACCATTTTTTTTTTTTTTACATTATATTCATCTATTTTTATATGTAATAAAAATGTTATTGAAAAATTGCATTTCTTGCACCCACATTGCACCTAAAGGACTTAACACAGCACCTACAGTCAGGGCCGCCATCAGAAATTTCACAGCCCCTGACTGTAGTTGAGGTATCCTCTAATAAAGTGTTATAGTCTGATGTTATATACAGCTTTGCTGCGATATACCTGCCATCTCCAGAACTTATCCTTGGGGGTCTACATAACATCTGTATACATATTGAGATGTATTCTTTAAATCTCGCTATTTTAATCTCACAACCTCTATGGGTGACAAAATTACATTTTTCTACAGTAGTATGGCACTGTGGAAAGTGGGGAATACATTGCATTGTATAAAGAGGGGTATGACAATGAAACGTATATGTGTTGAACTTTCCACAGTGCCTGTCTCTTACTTTACACACATGCCATATGTATGTCCCAACTTTATACAGTGATATTATCTTCTCAATTTCCACAGTGAACTACATTGCACTGAGCTTTACATTTAATTTTAAGTATTGAGCTTGCAGCAAATCTCACAGACATGGGATGATTCTCACTGTTAGTAGCATATAAACATTTCATCTAACAGCTAATATTATTGTGCAAGATATGTTACATTTATAACTGCAAGACAAAATTTAATTTTCAGTGAATGTTTTAAACAAATGTGTTTAAAAATGAATAGCTAGGGACCTAAAAATACTGAGGCAAAAAAAATATATCAGAGAAAGTCATCTTGAAAGTGTGGCCAAAGATCACTTGGTATTTTCCACCAACACAGAGGTCGGTTCAAGGACATTTTCTGCCTTTGCCTTTGTCTCTTCACCAGTGGTCTTTACAAGCCTGTCCCTACCCCTAGTCTAATTTCCCACTTCCCATCCTGGTAGCTTTTTCCATTTCCATTTTTTTCAATATACTGGTTCACTTAGATACAATTTATTATCTCTCTTGTGTATTTTCTTGTGTAGTTTATTCTGTAGAATTTTTGTGTTCGTTTTTACATTTTTTTACTTCCTTTTTACAGTTTATCTAATTATAATTTTCTCCCTCTTTTGGGCTGGTAGCATATTTTTTGGACAATACAGTCCGACAAAACCAGTGATGTCTTCTCTTGAGTGCAACTGGAGAGATTCTTTAACCACATGTAGATGCTGTAAACTATGGTATGGATTGACGATTAAGAAGAGTTTACAAAAGGACAAGATCCACAGCTGCTCTCCAACTATTATTAACTTGATGTGCACTAAACTGGTTTATGTTGCATAACTCTAATTTTGGGGCAATGTGTGAAGATTGTTTTTCCTCTGTGTATGTCCGCACTCACCTACTGTATTATTTTTGGGTATATGCATCAATAGTAAACCCACATCAATACTGCACATACTAGCACCTGTTTTTTTTACTTACGTTATTATTAATTAGCTTCTTCATATTAATATCCGTTGAGGTGATTTGCTATTTCCTGAAACCCAGATGAAAATTCTCAGTTATGTGCAGGATGCAAATCCTTTTCCACATCTCATTAAGGAGTAGATCGACTTTCATTATTTGATCATGCAATTGACAAATTGACACATAATATTGTTGCAGCACTTTGTTAGTGGCTACCAATGCATAGACAGCACAGCAGAGAAACCATCCTCATTAAAACAAATGTGATTTGTAAATCTACTTCTTTACAAGGATTTTATTAACTATAAAAACAAAACAAAAAAGGACTGAGAGCTATGTTACTTATCACTATCATAAAAACTGCTCAAATATATACATATATTTTATATCTTTCAGCATGCTAATATAACTTGAAATGTGGTATTACAGAATGACAAAAAGAAGAGAAAGAGCTGGCAAATTACAATCATATAGACAGTCTTTGGATGCTTCAAGTAAAGACCAACATTTCCACATTTTTCTAAATCCCATTTTTCATGAAGAAACCTGCATCCATTGCTCCAAAAATGTATTTCAATGCGCCTTTTGTGACATTTTCAAGAATTTTGTACAGCACAGGTTCAATGCTGATAACTGCCATGGTAATATAGCAAACATGTTTATCCACATTTACGTAAGGCTCTTGACTTGGATATTTTGCCGGATCCTATATTATCAGGAAGTGATTGAAGGATCCAGATTTGTATATGATGCAGTGATGTTCTAATTTGCATGACCAGTGGTACAGAATGTGCTTGCTAATACAATATGCAGGGAATAAGTGCCATACATGTAATATTTGTGACACATTATTTCCAGTAAACAGAACGGTCCCTGCAAATATTTAAGTTTAACATTGCCTTTATTCTATTGTCAAAAAATCTGTAACTGGTAATCAGAAATCTTTCTTTCTTTCATTTTGCTGTCTGATGGTTGTTGCTTTGCATGTCATGCATTTAGAGTGCTCTCAAAATTGGGAATTGTCCAGGGAAATAGCGATAAACTATTTGTGATCTTGAATAACAAAAGCTATATGGCATAAGCAGTAAAATTAGAAAGATTTTCGTAGAATTGAAAGCCGGACATTTCACTGACCGTATGTATTTCGGTTTATAGACTTTCGGCTTATGGAATACATGTAATGCTATTGCTATTCTATAAACCGAGAGTCTATAAACCAAATGCCGTTCAGTTTATAGACTTTCGGCTTATGGAATACATGTAATACTATTGACTTTCTATAAACTGAACTAGAGTCCCCATTCATAAGAAATTCTTATGAATGGGGACTCTAGTTCGGTTTATAGAAAGCCAATAGCATTACATGTATTCCATAAGCCGAAAGTCTATAAACCGAACGACATTCGGTTTATAGACTTTCGGTTTATAGAATACATGTAATGCTATTGCTATTCTATAAACCGAAAGTCTATAAAACCGAATGTCGTTCGGTTTACAGACTTTCGGCTTATGGAATACATGTAATTCCAGGACTTTTTTAGAGGAATTTTAGTGGCCAAAAGTTCAGGTCCCCATTGAATTCGGGGTCAAGTTCGACCCCGAACCCGGACTTTTTTCCGAAGTTTGGCCGAACCCACCGAACCCGAACATCCAGGTGTCCACTCAACTCTAATTACATTATTGTAAATGTGTTATCATTTCAATAATGGCAGATAATAATTAACAATAGTAGATGATAACAGATGAGGTAGCCAAGATGGCACGGTCAGGGCGCGAAAATCTATTGGCCTCGACAAGTGACGACTCTGATGAAGAGCCTTGCTCACCGTGTATGAACCAGACCCGGAGGGTCCAACTAAGGTGGATTTGACGAAGTTGGTGACACAGGTCAAGACTGATTTATTGGCTGCTGTAGACCTGATTCGCAACACTATAAAAGAAGAACTACAAACTATCCGAACGGTGTTGGCGGACCATGGACACCGCATTGAGAAAGTGGAAGTCGACCAAACATTGCTCCACACTGCACTAACTGACCTGCAGTCACAGCTCAAGGAACAACGACGCATTACTGCACAGTTATCCCAAAACATAGTCGACCTAGACAACAGAGGCCGCAGATGCAATTTAAGAGTTCGAGGCCTCCCAGAATCAGAAGGCCCTGAAGACCTGCAGTCCATTGTACCGGACCTCTTCCGCTCCATTCTGGGGGACAGGATATCTGCTTAGACAGAGTCCATAGAGCTTTGCGCTCGAAAACCCTTGATAATTTATACCCGCGGGACGTTATCTGCTGTGTCCACTCCTATAGGCTCAAGGAAGAAATATTGAGGACGGCCAGAAAACGAAGAAACATTACCTTCAAAGAAGCCAAGGTTATCATACTGCACGATGTGGCGTGGGCGACATTGCAAGCCCGGAGGCTGCTGAAGCCCATGGCGGACCTACTTAAGTCCAGGGACATTCCCTTCTCCTGGGGCTTCCCCCTGAACATTACTGTTCACCGTGGCTCGACCAGATTGTCTCTCCGATCCCCGACTTATTTGATCCCGTTTTGCGAGGCATTGGGCCTGAAAGCCACGGACTTACCTGGATGGGCCCCTGACGACAAAGATGGATCTGCCATCCCCCGATTACTCAACCAACCCTGGATTGCCCAGCCCCAGAGGAAGAGGAGGCCTAGGCTGACACCTTCTCCTCACACAGCTGTGGACCCAACCCTGGTCAACGCGCAGGCTCCGTCTACCTCTTCTAGGTCATAGACCCTGGATTTGACTCATGCTTTTCGTGGAGTGACCGGCTCCTTTTGTCCGGATTGTGTCTTCATGGCTGCTCCCTCAGATCCAGTGGGATCCACAAGGGAACACATCAGGGGCTCCATAACCATCGGATATGGCCTGATTCTATCTTACAGCCCCTGTCACTCCGGACGGTATGGATATTAACAGATGGTTTGAATCTCCCCCGTTTGATCCTGTTTTTCCTTGGATACCGCTACCGGTCTATTACTCTGACTTTGTCACCAATCCGTAAGGTCTTCGCTGGTTGAGCACAGATCATCAACATGTTTTATTTGCTTGCTTAATCTCTCTCTCCTTGTCTCTCCCCCGATATCCCTTTGCCCCCCCCTGATTTCACTAACATTAATCATTATAGATGTGCGATTACAGTCCCCCCTCTCCCCCCCCCTTTCCCCCCCACTAATCAATCTAAATGTATAATTCTTGTCTCCCACACACACCCCTCCTCTCCCAATGCTACTTATATGTTCTCAGGGGAATTATTCACCATTGCTGGGATACAAAACCACATTAGGCAATTGATTACCATGGTTCGCCTCAGATGTATTATTACTGCCTTGTGTACAGTGTCCCCTTTCATTACTCCCCCACTCCCTACTTAATAATCCCAGTTTGAAATGAATATACTTCTGTGGTTCCCCTCACCCCGTCCAACCTGGGGTCGTCCCTGATATGTATTTGTCCATGTACTACTGAACTGACCAGCACCTTTCTGGCTGTCACTGCCCACCGATGCTTAACTGATCTCCATGTCTCTAGTATATGGTTTCGTAGTCATAATCGTGCGTATATTCCCCATGCCTTGTAGACCCTGACCCTGCTCCCTGATGCCGTTCCCCCAGTTTGAATCTTGTTGTTTATCTATATATAAAATTTGTGTTTAAATGTATATATGACACTGCATTGTTCGCCTACCTGGGCCTTTTTGTACTCATATTTGCATCCCCACAATATATATACCCATTACATATGGTAATTTACCTATTGTGTCCAAATAATCCCCATATTTACTTGCCCCCAATTCCCTCTAAATATCTCCTCCCCCCACTGTTCTTCCCCCTTTCTCCCCCAACAGTCTCTCCACCACCCTCCCTTCCCCTTCATCCATACCCTCCCATCCCATCCCACCCCGTCCCCCCCACCCCTTCCATGTCCCTCCATGTCCCTTGCCCCTTCCCCACCTTCAACTCTGCAAACTATGCCCCCGTAACGTGCTGTTTATAAAATTACGGTTGGGTTCTTACCCTACCCCAGAGATGCTACTAGCCTCTTAGGACACCGCGCTTAGTTTCCGACCCTTGTTTCTATGAGACCCCATCTCGCTAGCTCATGCTACCCACAGCGAACTGGTGCCTCTGAAAATATGTATGGACCACCGCCACATTCGTGGTTTCCCATTCACCTTTCCCAAAAAATAAGGGTGTTGCTGTTTTTATTTCAAAATGCCTCCCCCTCGTAGTACAGGACCAGTGGTTTGACTGCGAGGGGAGGGCGTTGTTCCTTAAAGGGATGATTGGTAATGAAGCCGTTACTTTGGCCACCCTGTACACTCATACCACTTCTCAGCAGACTTTCCTGCACACAATGTTGCTTAGATTGTGAGATTTCGCTACGGGTCTAATTCTTCTAGGGGGAGATTTTAATGTGCCTCTAGATCCTAAACTAAACTCTTCTTCATACGATACGTTTCTCCAAAATCAAGATAGTGAAAAAGGCACTCTGCGATGCCCAATTGGCAGACATTTGGCGATTTAAACATCCTGGTACCAGAGATTATACCTTCTATTCCTCCCCCCACAACCGTTATTCCCGAATAGATTACCTCTATATATCTCATAGACATCTCCCACTTGTGAACCGGGCGGACATTGGGCATATTACATGGAGTGATCACGCTTCCATTTCTTTACAATTGTCTCTGCCCTCTCTGTCTAATCGTCAATTTTCCTGGAGAATTAACGAATCCCTATTGCATGATCCAGATTCAACCCCGACTCTCAAGACCCATATAACAAGACAGATCGTCGCTGGAGATTTCATCACGGGACATTTCATTGCTAAAGGTAAGTATTTTACCGATTTTAGTTTGTTTAGAATTAGGGTTTAGGGGGTTAGAATTAGGTTTAGTGTTTAGTGTTAGGGGCTAATTTTACTATTAGGGGTCGGGGGTTAGTATTAGGGTTTAGGGGGTTAATTTTAGTATTAGGGGTCGGGGGTTAGTTTTAGGGTTAGTATTAGGGTTTAGGGCGTTCATTTTAGTATTAGGGGTTGGGGGTTACTATTAGGGTTAGTTTTAGGGGGTACATTTTAGTATTAGGGGTCGGGGTTAGTATTAGGGTTTAGGGGGTTAATTTTAGTATTGGGGTTAATTTTAGTGTTAACATAGAAACATAGAAACATAGAAACATAGAATGTGTCGGCAGATAAGAACCATTCGGTCCATCTAGTCTGCCCAATTTTTTTTGAGTACTTTTATTAGTCCCCCGTTCCCGGTCTTATAGCTAGGATAGCCTTGTGTCTATCCCACGCATGCTTAAAATCCTTGACTGTGTTTACCTCTACCACTTCTGCTGGAAGGCTATTCCATACATCCACTACCCTCAAAGTATTAGTGTTAGTATTGGGGTTTAGTGTTTAGTGTTACTATTGGGGGGGGGATCATTTATTAGGGGGGGGTATTTTAGTTTTACTTTTAGATTTGTAAGAGCTGACAGTTCAGCGCTGAACTGTCAGCTCATACATAGCTGCAGCCGCGGTGAAACGGTCGCGTTATACTTCATTGCTGACAGTTCAGTGTTCTAACTGCCACGCTGAACTGTGAGCGATGAAGATGCGGCGAACAAGTGTCCTAGACCCGCTGCAGGATCGTCACCAAACAACCTTTATACCAAAAATGAAGTCTAAATGAGGGACGATACTCCACGCTACTCCACAGATAGCTGAAGCATTTAATTTGATCGAACCCCTGGATGAAGCTAAGACCCTAGAACTGTCTTCTAGAATTCAGAAATACCTAGGCACCCATATGAATAAGAAAATATCCACTTAGGATGCCCTTCTGTTAGACTCACCAATCACGCTGGAGGAGCTAACCACTGCAATTAAAGGCTCTCCGAATACTAAAAGTCCTGGCCCCTATGGGTTTACCATATCATACTATAAAACTTTCCTAGACTCGCTGGCTCCCCCTCTTATTACCACATTTAACTCACTGCAAAACTCTCACTCATTCCCTCTACAAGCCCAGGAGGCACACATAACGATAAACCCCAAACCTGGTAAGGACCCAGATAACTGTACCAGTTATTGGCCCATCTCTTTATTAAATGTGGACCTTAAACTGTTTGCAAAGATACTCAGTACTAGGCTTAAGAATCATATTCCCTTATTAATTGATCGTGACCAGGCTGGGTTTGTCCCAGGACGGGAGGCACGTAATAACACTACCAAGATACTGAACCTTATTCATTATGCTAAAATGTACGATACCCCAGCTATGATATTATCTACCGATGCAGAGAAGGCCTTTGACAGGGTGAGCTGGCCCTTCATGCAGGCTGTCCTTGGAATTGAAATTGGACTGGGACCGACAATGCGTCAGTGGGTAAGATCCCTCTACCACGTCCCTACTTCTAGGGTGCGGGTTAACGGGTCCTTGTCGGGCCAGCTCTCTTTGTCTAATGGCACTAGAAAGGGCTGCCCCCTTTCCCCACTCTTGTTTATTTTGGTCCTGGAACCTCTGGCATCGGCCCTGCAGTAGAACCCAGATGTCTCGGGCCCGCACCACCATAAATTAGCCGCATACGCAGACGATCTCCTATTTTTTGTGACCAACCTTACTGTTTCCCACCCTAATATTCTAGACGAATTTAAAACGTTTGGGTCCCTATCCAATTTTAAAATTAACTTTACTAAATCGGAGGCACTCAATATCTCACTTCCCTGTGCTACAGTTGCCGCACTCAAAAGCTCTTTTCCGTTCAAATGGAGCGATGATAAAATCAAATACTTAGGTGTTTATCTATCCCCTGACTTGTCACAACTTTTCAATATTAATCTTAAACCACTATTTGCTACCTGTAAAAACGACCTTACCTGCTGGCCTGCCAGACGGATCTCATGGTTTGGCAGGGCAGCCGTTATTAAAATGAACATTCTTCCACGTTTTTTATATGTAATACAGACGCTCCCTATTTATATCCCTAAATCATTTTTTAGTATGCTCCGCTCCTTGATACGTACATTTGTCTGGAACAACAAACGCCCTCGCCTAAACCAACACCTACTTACCCGCCCCAAGGGTTTTGGGGGAACAGGACTCCTGGATGTAGAAAGATACTACCATGTGATACACCTGGCTATAATAGTGGACTGGACAAGGCCTTCTCACAAACTATGGGTGTCCCTTGAACAGCAAGGTCTTCATATCCCTATCCCTGTCATGGCCTGGACCACTATGGCCCAGATGAAACCTATTTCGGCCAATCACCCGACCATTGCTCCAACTCTTCGTATATGGAAGCGTTATATACGCACAACACCTCTAACTAACTCCCCATCCCTGTTATTGGCTCTGATAGGTAACGATCTATTCCCCCCAGGACACGATTATGGTTTCTTTAGAGATATATTTCAGTCTGATGTTCGCTACCCGAGGCTGGGACATGTTGTGGAGGGAGGTGTGATCAGACCTCCTCACGCATTTACATCAGTTTTCCCTCCGACCCCTGGGATACGCTTTAAATACAATCAACTTATACATTTCACTGCGTCTTTAAGTCACCCAAACCCCATTTCGACTGATGCCACATCGTTTGAGTTACTGAGTATGTCTGAGGACCCCCCCAAGATAGAGTAGTATCTACCGTATATCATATTTTAACAGATCTAGTGGACCAGACAAAACCTAATGTAATACTCACGCAGCAACAATGGCGCAAAATGTCCTTATTAGCACACAAATGTTCTACCTCCACCCACATCCAGGAGAATGCGTTTAAATTGCTCTCACGTTGGTATATGACTAGTGTTGAGCGAACCCGAACCGGTTTTTGGACCCTGGACCCGAACACGGACATTCCACTATATGTTCGTGTTGGAGTTCAGAGTTCGACGATTACATTGTATGTAATGCTATTGGACATGCTATAAAGACATTCGGTTTATAGACTTTCGGTTTATAGAATAGCAATAGCATTACATGTATTCCATAAACCGAAAGTCTATAAACCAAATGTCTTTCGGTTTATAGACTTTTGGTTTATGGAATACATGCAATGCCATTGGCTTTCTATAAACCGAAATAGAGTCCCCATTCATAAGAAATTCTTATGAATGGGGACTCTATTTCGGTTTATAGAAAGCCAATAGCATTACATGTATTCCATAAACCAAAAGTCTATAAACCGAAAGACATTCGGTTTATAGACATTCGGTTTATAGACTTTCGGTTTATAGAATAGCAATAGCATTACATGTATTCCATAAACCAAAAGTCTATAAACCGAAAGACATTCGGTTTATAGACTTTCGGTTTATGGAATAGATGTAATGCTATTGCTATTCTATAAACCGAAATAGAGTCCCCATTCAAACGAATAGGTCAATTGACCTATTCGTATGAATGGGGACTCTATTTCAGTTTATAGAATAGCAATAGCATTACATGTATTACATCTGAGAGTGAAATAGAACAGTGAAATACTGTGGTTAGAGCGCACTTTGAAAAATTCGAATTGTTTTGGGTGCTAAATAGTACATTTGCATCTTGCGGTGCAATTCATATCTGAGAGTCAAATAGAACAGTCCAATACTGTGCTTACAGCGAACTTTGAAAAATTCTAATAGTTTTGGGTGGTAAATATACATTTGCGTCTTGCGGTGCAATTCATATCTGAGAGTCAAATAGAACAGTCCAATACTGTGCTTACAGCGCACTTTGAAAAATTCTAATAGTTTTGGGTGGTAAATATACATTTGCGTCTTGCGGTGCACTTCATATCTGAGAGTTAAATAGAACAGTCCAATACTGTGCTTACAGCGCATTTTGAAAAATTATAATTGTTTTGGGTGCTAAATAGTACATTTGCGTCTTGCGGTGCACTTCATATCTGAGAGTCAAATAGAACAGTCCAATACTGTGCTTACAGCGCACTTTGAAAAATTATAATTGTTTTGGGTGCTAAATAGTACATTTGCGTCTTGCGGTGCACTTCATATCTGAGAGTCAAATAGAACAGTCCAATACTGTGCTTACAGCGCACTTTGAAAAATTCTGGCTACCTCCTCCTCCTCCTCCAGCGCCGCTTCCACCTACACCGCCACGGTCACTGCCTCCTCAACCTATGGGTCACTTAGTATAAACTGAAAGAGAATACCCTGCACTCCAACCCTCTCTCAAATGGATAATTCTGTTGATCCTCCTGACAGCCATGCTTTAGATTTAGATTTATGTTCTTCCAAAACTAATATCAAAGATTGCATCTAGTGCTATTTTAAGGCTCAGCTGTATTTTTAATTGGTATGTATTTTATGTTATTTGAAGTTATTTCCCTATCTATATTTGTTTGCAGGGCACTCTTACCCCCATTTTACTTCCTTTTGCAGCCCTCTAGCCCTTTCCAGGACTTTTTTAGAGGCATTTTAGTGGCCAAAAGTTCGGGTCCCCATTGACTTCAATGGGGTTCGGGTTCGGGGTCAAGTTCAGGGTAAAGTTCGAGCCCGAACTCAGACTTTTTTCCGAAGTTTGGCCGAACCCGCCGAACCCGAACATCTAGGTGTCCGCTCAACTCTATATATGACCCCTGCCACCTTACATGCAATTTTCCCATCCACCTTAAACCCATGTTAGCGTTGCCGTTCACAAGTGGGGGATTTCCTACAAATTTGGTGGTCCTGTTCTCTGATTGCCCCTTTTTGGGCAGCAGTACTGTCTGTGATTAAGAAAGTAGGTGATGAAACCCTGCGTGTCGCTCCACTGACAGTGCTGCTGCACCACACCCCACACCCTATTGGGGCTTAGAAGTGCTCCCTGACGCTTAACACGGCCAAACTACTTATTCCACGTTATTGTAAAAAGACAGTGGCCCCCCCATTCCGTGACTGGCTAGATACGGTTGAATCCTTACGGATTATGGAAGATGCCCTACAGACAGCTAACGGCAAAGGTGTACATCACAGGAACACTTGGATGCTCTTGTGGGTACGGATTGTCAATCCGATATAATGCGAGCAGAGACTCCTCCCGTACCCATTATTACCTAATTTTGATGTGGTTCTTTCCCGAGGGCTCCTCTTCCTTCTCTTTTCTCTCCTCCTCTTCTCTTTCTTTAAATCTTTTCTCTCTTTCTTTCTTCTCAATCATTCTAGTTCCCACCTGGTTCTTAATATTTACAGATTTTTTATTTAATGTTTTATTCAATGTTTCATGGGGCAGCTCTGTCCATACTACATCGATCTTGTCGCAACGCATTTGTGCTACTTTGAACAAGTTTCTGTAGGATGTAATTTTGCTATTTGGCTACATTTGATTTCGACAACCCTTACAGGAGGAGTATATGCAACTCTGACGTATGATTTATTCTTTGTACTTGATTTCTGTAACGCTACTGCCCCATTTATCAGTTGTATATGTCATTTTGTACTCAATAAACAAATATTATACAAAAAAAATATATAGATATATGGGGTGTGTCTGGGGAGACCCAGAAGTAGCTATTCCTGTGGAATGTGTGCAAGAGTCTAAAATAAGGGTTTCAAGACAGGTTAAGCGATCCTGGGAATGTGAGATGGAAGATGTGATGACAGGAGATGAAAGGCATAAGTCATTGACAGAATGAAGAGGGCAATTACAGATAAAGACCACATTACAATGGATCACATGAATAGTTAGAGAAGGGAAGGTGAGACACTTCACGTAGTTTAGAAGCCATGGTGAGTTGAGATATGAGGCAGTAGATAGATAGAGAGGCATGGCATTTTTAGAATAGAATTGATGCGTGCATCTTTGAAGGAAGTTGATAACATACTAGTTGTCAGAGAAAGGTTGACAAAATATGTTAGTGTGGCGTTCAAACAGTAGAAAGAGACAGGAGACGGTGTGAGGGAATAGGCTTGATATGTTAGGCTGAAATCAGAGAAGGAAATGCCCTTTCATTCTCAATGACCCGATTAAATCATTGGGGTGTGGATTTCAGTTTGAGGAATAACTTATCTTTGTGATGATTGTAGCTTTCTCTGGAATGATTGTGTTCTTTTTTTTTTTTCTTTTATATAATCTTTATTACATTTTCCATTTATCATTACACATATACATACAAAATATATACAATACATACAAAAAATGATGTTAACGCCCCATTTATACAAAGATTATAAGAGTCACAAAAACATAAAAAGAAACAAAGAGAAGAAAAAAAAAAAAATTAATTCCATCCATCTGTACATATCGACTTTTTCCCCGTCTCTCTCGTTGGATACCCCCACTTGGTTATGTCAACTCCCAGCTAGAGCTTTTGTTCTCACCCACAGGTCCCATATCTGTCGATACTTAATTCTTGAGTCTTCTAATGTGTAAAAAGCCCCTTCGGCCTGAAGGTGAAACTCAATTTGGTTCTCCACCTCCAGCCAAGTTGGTATTTATTTTTTCTTCCACCGGCGTGCCAGTAGGAGTTTAATCACCATCATTGTTATAATGGACAGGATTTGTTTTGGAGATTTACTCTTACCCAGATTGAAGTGGAAAAGAAACGTTTGGGGGGATAACGGGATATCTCTTTGTTGGATAAGGTTTATTAATTTGGCAGCCTTGTCCCTAATCGGTGCCAACTGTCCACAGGTCCACCAGATATGGAGTTGGGTGCCCTCCTCTCCGCCACACCTCCAGCACAGGTTTGAGGCATCAGGAGAGAATTTAGCAACCCGGGTAGGGACAAGATGCCATCTATAGAGTGTCTTGTAGAAGAGTTCTTGTAAATTGACACCATGGACAACACTTCTAGTATTCTGAAAAGTGCTGTTCCATGTGTCGTTTGGAAAGATCTTGCCCAAATCAGATTCCCATTGATTCACTGAGGTGGGTTTATCTTGTGACAGGGTTCTCTCATATATCGACTGTAGTTTCGAGATGTTATTGGTTCTGCTAAGTTGTTGGAGGAATGTATCCAAAGGAGTACAGTCCACCAGTGGGTTGGATAGTAGAAAGTTTTTTATGCGTAGATAAGTAAAGTATTCCGAATTATGTATCCCAAAGGCGTTCTGCAAGAAATCAAAAGAAACTAGTTTATTGTCTTGGATTAAGTTCGGGATCTCAGTCACGCCTGCCGAGATCCATTTTTTAATATTTAGGTCTCGAATTCCTGTTGACAGTGCCCCCAAAGGGGCCAGACTGGTTAAACCCTGTAGCTGGGAGAACACCTTCTTAAACTTAAACATTCCTCTGGTAACATCCAAAATTATGCGGTTTGTGATTTTCCGTTTGTTGAAACTAGTTACTGTGCACCAGAAAAAGAAGTAGGGGTTAATTCCCGAACAGTCATCTACTTCCATCTGAAGCCAAGGTGTATTTTGATTAATCTTGTGTTTCCAAGCCAAGAAACTGGCAAATTGGCATATATCCTGTAATCTGTAGAGGTCTGGAAAACCTAAGCCCCCTCTTTTTTTGTTGCGTTTTAGAGTGTTATTCGCAATTCTAGGACGTTTGTTGTTCCATACATATGAGGAGAACAGAGAGGTAAGTTGTTTTAGGTATATTGTTGGGGCTCTCATTGGAATCGTTCTCATCAAAAAGAGGAGTTTAGGGATAATATATGCTCTGAGAATATTGATACGTCCCATCCATGCCATTTCCAGGCCTCTCCAGCTTGCTAAGAGGGCTCTAAGATCTTTAATTAAAGTCTCATAGTTGAGGTAAAGGGTCTGTTTAAGTTCTTGGGCCACCTGTATTCCCAGGTAGTTCAGTCTCCTGTTGGACCACTTAATGTTACCCGGTGTTGAAAGTTCCTGTAATTGTAATGGGGACAGAGAGAACGAAAGCGCCTGAGTTTTACTGAAATTCATTTTATAGTTGGAGTAGGTGCTATATTGATTAATCAAGTGCAGGACCTTTGGAACTGAAATCTCCGAGGTCGTCAAAGAGAGCAGGACATCGTCCGCATAGAGCGAGATCCTGCTCTCCCGTTCGAGCCGGCAAACTCCCGTGATGGAGGCCGAGTTTCTAACCAGTGTGGCCAAAGGCTCAATGCTTAAGGCAAGCTTAAGGCATATAACAGTGGTGCCAGTGGACAGCCCTGTCTGGTCCCGAGTCTAATGGGAAAAAAAATAGAATTAAGCAGAGGTCCCGAAACTCTTGCCCTCGGTGCCGAGTACAATGCCATAGTATTGATCATAAAGGAGCCAGTAATACCGAAGGCTTCCAATGTCTCGACCAGAAAACTCCAGTCGACCCTATCGAAGGCCTTCTCGGCGTCGAGGGCAAGGAACACCGTTGGAACTCCACTCTGTCCAGCTTGGTGGATGAGATTCAGGACCCTCCTAGTGCTGTCGTCCCCTGAACGGCCGGTAATAAAACCGGTCTGATCCGGATGTATAAGTTGTGGAATAACCTTCCCCAGTCTATCGGCCAAGATCCCCGAGAAGAGCTTAATATCCAAGTTAATCAGGGATATCGGACGATAGCTGGGGATGAGTGTGGGATCCTTTCCGGGTTTCGGAATATGAGAGATGGTCGCCTCTAGCAGCTCCGGGGGAAATACTCCCGTATGGGATGTTTCTGAAAAGGTCCTGAGTAGTATACGGAGAATTTCTGATTGGGCTGTGGTGTAAAATATTGAGGACAGGCCGTCTGGTCCAGGAGATTTACCTTTTTTAAGAGATCGTATTGCCCTGATCAATTCAGGTTCTGATATTGGGTGGTTCAGCTCGGAAAGTCTCTCTTCAGATATCTTGGGGAGTCCGAGTTTATTTAAAAAAGTTTTAATCTGATCGGGAGACTTTCCAGTAGAGGGGAGACCATATAGCGAGCCGTAATATTCCGCAAAAGCATTACTTATTTGAGTTGGTGAAAGGCAGGTTCGACCTTTAAAACATATCTTAGCTATACGCGTCTGACAGGTCCTGAATTTAATCTTGTTGGTAAGGGCTTTGCCAGGCTTACCCCCGCTCGCGTACCATGATATTTTCAGCCGAGCTATTGCCTTCTTGTATTGCTCATCCAATCTCAATTTTATAGCTTTCTGAGTCTCCTCGATCTGTATTGTGCTCGAGAGGGTAGGATTTTTCTTGTTAATATTTTCTAACCTGGATAGTTCTATGTATAAGTCTGATAGAGATTTTCCCCGTGTTTTATTCAATATCGAACCCATCTTAATCAGCACTCCTCTAATGTAGCATTTAAATGCACACCAGAGTGTCTGATCGCTAACTTCGCCATTATCGTTGTTTTTAAAGAATTCCCGTATCTCAGTCTGAAGTTTAGATTTATTTGTATCAGATGCCAGAATTGATTCGTTTAGTCGCCATTTGGACCTGTCCCTATATTCCTGTTTGTCTATGTAGTCTAAAAATATGGGGACATGATCAGACCAGGAAATATTTCCTATTCGGGTCTTTAGGCAGCCTTCCAAGTGTGAAGCTCTCTTCAGAAAAAAATCAATCCTGGAGTATGACTTATGAGCGTTTGAAAAGAAGGTGTAATCCCTAACTCCAGGGTTGTATACTCGCCAGGTGTCGTAATGGTTGTTGCTCATCGTAAAGCGTGTAAAAGATTCTGCACTCTTTTTAACTCTTTTTTTTTTCAATTAACACTCAGACCCGGGAATGTATGCAACCATCTATATAGATTTTTATTGCATTTGAGTGCCTCCGGTTCATCCTGGTGCTTATTCAAATTTTAATCTTTATTAATTCCATAAAGCTAAGCGGTGCAAAGTAAATTAAAATCGTTTCAGATTCATTTGGGTCTTAGTGAGCTGTTACTGGTGTAAATTTATATTACTTTATTAACAATTTATCTTCAGATATTCCAGACGAAAAATTATGAGCTGATTAGCTACCTCTCATCCTATCATTCATACTCTCATTTATTCCTGGGATCGGCCTGGCAGAGGGAGATGATCCGTGTATTTCGGGGGAATCTGGGCAATCGGGGGCCCCGGGGAGGAGCCTGGAGCCGGCACGACCGAATTCGGTTCTGTATAACTGGATCTATTAACCTATTATCAACTCGCCTGTTGGTGTCTCGCAAATTCCCAAGTCCACTAGCGTTAACCAACTTGCCCCAATTTTTTTTTTTTTTTATATTTATTAATCTTTATTAAATTTTCTTTTATCAGATTACAAATTTTAACCATTGTATAGTAATAATTTCGTCTATAAAACATTTCACTTTTATGATACAATCAGTGCTCAAAACAGAAAAGTTTGACATAGTAGATGGTACACATTAAGACAATCATACTGAATTGAATACAGAGCCTTCCCGTTGTCCCACATCTCCTGGGGCAGATTTCCAAGCTTTCTCCTCCCGTCCCGCTCCCCCCAGGCCCCTCCCCTCCGGTATCGAAAGGAAAAGGTGAGGATAAAGGAAGAGGGACCAGAGAGAGATATAGAAGAATATGTCTGTAACGGACCGTCACACCCAGCAAGTCTTTCCTGGACCCTTGCTCTTGTACCCAAATAGACAGGACATCTAGCAGTTAGGTACAGCAAGATTGAACTAGTTTATTTGACAAACAACACAGACTTTTAAAAGACATACACATGACATTAGTATACAATGGGGGGAAGGAACTAAACATAGTCCTCCAACTAACTGGGGCTAGGAAAAGATTAGACATTCAGTCTGCAAACCAAATTACCATACAGTGAGTAGACACACAGTAAGAAACAAAATGTACACAACATAATCAGTTTACCAGTTAATCCAGTTAAAACAGAACAATGGATGTTGGAGTAAACTATTGGAGTCACTGTCACATTATAAACCTACAGAGTGGTCTACTCACAGAATTAAACATTACACATAAACCAATACACTAACAGAATATAACTAACTAACAATATTAACGTATAGTGCTATGGCACATCCCTTGCCCAGGTAGTCCATTCATTTGTGAGTAGGTTCGGTAGATTCAATCTACCGAACACCCAGGCAGAAAGGCACGAACAAGCCTTTCTGCAGGGGAAAATGCAGGCTTTTACAATGGGGCCATAGTCCAGAGGCAGCAGGCGAGCAACCAGTCTTCTCCAGAACATAGTGGCGAGGTTGGTTCTGCCACAATGTCCAAGAGAATAAAGAGTCCGCGAGTACGGCTCCCTAAAGGGTGATATGTTATACAGTACCGTCCAATTCTTCAGTCTATTGTCCACAAACAAACTCACAGTCATACATCATTCATTCAACCAGGTGTATAATTATATGGGGTCGAGTCGGTCCAAGGAGTATTTCCAGTTTCTTGAGCTGGGGGGGACTACAGGGGTGTGGCATGGGTATCAACAAATCATATTTATGAGATTAATCAATGGGGTTTTAGACTACAATTAAGGTTTATTATTTATAATTTCTGGGGGGCGCCTCTTATCTCTTTTGCCAGTAGTCCTAGGTTTCTACCATCAACCCACGAGGGGTCCAGCACTCACTTCACATCTAGTCCTTTGAAGGGGATCTCACCCATTTTAGCCAGATACGCTCTTATTTTTCCCAATACACAGTGTTGTTTGTTCGATAAAAATAGCCTTCAGCCCTAGCCTGGAAATCAATCTGATTTCTAACTTCTGTCCACGTTGGAGTAGTTGTCTGTCTCCAATACCTGGAGATACATAGTTTGCATGCAGATAATATGTTAACACATAAAGCTTTTACATACACATCAGAGGTCGGGAAATCCAGGTGGAAGAGGAACGTGTATGAGGTAAGTGGCTCGTCACTTCCATATATCTCTCTATAAATACTATCTACCTTCCTCTTAAGAGGAGTAAGTTCCTCGCATTCCCACCAGGTATGTAGCTGAGATCCCACCGCTCTGCCACAGCGCCAGCATAAATCATCAGCCTGTGTTGCGTATTTTGCCAGGCGGGTGGGGACTAAGTACCACCTACGTGTAAGTTTATAGTATTGCTCCTGGATATTAATACAATGAACAGATTTTCTCATATCTTGCCAGGCTTTCAACCAGGCCTGGAGCGGGAATACTTTCCCCATATCCGTCTCCCACTGCCTAAGGGCCGGAGGCTTGTCGATCGTCACCCCCTTATCGAAAAACCCCCGGCATTTCGCGACAAGATTTTTGTTCCCTACCTGGGTGAGAAATCTATCCCAATCGGTAATGTCTGATGGAGGATATTTCATCAAGAATGATCTCATTCGAATATACGTATATATCTCTACGGCGGGGAGATTATAGTTCTTTATTAATGTATCAAAGGGCACTACTCCCTCGCTATCATATACCTCTCCCAAGGTGTTAATCCCTGCATACCTCCACCTAGTTAGAGCAATATTTGGGACGCATAATTGGACAATCTGTATCGGGGCCATCCTAGAAAAAGTATCATGAACCTTCATCGACTTCTTCACTCTATAAAATGAGGCCATAATATCGTTTATACTTTTAAGGGGGATTGGTAATTTTTCATAAAGTCTACGTGGGAGCCAGATCATCAGTGACATGTCTATATTATTACATAAAACTCTTTCCAATGCCCTCCAGCCTGCTTTATGGTGGCATGAGTTCCAAGCAAGAACATGTGTCATTTGCGATGCCGCATATATTTTCCGCAGGTCCGGATAGCCCAGGCCATGAGAATGAAGATTACGTTTTAGGATCTGGCTAGGGATTCTTCTTTTCTTTTTAGCCCAAATAAACCTCGAAAATAAAATTTCAAAGTCTCTTAGGGTACTACTAGGTATCTTATACGGGATAGTCCTAAACAAATATGTTAATTTAGGCAAGATGTAAGCTTTGAGAATGTTAATACGCCCCATCCAGGAGGTCTCCAACTTCGCCCAGTTAAAGGTGAGTTTGGTAAGGTCTGTATGTAGTATAGCAAAGTTTGACAAGACCGTCTTATCCACCGCAGAGCAGATCTTAATTCCTAAGTAATCGATTGAATCTGCAGATCTTTCTCTCCTTACAAGATGCAAGATTTTTTGTTGTTTTGATGGAGATAGGTAGAAAGACATAATTTGTGTCTTTGTCAAATTTATACTATAATTTGAATATCTACCGTATTCATCCACCGCATCCAGGAGGGCTGGTATCGACAAGTGGGGATGAGCTAGAGTTAGGAGGACATCATCCGCATAGAGGGTTATAAGGTGCTCCTCACTTCCAATCCCCACGCCCTGTACAGATTGTTCCTGCCTTAAGTATTAAGCAAAAGGTTCAATTGTAAGGGCGTAGAGAAGTGGGGCCAAAGGGCACCCCTGTCTGGTACCATTACGTATATTAAAGAAGTCCGAAGCCAGGAAAGGACCCATTATTCTTGCCTGCGGATTTACATACAAGGCCATACAAGGATCATAAAACAAACCGGTGATACCGAACACCCGGAGGGTCTCCGACAAAAATCCCCAGTCGACTCTGTCAAAAGCCTTCTCTGCATCGAGAGCGACTATGACAGAGGGACACTTTGTCTGATGGATATTATTAATTATGCCGAAGACCCTGCGGGTGTTCTACACCCCCTGTCTCCCCGGCATAAATCCCACCTGATCAGGGTGTATCAGGTCATGGATGACTTGCCGCAGCCTTGTTGCCAGGATCTTAGAGTATATTTTGACATCAAGGTTAATTAATGATATCGGTCTATAGCTGTTTACCAACTCAGGATTCTTTCCTGGCTTCGGAATAGGAACTATAGCTGCCGTCATCATTTCCAACGGGAAACCTGGGCCATCCGGAATTGAATTAAACAGTCTAACTAGCAATGGTGCAATCATAGGATTAAGAATCTGATAGTATGCGGTCGAGAAGCCGTCAGGGCCAGGAGCTTTCCCCTTTTTCAGATCTTTTATCGTGTTTACTACTTCCATGAGAGATATTGGAGTATTAATAGAGTTCAATTTTTCTCTAGAGAGTTTAGGTAATTTTAAAGTCTCCAGAAAACGCCGATGTGACCCGGGGGGAGTATCTGGCTTAGGCAAGTTATATAATGTTTCATAGTAGGATTTAAATGCTGCTGCAATCTTTGTTGGCGCTATACAGGTCTCCCTATCCCACACTATCTTTTTAATTCTAGAGTGTTGGTTCTGAGATTTCAGCTTCCTAGTCAGATCTTTTCCTGTTCTATTATTACTGTAATACCATTTGCTTTTTAGCCTTTGCATCGATAGATCTGCACGTTCTCTAAGGGCATTCCTGATTAGTTCTTGAGTCTTATGAATCTCCTTTTCTTTCGCTGGAATAGGATTGAGTTTATTTTCATTTTCTGACACTGCCAATATGGCATATAATTCGGCTAGGTCTTTCCCCTTTTGTTTCTTATTCCATGCACCCTTCTTGATCAAATAGCCTCTCATTACACATTTCATTGTGCACCAGAGGTTATGTTCTGATGTCTCCCCAGTGTCATTATGTTCCAAAAAACGTTTAGCCTGCTCTATCAGGTCGAGTCTATCTTTTTGAGAA
This sequence comes from Pelodytes ibericus, assembly GCA_036172795.1. Taxonomy (NCBI): domain Eukaryota; kingdom Metazoa; phylum Chordata; class Amphibia; order Anura; family Pelodytidae; genus Pelodytes; species Pelodytes ibericus. The sequence goes on along the minus strand of CM069858.1, from coordinate 54,223,740 downwards.
CTCAAAAGATACTCGTTCAGTCTCCAGTTACTACGGGTCTTATATAATGGGTTGTCCTTAATTGTCAATGTAACTGGGGCATGGTCTGACCAAGAGATATTTCCGATAGATGATTTAGAGCAGAGATCAAGTGTAGAACCCCTAGTCAACAGGTAATCTATCCTAGAGTAAGAGGAGTGGGGTGTAGAAAAGAAGGTATAATCCTGTTCCCCTGTATGTTGCACCCTCCAGATGTCATACAAGTTATTTCGAAATAACCACGAGGAAAATACCTCCGCTCTTGTCCTCATACGTTCCTCATCTTTACATGCTTTTTGAGATTTCCTATCTAAATCGAAGTTCACAATGGAGTTCAGATCCCCGCCCAAGATCAAGAAGCCTCTTGATACCCTTTCAATCTTATCGATCGCCCCATTCATAAATCTCAAAGTACCATCTGATGGGGCATACAGATCAACCAAGGTGTACAGGGCATCATTCAGCCTACATATCAGGATCAATCTGCGTGCCTCATCGTCAGTTTCGTGGTAGATATAGTCAAATTTAAGTCTGTCTGAAATAATTATTGCCACTCCTCTTTTCTTTCCCGTTGCTAAAGATGAGGAGTATACGTGGGCGTATCTAGTATACTTCCAAAAGTTTCCATGGGCCTGCGTCCAATGCGTCTCTTGAACCAGAGCCACATCCACATTTTCTCTCAGCAATAGATCATACAAAAATGCTCTCTTGTGGGGGGAATTTAGCCCCCGTGAGTTGATAGTCATCACCCTAATTGGCATTGAGAGAGTTGGCGCCGCCAATCTACCCCATACCCTGTCCCCCGCCCCGAGTCCCCCACAGCCAATTCACATAGGATCCCTTTATATACACCTGCATTCATACACACTTCCTCATCACACGTCTCCACCGTTAACGGAGATATCCTCTCCATCAACCGTATGTCTAAAGCTCCCTAAAACCACCAGGGAGCAAAGGGGGGTGTAGTATATTGACCCGTTTCAAGGAATTCCAACCTAATAAGAAGAGAAAGAAGGAAAAGAGAAAAAACAGAAAAGATGGGGGGTAGAGGAGGTAAGAAGAAGGGAAACAGAAAAACAAAACAAACAAACAAAAAAAAAAACAAAAAAAAAACAGAAAATATAAAAACCGGAAGGGAGAGGGAGATGTCTCGAACCTCAATAGATTCTCTCAGTTCAGTTTGTATACATGTCAACAGTTTACCCCGGATGACAGCAACAATCTGGTACAGGTATTACTTTACCCTGTCTTCAAAAAAAAAAAAAAAAAAAGGAAGATCTCTACCAACTTAATTCTTTACCAATAAGGTGCAGCATAGTCGACCAAGAGCTTGTATGTATTCAGTTTACCCCTACATGAGTTCAAGTATATTATTATCTAAGTTGTCACTTTGTTTCCGAATCAACAACAGTCTGGCATAGTCAGCGGAATATTTGTACATATGTTATGTTAAGAATTAGCATTTTCCTATTCCACACTTAGTTTATCTTGATACATCCTAATCTGGATATTATGACAGAAAGACCGGATAGCTTATACATATATCTAATAAACACAGAATAAGGGTAGAGATAAAAAATTGTTGATTCTTGAACAGTAAAGTGCATCATAGTCAACCAGTATTTTTATGCAAAAAATCTGCACATTTACCCCACATAAACTCAACAATATTATTACTGCGTTATCTTAACATATCCTTGTTACTTATATAGTTTGACCTAGTATATCCAGCTCTAAGTCAAATGACAAAGAGACCAGATAGCTTCTGCATATTAATTCTTGGCCAATGGGGTAGATCACATTCAGACGATATTTTGTACATAGACCAATTTAACCATACATAGGTTCACAGTGTAATTATCTGAATTGTTATATTGTATCCCTATTGACTGGGTTCCACCAGCATCCACAGCTTGTTAATACATATACAATAATAATGTTTCACCAATAAAATGTGTCATAATCAAACAATAACTTAAGCTCCGATTGATTCAGCCACACCCGAAGTCAATACTACCATTATCTGGGTTACCAAAAATATTTCCATCTCAAGAAAGATTTAGCAAGTTCAGCAAATTATTTGTACATATTAGAATTTTACGTATTCATAGTCGGTTCTTAATCTGTCACCCCATTTCCAAATTGCAACAGTATCACATCCATTCCCACCAGTAAGACTTAAAGAATGCTAAAAGAGCAAAAAAAGAAGAAAAAAAAATTGAAAAAAAACAAAACAAAAAAAACACATAATGTCATAACCTTGTGATTTCTCAATTATCAAAGTGTTTCATAAAGAAAGCGAAACATAATCCACCAATTATTATAGCTATGAAGTATTAGTGAGAGAAAATCATAGTGATCTCTAAATTATCATAGTATTTCTTCACAAAGAGAGTGTAGCATAATTAACCCATTTTTTTTTTTTTTTTTTATACCTTAATCAATTTATCGAACCTGTATTCAGGATTTCCATAGAATCCTCTAATTATCATGTGTTCCATCTCAATATCCCAAAAAAAAAAAAAGAGCAATCTAAAAATCCTAGTGATCATAGTGTTTAATCTCAATAATATATGACAAAATCAACCCCTTACTTATGCCTACCATACGTGAGAAAGAGAGAAAAAAAAAAGAAAAGGTGTGTCATCAACCAATTATTTATATATAAATCATTTTAACATAGCCTATATTCAGGATTTTCCTGGTGTCTTCCAATTTTCATAGTATTCCATCTCCCAAAAGAAAAACTCAATATATGCATCCCTATAGACTTTACACTATCATATTCTTCCTTTCAACCTCAGGACAATGCAGCAGAGTCCCCCGGGCGTCTATACATCAATTGGTTTAACAATATCTAAAGAGGAAAGGATGTCCTGGTGGGCTCTTTTCTAATATCCTCTCTTCAACATAGAGAATCCAATTTGAGGACCAGTATAGCTAGATCAGCAAGTTCTTCATCTCAACAACGTCTAACTCTGCCAGAAGAACAGTGGAAATCAAGAATTTCCTGTTTAACCATGTCGGGATCATTGGCAGCCCACTATACTATACTGGTAACTTCTAAATATTTCCATGTCGAAAGGGTAAAATATTATCACAGATTAGTACCAATAGGAGAAGAGAAGAAGAAAGGAAAGGAGAGAGAAAAGAGGTAAGGAAAGAAAAAAAAAAAAATGAATAATTAAATAAATAAATAAAGGAGAAAAAAAAATTAAAAAAAAAAAAAAACACAAACAAACAAACAAAAAATAACGCAAATCATCCCTCCCCCCCCCCAGCACAGTTACACCCTATATTTCATTGAGATTCAAGCTTTTAGAAGTCCCCACAATACCAATTTGTCCTTGGCTTGTTGTGCCTCATTACATACAAAAACATTGTCCCTGTAGGAAATTCGTAATTTAGTGGGAAAACCCCAAGAGTACAAGATTTTATGTTCTCGCAAGGAGGTAGTAACTTCGTTAAATTTCCTTCTTGCAAACCTAGTTGCCCACGAGAGGTCTGCATAAGTGGTAAGATTCAAAAATTTAGTAGATTTAGAAGGGTTCTTCCTGTATTCGCGTATAAAGTTGTCCTTGATTTTACAGCTGTTGAAGCAGACTATCACATCCCGGGAGTTCATATCATAAGACCTATTAGATGGTTTTGGTAGCCGATGAGCTCGCTCAATTATATTTGGATACATTAATTTGGTGTCGATGTAGAGTGAAAGTAACTCCAACAAGTACGTGTCGAGGTCGCCTATTTCCTCCGGTATACCTCTGATTTTTAGGTTAGGACGTCTAGAACGATCTTCGAGATCTGCAAGCTTTAACTCCAATTTATTGATGGCTATATTAGCCTCTTCATTTTGGACTTGTAGTTCTTGAATTTTCTGGTTCATCGTATTAATTTGGTTAGTTTGTTCCTTAATTGCCGTTTTTATCTGTGCAAAATCTTCCTTATTTTCAGTCAGCATTTTTTCCAGGTCTGCTTTAATTTTTAAATAGAGGGAATCAAAGGCAGAAGTTAAATCTGACTGAGTTATATAGTCATTTAAATCATGTGGTGTATTGTCCAATGCCCCTTCTGCGATAGTTTTATCTTGTATTGCTGAGATATTCAGCTGGCTCTTTGGAGAGTAATAGGCATCTATAGGTTGCGGTTTACTGGACTTATTTATATTTCTCAGCTTTTCTGCTTTTTCTTGTTTGTCTGTTTTAGGAGGCATGTTTAAGTAATATCCAATTAGTTATAGCAGATATACTTATCCAGATATTCCAGGAATTCAGCAGGGAGGCTAACCCCCAGGCTATCCGCACATGGGGTTCCCTGTTAGCCCCAAAAAATATACGCAGGGTACTCCAGTAATATATACAAAATTTACAAACCATATGGTTTCGTTATATAGAGTTTGTTGGTCAGTCTTAATACGAGTAGATGGACAAGCAGAGTAACAGAATTTACTAAGAACTGCTTACCAAGTGTCTGTATTCGTCACAGAGGACCAGCGTCTCTCGGCATCAAGCAAAGTTCTCTGTTTGATTAAACTGCTTACCCGTTTACTGACCACGTAGCTCTCAGGTGTTATCTGCCTCGGTAATAGCTTCGTTGAAAAAAAGCGTTTTATCGCTGAGTGTCCAACAGGAGCTCCCCGTATCTCAGTCCGCCAGGGACACGCTCTCTGACGACCTCAATAGTTGGTGCAGTTAAGCCAATCCAGTACTTTGTCGGTTGTCCGATAGTTGGTCCGGTCTCCTATACTAGAGCTCTACCGGGAGTGTTGTTCAGCCACAATGCTTTCTGTTTACGAAACCTCCACCTCGCAGCCGGCGTTCGTCAGGCCAGGAACCCTATCATCGGGACAACACACCCCCCACACGCAGCGTGCACGTATACGTGCTACGTCATCATCATCCCCCCGACAGCCGCCCAAATTTTATTATATGTTTCTCTCCCTTTTATTGTGTCTTGGGTCAGAAAGTGTTTTTCCAAAACGGCTTGGAAAGAAATTTGTGCTTTCACTTCCCCCCACCAGGGAATCTGTGTGCTTCTCCAGTATCTGGCTAGGCAGATCTTAAAAGCTGCTAGAATGTTTATAATCAAGTATCTACTTACTCCATCTGAGCAAGGTAAGTCCAGATGGAATAAATATGTCTTGGGGAGGATCTGAGTTGCATTCCCAAACAGGAGTGAAAGCAGGGTAGTTAGTGTTTTTTTATATCTTGCTAGTTTATCGCAATCCCACCAGATGTGTAGGTGCGTTCCTATTTTGTTTTGACAACGCCAACAGAGATTATTTGGGTCTAATGCGAACTTGGCCAATCGTTCTGGGACCAAGTACCACCTCTGAGTAATTTTAAAGAACTGTTCATGTATATTTACACAGTGGACAGCTCGTCTGATATCTTTCCAAGTCTTGTGCCACTCTTCTATTTCAAATTCCTCCTCGATATCAATTTCCCATCTTAACACAGCTCTCTGTTTCTCTATTGGAGCTGACGAGAAAGAATTTTACTGTTTTAGATATTTGGTTCTTTGGAGTAACTGAGTGGATGTATCTGTCCCATTCTGATTCCTCCGTGGGAGGATCAGAAGTTAAAAGATGTGTAATCCTCAAATAACTAAACATTTCTGAAGGAGGGAGCTTGAATATTCTAGCTAGATCCCCAAAGGAAGCCAGCCGACCGTCTATGTATAAATCCTTGATTTGATTTATCCCTGCCGCCTGCCAGTTTGCTAGTTTTAGGTTCGGAGTATAGATTGTGAGAATCTGCAGTGGAGCTGCTTTAGAAGTGTTATTATTAATTTTCATGTTTTTTTTAACTCTATACCACGAAGTCATGATTTCTGTTACCACTCGGGCTGAGATTTTTAATTTAATATAATATTTTTGCGGGATCCATTGTAAAAGAGCTAGGTCTGTATTTATACATTGGCTTTTCTCAATCCCCCGCCAACCACCAGCGGTAGGGTTTTTCCACGCTAAGACGAATGCCATTTGGCAGGCGTCGTAGAGTTTACGGAGGTCTGGGTAACCCAGTCCTCGCCTGTCTAAGTTTTGCTTGATGATTTGGGAGGGGATTCTTGGTCTCTTAGCTGCCCAAGTATATCTTGAAAAAAAGCATATCAAATTCCTTTAAAATTATACCAGGGACCTTGTACGGGATTGTTCTAAATAAATATATCAGTTTAGGTAAGATATACCATTTCGAGACATTGATTAGGCCCAGCCAAGAGATCATGAGCTTAGACCATTTAGATGTAATTAGATTTAGCTCTGATAGGAGTGAGTTATAATTTACCCTAACTATGTTCTCCCTACGTGGTACCAGTTTTTTCCCCAGGTAATCAATGAACCCCTGTCTCTTGTTTTCCCCTCGTATTCTGTTCAAAGCTTCTTCTTGTAATGGGGAGAGGTATAAAGAAATGGCCTGGGTTTTTGTGAGGTTCAAACTGTAATTCGAAAATGTACCATATTTTGTCAGTAGTTCCATAAGGGCAGGGAGTGAAGTGTCTGGTTCAGAGATTGTTAGCAGAACGTCATCCGCGTACAAGGTTATGAGGTGTGTCTCAGGGCCTATTTTTATGCCTCTTACCCGGTGGGACTTCCTCAGCATCTCTGCCATTGGTTCCATCGAAATGGCGTATAGTAGCGGGGCCAGTGGGCACCCCTGCCGGGTGCCATTATGTTTTGGGAAAAATTCAGAAGCCAGCGAAGGACCCGTAATCCTTGCACTGGAGTGATCATAAAGTGCCAAAATATCATTTAAGATCGGTCCAGTAATTCCAAATGTCCGCAAGGTTGCTGCCAAGAACCGCCAGCTCACTCTATCAAATGCCTTTTCTGCGTCAAGAGCCAATATAGTGGCTGGGGTTTGGCTTAAATGGATAGGATCTAAAATACCCAGGACCCTGCGGACATTATCTGCTCCTGTTCTACCTGGCATAAAGGCTGATTGATCCGTGTGCACTAAGTCCAATATCACCCTATTCATTCTTAACGCCAAAATTTTGGAATAAATCTTAATATCTGTATTTATAAGGGAAATGGGCCTATAGTTACTGACTAGAGCTGGGTCCTTCCCTGGCTTCAGAATTGGGGAGATGGTGGCCTCCATCATTTCAGCTGGAAACCCGGATAAGCCTGCGACTTGGTTAAAACGTCTGGTCAAAAGCGGTGCTATCTCCTGGATCAAAGTTTGGAAAAAGAGAGCTGTGAATCTGTCAGGACCAGGAGCTTTACCTTTCTTTAGGTTTTTCATTACGTTTTTTACTTCATTGATAGAAATTGGGGCATTAAGCATGGCATGTTGAGTTTCTGATACTTTCGGGAGGCCAAGTGATCCCAGGAAGTCAGTTAATTCTGTTTCTGAGATTTTTGTATCTGGTAAGTTATATAATGTTTTGTAATAGCTTTTAAAAGCCGCTGCAATTTGAGTAGGTGAAATGCATGTTTCGCCCTTATGAATTATTTTTTTTATTCTGTATTGTTGATTTTGTGCCTTAAGTCTTTTGGTTACATTTTTCCCTGTTTTATTATTACTATAGTACCATTCCACCTTAAGCCGGCTTAATGCCTGATCGGATCTATTGCTAAGTTGCTGTTCGATTTGCTCCTGCACGGTCCTAATTTCCTGTCCCTTTTCTCTAGACGGATTCATCTTGTTCTCTCTTTCCAAATATGCAAGAATGGGGTATAATTCTGCTAGTGTTTTCCCATTCTTTCCCTAATCCAAGCTGCCTTCTTGATCAGATGGCCTCTTGAAACGCATTTTAAGGCGCACCACAAGGTCTGGTCGGTAACCTCAGCGTTATCGTTCAGCCCCAGGAAGCTGATAATTTGTTCTCTCAGTTCACATTTATCTTCTGCAGATTTGAAGATATTGTCATTGAGTTTCCAGTTATTTTTTCTGTTATACGTAGGGTTATCTCTTAACTCGATAATGACAGGGGCATGATCTGACCACTCGATATGTCCCAGTCGAGTGCTCACGCATTCGCACAGTATCGTACCCGGCATTAGGAAGTAATCAATTCTGGTATATGTGGAGTGAACTCCGGAGAAGAAAGTGAAGTCTCTCTCCTCCGGGTGCTGCACCCTCCATACGTCGTACAAGTTATGCTGGAACAGACATTCTGAGAATTTCTCAGATTTTCTCCTCATTCTGAGTTCGTTGCTGCATACCCCCGTGGCTCTTCTGTCCAAATCGTAATCAGCGATAGCATTCAGGTCACCTCCAATTATTAATCTGCCTCTTGATATCAAATCTATATTTTCCATGGATGCATTAATGAATCTATTTGTTGCATCTGATGGAGCATATAGGTTCACCAAGGTGTACATGATGTCATTGATTTCACAGACCAAAATCAAGCAACTCCATTCGCGGTCTCATTCATGGTGTTTGTACTCAAATTTAATTCTGGCATTCAAAATGATTGCCACTCCTCTTTTCCTTTTCGTTTGCATAGAAGACATATATATATGGGGGTACTTCTTGTACTGCCATCTGGGCCTCTGCTCTCTATTCCAATGGGTCTCCTGTTCGAAAGCAACATCAGCTTTTTCTCTCTCCAATAGGGCATACAGGTAGGCTCGCCTATGGGGGGAGTTCAAACCATGCGAATTGATAGACACAATTTTAAGAGATGTTAATGTTATTTCGCGTCAGCCCCTCCTCCCCCCCCAACCCCCGATCCGCCATCCCCCGATCCCTCTCCTGCCAAGCTTGCTCACCCATTCACTTCCATACACAAACAAACAAACGTTATCCCTTAGTGGTGAGATTGCCATCTCCACCCTTCAAGGAAGTAGAAAAAGTTCCCTGTACCAACACGGAAAGAGCGTGTAGGGCCCGAAAAAAAATAAATAATAATAATTGTGGAAGCGGTAATGACCCAAACTTTCTTCAACATCTGTTATATAAATCGTTTAATCCCTTAAAATGTAATATGCCCCCAATACCTCGATATGATAAATTTAGTGCCGTCATCATGTTTCAAGGAACAACAGGCCCTTGAGGCAACGGCGTCACCGGAGAGAAGGGAGAGAGGGTGAATATGAAAAAAAAAAAAAAAAAAATAGATACTAGGACACTGTCTATGATCAAAATTCTTAGATTCCCAATCATTTCCCGCTGTCAGTGTAATTGTAGCCTATTATTGTGGATATACGTGTAGTGAACTTATTAGTCAGTATATATTTAAGTGTGAATAAATGTGTGGTGATATCAAATCTGTGCTATGACTATCTATAAATCAGGGGGAATTTTTGCATACGGTTAAACTCCTATCTCGTCTGTTAATCCTTCAAAGAAAGGGAGAACGGGGGGAAAAAAAAAAAGAAAAAAGGGGAGTTATTCCCGATCCTCTCCGCAATCAAAATGTTAGAATTCACAAAATTTGCCCCTTACCTGTTTGCATGTGTCTTATTATATAAGTGATTTCCATATGTGATTACTAGCAGCTATATATTAAAAAATTTAAGTGATTGTGGTCTTAATTTCAGTTAAAGATCTAAATTATTGAGTGATAGTGCGAACACTGTATATCTAATAAGTAATAAGTTGTCAATAACTATTATACAGAGAACGGAGAGAAGAAGAAGGAGAAAAAAGAAAAAAAATCTGTTACTATTACTTCCCTTGTTTGCCCCCAATCCCCCTAGATATCTCCCATCCCCTAACCCTTATCTTCTTCCTTCACCCTCATCTTCCCCCTATCCTCCCCTATCCTTCCTGGCCCCACCCCTTTCCTCCCCCCCTCTTCCATCCCCTATCCTCCCCCATCCTCTCCTACCCCCACCCTCTGCTCCCCCAACAGTCCCCGTGTCTACATAATTCGTTTATTAATCGTGCGATTCTTTAGCTGTTCGCTCAGAGTGGTACTATTTAATAAGCTAAGTGTTCCCTAGTGGTGAGAGCTATAAACTACCACTGAAAGGATTAATTTGGATCTGTGAGGGTTAAAAGCCGACAGTGTGTCTAACAAGCTGATGTCTGCAGCAGCTTCTGGAAGGCCAGATCACGCCAGTAGCGTAATTGTTATTAGAATGGTTTTATCTTACTATTCCAAGGCTAGAACAGAGGTTTCTGGAACAACAAGTTGTCTCTGAAAGTTCTGTAATTTTCCATAAGAACGACTTTTGTAACACTATTTTACATATTACGTTTTAAGTGCATTTTCTTGTAAAACACGCCTTTCTGCATATTAGAATATTAGAATAACCAATTATATTGTAGTAACTAATGTTTTTATCTTCGTGTATATACGCTTGTTTAAACAATTAAAATCAGAGTTGTTTCACAGTTGCATTGGTGTCGGTCTCAGATATTCACTGTGAGATAGCTCTCCTGGATCCAGTATGTCAAACCAAGACAGTCGTATTAGAAGGGGCAGAACCAAATTCCTTATACCACCAACTTCTCTTCCCTTGCCCCTTTCCTCCCCCTTATTTTCCAACTTGATACGCCTATCTCAATTTTCTCAATTGTGTATAATATCTTCATGCCCACTTTATCCCTCCCCCCCTCAAAAACGGGAAAAAAAAACAAAAAAAAAAACAAATTCCATTCCTTACCTCCTACTCCTTCCCCTCTCCCTCTCCCCTTACCCAGAGGACAATAAGTTTCCCATCAGCTCATAAATACAGCTTAGGATTAAAGAAGGCCCCAGTTAGTCATTTTATCTCTTGCAGCTTGTGGGGACATACAAACGTGGATACTCTCATTATACTTAATACGTAGTTTCGTTGGGAAGCCCCAGAAATAACTGATGTTATTTTTCCTTAAACATGATGCGAGTTCTGTGTATTCTCTTCTAGATGTTCTTGTGGCCCACGACAAGTCTGGAAATGCTAATAGATGGGCAAACTTTGAGGCTTTGGAGGGGTTTTTCCTCATCTCTTTATTGAGAGTGTCTTTTATTCTGAAACTATTAAAGCAGATTATCACATCGCGATCCACATTCTGGTGGGGGGTGGTGGTAGGTTTGGGCAATCTATGTGCCCTTTCAATAGGAGTTGGACCCAGGATTTGTGGATCTAAGTATTTTGTTAACAGTTCGTTCAGATATTTATCCAGATCTCCCACTTCCTCTGGGATGCCTCTTAATTTTAAATTTTGTCTACCCGACCTGTCTTCCAGGTCTGTAGTTTTTGCTTCCAGTTTAAGGATAGCAGTATTAGCTAATTCATTTTGTTGTTGAAGATCTTTGAGTTGCTGATGGAGTAACTCAATCTCATTAGCGTGTGTCGTGAGTGTAGTGGAGACCTGTAGGAGTTCGTCCCTATAAAGCTGGAGATTATTGTCCAGGTCTGCTTTAATTTTAGTATACAGTGTCTCCAGAGCATTCAAAAATATGGGTTGTGTTATGTAATTTCCTGGTTCCTGTAGGCTTATATCCGATACAGGTTCTAATATTGATTTCTCCATTAAAGTTGAAGTATCTGTGAGGGCTTTGGGGGAGTAGTAGGCATTGATAGGTTGCGGTCTGCTGGATTTACTTTTTGTCTTATCTCCCTTATCTTGCTTATCTCCCTTGGGAGGCATGGTGACTAAGAAGCAGGCAGCACAGACAGGAGGGCCAGCAGTCAGGAGAGACCCAAGACAAGCATCCGACACCAGACCCCCTCCAAGCCAAAGCCAGGCAACAGATAGCACTCTCTCAGATCTGTTGCTGATCAGTTCAATAATAACAGTGTTAACTCCCCAAGTCTCGAGTTATGCCCCAATTAAGGTTTATTTAGAAGCAGTTTTCTCACTTCTTTTCCTTTCCTTCCCTTCTTTCTCACTTTTCTTCCCCTTTATCTGGGCAGTGCATTATAGTGCATTGTTACATAGGGTAGTCTTAAGAACTTTGAGATTGTATCTAGGTAAGTGTGTAGCTTGTGAAAGAGTAAAGACAGTGTGCTTATGTTGTGAGGGGAGAAAAAAAAATAGTGCTCGAAAATGATTATTTATATAATTATTAAGAAAAAGAAAATTCATTATAGTGTGTTATTACATAGGGTAATCTTAAAAAACCGTGAGGGTGTACAACTAAATGTGTGGCTTTTAAAGTCTATCTTAGATTCAGTTACCTAGTTTAGTGCAATATAATAGTTCATGTTGGGAGAAAGAGAAAAAAAAACCCACATACATATGTATATATATATAATTAACAGTGTACAATTTCATATATCTTGATCTATTATAGTGCAGAAATATTACGAAAGTGCATTATAGTTCATTGTTACATAGGGTAATCTTAAAAAACTATAAGGTTATATCTGACCAAGTATGTAGCTTTTGAGGTCTGTCTTAGGTTCAGTTGTCTAGTTCAATGCAAAATAATAATTCATGTTGGGAAAGAGAGAGAGAAAAAAAACAAAAAACATATATATATAATTAAACAATGTAGAATTTCATATATCTTGATCTGTTATAGTGCAGAAATATTAATAAAGTGCATTATAGTGCGTTATTACATAGGGTAATCTTAAAAACTATAAGATTATATCCAACCAAATATGTAGCTTTTGAAGTCTGTCTTAGGTTCAGTTGTCTAGTTCAATGCAAAATAATAGTTCATATTGAGAGAGAGAAAAAAAAAAAATTATATAAATCCCCTCGACGGAGCTCTCATCGTGGTTGTTGCCAGTTCCTTTAATAATCTACTGTTTCTCGGGGGGTATTAAGCCCCAACTAAGCATATAATCTTTAGCTGTGGATTGTTGATCGCATTGATAAGTCTTGCCCTGAAAAAGAATTATCAGTTTTGTGGGGAATCCCCCTCTGTACTGAATGTCTTTAGATCTCAAAATAGCAGTATACTGGTTAAATTCCTTTCTTTTCATTCTGGTATTTTGCGATATATCCGCATATAGGGTAATTGTAGAGAAATTAGGATCTTGAGTTGGTTTTACTCTAACTTGTCTCAGTAAGAGTTCTTTAATTCTTGCGTTTTGAAAACATACAATCACGTCTCTTGGGACCTCTTGTGGGAGACTGGCTGGTCTGGGGAGTCTATGAAGTCTCTCAAAAGGGAGAGTCCCAATAATCTCAGGTGACAGATATAGTTTCAAGAAGTCGATGAGGTATGTTTCCAGGTCTATGTTCTTGACATTTTCAGGGATTCCTCGAAATTTTATGTTTCGTCTCCTCGAGCGGTCCTCCAGATCGTTAATCTTTTGAGTTAGCATGTTCACTTCTTTCTTGAGCTCAGATTTGTCTGCCTGGGTCTGTATGAGACCCTCCTGTAGCTGGTCTATTTGACCTGCTTGGGTCGACAGAGTCAGCTGGAGTTGTGAGAGATCCGCTTTAATTTCCACTAAATTTTTGTTGGAATCAGCCCTAATTTTCTCATAGAGATTATCTAGGGCCGAAGAGAGCGTGCTTTGAGAAATTGGAATATTAGAAGAAGTGTCTAACATGCTCTCCTCTGCCGAGGTGTTAGGTATAGCCCTAGTTGTCTGATCGTGGGTTTTTAAAGATGATTTTGGGGAATAGTAGGTGTTAATCCCAGAGTCTTTTACTGGCTTTTCCCTCTCTTTATCACGTGTAGGAGACATTTCACAATTAAGCTGAGTATAGGTCTGTTCGTGAATGGGTAGAAGAATTTTTCGTGTATTCGTTTATGTGGTTTGCAAGGAGAGGGTTCCAGTCGAATCTCAATAAATTCTGTATCTCCTGCTGGTACCTCCCAGGCTATATCAGGTCCAACAAATGGGGGCCCAAATGGTGTGTTGAACAAGATAGCAGTGATCGTTTGGGTCCAACATGGTAGGATAAGCTTAGGACAGCTCCCGCTCTGTAGAACAGTGTTATTTATTCGATGAATTCAATACTAATTTCGAGAGGTATATTCCATGTTACTTTGAGAAGTTAAAATTCAGTCTATACACTGCGGAGCATAAAACTTAAGTATAGCGTATCATTGTGTAACAAACCAAAGGTTCAGATGGACAGTTGTTCTATACAAAGTTACACAGTGTAAAACGTAATTATAACTTATCGCTATTTGACAGTCCAGCCAACTTCAGGTACCTGTGTTTATGTAGAGTATACTAATTGAAGTCAAGCTTCTCAGAGTTTCTCAGCGCAGTTTGAGACAGTGTTATTTGATATAGTTTAGGTGTTTTAGAGCTATTGGATCTCTCCGCTGATCCCGCAGAATAAGACTATCACTAGATGAGTTAGATGTGTGGTAGGTTTGTATAACCCCCAGCGCTGGTCAATCAACCAAGGTATAGTGGGCAGATTTATCTCTGCTATCAGTCTCGCGTCAGATTAATCAGTGTAAGGCCGGGAATCAAACCCATGTTGGCGTTGCCGTTCACAAGTGGGGGATTTCCTACAAATTTGGTGGTCCTGTTGTCTGATTGCCCCTTTTTGGGCAACAGTACTGTCTGTGATTAAGAAAGTAGGTGTTGAAACCCTGCGTGTCGCTCCACTGACAGTGCTGCTGCACCACACCCCACACCCTATTGGGGCTTATAAGTGCTCCCTGACCATTCACTTGCTTAACTACGGCCAAACTACTTATTCCACGTTATTGTAAAAAGACAGTGGCCCCCCCATTCCGTGACTGGCTAGATACGGTGGAATCCTTACGGATTATGGAAGGTGCCCTACAGACAGCTAACGGCAAAGGTGTACATCACAGGAACACTTGGATGCACTTGTGGGTACGGATTGTCAATCCGATATAATGCGAGCAGAGACTCCTCCCGTACCCATTATTACCTAATTTTGATGTGGTTCTTTCCCGAGGGCTCCTCTTCCTTCTCTTTTCTCTCCTCCTCTTCTCTTTCTTTAAATCTTTTCTCTCTTTCTTTCTTCTCAATCTCTCTAGTTCCCACCTGGTTCTTAATATTTACTGATTTTTTATTTAATGTTTTATTCAATGTTTCATGGGGCAGCTCTGTCCATACTACATCGATCTTGTCGCAACGCATTTGTGCTACTTTGAACAAGTTTCTGTAGGATGTGATTTTGCTATTTGGCTACATTTGATTTCGACAACCCTTACAGGAGGAGTATATGCAACTCTGATGTATGATTTATTCTTTGTACTTGATTTCTGTAATGCTACTTCCCCATTTATCAGTTGTATATGTAATTTTGTACTCAATAAACAAATATTATGCAAAAAAAATATATAGATATATGGGGTGTGTCTGGGGAGATCCAGAAGTAGCTATTCCTGTGGAATGTGTGCAAGAGTCTAAAATAAGGGTTTCAAGACAGGTTAAGCGATCCTGGGAATGTGAGATGGAAGATGTGATGACAGGAGTTGAAAGGCATAAGTCATTGACAGAATGAAGAGGGCAATTACAGATAAAGACCACATTACAATGGATCACAGGAATAGTTAGAGAAGGGAAGGTGAGACACTTGTTCACGTAGTTTAGAAGCCATGGTGAGTTGAGAAATGAGGCAGTAGATAGATAGAGAGGCATGGCATTTTTAGAATAGAATTGATGCGTGCATCTTTGAAGGAAGTTGATAACATACTAGTTGTCAGAGAAAGGTTGACAAAATATTTTAAGTGTGGCGTTCAAACAGTAGAAAGAGACAGGAGACGGTGTGAGGGAAAAGGCTTGATATGTTAGGCTGAAATCAGAGAAGGAAATGCCCTTTCATTCTCAATGACCCGATTAAATCATTGGGGTGTGGATTTCAGTTTGAGGAGTAACTTATCTTTGTGATGATTGTAGCTTTCTCTGGAATGATTGTGTTCTTAATGGTATCAGTTTTGTAGTAAGGTGTTGTGCAGGACCTTGTGCTGAAGAGGTGGTAGCGCGGGCATCTTTTGAGAGGCGAAGAGATATAAAGATATAAAAAGAAAAATAATTTAATGGAGGTGACTATGATGGCAATACACTTATGGCATATTATGTGTTAATAAAGAAACACCACCAAGGGCACAATACTCTCACTGGAGTTATCTTGAATCCCTGTTCACAAAACAAAATGGAGAAAAATAAGATGTTCTACTATTATCCCTTATACAAAAACTATATGCTTTAATTCTGTTATTTAGAATACCACCTGACTTCCCACTCTGAAATCAGTATTAAATCATAACAACAATAAAGAAAAGGATAGTTCCATGCCAACAGTGTCTTTTCAGCAAAGAAATAATAACTGTTACAATTCCAGCGACAAACACAATGACTCATAAACAATGTGTTCAGAAAATTTAAAAAAATGTATCCAAAAGTCTTTGGGTGTCTCTTTTATTAGGGAATGCTCTCAGTAGGCAATACTCACAATAATGTAGTAGGTGCATATAGTATATACAAATCACCATTCAACTATAAGTCCCGAATATGGGGTCCAGAATTAGTGAAAGATCGTGCAAAATGTGTCCACTGTCCTGTTTAATATATAAATATTCCTGCAGCTTGAGGTAAAGCAGAGAAAACACAACTGGCTTGATATAGTTTACAAACATTTATAACAACATGAATATATGCTCACATTTAATCTTAGAATATATTTAGCACATCCTTTCATTTTCTTTTTGCAATTCTTCAACTAAGTTAGGAAAATTTTTTTTTTTTTTTTTTACATTTTCCATCATATTTTACTATATTTTTAAAAAGATATCATCAAAATTATGGTATCTAAAGAAAGCCCTTGTTTTTCTGAATGAAACGCGGATAATTTGTGTGGGAACGTTAAATGAGAAAGAGGAAAAAGACAGCTAAACACAAACACTGCAGAAGTGTAAAAACAGCCATTGTCATGAACAGTACAACATGGCAGTTCAGTCACAAAGGGGTTTAGGCAGGAACTGCCGTTTAAGTGTTTTCAGTCGTATTGAGTCCACAAGATGACCTCAGAAGATGTCCTGGTGCCTAGAGTGCTCCGGATTGGTCTAATATGCCATTATTACCAAAGTCCACCAAGTTTCCTCTTTATTTGGTGGTGATATGATAGCAAAATTATAACAATAATAAATACATTTCACAATGAAAAAAAATTAGGAGATAAGCATCAATTACAGAGGTTGCGGTTTGTGCACTGGGGATTAAACACATATAATTGCCTTCTGTCTTTTTACCTTTAATGTTGGTAAACATTGCACAGATGGATAAGATAATGAGATAGAATTGAGGTAAAGGTAGTTCAATTGCAGAAACGTATAAACACATATTTTTTCCAAACATACTTTTGTGACTAAAGAAGCAATATGAATCCTGCAGGTTTGATGTGATATTTTTATTTGATGAAATAAATTGTTGTTTTCGGATTGTAAAAAGCTGGTGTTTTTCAGGTTTAAGGTTGTTTAAGGTTAATCATTAGGCACTGCACAGACATTGATGTATAAATTGATAAAGGGTGACCCAAACTGTCTCATCCTACTTATGCCACCTTGCAAAGTTCTATCATTAACTGGGCATCTATGGGTTGCCACATTTTGCTTGTAATTACACAGGAATGCCAACCTGCATCAAATTCTAGCATGTGAGCTTTCAGAGTTTCAGTTTCATTCTCAGGATCTCAGCTCCAGAGTGTGTTGCCCTGAAAATCTATCGATTTTCCTGACTTTTTCATATCATGTAAAAGCTGAGGAAAAAAGTGAGGAAGACTGCAATGCTTAAATGCCTGCAACTTTATTGTCATGATACAAGATAAGAGGGAAAAACAGATAACTGTAACTGTGTCATGTATTTCGAAGTTTAATGATAAATGATGAGAGTTGGTCCGATGTTAGCCATAGAAACCCAGGAAAGGAGAAAATTGTTGGTGCTACACTCAGATATAATATACCTAAAATCCGAAAATAAAGACCTGAAAAATAGGGTAAATAAAGTGGAAACAAAGTTAAGGGATCTGGAAGACAGGTCAAGGAGGGACAATTTACGTTTCAGGAACATCCCAGAAAAAATAGAACAGGAACAACTACAGGACTTTCTCCTAGGTTTCTATAAAGCTCTGGACATAGAAACAGAAGTTAACAAAATAATTATGGAAAGATGTCACAGATTGCATAAACCAAAAAGTCTGCCAGAAAACACACCAAGGGATGTAATCTTAAAATTCCACTCGTACCCTTTTAAAGAAAAAATATTAAAAGCAATACGCATTAAAGCAACACTACCATCGCCGTATAAAGAGATTCAGATCTTTCAGGAACTTTCGTTTCAGACACATATTTAGAAAAAGAGTTTCGGAGATTCTCTTATGATATTCCGTCAAAAAAATATCAGATACTGCTGGAGCCTGCCTTCAGCCCTGACAGTTACCTGGAACGAAAATCAATATAGATTAGATTTGAAGATCCTAAGAAACTGGAAATCTGGCTAGAAGACCAGAATAAATAAAATGATCCCAAAAACAAAAAGTAGTACCCAAGATGAATAAAATATTTAATTACCCAAATACAAAGGACATTTTTTTTTTCCCCGGTCCAATCTAGGGGCCACAATTTAAATAAATTGTAGCATACATCTCCTTTAGTGTTATGTCACACAACCTCACTTCCCTTTAGCTTCACATCAAACACACTTATAGTTTTGCACTAGCACTGTAATTATGGACACAAATATAAGATTCGCATAACCAATAGTGTTGAGCGAACCCGGACCGCACTATTCGGGTTCGTACCGGATATTAGGGTGTCCGTGCCATGAACCCGAACCCGGACATTTCATTGTATGTCCGTGATGGAATTCGAGGTTCGCCTATAAACCGAAAGTCTTTAAACCGAAAGTCATTCGGTTTATAGACTTTCGGTTTATAGAATAGCCAATAGCATTACATGTATTCTTTAAACCGAAAGTCTATAAACCGAACGTCGTTCGGTTTATAGACTTTCGGCTAAACAATTGTGCAATAAAAAATAATAATATACCGGTATATTATTATTTTTTATTGCATCATTGTTTAATATATATTTGCGTATTACCGTATTTTCTCGATTATAAGACGAGGTTTTTTTCAGAATTTTTTTTCTGAAAAAGACCCCTTGTGTTATAATCGAGGTCGTCTTATAATCTGACCTCAAATAGAGGTCAGACTATAAGAGTGGGATCCAGGTCCCCCACAGAGCTGCAGGGGACCTGGATCCCCCTCTCTAACAGCAGGTGGATGTCTGCGCGATTAGCGCAGACTCCCCCTGATGCCGCCCGGCATGACCACCGGGACTTCTATGATGAAGCCGGGTCCTTCCCATACCCTCTTTGGGGTATTTTACTGCTGGTGGTTTTCCACCTTCTTTCATTTTAATGCATTATTAAATAAAATTGTTGTTTTAACTGTTCCTTCCTTTTTTTTTTTCTCTCTCATTGCCTAACATTTACTCTTCGGGTTATCCCCGGCTATTTTTTACTATTGTCTTATGATTCTAAAGGACATCATACATCCAGATCAAATTGGATTTGTCTCCGGAAGACTAGCCAGCAATAACTCCAGAAGAATTATCAACATTATAGAATACGTGACCAAGAAACAAATCCCAATCATCATCCTAGCAGTTGATGCAGAAAAAGCATTCGATAGAGTCAAATGGATATATATGGAGAAAACAATACAGAAATGTGGAGTGAATGGATGGCTACTTTCAGCAATAATGTCCCTGTATAAAAACCCAACCACAAAAACACCGGCCCAAATATTAGTTCAGATTGGTTTAAACTTGGCAACGGCACTCGAAAAGGTTGTCCCCTCTCACCTATACTATACATCATGTCGATGGAACCTCTCGCCATAAGTATTAGAAGTAATCCTAATATCAATGGCTACACAAAGAATAAAAAAGAGCTAAAGTTGTGTTTGTACACCGATGATATTTTAATTTCCATAACACAACCATCTTTTTCATTGAAACCATTAATGCAGGAATTTGAAATCTTTAGCGAGATATCATGCTATAAGCTGAACGAAACCAAATCAACCTCATTGGATTTCTCCATGCCAATAACTGAGAGGGAAATCCTAATGCAGAATTATAAGTTCATCTGGGCAAAACATAATTTAAAATATCTAGGAATTACAATAACCCGGGACGTACAAACGTTAACGCAGTTTAACTTTATTGAGCTATTAAAATCAACAAACCAACTAATAAAACGATGGAAAAACCTAATATTATCCTGGTGGGGAAGAATCCATGTAGTTAACTCATACATTATTCCGAAATGGAATTATTTGTTTACTATGCTCCGTCTAAACATCCCAGATGAATTGTTGGGGATGCTGCAGTCTAGCATCACTACCTATATATGGAAATGGAAAAACCCCAGAATCAATCAAGTTTTATTACCCCCCCCCCAAAAAAAAGTAAATGGTGGTCTTTCCTTTCCTATAATTAAAAACATCTATCTAGCAAATATAGTGGTACATGTTAGTAGGATGCAACATCTAAACTCAAAAACCGAAGGTTGGTATAAGATAGAGAATGAAGAAGCAGCAATTCAGGACCTGTCCCTATTATTATGGGAAACTACAACTAAGAGTTACAATAAATTTAATATGCAAATAAACACCATCACCAATCAACTGATAAGGAGATGGTTTCAAGTAAAAAAAACCTTGGAGCTGAACAATAAAATATACAATTTTATCCACATCAACCAAATATAACACAATACTAAAGAGATAAGTTTAACTGCCTGAAAAAAACCAAGGGATAAAATATATTGATCACATGACAATAGATAGAGCAATTAAACCTGTTTCACATTTAGTCCAAGAATTTAAACTAGCTAAAACTGATTTGTATAATTACCTGAGAATAAAAAGCTACTTGGCTAAATACTATCAATATACAGATTCAGAGATATATAAGAAATGCAAAACAATCTTTTGTCAAGTCGAAACCAAAGCATTAGATCTAATCTAAAGCATTAGATCTAATCTAATAAAATTAAAAAGTAGACCAAACGTATACCGCCATAAAAATATATGGGAAAGAGAATTAAACTGTACAATAGATATAAACAGTTGGTGAAAATCATTAATAAACTTTACTAAACAAATTCACTGCCTAACTTTGTCCGAAACACATTTCAAATTGATGAATAGGTAGTATTTGGTTCCGACAAGAATGGCCTCAATGTAAAATTTAACTTCATCTAAATGCTGGCGCTGCAATCTCCAAGAGGGCACTTATTTACACATCTGGCACAGATGCGAATTCATTGAAAACCTCTGGATAAAAAATTTGACCTAATAGAAATATTGACCACATTGAAATTAAAAAGACAACCAGAAATGAATTGGCCTCCCTCTACAAACTCTCAGAAATGTATTATAACATGCTGCTTTATTGCTGTGAAAATAACCATTGCTCGAAACTGGAAGTCCAGTGGAACAATTTCTTGGTTTTCTGTTAAATATCAAATAATACAACAAGCAAAAATGGAAAAATATCTCAGCTGGACATTCCTGAATTCTCCCAGACACTATTCTATTTGGAAAAATTGGTATGACTGTCTGACAACATATGAAGAGAGTTCCCCCCTGTGTATTGGCTAAACACGCATCCACTAGTCTTAAGAAAGCAAAATCATTTGGTACTCCCTCTCCAGTTCCCTTCCTCCCAGATAAAACATCTTGCAAATGTCGACTGTTTGTAATGTCCTGTCTTATGAATCTGTTTTGATGTTGTTGTAAGGACACCGGACCCACACAAATAAGCCTAACAATAAACACCAATTAGTTCGAATCAGACACAAATAGGCAAAAGGGGTCTCTTCACACTTTTCCCTTTTGCCCACCATACCGTCCAATCTTTAATGCAATTATATAAAATAGATTGGTGCAATCAAAGTGGACAAAATAGACACAAGGATGACCCATTGAATTAGCATACGATTTAAGTATGAAAATATGTGTAGGTGTCTGAGTGTCAAAAGAAAGAAAAAATGCTAACTGAGCATATTTAAAGTATCAGTGCATATTTTTTGGACAATTTATACATGTTTTTTGACCTGCACATACTTGCCATTAGAACTGGTGTCATTATATGGACACTTTTAAATCCCTGATCTACAAATTAGTATTATATTTTCATTTTGGTAGACATTTTACTGTGAGTATTTATATGTTATAGATTACAATTCTTTAGTAGACTGGTTCCCAAACCCGGGGACCACTAGTTTAGTAGATATGATGATTTATAAAGATAAGCCAGTATTATATGATTACACATATTTTTCAATGTTTAACACTTTGAATGCTTGGGTTGTGCCCATTGCATGGTAAAGTAAAGTGTATAATATTACTATCATATTTACAGTGCACTAGTTTATCTTCTTTTGTTGTCCATAGACAAAACTACATAATCAAACATTCTGACTTCAGGCTACAGATGTGATCTCTCAGACTGGATAATAACTGTGTTACTGTATGTGTAGCACTGGCTATGTGCAATCAGTATGCATAGATCATCTGCAAAACCAAGCCTGTTGACATGTAGATTCATTTATCTGAGTTCTTTATACACCATTTCCTTTTTGAATTTTCTAACAACATGTTTACTATGATTCCTTTTATGCCTGCATTTCAATGAGTTTTCTATAGCAAGGACTTTGTACTGGATAAAATACTAGAAATTCTTATGCCTGTTAGCATTTTGTGTTCTGTGTTTATTTCCTTGGAATGCATGATAAAACATTTAAATTACTTGTTTGTCAATTATGTGTTAATACCACAGACTGTAATAGAGAAAAAATAATAGTTAAAAAGTACAAAAAAGTATATTTGAACATAGATTATATCAGTTTAAATTATAGGAAATACAAAAAAAACCAAGAACTAAAACAATGACTTTTGAATATGATTTGCAAAACATCATTAGACTCCACTGATGAAGTTACTAAATTAGCCAACCAAAACACAGGGTAACTAACTAAGCATTTGTCATTTAATCTGTTTGTTCTTAGGGTTGCTTACAGCTGTTCTCCCAGGTGAGAACCCACTGATTTGAATCATGACTCAAATAGTCAGATGAACTCAGGACCAACATACTTCTACTGCTAAACTCTGTCAGGTGGACCACAACACCAATCCAATCCAGCAATGTGAATCCCATGAAGGTGGATTACATTCCTTGGGTCCTTTAGTAAATAACTTTTTTAACTGTTTTAATTATGCCACTTTAATGGGGCCATTGCATGCTGATCATTTACTTTAATTGATGAATGTGACTACGAAGGAAGGGGAGGAGAAGAAAGATAAAGAAGATAACAAAAAAAACAGAGTTAACACACTATGTATATTAAGTTCAAACAATGGTTTATTAACAATGACAATAGATAAATATTTATAAACATTTATTGTATCCAGTAAAAATGAAAATGGTGCTTGTAATTCAGTGCACATCGGGCAAACAAGATTCAAATGACTGCATATAAGCATTAAACATTAACATCTTTTGAATCTTGTCTGCTCAATGTGCGCTGGATTACAAGCATATCATTGCAGACCATGTACACTCGTTCGTGTTCCCTGATGGAATTGGCCTCTTTCAGCAGGATAATGCACCCTGCCACAAAGCAAAAATGGTTCAGGAATTGTTTGAGGAACACAAAAACAAGCTGATGGTGTGGACTTGGCCTCCATCTGTGGGATTTGCTGGATTAACAAGTCTGATCCATGGATAACCCACCACCCTACTTACAGGATTTAATGGATCTACTGCTAACAGGTCTTGTGGAGTCCATGCCTTGACTGGTCAGGGCTGTTTTAACGTCAAAAGGGATTTACACAATATTAGACAGATGGTCATAATGTTATGGCTGATTGGTGCATATATATATATATAAACAAAATACAAGAGAAAAAAGTAAATAAAATATGTGCGATAACCAACGTTTCACTGTTTTTAGTTACATAGAAAATTAAACTTGCTTATGAAATTTTGTTGGGCTATAAAATATTTTCCACAGCTGTTGACTCTGCTTCAGGCTGCTGTCAAAAATAAGATGAAGGAAAAAGCTTCTGACACACAAGTTCAAAGATTGGCTTTCTTGTGTCAAGGAAACTGAACACGGATATGTAAAGAAATGTGCATGTTACAGCCAGTGAACCAACAAAACAAGGCTTGGGAGCAAACATGGATGGAGGTAGAGAAAATAGTGCTGTGACAGAAAAATAACATAAAAAAACCACAATGCCCAAATAATCACAGACACAGAATGTATGGTGAAAAACAGAACAAAGCATGTATTAAAAGCTACATATAATACTGTACTAGCACTGTATAAAAACATAACAAATCAAAAATAAATAACTATCACAAAATAATTTAACAATAATTGAATATGTTAACTAAAACAGCATAGTAAAGTACCTACGCAATTTCCTCATCTGAGCTTTTCCAAGATGCTCCCCTCTCCCTTGGCCACTAACCTTCACTTCCAACACCTTGCATTTCCAGTGTTGACCACCAGCCAGCCTTAAAGCTTGGTGGGGTTGAGCCCCAACTTGCTAACCATTCCACCTGTTTCTTTCTCTCTTTTCATGTTATTCTTGACTGCAAGCACATACAGATAAAATAATATAGGAGGGAAGCTGTTGTGAGATAATTAAAATGGCGGATTAGCTTATTTTGTGACACACACCAACCATGCCCCCCATGTGTGTACAAAACAAACAGCATTCACCCACACTCATACATGTGCCCTGTGCTGTGCAGAATTCCCAGGAGTGTCAAAGCATGGATTGGAACGGGGACCGTCATCACTACAGTGTATGCACTTTAATATTTGACTTAAGCCCTCCCCATTTTACTGCAGGTGCAGCAGCACTGATTATATAGACACTGAAGATATAAAGTTTTGCTTAATTTAGTCATTTCCCTGAATACATTGTGTGGATTCTGAGTAACCTTGCTCTTGTACACAGTAGGTTCTCTTAACAGTGCAACACAATGTCTGGTGACCAGGGGCGTCACTAGGGTTGGTGTCACCCGGTGCGAAAACTCATGGTGTCACCCCCCTGGATTTCCTCCATACAATGCCAAACAGATTCCTTAGTAATGACACTTAGATGGCCTATTAACTATGCCACACACAGGAGCCCCATAACTTATGCAACACCAGAGCCCCATAACTTATGCAACACCAGAACCCCATAACTTATGCAGCACCAGAGCCCGATAAATTATGCCACGCCAGAGCCCCACTATTTATGCCTCACCTCTGCCCAATTAATTATGCCACACACACAGGTGCCCCATAATTATGCCACACACACAGGTGCCCCATAATTATGCCACACACACACAGGTGCCCCATAATTATGCCACACAAAAGAGTCCCTTAATTACGCCACGCAAAAGAGTCCCTTAATTATGCCACACATGAGGCCCATTAAATATGCCACACACAAGTGCCCCATAATTATGCACAATTGGGACCGCCATTAATTATGCAACAAACAGGAGCCCCACGAGGTGACAATCTTATAATTATAGATACCAGTAATATTGTGCCATTCAAATCCGAGTAGTATTGTCCCACTCAGAGCCCAGTAATATTGTGCCACTCAGAGCCCAGTGATAGTGTGCCAGTCAGATAAAAGGAATATTGTGCCATTCAAAGCCCAGTAATATTGTGCCAGTCAGATGGTCAGATGCCAGTAATATTGTGCCAGTCAGAGCCCAAAAATATTGTGCCACTCAGAGCCCAGTAATTTTGTGCCAGTCAGAAACCAGGAATATAGTGCCAGTCAGAGCCCAGTAATAGTGTGCCAGTCAGAACCCAGTAATATTGTGCCAGTCTGAGCCCTGTAATATTGTCCCAGTAAGAGCCCAGGAATATTTTGCCAGTCAGATACCAGTAATATAGTGCCAGTCAGATACCAGGAAGATTGTGCCAGTCAGATACCAGGAATATTGTGCCAGTCAGATACCAGGAATATTGTGCCAGTCAGATACCAGTAATATTATGCCAGTCAGAGCTCAGTAATATAGTGCCAGTCAGAGCACAGGAATATTGTGCCAGTCAGAGCCCAGGAATATTGTGCCAGTCAGAGCCCAGGAATATTATGCCAGTCAGATACCAGGAATATAGTGCCAGTCAGAGCCCAGTACTAGTGTGCCAGTCAGAACCCAGGAATATTGTGCCAGTCAGAGCCCAGTAATATTGTGCCAGTCAGAACCCAGGAATATTGTGCCAGTCAGAACCCAGGAATATTGTGCCAGTCAGATACCAGTAATATAGTGCCAGTCAGATACCAGGAATATTGTGCCAGTCAGATACCAGGAATATTGTGCCAGTCAGATACCAGGAATATTATGCCAGTCAGAGCTCAGTAATATAGTGCCAGTCAGAGCACAGGAATATTGTGCCAGTCAGAGCCCAGGAATATTGTGCCAGTCAGAGCCCAGGAATATTATGCCAGTCAGATACCAGGAATATAGTGCCAGTCAGAGCCCAGTACTAGTGTGCCAGTCAGAACCCAGGAATATTGTGCCAGTCAGAGCCCAGTAATATTGTGCCAGTCAGAACCCAGGAATATTGTGCCAGTCAGAACCCAGGAATATTGTGCCAGTCAGATACCAGGAATATTGTGCCAGTCAGAGTCCAGGAATATTGTTCCAGTCAGATACCAGTAATATAGTGAAAGTCAGAGCCCAGTAATATTATGCCAGTCAGAGCCCAGTAATACTATGCCAGTCAGATACCAGTAATATAGTGCCAGTCAGAGCCCAGTAATAGTGTGCCAATCAGAGCCCAGTAATATTATGCCAGTCAGAGCCCAGTAATAGTGTGCCAGTCAGAGCCCAGGAATATTATGCCAGTCAGATACCAGGAATATTATTCCAGTCAGAGCCCAGGAATATTGTGCCAGTCAGATACCAGTAATAGTGTGCCAGTCAGATACCAGTAATATAGTGCCAGTCAGAGCCCAGTAATATTATGCCAGTCAGAGCCCAGGAATATTATGCCAGTCAGAGCCCAGGAATACTATGCCAGTCAGATACCAGGAATATTATGCCAGTCAGATACCAGTAATATTATTCCAGTCAGAGCCCAGTAATAGTGTGCCAATCAGAGCCCAGTAATATTATGCCAGTCAGAGCCCAGTAATAGTGTGCCAGTCAGAGCCCAGGAATATTATGCCAGTCAGATACCAGGAATATTATGCCAGTCAGATAACAATAATATTATTCCAGTCAGAGCCCAGGAATATTGTGCCAGTCAGATACCAGTAATATTGTGCCAGTCAGATACCAGAAATAGTGTGCCAGTCAGATACCAGTAATATAGTGCCAGTCAGAGCCCAGGAATATTATGCCAGTCAGAGCCCAGGAATATTATGCCAGTCAGAGCCCAGGAATACTATGCCAGTCAGATACCAGGAATATTATTCAAGTCAGAGCCCAGGAATATTGTGCCAGTCAGAGACCAGGAATATTGTGCCAGTCAGATACCAGTAATATAGTAAAAGTCAGAGCCCAGTAATATTATGCCAGTCAGAGCCCAGTAATATTATGCCAGTCAGATACCAGCAATATAGTGCCAGTCAGAGCCCAGTAATAGTGTGCCAATCAGAGCCCAGGAATATTATGCCAGTCAGAGCCCAGTAATAGTGTTCCAGTCAGATACCAGGAATATTATGCCAGTCAGAACCCAGGAAATTGTGCCAGTCAGATACCAGGAATATTGTGCCAGTCAGAGCCCAGTAATAGTGTGCCAGTCAGAACCCAGGAATATTGTGCCAGTCAGAGCCCAGTAATATTGTGCCAGTCAGAACCCAGGAATATTGTGCCAGTCAGAACCCAGGAAATTGTGCCAGTCAGATACCAGGAATATTGTGCCAGTCAGATACCAGTAATATTGTGCCAGTCAGATACCAGGAATATTGTGCCAGTCAGAGACCAGGAATATTGTGCCAGTCAGATACCAGTAATATAGTGAAAGTCAGAGCCCAGTAATATTATGCCAGTCAGAGCCCAGTAATATTATGCCAGTCAGATACCAGTAATATAGTGCCAGTCAGAGCCCAGTAATAGTGTGCCAATCAGAGCCCAGGAATATTATGCCAGTCAGAGCCCAGTAATAGTGTGCAAGTCAGATACCAGGAATATTATGCCAGTCAGATACCAGGAATATTATTCCAGTCAGAGCCCAGGAATATTGTGCCAGTCATATACCAGTAATAGTGTGCCAGTCAGATACCAGTAATATAATGCCAGTCAGAGCCCAGGAATATTATGCCAGTCAGAGCCCAGGAATATTATGCCAGTCATAGCCCAGGAATACTATGCCAGTCAGATACCAGGAATATTATGCCAGTCAGATACAAGGAATATTATTCCAGTCAGAGCCCAGTAATAGTGTGCCAATCAGAGCCCAGTAATATTATGCCAGTCAGAGCCCAGTAATAGTGTGCCAGTCAGAGCCCAGGAATATTATGCCAGTCAGAGCCCAGGAATATTATGCCAGTCAGAGCCCAGGAATATTATGCCAGTCCGATACCAGAAATATTATGCCAGTCAGATACCAGTAATAGTGTGCCAGTCAGATACCAGTAATATAGTGCCAGTCAGAGCCCAGGAATATTATGCCAGTCAGAGCCCAGGAATATTATGCCAGTCAGAGCCCAGGAATACTATGCCAGTCAGATACCAGGAATATTATGCTAGTCAGATACCAGGAATATTATTCCAGTCAGAGCCCAGGAATATTGTGCCAGTCAGATACCAGTAATAGTGTGCCAGTCAGCTACCAGTAATAGTGTGCCAGTCAGATACCAGTAATATAATGCCAGTCAGATACCAGTAATAGTGTGCCAGTCAGATACCAGTAATATAGTGCCAGTCAGAGCCCAGGAATATTATGCCAGTCAGAGCCCAGGAATATTATGCCAGTCAGAGCCCAGGAATACAATGCCAGTCAGATACCAGGAATATTATGCCAGTCAGATACCAGGAATATTATTCCAGTCAGAGCCCAGTAATAGTGTGCCAATCAGAGCCCAGTAATATTATGCCAGTCAGAGCCCAGTAATAGTGTGCCAGTCAGAGCCCAGGAATATTATGCCAGTCAGAGCCCAGGAATATTATGCCAGTCAGATACCAGGAATATTATGCCAGTCAGATACCAGGAATATTATTCCAGTCAGAGCCCAGGAATATTGTGCCAGTCAGATACCAATAATAGTGTGCCAGTCAGATACCAGTAATATAGTGCCAGTCAGAGCCCAGGAATATTATGCCAGTCAGAGCCCAGGAATATTATGCCAGTCAGAGCCCAGGAATACTATGCCAGTCAGATACTAGGAATATTATTCCAGTCAGAGCCCAGGAATATTGTGCCAGTCAGATACCAGTAATATTATGCCAGTCAGATACCAGGAATAGTGTGCCAGTCAGAGCCCAGGAATATTATGCCAGTCAGAGCCCAGGAATATTATGCCAGTCAGAGCCCAGGAATATTATGCCAGTCAGATACCAGTAATATTGTGCCAGTCAGAGCCCAGGAATATTATGCCAGTCAGATACCATGAATAGTGTGCCAGTCAGAGCCCATGAATATTATGCCAGTCAGAGCCCAGGAATATTATGCCAGTCAGAGCCCAGTAATATAGTGCCAGCCAGAGCCCAGTAATATAGTGCCAGCCAGATGCCCAGTAATATAGTGCCACTCAGAGCCCAGGAATATTATGCCAGTCAGAGCCCAGTAATATAGTGCCAGCCAGAGCCCAGTTATATAGTGCCAGCCAGAGCCCATTAATATAGTGCCAGCCAGATGCCCAGTAATATAGTGCCAGCCAGAGCCCAGTAATATAGTGCCAATCAGAGCCCAGTAATATTATGCCAGTCAGAGCCCAGTAATAGTGTGCCAATCAGAGCCCAGTAATATTATGCCAGTCAGAGCCCAGTAATAGTGTGCCAGTCAGAGCCCAGGAATATTATGCCAGTCAGAGCCCAGGAATATTATGCCAGTCAGATACCAGGAATATTATGCCAGTCAGATACCAGGAATATTATTCCAGTCAGAGCCCAGGAATATTGTGCCAGTCAGATACCAATAATAGTGTGCCAGTCAGATACCAGTAATATAGTGCCAGTCAGAGCCCAGGAATATTATGCCAGTCAGAGCCCAGGAATATTATGCCAGTCAGAGCCCAGGAATACTATGCCAGTCAGATACTAGGAATATTATTCCAGTCAGAGCCCAGGAATATTGTGCCAGTCAGATACCAGTAATATTATGCCAGTCAGATACCAGGAATAGTGTGCCAGTCAGAGCCCAGGAATATTATGCCAGTCAGAGCCCAGGAATATTATGCCAGTCAGAGCCCAGGAATATTATGCCAGTCAGATACCAGTAATATTGTGCCAGTCAGAGCCCAGGAATATTATGCCAGTCAGATACCATGAATAGTGTGCCAGTCAGAGCCCATGAATATTATGCCAGTCAGAGCCCAGGAATATTATGCCAGTCAGAGCCAAGTAATATAGTGCCAGCCAGAGCCCAGTAATATAGTGCCAGCCAGATGCCCAGTAATATAGTGCCACTCAGAGCCCAGGAATATTATGCCAGTCAGAGCCCAGTAATATAGTGCCAGCCAGAGCCCAGTTATATAGTGCCAGCCAGAGCCCATTAATATAGTGCCAGCCAGATGCCCAGTAATATAGTGCCAGCCAGAGCCCAGTAATATAGTGCCAGCCAGATGCCCAGTATAATAGTGCCAGCCAGAGCCCAGTAATATAGTGCCAGCCAGATGCCCAGTAATATAGTGCCAGCCAGAGCCCAGTAATATAGTGCCAGCCAGATGCCCAATAATATAGTGCCACTCAGAGCCCAGGAATATTATGCCAATCAGAGCCCAGTAATATAGTGCCAGCCAGAGCCCAGTAATATAGTGCCAGCCAGATGCCCAGTAATATAGTGCCAGTCAGAGCACAGGAATATTATTCCAGTCAGATACCATGAATAGTGTGCCAGTCAGAGCCCATGAATATTATGCCAGTCAGAGCCCAGGAATATTATGCCAGTCAGAGCCCAGTAATATAGTGCCAGCCAGAGCCCAGTAATATAGTGCCAGCCAGATGCCCAGTAATATAGTGCCACTCAGAGCCCAGGAATATTATGCCAGTCAGACCCCAGTAATATAGTGCCAGCCAGAGCCCAGTTATATAGTGCCAGCCAGAGCCCATTAATATAGTGCCAGCCAGATGCCCAGTAATATAGTGCCAGCCAGAGCCCAGTAATATAGTGCCAGCCAGATGCCCAGTATAATAGTGCCAGCCAGAGCCCAGTAATATAGTGCCAGCCAGATGCCCAGTAATATAGTGCCAGCCAGAGCCCAGTAATATAGTGCCAGCCAGATGCCCAATAATATAGTGCCACTCAGAGCCCAGGAATATTATGCCAATCAGAGCCCAGTAATATAGTGCCAGCCAGAGCCCAGTAATATAGTGCCAGCCAGATGCCCAGTAATATAGTGCCACTCAGAGCTCAGAAATATTATGCCAGTTAGAGCCCAGTAATATAGTGCCAGCCAGATGCCCAGTAATATAGTGCCAGCCAGAGCCCAGTAATATAGTGCCAGCCAGATGCCCAGTAATATAGTGCCAGCCAGAGCCCAGTAATATAGTGCCAGCCAGATGCCCAGTAATATAGTGCCAGCCAGAGCCCAGTAATATATGCCAGCCAGAGCCCAGTAATATAGTGCCAGCCAGATGCCCAGTAATATAGTGCCAGCCAGAGCCCAGTAATATAGTGCCAGCCAGATGCCCAATAATATAGTGCCACTCAGAGCCCAGGAATATTATGCCAATCAGAGCCCAGTAATATAGTGCCAGCCAGAGCCCAGTAATATAGTGCCAGCCAGATGCCCAGTAATATAGTGCCACTCAGAGCTCAGAAATATTATGCCAGTTAGAGCCCAGTAATATAGTGCCAGCCAGATGCCCAGTAATATAGTGCCAGCCAGAGCCCAGTAATATAGTGCCAGCCAGATGCCCAGTAATATAGTGCCAGCCAGAGCCCAGTAATATAGTGCCAGCCAGAGCCCAGTAATATATGCTAGCCAGAGCCCAGTAATAAACTGCTCATTCCTCCCCCCCCCGTCCCTATTACTTACCGAATGGCTGCTCCGTGTCCCCGGACGGACGCCTCCTCCGTGCAGTCTTCCCTCCTGCATGGAGGAGAGAAACACAGTCACCGGATGTGACGTTCCGGTTGCTGTGATTTTTTTTTTTGATTTTTTTTTTCCGGCGGCCGTGTCCAGCAAATGCGGCTGCCAGAAAAAAGAAAAAAGTTAAGCAGCTCGATGCGGGGGGGGGGGGGGATTGGGGGGTTTCCGGAAGTACGGGTGTCACCCCCGCTGGAGGTGTCACCCGGTGCGGTCCACCCCCCCCCCTCGGGACGACACTGCTGGTGACATTACTAGAGAAACAGGAAATTCCATTCATTTGAATGGAATTATTCTCATTGGCTACTAAGCTAGTGTGGGCAGTCCTGGCTTCTTGCAAACTGCTGTAACTTTACAAACTCATCTAACTGTACTTTTTTTTATATTTAAAGCAATGCAAAGTGTAAAACATGCAATATAAAGTATTTGGAATGCACATTAATATGCATCAACCTTTGGAAGGTGCAGTCTGGGCACCAGACATTAGCCTTTAAAGTTATTCAATAGTAATCCAATTGAGTGTTGTCCAGACAAATTTCATTTAATAGCAAAAAGTTAAACGCAACATACAAAAGGAGAAATAGTGTTAAGCAGCCATGCAGGTCCTTAATTTGATGTGATTAGTAGACATGTGCAAAACTAAAATTTTCGTTTCGTTTTCGTCCATTCGGACGAAAATGTTATTTCTTTCGTCTAAAACGAATTTAGTTCATTACTGCATTCGTTTCAGACGAAATTCGTTCATTATTTTCGTTTAATTTTATTCGTTCGTTTTATAGAATACGTGAAATACTATTGGCTTTCTATAAATCGAATGAGAGCCCCATTCATAAGAAATTCTCATGAATGGGGCTCTCGTTCGGTTCCTAGAAAGGCAATAGTACTACATGTTTTCTATAAGCCGAAAGTCTATAAACCGAACGTTCGGTTTATAGACTTTCTGCTTATGGAATACATGTAATCCTATTGCTATTCTATAAACCGAACGTTCGGTTTATAGAATAGCAATAGGATTACATGTATTCCATAAGCCGACAGCCTATAAACCGAACGTTCGGTTGATAGGCTGTGGGAATTTCACTACACGGAGACAGAGTCTCCATTCATAAATTTATGAATGGAGACGTTGTCTCCGTGTAGTGAAATGCTATTGTATTCTATAAACCGACTCTATTTCGGCTTATAGAATGCAATAGTACTACGAATGGACGAATGAACGAATGATTTTTGTTTATTAACCATTCGTTCATTCAGCTTTCGTTAGCTTAGTATTTTCGTTATTCGTTTTTCGGACGAATGGACAAAAATGCTTTTTTCGGACGAAAATGCAATAGTCCGAAAACAAATGCACATGTCTAATGATTAGTCATGTTGAGGGATGGCTAGAGAGAAGACAAACAAAGAACACCAGGGTTCCCAGGGCCTTAAAGTAGAGGCCCTGGTCTCCAGAGTTCAGAATTACATCCACTTCTCCACCCAGACAGCACCCTTGACATAGTGTTAGGTTAGATTTGTACCGCATGCCAGGGATGCCTTAGAATTCTTGGGGCCATTGATTGTACTTATGTTGGGCTGAGGACCCTATCACACAGGTAGGAATTATATAGAAAACCGGAAGCTTTTACCATACCCTAAACATTCAGATCATCTGTGATGCATCATGAGTTTTATGTAAGACTATCCTGGCTCATGTCACCGTGCTATCATCTTGCAGGAGCTATTCATTGGGATCAGGTTTGACAATGGTGAAATGCTTGATGCCTGGGTAAGTACACTATCCCACCATCAATTTACTATTGCAATAGTCATTTAAACAGTACCCATTACACTAATCAATATCTCATGCCAAGTATTACAGTAACAAGGGATATGGATGTTCTCTTTGGTTTATGACCCCACTCAGCATTCCACAGACCAGGACAACAGTGTCTGTGTTGCCACACAGGTACAATAGTACATATGTTGTGACATGGTCTGTAATTGAACACAGATTTGGTATACAAAAATCCACAGAACAGGACAACAGTGCCTATGTTGTGACATGGTCTGTGATTGAGCACACATTTAGCGTACTAAAATGTCAGTGTCCCCATTCATAAGAATTTCTTATGAATGGGGACTCTAGTTCTGTTTATAGAAAGCCAATAGTATTAAATGTATTCAATAAACCGAAAGTCTATATACCAAACGACATTCGGTTTATAGACTTTCGGTTTATAGAATACATATAATTCTATTGGCTATTCTATAAACCGAAATAGAGTCCCCATTCATACGAATATGTCTTTCGGTTTAAAGACTTTCAGTTTATAGTCGAACCTCGAACTCCAACACGGACATACAGTGAAATGTTTGGGTTCGTGGCACGGACACCGTAATGTCCGGTACGAACCCGAATAGTGCGGTCCGGGTTCGCTCAACACTAGTAACGAACAAGAACATAATTTCTAGTACTCTAATTTGCCATTTTTGGTCAACAAATTTATTTTAAATGTATGTACCAAAAGCTCAATTAACATATTTGGTTCCTTAGCTTTAAGACATGGAATCTTTCATTCTGCCATATGAATAGAACATATTAAATACCTGAGTTTTTCTTTAGTTCCTCTTTGAATACTCTTTTGGTATTATCGAGGTTAGTATAAATATTTCTTACTTAAATGTATCATCAGATTTCATAGGCTACAATGAATGCAGTAATTAATACATGCATAGAAATATAATTCTGCAGAAATCAAAATACTTTGGAAACCAAAATCTTAGTCATAGATGAGTGGGTGTTAACAACTTATCTAAGAAACCTTATATGCATGCATAAAACTTGAATATGTATAAATCCATTTCAGCTATGTTGACATCAAATGTTTTGTGTCAGGGAGGGTGCAATTTTAGAAAGGAAGATGACCCCATCATAAAATCACTTTCACCGGATTTCACAAATCTCTGATATGTGCCGATTACCCCGAACACACTCCAAATTCGGTTAATATATGCAGAATTCGCCGATTTCAATTCTCCTGATTTAAACTGGAGAATTCCACCACAAAGCCATCTAATGTCTACATATACACCATAATATCATTTCTGATACAAATATCCATCAAAAGATGATATTTGGAAATATATGGGACTATGAACATGCCAAAAAACACCTTACAAAGTGCATCAAAAATACATATGCAGCACAGACACCAATGTGTAACCACAATGAAAGGGAAGGAGTACCCATGTACTAAGATGTGTCTGTGTATATATATATATATATATCAGTAGTCACGGATATATACTTTAGCGCTACAGTACAGTAAAGTGTGTTTTGTCTAACGCATCACAGCTCCGATAATTCGTTTAGATTGAATTTTAGATTGTAAATGCATATTTATTGAATATACATAAAATGCGAAAAATAAACATGAAAGTTTTTTAATTACTTTTCCATAGAACCAATGCAGCAAACGTTTTAGATAATATCCCTTTTGATGTTAAATGTATTGGCACGGAATAAGAATTTGCATAGACTTTTATACCTCTATTAAGTAAAATACTACCATCAGATATAGTCTAAATAAGGAGGTTCAGATAACCAGGAGGCATACTCATGATATTACCTAATCCTCTAAAATATTTGAGCATCATAAAATGGGATGTGACTTACCCATTTTCAATGTCCAACATGAAGCCACGTTGGCTTCTTCCTATGGTTAAAGCCATATGTTATAAAATGTGATTAAACTGAAGGGTCTACACAATATAGAACATTCTGTTCTCAATTGGTTTTGGTTCGGGCATAATAGCTTAATCGAACGATCCCTAAAATATGGCTACACACTATACAGGAGCTTTACTCCGAATTGGCATTTCAGGAGCCGAACTCGAGCATTTGAGGCATTTAGACTGGCAAATTTTTGATATAAAAAGCATAGAATTTTGACTACACAATTTGTAACTATCAGCCCCAAATAGAATTTAGATTCAGGAATAATAGCCATGTAATGTGGCTATTATTCCTGAATCTAAATTCTATTTGGGGCTGATAGTTACAAAATGTGTAGTCAAAATTCTATGCTTTTTATATCAAAAGGCATTTCAAGGCATTTCAATTTCAAAGATGAAGAATTTAACTTAAATCCATCTAAAATACACACAAAAAAAAAAACATTTTAAACAACTTTTTTCACATTGACATGACTACACATTTGCCATAATACCATTTCCAGTACAAATATACACAATCAGCAAATTTTTAAACAAATTATGATATTTGGGAATATACGCAACTCTGGACTTGTCAAAAAAACAAACAAATATTGTGAAATAGGTACATGGGCAGGAGCACTGATGCAAATGCAGGGCTGAATTCATTAAGTTATTGTACTTTTGTTACTGTACTGATGATTATAGCAGGGTGCCTGCTTGTCACATGATGCACCCACGTGTACTGTTTGACACCTAAGGTCAGGGCCGGTGCAAGGATTTTTGCCGCCCTAGGCAAAATAAAAATTGCCGCCCCCCCCCCCCTGACCCCAGTGACCTCAGGTACTCTACTGACAAAAGGTACTATGAAGCCTCATATGCACTGATGCATGCAAGCTCCCTTGGTTCCCCCAATCTTGTGAGTATTGTGGTATTTGCTTACTAAACAAAACAGAGAGAAAATAAAAACCGTTTGAGAATGAGACTCCAATCAGGGCCGGTGCAAGGATTTTTGCCGCCCTAGGCAAAATAAAAATTGCCGCCCCCCCCCCACACATTATCAGCCGCTAGAGGTGCTTTCGTGATTCTCTTTTTTTTTTTTTTTATTATCTCTTTTATTGTCAGAGTATGGAAAATACAATCATAAATAATAATTCCATTAATGCGAAATTTCAAATGTGGATTTACATGTAGCATATTATTATTTGATTGGCATACATATACGTAACATCAATAGCCGGGTTTCGTATAATGCTTGATAGCAAATATAAAGATACAGAGGAGAGTACAGAATATACAATATACAGGGAGTGCAGAATTATTAGGCAAATGAGTATTTTGACCACATCATCCTCTTTATGCATGTTGTCTTACTCCAAGCTGTATAGGCTCGAAAGCCTACTACCAATTAAGCATATTAGGTGATGTGCATCTCTGTAATGAGAAGGGGTGTGGTCTAATGACATCAACACCCTATATCAGGTGTGCATAATTATTAGGCAACTTCCTTTCCTTTGGCAAAATGGGTCAAAAGAAGGACTTGACAGGCTCAGAAAAGTCAAAAATAGTGAGATATCTTGCAGAGGGATGCAGCACTCTTAAAATTGCAAAGCTTCTGAAGCGTGATCATCGAACAATCAAGCGTTTCATTCAAAATAGTCAACAGGGTCGCAAGAAGCGTGTGGAAAAACCAAGGCGCAAAATAACTGCCCATGAACTGAGAAAAGTCAAGCGTGCAGCTGCCACGATGCCACTTGCCACCAGTTCGGCCATATTTCAGAGCTGCAACATCACTGGAGTGCCCAAAAGCACAAGGTGTGCAATACTCAGAGACATGGCCAAGGTAAGAAAGGCTGAAAGACGACCACCACTGAACAAGACACACAAGCTGAAACGTCAAGACTGGGCCAAGAAATATCTCAAGACTGATTTTTCTAAGGTTTTATGGACTGATGAAATGAGAGTGAGTCTTGATGGGCCAGATGGATGGGCCCGTGGCTGGATTGGTAAAGGGCAGAGAGCTCCAGTCCGACTCAGACGCCAGCAAGGTGGAGATGGAATACTGGTTTGGGCTGGTATCATCAAAGATGAGCTTGTGGGGCCTTTTCGGGTTGAGGATGGAGTCAAGCTCAACTCCCAGTCCTACTGCCAGTTCCCGGAAGACACTTTCTTCAAGCAGTGGTACAGGAAGAAGTCTGCATCCTTCAAGAAAAACATGATTTTCATGCAGGACAATGCTCCATCACACGCGTCCAAGTACTCCACAGCGTGGCTGGCAAGAAAGGGTATAAAAGAAGAAAATCTAATGACATGGCCTCCTTGTTCACCTGATCTGAACCCCATTGAGAACCTGTGGTCCATCATCAAATGGGAGATTTACA
Organism: Pelodytes ibericus; assembly: GCA_036172795.1. Lineage (NCBI taxonomy): Eukaryota > Metazoa > Chordata > Amphibia > Anura > Pelodytidae > Pelodytes > Pelodytes ibericus. The sequence goes on along the minus strand of CM069858.1, from coordinate 54,185,576 downwards.
AGGAGGGAAAACAGTACACCTCTCTGAACAGTGTCTGGGAGGCTGTGGTTGCTGCTGCACGCAATGTTGATGGTGAACAGATCAAAACACTGACAGAATCCATGGATGGCAGGCTTTTGAGTGTCCTTGCAAAGAAAGGTGGCTATATTGGTCACTGATTTGTTTTTGTTTTGTTTTTGAATGCCAGAAATGTATATTTGTGAATGTTGAGATGTTATATTGGTTTCACTGGTAAAAATAAATAATTGAAATGGGTATATATTTGTTTTTTTGTTAAGTTGCCTAATAATTATGCACAGTAATAGTCACCTGCACACACAGATATCCCACTAAAATAGCTAAAACTAAAAACAAACTAAAAACTACTTCCAAAAATATTCAGCTTTGATATTAATGAGTTTTTTTGGGTTCATTGAGAACATGGTTGTTGTTCAATAATAAAATTAATCCTCAAAAATACAACTTGCCTAATAATTCTGCACTCCCTATACAGAGATCAACAGGTTGGCGGGCCTCTCTATTCTCCTGTTTTACAGATTAGCCATTTTTGGTACAAAGCATCAACTATCTCTCCATTGCAACATCGATCCCTCTCCCCTCTATGGGTCTCCTTAGCATCCAGTATTACTGGTTATATGTATGTATTTTCTATATGTAATATACATATCCGCATATATACAAACATGTATTTCCATGCTTTGGCAAATTTTGCTTATATATATCTGTGTCTTCTTTCATTCACACATTCATAGCATTCATTCTTGACCCCCAGAGCCGACGAGTCCCACATCCCAGTCATATCTGATTACTATGCCTGTCCAGCCACGGCGACCATATCTCATAATACTTTTCGATTTTATCATAGTTATTTATATAGTAACCCTTCTCCATTTGACATTGGTACTCAAGCTGGTCAATCAGTTTACCTATATCCAGTTGGCCCGGCGTTTTCCATGATCTGGTGATTATGATTTTTGCAGCTAATAAGATTTGAGTCATAAGTGTTCTTTTCCCCATTTCCCATTTTTCTAAGCCTAAATGGAATAACATCAGTGCTGGGTCACACATAGTCTCAACCCCGATAGTGATAAGGATTAATGAGGATACTGATGTCCAGAAATTTTTTATATATGGACATTCCCACCAAAGATGTACCAGCGTTCCCCTATTACTTTGGCATCTCCAACATTTATCATTGTAATCCGTATACATTTTTTTCAATCTTACCGGCGGGAGGTGCCATCTATATAACACTTTATAGTATGTCTCCAGTAGGTTCAGAGAATGAGTAGACCCTCTTGTTATTTGAATTGCTTTAAGCCATTCTTTCTCTTCCCTGGATATATTTAATTCATTACACCATTTTTTTATTATTGGTAGAGTATTAAATTCTTCCACGTGGTCTAATGCTGCATACGCTTTTTTTCCCCATTTATTTTTCCAAGCTGCCAAGAAAAAGTCGTCCATGTCCTGATTGTTTATATGTACAAGAGGAGCTATCTATTTTTCATAGAAGTGCTTTAATCTTAGGTATGGAAAAATTTCTCTTGGCCGCAGAGAGAAGCAGCTGGTTATTACTGAGAATTGTTGAAATTTACCATCTACAATTAATTGGTTTATTGAGCTTATTCCTGCCTCTTTCCATGGTTTTAGATCTATATCCTGGATACGCTTTCCCACTGCATCCAAGGACAGAAATCTATTAGTAGAATATGAAGATAGATATTTTTTCCTAATTTTTTTCCATATACAAGACAAATCATCTACAATAGGGTTTGCAAAGCTTTTCATATTTTTATTTATTGGAAATAAATTATCTATTAATAAGGATCCGTCTTGTTCCATCATTATCCACGGATGTTTTTTAATATCTGTGTGGGTCCATTTTGCGAGATGAGTAAGCATGACTGTATCATATATCTTACATACGTCTGGCATCCTAATTCCTCCCTGCGCCTGAGTTCTAGCTAAAATCTTAAACGAGACTCTCGAGGTTTTACCCCCCCCGGGCAAATTCATTAAATTTACTTTGGAACTGTTTCAGGATGTTTGGATCTACCTTCAAAGAGATTGAGCGGAACAGAAAATATAAACGTGGGAGAACTTAATAGTTTAACACGTTAATTCTACCAAACCATGATGTGTACAGTTTTTTCCATTGGGTTAAATTATTTGATATATCTTTTAATATTGGGAGATAGTTGGCCTTGATAATTTTTTGTGGGTCGAACGATATCTTTATTCCTAGGTAGTCTATATGTTCTGTACTCCACGAGAAGCAATATTTTTCCTTGAGATCCCTTATTTCAGGGCTATGAGTGTCAAATATTAATGCTTGGCATTTTGCTACGTTCAATTTATAATAAGATATTTTTGCGAACCTTTCAATCTCATTCATTAGAGTTTCAACAGACAATTCTGGTTCTTCTAGTGTTAGTATTATGTCATCTGCGAAAAGTGATATTTTGTGTTCCGCTCCTTTGATATTGACCCCTTTAATATCTTTATTGTCCCTGATAGCTTGGGCCAATGGTTCCAGTAAGATAACATATAGTAAAGGTGCCAGAGGACATCCCTGACGCGTACCATTATGAATCTCGAACCAAGATGATAATATACCTGAGCCTGTAATTCTGGCACATGGTTTTTTATATAGGGCCCACATTGCGTCAAAAAACGGTCCCCCTATTCCAAATGTTCTGAGCGCGAGCCCGAGGTAGGTCCAGCTGACCCTGTCGAAGGCCTTTTCAACGACAGGGCCAACATTCGCCCACCCCGAGCCCGGGCCGAGAACAATACATTAAGATTACGCCTGATGTTATTCGTAGCTGATCTTGTTGGTATGAATCCCGACTGATCCTCATCTATCAAACGATGGATTACTCTCTTAAGCCTGCCTGCCAGAACTGCGGTGTATATCTTTACGTCTGTATTGATTAGGGATATTGGTCTATAGTTTTTAATTTCCATTTTATCCTTCCCTTCTTTCAATATTGGACTGATATTTGCAACCAGCATTTCTTTCGGCATTTCTTTGTTGTTTTTAATCTCCTCAAACAGGGCTAGCAGGGTGCTGGATGTCATCCTCAAACATTTTATAGAATAGATTTGAGTATCCGTCGGGTCCAGGTGACTTGTTCCTTTTTAAATTTTTTATTATATCGCTTATCTCTTTAATAGAGAATGGGGAATTCAGGAATTCTTGTTCCTCAGTAGTTAGTTTTGGGAGATTTAACTTATTTAGATAGTTAGATACCTCATCTCTTTCTTCTTCTTTTGAAATGTTTATTTTGTTTTTATTTAAATGGTATAATTCATGGTAAAAGTCAATAAAGGCATTGCCTATCTTATCCGGGTCCATTAATGTTTCTCCCTTATATTGAATTTTATTTATTGTGTTATTAACTCTCTGTTTTTTTAATAAGTTTGATAGGAGTTTATCTGCCTTGTTTCCTCTTATATACCATTTTTGTTTTAGACAGAGTAGGTTTTTATTTGTTCTATCTATGACTTTTTGTTTAATTTTACTTTTGATCTCGTTTATCTTATCTATTATATCTTCCTGTAGGGTTTGTTTATGTATTTGTTCTAAAGTATATAGTTCGGCTTGGAGTTGTTGGTACGTCAGACCTTGTTTTCTTTTTTCTATAGAACCTATTTTAATTAGACTACCCCGGATTACCGCTTTTAGTGTACACCACATTGTAGATCTCGAGATTGAATAATTTTCATTTTCCGCGAAGAAATTTTTTATGCCAGTTTGTATCTGTTTTTTAATTTTGTCCCTTACCAACAAAGACTCATTTAGCTTCCAGTAGGATTTTTTTTTCACAATTCCCTCTTCTATAGATATGGAGACAGGGGAATGATCTGACCATGTAGCTGCTCCAATATCACATTTCAGTTCTCCTCTAAATGTGTCTCTGTTAATAAGGAACATGTCTATACAGGAATATGATCTATGAGGTATTGAGTAATGAGTATAGTCTTTGGATGTTGTGTTTAGTGCTCTCCAGACATCTATCAGGTTGTTTTTAATAATAAATTCCCCAATTTATGCTAAGTGTATTTGTTTGTGACTCATTATTTACCCGACTGTAGTTTTTTATCCAGCTCGGTATCTACTACCAAGTTAAAATCACCCCCCATAATAAGTTGTCCTTGTATTACTTTTTCAACCTGTGCCCACATTTTTTCTAAAAGATTTATAGTGTTTTCATTTGGTGCATATATGTTTACAAGAGTATATATAACATTATTAAGCTTACAAACTAATATAATATACCTGCCGTGTTTATCTATTACTTTGTGTATTATTTCTGGTGTCAATGAATCTTTTATTATTATCATCACTCCTCTACTTTTCTTTGTATTATGATAACTTGATGTGAATATATGTGAATATTTTCTATTATATATCATTTTTTGTGGATTTCACCCAATGTGTTTCTTGTGCAAACGCAATATCTATTCTCTCGTGATTAATCATTTCCATAAGCATTCTTCTTTTGTACGGGGAATTTAATCCTTGTGTATTTATTGTACTAATCCTAATCACCATGTCTGAGACAGGCAGCAAACTCTCTCATCGGCTCGGGGGGGCTTTCGTGATTCTCACTGTGAACATTACAGTGGGAGGACGCGGAACATCCCAAAAAAAACAAACAAAAAAAAAACATTTGCAGCTGAGAGGAGGATCGGGGAGGAAAGTTCCCAGCTTTGGCGCTAGAGAAAGGTAAATGGCTGAAGGGGTTTTAACCCCTTCAGCCCAGTGGGAGGGGGACACGAGGGTGCCCCACTCCTAAGGACTATATAGTGCCAGGAAAATGAGTTTGTTTTCCTGGCATTATAGTGCTCCTTTAACACCAGTACTGCACAGTGTCTTTTCTCTGCAGTGACAGGCTATAGACACCAGTACCACTACATTAAACTGTAGTGGTTCTGGGACTATAGTGTCTTTTAAATGTGAGGTAAATTAGTTTCCAATGTAGTATTAATAACTAAACAACTAAATAATAAACATATTGAATTGTCTACTTACCACCAGGACATTAAGATGATCTGGTCTCTGGCTGCAGTCTGGCTCTCGGTCTGGCTCTGCGGACTGGAAACAAAAACCCATGGATTTTGCCCCACAATATGCCAGGACTTAGCCTCTCAATGTGCCATGATTTTTCCCCTCATTATGCCAGAATTATGCCGCTCAATATGCCAGGATTTTCCCCCACAATATGCCAGGATTATGCCCCTCAATATCCCAGGATTATGCCCCTCAATATTCCAGGATTATGCCTCTCAATATGCCAGGAATATGCCCCTCAATATGCCAGGATTATGCCCCTCAATATGCCAGGATTATGCCCCTCAATATGCCAGGATTATGCCCCACAATATGCCAGGATTATGCCTTTCAATATCCCAGGATTATGCCTCTCAATATCCCAGGATTATTATGCCCCTCAATATGCCAGGATAATGCCCCTCAATATGCCAGGATTATGCTCCTCAATATGCCAGGATTATGCCTCTCAATATGCCAGGATTATGCCCCTCAATATCCCAGGATTATGCCTCTCAATATCACAGGATTATGCCCCTTATTATGTCAGGATTATGCCCCACAATATGCCAGGATTATGCCTCTCAATATGCCAGGATTATGTCCCTCAATATCCCAGGATTATGCTTCTCAATATGCCAGGATTGTGCCCCACAATATGCGAGGATTATGCCTCTCAATATCCCAGGATTATGCCCCTCAATATCCCAGGATTATGCGCCTCAATATCCCAGGATTTTCCCCCACAATATGCCAGGATTTAGCCACCCAATATGCCAGGATTTTCCCCCACAATATGCCAGGATTTTCCCCCACAATATGCCAGCCAGGACTTAGCCACCCAATATGCCAGGATTTTCCCCCACAATATGCCAGCCAGGATTTAGCCACCCAATATGCCAGGATTTTCCCCCACAATATGCCAGCCAGGATTTAGCCACCCAATATGCCAGGATTTTCCCCCACAATATGCCAGCCAGGACTTAGCCACCCAATATGCCAGGATTTTCCCCCACAATATGCCAGCCAGGATTTAGCCACCCAATATGCCAGGATTTTCCCCCACAATATGCCAGCCAGGATTTAGCCACCCAATATGCCAGGATTTTCCCCCACAATATGGCAGCCAGGATTTAGCCACCCAATATGCCAAGATTTTTCCCCACAATATGCCAGCCAGGACTTAGCCACCCAATATACCAGGATTTTCCCCCACAATATGCCAGCCAGGATTTAGCCACCCAATATGCCAGGATTTTCCCCCACAATATGCCAGCCAGGATTTTACAACCCAATATGGCCGGATTTTCCCCCACAGTATGCCAGCCAGGACTTAGCCACCCAATATGCCAGGATTTCCCCCCACAGTATGCCAGGATCCTCCCCCCTTCCCCCTTACTTACCTCCTTGCTGCTGCTCTCCCGGTGCTCTCATCTGCCCGTCTGTGGCTGTGAGGGAAGCGTTGTGCGCTCCCCTCCAGCCAATACGCATTCAGTAAAGTTTTTTGTTTTTTTTAAACAAACTTTTTTGAATGCGCATTGGCTGGAGGGGAGCGTACAACGCTTCCCTCACAGCCACGGACCTCCACCGGAGACAGAGAAGCAGCGACGAGGTAAGTAAGGGGGAGGATTTTTTTTTTTTGACACAGAGTTCCGGCGCCCCCAGCTAAGATGCGCCCTAGGCAGCTGCCTAAGTCGCCTTACTGGTGGCGCCGGCCCTGCCCATGGTACAAATAACTGATTAATTCCCTTTTCTATTCCCCCCACAGATGGTATATTAGATATTTCTGTTCAGACGTGCACCCATGGGGCCCAGAACACACTTGTCAACAAGTATGTTCAGTTATATAACTTGTCATGTCACATGTGTGCGTAAGTGTGATGCAAATTATCTTATAATATAAATAATACCATATGTGGAGCCTCTTAACACAGTGATATAAAAGAACTGGGGCGTATTACCTGCACACATATAGACTCTAGTATAATGGTACCTTAAATATATTAACATTTCCTTTTTGCTGCCATATTGTAAGACATTTAAACTAAAAACATATATTCACATAAGCTCTTTATATTATTAAAAATCACCACATTGAAAGAACATATCAAGGCAAATAGAGAAATTTCAGCTGGAATGAAATATTGTTTTTTGAGCATTTATCTCTACATCACTGATTTCTAGACATGTGCAAAACTAAAATTTTCGTTTTCGTTATTTATTTCGTCTAAAACGAATTTCGTTCATTACTGCATTCGTTTCAGACGAAATTCGTTCATTATTTTCGTTTCGTTTCGTTTTATTCGTTCGTTTTATAGAATACGTGTAATACTATTGGCTTTCTATAAACCGAACGAGAGCCCCATTCATAAGAAATTCTTATGAATGGGGCTCTCGTTCGGTTCATAGAAAGGCAATAGTACTACATGTTTTCTATAAGCCGAAAGTCTATAAACCGAAGGTCGTTCGGTTTATAGATTTTCGGTTTATAGAATACATGGAATTACATGTAATTCTATGTATTCTATAAACCGAAAGTCTATAAACCAAACGACCTTCGGTTTATAGACTTTCGGCTTATAGTAAACGTACAGTAGTAGTGCCTTTCTATGAACCCATTCATAACATAAATTTATGAATGGAGGCTCTGACTCCGTGTAGTGAAAGCCAATAGTACTATTACATGCATTACAAATGCCGAAAGTCTATAAAACGAACGTTCGGTTTATAGGCTGTCGGCTTATGGAATACATGTAATCCTATTGCTATTCTATAAACCGAACGTTCGGTTTTTTAGAAAAGCAATAGGATTATATGATGTATTTCATAAGCCGAAAGTTCGGTTTATAGACTTTCGCATTTGTAATGCATGTAATAGTACTATTGGCTTTCACTACACGGAGACAGAGTCTCCATTCATAAATTTATGAATGGAGACTCTGTCTCCGTGTAGTGAAAGCCAATAGTACTATTACATGCATTAAAAATGCCGAAAGTCTATAAACCGAACGTTCGGTTTATAGGCTGTCGGCTTATGGAATACATGTAATCCTATTGCTATTCTTTAAACCGAACGTTCGGTTTATAGAATAGCAATAGGATTACATGTATTCCATAAGCCGAAAGTCTATAAACCGAACGTTCGGTTTATAGACTTTCGGCTTATGGATTACATGTAATACTATGGGCTTTCTATAAACCGTAATAGAGTTCCCATTCATAAAAATTTATGAATGGGGACTCTGTTTCGGTTTATAGAAAGCTAAGAAGTTGAACGAATGAACGAATGGTTTAATATAAACGAAAATCATTCGTCCATTCGTGCTATAGTATTGGCATTGCTATAAACCGAAATAGAGTAGGTTTATAGAATGCCAATAGACTTACATGCATTCCATAAACCGAAAGTCGTTCATTATGTCGGTTTATGGAATGTAGTGTACTTCTATGCTATTGTATTCTATAAACCAACTCTATTTCGGCTTATAGAATGCCAATAGTACTACGAATGGACGAATGAACGAATGATTTTCGTTTATTAACCATTCGTTCATTCGGCTTTCGTTAGCACAGCATTTTTGTAATTCGTTTTTTTGGACGAATGGACGAAAATGCTATTTTCGGACGAAAATGCATTCGTCCGAAAACGAAGGCACATGTCTACTGATTTCCTTATATTTAAATCTTGTTTCGGTTCTGTCTTAGTTTTCTATAACATAATGTAATACTGTATATTGGTGTTCTATAAAGTATAATGATGGCAATGATAAATACCAAATGCCCCATTTTCAGCCTCTAGCTTGATATTTTGATTGTATAGAAGAACAATGACTAGTTTTTAAACTATCTTTCTTGATTCAGTATTGTTATCTTATTTGGTAGTTCACTGAATTTCTACCTTGATAGAATTTTCCAGCACACAAAAGAACTTACATATCTATTTAATGACACTCATATGTTACAGGATCTCTTTTATGCCCTCTAGATACTGTAAAATGTAATGATTCAGACCTTGTTTTGAAAGGTAGAAAAATAGAAAAAACATGTTGAGCAAAACATAACATAAAAAAAATAATCCTGAAATTACAAATTGCTATCAACCTGAATTTTAAACAAATCTAAGAAAAATATATAATATCTAGAATATATATAATACATATATATATTCTAGATATTATATATTTTCTATATATATATTAAGCAGAGACATTACAACCAACCATTCCATATACTTCTTCTATTTGCACTGTTACAGGTAAAAAAAAGTATTGCTCCAAATGTGACACTTATTGACATAGATTTGCAGTATCTATATAGATGTCCATCACATAGACATAGAAAACTCGAATATAATGCCACAGGTGCAGTCCTTGGGCAATAGATAATGTTGAAAGAAAGATGCACACTTCACTAGAAATAAGCTTTCAAAATCTCTGATTTACTCCATGAATACCAAAAAGAAAGCTGAACGTTTCTGCTCCGACTTGGAAATTTATCAAGATACACATGATACAGTATGTAATATCTAGGATATATATATATATACATATTATCATTTCACAGTTTGGGGTCACTTTTGTTTTCCATGAAAACACACATCGTCTTTATACTCTATATATATATATACCATTAAAAACCTGCCATTGTCAGCTATAACATCAATTACCTCATTAACAATGTCTACTCTGTATTTCTGATCCATTTGTCATTATTTCAATTGACAAAATGTGGATTTCTTTCATAAACCAACCTTTTATATATAGTATACGGTTGAAAACTGTTGCGCTTATTAAAGAACTAATGAACCTGGCCTTCTTTAATCAAAATCATTGTTTCTAACCTTGCCAACGTCTTTACTGTATTTCCTATTTATTTTGCAACTCATTTGATGTATGTTTTCATGGAAAACTAGGAAATTTCTAAGTGACACCGAACATTGGATTGGTATTGTGTATATGTGTATAACATTTATATATAATAATATATATTTATTTATATATATACTGTCTATATATTATTGGTAATGCCCTGTGATTTGCTATTGTGTGTCAGTTAATATAACTGACATGGTAGCAAATTACAGGGCATTACCAACTCCAGTAAGCTTAACACCTATGGTCTGCTATAAGCGGGCCTCATCAGGGTACGAGATTTAAAATTAAACATTGGATCATGTGTACAGCGGATCACATGATCTTTATATAGTAAATTCTATGTGGTCAAGACAGAATGCTCTTTGTGAGAAAGGATGTGAGGACACTGGTCATTGATTAGCATGGCATATATAGATTCTAAATCTGATAACCTGGTAACTAGACACTTTTTGCAGTCAAGGCATTGACTGGCACAGTTGCAATAGCTAACACATGGACAGGATTGTGCAAAATTGTTCTTCAAAAGTGAGAGTTGGTGGATTAAAGCTTTAAATATAGCATAGCCACATGGATTAAATGAGCAGTGTTCCCTTGTTCCTTTTTTAACCCCATGCTGATGGGAAATATAATATTAGAACTGTATAATGGTGAATGTGTAGATCTGTATTTGATTACCCTTTTTAATTCCCACAGGGTTCTGACATATAGTTGACATATAACAATTGTGAATGTTGACTATAGTGTCCTTGTTTAGCAGCTTCATACCAGTTATTTTTTTACATTCATTTGTAAGTATGTATTCTTTGAAGTTTTTTAAAAAATTGGCTGTTTCTTTCTCTTTCTTTCTTTCTTTCTTTCTTGTTTTTTATGTTTTTCTTTATTGGTACTTGGTTGCAAATCATGCGTGCTCCTCAAATTTTCCTCTTTTATTCTATGCACATTGTTCACTAGTCAATCTAGACTTGGCTTCTTAGGGACTCACCATAAACAATATGATATTTTGGAGCCATAGTAATTGTGACTAAGCATACATAGACACTAAGTAGTACCTCTGTGAAAGTAGGGGTGGTCCTGTTGTAACATTTTCCAGTGTTGGTGTATTCAAGTTACACTGTGTTCAGTAATTGTTTTAGTCAGCACTAGCAGGGCCGTTTTAAGACCCTAGTGGGGCCTGGGAAAAGTCTTTAGCAGTGGAACCCCCTCGACACAATTTTTCTAAAGCCACAGTGTAAAAAACTGTGTATAAATGCAAACTTTTTAATAATATTTGCAACCATTTTCATATCACATTCAACTATTTGTGTATGTAATACAAAATTGCATTTTTTGTTTTTATTCCATTTTTCTGCACCCAAAGTGCACATAAAGGACTTAACACAACACCATACAGTTTCCATAGCACTTTCCATATTGCACCCACAGCACTTGACTTGCACTCATAGTGCACCCACATAATTTGGCATGCCACAGTTTCAATTTGCTGCACAGAACATACCACAGTGTCACTTTGCCTCACAGAACTGGCCCTGCAGAACATGTCACTTTTCCCCACAGAAGCTGCCACACCATCACTTTGCCAATTAAAATGAGCCACAGTCATGTACCAATTAATATGCCATAGCCAGTGTTCCCATTAATATGCCACTGTTAATATTCCCATTAATATGCCACAACCAAAGGCACAAATTAATAAATGATGAGTAGGTAGTAGGTCAAGGGGAACAGGCAAAGTTGCAGAAATGAGGGACAGTCCAAATATGCGGTAATCAATGAATCCAGGATAAACAATGAGCACTAGGAAACTTACATAGATAGCCATACTTTTAATCCACTCTGGTAGCAATATTTAAATAGCAGCAGTATGGAAGCTCACTGGGAAATTGCAACAGGATGATGGTGTGCATGATAAATAGAATGTCCATGATCCAGTCCAGGTCAGGGCCGGGGGCAAAGGCACAAATTCATAAATGAGGAGGAGGGCAGAAATTAGCAACAGTCCAAATATGCGGTATCTTGGATTCAATTAATCCAAGAAAAACAAAAAGCACTAGGAAACTTAGACACAAAAATCAACAAGCACCAGTGGAAGCACTGTGATTCTTTTTAAAGTGTGATGGCATGGAGCACGGCTGTGTGTCATTTTCGATCCTTAAATGGCAGCGTGCGTGTACCAGGGGCCCTACCACACACACAGCTTAGTCTCCATTTGCCACAGTGCTGGAAGCCCTCAAGGATTGTGACCCCCCATTGTGGCCAGGGGTGACTCAGTTCAGTTGCTCTGTTGTGGAGCTTGACACCTTGATGCTGACAGTATGACCATTGGGGATAGCAAATGAAGATAATGATATCACTGGTGATGTAAAACAATCACCCATCAATTTCATAGCACTTGCAAGATTTGGAAGCTAACTGGTCCGAAGTTTGGAAAGATTGTGGGTACATCAGGGTCATATCGGAAGCCAAATTTAGAGCTACACAATATGACCAGATGTGACCCCAAATAACCTTGCAATTTGGTCATCATGGCCCAATAAACATTACATTACATTACAAAACCAAAAGCACACTGGAATACACCAAAACGAGGAGTAGTATCAAAAACCTAAATCCAAGTAGTATAGCTAGTATTTGATAAAGCTGAGTGAATGTTGTTTGGATATATTAAATATATATATATATATATATATATATATATATATATATATATATATATATATATATATATATATATATATATATACATACACATAGACACACACCTGATCCATGCAGTAAAGCATGCAATCAAAATCAACATACAGTGAACTATGGAAAACAAGATTACAACATTGTATCAAGAAAGATAGTTCAGGAATACAATTTTCTAGCTAGTGTCTGAAAGATTTGACATAACTGTATTCATCATTGCTATCATTATTGTGTTAGTACTGATAGAAAATAAACATTTTGGCATGCTAAATTTGTTAAAGGCTCAAATAATATACATGTGTAGAATGATGTCTACCACGCAAGCTCACACATGCTGAAAAGACAGAGTCTATACAGTGTATACAAAAAACTGCCTGCATTTTTACCTTAAAAATGTTTTCAACAATTGTATAAACAAAATATAAATAAGAGATTTGGGTAATATCAATTGGTCAAAGCATCATTTATCTCACCTGCCACTTCAAGGCATACTCTCAGGGTGAGACATAACCTAGTGAGCACATAAATCAGTCTATAAATAATCTTTTTAATGTGTTGGAGATGTGTAATTAAAGTGTTTTTCAACATTGAGTCAATAATAACCTTAAGTGAACTTATTTATTGTGAAGGGAGGGATTGTTTATACTTTATTTAACTCGTAGGGTCCCCAGCCCCTGCTAGGGGCTATATGAATGTTACATGCGAATTGCATTGCTAACAACTTTGTCAGCAATGCAGATCGGAAGATACCTGAACCATTAATCATGGGAAATGTAGTTCTCATTGATTCTGCTTTCGTTTTAAATGCCACATTTGATGCCACATTCAGCCTACTGGTTCATTTGTAGTAAGCCGCCCCCCCCCCAAAAAAAATAAATAAATAAGTTTAATTAACTTAATTATTGACTCAGTGTTTAGTTGTCCATTAAGCCTCTTTCCATGTAAAATGGGGCCCACCAAACAGGTGTGAGCATGCTGCAAATATAGTGTACTTGTTTATATAGTATACACAAAAATCAACAACTGTCTGCAATGAGGCACAGGTAAAACCAGATTTCTTTTGAAAAATGCTGTTCAGTTGCACTGCCCTGCACTACTCTGTGCTGCCCCCACCAAATCATTATCATTACCATTATGTCAGCAACCTACGTAGCCTGAGGTTTAGAGGTTACTGAACCTGTTAGTTAAAAGCAGATTAATGGGTAGAAGCTATGGGGGATTCTGGGTTCTAAGTACCTTTACTTCACATCTTTCCCATACACACTGTAATAAGACAAAGATAATCATTTTGTGACCTCTTCTCTTCACTGACAGCATTACTCGACAACCCAGGAATGGGTTAATCATAAGCTGGTTGTTATTCATATTCATACAGATTATTTGGTCCATGATGTTCCCTCACAAGTATGGTGAAAATTTGAAACAATTTTATTCTTAAGTCATACATTTACTTAAATTAGAAAGATTGTTTTTACACTCTTTTCCCACACCTTTAATACTGTTAAGATGACAAGATGTTTATGCATAAGGCACAGTTAGAAATTAAACACAAAAGGAAAAGAGTTGTAACAATGCAAGTGATTATAATTGTTACAGTATCATAATGTTACAAATAATCTGAAATTAAGATTACATTGCAGAACTTTAGAACATGATGGTATAATAAATCCACATCCGTATCCACAAAATTTTTCTGTGAAATATATATTGGTAAATGGGAGCCTATAACCCACATGCACTGTCACAGGATAAAAACAAAATAGTAAATGTCAAATACACAGCCATACTGATTTCCTCTTAACCTACTGATGAAAAGGCCCACTTGTCTTTAATTAGAAAGACTTGTACCTAGCAATATGAAAGGTAGCTTGTTGGAAAGTATGATAGTGATGCTTGTACAATTAAGCAATTTCCAGAAAGTCAGTTCTTTGGGGAATAGGCAGATGTAAGCATGCTTTTGTAATTAGTCAAGTCTTGTACTTCCATTCCATTCATCCTTCCAAGGTATATGTAATCAAGCAGCTTTAAAACAGTAACTTTCATGTGCAATGACTAGAATCGTGCACATTTTGAACTATTCAAACTGACACTATTATTGCAGTAAAACTCTCATTAAAAGCAAGATTGCCAATTGCTGAAGATGATAGGAGATGACATTCATCATCCACCGAGACTGCCTAACATTGTTACAAATTACCATTCTAAAAGTGAAAAGAAAAAGTATATGAATTTCCTTAAACAAACGTGACATGTTGTGAAAAATGTATTATATATGTAGCAAATAGATACACAGAACTCATGGTCTTATTTAATAAGATCCAAATTGTCATGCACTCAGCTTTGTGTTGCAAAAATATCAGTTCATACCAGGGTACAGTGTCATTAATATAACACACAGATACAAAAAAGAAAGAAATATATGCACTCATTGGTTTTGCCAAAGTAGAAAAAAAAATCTGTATTCTTTAGTTACTCATCAGAGACATCAATGTTTCTGCTGCATCTAGATCCGTTATCAAGATCTTCAAGAAAGCAAGGGTTAAACATAACATGTCCCAGGACTTGTAAGTAAACCGGACATGTATCTTAATAGATACACGTGGGTTTACTAACTGCTGTGTCTTACATGCGAGACATAGCAGTTCCTGGTTGTTGCGTGCTGTCAGCACATGCACAGCCAAACAGAGCTTGGGCTCACCCGCTCTGACAGCCAAATGCGAGGGTCTCTTGCTGCTAGAACAGTGAGAGACCCTTGTTTTTGCATGGGATCAACAGGGGGGACCTAGTTATGGTCCCACCTGCTGATTCCATGCAAAAACGATGCGCTCTTTGTCCTAGCAGAGAGAGCCGGTCTCCGACCAGACGGCTACCTGTTTCCTATAGAAGCATGGCAGCTGTAGGTCAGAGGATAAACTGGCGTGTACTATCAAAAGTACACGCCAGTTTATCCTCATACTAGGGACACCGGACATCAGTGAAAAAAAATATGTTTTGTGTCCCTCTAAGGTTGGACAGTCTTTATGTGTGCAGTCTTAGGTATCTCAATTTACTTTAATAAAATTGTGGAACCTCCCTGATGAATTTTCCTTTTTATTAGATAGTGCCTATCCTATTGTTGTTGCTACTGTACATGTAAGTTGTCGGGGAGGATATGGTTACACCCTTAGAATTATCTGATTCCCACTGAGATTGATATTAGAGTAGTGTAATCGTACACATAAAATGCAAAAAGTTTTGATAACATCAATTTTTGATGACTAAGTGGGCCCACAACTGATTATTCGATTAGTATATTCTAATATATTTATTTAAATGGAATATTCTAAACTAATGTATCAGTATCATTATCAGTGAAAATAGTATTCTCAAATTTACACCCGTATTCGGTATGTGTTTATATAAAGGTACTTTCTTCAATGCTTTTTCAATTTCTTATCTCTAGTTACTGCACAGAACTGTCCTTTGAAAGAAAATTGAAGATAGATAATAGCTCAAATAATTATAGAAGGGATGTCTTCAATCTTCCTTTTTTTTTTAAGCCTGTTCTATTGAAAATAAGTTTTAAAAAATGAAGCCTGCAAAGGGAAGCATTCTCAACCATTTCAAAGTTAGATAATATCTTCATGTGGATTGTTTTGCATGCATAGCACGTATACAGTTACAAGAAATGTATTTCTCAGCCTTTCATAAGAAATACAAATTTAAAAATTGCTGAATTTAAAAAACAAAAGAAAAAATCAAAATAACAATGTACTGCTAAGAGAACAGACATTTTTTTAAATAAGGCCTTATTAAACCATATGAATCAGGTACAATACCTGAATGAGCAATGCAGTAAATCAGAACACGAGATCTAGTCACTCTAGAGATAAAATACAGTAGAATTCTGGTGGGAGATACCTCACAAATGCATTTCCGAGAATCAAGCCTTTTTGCTTCTTGTAGATCACAATGAAGGACATATGAGGACATATATATATGTAAAATACACACAACCCGCTGGTCATATAATAACAGGAATTTTATATCTTAACTGTAACAATCCAGAACATTCTATTTATATTTCAGACTTCCTAATGTCATGGGGCTAATCTGGTTTGCTTGAAATTACCTTAGCAACCAACCTAATTAGTGAACCATCACAAACATGTTGTTTCAACAAGGCTTCTTAAGCAAAACTGTCCATACAGAAATATGACCTTCTGGTGTTTTTCCAAATTAGTGCAGCAAATATAACATGCAATAGAATTGCTGATTTTGGAAATTGTAATAAAATGCATTATTTTCTAGACTGTAAAATTGTTTAGGAAGGGCAAGCCTTACCCTTTTGCTGAAGTGTCTTAAGTATATATTGTAGATGAATTTCCTTTTTACCTGATGAACTTCCATTTAGAGGTTAATCTTTAGTGAAGTTTCTGCTAAGCATTTAAACAATAGACAGATGAATGTAATTTAGGAAGATTACTACCATAGATTGATTATTTTATTCACACTGCGTTAAAGGTTGTTTCAAAGACTATATCTAGGAATATTTTGTAGTTTGTTTTATGGATTTGAGGTCAATATAGATGTCAAATGTGTAACTTATTCATTGTTGTTTTCTTCATAAATTGCTTAAGAATAGTACTTTCACGTCTAAAAAAATTAAAACAATTCCATATTTAAATAAAATAATGCTTGTGTGTAATGAAACATTTCTCTGCACAGATATGTTGTGTTTATGAGTCTTCACCTAGCTATTAATCTCTTTGTTTAAAAAAACTTTTCATAAAAGCAAAAAAATGTGATCAGACTGTAGACTCTAGAGCCTTATTTATCAAGACAAAACTGTTATTTCAGGAAAAAGTGCTAAAATAGTAGAAAAAACATGGAAACCAATGGAATTCTATAGTAGTTTGCGCCAAATTTAGCACTTTTTTTGAAACAGCACCTTTTTTGCCTTGATCTGGCCGTTGACATATTTGTTTCAATAAGGTTGCAAATATCTCTGGTGACTGCCAATAGAATTGATAACGGGAATACAGTAGATGTAACATGCTTCTTTACTGCATACAAAGTGTCTCTTTATTATGCATTAATTTTTATTTATTTTTGGAAACAAATAAAGCTGTATTTAAATAATAATATTTTGGTGTTGTATGAAAAAACAGAGGGTTAGCACACATATACAATTAAAGCATTTCCACGTACTTTGTGGCATCTCTAACCAAGTTTTGATGACTTTCCCTTAGTGACAATGGCTGTTTTGACATTTCTGGGGGGTTTGTGTTTAGTGTGTAGCCGTAATTTTCTTCTTTCTCACATACTGTACCCACACAAATTGGTGTTCTTTGTTTTTTACCTATATTGACCTTTTGACCCCAACCCGAACCCTAAATTTAATCTTAACATTACATTTAACCCCAACTCTAACCCTTATGCTACCCCTTAATATATATTAATTTTATTTAATTTTAACCCTATCTCTTATGCTATCAAGTATTTCATTTTAACCCTATAGGCTAATCTAACTATAATACCAGTTTTTAGCTTATTAAATCTTTTTTTTTTTTTTTTTACATTGCACTGTTACTTGCTGCCTCTAGGGGCAGTCAAGTAGCATATTCAGAGTGACGTAAGTGAATTTTCTTTCACCTCTGAAGCTCAGACCATAAGAGGGCATAGCCATATTGACGGAGCATGCTGCTCCGTCAATATGCTGCCCACGGTCGCTCCGTGAGGCGATCGTGGGTGCCCAAGAGAGAAAATTTCGGTGCTGGCTAATGCTTGTTTCCATTGTCGGGAACAGAGTGTCCCTATTTATGAGAGATAGTCCATATTTTGCCCCAAACCCTCTGCCCTCATGTAACATTAGCACTATCCCATCTGTACATCAATGAATAAGCATGTACAGCAGAGTGTCAAGGCACATTAGTGTGCTGCAGTACATCTGTAGTTGTGCCACCAGACAGTGGTGTTCTAAAGGTGGTTGCAGGGGAGGCAGTTCGCCCTATGTGGCAATAGTTCAGGGGGTTCCTTTAGCAAGGGTGCAGTCCACCTCTGCCCAGAATGCTTGGAAGCTCCAAACCACTGTCCTTCGCAGAACCAACATAAGAAGTTGTGGGGCCCCTTAGAGACCAAATGGTCTAGGCTTCCACCTCCCCACTCCATTTCTCCTTTCACTATTGCCTCAACATCCCTTGTGTTAGCACTACCTTGCATACCCAGGACATGCTCCAGCACTCACGTTGCACACCAAGGACTTACCCAAGCCAGCACCCACAAGACATGCCCCATCACTCACATTGCACACCAAGGACATGCCATAGCACCACATTACAGACCCAGGAATTACCCCAGCACACCAGCCCATGCCACAGCCCCCACATTGCACACCCAGGACATGTACCATCACCCACATTGCAGACCCAGGACGTACCCAGCCAGCACCCACGACTCCCTGTTATCTAGTGTCAGGCAGCTTGGTATCTGTGCATTGCCCAGGCACCCATACATCCTCCCATGCTGCCTCCCACACTCCTTATGTGGTCTGACGTCTGAGTGTTGGAAGGTCACTTGACCTCCAATGCTCTAACCCCGAAACACATGCGGGGAGCACAAGAGGCAGCATGGGAGGATACCTATGCACCTGGACAGTGTACAGACACCATGCTGCCTACTCACTGCAGAAAGGCTGATAAGTAATATGTCAGTAAAGTAATATTTTCTGATATTACTTTTAAATCTGTGCCCCTCTAATTTAAGACTATGTCCTTTACTGTGTTGCAGGGGCATCACTAGGGTTGGTGTCACCCGGTGCGAAAAATCATGGTGTCACCCCCCTGGATTTCCTCCAATACAATGCCAAACAGATTCCTTAGTAATGCCAGTAACGATGCCACACACAGGAGCCCCATAACTATGCCACACACACAGGTGCCCCATAATTATGCCACACAAAAGAGTCCCTTAATTATGCCACACAAAAGGGTGCCTTAATTATGCTTACGTCACATCCGGTAGCTGTGATTTTTTTATTTTTTTTATTTTTTCCGCAGTGCGGGGGTGCCGGCAGCACGGGAGTCACCCCCGCTTGAGGTGTCACCTGGTGCGGTCCGCCCCCCCCGCACCCCCTCGGGACGCCACTGCTGTGTTTGTCCCCTTTATGTATTTAAATGTTTCTATCATATCCCCCTGTTATGTCTTTCCTCCAAGCTATACATGTTAAAATGCTTTAACCTTTCCTGGTAAGTTTTAACCTTCAACCAGTGAACCAGTTTAGTAGCCCTTTACTGAACTTTCTCCAAAGTATCCGAAGTATCAATCTGGAGATACAGTCTCCAATACTGCGTACAATACTCCAAGTGAGGTCTCACCAGTGCTCTGTACAATGGCATGAATATTTCCCTCTTTCTACTGCTAATACCTCTCCCTATGCAACCAAGCATTTTGCTAGTATTTCCTGCTGCTCTATTTCATTGCCTACCTACCTTTAAGTCCTCTGAAATTATTACTCCTAAATCCCTTTCCTCAGATGTTGAGGTTAGGACTGTATCAAATATTATATATTCTGCTATTGGGTTTTTACGCCCAAGATGCATAATCTTGCACTTGTCCACATTAAATGTCAGTTGCCACAGCTCTGACCATGTTTTTAATTTAGCTAAATCATTTACCATTTGGTTTATCCCTCCATGGACATCAACCCTGCTGCAAATCTTTGAATCATCAGCAAAAATACATAATTTACCAACAATACTTTCTGCAATAGCACTAATAAAAATATTAAAGAAAATGGGTCCAAGTACAGATCCCTGAGGTACCCCACTAGTAACAAGACCTTGCATAGAATATACTCCATTGACTACAACCCTCTGTTGCTTGTCACTCAGCCATTGTCTAATCCATTCAACAGTATTGAAATCCACACTCAAAGATTGCAGTTTATTGATAAGCCTTCTATGTGCGACAGTGTCAAAAGCCATACTGAAATCTAGTTAAGCAACGTCTACTGCACCAACCTTATCTATTATTTTAGTCACCCAATCAAAAAAAGATTAGTTTGGCATGATCTCCCTGAAGTAAACCCATGTTGTCTCTGATCTTGAAATCCATGCGATTTTAGATGTTCAACAATCCTATTCTATAACATGGTTTCCATTATTTTCCCCACTACTGAAGTAAGGCTTACTGGTCTATAGTTGCCCTACTCCTCCCTACTAACTTTCTTGTGAATGGGCACAACATTTGCTAATTTCCAATCTTCTGGGACTGCTCCTGTTAACAATGATTGGCTAAATGAATCTGTTAACTGTTTGCTAGTACACCACTAAGTTCTTTTAATAACTTTGGATATATCCCATCAGGGTCCAATGACTTATTTGTCTTTACTTTAGACAGCTGAAGTAAAACCTCTTCCTCTGTAAACTTACATGCGTCAAAAGACTCATTAATCTTTTTCCCTAAATCCCTAGACAGTTCAAGTGGAGATTAGGATACCTAGATATTTTTCCACCCAGATGTTAAGGTTTTCATTGCGACTATTGCAACAATCCAGATTCAAAGAGGTAATTGCCACAAAATAAGAACGGTCCATAAATGCAACAAGTTTAATTAAAATTCAGTCATTATAGAAATCTTTCAAAATCATAAGTGGCAAGCATCAAGCCAGATGAAATGCTATACCAGGAAGGTAGCCCCACAACCTGACTAATGCATTTATGTATGTACTACTTCCTTTTGGATACTAACTGGTGATGTGGTGTGAATAAATGAAGCTTGCTGTAACAATCTGCCTGGATTTGATCCCTGACTCCTGTGTTTGCTGCTGCATGCTCCTGTTCCACTCGCCACCTGCTGGTTTTATTACCGCATGTAGCAGTAGTGGCTATCTCTCTGAATTTGTCCTGTCATTCACCTACTGCTCAGGTGTGGGTTGTTGCTATGATGAGCACTGGGTCTATATAAACCCCATCCTCCCAACAATCAGAGCTGGTACATTTTATCTGCTATCTTGGTTATTACTGTTCCTGACTATCCTGCTTTCTCCAGCCCTTTGACCTCGGCTTGTTCCTGACCATCCTGCTTTCTCCAGCCCTTTGACCTCGGCTTGTTCCTGACAATCCTGCTTTCTCCAGTTCTTTGACCTCGGCTTGTTCCTGACTATTCTGATCCTAGACCCTGCTTACTCCCTGCCTGGCTATGACCCATGGGAAACCAAACAAGGCCTCTGCATGTGGGGTCTCAAAGCCAGGGGCTCCACCCCAAGTGGAGAGTGCTCACCCTGCACAGGGCCTTGAATTTCCCACTACCCCTGCTCTGCGACTCCAGCCCATCATGGCATCATTACACTTGCCTTTCACTTTGAGTTAGAGGTAAAGACATTGGTGTCAAGAGCAAATAAGCACTTGTATTTCCCAACACAGAAGGCAGAATTGGCAAAAAGAAAAGATATACTCTTGTGCTTAGTTCGCACCAGCAGCAATAACCCATGTGACTCTCCAGTAACATCTAACCGTGAACAAACATAAAATGCAAGTTGTTCCACCAAATATATTGCAAAAAATATTTTTTTATAAGTGAATAGCATGTATAGACGCTGGTTTTGTTATTTCCTCACATCATGTATATAAAAAGGAAAAGAAAATGCACATAGTGCAAAACTGTTTTGCACTCCTTTTGCGTTAGTGCTAAAGAGTACTTGCACTCACAGACTCCAAATGTAGTATAGGATCATCAGAAAACTTGTAAATGCAGGGCTAATCTTTTTCCTTCTCCTCCTTATATTGATTGCTGTGTTGGCAAGTGCAGGAGGATGTTACCTTGTCTCAGTCTGTTGCACGATATGGGAAATCTTCTTTGTACCTGCTATTCATTTATTAAAAAAAAAAAAAAAAGGCAATAATTGTTTTGCAATATATTAGGTGGTGGTCACTAAGCACACTAACCAATCACATTTTTATAGAATGGAACAAACACATTGCAGTATATTAATTAGACTGCATAGGGTTTGTTACTGCTTACTACATAGGGGTATGCTGTTATCTAAAATTGAGTGACTCCTCAGCACCCCATACAATTGGTAGAGCAATATCCCTGTCCTTAGATTCTGTCATGGATAAATACATCCCTGGAGACAGATGACATCTCGACAAACTCGTATATTTCCATGGGTTTGTGTGCTGGCTGTTCGCAGTGCACAAACCCCCAGAAATACACAAGGTAAACCATGCCTCCGAGTGACAGGTGTGCTCCGGACTGGCAGCATGCCTGTCACTCAGGGGCACGGTATGCCCTTGGATATTACCTGCTCAGAAATTCATAGTTTGGGGAAACATTACAATAATGTATGCGCAGCCACTCAGTGGACCTTTGTAGCTAAAATCAAATGCCTGGATAGATCTGATAGCAAATTGTGTTACCATCCAATGGCATAGTCACATGCAATATTTTACACAATGTTGCAAAAATGCTTGGGTGCCACATATACTTCACAAAGTATCCTATTTTTCCTGAGGACAAGTTCCATAATGAAGAACAATCCTATTACCAAATACTTCCACATGAGTAATAGCACTCCGTATATGTACATACAAAACATAGAACACATGTTGTACATCTCTCTCTCTATCCAAGACCAATAAGCCAGGGACAAGGTTCGGCCCAGCTGCCTTCTCTATGCATATTGTCACTAACATTTATAAATGTATCATTTTTTTTTAATAAAGTTGATTTAACATATTTTGTCCAGCTCTTGTATTACTGCAGAGCAGTGTGCATAGGCAATATGAGAGACTGGAATTTGACAAGACAGCATGATAGACACAAATTTGATAGTACAGGACCCCAGAAAGTCAAGCTATGTCTGCAAATGTAGCACTGTTTGCAACCATGTATTATGTTCAAGGTATTGATTAGTAAATGTTTTTTTAAAGCTGTAATTTGTCTAAATCAAATAATTTTGTTAAATCTGAACGAAAGTGAGAAGCAGTTGATTAGTCTGACAACTGCATTTAGAGCTGATTTACATGATGATAGTTGATAGAAAAGATAGCTAAAGAGTGATTGCAGTAAACTGAATTCTTTTTTTTATATGTTGAGAGAAGAACAGGGCTAGCACAGGGTTCTGGTTTGTAGAGTAAAAGCATTATTGTCCAAATAATTTTTTTAAAACTAGAAAATATTAAATTAAAAATAGAATATTAGTAGCATTTTAAATCCGCAATACATAGCATTATATGTATACAACTGATTCTAATGGAAACAGGGGCGGATCCAGAATCTGATCTTGGGAGGGTCACTGCACAAGTCCATCTGTCTTTTCATCTCCCCCCATGTCCTTCAGTTGCTCTCCTCTCCCTTCCCATGTCCGCCTGTGTAAGGATGGTACATGAGGAGGAGTCTCATTGCAATGGAAACACGCTTGCTGGGACAGTACACAGGGAAGATGACTGACATTATGGAACAGAACTCTCACTAAGGTAACTGTCAGCACGGGTGAATAGAATGTAGAGTAGGTCACACTGGAGCAAAATGGAGAGGAGCTCAGTAGAGATTATCAGTAATCCGTAATCAAAATAGCAAAGCCAAACATATCTGGATACTGGAGAGCTGCTTAGTCAAGAAGGGAAGGTCTAGGAAGCCAGATATCAGAATTGTCAAGTGGCAGGCCAAAAATCAGCAGTGTCAAAGATCAAGCCAATGGGAGCCAGAAAACAGGAGTACTCAGGATACAGGCAATGGTCAGGTACCTGGATATCAGGCAGAAACACTTGAGAGGCTGTGTAGACTCTAAGAGAAGCACAGAACTCTGAAAATAGTACTGTGGTTTGAGTGGAATTTATATAGTCAGTGTAGGGGGAGTGTCTGTGACACCTTTAGGGGTGGAGCCTAATCAGCAGTGTTATAGTACAGCCGATTTTAATATTTACATATGCGCATACACACGTAACACAGAGATCTAGTCCTGCCTAGGAGGCTGAGGTAGGAGGAGCCCGATGGCGAGATGCTCGCGATGAACCCAGAAGTACCCGTAAACAACGGACTCATGATGGTCTCTCTCCTCCTCTCCCTTCTCATTTCTGTGTGTCTCTCCTCTCCCTTCCCATGTCTGTCTCTCTCCTCTCCCTTCTCATGTCTCTCTCCTGTTCCTTCCCATGACTGTCTGTCTCTCCTCTCCATTCCCATGTTTATCTCTCTTCCTTCCCATATCTGTATCTTTCCTTTCCATTTCTGTCTCTCTCCTCAACATGCCTGTCTGTCTCTTCCTTCCCATGTCTGTCTCTCTCCTCTTCCTTCCCATGTCTGTCTCTCTCCTCTTCCTTCTCATGTATTTCTCTACAGTCTTTCCCATGTCTGTCTTTCTCCTCTTCCTGCCCATGTCACTCTCTCCTCTTCCTCTTCTTTCCCATGTCTCTATCTCCTCTTCCATGTCTTTCTTCTCTCCCTTCCCCTGCATGTTTCTCTCCCCTACCCCCTATGACTGTCTCTTTTGTCCCTCTACCCATGTATGTCTCTCACCACCCCACCCATGTATGCCTCTCTCCTCTTTGTCCATAGTTGTCTCTCTCCTCTTCCCCATATCTGTCTCTCTTCCTCCTCTCTCATGCTGTGTTCTCTCCTCTCCCCTGTCAGTGTTCTCTTCCCTCATGTCAGTATTCTCTCCTCTCCCTCCTTCTCTCCTCTTTCCCCATGTTCTCTCCACTCCCCCCTCTCCCCATGTTCTCTCCCCTATCCCCCCATCTGAATTTTTTTCCAGATTTCGGCATGGTAATTTTAGATAAGGGATACTCACCTATGGATGTCACTATCGTCTGTAGCATGTGGGAGCCTTATTTTAGTGTGTCCTGACTGCATTCTGTGGAAAGAGGACTCCATACTTCCTGCGGCTATGTCACTTCCTACTTCTGGCCACGTTCCCTGCTGGCAGCTGGCTAAGACTTCGGCAATAAACTGGCCTGAATCTCTGTACCTCAAACCGGCTGATTTAACAGGCCATGCTGTACCTTATCAAGTGAGAAGGAAATAAGGGGCTGTTGCTGGCAAAATTATTCCTTATCTGAAAATATATGTTATCCAAAATGTTTGTGGTCCCAATCATTTCAGATAAGGGATATTCAACCTGTACGTTCAATAGCATTATTAATGTGGTAACACAGTATAAAAGTGAGACAGCGCTAATAGCAGGGGAGGGCTGGCAGCCTTAGGCCTGGGGGGCAAATCCAGTCAAGTGGCCCATTGCATCATCGAATCGCCTCCCCATCCACGGCCATCTTTTCCTTGTTTTATAACGAATATTGCCAGGATTTTCCCCCACAATATGCCAGGATTTGCCAATTAATATGCTAGAATTTTCCCTTACAAAATGCCAGGATTATGCCCCTCAGTATGCCAGGATTATGCCCCTCAATATGCCAGGATTATGCCCCTCAATATGCCAGGATTTTCTCCTCAATATGCCAAGATGATGCCCCCTCAATATGCCAGGATTTTCCCCTAAATATGCCAGGATTATGCCCCTCAATATGCCAGGATTATGCCCCTCAATATGCCAGGATTATGCCCCTCAATATGCCAGGATTTAGACACCCAATATTCCAGGATTTTCCCCTCAATATGCCAAGATGATGCCCCCTCAATATGCCAGGATTTCCCCCTCAATATACCAGGATTATGCCCCTCAATATGCCAGGATTTAGACACCCAATATCCCAAAATTTGGGCACCCCCCCCCCTACCCACGTTGTACACCTACGACATGACCCATAACCCACGTTGCACACCAGGACATGCCCCATCACCACATTTACATGCCTCCATCACCCCATTACATACACATTTCCAATATTATTTGCCATTAATATTCCCCAGCCAATTTGTCCCATAATATGCCAGTGTTATTCTGCAATTTAATATGACCCTGCTAATTTGCCCAATATGCCAGTGTTAATTGCCATTTAATATTGCCCAGCCATTTTGCCCAATAATATGCCAGTCTTATTCTGCCATTTAATATTCCCCAGACGATTTGTCCAATAATATGCCAGTGTTATTCTGCCATTTAATATTCCCCAGCCAATTTGCCCAATAATATGCCTGTCTTATTTGCCATGTAATATTCCCCAGCCAATTTGCCCAATAATATGCCAGTGTTATTTGCCATGTAATATGCCCCAGCCAATATGCCCAATAATATGCCAGTCTTATTTGCCATGTAATATGCAGCAGCCAATTTTCCCAATAATATGCCAGTCTTATTTGCCATGTAATATTCCGCAGCCAATTTGCCCAATAATATGCCAGTGTTATTTGCCATGTAATATGCCCCAGCCAATTTGCCCAATAATATGCCAGTCTTATTTGCCATGTAATATGCCCCAGCCAATATGCCCAATAATATGCCAGTCTTATTTGCCATGTAATATGCCCCAGCCAATTTGCCCAATAATATGCCAGTCTTATTTGCCATGTAATATGCCCCAGCCAATATGCCCAATAATATGCCAGTCTTATTTGCCATGTAATATGCCCCAGCCAATTTGCCCAATAATATGCCAGTCTTATTTGCCATGTAATATGCCCCAGCCAATTTGCCCAATAATATGCCAGTGTTTTTTGCCCACCCAACCCCCCCCCCCCGCCCCCACCCCTCCCCTCCCCTTACCTTTTTCCCTGGTGGCTAGTGGCAGGACTTCCCTGGTGGCTAGTGGCAGGAGGACTTCCCTGGCGGCAGGCAGCATGGTCCCTCCATGCTGCCTGTTCGGCCTCCCGGCGGTTGTGCCTACAGGTCACGTGATCGGTGCGCGTCTGACGTCAGAGCGCCGATCACGTGACTGTCGGCCCTTCCGTGTCAGACTGCACAGGGAGCCGAACAGGCAGCACGGAGGTTTCTCTGTGCTGCCTGTTCGGCTCCCCGTGCAGCTTTGCAGGCAGAGCGGAGGTGAGAGGGGATCTTCCGATCCCTTCTCACCTCCGTCTCTGCCTGCAAGCACGTTTTTTTGCACGTTTTGGATTGCACTATCGCCCACCAGCTGATGAAGAAAATTCGAAAAACGCGTCCTGTGGGGTGTAGCTGTTTTTCTTAGTGCATATCCTAAACTGTTCAATAGACCTGGCCAGGCGAACAGACCCAGTGGGTAAGGGATTTTGTCATTATTAGTTTTTATGTATTATACCATTTATGTACTATTTTTGTAGCCATAGAAGGCTTTTTTATTCTGTCTATTGTTACTTATTCCCAGTGTTTTTTCTATCCATGTGATCACTCATTCATTGTGTGACTCTGGATTGTCATATTGTGTCTTTTTATGTTTATTTATATATATATATATATTCTGTTGCAATAAATTTTGTATATTTTTTTATATATCCTATTGTCCTTGCAGTTCATTTTGCCATACTGTGTTTGTATTTACTATTAGCGCTGTCTCACTTTTATACTGTGTTCTCCTTTTTTGCAGTGGATTTTTCCATTGCATCCTACTATAAGACTAGCTGCTTCAATTTATATTTTCAGTTTGAGTAATTTGCCACTCCCTATACTGATTGGGATTCCTATCCCCACCCTGTGCCTTTCCTGCTTCCAGTGGTTAGTATTGATTTGTGTTTGATTTCTTACCTTTTTCCTGGAGTACGGTCACTATATATACTATATTATTATTATTACTATTTTTATTCTTTAGCGCTGTGCCCTATCTTTCTTTCCTTATTATTAATGTGGTGCTTGTTATTAATTTTTTTTTTTTTTTTTATGATACTGCACAAACTGTAACAAACCTATTAATTGTCATAGACATAAGTTAAGTAAGCATGGAATTGGCTGGAGAGAAAACAAGGCTGGCTTCATGTGATTGTTATTTATCACTCTGGAAGGAGTAAAATAAAAAAAATAAAAGGTAGAGTGGTGCAGCATCCTTGTATAATACCATTTATTAAAGAAAACACAATATATTGCTCAAAGTGCCTACTCACATAAAGCAGGATTTTTTTTTTTGCATATAAGATAATTATATATCATCACCATTATATGCCCCCATCATCCCCCATTACATGCCTCCATTACCACATTACATGCTTCCATCCCCCCATTACATGCCTCCATCATCCCCATTACATGCCTCCATCATCCCCATTACATACGCCATCACCCCCATTACATGCCTCCATCATCCCCATTACATGCCTCCATCATCCCCATTACATACCCCCATCATCCCCATTACATACCCCATCACCACATTACATGCCCCCATTACATGACCCCATCACCCCCAATGCATGCCCCCATCCCCCTAACCCCAGGACTTACCCTGGTGGCTAGTGGTAGGCAGCAGGCATGGTGTCCTACATGCTGCCTGTTCGGCTCCCTGCGCAGTGACTCCAGATAGATCACATGACTTGGGGCGTGTCTGACATCAGAGTGCTGGGTGCCCTAGGCACTTGCCTTGTTTTCCTTGCTACCAATAGCAATGTACAATACTTGCATGTGTAAGACAAAGGAATTCACTGAACTATAGATGAAAAGCGCAATCCTAAAAAACAGCTTCCTACAGCAAGCTTAACCAGGGTACAGCGAGAATGAAAACATATATGTATTTGGCACAAGGTCTTCTCTGTGGACAAAATGAGATAGCAGATACATGGAAGAGATAGAAATAAAATATAGTATAATATAGCATAAACAATGAATAATATGATGATACTGAATACACTGACAGGAATTATTCATTACAATCACCCACCAAAGTAAATAAAAGGTTGGTCCTCACTCATAGGAGACTGTGCAAAATTATTTTTTAATTATTTCTATAAAACAGGTATAAAAGCCAATGGCTCAGTATTTATAAAATATATTAAACACACAATGTGGGTACACTTACAAATCGCCAAAACACACAGGCTGTGTGCCAATTCGCATGTAAACAATACAGTGGGTGGATGAAAGATAGATGATCAGGTACTCTCACTCCCACAACTTCGAGAAACAAGAGTTGGGGTAGGTCTTTGTAAGTTTTTTGATGTAGGGAAATTATGTTGGGTTTTTATATATATATATATTTGCAATAGTAGGGGATTCTGATGTTTGATTGCTTTATTTTCTTTTAATGCTGGAGGAGTGGAGAGAACTTTATCCACTGGCACTGTAAGAGGTAATGTTGCTGCAGTTGTGATGTAACTTCTGCTTACTCTAACTGGCTGAGAAGGCCAGCCATTTTCTAAACAAAAATCTATAGATCTATTACATAGAGCTTTAACTACAAACAGCTGTTCATAATAAATATAGTATTTGCAGAAAACAAAAAGCTACTACAATGTGAAATATGCATTTCAAAGTTCATATTATCAGCTTTAAAAATAACAGATCTGGTAGGGGGGTGACGGGAGGTGCCTTTGCTGACCTTACAACTTCAGCCAGATGTAGGACAAGGTAATTTTTAAATACCTTGTAAATAAGTTGGTATAGCCGTCCGGTCCCGGGGCTTTGTTATTTTTCAAATTATTTATTACCTCTAAAATTTCTTCTGTTGAGAAAGGACGATTTAAGTCTATAAGTTGGTCCTGATTTAATCTAGGGAGGTCAATTGTTTTAAAAATATTCAGCTATATTTGCTTTAGAGATATTATTTGGAAGATTATATAGCCATGAGTTGTTGAATGCATCACCTATTGATTTAGCTCTATAATTTTTCTTACCATTATATACTATCTTTTCTTGCCGTGGCTTTAAGGTTTTTCAATTTATTAGATAGCATTTTATTAGGTCGATTACCCTTATAATACCAGTTTTGCTTTAGTTTCTTCAGTGCATAGTTTACTCTAAACATAAGAAGTTGATTCATTCTATCAGATATATCATCTATTTTAATGGCATTATTTTTTGAAGGTGAAAGTTTGTTCTTTTGTTTTACTTTATTTAACTCCAAATATAATTTGTTCAATGGGAGACCCTGTTTTTTCTTATTTTCTGGACCTAGTTTAATAAGATACCCGCGTATCACACTCTTACATGCACACTATATAATAGTTCTGGAAATCTTGTCTGTAGAGTTTTCCTTAAAATATAATTTTATCCGATAAGTATTCAATATAGGAATTATTCATTAACAAACTGTCATTTAGCCTCCAAGAACAATTCATCTTACTATACATGTCGAGTTCTAAATCTAAGGTTACTGCCGAACGATCTGTCCATGTTATATCTTGAATTTTTATGTCCTTGCAAGATTGTATCATTTGAGACCCAACAAAGAAATAGTCTAGTCTAGAATATGACAAATGTGGTCTTGAGTAAAAGATGAAATCTTTTTCGTCAGGATGAAAAACACGCCATACATCCTATGAATCAAATTTCTTCATCTATCATCTATCACACTGTTAAAGTCTCGACCCATCAGAAAGGTGCCCTGTATTAAATTCTCAAATTTGTTTAAAATCTAATTTTGGAATTGTTGAGGTTGCTTATTGAGAGCGTATATGTTAAGAAGGAAAAAAACCTTACTCTGCAGTTCACAGATTAAAAATATATAACGGCTGTTTTTATCAATCTCTCTATATATCTCTTTATAAGTTATGTCTTTTGATATCATAATAGCTACTCCTCTTTTTTTAGATCGATATTCAGAGGAGATTATAGTTGGGAAGTATTTAGTTGTAGTAGTATGTATAGACTTCAACACACAAAAAGCGCTATCCATTCATTGCAGGTAGTGATGTAGCACGTCGACGTGAGCGTGGGCTGACTCCGATGGGAGATGAGAAGAGACATAACAGAAAGAAAGCTGTCTTGACCGCCAAAAATGCCTCTGCTATCCTGGCAAGCCCTGGTATTGCAATACCACGAGGTAGAAGAAGCCAGATACATTTTGCCTTCTGGGGATCCATTTTCTAACTGACATCTAAGCCCTTAAGTGTCGCAATCGACAAGACAGAAGATGCCAGATGCACTCTCCTATCCGGGGAGTAATTTATACCCGATACGCAAGCCCTGTCTGTTATAACCCATGAGGCAGAAGACGTCAGGTATACTCTCCCTCCAAAAATCTGCAGCAGTTGCTGAATAGCTCCTTTT
Source organism: Pelodytes ibericus (assembly GCA_036172795.1). Lineage (NCBI taxonomy): Eukaryota > Metazoa > Chordata > Amphibia > Anura > Pelodytidae > Pelodytes > Pelodytes ibericus. Next base: position 54,153,910 of record CM069858.1, on the reverse strand, counting down.
CCCACAAACGGAAGGACAAACAACCCACCTAAAGGGGAAAGGTAGGCAAGGAAGCAACTGCAATTGCTGATTAGACCTCGCAGGCTGAACTACTCTGGTACCTCAGAGTGTGACTGATGGACATAAGGTCGATTACAACAAAATGTGAGTTATACCTTTATATATACTGAATAACTGGCAATGACCTTCTGATAAAGGAAAAAATTGCAACACAGTAAGGACTGGTGAAGTATACAGAGAAAGAAGGGGGAAGAAATATATATATATATATATATATATATATATATATATATAATATTGTATGAACTATGCCATAAAATGTGGTGAACCGGGAGTGGACATCCAACTGAGTGCTTTAACTAACTAATATACAAAACCTTAAATATAAATAACTACACGGTGTGTAAGTGAGTAATACAAACCGGTTGACAGAAATTGTATAGTAAAACTGGGCAAGTATACTATGTAAATACTTCTGTAATTCTGTACATTGAGGTGCTAAATCCTGGCATATAGAGGGGCAAAATCCTGGCATATTGTGGGGCAAAGTCCTGGCATATTGTGGGGCAAAATCCTGGCATAGTGAGTGGCTAAATCCTGGCATAGTGAGTGGCTAAATCCTGGCATATTGAGGGGCAAAATCCAGGCATAGTGAGTGGCTAAATCCTGGCATAGTGAGTGGCTAAATCTTGTCATATTGAGTGGCTAAATCCTGGCATATTGATGGGCAAAATCCTGGCATATTGAGTGGCTAAATCATGGCATTATAAATGGCTAAATCCTGGCATATTGAGGGGCAAAATCCTGTCATATTAAGTGGCTAAATCCTGGCATATTGAGTGGCAAAATACTGGCATATTAAGTGGCTAACTCCTGGCATATTAAGTGGCTAAATCCTGGCATATTGAGGGGCAAAATCCTGGCATATTGAGGGGCAAAATCTTGGCATATTAAATGGCTAAATCCTGGCATATTAAGTGGCAAAATTCTGGCATACTGAATGGCTAAATCACAGTGCATCCGGTGCTGTAAGGAAGAACAAAGTGCTATGCTTCCAGCACAACGTGATCTATGAGACCACTTTAAACATTGAGCACCTTGTTTGGCTGAGTGTTTCTGTTAGAGTGTGTATGTATGTATGTATGTATGTGACTGACTTATGAGTGAGTGTGACCACCTGTGATTTAGTCTAGACGTTTTTGCTGTTTCCTTAAACTCTGTTAAGTTTGTCAAGCCCTGTTAAGTCCTTTAGGTGCAATGTGGGTGCAGAGGAATAGAATAAAACCAAGAAATGCAATTTTTCTATAACCTTTTTATTATATATGAAAATAGTTGAATATTAAAAAAATCATAATCAAATAAGTATAAATGCAACTAATTGTATTAATAGATATCATATATAGAGAGAGAGATGTCTGTGTGTATAGATAGGCTTGTGATATGTGTGTCAATATATATTTTCATTGTTTTATAATTGTACTATAGATGAATGTGGCCTGCAGTCACCTCACGGGGCTCCCGTGTATGGCATATTTATTGGGCTCCCATGTGTGGCATAATTAAAGAACTCTGGTCTGTGGAATATTTAATGACCCTGTGTGTGACATAATTTTTGGATCTCTTCTCAGTGTGGCATAGCTAATGGGGCTCCTGGTAGTGGATGTATGTAATAGCCTTCCAGTAGATGTGGCAGAGGTTAATACAGTGAAGGAGTTTAAGCATGCGTGGGATAGGTATAAGGCTATCCTAGATAGAAGGTGTCATGCACCCAGCCTGACTATCTCACAGATGGCTCCAAATTCAAGTGGCTAGATAACTGCTTTACCTGTGATCTGTTTAAGCCTTCCATTGTTTAATTATGTCAGGCACCCAGTCTGACTATCTTGCTTCTGGCTTCAGGTTAAAGTGGCTAGATACTGCTTTACTGGTGATGTGTTTAAGTTGTCTATTGTTTAATCAAGTGTTATCTGATTGCAGTTTGGTATATATGTGCTGTGTAAATTGTAGGATTTTATTATACATAAAGTCATGATTTATAAAGACACGGAGACGAATATTTATGCATATCTCTTTCCATTTATTCCCTCAGCAGCAATGAAAGGGTGAATTGAAAAACATGGAGAAAAAAGTTTTAACCAATTGTAACATATTATGCAAATATTGCTCCTCCCCTTATAAAACCCTCAACTTGCACCAACTCCTCCTCTTTCTTTGGCGCGACCGATAGATCCAATATGAAAACAGTTCCATGTACTATACGAATGCAAAAACTTGTAGACGAGTCAACATTTCTTCAAATCAGAACTCCGAAAACGAAGGAGTATCCTAGAAACCAAATAGGATAAACACAATCTTCATACTAAAACAAAAGGGAGATAATAAAAATGGGTTAAGATATTCAAATTTCCATTGACATAACGTTAAATTGATGCATATGATGTGGATGAAAGCAGACACATTTATTACTACACAGTCATATAAAGTGTAATTAGAGATGGGAAAGAAAAAACATTATACATAATAAATAGGGTGGGTAAATATTCGTCTCCGTGTCTTTATAAATCATGACTTTATGTCATGACTTAATAAAATCCTACAATTTATAAAGACACGGAGCCTCATATTTATGCAAGTTCAAAGCTGTTCCAATAGAGTTGTTGTAAAGTGTTTAACTGGTTTAAAATAGAATTCCTTAACCCCTTCCCGACCTTATGACGAGTTAACTCCGTGGGCACCGCCAGCTAGTCTGCAACGGGTCCAGGACTAAGCCTCGCACCAGAGGCAAAGCTCCTGGACCCGATCGGTCAGTTTCCGGGCATGTGATCGCGGTGATTGCTCAATCACCGCGATAACATGCAAATTAGATGGCAAAGGTTCACACACTGACTTTGCCTCTAATTCACTCCCTGTGCTTCACATTCTTATAGTGAAGCACAGAGAGTGACCTGTAAGTAAAAAGAAATTAATAACAGACACATAGATAAAAAAAATAAAAAAAATAAAAATTAACCCTTTCATTGCTGATCACAGTTTTTAACTGTGATCAGTTTCCTTTCACTTTATGGCCCTCATTTAGTTTTTTTTAACAGATTTTTTTATTTTTACAATTTATAAAGTTTTTTTTAATAAATAAAGGTAATTTTAATATATTTATTTAATAAAATTTAACCCCTGCATGCCTGTTGCATGATTTTTACTGATCTGACATCGCACTCTTCAGAGTTTTTTTTCTGTCTTTTTTGTTATGGGGGGTTTGGGAATCAATATTTTTCTTTTTTATTAGTTAGTTAATTAGGGGGGATAAGTGGGTTAGTGTTGCACTAGTTATGTAGCTTATTATTGGGAAAATAATGGGGAAAAACTTTTTTTTCCTCAAAAATTTCCTCTTTTATATGTATTTTTTAATACTAAAATGTAAATCATTTTTATGTATAGGGTATCAAAAGAAAGCTCTAACTGTCCTCTAAAAAACAACATATAACTTGTATGGGTGCGTTAAATGAGAGAGAGGAAATTTATGTTTCAAAAACGGCGTATTAAAAATTGAAAAACGCTCTGGTCCTTGGCCCAGGAAAATCCCTGGTCCTTAAAGGGTTAAATGTAGATTCTCTCGACTAATCGGCAGCTTTCAAGATATCCTCCAGTCTGCTGCCTGCTGATAAGGCATTTGATGCCATGGCCCCTCGAACAGAATGAGGACCAAAAATAGTTGTATCCACGCCGGCTTCTCCAAGAATCCACTTGACCCATCTTGTTAGAGTCCCTGTAGACACCGCGTGATGAGGCTTACGAATGGCTAGGAACAAATTAGAAGGAGAGGAAAGCCGGAAAACTTCTGTTCTCTGTTCATATTCCCGTAAACAGGCCACTGGACACAGTTGTGGATGATCCGGAAAAGAAGGATAAAAGACTGACTTAATAGCAGTTTTCGTGCGCCTGGTGATGTCAAATATTACTCCATCCGGAGTGAAAGAACGTGCTGACGAATCCAAAGCCCTTACTTCGGACACCCATTTACAGGATACCATACAAAAGAGAATTACGAGTTTTTCTGAAAGTTGTTTTAAAGATAAATCCTTGTTCGGTTGCCAATTATTCAAGAGATCAAAGATCAATCTTACGTCCCAAAGATTGGAATATTTGGGTCTTGGAGGTCTAGCCAACCTCATGCCTTTTAGGAGTCGGCATACCAAGGCATGTTTTCCAGCTGGATATCCCTCAAAACCTGAATGGCCCGCTGAAATAGCCGAACGTAGCACATTTATAGATCTATAAGCCAAGCCAGTCTGAAATTTTGAAGTTAGGAATTCTAGAATTTTTGTTACAGGTGCTGATACGGGATCCAGGTGTTGTTCCATGCTCCAGCTAGACCATGATTTCCACGCAGAAGCATATAGTTGTCTAGTTCCTGCAGCCCAAGCTCCCGCCAAGAGATCTCTAGTTGCTTGTGAAACATCTGGGATACACCAGGGTCCCCTGAAAGTAGCCACGCTAGCAGTCTCAACTGTCCGGAGATTACAAGAGGATGAGTATTGCCTTCTGTATCCATTAGAAGGTCCGGTATTGATGGGAGGAGGCGAGGAATGTCCATTGTCATTTCTAATATCGTGGGAAACCAAGGCTGTGTTTCCCACCATGGGGTGATTAAAACTAGGGACCCTCGACGTTGTCGTAAATGAACCAACGTGCGTGCTATCAAGCAAAATGGTGGGAAGGCATAAGACCTGTGAGGAGGCCATTCTTGAAGGAAGGCATCTGTCGCCACTGCTTCTGGATCCGGACGCCAACTGAAAAATTTGGGGAGTTGAGTGTTCAACCGGGATGCAAACAGGTCGATAACCATAGGACCCCATAGTTTCTGTAAACATTGGAAGGTCAACTTGGGAAGGCGCCAATCGCTTGAGTCCTTCAGATATCGTGAACTCCAATCTGCGCCATAATTGGCTAAGCCTGAGATATGGATGGCTTGGATTGACACGTTGTGAGCGAGGCAGAATTGCCAAAATTCTGTCACTAGTTGTGAGAGCATCGGTGACCTCGTGCCCCCTAAATGGTTTATGTAACGGACTGCTGACACATTGTCCATACAGAGGAGGATGGAACAATTGAACAAATTTCTTGCGAAACTTTTGACTGCGAATGTTTCTGCTAGTAGTTCTAATCCGTTGATATGTAATCTTTGTTCCTGGATCGCCCATTTCCCGCCTGTAAAGGAATTTTCGCACAAAGCTCCCCATCCGTTTAAGCTTGCGTCGGAGGAGATCGTGAGATCTGGTAATGAACTGAAGATTGCTCTTCCGTTCCATGCTTCCATATGGTGTAGCCACCAGTTTAGTTCTTCTATCGCTTTTAGGTCTAACGGGATGACGTGATCGTTTGTCCAATCTTGATGGAGAGCACGAGTTTTCAAGCGTTGTAAGGCTCGGTAGTGTAAGGGCCCCGGAAATACAGCCTGAATTGAGGCTGACAGAAGACTGATGATTCTCGCTAAATGGCGAATCGTGATGTTGGATCGTGCTAGTGTCTTCTTGATTTCTCTCTTTATAAGTTTCACTTTGACTTTTGGTAGGTGTAATGATCCGTGCACCGAATCTATGGTGAAACCCAGAAATTATATCTTTGTGTGTAATCTTTTTTGAAGAAGAGATTTCTCTTGATTTATGAGGAAACCCAAGTTGTGAAGGAGTTCTATCGTCCAGGTTATATGTAATTGCAAAGTGTTTTTGTCTTGAGACATAATTAAAATGTCGTCTAGATAAATGATAAGTCTCACACCTCTTCTTCGTAGGTGAGCCACCACTGGTTTCATGAGCTTGGTGAAACACCATGGTGCGGACGATAGGCCAAAAGGGAGACATGAGAAGCTCCACATCACCTCTTGCCATAGGAAACATAGGAATTTTTGGTGTTCTGGGGCTATCGGCACAGTTAAGTATGCGTCTTTGAGATCTAGTTTGGCCATCCAATCTTCCAATAGGAGTAAATCTCTCAGACAGTGAATACCTTCCATCTTGAAGTGATGGTAACGTACGAAGGCATTTAAGGGGAGTAGGTTTATGACTGGTCTTACACCGCCACCCTTCTTGGGTACTAGGAACAGGTTGCTTATGAAACCCATAGGGTTGTTTTTGGCTGGGTAAATTGCATTTTTCTGTCTTAAGGATTGCACTTCTTGATCTATCATATGATGGTCTGACATTGAAAAAGTTATTGGTTGGGGATGACCGAATTGGATGGGAAGGGAGATGTCAGAGATAAGTGGAATTATGAAAGATTAGATGCCACTAAAGATGGCCAATAACCATTCACAATAACAGTATCTCCCAAGTTCGTTTTACAAGGCGATAATATGACATACACTTAAACCACTATGTAAATGAAATAAAGCATACACTAATATAGTGTAATTTACACACACTAATATAGAAATAACACACAATAATAATAATACATTAATTGAGCCAGTACACCAACAAACAACAACCTATTGTTAGTCAATACAAACAAAACAGTTACAGACCGGAGAACTCAATAGGTTGTAAAACAAAGGCAGTGGCAGAGTAAACAAAAACAGACCATACACACACAATCTATCAATAGCCGCTTTACTGTGAGCAGTGTAGTGACTTCTATCCACACAATCCTAGTGTATCAGAGTAACCAACACTAATGCAGAACCAGATTCTACTAAAACCCAATATTACACTAACTGATCTAATTTTCCTTAAAGACCATAAATATCAGTGTGCAATGGTATACATAGACTACTAATATATTTACTTTTAGTATTTCAGCATATAATGAGTGCAACACATATGATAAATCAAATATTCTCACTTATAAATATAAGAATTAGGCTGTTATTTAATATCTTCATCTGCAGAAATAAGGATATCAAACTATAGCCTGCTAGGTCTAATGGCTTAGAATTGAAGCCAGTATAGAATTTGATTTACCATACAAGGTTGCAGAAACAACACACTAAAATATAAATTCAAAGTAGACTATATTTACCAAGGTATAACCAATAGTTTCTGGATCTGTTCCCTCTGGAATGATGTTGGATATCGTCAGTATGGCCTCTCTGGATCAAGAATCTCCCCAGCTTGGATCTTTCAGACTTGATCCCTAAAACTCCCCCTTAGCCTAATTTTATCCCAAATTTCCATCTCTATACCACACCCATCGAAGGTGTGTCAGATGTATGTGTTTTAATCTGGTTGGTTCTCTAAAAACACTCCTCTCTTAATATTTGATTAGGGTATAATAATATTAATCAAAAGGGGGCACTCTTAGCTCACAGATCTGACCATGTTTAAATCAAAAACTTTGTAATCACCAGGGTCCCACCTGAATACAGTTATATATAGTTATATACAGTTATATATATGTGCCCTCTAAGATTTAAGCATATAATTTCCTAATTGTGATAAGAACCGAGAAAGCATTCACTTATTCTTGATTGTAGGCCTATGAATAGATATATGACCACATTACAATTAAAATGAATATAAACACTCATAACTTTTCATGGCATGTCATGTAATAGCTAATCACTTCTACTACACCACATGTACCAAATATATTGTTCTATGGTATTTAATTGAAATATTCATGGTTAAGGTATAGTAACTGTATTAATACATAGTAATGAATTAAATAGATATCTTATTAATAAAATACAGAATATCTATTTATGCATTTATACAACCATACATGTACCAATACATCTGCCTTCACATATGGATGTAAATATATATGTAAACAGATATCTATATACTTGTATATAAGTTATCATCTTAGCAGGTCACATCTTAATTCATTCCATTTTCTAGGCATTTGTTAGTTAGATTTCTCAGGTTTCTATTTGCACACCTGGTATATACACTTCTAACACAGAGCTCTCTCATGATTCCCACGTATTTGGTTTTCCCATCATAAAACCAGGCCTTTGTTTATCAGATAGTTAACTTAGATTGACCCATTGTCTTCTCAAAGTCTTCCCCAAACATCACTGAAAGTTGGACAATGATAGTAAGTAACAAAGCAGAAGACTGAAACACAGAGGTCAATTAAAGGTTCTTCTTAATATCAGAATATGAGTCCATTTTGTCCCCCATAGCATGAGATGTATTAAAATACCCTGACACATCCCCCTTTCAATATTTACACATGACAAGACGTCATGTGTATGGATTGGTATTGGTCCTTGACACGTGTACATTTGGGTACAGTTGTTTTCTATGGTATTTTGAAATGTGTTTTTTTTTTTTTAGTACTCAGAGATTAATGTGTATCTCTGTTCCACAGAATTCATATAAAGGAAAAAAAAAATCCAGTGATGATGAAATCTCAGAATTGTTCCTTAATTGTCTTTGATTTGAGATTTGAGTGTTCACGATATGCAAAAAAAATCTTGGTATAGGTTTCTGCTTTGGTTGCATCTGATGAGGTATTTGTACGATGCTCCCACTGACTTCTGAGTATAAACATTATCTTGGCCTCAAAATATATTCCTGGCAGCTCCTGGGTGTCTTTTCCAGATCGTCCTTTCCACCTGTTTGTAGTTTCGTTCAGGAATTCCTGGCGCCACATCAGCATCCTTCATGTTCTGACTTGTTCCGGCTGCGGACATCTTGTGATGAAGATGGTTCTGGTAGCGCTATTGGTTTTGTCCAGAGTCCTTGATCAGAAGTTTTCACGATACGGTGACTCGATATCCATCTGGTCGACATCTTCCATTGGTCAGATACTTTTACCGTCTTATCAGTCATCTATGAAGAAATGTAAAAGTATAAGTATATGTGTTCTGTTTAACATGCTGAGTGATTCTGACACCTAATACTAGTCTCTCTAACTTAGACAAATTGATAAAGTTTTAAGAAGACCGATCTAGAATGCAAGAGTGATGGTTACTCATTCATGGTGGCAGTTCCACAACAATGGAAATCATACTTCATGTGAAAAGACATTCTCCCTGTTGTATCATGACTATGACCTTTATTTTACCCCAGTGCACCAGTTAATCGTCATCTTGATCTGCTTCTAGTAACCGGAGTTGGGATCTGGGATGACAGACACGCAACTGATTGATGTGCACCCATTTTTCAATAAAACCATTATCTTTGGGGATCTTAATTTTGTAAGCAACTGGAGATAGCTTGTCAGTGATGACATAGGGTCCTTTCCAAGAAGGTAAAAACTTTCTTTCCTTTGTCTGGTTTCTAGCAAAGTTATACAGATACACGTGATCATTAACACCATATTCCTTCTGGGTGGTTTTAAGATCATAGTATGTCTTAGTGCTAATAGCAGATTTCTCCAGATTACGTTGAGCGAAAGCAAAAGCGTGCTGTAAATGCTTACGTAGGTTCTCCACATACTGGTGGGTAGTTGCAGCATTTATTAAATTCTGATCAGCAGTACGATAAAGAAGATGTTGGGGTAGCACCATTTTCCTACCTGTCATCAACTCAAAAGGAGACATCTTGGTAGCGGAGCTAGGTGTGGCTCTAATGGCTATCAGGACTAAAGGCAATTTAACATCCCAATCCTTACCTGTCTCTTTGACAAATTTTTTAAGAATATTTACAATAGGTTGGTTATACCGCTCTACTCCACCACTAGAGGCTGCACCATATGCAATGTGGAGTTTCCTCTTTACCCCCAGAATTTTCCACATTTTGGTCATTACTTCACTGGTGAAATGACTCCCGCGATCTGACTCGATTCGTTGGGGTAATCCAAATCTGGAAAATATGTGGTTAATAAGTAGCGCGGCGCATGTCTCTGCAGTGTTATTAGGGCAACTTATACATTCAATCCATTTAGTAAATAGACAAGTGACAGTCAGCATATACTTGTTACCTCTCGATGATCTAGTTACCGGTCCGATGAAGTCAATTTGGATGTCCGTCCATGGCATCACCACCCCTCGTTTTTGAAGAGGTGCACGATGAGTGGGTGCTTTTGGCTGAAACTGAGAACAGATTAGACAACCCTGGCAATACGTCTGAACATCCTTCAACATATGGGGCCAATAAGCATACTCCCTTAAAATCTCATAGGTGATCTTATCACCACGGTGACCAGATGTGGGAGCATCATGAGCATGTTGCAACATTAAACCTCTGAATGTAGTAGGGACAACCCATTGTGGAATACCAAGTTTTGATGTCCTCATTAACAATCCATCCTGTAATTTGAATTGGGATTTGGATTTCATTAGGATTCTGAGGTCTTCCTTACCATCACAATCTTCTTTGGAAATTGGATTGTTGTCAGGATCTTCAATGTATCTGTAGAAGATACCAATGATGGGATCCTCTTTCTGGCTGGTAATCAGATCCTCACTAGGAAAATCTTGGCTCCATTGTACCACCTCATTTCCTGATTGTTTCTGAGATTGTTGTCGGGTAATTGCTTCCACATGTATTTCACCCATTAAGTGGTCAATGTCGAGTAATTCTCCATTTATGGCTCCTTGTTTTGCCAATGAGTCTGCCAGATCATTTCCTTCTTTGTCTATTCCCTGAATTTTAGAATGACCTTTGGTCTTTTTCCAATAGACAGTTAATCCATTCGCTACAACTATTTCATCTATTTTGCAGAATAACTTACCATGTTTCACTGGTTTGTGGTTGCTTTTGTGCATGCCATTTCTTTTCCAGGAGGGTAAGTATTCCACAAAACTGTTCCGGACATAATTGGAATCAGTAATAATTACAATCTCTTTGAGTTCGTACTCAATGGCCATCTCAATAGTCTTATAAACGGCAGTAAGTTCCGCCACTTGGCTGCTCTTGGGACCAATGTTATATCCAATGGATATATTCGGGAAGTCATTGGTCCATGCAATGCCAATACCGGCCACTAACCTGTGTTCATTTCCAACTGTAGCATGATAGGCGCATCCATCCACAAATACACATGGTAACGTATGACAGGACTCTTCATCGAATACTTTGTAGGGTGACACTAGTTGTTCATCTAGGAAGTCATCTTCAATGGTTTCCGGACCCGGGGCAGCACAGTCGTGGAGATCAGCGAGACCTTGTGCAACTGGGCTTCTCTTATTCTGTTTGTACCGGATCTCTAGCGGCCAACCTTGTAAAGATAAAGTCCAAGCAGTTATCCTACTATTAGACAAGTTACCATCCCTTATTCTTTCACTTTGCAGATATTGCAATGGTTGATGGGCCGTTTCCACAATAATTTTCTCTCCTTGGATATAACTCCGAAAGTTTTGCAAGGCCCAGACAGTTGATAATAGAGCTTTTTCACACTCACTGAATTTAACTTCCACAGGAGACAACGATTTACTTGCATAAGAAATGATTTTACCTGTGTTGTCTTGCTTCTGGTAGAGAACAGCACTCATGCTGACATCAGTAAAACCTGTTTCCAAGTAAAAAGGCTTACCTCCTTCCGGAAAAGCTAAACAAGGTGCTTGGGTGAGTTTCCTCTTTAGCTGATTCATAGCTGCTTCTTGGGCATCACCCCAGTCCCATGCCACATCCTTCTTCAGGAGATGTAAAAGGGGCTTTGATAATTCAGCATAATTATCAATGAATTTACAGGAGTAATTTGTCATACCTAAGAATGATCTCAATTCCTTCAGGCTAGTAGGGGTCTTGGAATTCAGGACTGCCTCCACCTTCTTTTTCTGAGGATTTAAACCTTCTAATGTTACCTCATGTCCAAGGAAGTTGACTCGAGTGCGACACCATTGGGCTTTCTGTAAAGAGAGTTTAACACCTGCCTCCTTCAGTTGGCCTAAGACATGCCTGAGTTCCTGGATATGTTCTTCAAAACTTGAGCTTTTAAGTAGAACATCATCCACATAAGACAAGGTTCCCCTTTCAAGTGCGTCCGGCATAGCTTTATGCATGAATACAGCAAATTCATGACCGGAGTTGATATATCCAAAAGGCATACGTGTCCAGGTAAACTGCTGTTTCCCAAAAGTAAAGGCCAGTTTGTATTGGTCCTCTTCCTTCACCTTAGTGGTCCAATATCCTTGAGCACAATCAATGGCAGTGAAAATCTTGGATCCTTGCAGTTGTGCTAAGCACTGGTCAATATACGGTACGGGCCAGCCGGACATGTATACACGTTTATTGAGCTGCCTTAAGTCAGCACACAAACGCCATTGACCATTGGGTTTGAGGATTCCTAAAATTGGGTTATTATAAGAACTGTGCACCGGTCTTATAATACCTCGTTCTGCCAGGTTCCTTATGATTTCGGATAGTGACTCATAGGAGGCTAATGGAAGTCGGTATTGTTTGACAAATACCGGAGGTGAATTGGGATCGGTTTGGATTCGAGCAACATGCAAGTCTGTTGACCCACAGTCAAAAGAATCCTTGGCAAATATCTCCTGAAATTCCATAAGGACTTCCTTTAGCTGCTGACGTTCTGCATCATTAGAGCATCCGTCAGCTAGGGAGATTTGCTCTGCCACTCTTTCCTGAAATCCTGGGAAGATTTCAGGCTGACCAATCTCATAGGCTTCTTCTAGCCTTGAGGTTAGATCCCCTGGATATTGACTTACCTTTCCCACGTTGTCTGGATGTCCTGGAGATTCCTGTTCACTGAGCGGGTGATCGAAAACAAGGGAGGATTCCTCAATCCTACAGATACCTTCCTCAGAACTGAAAGGATAAACAGACTGAACGGTGAATAACCCCTCCGGAGAGGAGGAAAAAGATTGTTCCACTAACTGTTCCTCAGTTAGGTATTGTTCTGGTATGAGGCCAATCACATAATTTTGAAAACCAAAAGTATAGTATCCAGACTCCAACGCCAATCCTAAAACCGTTCCCTTACATAGGCGTATGTCCTGGGGTGCCATATTGTGAATCACAATATGTATTGAAGGTTGGTTTATACTTACCATGGGTGTATGCGTAACGGCCAGACCTAATTGCTGCATCCTGTTAGAGAGACAGATTAAGGCATCTGGGTTGTTCAGCCTTTGTCCTCTCCTGATTTGGATTGGTAGGAGGAATTGATTAGCCCCTACAGGAACAGTAACATCATTAAGCACTTGTATACTTACCGCGTACGGCATCTGTTGTGCTGATTTCAGGGCAGCGTCCTCATCCTGAAATTCACATGGGTCCCCCTTTAGTCTACTCCAAAGACAAAAGTTAACCAGGTCTATTTGAACGGCAAAGCGATGTAACACATCTTTACCAATATACATCTGGTATTGGGGATTGTCAAGTACAAGAAATACATGTTTAACTGTTTTACTACCTATGGATATAGATAACAAACATTTAGCAATGATATTATGCCCTTCGGCATGCTCATCCAGATCCTGTATCCAGTGATTTTGGGGAGAGAGATATCTGATCATTTTAGGTTTAGCAATTTGCTTGAACATGCATTCACTTATATAACTACATTCCTGCTTTAGGTCCAGTTTGGCATATTTGGTCTTTCCTAGATCATGGATCTGTATGGGAAAAAACACATTTTCATTAACCTTTTCAATTTCTGTAAGGAACTGGGAATGGTCACCCCCTTTGGCGGGCTCCTGATCCTTCCTGTGGAGAGATATGGTTAATACATCACCTTCCAGAAAAATACTTTCAATTTTCTCTGGGGAAACCCTGATAGTATGATCAACCTCATGGTCTCCTCGTGGGTTATGATCATCTATCTGCAATATAGTTATATCAGGTAGCTGACTGTTTCTAAAATGGATCTCAATCGAATCGGGCCTCTCTTCAATCACGTGACAGTTGCGTCTGGAATGCTGGGAATTAGAACGCTGGTATTGTATTGGCACATTCACCTGGGACCAAATGATATTGTTAATGCAATCAATAATAGTGTTTAGTCTCCGGAGTAAATCTATTCCAATGATGAAACGATCATGTGGAATTTCTACTATGATAACAGGGTGTCTGATTACCTTATTACCAAGCCTGAGTTGCAGCCAAGAAGTACCTAGAACCTGCAAGGAGTCACCACCAACACTCAACAACGAACCTGTAAACTCTCTGAGCTTTGGCTTTTCTGCTGCTAATTCTATTATTTGGAGGTAATATCGGTGTGATAATATAGTGGCCTGTGATCCAGTATCAATTAACCCCATGATTGATTGGGGCAATGATTCTGGGAATTCCACTGACACATAATACCTACCATCAGATTCATATAGTTCACACATGAAGTTAGCATGTTCCAACATTTGTGGATTCTTCCATTGGTTGGCTTTAACAGGAATATTACCTTGTGCAGGAGACTGCATTTGCTTACCCACTGGCCCTTCTATGGAAGGTTCTCTTAGTTCCTTTTGAACTGCATTACAGCAGGTTTTTGGCTTTTCATCTGTCTTTTATGGAAGTTTCCTGTGGATTTGCGACTGCTAAAGACATGTTGTAGTGTACTTCGGATGGCTTAGGCTTAAATTGTGAGACACAAGAATCATTAATACACACAGCACCTTCATTCAAAGATGAAGGATGGATATTAACATTGGATGCAGATTTTTCCTGATTGCACATATCATTTGGAGAAGAAACAGAGTTAGAATAAGGTTGCTTTACCACATTAACCTGTTTCCTTTTACAGGCGAGTGTTGCCTGAGTACCTGTGTTCTGGATTATTGATTGGTGTTGACAGGTGTAGCTCCCCCTAAAAAAGAATTATTGGGCAGGGCAGTAGCAGCAACACCTGGGTTAATGGTAGCCATTCGCTCCATTAATTGAGCCATCTGATTGGTAAGCTGATTTACCTGAGCATACAAACTACTCCTCCCATTACTTGTAGGCCCATTATCCCTAGAGGGGGATGGCTGAGGCTGATAGGGATTAGAGTTAGGGTGACTATGCCTTTCCTGGCGTGGGGGCTGAGACCTGCGATAGCTGGGCCTGTAACTCCCATATCTCCACGTATTCCTAGGTATTGGGTGGTTTTCTTCCCTATTTACTCGGGGTTCCCTGGTCTCAGTACCTGAATGGACAGGCGTGGGATTAACCCTTTCCTGCCTGGTAGGTTTGGGACCTTTTACCACTGCTGCATAAGTCTTTCTCTCAGACTCCAATTCTAAGTGTTCATTTTTAACACTAGCTTCAGCTATATGGTGAGTATTTGTTTTGGAAGCTTTTCTTCCCCCATAGTCATCATTTTGTTGCACAGAATACAAAGTAATACTTTCTCTTACCAAAAATTCCAAAGGCTTACCTACATGGAACTCTCGAGCCAATATTACCTTTATCTGGGGATGTAAGGCTTCATAAAATAGTGTATTAAACTCTGGGTGCTCAAAATCAGGATTTTTTTCAGTAAGGGTATAGGCATTTTTTAATATGGCCAGAAATTCAATGGGACTCTGATTTGGGTGACACCTTAAATTATACATAGCCGCCTTGGCTGCAGTAGTAGTCCTAAACTGCCCAAACTCTTGTTGGCAATGCTGTTTGATATCACTCCAGGCATGGATTTTCATATCCTGGAGTGAGTCAAAGAAATGGCTATATTTGTTCTCAAATACCCAGGGGAGAAAAGTGATTTTATGCAGGTCAGAATTCATATTTAATGTGGCCATGGCTCGCTCATAGGAATCTAAATGATCAGTTATAGAGATGGATCCCTTTTTGGAAAACATGGTTACCGTCTCTCTTAGAAATTTGATTACTTTGGGTGTGTCATACCTGTGATCCTGGGTGGATTGGTTACTCCTACTGGCTCTGATGCCTCTCTTGGAGTACCTTTTAGGGTTACCCCTGCCTGCCCCAGTATGACTAGGCCCCAAAAGTAAAACGGGAGCTGATTCCTCAATGCTACCCTCTGAATACAATGTGTCTCCCTCAGAGTCACTGGTATCACTACGGTACTCCTCCTTTAGATAAGAAGGTACAGCAGGCACATTTACTGTGTCTGCCATAACTGAACTCTGTTTTCCAGATTCTCTTGTTTCCATTAATACCCGTGACATCTGACTGATCTGGTTTTGTAGGGTTTCTATCTGGGAATTAAATCTATCCTGTATGATTTGCATCTTATCAGTAGTGGAGTTAGTTATCTCCCTGCTAGATAGAGCATCCTTTGCTGGGGATCCCCTTCCCAGATGTTTGAGGTGTGCCTCACATTCTTTTTCTAGCTGTATACACATTTCTCTGAAATGGTGGGCTTCCTGTTCAAATTTACATTTTGCAACTAAGGCCTCAGTCATTTCATTTCTTAAACGCATATTTGTTTCTCTAGTTTGATTTAAGAGTGATTTATGGTTTTCTAACTGACCTCTTATCACATTTATCTCATCCCTTAGCTCTTCTCTTTTTAAATCCAGATTGATGTGTGTCTTAGTCAGTTCAGAATGAGCATGAGTTATTTGAGATAGGTCCTTATTGATTTGTTTTAATTCTGAATTTTTCTTTTCAAGTTGCTGAGCAAATTCCAAATTCAGATAAAACATTGTAGGCCATGTGTCAAATATTGCTTTGTCCCGAACTGACTCTTTCGTTGCAGGGAAATGTTTTATGAATTGGGCTACTTCACTTTCCTCATGCCATAAGTTCTCTGCAATAAGTTTGGCCCTGTCTTGTAAAGTGTCTATCCATGCGTTTACTTCTAGCTTGATGTCTAGTCTTTTACGTATATATTGCATGATACATAGTTTAGCACATTCTCTATTAGCCAATGTCCTAAAGGAATTGTCAGTGTTTGCCTGACTCATCTGAGATTCCTGATCTGAACCACTTTCAGCAACAGACATTTTCGAATGTATTATCTTAGCTCAATCAAATATAAAATACAATATATCTACACTGTGAGTGCAATACCTTTATCTCAGATACAGGGTTTCAAGTATATGATATTAATCGCTAGTAATCTCAGTCCAGTGCCTCCATATAAATGTCAGAGATAAGTGGAATTATGAAAGATTAGATGCCACTAAAGATGGCCAATAACCATTCACAATAACAGTATCTCCCAAGTTCGTTTTACAAGGCGATAATATGACATACACTTAAACCACTATGTAAATGAAATAAAGCATACAGTAACAAAATATGAAAATGTATTTACACACACTAATATAGAAATAACACACAATAATAATAATACATTAATTGAGCCAGTACACCAACAAACAACAACCTATTGTTAGTCAATACAAACAAAACAGTTACAGACCGGAGAACTCAATAGGTTGTAAAACAAAGGCAGTGGCAGAGTAAACAAAAACAGACCATACACACACAATCTATCAATAGCCGCTTTACTGTGAGCAGTGTAGTGACTTCTATCCACACAATCCTAGTGTATCAGAGTAACCAACACTAATGCAGAACCAGATTCTACTAAAACCCAATATTACACTAACTGATCTAATTTTCCTTAAAGACCGTAAATATCAGTGTGCAATGGTATACATAGACTACTAATATATTTACTTTTAGTATTTCAGCATATAATGAGTGCAACACATATGATAAATCAAATATTCTCACTTATAAATATAAGAATTAGGCTGTTATTTAATATCTTCATCTGCAGAAATAAGGATATCAAACTATAGCCTGCTAGGTCTAATGGCTTAGAATTGAAGCCAGTATAGAATTTGATTTACCATACAAGGTTGCAGAAACAACACACTAAAATATAAATTCAAAGTAGACTATATTTACCAAGGTATAACCAATAGTTTCTGGATCTGTTCCCTCTGGAATGATGTTGGATATCGTCAGTATGGCCTCTCTGGATCAAGAATCTCCCCAGCTTGGATCTTTCAGACTTGATCCCTAAAACTCCCCCTTAGCCTAATTTTATCCCAAATTTCCATCTCTATACCACACCCATCGAAGGTGTGTCAGAGGTATGTGTTTTAATCTGGTTGGTTCTCTAAAAACACTCCTCTCTTAATATTTGATTAGGGTATAATAATATTAATCAAAAGGGGGCACTCTTAGCTCACAGATCTGACCATGTTTAAATCAAAAACTTTGTAATCCCCAGGGTCCCACCTGAATACAGTTTAATATATATGTGCCCTCTAAGATTTAAGCATATAATTTCCTAATTGTGATAAGAACCGAGAAAGCATTCACTTATTCTTGATTGTAGGCCTATGAATAGATATATGACCACATTACAATTAAAATGAATATAAACACTCATAACTTTTCATGGAATGTCATGTAATAGCTAATCACTTCTACTACACCACATGTACCAAATATATTGTTCTATGGTATTTAATTGAAATATTCATGGTTAAGGTATAGTAACTGTATTAATACATAGTAATGAATTAAATAGATATCTTATTAATAAAATACAGAATATCTATTTATGCATTTATACAACCATACATGTACCAATACATCTGCCTTCACATATGGATGTAAATATATATGTAAACAGATATCTATATACTTGTATATAAGTTATCATCTTAGCAGGTCACATCTTAATTCATTCCATTTTCTAGGCATTTGTTAGTTAGATTTCTCAGGTTTCTATTTGCACACCTGGTATATACACTTCTAACACAGAGCTCTCTCATGATTCCCACGTATTTGGTTTTCCCATCATAAAACCAGGCCTTTGTTTATCAGATAGTTAACTTAGATTGACCCATTGTCTTCTCAAAGTCTTCCCCAAACATCACTGAAAGTTGGACAATGATAGTAAGTAACAAAGCAGAAGACTGAAACACAGAGGTCAATTAAAGGTTCTTATTAATATCAGAATATGAGTCCATTTTGTCCCCCATAGCATGAGATGTATTAAAATACCCTGACAGAGATGAAATCTATGAGGTATCCCTGTATTGTTCTGAGGACCCATGTGTCTGAGGTAATCTTGGCCCATGTGTGTGTGAAGAATCTGAGACGACCCCACACTTCTGACGGGGAAAAAGGGAGAAAATAAGTCGGACTTACCATATCCGCGCTTGTGTTGTAATGCTCCTCTGATTCCTCTTGATTGCCAAGGCCTGCCTCGCTGTGGGAAAAACATAGGGTTTTGGACTCTGAATTCTTGAGCAGGTTGTCTAGGTTGAACGAGGCCTCGGGATCCACGGGATTGACCCCTGAAGGAGCGGCCGGACAGACGGCCCCTAGTTCTGCCGGCCCCAACGAAAACCTTCTGATTGAAGACTTTTTGCATGTTTGATTGAGCTTTATCTAAAGCTGTAAGGGTCTGGACAAAAGTCCCTAATCCCTTTACAAAGGAATCTCCAAACAATAAACCTTTTGCTTTAGGGCCCGGCTCTGAAATGGCCATATTTATCAGTTTTGGCTCTATTTTAAACAAGATAGCTTTTCTTCTCGATTGCGGAATTCGCGTTCCCCAATAAACAAATGGCTCGTTGAGCCCATCCTCTGAGGGTAGACGGGTCCACCATAGAGTCAACTGCCATAGCGGCTTCAGCTAATTCAAAAATTTGGGTAATTGGACCCAAAATATCCATTATCTTATCTTGACAATTTGTAAGGGAGAAATCCAACCCTTTACGGGCTTTCCAGCCAGTTTTGCTCAAGAATTGAGCAATCTTTGGGTCTACCTCCGGGGTAGCGCAGACAGCATTAGGCACAGTAGGCCTTGGGCATTCAGCCCTTAATTTACTTCTAGTGGCCTTGTCAAGGGGTTTACGGACCCTGGCTGCTAAGTAATCAGCCACATGGGTCACAGGGGTCCATTCCGAGGAACGAGGGAGTTTCAAATGTATATATTACTGGTGACTCCTGATCCGATAATTCGGAACAGTCCACTTCCCCTTCAGATTGGGACGTAGAGTCTGAACTTGACCAGGCTTTTGCCCGCTTCCATTTGCGCACCGATTTTGCCCGGTGGCAGGCTCTTTTGCGCGGTGATCTAGCGCCCTCCTCGACATGACGTGACATGTCCGTCCTTAAATCTTTAGATATGTGTTTGGTCTTGGCAGATGCCTTTCGACCACTATATGCCCCTTGGTGGTCATTCTCTTGAACATCAGGCATTTGTGATCTCTGGAGTACTACATTAATTGAGGATGCTAAGTTGGCAAATAGAGCACGAAAATCATTAGCATCCAATGGATCAGATGTCTGACCCTGGTTTGTCATAGGAGTAGGTTGGATAGGTTGCGCCTGTAATGAGTTGTCAACTCCAGGCTTGGTTGATTCTTTAGATAAAGACATATTATCAATCAAGTGCTCTTAATAATGTAATGGGTAATACTACCAAAACCACAGTTACACTATAAGTCACTATCCAACCTAACTGGAAATATAAAATAATATACCTGATATGACCACAAGATATCAATTAAAAAGGGGGAAATATAATGAAGCTTTAATGGAAATATGAAGAAGAAACACTGAACCTGTACAGGAGAAAACAGCTCAGTAAACTTTCCAACCGTCCACCTGCTTGCACCTAAGTGACAGAAGTAGGTGGGCGGTATTAGCGTTGTTTAGGCACGAAAACGGAGCTTAAAATGGCATCCGTTCCGGCCAGAAACAACTGAAAAGTATTACTGATCTAAATGGCTTCAGCGCATGCGTGAAAGCCGAATGTTAAACTGAAAGTCGGATTACAAGGACGCTAGGGGCGCTAGTGAGAATCGCCCGAGCGTTGATGAGAAACCGAAAGTAAAAACGAAGGTAAGCCGAATCGACTGAGCAGAGACTCCGTCGGCTTCAGTCAGAAGATAAACGGAGCTCTGATTCAGTCGATCCGACGGGGCAAACGGCTGTACAGAAGGCTGTGTAACACAAGCCTCAGAGAAAACGAAAAACAAATAACAGCTGCTTAATAAAATATTTAACTTACCTGTAAAGTACAAATGTTAACAGGGAAAATAGGACCCAAAGGGCACAAGTACACCCAAGGACCCAAAACACACATAATTCTTTACAAATATTCAATAAATATACTTATAATATGTAACAAACCATATAATAATAATTGAATGTAATAATAATAATACTTATCTGCTGAGGGAGCAGCAAAGAAAGAGGAGGAGTTGGTGCAAGTTGAGGGTTTTATAAGGGGAGGAGCAATATTTGCATAATATGCTACGATTGGTTAAAACTTTTTTCTCCATGTTTTTCAATTCACCCTTTCATTGCTGCTGAGGGAATAAATGGAAAGAGATATGCATAAATATGAGGCTCCGTGTCTTTATAAATCACAAATAAATCTTCTCTTTCTGCTGTTCAACTGATCAGTCTCTTGAGTGATTCTTTCCTGAACTTATAGCAGAGGTTCCAGAGGTGTATATCTGTTCCAGCGGTTCCAAGCAGAGTATTTTCCCATAACGACATCCAGTAGGCAGCTCGTTACATAAGGTAAGGCCAGGGACTAATGAAAGTAATACTTTACTGAGAGGGTTGTGGATGTATGGAATAGTCTTCCAGTAGAAGTAGTAGAGGTTAATACAGTGAAGGAGTTTAAGCATGCGTCGGATAGGTATAAGGCTATCCTATATATAAGATATGGCCAGGGACTAATGAAAGTATTACTTTACTGAAAGGGTAGTGGATGTATGGAATAGTCTTCCAGTAGAAGTGGTAGAGGTTAATACAGTGAAGGAGTTTAAGCATGCAAGGGATTGGTATAAGGCTATGCTAGATATAAGATATCCCCTTGGTGGATAATTCTTTCGTTACAACATTCTATTTTAAATGTCTTTGCTTTATGCAATCTTTCAATGTAACAGAACTTCATTATAGGCCAGCAGTTGTCATTGCCATATATATGTTGAAATGTTTGTTTCTAAACCAACTTTCTGATGATTAATTGTTTAATATATGCAATTAATAAATAATTATAATTTAACAATTAAACCAATAGTTTTGGGTGATTTTTCGGTGATGCACATCCATTGTGGGCGGCGTTGTATTGTTGTGGGTGGGGTCTTGTTGTTATGGGTGGAGTCTTGTTGTTATGGACGGGTCAAGGGGAGGGGCGATGGGGGGCCCCATTGGCTTGTTTTTCCCAGGGGCCCACACAGTTCAAAAGACAGCCCTGGGTGAACCTACGGTGGTGGGAGAATAGATGCTCTCTAGTTGTCCATTCGGCATTACAGACCAAGAAAAAGAGAGGTACAGCAATCCTCTTCTCACAAGATACCAAAATAGAACAAATATATCTGGAACAAGACAAAGAAGGTTGTTATATTATCATGGTTTGTAAGATTGAAGAACAAATTTATACAATGGTTAATGTATTTTTACCAAATGTTGATCCAGTTAAGTATTTGAGAATTTTTTTTGGGAGAATGGAAAAGGTCAAAAAGGGTTTGGTGGTGATAGCAGGGGATTTTAACTGTGTAATGGACCCAAAAATGGATAAAAAGCTAAGTCAGGGAAAAACAATAAACCAAACTGTTAAAAAACAAGCGGCCGCATTAAACAAAGTAGTAAGGGAGGCGGGATTGGTGGACATCTGGAGAGTACTCCATCCCCAGGAAAGGGAATTTACCCACCTATCGAGGGTTCACCTCTCATTCTCATGCATTGATATAGTTCTAGGAGAGGCGATTCTGCTTAAAGGCATGGAGGATATACAAATACAAGAACATGTATGGTCGGACCATAGTATGCTGTTGTTTAATATTAACCACATAAAAAAAGGTCAAAGGAACACCTAGAAATTGGACGATTTCCTACTGAGGGAAGAGAAAGATAAAGAATTCATAACTAAGCAAATAGATCTGTATTTTAGGGAAAATTGCACTAAAGATGTTTACCCTACAACAATTTGGTGTGCTTTTAAATCAGTTTTGAGAGGAATTTTGATAAAGTTAAAATCAGAAAAATTAAAAGAACAGGGAGCCCCTCTTGAGGATCTGCACATTTCCTTCTACAAATTAACAGCTGAATTAATAAAAAAAAATACAGAAAATTTGAATAAAATGGAATTAATAAAAAAACAAATTGCATATCTACAACAAGAAAGAATAGAACGAAATCTGGTGAAATTAAAAATATAAATTTTTCATAAATCAAACAGAACAGATAAAATGTTATTAAACAAACTTAAGGGGAAAAGAATGAAAAATAATGCCTGGTCCGGACGGTTTTACAAATTGTTTTTATAAAACGTTTACAAGCAAAATAATAGAACATCTACTGAAAGCATATAACTTTGCAGTTCAAATAGGCTCATTCCCAGCGGAGATGCTGAGCACAAATATCATTCCTCTGTTAAAAACAGAAAAGGATCCAAAAGAAATATCTAACTACAGACCAATATTTTTTTTTTTTTTTACTTTATTTATAATTTTCAATATAAAACAATCAAAGTGACAAGTACAAACATAAAGTGCAATCGGCATTATTAATTCAGTTCCCTTGTCAGGGGGTAGAATAAGCGTATGGTCAGTGCAGTAAAAGACAAAACAGATACATTGTGACAAATAACGGACATCTTGGGAACAATGTTATCAAGCAGCTAAATTAGTTACTACCTGGATTAAGAGCGAAGTGGGAGAGAGGGGCATGGCACAGGGGGAATCTCCAAACGATAGGGCTCCTCACGCCTCAGGATCTTCCTAAACATATACATATCTATAGAGAGACTTAATTGATGAACATGATTTATAGCTTTTCACACCTACCAGACACCGAACATCTATTATACCAGAACCTTCGCCAGGACTTTTTTTTTTTTTTATCTTTATCATTCATCCCCAACCCCCCCTTGTGGCATTGATAGCCATTTCCCCCAAATTTTCTTAAATTTATCCATCTCACCATTATTACAGAAATACCCCTTCTCCATCAATTGGTGATTATTGATTTGGTTCTTTATGTGTCCCCACCAAATTTTTCCATTTTTTTTTCCATCTTCTTGCTATGACTAATTTTACTGCAAGCAAGATGTGTGTCACCAGGGGTAGGTCTTGATCTTTCCCAAATCTTGGTGTAGCAATGCCCTTCAAGGGGAACCGCCTATAGGCCTTCCACATACCAGTGAGATAACCCTAAAGACTTCCTGCCAGCAGTCCCTGATGTCCTCACAATCCCAAAAGAGATGGAGCAGGGTTCCCTTACTTTTTTTACATCTCCAACATGTTTCAACTTGGGAGGGGTTAATTCTATTTAATCTGGTTGGAGTCATATACCACCGATTGCTAAGCTTAAAAAAGACTCCCTGTAGGTTCAGACAGTGTATAAATTTTTTAGTATTATTCCAACTGTTATACCAACTCTTGCAATAATCTGTCTGCGATAGTTCAGGCCCCAGTTCTCTCTCCCATGTCTCCCATGCGTGCGGGACATAAACTTTCTTGTATATTTTTATCAGATTCATACAGCATTTAAGGATTTTTTTGGGGGGTTCATTATTGAACAGAAGTTCCAAATGCTCCCCATTTTCTCCCACCTTATGCCTATATACTGATTCGTGTAGATAATGCTTAATTCTTAAAAAATTAAATAATTCAAGTGCTGGTAATTTGAATTCTGTTCTTAGGTCGCTGAACTGTTTGATGTGATTTCCTACGTATAAGTCTCTTATTCTGTTAATTCCGCTTTGTCTCCATGTTGTTATATTTAAGTCTCTAACATTGTTATCTATTATTTCCAGCGGGCGGATCTCAGGACTTTATTGCCCATGCTACTCTTTTTCTTAAGATCGTACCATACTCTCATGATTTCCGCCAAAGTACTCCCCCTTATTCGCTGTAAGACCGATTTTTGGTTCTCTGAGTTTGGCCATAGTGTAGTTTCCAGGTTGTCAACACCGGCTATTTTTTTTTCAAGGTGCCACCAGTCAAGTTCCTTACTAGAAGGCCACTGTATTTTATTTGTATGCATAAGCATGCTCGCCTCCCAGAGTTCCATCAGGTTCGGCATCCCCAAACCACCCTTGTTAGACTCCAAGTAGATAGTCTTTCTTGGGATTCTAGTTTTTTTGCTAAGCCACACAAAATCCATCAGTTTTCTCTGAATGCCTATCTGTGTTTCAGAGGTTAGTCTCCCTGGTACCATCCTGAACACGTAAAGCCATTTGGGGATAACATAGGCCCTTATTATGTTAATCCGGCCCATCCAGGATATAGAGGCTTGTTTCCACTTATTTAGATTGGGCAAAATTTCTTTAGCAATCTTCTTGGTGTTAATTTCCAAAGTGTTTTTACCGTCTGGTGGAATACTAATGCCCAAATATTCAATCCCTGTGTTATCCCACTGGAAAGGGTGACTGTACATCAGCCTTTGTTGTAAAGCTTGTGGTAGTGCTATCCCCAATGCCTGAGTTTTGTCAATGTTTAATTTGTAGTTGGATATGGCCCCATACTGTTGAATCGTCCTTAGGACCTCCGGGACCGAGATCTCCGGATGGGTCAATGTCAGGAAGATATCGTCTGCATATGCAGAAATTTTGTAATTAGCTTCCTCTATCTTCAGTCCCCTTATAGTGTTGTTTAATCTAATCATATTTGCCAAAGGCTCTAATGTTATTATATACAACAGCGGTGCTAACGGGCAGCCCTGTCTTGTACCATTATAAACGCTGAACCACTGAGAATCAATATTCTGTCCAACTACTTTGGCCGATGGATTAACATACAGGGCGCTGATGGCGTCTCTAATTCCCTGTCCAAAACCCATGACCTTCAGGGTTTCCTCCAGGAAAACCCAGCTGACCCTGTCGAACGCCTTCTCCGCGTCCAGTGACAGGGCCAGCATGGGTTCCCCTAGACGGTTCGCCACCTCAAAGATGTCAATAATCTTCCTGACATTGTCCCCCGCGCTTCTTTCCTGAATGAATCCGGTCTGGTCTTTGTGAATCACGGTGTTTATGCAACCCTTCAGTCTGTATGCGAGAATAGTGGCGTATAATTTGGAATCTGTATTTATCAGGGAGATAGGATGATAGTTTTTTATACTCGTGGGATCTTTCCCTGGTTTTAAGATCGGGAGGATTAACGCCTGCATTGACTCGGCGGGGAACTGTCTGTTCTTTATTACCTCATTAATAAACCTAGTCAAATGTGGGATTATTTTAGGTGCCATCTTCATATAGAAACTTCCTGTAAATCCGTCCGGACCCGGAGCTTTGTTTTTTTTTAAATTTTTAATAGCCGTGGCAACCTCTGCTTCACTTATCGGGACATCCAAATGAGAAGACTGATCCCCAGTTAATTTTTGTAGCCCTGCTGCCTCGATATAATTATTTACCTGTGAGCGAGAGTAGCCATTGTCAGGGATATTATATAAAGAGGAGTAAAACTCTTTGAATTCTAATTCAATCTGAGAGTGCGACATCGCAATTTTGTCGTCCCTGATAATTTTAGATATCCTAGCTTTCGCATTCCCTTTCTGTAATTGCCTCGTCAGGATACTAGCTGATTTATTTCCCAGGTAATACCATTTTTGTTTAGAGCGCTGTAATATTCTGTTCTCTCTAATTGCCAATTTCTCATTTATTGCCTGTCTAATTTGATTAATTTCGGTGTCATAGTTAACCTGAGGCGATAGTTTGTTGCTTCTGGTGACGTTTTATATACAGCTCAGCAAGGTTTGCTGACCTAGAATGATTTAGATATATTTCCCTGCTAATTAAATTTCCCCGCAATGCGTTCTAAACAATGTGCGACTGAATATCCCCCCCTTGATTTTCTGCAAAATAGAGGTCAGTGAGTTCCATCAGCATCTTTACATAAGTCTTATCTCCCAACAGGTGTTCTTTTAACCTCCAACTCTGTCTAATCCGCGGCGTCCCACCCCTGATGACACATACCACAGCGCTATGATCAGACCAAGCGATCTCCAAAATTTCTATTTTCTCACACACCTCAAGGAATTGTGCCTCTACTAAGAACATATCTATTCTTGAGTAAGAATGGAACCGGTTAGAATAAAACGTAAAATCGCGTTCATTAGGGTGGAACGCCCGCCAGGCATCATATAATTTATTTTTTCCCAGAAATATGTTAAATGATTTAGCCAAACCAAATATAGACCGGTCTAGCTTGATACCACCCGGGGTTTTTTTGTCCCAATCGGGGTCATCCAGGCAATTGAAATCCCCCGCCATTACCAGGGTTCCCTGAATGAGGTCATGTAATGATGACATGAGCCCATTCAGGAAACTAACCTGTCCCTTGTTCGGAGCATATATGTTTAACAGGGAGTAAACTCCATCATTGACTCTGCAGATCACCAGCAGAAACCTTCCCTCAGGGTCGATTAATTTATGTATTAGTTCATACTTAAGACTAGCAGAAATCAAGATGGCAACCCCTCTTTTTTTCTGGGAATCCAGGGAGGAATGTTCTAAAACCGGGAATTTTAAAAATTATACTTTATTAGCAAAGGCTGTAGTCCAATGGGTCTCTTGAATCATTGCTACCTCTATTTTTTGTTTTATCAAATATTCAATAAGTGTAATTCTTTTTTGAGGTAGATTTAGCCCTTGGACATTTAACGATAAGAAACTACATGTCATTTTATATCTGTACCAGCCATAATTAGTCCCACTACCCCTGAACCTTCCTTCGACCCCCCCTCCTCTCTCCCGTCTCTCCAATCACACCTACGCTCTGTTCCAAGATATATATTCCCAAGACAACATGAAAACATTCCACAACACATAAACATAAAAAAACATAAATACATATTGAACTGATTTACAGCTCGAGTCCAGCCATGTTGGTCCACTAATTCACCTCTAGCCACCTAGGTGAATCTATATCGAGCTCTGTGCGGGGATGGTTATCTATAATTTCTTATTAAGGGGAGAAAAAAAAAAACCCCGGCCCCTCCCAGTAAAAATTCTTGCGTTCAGAGAAATCTGATTTTTATGTGAGGCCCCATTAAGTATATCATGCCTATCCTATGCTAAAAAATAATTTGTTGACCTGAAGATCTTTTCCTCCATACTGGCTGAAAGGCTGAAACCATTAATCTCGAATGTTATCCACCCGGACCAGGTGGTATTTGTTCCAGACCGTATGCCCTCTCACAATATTAGTCGTTATATCAACATACTAGATGGGGCAGGAAGAGGAGGGATACCCATTCTGACCCTGTCGTTGGACGCGGAGAAAGCCTTCGACAGGGTCCGATGGGGATACATGTTTCAGACACTACAGTCCTTTGGCCTGGGTGGATGGATGTTGGAGGCTATAGGAGCTCTGTATGGAGATCAGAAGGCGAGAGTGGTGAGCACTGATTTGTGCTCAAGATGATTTAAGCTGAGAAATGGGACTAAGCAGTGTTGTCCCCTCTCCCCAATATTATATATTATGGCTTTGGAGCCTTTGGCAATAAATATTAGAAGAAATCAATTAATAAAAGGATATCCCAATGGGATCAAACTGTCTTTATATGCAGATGATATCTTAATAACCCTGTCTAGCCCCTGTAGATCATTACCATCCCTTATGGAATCAATCAATAAATACAGCAAAATGTCTAACTATAAGCTGAATACCAACAAAACAGTAGCATTGACCCTAAATATTGATCAAGAAACTAAACAACATATTCAATCTGAATACCGTTTCGATTGCACTAAAAATCAATCTGGGAGTTATTATAACATCGAAAATAGATTGATGGAGTTAAATTGTATGAATATAATGAGAGCAACAAACAAAGATATGAAAAAAATGGCAAAATAATAGTATATCTTGGTGGGGAAAGATAAACATAATAAAATCATATATACTGCCCAAGTGGACATATCTTTTGAGAATGGTCCCGCTGCAGGTCCCCACCAGCTGGCTACAGATTATTCAAACCAAGTTTAAAAACTTCATCTGGCAAGGTAAACCACCACGGATAGGTTTGAAACAAATTTCAAAAAATATATAATTAATAAAAACTAGCATATCCAACTTAAGGTAAAGTACCTTCACAAGATGGATTCACCTAAGATATACATGAAGGGAGAGAGGCAGGGAGGGAGAGGGGAAAGAAAGGGAAGGAAAATACTTCTCTTTTCCTTGTTTCTTATTTCTTTTTTTGATATTAGTTCTTGGAAGGGAAATACAAATTGTTTTATATGTTCACGATATTAATGATGTTAGAAAATATTGTTAATTTGCCAAAACATAAATGGGATTGATATAAATTAAAAGGTACATCTTTCTGATGAAGAAATATTAACTTTTACAAGGGTAACTCTCACAATGGATAGGCAAATATATAATTGTTTTATATGCTTCAGACACACTAGAGTTTTTTGTTTTGTTTTTTTTGGAGGGGGGGGGGGGTTAGATTAGGATAGATTGGGTTTATGACCATACCTAATAACTTACTTTATGAGGGTCAGAATAAAATAATTCTGAATATATTGGCCACGCGCAATATATAACTAAATTACAACTTTGATATTTCTCTAACACCCTAAAAAGATAGATAACTGATTAATGAGGTTGATTTATTATGGGTGTTTGACTTTCCTATGCTTCTCATCTCCCATCTAATATGCTCTAACTAGAAGCAACAACTTTGTGTCCCCCTAGGGATTAGGGAGGACATACTTGGGGAACATGATTTTTGCAAGGGAGGAATGCTTAGGTTGTGTTATTGAATCTTTAGAAGTTTTATGTGTTTTTTTGTGTTGTATCTGCCACATGGACTGGGGAAAACTGGAGATTTAATGAGATGTTAAACCATTGTCTTTTTTTTTTTTTTTTTTGGAAATGGGGAGGGATAACATAAAATTGGTAACTTTGAATGTACAGGGACTAAATACGCAGCAGAAAAGAAATATATTAATCAACTATTTAAAATATAATACGGCTACAAAAGCATTTATACAAGAAACACATTGGAAATTGAATTGTTCAGATGTTTGTTTGTTTTTATTGTGAAGCAAACAACAAATAGGACAAAATAACAGAAAAAGTCAATGACTATTCACCCCCCTAAAGTCAATACTTTGTAGAGCCACCTTTTGCAGCAATCACAGCTCCAAGTCGCTTTGGATAAGTCTCTATGAGCTTGCCACATCTTACCACTGAGAATTTTGCCCATTCCTCCTTGCAAAAACTGCTCCAGCTCCTTCAAGTTGGATGGTTTGCACTTGTGAACAGCAATCTTTAAGTCTGACCACAGATTTTCTATTGGATTGAAGTCTGGGCTTTGACTAGGCCATTCCAACACATTTACATGTTTCCCCTTAAACCACTCAAGTGTTGTTTTAGCAGTGTGTTTGGGGTCATTGTCCTGCTGGAAGGTGAACCTCCGTCCTAGCCTCAAATCACGCACCGAGTGGTACAGGTTTTGCTCAAGAATATCCCTGTATTTAGCACCATCCATCTTTCCCTCAACTCTGACCAGTTTCCCAGTCCCGGCTGCTGAAAAACATCCCCACAGCATGATGCTGCCACCACCATATTTTACTGTGGGGGTGGTGTTCTTTGGGTGATCTGATGTGTTGGGTTTGCGTCAGACATAGGGTTTTCTTTGATGGCCAAAAAGTTCAATTTTAGTCTCATCAGACAAGAGTACCTTCCTCCATACATTTTGTGAGTCTCCCATATGCCTTTTTGCAAACTCAAAACGTGCCATTTTGTTTTTTGCTAAAAGTAATGGCTTTCTTTTGGCCACTCTGCCATAAAGCCAACTCTGTGGAGCGTACGGCTTATTGTCGTTGGATGTACAGATACTCCAGTCTCTGCTGTGGAACTCTGCAGCTCCTCCAGGGTTACCTTAGGTCTCTGTGCTGCCTCTCTGATTAATGCCCTCCTTGCCCGGTCCTTGAGTTCTGGTGGGCAGCCGTCTTTTGGCAGGTTTGCTGTTGTGCCATGTTCTTTCCATTTGGTTATGATAGATTTGATGGTGCTCCTGGGGATCATCAAAGATTAGGATATTTTTTTATAACCTAACCAACAACATTCTTCTCAACAACATTGTCCATTACTTGTTTGGAGGGTTCCTTGGTCTTCATGACAGTGTTAGTGGTTTCTTCTTCAGGCAGTGAATTCAATATTTAGGTGTTGCAGCCTCTGGGGCCTTTCAAAAAAGGTGTGTATATGTAATGACAGATCATGTGACACTTAGATTGCACACAGGTGGACATCATTTCACTAATTATTTGACTTCTGAAGGTAATTTGTTGCACCAGAGCTTTTTATGGGCTTCATAACAAAGGGGGTGACTACATACGCACATGCCAATTTTCTGTTTTCTATTTCTAAAAAAATAGTTTTATGTAATATTTTTCTCGTTTCACTTCACCAACTGTGTTCTAATCCATCACATAAAATTCAGATTAATAAAACATTGAACTTAAAGCTGTAATGTAACAAAATAGGTAAAAAGTCAAGGGGGGTGAATACTTTGCAAGGCACCGTAAATAACATTACCATATCCCCCTAAGCCGCCGTTTCTCTAGCGTGTACAGATTTTACTTTTACAGCCTTTCTTCATAACTAAAACTTTCCATTCTCCTGATTAGTTTTGTAGACCTCCTCTGCACTTTTTTTTAAAAAGGCGCCCACAATTGAACCGCATATTCAAGTTAAAATCTTGCCATGGACCTATAAAGAGGCAGAATAAAATCTTCCTCCCGTGAGTTAATACCCCTTTTAATACACCCCAATATCTTATTGGCCTTTGCATCTGCCAGCTGACATTGTGCACTGCTGCTAAGTCTATTGTCTACAACTACTTCCAGATCTTTTTCATTAGTAGATTTACCCAAGGAAACACCATTTAAACTATATACTGAATTTTTATTATTGTACCCAAAATGCATAATTTTACACTTGCCTACATTGTATCACATTTGCCATTTATCTGCCCAATTACCCAATTTGTCCAAATCCTCTTGCAGCAAAAATACATCTAGTTCAGACTGTATTACCCTACTTAATTTTGTGTCATTGGCAAACACTAAGACATGACTCCCTATGCCCTCTGGGAGATCATTAATAAATAAATTAAAAAGAAGAGGACCCAGAACTGAACCCTGAAGCATTCTGTCTTTAACCACTTGCCAATCCACAAACAAACCTCTGGCCTTAAGCCTATTTCAGTCAATCTGTCCAGTAACTTTTTAGGTGGAACTGTATCAAATACCTTAGCAAAGTCTAAATATATCACATACACTGCAGCAACCACATCTATATTTTTACTCGTCTCCACATAGAATGTAATTAAGTTAGTTTGACAAGATCTGTCCTTCACAAATCCATGTTGGCTCCTGCCAAAATGAGATTCCTGTTCAATATGAAATCTTGAATATATTCCCTTAGCAACCCTTCAAACAATTTCCCCAACACAGATATCAAGCTTACATGTCTGTAATAGCCCAACTGGGATTTTGATCCCTTTTTAAATATTGGCACCACATCAGCTTTACGCCAATCTGTGGGCACCATGCCTGATATAAAAGAATCCATGAAAATCAAAAATAACGGTCTGGCCAGGACCTGGCTTAGCTCTTTAAGTACCCGTGGGTGTATACCATCCGGCCCCGAGGCTTTGCCTATTTTAACAACATTTAATTGTTTTAACACTTTTTCTTTTGTCAACTAATCACATGCTTGCTGTGACTGTTCTGTAAATGCAGCTTGCAGGTTCTTGTCCATTGGTTCTTCCTTTGTAAAAACAGAAGAAAAGAAATGATTTAAAATGTCTGCTTTCTCTCTGTCTCCGCTGACAATCTCACCCATTTCAGATAACAAGGAACCAACATTTTCAGCCTTTAATTTTTTTGCCATTTATATATTTAAAGAATTTGGGATTCCTCTTGCTATCGTTAGCCATTGTTTTTCATTCTGCAATTTAGCCAGTTTAATAGCATTTTACAGTCTTTGTTGGCTTCTTTATATTTTGCAAATGCCTCTGCTGATCCCTCAACTTTATAATGTTTAAACGCTACTTTCTTTTTATTCATTTCCTGATTTATCTTACTGGTTAGCCACATTGGTTTTAGTTTTCTTCTTTTATATTTGTTACCAAAGAGTATAAATCTATATATGTAGATTTTTGTAGTGTTCATTTGAAGGTATTCCACTTACCTTCTGGGTTTTTTTTTTAAACCTACTAGAATCAGCCTTTTTTAAAATTCAGTGTTTTGGTGGGACCCATACCAATTTGCCTTTTTGGATTAATCTCAAAGGATACCACGTTATGGTCATTATTCCCTAAATGCCCCCTTACTTGGAGATAAGATTGGTTGATTGACAATCATGTGTGTCATCAAACCATGTTTTGGTTATACCAATTAAGTCATAATTTTCAGTTCATGTTACCAGCTCTAATTCCCCTATTTTACCAGTTAAACGTCTGGCATTTCAAAGCATACACTTAATGCCTCTGGCATGATTCATTTGTGATCTATTTTTTAAGTTGTTTATAGATTGCTCCCTACAATCCATTCTAACCATGCCCCCAGATTCACCCACCTGGGTACTAACTAAGCCACCTTCCCTTCCTATACCATCTAGCCCAGTGCTTATTGGTCGGTCCCCCTCCCCCACCCCAAATTAAACATATAATCTATATTAGAACTATTATAGTACTTATTTTCCATTACCTATTTTTTCTAATGAAGAAGACAAAAATCAGGAACCACCAGAAAATACCTCAGATATAGTACCTTTTTTTTAAACTTTTTTGTCTCCATTTTCCGAAATTTTGCTACTCAATATGACCGATTTTGGCCTGATTTCCAGACCAAAATCTGTAACACAAAAATATTCATACACAACGAAAATATATTAATTTTATATGTATATTATAATAGTACAGTACATTAATCTATAGTTAAGCACATTGACTTTTTCTGTTATTTTGTCCTATTTATTGTTTGCTTTACAATAATAAAAAAAAAACATCTTCAAAGTTGTGGGCATGTTCTGTAAATGAAATGATGCAAATCCTCAAACAATCCATGTTAATTCAAGGTTGTGAGGCAACAAAACACAAAAAATGCCAAGGGGGGGGGGATACTTTTGCAAGGCACTGTAGCTCATATATGGAGTCATACAATCAATCATATTTACCTGCCTTATTAAACATTACCTTTCATGTAAATTATTTCTTATGAAATTAATAAGAAATAAATGAGCACATCTGTCTTATCTTCTCCACTCAAATTTTGTTTAACGATTCATGTCACATTTTCAACATTGTCAGATTTTTGTAAAGCCTGTAATAGAGTTTGCCACAGCACTAGACTGCTCTTCTATCCAGAATTACCAGCTGGTCATGCAAAACATATGGTTGAATGGATTTTGATTTAATATGATGTAGCCAAAATAAACAGCCCAGAGCTCTGTTATATGTGTTCTAATATATATTTGAATCATGAATACATTGCAGACGAGAAAAATGAACAGTGTACTAATATTTTTATTTTGAGGGGAGTTATGGCTCCCTCTAGGGGTTTATTCTGTTTCACACACCATTATACTAAGGAACAAAATTAAACCCAGCAGCAATGAAAAATAAGACTACATGAATAGAAATACACAAATAAGATTGAAGGAATACATTAATTATTATTTGCTTTAAAAAGTAATTTTTTTCATTAGCATAATTTAACATACCAATATTCTTTTATAAACTTGATTGTATTAGAGTACTGCATTAACAGATGGCCCCTTGACCAAGTAAGTTTACAATTATGCATCCCACTAAACAGGTACCCTCTGCTGGTATCCTTTTAAAACAACGTGCTGGATTATTGCCACTCATTCATATGGTTACCATAGTAGCTATTATCTAAAATCTGAGATTGGAGGTCAAGATGAGCACTAATCTTTTTTTTTTTTTTTTAATGACACTCAGACTCCTCAGCGCATCACAGCATCACTATACAGTAAAGCTTATGAGGACCAGCACTGCTTAATCATCCCTGTGTCCTACAGTGCCCTTGAAATAATTAAATTTCCGTTGTGATAATAACACCAAGGAATCCCATTCAAGCCACACCCAGTCAACAGCTAGACATAAACACAAACAAAACAACCTCGTCCCCGAGGCGGGCGGGGGGGGAGGGGAGGGGGGTAGCCAGCCGTCGGCCGCAACAGTAACAGCCTAACCATCAGTATAATAATAGACAATCAGCGCACAGGGTAACAGTCCACAAAATCAGAGGTTGTTTAGCCATTGCACCATGTGATCCTCTTTCTTATAGGTTAAATCTGACAGCCCTTTCTCCATACGTAACTGAAGTTTGAGCTGTTGCTCAATGAGTGTTTTTTGAAAGGGCAGGCTATTTTTCCAGTTTCTTGCGATCAAAATTTTTGATGCAACCATACAATGAATTGCTAACACTATTTCATTCTTTTTATCCAGAACCCAGTTAGTATGTAGTAAAGCTGCCTCCATGTTCCAATTCAAATCTTTCCCAGTTAGTTTTTTAAAAAACTCAAATGCCCACAGCCATAGGTTCGCTACCAGTGGGCAGCTCCACCAGATATGAGCATAGGAGCCGTCTATGTCTCCACAGCGCCAACAGTTCTTTAGGTAGGGTGTATACATTTTTGCTAGTTTTGCTGGAGTTAGATACCACTTATTTATTACCTTAAAGTGACATTCAACCAAATTAAGACAATGAATATTTTTATTGACCACCTGGATCGACCTGAACCAGTCTGATTCAGAGATATTAGTTTTTAGCAATTTATTCCAAATGCCTATAATTTTGAGAGAATGGGTATGTGCCGGTATAAACAAAGAATTAGCCTTAGCCGTGATCTTATCCGTTTTTTTGCCTGAAAAAATCAAATCTATAGCATTGGACAGATCTTTGGGACCAACAAACAGCGATGTATTCAGGAAATGTTTTACTCTCAGGTAAGTAAAAATCTCCGATTTTGGTATATGGAATTTCTGCATCAGGACCGCAAAAGGGAGAATTCCATCATCTTGTAGTATTTCATGAATATTAATTTGTTCTTTATTAGGCCATCTAGTCAATGATAAGTCCTGAATGTTGTTTTCTAAAGTGCTTAATTTACAGCATTTGGGTATTTTATCAGCTAGTTTTAAAACTTTTTTTTATCTCATTCCATGCTTGAATGGTCTGGCCTAGAACTAAGGATTTGTTTAACAGTAGAACGGTATTATGTTTTCCACTGTTTAGCCACAGAAAAAATTCTAAATTCCCACACCCTACGGATTCGGATTCTATCCGGTACCAGGGTTCATCTATCTTTGAATTTTCCTGCAGATTGTAAATGTGGCCTACCATGTTGGCGAAATAACAGTTTTTAATCAATGGGTAGTTTATACCCCCCCCCCCCCGTTTGGTGTGGCGAGCAAGGAGTGAGGAAGATAGTCTCGGTTTTTTACCTTTCCAAATAAACGCCTTAAAACCCAATTGAATCATATCTAACCAGGGGGAGGGGACTCTCAGTGGCAACATCCTAAATAAATAGGACCATTTAGGTATAATATAAGCATTTATTGTGTTTATCTTTCCCCACCATGATATTTCTGCCGTTCTCCACTCTTTAAGCATTAAATTTGTTTGTTTCAGGAGATTTTTTTAGGCGGCTGGAGGGGGAATGACGTAAGACGCTGATAGGGAGGAGCGTCTGAGGTCCTGGCGGGCAGCGGAGAGGAGAAGGTAGACGCTGGTTAAAGAGGATTGCACAGCCACGAGTCGGAGACCAGGCGACGGAGTATCGGAGGCTCGGCAGTTGGCTCATTATGCACAGGACCGGCATCTGAGCGCAGTGTTTTCGGCTGAAATTAATGAGAGCTGGGTCACCCGTGGCTTGAAGCTACAGACGGAGTGAGAGGAGGAGGAAAGAAATAGGAAAGAAAAAGCGAGGGGAAAGCGAAAGAAAATCAACCTAATATTACGGAGGTACGCAGATTTGCCATCTGAATATACCTCCTCCAAAATAGGAGCACCCTGATGGTGCAGTGATGTTGATCCCCCCCTGCTTAAGGCAAACGCAAGTCTGCTGGATATCTTCGAACACTGTGAGTTTTTTTTTTCTTTTCCTCTCTCCCTCTCATGGATATTTTTTTGTCAAGTACTGATGAATGCTTTTCCCTTGTTTTTACACCTCTGAATAGCACTGGAACTCTCCGACTGGGTTCTCAGGTTAGACAACAGTGGCATTAAAGAGGTCTATTTATGATCGAAATTACACTTATTGCTGGTGAATTTCAAAACAAGCTCTGTACATCCCTGATGATTAAAGGGATAATTAAGCCTACCCTATATAACTTCGAGGGGCAATTGGGAGCTGACAAACTCCGCTGAATATATGTGTATATATCTGTCTAATATTGCTGAACACTACTGAAATCCTTCCTTGGAATAAACTTCCTGATATTCCTAAAATACTAATAAGAACCATCTACAAGTTGCATTATTGAATACACTTTTGGCTATGCTGCTGAATAAAACTGCAAGTCTAGAAGAGTTTAGACCTTACAATGTCTAATAAAATCATATTGGTACTGCCTATTTTTTCTACTGAAGATTGAAGCGATCCCTGGCAGGTGCTTTGAGCTCTAGAGCATACTATCTCTTTAAATTGCTTGGTGATCCCTGAACAGAACTTTAGTGCCAGGTTGCAAATATAAGAGACTAGAGGTGTAATTAAATCTTCTGGCATGGTCTGAGACAAAAAACGGTGCTGTGTGTGGGATTTACTAAGATTGGATATATAACTTTAACTAGAGCTCGAGAAAGAGGAATAGTAGTAGTCCTTCAGAGCTAACCACTAAAATGGCCTCAAAGAGGGAGGAAAAGAGTAAGAGGGAAAGGAAGAAACCAGAGATCGAGCTAAAGAAGGATAAAAAAATGGCCTCGATTTTCTCCCCTCAAAATACTCCAAAAGGAGATTTGCCACATGATTTATTACAGACCTCAGGTGTCCTGGAGCTAGACGAAACGAGTAGGCAATCCTTAAGCCCAGTTTCACAATCTTCACACTTGATAACCCAAGAATACTTACAGCACTGCATGGAAAAGCAATTAATCAATTTTAAAGTGGAGCTCGAGAAATTATTTGTAGACATGCGAGAAGACATGATTAAAATTGGAGAAAGAGTTAAAAATAATGAACAAAAAATGGATTCGCTGGAATTTGAGCTAAAAGAGGTTAAAGAGGATTGTACAGCCTTAAGAGCCAGAATTGACACACTTGAACTCAAAGCGGCTGATACAGAAGACAGAATGCGGAGGAAAAATCTAAGAATTCGAGGCATTTCGGAACAGATTGATCAGGCTAAATTAAGAGACTGTATGATGGATCTCTTTAAACACATGGGCTTACAGGAGGTCGCCAGGGATGAGAGCATCGAAAGGGTGCATAGGATCCCTAGACCCAAGAATGTGCCTGAGTCCCTACCCAGGGATATAATCATAAGATTTACCTCTTTTTATATCCGGCAAAAAGTTTTGGATGCCTCGAGAGAATTCCGTCCAGAGAAGGATGAGTTTAAAAAATTGTTTTTTTTTCAGGATCTATCTACAAGCACTAGACAAAAGAGACTTGCTTATAGGGACTGTACGTCAATTCTCAGGTCAAGGAATATTAAGTATATGTGGGGTTTCCCAGTAAAACTTATTGTGCGTTGGGAAGATCAAAGTGTTGTTTTGAACTCTCCTGAAAAAGTACGGGAGTGGCTGAAAACTCATCCTGAGTCCTAAGGGAAAGAAAGACCAGTGTGGCTACAGCTGACTTGATTTGGGACTGGTGTCTGCCATATATGTGATGGGAGGGGGGGGGGGAGATCGAGTAAGGTTGTTTTTCATGCATATATTTGTGCATTTATGTGTGCTGTATTTTTTTTTTTTTTCTTTTCTTTGGAATGAATTTACGCACGGTGCTCCACAATGAGATGCCAGAAGGGTTAATATAATGATAAGAGATTTTTGATATAACACTGAAGGCACGCTTAAGACGGGAGATTGTTGACATTTAAAAATAAATATTGAAACACAGTTGATATAACGTAGAGGTTAATCACGGGTTACCTATGACAGGAGCATGTTAAGTTTAACTTCACTTTAGGGATATTTCTCATTTTGAGGTATCCCCACTTGGTAATGCAATTACAAATAGTGTTCTCCAATGGGACGGTAGGAAAGTAATTGGTAAATACGTAGGAATGTAACACTGTAGGCACGGTAAATGCAATGCTGGCTTTTTTTTTTTTTTTTGCCGGCACCTAACACTGTCCTGTCCAAGTGTAGGGATATCCCTTACTGGACGTAGTTTTGGTTTTGAATGAATTTATGCACGGTGCTCCACAATGAAATGCCAGAAGGGTACTTTAATGATGAGAGATTTTTGATTAAAACACTGAAGGCACGCTTAAGACGGGAGATTGTTGACATTTAAAAATAAATATTGAAACACAGTTGATATAACGTAGAGGTTAATCACGGGATACTTATGACAGGAGCATGTCTGAAAATAATATTTGTTTATTCATTTATATAAATATATATTTATTTATTTACTTATTTATTTATTTATTTATTTTATAAATAAAAATTTTTTTTTTTTTTTTTTTCTTTTCTTCTGCTTTCTCCTTCGCTGGAACCTATTGCTCTGCAGACATTGAGAGATGTTGTGATTTATATTGTTTATGCTATAGGTTTAATTGAGAATATTGAAGCACTGTGGGACTTTAATATAGCTGTCTGATATGCTTGTATTGAATGGATTTCTGGCTGTATTATTGGGGGGACTGGCCAGTTGCGGATGTAGCTGCCACGGTACAAAGTAATTAGCAGTTCGTCTGCTGACAGTTAGGAAACTTATGTACTGCTGAATACTAGAAGAAATATAAATGCAGGATAACACCACAGATAGATCTAGGTTCAACAAGAGGGGACTGTGTTTCTATATACAAGTAGGTAATAGGTATAACACAGAGTGTTCCCATACAGAGCTGCGGGGGACTCTAACCTACACAAGTTGGATGAGAATTCTAACACTAAACCTAGTTGGGCAGGAATGATTTGCTGTCAGCAGGGGAAAGGGGGAAAGGAAGAGAAGAGAAGGAAACCATCCTCTTAATGGCGGAATGGCAGTGTATCCGCATGGGAACAGTCCCCCCAATGGATATATATGTATATATGTATATATACATGGGAGTGTGTTTTTTTTTTCTTTCCCTTGCCCGTCTCCCACTCTCTCACCCTATTTGTCTCACAAGAAAATAATACTGATGCCCCGCCAGGGCCTGTACATCAATCCTCCTATATTGGGAACAATGTTTGAGGCCCGATTGAGGTCCTTTTTGGACCCTACGTCTGAGCCTGCAAACAGGGGGAGGTATGGCCTTTATAAAAGTTTTTTTTTTTATGTTTATATGTTATGTGTTTTATATATGTATTGTTTAGTATGTGTTTCGCACTGGGTGGCCTGCTTGTTGATTTTTGCGTCGAAGATTCCCGAATGGCCGCCCCAATAAAAATCCTGACACTTAACGTGCAGGGATTAAACGCCCCGCAAAAACGCTCTTCATTGTTAGATTTCCTAGCTAGTCATCATATTGATGTCTGCTGCTTGCAGGAAACACATCTGATGGATAATGATATCCAAAGGTTAAATAACAACAGATATACAGTTGTAGAATATTCATCGCTCCCCGCTAAGAAGAAAAGAGGAGTAGCAATTTTAGTTTCCAAAAGCATAAAAACTGAGATCTTATATAAACAATCCGATAGGATAGGTAGGTTTGCTTTTATTGTGTGTAGATTAGATGACAGGCTCTTTTCAATCCTCAATGTTTACGCTCCTAATACACAACAGATAAGGTTTATAAATAAGATCTTGGGAAAAGTGCAGGATTATATCCAGGGAACTTTTATATATCTGGGAGATTTTAACTGTGTTGCGGATAATAGCATGGACAGATCAAGCAGGAAAGCGGATAGTGTAGATAATAGGCAGAGGGAGGCGGCAAGAGCCTTTCAGGAGATGCTGGGTAAACATAAGCTTTATGATATATGGAGGACTCTGTGCCCCACGGAACGAAATTATACATACTTTTCACATAGACATCAATCTTTCTCTAGGATCGACATGATTCTTGTTAATATTGAATCAGTCCGGGAATGTAAGAGCTCCTACATAGGGGAGTTTGCTTGGTCTGACCATGATCCAGTGTGTCTAGAAATTAATAGGAAATACGGTAGAGGAGAAGTTACCTGGAAACTAAAAGAATTCCTTGTTTCAAAGGACATTCTAGAGGAACTGGTAAAGGAATCAGAACAGTTCTTTGTGGAAAATAACACAGGCGATGTAAGCTGGGGAAATGTTTGGTCAGCATATAAGTGTGTGGTGAGGGGCTTCTTTATTAAAAAGGAAGCATACCTCAGGAAAAAATCGGGGAAAAAACTGGCTGACTTATATATCGCTCTGTATGATATAAAAAATAGGTGCGCTTCATCCGGGGATACCTCATTAGTGAAAGAGATGGAAAGAATCAAAAAAGAAATATTAGACGTACTGGTTAAGAAAGCAAATAGAAATTTGGTAAAGCTGAAACAAAAAGTTTACTATATGGGAAATAGAGCTGAAAAAATGCTGACCAACCAACTAAAAAAAAGGAACTTAAAGGAACGGATATTTAAAATTGAGGAGGGTGATAAAATATTTCGTAGTCCAGTAGAGGTGGGTAAAGCATTTCAGGATTTTTATGCTAGATTGTATAACATTCCAGACCAGGAACAAGATAGAACTCAGATAAAAAAATATCTGAAAGATTCTAGCCTAGGGGTGCTCACAAAGGACCAATCACAATTATTAGAAGCCCCATTCTCTAGCCGGGAAATAACGGAAACCATTAAAAGGCAAAAACCTCACAAGGCAGCTGGTCCGGATGGACTGCCGGCCATCTTTTATAAAAAAATGTTAGACATTGTGGCTCCCTACCTACTGGACACATTTAATGAGATCAAATCATCAGGGATATTTCCAACAGATATGCTGAGAGCTGCTATATTGCCTATCCCAAAACAGGGTAAAGATCCAACAAAAATAACAAACTTCCGGCCAATCTCTTTAATTAATACCGACACAAAGATATACTCCGCAATTTTGGCCGAACGTTTGAAACACCTATGTCCTGTCTTGATTAATAAGGACCAAGTCGGGTTTGTCAAGGGGAGACATTCTAGTGACAACGTAAGGAAGTTAATCAATCTTGTCGAGTATTCAACGTTGCAAAAAATACCCTCACTATTTGTCTCCTTAGACGCCGAGAAGGCTTTCGACAGAGTTGGTTGGATCTATCTGGAAGAGGTCCTTAAGAACTATGGATGTGGGGACGAATTCACCAGCTCTGTCATGGCCCTATATAGGTCCCCGAGTGCGAGAGTAGTCGGACAGGGGATCTGCTCTGGCTGGTTTTCAATTGGCAACGGAACTAGACAGGGATGCCCTCTGGCACCCCTGTTGTATGTACTGGCTCTGGAGCCTTTAGCCAACCGGATCCGTCAGAATCCCAACATAAGGGGAATAAAGATAGGAGATCTAGAGAGCAAGCTCAGCCTATATGCAGATGATGTTTGTGTGTCATTGT
Organism: Pelodytes ibericus; assembly: GCA_036172795.1. Lineage (NCBI taxonomy): Eukaryota > Metazoa > Chordata > Amphibia > Anura > Pelodytidae > Pelodytes > Pelodytes ibericus. The sequence goes on along the minus strand of CM069858.1, from coordinate 54,111,476 downwards.
ACAACCCCACTGACTGCATTGTTGAAAGAAATAGGGATGTTCTCTAGATTTTCTAACTATAAACTGAACACAAATAAAACTCAGGTAATGGCTATTGCGATGACAAAAAAAGAGAGGGAGGAGTTGGCAGCAAAGTATGATTTCGAATGGAGTGAGAGTGGTCTCAACTATTTGGGAATTACGATCCCAAAAAATATTGACTCAGTGATTGAGGTGAACTATTCGGTCCTTCAGAAAGAGTTTGTCCAGAAAATGTTGGAATGGAAGGGTTTATTTGTTTCCTGGCTGGGAAGACTGAATATAGTGAGATCTTATATAATTCCAAAATGGATGTACCTACTCAGGATGATCCCGGTCAGACTTCCGACTAGCTGGACAAACTCTTTCCAACTTAGACTGATGGACTTCATATGGGCTGGTAAGAAGCCGAGAATCGCCAGACACATGTTATGTGCCAATCGGAAGAGGGGAGGACTGGGGGCTCCATGTTTGGAGAGATATGCACAGGCTCACATATTTATCCACACACTGAAACTACAGGATATGGAATCTAGAAGCCAGGATTGGTTCTATATAGAGCAGACAATATTAGGGATTAATAATCTGGCATGTGTATTATGGTTACACCAAGATAGAATTGACCTATTAAATAAAGTCGGTTGGCCAACAGCTATAAAAAGCAGTCTGGAATTCTGGTTACACCTAAAAAGAAAGATTGGTTTTAAAGATAAAATAGTTGAGAACTCTCCACTCGAGATTCTTCAAAGTAACATAGTGAATTTAAGTCTGAGAGAGTGGAAACAATTCAGGGAGAAAAGGGTAGCTGATCTTCTTATAGGGGGTAGATTCAAATCCTTTGACCAATTGGCCCTAGACTTCGATCTATCAAATAAGGAGGCATATAAGGTGTTTAGGATAGGGCGCTATATAAAAACCCAGAATTTTCATTGTAAGGCGGATAATGTATCAGGGAGGATTATGGAAATGTTCAATAACAAGATGGGAATAAAAGCTCTCAGGAAGATTTATGACCTCCTTGAATTATTAGAACCTCCCCCAAAAATCGTGGCGTTGAATAGCTGGAAAAAAGAGTTGAAAACTAAGATCAAACATGACCTTTGGGTCCATAGTTTAATAAACATATCCAAGATTACACACTGCTTGAACATGGTCGAGCTCCACTACAAAATAATGTTCCGTTGGTACTTAGTTCCGACTAAGTTGCATAGATTCTCTCCAAACTGTTCAGATCAATGTTGGAGATGTGAAAGGGAACTAGGTTCATTTGAACATGTTTGGTGGTCCTGTAATGGGATAACTCGGACACGGAGAGATCTTTTTGGCCTACTGTCAAGTGTGTTCAATATTATTGTCCCACTATCTATACAGAGAGCATTTCTACACTTAGATTTAGAATTTCTCCCGTACAGGGATAGATATCTGTGTATACAGGCGTTCCTCGCAATGAAAATTCTTATGGCTAGGAACTGGCAGCAACAGGGAACAATACATATCGAGAACATAATTAATCAATTGCAACTACAGTGTCTCATGGAAAAAGGTTACGCATACGCCACTGGAGCGATTGAAAGTTTCTCTGATATTTGGGCTAAATGGTTGCACAGATACCCTGGGAAGGATTAGTTTTGGGGGAAAGTAGATCTTCGGGAGTAAACAATTTGGAGTTGTGGAGTGAGCCGGCCACCCAGTGCGAACTGTCATGTTTTGTCATGTATGTTTTTTCTTCTTTTTTTTTTTCTTTCTCTACATATTCGGGGGATGTTAATGGATAGCCTAAAACAGTTAAAACAGATAACTCATTGTGAATAGCAGTTACTAAGGAGAGAAATCGTATGTATCCTTATGGCTGTCAATATATGTCTGATTTTGATCTCTATCCATGAAAGAATCTGCCGATGTGTACTGTCATATTGTGTAAAATAAAAAAAATAAAAAAAAATAAAAATTTGTTTGTTTCAATAACTTTAAAACATTTAATTCCATTGTCTTTTCCACCTGTGATGGAATAATGATACCTAGATAGTTTAGTTGGTCAGTGGTCCAAATAAAATTATAATTGTGTTTCAGTTTAGAGATGCTTGTCTTATCTATATTAATATGGAGTGCCGTGGTTTTTGTTTCGTTCAATTTGTAGTTTGATACAGCGCTATAATCCGTCAGTTCTTTCATTAGATACCTTAAGGACGTTGAAGGAGACAGTAGTGTAATTAAGATATCATCAGCATATAGAGAGATTTTTAGTTCACCATTTTTAGTCTTATAACCCTTAATATCAATATTATCTCTTATATTTATTGCCAGGGGTTCCAGTGATAAAATATAAAGAAGGGGGGATAATGGACATCCCTGTCTGGTGCCATTCTGTAATTTAAACCAACCTGCACATATGTTAGGGCCCACCGTTCTGGCAGTCGGGGCCGAGTAAAGAGCCATGATCGCGCCATGAATCCACCCCTCTAAACCAAAGGATCTCAGCACACCGTCCAAATATCCCCAACTGACCCTGTCAAACGCTTTTTCTGCGTCTAAAGACAGAGTCAGGAGGGGAGAGTCCGAACGGGACGCTTGATTAATGATGTCCAGGATTCTTCTTGTACTATCATTTGCAGATCTCCCCGGAATAAATCCTATTTGGTCTGGATGAATTAAATTACCTATTATACGCTTAATTCTATAGGCCAATATGGCTGCGTACAGTTTCATGTCTGTATTTATCAAAGATATTGGCCTATAATTAGCAACTTTGTGTTTGGATTAATTTGGTTTCAATATTGGGAGCACATTAGCCTGGAGGAGTTCCTTAGGAGCTTTGGCATCTTTAGCTATCTCATTAAATAAATTTACTAATGGGGGAATGATTATTGGTTTCATTGATTTATAGAATTGATTAATGAAACCATCGGGACCAGGAGTTTTATATCTGTCCAGATTGTTAATTTCCCTCTCCACTTCTTCTGCTGTAAATTCAGTAGAAATTTCAGCCAGGGCTATTTTGGAAATTTTAGGTATATTTGTTTTGTTTAAATATTGTTCAATTATCTGAGAATTTGTATTTAGCCCAAGATTGTATAGATTCTCATAGAAGTCGTTGAACTTTTGCCCTATTTGTTCGGGTGTAATGTAAATCTCCTGCCCGTCTACCAGTTTTTCAACTGTATTCTTTACACTTTTGTTTTTTTAATTTGCTAGTCATAAGTTTGCTTGCTCTGTTGCCCTGGTAGTACGATTTTGTTTTAAGTTTATTTAAACAAACTAAAGTCCTTTGTTCTAATTTATTATTAATTTTAGTGTGCAGTTCTAAAATTAGCTTTTGTTTTTCGTTAGACTGTGATTTTTTATTAGCAGTAGAAATGTTAAAGAGATCTATATATAAATCTGCCAAATCCTTTCCTTGACTCCTCTTCTCATTTTTTTCTAATTTTATAATATATCCTCTGAGTACGGCTTTGAAGGTGCACCAAATGGTAGAGTTGGCCATATTGGGTGAATAATTTTCCCTAAAAAAGTATTTAGACATTTCTAACAAAAAAACAGTGTTCTCATGTGATTTTAGAATATCCTCCTTCATTCTCCATGTAGTTTGACCCTTCTTCTGAGCCTGGGCTAATTCCAATATTACAAAGCTATGATCCGACCAGGTGTTTTCTTGAATTAATCTTTTGGAAATGTCTTTAATACTACCGGCCGAGATCATAAACATATCAATCCTTGAGTATGAACCGTGGACTCTAGATAAGTGAGTGAAATCCCTTTCTTTTGGATGAAAAAGTCGCCAAGCGTCAAGTATATTATATTTTTGGCAAACTTTCCCTAATTTTCTAGATTGTCTGCGAACGACACTTTCGGATTTCAAAGGGCCCTGGTATTTCTTGTCCATACTAGGATCTGAGACACAGTTAAAGTCGCCTGCTATAATAAGTACCCCTTTAGCAATCTCGTCTACTCTATTCATTATCTTAACTAGTTCGGCCACAGGGTTGACGTTAGGTAGGTAGACATTAACTAATGTGTACATTTTATTCTCTATTCTACATACCAATATCACATATCTAGCTTCTAAGTCGGGTTCAAATAACAGTACTTCCAACTGTAGGCTTTCGGCAAAAACAATTGTCACTCCTCTTTTTTTTTTGGGACAGTAGAGAAGCTTGATAACTTTTCGGGTAGGCTTTATTTTTCCATTTTTGGGAATCAGTTTGTCTCCAATGATGGATGAGCACTAATCTTGACCTCCAACCTCAGACAACTTCTGTACCCACCTGGATGATTTATCATGACCTTACAAAATGGTATTCACTAACCATTTTGCAACAATCTAGCTGAGGTTAAGTCTGCCAAAATGTATTGGATTTAGCTTGAAAAATACTTTTCCCATGAAAAAAATCCCCTGTCCATGTATAAACAGGTTCCAGGAGCTCCCAAATTGACACACGGCATCCCTAACACATATGAAGGGAAAGTAGCCCTGCCCTCCCCCTTAATAAGAACAGTGCAGATGTTGCCAATGCTCCTTACACCCATAATAAATAAGTGTCCAGGTCCCCCTACTATTAACAGGGCTGGGAGCCTACCTTATGGCTGCAAGCCCACATAAAGGAGTAGACCAGGGACTTGCCCAAGGTCTGTGGCCAGTTATTCAACAGCCCAGCCCATTGATGAGCCCAGTGATGGAGGTTTATAATTAACCACCCCATCCACTGCATGGTAATATTCTTTGCGCGTGTCCCAGGAATCAAATAATAACCTCCCAGCCCCCCAAATACATAATACCTCCCAAATATGTGGTTACCCTCTCGTCCTGGGACTTGCCCAAAGCCCCTCGACAACCTAAATGAGCATTAAATAAATAATGTGCCTCACTTTCTAAAGGTTGCCCCAAGACCCCCGGGCAACTTAATTAATAGATTAATTACAAATAAATTAGCCCTACCCACCTCCTCTACCTCTACCTACCCCAGGTAGGTGGGGATGATTCTAATGTACTTGTAATAAAAAATAAAAAAACATCATCTGAGTGCCATGAGAATGAGCAAGGAAAAAAAAGATTACCTCAATTAAATGTCCCCGGATGATCAGCAATACCCTCATTCCTCATCGTCATGGAAAGGAGTCATCTAAAAATGTAAATTAATCCACCTATTCTTAAAAATACCACACCAGCAAAACAACTGACAGGAGTTTAGATACAGAATGAAAACCCAGTCCAGGAGGGCAGGAATTTCAATGCACAACAGGAGGCATCTGATTGGCTGACCCTTCCAGCCAGTCAGAAACCTTTTCTGCCCCAGCCCTGCTATTGCGGGATTTATACTGGAGGGGACCAAGGCTACTTGCCCTGACCCCTGGAATTGTTTTTATTATGGGGCTAGATGGCTACTTGCCCTGGCCCCCTAAATGTGTTAGCAGTTCCAGAAGGCCAGTTTGTGAGTCCTTGGGCCTGGTTAAGACAGGTGTTTTATTTTATTTTTTTTATGCATCTTGCCATTTCTAAAACAAGCGTGTTGCTGGGAGTAGGGTTTGACGTCAAAGTCCATCTCACCTCCCAATTTGCCCACCTTTGTTTTTAGTTAATAACAAATTCTTATTTAGAGCTAAATTGATTTTGGCCTGGTCGGTAAAGAGGAAGGTCAGCTTTCTTTTAGTGAATAGCATGAGGAGGCTGAATTGGGAGGTAAAATTCTGTACCTTAACCCGTTACTGAGTGGACATTCATTCGAACCATGCAATCTGTATGTGTATATCTTTTGTACCCCGGAACTTTGATTTTTTCCTGCTTGAAGAAATTATCCAGCTAAGCAGTGCTTGTCGTGCTCAGAGGTCACTCTTTAAGATGGAGGATATCTGAAGCTCATTGAGGCTTGTATAATTGATGTCCAGTCGCTCCCTGTTTCTCTCCTAGCCATGTCCCTTGCTTGATATGTCGCTTGCATGCTGTGTTCCCTCGTTTCTATGTTTCCTTCTTTGTTATACTTTATGCTTGCTGTTGCCAGATTCTTGTTTTGCTATGTATCTTGCCTTGTTCGTTCCTGATTGTTTGTTATGTTTCCTCACCCTCTTTCCCTGACGCATCTGAGGATTCCAGATCCAAACTCCATCCCTTATTCTCCTTGTCCTAGCCCTGTCCTTGGTTTGTCCAGTCCTGTCTTGCCTCTGCTTGTTTCTGCTTTCTACTTCTTGTCCTTGTCTCAGTCTGGTATCTGCTTTATTCTTTTTCTGTCTGTTCCAGTCATGTTCTAGTTACTGTCTTGTTCTTGTATTTGCCCTGTCCTAGTTCTGCCATAGACTGGCCTTAGACCTGAACCCTGTCATTATCTTTACCCTGTTATAGTTTTGTTTGTGCCCTGTAGCCCAGGATTCTACTGTCTATCCTTTCATGCATATTGTGCTGATTAGCCTTGCTGTCCTAGCATACAGCATTTGGTTCTGCAGTTCCATCTCCCATGCACCAGGGTGTCTGCTGTGTATCACCAGATCATGACTAGTCTTATGCTGGGTACAGTAGTTGCTACCTCAACTTGGAGACTTAGTATATGGATATAACAAACTGTGTGTGTGGGGGGGGGGGGGGGGGGGGGAAGATGGGTGTCAAGCCCTCAAGGGTGTGTGGTTATGAGGTAGGAGCATGACAGGAAAATCAGATCTGTCTTTAATGAGAGGTAATACAATGGTGTGTATCTGAGATTTATGTCATAAAAGTAGATATTTTAACTTTTGCTTCTATGAAAGGCGCAAAACATAAAAAAAATACTTTAGGGTATCTTTAAGTTCAATTCAGCTAAACCAGGCATTTAGGATGCAGAGTTTATTGTGGAGGCCTCACTATTAACAATACATTAAACAGAGATTTAGCCAAACACTGAACCAATCATAAATACTTTTTGTAACTTTTTAAAATGTGAGTTTGTTAAGGATACAAATGTATTATTTCAAATTTGGCCTGCTCCCAACCCTGGTCATTAAGCCTCAAACTACTGGGGGAGTGCAGTTACCCTGCACCAGGCTATGTGCCTCTATTTCCTGCCATGTGGCTCCTGAACTTGGGTGCTCAGGGTCCCATGCCACCTGGATCCTGCTTGCAAAAAAACACCTGACCAAATAAAAGTAGAGGTTCCTAGCCCTGCCCAAATGGCTCCCAGCCCTACGTTACACATATGGAGGTCAGTGACACCCCCCTTACAAGAAACGGTGCTACCAGCCACTATAAAATACATGAGGGACCAGGTTAGTATCTCTGGCCACCACTAACATGGCCAGAGCTGGGAGCAGGCCAAATTTGTCCCAGCCCCTATATACAACATCGGGAGCCAGGGCTACTTACCATGGCCCCCATATGCTAAAATAGATTTCATACCTCCCAAAATTTCAAATGGTCATAGAACTAGAGGAGTGGATTGGGTACATGACCATGGTGAGTGCAGTGCCGAGAATTTCTAGAGATTTATGAACGTAACTATTTATATAATTAGTAAACACATTTTACTACTGAGGAACTCTGTAATACACTTATACACAAACATCCAGTGCTCCTAAAACAACAGGGTAACAAGAAGGATATGTGGTTAAAGATGGGATGCCTTGGAATAAGCAGTTCAGTCTAACTAAGTAAAAATGCATAAGAGGACATTTGGGACTGGTTTGGTGTCACAACACTATTTATTTCTCTTCTTTTATTATTGAAATCATTGGAGAAAATTAAAAATTAAAATATTTTATTTCTACATTCAAATAATGCATGTCAAATTTCATATGTATTGCAGTCAAATAATTTGATTGAATAAAACTGTGAAAGTCTGTCTGGTTTTATTTCTTTCTTGGTGATATTCAGCTATTTATTGTAAGTTAATCATTTTAATTTTCAGGGACAATGTGCTATGTAAATAAAGTGACTAGAGTAAGAAAATATCTCTGCAGACACAAAAGTTAATTAATACAGACATATAATCGAAAATCTACCAGTAATTTTGAAATAATGTTCTTGTTTCATCAACACATGTGCCAGTATAAGTCTAGAAGACATGTTTAAATTATAATTATTTTCTTATTTTAAGAAGAAATACTATATATAGTATTAAAGGACCAGGGTGTCCAAAATGGGGCCCGCTTGAGATTGGCAGCGGTAGCTGCACCTGAGCTACGTTGACATTGGCCGCAGGCTCTGAGCCAACCATTTGTGCAGTGAGAGGGGAGGAAGCTCATGGGCAGTGTATGCGACACTATATGCATAACTGTGTGTGTAAGTGAAACTGTATGTGACAGTGTTTTACTGTGTATGTGACACTATATGGCTGACTTTGTGCATATGGGAATTCTGCTCTACCACAAAAAAAAATTGGAAATGCTATTGCCTCTTTAGACTTAAAGTGCCAATAAACTTTTTTAGTGGCACTCATTTGAGGATAAATTGGCATGTACTTTTTAATTTAAATGCCAGTTTATCCTCTGACCAGCACCCATGATGCATCCCTAGCAGGGCCGCCATCGGGGAGTGACAGCAATACACCTGTCATGGGTCTGCTCAGGTCCCGGCCCTTTTAAAAAAAATGAATAGAAAAAAACAACAACCGCTTGACAACAGAGACGCTGGCTAAGGGGAACCAAACACACATTTTACTTTACTAAGAAAGAGGGTACAGATTATTTTTTGATATGAAACACAATGCTTGTCTTACAGTAAATATAAAAAAAAGTATACAGTGCATTCCAAACACACTTGCGCTGCCTTAGCGTGATGCAACAGTGCTCTCTTCACACTAGTGCTGACTGCTAAACATGCTCCCTGATTTTCACATTTCCACAAAATTGCATATTGTGTAGTCCATGGTCTTAGATGTGCTAGAGGACATAGTTTTAAATTAGAGGGACAAAGATTTAAAAGTAATATCAGAAAGTATTTCTTTATTGAGAGAGTAGTGGATGTATGGAATAGCCTTCCAGCAGAAGTGGTAGAGGTAAACACAGTGAAGGAGTTTTAGCATGGTTGGAATAGGCACAAGGCTATCCTACATATAAGATAGGGAACCAGGGACTAATAAAATTATTTAGAAAATTCAGCAGTCTAGATTTACCGAATGATTCTTAACTGCCGACACATTCTATGTTTCTATGTCTTGGAGTAGATTTTGTAGTAGGAGTTTTCAAATGTACAGCTCATTACAGATATTCATTAGCAGTACAGACATTACTTCAAGCAAATTCAAGAAATTTCAACTCAATTTTAGTTCTACATGTTTCTAAAGAGATACTCCTTTCCACTGCATTGTGCAGAGACCAATAGTCAATCCAGTAGGTGGCAGCAGAATCCGCAAAAAAGATACACAATGAAACATTTATTACCATTCATTTTAAATGCTTCCTTGTATTCTAACAGTTTTTAATTATAAATATTGATCATTCAAAAATATTATTTTCCACTAATTTCAATCTGTTGCAATGATGAGTTAATGTTTTACAATCATGCTATTTTATTTAAAATTAGTCCCTGCATGCAGGGCCACCATCAAGGGTGACAGGCAATACACCCGCTCGGGCCCCAGCCCTTTAAAAAAGAAAAGGAAGAAAAAAATGCATGCCAGCCAAAAGATCTCCCCTCATCAGCATCTTCGCGAGAATGCAGCATGGTGTCTGAGCAGTACACAGATATACTTCCATGCTGCCTATCTCACAATTCGCAAGGGCACACTGGGCATTGGCATATTAATGGGCAAACAGTGGCATATTAATGGGCAAACAGTGGCATTTTAATGGGCATACTGGGCAGTGGCATATTAATGGGCAAAGAGGGGCATATTATTAATGGGAATACTGGCTGTTGAATATTAATGGGCAAACAGTAGCATACTAATAGGCATTCTGGCTGTGGCAAATTATTGGGAAAAGAGTTTCATATTAATGGGAAAACAGGCTGGGACAAATTAATTGGAACACAGTGGCATATTAATGGGAAACAGTGGAATATTAAAGGGCAAACTGGGCGTGGCATATCAATGGGCATATTGGCTGTGGCATATTAATGGGAAAATATTGTCATATTAATGGTCATACTGGCTGTGGTATATTCATGGGCAAACTGGCTGTGGCACATTCATGGGCAAATTTATCTTACTGCAATTACATACACCCAAATCGCAGTCACTTCTAGTTATGGTAACCATCCAGCCCATAGTAAAAAAAAAAAAAAAAGGCTTGTGGCCAAAGTTAAAACTATGTGAAAAAAACAACAGAGTCACCTCATAACTGTTCAGTAATAGTATATGATGTGTTCAACTCTGTGTGAAGAAAAAAATATACATAAAAGGAACACTGTACATTTAACACATAATGTGTTTATGATATAAAGTCTTTGCACAAAATGTTTCAAAGTACCTATTTTTTGCTGTTGCAGGTCATTCTCATGATAATAGTGACAAAACATAATTCACTAGAATGGGTGGCTAGACAGATATAGACAGGGTCAGATGAGTAAACCCCTTGGATGGCTAGACAGGTATAATCAGTGTCAGAGGAGTTAACCCCTTGGGTGGCTAGACAGATACTGGCAGTGTCAGAGGAGTTAACCTCTTGGGTGGCTAGACAGATATAGGCAGGGTCAGAGGAGTTAACCCCTTAGGTGGATAGACATACATAGGTAGTATCAGATATGTTAACCCCTTGGATGGCTAGACAGATATAGGCAGTATCAGAGGATTTAACCCCTTTATCCACTCACTCACACACATACACAGACAGTCTATCACTCACACATACACATACACTCACTCACATGGACACACACTCTCTCACTCACACTGACACACACACACACACTCTCTTATTTACACTGACACACTCACTCTCACTCACACTGACATACACACACTCACTGACACACACACACTGTCAGTTTGTACCTTACCTGGGCTGGTACAGGCATCTATCGCTTTGATCACCTCATGTGAAGGAGGGACTGAGCCAGTCACAGAAGAAGAAGAGTTGAGAGGTCTCATCTGATTAAAATAAAATACATTGTAGTGTTAGGCGCTACTATAAATGCTCAATTATTATATATTCTTAATATATTCTTTGCAGCTAACTTCCAGGTGGAAGATTACCTCTATTCCCACTTAAGTAAAATACTAGATTAAGAAATGGAAGGAGCACCGAAGTAAATAAATATTCAGATTATTATAAAATAATAGGTGAATAAGAAACACTAAGTTAAACAATTTTGGTGAAAAAAAAATGTGGTGATCAAAACTATTTTTGAGGCAATACTTATAATTAGGGTAGATAGGTTCAGGTAGATTTGATTGAAGGTCTCAATTACTGGTTGAGGTACCAAAATCAGTGTGCTGCTCTCTTAACACATAAGAATGAGATCCCCAGAAGTTGTCTGAAGGGGAACTCTGGATCTTCTTTTTATATTATTGTTGCATCTCAGTACATGTGTATCTTGGAAAAAGGGACGCCACAACAGTGAAGTACAATACAAACAAATTTAAGACAGATAGAGAGAGGCTTACTTTAAAATATTGGGAGTACAGTCAAGTAGCTCACAAAATGCGCTGTTATCTGGTAAGACCGGGTAATATGTAAATACATATATGTGTGGTATTCTATGTTTATTTGTATTGTCACTTTAAAGTTTTGTAATTGTCACACCGTCACTTTAAATTTTAATTAATCCTTGTATGCCGAACATGTGATTTGTCATGGGCGTGTATAAGTATCTGAATTGTTGCAATTGTTTTTTTACACACACCTTGAGAATGACGAAGTTAGATGCTGAAACCGGTCGGTGGTTTTTTTTATGCTGTAATAAACATACCATGTGGTTTTCAAAGCAATCTGTTTTCTTTACACTAATATTAGAGTGTGACCTTTTATTCAAAGTTAAAACTATGGAGGCAATAGAGTGGCAAGTATTTGTTTGAATAAAAGGTGGAGACCCTACTCTCAGCACTGTAAATTAATTAATTATCACCAATGATTTAGGGCTATGAAAAATACCCAAGGGCCTTCAACACTCCTTTCTGTCTGACTTCAAATAATAAATGCCAATTCAGCCTCAAGTTATATCATGGGGATATCAAAGAACCCAGCTAATGTGTCATAAAAATAATCTCTAATCAAAAGCTACTTGTTTGGTTTTATTAATCTCCTTGCCTGTTGTGCCAGTTAGGGCTTGTCTTGTATAGGGTCCAAATTGTTGAGAAATGTTAACTATATAAATTATTTTGGCAATTTTTTGCAGGGCATATTAATTCAGTGGTACAATTCAAACTTTGTGATGGGAAGCTAGAGCATAAAAACATCATTCTGTGAGTGTGATATTTCTCTTTTTACCAATCAAGGCTATTTTTTTATGGGTCACATAAATTGAAAATTTATGATATGAAAAAGATACAGCAATACTTATACTTATTTCTAACACATTCAGGCCTCACACAGTCACAGATGTAAAAGTACATTTTAATTTCCACAGTGAAGAATGTTGCATTGCAAATCAAAGTTGGCATCCTAAGCTACTGTGGGAGCACGTTCTCAGGTGAAGATACAATGCAAGGTGGTGACAATATGGTAAATTTAAAAAAAAATGTTTAATCAGTATAAGACAACAATATATATTAACAAACCTATACAGTTACTTTAAAAAAGAGATTTTGTTTTCTAAAAAAAAAAAGATACAGTGGATCAAAACACCCAACACGTTTTGCCACTGGGGTCTCTTCAGAGCTGGTTGTACAGTTGGAAGTTGTGTGTACAGTTGTCACAATTATTAGGACTGTTAGTTTTGTGCTTGCAGCAGACACATGATGAAGGAATTAGTTTCCAAATTGTATCGAAGCAGCTGTGGTCGCTGAGAGAAAATTAGAAACATTTTCCTAAGTGTTTAAAGTTGAATCAATTGGTTTGAAAGCTGTTCTTGTGTTTCTTATAATGACTACTTTATTTCTGATCGTTCAGTTTATTCTCTCGTGTATGTTTTTCTATATGTCGCAGAGGATTGGCCAGCGGCTATATTGCTATTCGTGTGACTTGAATCCGGTGTGGTCCCACCTGTCAGGTTTGCTGCAGGTGAGTGATTGCTTTATCAGAGTGCCGCTAAACTTCTTATCTCCTATGACCATGAAACCTTGTCTGGCATCCTCACTATGGAAATTAAATGGTGCTCTGATATGGGTTGCATGATGGCAGCATGGTACAAATGCCCTAACCACTGTTAATGATGAGACATATGTAGTGATGTGATGCCACACTATAACTGACAGGACATAGCCGGTATTGTTAATCCTTCAAAGCTGTGATGTTGGTGTGTAAAAAAATAATGTTAATATATTTTCATATGTACGTGTGTGAATTACCTTACTGTCATTAAGGCCACTAATTGGTATAGGACATAAAAATACAGGTTGATTGATGAGGGAGTTGCACTAATCAAGCCCAAATAGAATATTTTGAAAAAATATTCCAATCATCAATAATATTTTCAAAGATGCTATTTTAGTACATATTTAGCAATTTCCTTGTTAATTTTCCACATATCGTTAATGTACTTTTTGGCCAGTAGAATTGTAATTCTTAACATTGAAATAAAATCACTGAATTGCAGTTTAATTCGGTGAAATTCGAGGCTACATGAATGGGGGAATCGTTTGCTTTCTCAGTATAAGATCCTCACATCTTGCATGAACCTAACTGACCTCAAATGTGTTGTATAGAATAGTCACTTTATAGCTTTTTGGCTATAATATCTACATTTCATCAATTGGGAGGCATTCCAGTGCTACATGAATAGACCCCAAAATCTGCAGAACTTGGAAGCAGTCCTAGAATACCAGCAGTTACATTATATCGATACAGTACCTAGAGAAAGCAAAAAAGGTTTACAATAATGAAAAATGTAGTTTGCATTAATCGATTTAATATCGATTTAAAAAAATGTCAGGTTGATGACTATACAGTATCTTTAACTAGTATGTTGACTCTATCTCAAATTTTATTCACTTATAAATACATTAAACTGTGGAACCAAATTAACCTCTTTCATAACATACTAATAGTAAAGAAAATGATGATACTGCTGCTTTGTCCATTCTTCTTAGAAATGTAGTAGATGGTTGGGGTGAGCACTGGCTTAAGGTTCACAATGCCCTGAATGTCATAAAAGTGCATATCTCCAAACAGTTAACAAGACCTGCATTTCATATTAGCTCTCATTAACTTGTGTTTGCTAAAAATAGCTTACTTCATCAGTTCAATGTTAACTCCTGTCAATCACTCTTCCAGATATTTATCACTAATTATAATGACCTTGTCCACAAAACATTTGGTTTTCTGTACCCTAATAAAAAACATATTTTTAATCTCATGTTTCAAACGTATTTAAAGTATCATATATTTCAAGACCAATCATTTGTTTTTCTGTTATATTTTATGGTGCTTTTAAGTTTTCTGCATTACAGATACCGGTCAGAGAGATGATAGGGTCTACTAAATAAACAGAGAACTGCCATGGATTGGGACAGGAATTTTTACCTTAAAGGGACTGTATCACCTGAACATTGTTTTTCCTGTGCATATAGAGTATAAAAAATGGTCAAAAATGATCTATTCATTGTATTAGCAAAACTGCAAGCAAATTTCAGGTATTACTGGGTGAAATCCATATGAGGTCATTCCCACAGATGACGTGAGGCAATATGATTTTTGGCAGACGAGGAGATAGTTTGTGGTCCTTTAAAGAAAGGAAGACAGAGGCTTGGGAAACATAATTTAGGTGATATAAAGAAAATAGACAGAAAGTGAAAAATCTCTATAACATAAAAATTATTAAACCACAGGGAGTTAATGTAGAAGTAAATTCATAGGCAAATAGTTGTACACACATGTAGACCATAATGGGAGCAATTTGGAAAAATACTCAGCATGCATTACAATGTGCATTTGCAGTGCTTAATCTTCATTCTAAATTTGAAAAAATGCATGACAGGTAGAATGGTTATACGTTGTGCTTCCTCCATTCATAATGAAAGCAGAATTTTAAGATGGGTTTCATGGACCATATGGGTATACACCGGAATGTGTGCAGGAATGTTTAAGGAGGTGGAGGATCTGGACATAGTTATTTTGTATTGCATGCTAGCAATTGTTACCATTCATGTTCATTTACTATTCTTTCAGGAAATTATAACACTCTAAATTGTTTGAGTTTTATTTTTATGAAACAATTATATCTTACCGTATATTCATGTATATTATTTACTTTATATTCATGTAATATATATATATGTGTGTGTGTTAGGTGCTCATGATAGTACAGAGTAAAATACCCTAATGAAATGTAGGATAGTTAAAATAGCAAGTCGGTTGTGGTGTGCCGGAACCGACGATGAGGTAGGCCTGAGAAAGAAGAGGGCTTACCAAGGAAAAGAAATGAAAAAGGGAAATAAATGTTATAATGTGGTGTGGTGGGAGGGTCATTCAACGCTGACCTCGAACAGTAAGGAGCAAGGTAAGGGGTGTTCCTTAAATAGGCCAGGAGTGGATAACAAGCACCTCCCACAATTACAGGCCAAATTGCCTTAATACTTTTGTTAGGTGCTCATGATAGTACAGAGTAAAATACCCTAATGAAATGTAGGATAGTTAAAAGAGCAAGTCGGTTGTGGTGTGCCGGAACCGAAGATGAGGTAGGCCTGAGAAAGAAGAGGGCAAAATTAAGTAATCAAATTTATTACAGACAACTAATACAGATACACATAACAACCAGACATGTTTTTGAAAGCATCCCTTAATTCTTGTACTGGGTTCAGTATGTACCGTGAGTAAGCGGATGATTTCCAGTGCCCCAGTGTTTTTATAACATGAGCTGGGATGTTGACACTGGAGGCTGTGGATGCTGCCCCTATACGGAAGGAGTGCCCTGAGTAGTTAGCTAGGTTGAGGCCCAGTTGAGTGAGTAAAGACCTGACGTAGGTCATAAAGGTTGTAGTGGTGAGTATCAAACTTTGTAGTGTGAATAATGGTTGTGGTGGTAGTAAGTTGTGATGCTGTATGTATGCATCAAGAATCGTGACGGGGCACCACCTGTTGTGTGTGGGATAGTATGCTATTTTTACTGGCACATGCTGACTGGTTTTGGAGTGAGGCAGAGTCAGGATGTAATGATCCATGTGTTTTGTTAAGTGAGAATAGAGGAGAATAGGAGTATATTGTGTAGCGTTGGTCGTAGTGAATTCTCTAGGTCTTAGGAATCCATAGAAAGCTATGTAGATTGCTGCTTTGATGACAGAATTTGTGTTGGTGTCAAAAGGTTTTAAATCAAGCAGGTTAGACAATGCTTTTAAAATATGGTTGTCTATGGGTAGCCTCTGTGATGTACATGTGGTTTCAGATCTCTGAATGCCCCTGAGGATAGTCTTAATCTGGTGAGAGGCCATGAAACTTGTGTTGTTTGGTTGTAAGATTAGCATATGGTGTTGAATGCCTGTGAGATAAAGTTTGATGGTGTTGTATGACATTTGAAGTTTAAGGTGGCAAAAAGAAGCGAACCCCAAAAAAGATGTCATGACAAATGGTTGCATGATGTTATGTTCCGAAAGGAATCTTTTGAATAATGTAAAGGCCCTGTTGTATGTTTTGTGCGTATTTTTTGACAGTGCCAATTGGGACAGTGCCCTGCTATGTTGCATAATGGTGTCTAGTCCAGTATTAGTTGTTGAAATGTTGGAGTAGTTGTGGCTGTGAGCGCAGCTGACGGGAGTGCTTGATGAAATGCCTGACATTTTAAATGAGACAAACTGTCAGCAGCTGTGTTACATATACCTAGAACATGGAAACAATACAGGAAGGAATTATGACAAGCCACCAACCAAGTGAGTTTCCTCAGAAATCTCATGATCATAAGGGATTTGAAACGACCTTTGTTGATGATGTGACAGGTTGCCTTGTTATCTGAGTAGCAACGTACTGGCATGTTTGCCCATAAATGACCACATGCTACGGCAGCTGCCATGATGGGATAGATCTCAAAGAGAGCTGAGGTAGTGGAAAAACCCTCCAAATCCTGAACTGCTATTAGCCAGCTGCCCCAAAGCCATTCGTTCCCAAAATTTGCTGGAAAACCCATGGTAGATGCTGCATCTGACCAAATGGTAGGTGATGAGTCAGTCAATTGAGGGAGGAACATACTTTTACCATTCCAAGTGGTTAAAAATTTCTTCCACATGTGTAAGTCTGCCGTAGCTTGAGTATCTAAGGACAACTTGTGTGTGTCGTGTAGGAAGAGTGGAAATAGATCCATGTTGTGATATGAAGGAGTGGCCTTGAGGTATGATACGCATGGCAAAATTTAGAGAACCCAGCAGGGACTGTAGCTCTTTGCGGTTGCAAGCTGAAGGTAGTGGTTGATGTAGGTCAGAATGTTACCTATCTTGTCGTGTGGCAGGCTTGCTTGCATTGTGGTGGAGTCTAATTGAATACCCAGGAATGTGATAATCGTGTCTGGCCCCTCGGTTATCTTTGGGGAGATTGGGACCCCTAGCTGTTCAAATAGATTGATGGTAGCTTTGAGGCTACTAGGAGGGGAAGTGTTCTCCTCGACCAGTAAGAAATCATCCAGGTAACGCAATGCCGTAGGGCATCTGGCTATGTTCAATAGTAACCAGCACAACCCTTCGGCAAATGTGTCGAAAATAGCCAGGCTACTTTTGGACCCAAAAGTTAAACGGGAGAAAAAATAGTTATTCCCGGACCACTTGATGCCATGCAGGTGCCACAGTGTAGGGTGGATTGGCAGAAATTTAAAGGTGTGAGTAATATCGGTCTTACTAAGCCATGCTCCGACCCCTGCTTGTATGATAGCTGTAATGGCGTGATCTATGGTAGTGTATAGCAGGGAGAATTCCTCGGAGGGTATGAGGGAATTGAGACTGGGGTTAGCTGATGAGTGTGGTGCAGACAGGTCAATGATGAGTCTCTGTTTAAGGGAAGATTTCCCTGTGACAATACCACTGGGGTTAGTGTGCCATTCTTTGAACGGAGGAGACTTGAAAGGCCCCAATAAGAAACCCTCAGCAATTTCTTGGGTTATGAGAGTGTCAACAGCTGTGGGGTTGTGTTGTGCAGATTGTAGATTAGGGCATTACAGAATCCCGGACGGTATGTGTAGAATACCCGTATGGAAGCCTTCTGTTAAACCAGAGATAAGGAAATCTACCAAGTGTGTAGACGGGTGATGTGACAGAAATGCTATAAATACCGAAATGTTAATGGACGTTAGGTAAGGCTTAGAGTACATTTTATTTAGACACATGGTTTTGGCATGTGCCCTAAAACATTTTAAACAGATATTTAATCTACAACCGCTATAATTACAAGACCCAACATTGAAATTATTACACATCTGGGACTTGCCCAGAAACTTGATCGGACGTCCCAGTTTGCCTCTGGTCATTTTCTCTGGAACACCAGAGGAACTAGCTCCTTGCGTGGAGGCATGTTCGTCCGCCGTGTTGGGACAGAAATGTGTCGTATGTGCCGTGGAGGAGCAGTATGCACAAGCCGGTGTTCTTAGACCTGCAAAGTGTCTGCAAAATATGACGGTATCAATCCTTCCCCAGTTGGATCTTGTTCCATACTGGGAGAAGGCCCCAGACACTTTTGCAGAAAAAGACCTATGGTAGTCATAGAAGGCTGATCCACCATATTTGTTGCCCAGGTCTACCAGTTTGTGCATATAAAGATCAAACTCCTCTCGTCTATTGGGATAGACCGCACAGATGACATCCCGGTAAATACCAAAGGCCAGTACAAATTCGGGAATAGTAAATTTCCTGTTGAAGCAGGCGTCCCTAGATCTGCCCACAACAGACAGATCATCATAAGCATAAGTCTTATTCTCCACGATATCCTGGGAGGCAATCAGCAGAGAAGCCAGGTTGATGTCTTTACCTTCCAGGATATCTCTTTTTAGGTGCTCAAGTATCATATGAGCAGGGTAACTTCCTGGTCCTCCTGGGTGATGGTTGGAGCAACTAATAGCAAGTCGGCTGGTGCTGGGGCAGCAGCAGCGGGTGGCCCGGCTAGGGTAAGGGCCGTGGTGACCGACTCAAGTTTCTCCAGCCTGGAGTTGACCTTGCTCATGGACGCCATGAGTGATGACAACATGGAATGTATGTCTCCTGGGTTGGATTGACTGGGCCCTTCCCCGGCATCCATGTTGTTAGTCGAAGTACGTAGTAATTTGAAAAGCTCTGCTTTCCTTGCTGTAGCGGGGTAGGGGATTTGTCGTCTCCTCAATTCAGTGGTTATACGAGTTACCTCTCCTCCTTGTGTAGGAGTAATTGCTCTAGCCGGAGTGCTAGGCAGGGAGAAATCCTCTACCCCTTCCTGAGACATACTAAAAAAAAAAAAATTAATTAGTGTATGAAAACCGACAAGATCGTACTGGCAGGCTAGCTAAGCCGGATGGCGAAACATTACACTTGTTTGGTGACAGGTGAGGCCCTACTAGTTGCCAAGTGGCTTGAGATGCTCTATCTATGCGTTGGTGCAAGGGGATTCAAGGCCACCCATCGTATTTGAAGGATTGTAGGCCTCTCGATGACTGTAACACATAAAAACAGGGAAAGGGAGTGACAGGTGAGGCCCTCTCTATGCGACATGCGAGGCGACTAGCTCATGTGTGGCCAGATGGGTGTTTGCCTCCGAACGTTGAGGCGGGGTGTTGGCCTCGCGGGACCACTAACCGATGGCAAATGCCAAGAAGGGGTAAATACCTATTGGGGAGCCTGTGACCCTATTGCAAGTACTCTAACCTGGGGGGTGGGGGGTGAAATGTATGTCAGAATACCATATGAGCAGGCGTGGGTACCTGGTAGTATGAAATATCTCACAGCGAATTTGTGTGGTGAAATATATAAACCTGGACAGCCTAATATATAAATAACGAAAAAAGGGGCAGGGATGAAAACAAAATCTCTAAAGTGATGATGTAAAGTTGTATATAAAATTCCTGTAATGTAAAGAACGTATGATTGGTTGGATCAGTACGTATGATTCAACCCGAGAATTAATTACTTGGAAAAGGAAACCGTATCCTTATGCATCTGTTGTGACATAGTTGAAAACACAGAAATGAGGCCTGTAACTTTAGGCTGAACAAAACTTGACTGAAAGCGTGGGAGTCAAATGATCCATACAGATATGTGAGCTGGTTTGTTATGGAAACCAATATAATTCTGATAATTTTTAAACAGTAATAGAATTAATCTATATCTATTAAGCAAAGCAAATCGTTTAACCGAATGGTATATACATGAAATGATGAATGTAATCCACGAAAGGATTTATGCAAAATACATTTTAGCAAGAAAAAAACGAAAACCCTATGGCAAGGGAAAACAGAAACTGAAACGAACAGTTTATATGTATGAAATTTTATGCGAACAGGCAAGCGTGCTTAAGCATATCATGAACAAGTGCCGAAAGGCGAAACAACCGAAAGGATAGCTTATTTCGCTGAAAACACGGAACGGCTTTAGGCGAACAACCTTTAACTAACATACTGAGATTAGCCGAATATTGCACGAAATGATTCCGCGAACGGCTTGTTGAATTTGCAACATAAGAGGAAAAAAACGTAAAGTGAGGACCCGTGCTGTACCGGACGCCGTGGGAACCGATCCTGGCGTGACAGGTAGGTCTAATTTACGGTTTTAGGAGTCCCTGGGACGTGATCTACGATGATGACCGGGGTCAGGAGAGGCTGGACGGACGGAGAGGCCTGTAACAGGATTCCTGGACACAACTTGCCGGAGAAAAAATCGTGGATAGTGAAAAACCAAGATGGTGTCTGAGAGAACCCGGAAGTGGATCCTCATTCAACGCTGACCTCGAACGGTAAGGAGCAAGGTAAGCGGTGTTCCGTAAGTAGGCCAGGAGTGGATAACAAGCACCTCCCACAATTACAGACTAAATTGCCTTAATACATATATATATATGTGTGTGTTTGTTTAGCAATAAATATATTTTGCTGGATGTGACAGTAGGATGTTCAGTGTTAAAATCATAGGCAGATGGGTGTTGGCACATTTTACTCAATGAATTGTGTCAAAAAGAGCACTACTCTAGTAGTGTATACTTAGTTCTAATCTCTTATGTGATTAATTTCAAAAATCCCTTTGTTGTGCAAGTGACAAATAGTGCTGAAATATTGTTTACACAAACAGTAGTCAACACTTTTGATGCACAAAAATATCAAACAGTCAACCACCCTGTCAAGCTACTAATGATGTATATCACTAAATATCTCTGTTTTGTTTATTTACAAAATCATTCAAAAACCTAAAGACAAGTTAATAAAATACATAATCAACCCCAATATTTGTACAGGCAGCATTGTCTTAGAGCAACACAGCGTGGCGCTATCTGCAACTGTGCCTGTGTATGAAGCTGACTCCCAAAATATGTTGGGACTCTGTGCTGCCTCTGCCAGTCCTGAACTTCCTGGTTGCACTCAGTATCCTGGCACAACCTATGCATATTAAAACAGGTGCTTTTTACAGAGCCACATCCCTACTGACCATGTCGTTGGACGCGGAGAAGGCCTTCGTTTCTGTTATCAAGGTGTAGAGAGTAAGGTTACCATGTATGCGGATGATGTCATCTTGACTCTGGACCTAGAGGAAGTTATAATGGCTATTACAAAGTATTCAGGTTGTTCAGGTTATAAGTTAAATTGGAATAAGACCATTGCAATATCGAGTAACATAAAGATAAAAAAGCACTGGAAGAGAAGTATGTTTTTAAATGGGGAAAACACTTCTTCAACTGCTTGGGAATCAGAACAGACATAAGTAAAATAGTGGAAAATAATTTTACACCATTACTGAAATGGACTAATAAGCAGTTAAAGGAGAGGAAAGTTAAAGGCCTTTCTTGGTGGGGTAGAGTGAATGTGCTGAAAGCATAAATCCTTCCCAGGTGGACTTACACCCCGTTCCAAATTATTATGCAAATTCTATTTAAGTGTCACAAAGATTAAATATTTAGTTTTTTAGTTTAACTCATGGATGGCATTGTGTCTCAGGGCTCTTTAGATCAGTAAAACAATCTCGGACACCTGTGATAATTAGATTGCCAGGTGAGCCCAATTTAAGGAAAAACTACTAAAGGAGGGTGTTCCACATTATTAAGCAGAGCACCATTTTCATGCAATATGGGGAAGAAAAATGATCTCTCTGCTGCGGAAAAGAGGGAAATAGTTCAATGCCTTGGATGAGGTATGAAAACATTAGCTATTTCACGAAAACTTAAGGGTGATTTGTGGCTGATTCAGAGAACAGACGGGTTCGTGTAGATAAAGGCACATTGAGGAAGATTTCTGTGAGATCCATTGGTTGGTGGACGGCCTCCCTGTTCCAACAACACTAAACACACACACTAGGCTCAGTAAGCGCTGCTTGTGCTACCCGCGCATAGTGATGATGCAGGGCAACATATTTCTGATGCCCTGCATTATCACTGCGTGTGGGGAGCACGAGAAGCACTTACTGCTCTGTGTGTGTTTAACACATGGAGCTTATGCTGCCCATGCTTCAAGTAAGAATGGGAGGGGGTGTTCTATCAAATTTCTCGAGCAAATTCTACTGCACAGGTGCAGTAGAATTTGCTCATTGCGCACCACAGCGCATACGCACACAGTTACGGCTGTCAATCAGCCGTAACTTTGGCAGAAGTGCGCCTGGGCAAGGGACACACACCACCTCACGCCCCCTCCGGATCAGCTGCGGTGACAGGTAAGTATAAGCGTATTACTCATTGTCATTTACTAGCGTAGCAAGCAATTGGTAAAACTTATATCAGTTACCTGCCATGCTAGTAAGTGGAAGACACACACGGGGGACAGAGGGGGATGGGAGTTGTGATCAGCACCTTAGGCCGATGCCGTAGAATTTGCTCTAGGAATTTGATAGAACGGGGCAGTGGGGTCCCGAGGGAGGTGCGGGCCGCACCGGGTGACACCTCCAGCGGGGGTGACACCCATGCTTCCGGCATCGCCCCGCACCGCATTGCGCTGCTTAATTTTTTATTTTTTTTTCTGGCAGCCGCATCTGCTGGATTTGGCCGCCAGAAAGAAATAGAAAGAAAAAAAATCACCGTGACCGGATGTGACCGTTACGTCACATCCGATGACTGTGTTTCCCTCCTCCATGCAGGAGGGAACATTGCATGGAGACGTCCAGCCGGGGACACGGAGCAGCAGCCAAGCGGTAAGTACTGGGGAAGGGGGGAGGAATAACACGCATAGGAACTACTGGCGTCCAAATGGGAAAATTGTCTGGGGCATCTGAATGGCACAATACTCCTGGTCTCTGAATGGCACAATATTCCTGGTCTCTGAATGGCACAATATTCCTGGTATCTGAATGGCACAATATTACTGGCATCTGAATGGCACAATATTACTGGAATTTGAATGGCACAATATTCCTGGTATCTGAATGGCACAATATTCCTGGTATCTGAATGGCACAATATTCCTGGTATCTGAATGGCACAATATTACTGGGATTTGACTGACACAATATTACTGGCATCTGAATGGCATAATATTACTGGTATTTGAAGGGCACAATATTACTGGTATCTGAATGGCACAATATTACTGGTATTTGAATGGCACAATATTACTGGTATGTGAATGGCACAATATTACTGGTATTTGAATGGCTCAATATTACTGGTATCTGAATGGCACAATATTACTGGTATCTGAATGGCACAATATTACTGGTATTTGAATGGCACAATATTACTGGTATCTGAATGGCACAATATCACTGGCATATGAATGGCACAATGATACTGGCATCTTAATGGCACAATGGTATTGGCATCTGAATGGCACAATAATACGGGCATATTAATAGGCAAATTGGCTGTGGTTTATTAATGACAAAATGATACTGGCATATAATTGGGCAAATTGGCTGTTATAGAGAGAGAGAGAGATGTCTGTATGTACAGATATGTATTGTGTTAGAATTATACAATTGTCACCTCGTTGGGCTCCTGTGTGCTGCATAATTAATGGCGGTCCCATGTGTGGCATAATTATGGGGCGCTTGTGTGTGGCATATGTATTGGGTCCCATGTGTGGCATAATTAAAGGACTCTTTTGTGTGGCATAATTATGGGGCACCTGTGTGTGTAGCATAACTATAGGGCACCTGTGTGTGTGGCATAATTAATTGGGCTCCGAGGTGAGGCATAAATAGTGGGGCTCTGGTGTGACATAATTTATGGGGCTCTGGTGTGGAATAATTTATGGAGCTCCTGTGTGTGCCATAGGTATGGGGCTCCTGTGTGTGGCATAGTTAATAGGCCATCTAACTGGCATTACTAAGGAATCTGTTTGGCATTGTATTGGAGGAAATCCAGGGGGGGGGGACACCATGAGTTTCCGCACCAGGTGACACCAACCCTAGTGACACCTCTGGGAGGGTGAGGGAGAACAGAGGAAGAGGGGTGAGAACAGAGATGAGAGGAGGGGGGTGAGAACAGAGATGAGAGGAGAGGGGTGAGAACAGAGTAGAGAGGGGGAGGGAGTGAGAACAGAGATGGGGAGGAGGGGGGAGAACAGCATTGGGGAGCAGGGGGTGATAACAGAGATGGGGAGGAGGGGGTGAGAACAGAGGTGGGAGAGGAGGGGTGAGAACAGAGATGGGGAGGAGGGGGAGAGAACAGGAGAGAGGGAGAAAACAGAGATGGAGAGGAGGGGATAGAACAGGGATGGAGGTAGCAGGTGGACAGAACATAGATGGGTGTAGGAGGGGGAGAGAACAGAGATGGGGGTAGGAGGGGGAGAGAACAGAGTTGGGGTAGGAAGGGGAGAGAAAAGAGATGGGTGTAGGAGGGGGAGAGAACAGAGATGGGGTAGGAGGGGTAGAGAAAAGAGTTGGGGGTAGGAGGGGGAGAGAACTTGGATGGATGTAGGAGGGGAGAGAACAGAGATAGGGTAGGAGGTGGAGAGAACAGAGGAGGAGGAGGGTGAGAACAGAGGAGGAGGGGGAGAAAAAGGAGATGGGATAACAGAAGAGGAGGGAGAGAACAGAGGAGGGGGAGAAAATAGAGATGTAGAGGAAGGGGAAAACAGAGATAAGGAAGGAGGGGAGAGAACAGAGATGGGGTAGGAGGGGGAGAGAACAGAAAGGGGGAGTAGAGGGAGAGAGATATGGGGAGGGGAGAGACATATGGGGATGGGAAGGAGAGGGAAAGAGATATGGGGAGAGGGAAAGATATGGGGAGGGGAATTAGTGATAATCAATATGAAGGGGATGACAGATAACAGATAAGGGGTATAAAACAAATATGGGAAGGGAGAAATAGATAACAGATTTGGGGGGGGGAGGAGAGAGAACATATATGGAGGGGGATGAGAGACAGACAGACATGGGGTGGGGAGAGGAGAGACATGGGGTGGGGAGAGGAGAGACATACATGGGAAGGGAGAGAGACAAAAAATGTGGGGGATTGAAGAGAGACAGACATGGCAAAGAAGAGAAAAGAGACAAACATAGGAAGGTAGAGAGACATACATGGAGGGAGAAGAAAGTACAGACATGTGGGTAGAGAGAGGGGGCGCCTCTAAACACTTAATTCTATTCCTACACACATACACACAGAGTCACACTAAGATACATAATCAAACACACAGTCACTCACACACCCACGCAGACTTATTGTAGGGCTGACTTTGCTAAAAGGGTAAAGAATCCTGTTTTTGTTTTAATGATAGTAGAGGTTACTCCACATTCTTTACAAACTCACAGAGTTCCTAAATCTTTAAGAATGCATCTTTTCACAAAAACAAGTGTCATTTATAAATCATCTCAGAAACAGAAAGGTTTCTACTGGCATAAATGGTATTGTGAACCTTGGACCATTTTGAAAATAGTTTAAAAACAAGGTCAATTAAGCTAAAGTATTCCTCTAATTGGGATTGCAAACGTGCAACAATTCACAACAAAAGTAAATGGTATTGTGAACCTTGAAGCATTTTGAAAATAGTTTGAAAACAAGGTAAATTAACTAAAGTATTCCACTAATTAGGATTGCAAATGTGCAATCATTCAAAACAAAAACGTGTGAAATAAAAAAAATAAAAAATCACTAAAAATTATTTGAAGCTTGTGATGTTTAATATAGTTCCTAGTAATGTGCAGAGAAAACAGTCCTTAAATGACCACTCTGTGATTATCTACTTTTTTCATGTATATTGAAGCCAAAAAATGTAAAACTGTAGTCATAATTTAAATATCTATATTGTAAATATGTGTAATGTACTCATATAGGTCAGGTTTGCAGCTTATAGTTCAGTAAACCTATTTGGATGGGGTTCTTTTTTTAAATTTTTTTATTGAAGACATCCATATTGCAGTACAAGATAAATGCAAAGCTTACAAAGTGTAAAGTATATCATACAAGGATATGGCTGAGCAAAACAATATTTTATAATCAGCACAGTGGCGTAGCGTGGGGGGTGCAGGGGGGGCCGGCCGCACCGGGCGCAATATCTGGGGGGGCGCACTAGCGCGGGGCAAACGGGGCAGCTGCCCTGGGCCCATTTACTCCTGGGGGGCCCCAAGGCAGCTGTCCCGTGGGCCCCCAGCCCCTGCTGCCGCGTTCACAGCGCATTGCGCTTGTGAACGCTTTTTTCCGGCAAGCCGCATCCGATGGATGCGACGGCCGGAAAAAAAAAACTGACGCCGGATGTAACGTCGCGTCACATCCGGTGTCTGCTTCCCTCCTCCGTGCAAGAGGAAAGACTGCACGGAGGAGACATCCGGCGGGGGACACGGAGCCGCTTCATGTAAGTACGGGGGGGGGGCTGGCTGGCACAATATTCCTGGTATCTGACTGGCACTATATTACTGGGCATCTGATTGGCACAATATTACTGGGTATCTGATTGGCACTATATTACTGGGTATCTGATTGGCACAATATTACTGGGTATCTGATTGGCACTATATTACTGGGCATCTGATTGGCACAATATTACTGGGTATCTGACTGGCACTATATTACTGGGTATCTGATTAGCACAATATTACTGGGTATCTGAATGGCACTATATTACTGGGTATCTGAATGGCACTATATTACTGGGTATCTGATTGGCACAATATTACTGGGCATCTGATTGGCACAATATTACTGGGTATCTGACTGGCACTATATTACTGGGTATCTGATTGGCACAATATTACTGGGCATCTGATTGGCACAATATTACTGGGTATCTGACTGGCACTATATTACTGGGTATCTGATTAGCACAATATTACTGGGTATCTGAATGGCACTATATTACTGGGCATCTGATTGGCACAATATTACTGGGTATCTGACTGGCACTATATTACTGGGTATCTGATTGGCACAATATTACTGGGTATCTGATTGGCACTATATTACTGGGTATCTGATTGGCACAATATTACTGGGTATCTGATTGGCACAATATTACTGGGCATCTGATTGGCACAATATTACTGGGTATCTGACTGGCACTATATTACTGGGTATCTGATTGGCACAATATTACTGGGTATCTGAATGGCACTATATTACTGGGCATCTGATTGGCACAATATTACTGGGTATCTGATTGGCACTATATTACTGGGTATCTGATTGGCACAATATTACTGGGTATCTGATTGGCACTATATTACTGGGTATCTGAATGGCACTATATTACTGGGTATCTGATTGGCACAATATTACTGGGCATCTGATTGGCACTATATTACTTGGCATCTGATTGGCACTATATTACTGGGCATCTGATTGGCACTATATTACTGGGTATCTGATTGGCACTATATTACTTGGCATCTGATTGGCACTATATTACTGGGCATCTGACTGGCACTATATTACTGGGCATCTGGCTGGCACAATAATACTGGGCATCTGACTGGCACAATAATACTGGGCATCTGACTGGCACAATATTATTGGTATCTGACTGGCACAATATTACTGGTATCTGACTGGCACATTATTACTGGGCTCTGACTGGCACAATATTGCAGGCATCTGACTGGCACAATATTGCAGGCATCTGACTGGCACAATATTACTAGGCTCTGACTGGCACAATATTACTGGGCTCTGACTGGCACAATATTACTGGCATCCGAAAGTTACAATATTACTGGCATCTGAATGGCACAACAATTATGGCATATGTGTGTGTGTGTGTGTGTGTGTGGGGGGGGGGGGGGGGGGGTAACATTAGAGGTACAGGATTGAGGAAGTTGGCTCCATCTAGCCCAGTCTTGGATCATCTCCAGGGTATGGTTCCATTTTGATGTTTAGTTTTTGTTCTTGATATTGTTTGTCGTTTACGATGGTTGTGAGACGACATATAATAGCATGGCCCATGCTAGGTTACTACATGTGTATATTTGTATTCATAGACCTACTGAAAATGTGGAGAATGTGTGTAATGCATGTTCGCACTCAATAAAGTGTTGGAAAATAAACTTGTATTTAGATGCATTTTACTTTAATTACATAAGTATTTTCATAACAAACAATACATGTGCTTGGGGGGTAAGGGTTTCTTTAACTAATCTAGTAGAAGAGACTCGAGTGCTAAAATCCACGGGTTAGGGGGCGCAAATTACTTGCCTTGCCCCGGGTGCTGACAACCCACGCTACGCCACTGAATCAGCACATTAAAAAAAACCATGAATGACATACCCCATGTACTGTGCTGCAACAATAATATGTGGCTCTTTAATGTGACCGTCTTCCCATTTCCCCATTTTCCATATTTTCTCACACTTGATTGCGAGAGCAGCCGTGGATAATCGCCAAATGTACAGAAATCTTCAAAACATTTCAAACTAATAACAAAAAATTATAAAACATCCAGCATCCCGCCACCCACCAAAGCACTGTTATTACAGTAAAGGAATACTGATACTCCCTATTTATCTATTAAATGTATGCTAGGGGACTTAGGATACAATAGCCACTTTCAAACTTCTAAACTTTCAAACATATTGTCAAAGGTTAGCACCATTCCTGTTATTACTATTATATTACGGGAATATAGAGGAAATGTCCCATTTTTTCCTTTCTGTATTCTAAACAGGGGTGGACTGACTATTCAGGCACTTGGCATTGCCTGACGGCCTGGGACAGAGGGGGGCCCACCGCACTTGGCAGGGCTGTCTGTAACACAGGGGGAACTGGGCAGCCGCCCGGGCCAATTCATTCCTGGGGGGACAAGGCAGCTGCCCCGTTGGCCCCTGCTGGCCGCAACATGCAGACCCGGCTTTTGGTCACAGCTACCGGAAATTACAGTAAGTCATATCCGGCAACTGTATTTACCGCTTCCTGCACACAGCATGCGTGCAGGGAAGACTTTGTGGAGGAGACTGCCGGGGACAAGCAGCAAGGGGAGTGCTGGGGAAAGGGGGAGAGGAGGGGGCAATTTTTTTATTGGGAAAATTATCTGTGGCATATTAATGGGGAAATTAACAGTGGCATTTTAATGGGCACATTAGCAGTGAGATAATAATGGGCAAAATATCAGTGGCGTATTAATGGGCAAATTATCAGTGGCATACTAATGGACAGGTTAGTAATGGCATATTAATGGACAAATTATCAGTGGCATATCAATGGGCAAATAATCAGTTGCATATTAATGGCTAAATTATAAGTGGCATATTAATGGACAAAATATTAATGGCATATTAATAGAAAAAATATCAGTGGCATATTAATGGGCAAATTATCAGTGGCATATTAATGGGAAAATTATCAGTGGCATATTAATGGGCAGATTATCAGTGGCATATTAATGGGCAGATTATCAGTGGCATACTAATGGACAGATTATCAGTGGCATATTAAGTTGCTCATTAATATGCCACTGATAATTTTTCCATTAATATGCCACTGACAATCTATCCATTAGTATGCCCCTGATAATTTTCCCATTAATGTGGCACTGATAATCTGCCCATTAGTATGCCTCTGATAATCTGCCCATTAGTATGCAACTGATAATCTGCCCATTATCAGTGGATTATTAATGGACAAAATATTAGTGGAATATTAATGGACAGATTATCAGTTCCATATTAATGGACAAAATGACAGTGGCATATTAATGGGTGAATTATCAGTGCCATGTTAATGGGCAAAATAACTGTCATATTGAAAAGGCAAATTAACAGTGCCATATAAATGGGAAACTAACAGTGGCATATTATTGGGTAAATGAACAGTGGCATGTGAATGGATAAACTAACAATGGCATATTCATGGGTAAACTAATAGTGGCATATTAATGGGCAAATAAAATGTTTTATTACATACAAAAATAGTTGAATATGATATCAAAATAGTTTTATGTAATATTAAAAAAATCAGATTAGTATGAGAAGAGATAGATAGATAGATAGATAGATAGATAGATGTATAGGTATGTGATATGTGTATATATATATAATATATATGTTTCTTCTTATATAATTGTACAATAGATGAATGGGGCCCGCCATCACCTCGTAGACTTTGCTTCTGACCCCCTACTGGAAAAAAGGTTACTGACCCCAGCCCTACTGTAAATAATTAAGCTAATATTAAATGTGATGGGGGGGGGGGGGGGGGGGGCTTGGGCTGAGGCAATTAGAGATTTAATTATATGTTATAATATTATTATTACATTTATATTTATGTGGTATGAAGTGGAGGTGGAGGTCTTGGTTAGGTGCAATTATATATTTGTTTCTGGAAGACTGTGTGTTATTAACTGAACTTTGCAATGACTCTGCTTTGCCAGACATTGTGTTGTTAGCTGGATCAAATTCGTGTCAGGAGGACACATAATACCTTAAACTGGAGGGGCTGGGTAGACCAGTCAGAGTGCCCATGGTGACACCTGTCCATCTCCATAATACATATAGGTGTGGCTTGCACATGGGGGAGCATAGAGGACCCCATGAATTTCTATTGCCCAGGGGCCCCATGAGTTGTCAGTCCACCCCTGGCCCTAAAGAAACACAAATCACCAAAACCTCCAACCCTTGTGTGGCACAGGATGCAGTAGGATGTCTGTGCATACCTCATGCACACAGATATTCTTCGTGTTGTCAACACTTCCCAAAAGTCACATGATCTCCCAGTACTCTGAACTTTGCTGATGTGTGGAGATGGTTACCTTATATTCAGGCCTTTTCTTTTTTACATTCATGAAGATCAAAACTTTGGTTGTTGTTTTACTGTCTATAATGTATGGTACTTTTGGGAGTGATGTTGTACCACACTAGAGTCTGACTAACTATCAGGGGCGTAACCTGGTTATGAGAGACAGGTGTGCTGCTACTTAAGAACAATAACAATGTAATGTCAATGTCAGATACCAGGAATATTGTGTCATTCAGAGCCCAGGAATAGTGTGCCAGTCAGAGCCCAGGAATAGTGTGCCAGTCAGATACTAGGAATAGTGTGCCAGTCAGATGCCCAGGAATATTGTGCCAGTCAGATACCAGGAATATTGAGCCAGTCAGATACCAGGAATAGTGTGCCAGTCAGAGCCCAGGAATAGTGTGCCAGTCAGATACCAGGAATAGTGTGCCACTCAGAGCCCAGTAATATTGTGCCAGTCAGATGCCGAGTAATATTATGCCAGTCAGATACCAGGAATATTGTGCCAGTCAGAGCCCAGGAATAGTGTGCCAGTCAGAGCCCAGGAATAGTGTGCCAGTCAGATACTAGGAATAGTGTGCCAGTCAGATGCCCTAGTAATAGTGTGCCAGTCAGAGCCCAGGAATATTGTGCCAGTCAGATACCAGGAATAGTGTGCCAGTCAGATACTAGGAATAGTGTGCCAGTCAGAGCCCAGGAATAGTGTGCCAGTCAGATACCAGGAATAGTGTGCCAGTCAGATACTAGGAATAGTGTGCCAGTCAGATGCCCAGTAATAGTGTGCCAGTCAGATCCCCGGAATATTGTGCCAGTCAGATACCAGGAATAGTGTGCCAGTCAGATACTAGGAATAGTGTGCCAGTCATAGCCCAGGAATAGTGTGCCAGTCAGATACCAGGAATAGTGTGCCACTCAGAGCCCAGTAATAGTGTGCCAGTCAGATACCAGGAATAGTGTGCCACTCAGAGCCCAGTAATAGTGTGCCAGTCAGATACCAGTAATATTGTGCCAGTCAGATGCCCAGTAATAGTGTGCCAGTCAGATGCCCAGTAATAGTGTACCAGTCAGAGCCCAGGAATATTGTGCCAGTCAGAGCCCAGGAATATTGTGCCAGTCAGAGCCCAGGCATATTGTGCAATTAATGTGCTCGTTTTTAACCACCCTCCTCCCCGTCACTTACCTAGCAGCTGCTGCTCCGTGTCCCCAGACGGACACCTCCTCCTTGCAGACAAAAGCCCGCAAAACGGGCGAAATCTCACGTCTCGCGAGAATTGGACTTTGAAAAAAACTTTTTTTTTCACCGCGGCTCAAATCCATAGGTGTGCGGCGCACACCTAGCACCAATGGAAGATCCGCCACTGCTAACTATGTACATTAATGCACACCAAAAAATACTAAATTAAACATTTATGAAATCATTGGTGAAACCATGCTCAAGGCACCGCCTATTGACTTAAAAGGAGTACTGTAAATGGCTCAGTGAAAAGTGACATAAAACACACATATGTTTAAAATGATATATGCTTAATGCTCACAACTTAAAAAAAAAAAGGAAAAGTCAGAGTACATCCCAATTAGTCAAAGTATATCCCCATCCCTAATTAGAGATGCACTGGGACTTTAACCACTTGCCGACAAAGGACGTGCCAGGCACGTCCTGGGAGAATCTCCCTTAATGACAAAGGACGTGCCTGGTGAATGAAGCGGTTTTCGCGATCAACGATCGCGAAAACCGCTTTAACAGTGCTGGTCTGTTGCCTCGACATCGAGGCAATAGCCAGCACCGATATTTCTATTTTGGGACCCCCACGATCACCCCACGGAGCGATCGTGGGGAGCCATATTGACGGAGCATGCTGCCGGTCTGAGCTTCGGAAGTGAAAGTAAATTCACTTCTGTCGCTCTGAATATGCTACTTGACTACCCCTAGTAGTAGTTTAGTAGCATTGCAATGGAAAATAATTAAAATACATATTTAATTAAATAAAAACAGGTTATTTAGCTATATTAGCCTATAGGGTTAAAATTAAATA
The DNA here is from genome assembly GCA_036172795.1 of Pelodytes ibericus. Lineage (NCBI taxonomy): Eukaryota > Metazoa > Chordata > Amphibia > Anura > Pelodytidae > Pelodytes > Pelodytes ibericus. The sequence continues at coordinate 54,078,201 of CM069858.1, read as the reverse complement.
TTTTTTAGCATAAGGGATAGGGTTAAAATTAAATTAAAGTTAAAAAATATTAAGGGATATAATAAGGATTAGAGTTGGGGTTAAATTTAGTGTTAGGGTTAAATTTTGGGTTCGGGTTGGGGTCAAAAGATCAATATAGGAAAAAACCAAAAAACACCATTTTTGGTTTTTGCCCCATAACTCGCAAAAAAATACAGAAAAATATGGAAACATGCATATTTTTGAACTCGGGACAACATTTAGAAACTATTTAGATGGGGTCTTTTTTAATGATTTTATTTGTGTAAATTATATTTTAGGTCAAAGTTAGAAAAAGTGGGTTTTTTTAAATTTTTCATCATATTTTATGATTTTTTTTGTAGTAAATTATAAGATATGATGGACATAATGGTATCTAATGAAAGCCCTTCTTATGACGATCAAAACAACATATAATTTGTGTGGGTACTGTATGTGAGAAAGCAAAAAATTACAGCTAAACACAAACACCCTAGAAATGTCAAAACAGCCATTGTCACCAAGGGAAAGTCAAGGTGAAAATGTCTTGTCACTAAGGGGTTAACAGACAAAATGACCCAAAAAATAGGAGTGGTAGGTGCGCTAAGTGAACCCTTAGTGCAAATAAAAATAAATGTAATATTTGCCTGAGGAATGATGGTGTTGCTGTACACCTTGCAGATGATCCTCAGTATGTATACAGTGTATATATAAGAAAAAAAACAGAAAAAAGCACATAGATCATAGCATAATTCTGTTATATATTAGTGTGGTATTTGGAGGTAGATGATTCCACTCACAAAACCAGCAGATGATCAAAGCTCTTCTATAGACTTGTGGAGTCTTCTTTTCTTTCAGTCAGACGCTCACATATATATAGAGGAAAAGACCAAAGGCATATATTGAGTGTAAAAGACTTACAAAATGTAATGTATTATAGTAGTATCTTACATCTCAGAAGCAGGTAGAACAGCATAAGGAATCTCCATAGCAAAAATCCTCTCAGCTCTTACAGTCTGGATGTGCAAAAACAGCAAGTAGTTAAACAGCATACAATAAGTTAAAAGCAGGATAAAAAGTCCGTATAAAAGCAACAATGGTGGTCACGCTACGCGTTTCGCCTGTTAATAGGCTTCCTCCTGGCGTGTGGTCACCATGCTGCTTGAAATCCTTTAAATATTTCATTTTATCTAGAGAAAACTATAAAATAGAAGCATACAAACACCTGAATGATCAAAAGGTCTATTGCCAACTCAAAGAAAACCCCACTAATCAATACAGAAAAATATTGTCGACATTTCTTGATGGAGGAAAAATTAATCATTTTCTAAGTAAAAAAGAGATTGATTACATAAATGTCTTACATCCAAAAATCCCGACAATATACTTCCTTCCGAAGATCCATAAAAACCCCACAAAACCATCTACAAGACCAATAGTGTCAGGTATAAAATCAATCTTTTCTAATTTATCAGACTACCTTGATATAGTCCTCCAGCCTTATGTACAAAAAATTAAATCATATCTAAAAGACTCAATCAGTCTAATACGACTCCTAAAAAACATAGAATGGCAAGAGGACTATATCTTGGTATCAAGTGATGTGTCCTCTTTGTACACTATCATAGGGCACCATCAAGGCTGTCAGGCAGTTAAAAATGTGTTAAAAAAAGAAACAAATATAACACCTTCTCAAATAGAGTACATCTTAGAAGGTTTAAAGATCATCCTAGAACATAACTTCTTCTGGTTTGAGGATACTTTTTTCTTGCAGTTAACTGGAACAGCCATGGGGACCAGGGTCGCCCCCAGCTATGCAAATCTCTTCATGGGCGATTGGGAGGATCATTCCGTGTGGAGTAACCATGGCTGGGAGGCGTACCTGGTCCTATACAGGAGGTATATAGACTACCTATTTTTTATTTGGAAGGGCGATCAAAATAGCCTGGACAATTTCCTTATTTTTTTAAATAAGAACAATAATAATATTGTTCTAAATACAATATATAGCAAAACTGAGATCCAATTCCTTGACCTCAATATCTATGTAGAGGACAATTTACTCAAAACAAAGACTTTTTTTTAAAAAAGTGGACACAAACAGTTTCTTCGACGACAATAGCTGCCATTTTCCACCATGGCTCAGGGGAGTTCCTAAAAGCCAATACATGAGGCTAAGGAGAAATTGCACAGATATCACTACGTATCAACAACAAGCCCATATCCTCAGAAATAGGTTTGAGGAAAAGGGCTATGACCTCACAGCCATAGACCATACAATTAAAGATATGGAAAACACTAATAGAGACACACTTCTTCAACCAAGGAATAGGATTGAAGAATCAGATACATCCTACAATATGCCCCTAGTTTTTGACTATAACAACAGATCAACAAAGATTAAAAGAATTATTAATAAACACTGGAACATTCTTTCAAAAGATGAAACACTCAAACATGTGATACCAGAGAAACCCAGACTAGTATTCCGAGGAGCTCCAAATTTAAAAAATAAATTAACAAAGAACTTTTTTTTCGAAACAAAAAAAGAATAATAAAGAACATTTTTTAACACAGAGACCAGGGTACTATGGGTGTAAAACCTGTGAAGCATGTAAAATTTCGGCCACACAAAAATACCCTATCACAAAATATAAGTCATTTGCAAACAAACAAGAATTCCCAATAAAACAGTTCCTGACATGCTCCTCCACAAACGTAATCTATCTTATAGAATGCCCTTGTGGCCTGCAATACATTGGACGAACATCCAGGACCTTAAAAAAGCGAATGGGGGAGCATGTCAGGAACATTAGAAAAGGCATCACTCAACACTCTCTCTCCAAACATTTTCTCGAAAAACATAATAAAAATCCCAAGGGTCTAAAATTTTGGGCCATAGACAAAGTAAAAAAACACTGGAGGGGAGGGGACAATATAAAAGAAATGGGCAAAAGAGAAATGAGATGGGTATTTGATATAGATACCTTACAGCCCAAGGGCCACAATGCAGAATTTGATCTGTTCAATTTTCTATAAAAATCTTTTTTAATTGTGTCCCTTATGTGATGGATTCACTATTCACTTTATGTCCTTTGGTGTGGGATATATATTTCTATTATTCACACTGTGTATTTTTGCAGGAGACAAAGTTCTTTTTATTTCTTTTTATTCTTATTCTTATTGATAAAATAAAATAACAATTTTTCTAATAATTTTTTATGTATTGTTACAAACATTTTCTTAATATATGTCATGTCTTCTTTTGAGAATGAATTCATGTAGTGGCATGGAGTCTTTTATGTCCTTTATATAACTTATAAAATGAGGAAAGGGATAAAATACTTTTGTAAGATGTGTATCCCTTTAAGAAAACGATATACTTATTTAAATATAGTTGGGCAAACCCCTCCTTTATCAAATTCCCATCCCTCTATATTTTTCTGTGTATATGCAAATTCGTATTTATAGGACATGACTGGCTGTTCCTATGCTACTACATGATACAGAGAGAAAAAATGGTCTTTAAATATATTGCATTCTGTATTTTTCCATTTTCTCCTCCCCCTATGTCTTCCTATGATACAAAATTTGCCATTCATGCCAACCAAATGGTGAAATCTCGCGAGATGAAGTACCCAAATCCTGTTATGCGACGGAGTCGCGATGACATCATCGGGGGCGGGGCCTAAAATCGGGGGCGGAGCCTAATATCACATATCGCGAAAAATGAAATATTTAAAGGATTTCAAGCAGCATGGTGACCACACGCCAGGAGGAAGCCTATTAACAGGCGAAACGCGTAGCGTGACCACCATTGTTGCTTTTATACGGACTTTTTATCCTGCTTTTAACTCATTGTATGCTGTTTTACTACTTGCTGTTTTTGCACATCCAGACTGTAAGAGCTGAGAGGATTTTTGCTTTGGAGATTCCTTATGCTGTTCTACCTGCTTCTGAGATGTAAGATACTACTATAATACATTACATTTTGTAAGTCTTTTACACTCAATATATGCCTTTGGTCTTTTCCTCTATATATATGTGAGCGTCTGACTGAAAGAAAAGAAGACTCCACAAGTCTATAGAAGAGCTTTGATCATCTGCTGGTTTTGTGAGTGGAATCATCTACCTCCAAATACCACACTAATATATAACAGAATTATGATATGATCTATGTGCTTTTTTCTGTTTTTTTTTCTTATATATACACTGTATACATACTGAGGATCATCTGCAAGGTGTACAGCAACACCATCATTCCTCAGGCAAATATTACATTTATTTTTATTTGCACTAAGGGTTCACTTAACGCACCTACCACTCCTATTTTTTGGGTCATTTTGTCTGTCTATTTCACCACGTGTGTACACAGAAACACACAGGCTGGTGCTGCTTTGTATAGGATTAAGCGCCAGAATCTACCCCCCTTTTTTTTTGTACTGGGACTTTAAGGTCACATTTGCACACCTAGGATTTGTGTATTGGAGTCCTCCATTCACAACTAATTGCCTCTAAAAAGGAGTCTGTGGACTCCAAATTTAACACAGATTGAGCAGGAGAAATCCTGTTACTAGTAAATTTTAAATATATATACTGCAGAAAAAAAGCCAATGCAGGTTTTTACATGTAATAATCTATTTCATTAATGTTTTTAAATTCTGGAATGTCATTTAAATATTATGGTGATACTCCTTCACATCATTATGTTCTACACTACAACTCATCTTTCATTAATAAAACATATTTTTACTAGAAATGTGTGGGTTCATCTCAGACTAAAGATAGATACAATTGTTATAAGTAGTCAAACTCTATTTATTTCAGCAACAATAATCCACTTTGTGAAACACTAGAAAGGGAACTCTTGGTGAGAGCAAAGAACAAACATATGTTCAGGTACTAAACATATGCTAGCTTTGTACTGTATACACATTATCTAATGGGCTTTCATGCAAGTGCATTATGTGGCAATTCTTCATTAGCACTATAGACTAGCATGAATAGATCTGGTGTGCGACTTCACTGACCTTGTCACGTAAAGGTAAATGAAAGCAAGGATCGTGCAGAAGTTTAGTTCCAGTAGCAATGTAACTTTCAAGGACCAATCAGGATATTGTCAGAATGTTTTTATTGTTTGTCTTTCTATACAGAAAATTAACTCTGTTTAGAGTTGAGCGGACACCTGGATGTTCGGGTTCGGCAGGTACGGCCGAACTTCGAAAAAATGTCCGGGTCCGTGCTCGAACTTGACCCCAAACTTGATCCCGAACCCCACTGAAGTCAATGGGGACACAAACTTTTGGCCACTAAAATGCCTCTAAAAAAGTCCTGGAAAGGGCTGGAGGGCTGCAAAATGAAGTAAAATGTGGGTAAGAGTAGGACAAGTGCCCTGCAAGCAAATGTGGATAGGGAAAAAACTTAAAATAACATAAAATACATACAAATTACAAATACAGCTGAGCCATAAAATAGCACTAGATGGAATCTTTGATTTTAGCTTTGGAAGAACATAAATCTAAATCTAAAGCATGGCTGCCAGGAGGATCAACAGAATTATCCATTTGAGAGAGGGTTGGAGTGCAGGGTATTCTCTTTCAGTTTATACAAAGTGACCCATAGGTTGAGGAGGCGGTGACCGTGGCGGTGTAGGTGGAAGCGCTGCTGGAGGAGGAGGAGGAGGTAGCCAACACTGTTTTTTATTTGGTTTTGGTTTTTTAAATTGGGGTAGCCCCCAAAATATTGGGACATATAAAAACAGAAAACAAAGAATAGGTGCACTTGAGTATAACAATGACTGGTGAGGCCGGTATAAATGTCTATTCTGCACAAGGTACAGAGAAGTCTGGTGGGATCCATGCCTGGTTCATCTTAATAAACGTGAGCTTGTCCAAGTTGGCTGTGGACAGGCCGCTGCGCTTGTCTTTGATAACGCCCCTTGCCGTGCTAAACACATGTTCAGACAATACACTGGCTGCAGGACAGGCCAGCACCTCCAAGGCATAAAGGGCAAGCTCAGGCCATGTCCCCAATTTGGAGACCCCAAAGTTGAATGTTGCAGACCCATCAGTCAGTACGTGTAGGCCTGTGCACACGTACTGTTCCACCATGTTGCTGAAATGCTGCCTCCTGCTAAGACGTTGTATATCAGATGGTGGTGCTGCTTGTTGTGGCGTGCTGACAAAGCTTTTCCACATTTCGGTTATGCTAACCCTGCCTTCAGAGGTGCTGGCGGTGCCCCAGCTCCGTTGGCGACCTCTTCCTCTGCCTTCGCCTTGTACTTCCATTGAGCCCCCGGTGTCATTTTGGAATGCCCTCAGCAGCGCGTCTACCAGCGTGCAATTGTAGTCGCACATCTTACGATCACGATCCAGTGATGGAATTAAGGACGGCAAGTTGTCCTTGTAACGGGGATCCAGTTAGGGAGATATAGCGTCCCTGCCCGTGCTTACTGGTCCACGTATCTGTGGTTATGTGGACCTTGCCACAGATGGCGCTGCGCAGTGCACACCTGATTTTGTCCACCACTTGCTTGTGCAGGGAAGGGATGGCTCGCCGGGAAAAGTAGTGGCGGCTGGGAACCACGTACTGTGGGACAGCCACCGCCATCAGGTTTTTAAAACTGTCCGTCTCCAACAGACGGAATTACAGCATTTCAAAGGCCAGGAATTTGGAAATGCTTGCATTCAGGGCCAGTGTTCGCGAGTGGGTAGGGCCATATCCTCTTTCTCTCCAGTGTTTGGGAGATGGACAGCTGAACGCTTCCATGGGACAGTGTGGAGATGCTTAGGGACGGTGGTGGACGTTGTGGCGTTGCTGCCACTTCCTCTATTTGCTCGCTGGCAGGTGCCACTGTGATTCCAGAGCTGGAGGAAGAGGCCAAGACAGCAGCAGAAGAGGAAGCAGGAGGAGCCTGAGACCTTTCTTGGGTTTTGAGATGCTTACTACACTGCAGCTCGTGCTTTACATATAGATGCCTGGTCATGCAGGTTGTGCTCAGGTTTAGCACATTTATGCCTCGCTTCAGGTTCTGATTGCACAGCTTGCAAACCACTCGTGTCTTGTCGTCAGCACATTGTCTAAAGAACTGCCACGCCAGGGAACTCCTTGTAGCTGGGTGCGGTGGGCAGTAGCAGGCGTACTGTCTGGGGGACGGCCGCTACAGTTTTGCACCCTGCTCCCTCTTATGCTGCGCTGGTGCCTCTTTGCGACCACCGCCTCTTCCTCCAAACTGGACACGTCACTCGCATGACCTTGATTCCATGTGGGGTCTAGGACCTTTTCATCCTCCAAGGATGAGCGCACAGACAAGCATCATCTTCCACCCACTCCTCAACCCTGCCCTCCTTGCCGGTCTGCACACTGCCGAAAGCCACAGCAGTTGGCACCTGTGTTTCGTCATCATCAGAGACGTGCTGCGGTGGTCCTCGCATGTCCACATCCTGACACATAAGTGGTTGTGCATTAGTGCACTCACTCTCTTCCACTTCTGGGGCAAGGCTAGGTTTGATGACCCCGCCAGCAGAGTCATCAAAAAGCAAAAGAGACTGCATGACTTGTGGCTCAGACTGCTTGGCTGATTTGCAAGGGGGTGAGGTGAAAGACAGATGGCCATGGGCTGCAGGTGTCAACTCTGAGCTTTCAGCAGGGGACCAGGTGGGAGACAATGTGAAGGAACTGGAGGCAATCTACTATCGCCTGTACTTGTTCTGGCCTCACCATTCTAAGAGCGGCATTCTGGCCTACCAAATAACGCTGAAGGTTCTGTCGCGTACAAGCACCTGAGGAAGGTGTTTCACTTGTGCGTGTAGCTGGCACAGATCGACCACATCCCCTACTTGCAACAGGAGCTCCACCAACACCAGCAGCACCACGACCAAGGCCATGTCCCTTATTTGACGCTCTCCTCATTCTTTGCGGTCACCCACCAAAGTAACAGATGAATTATGTCAGGCGACGATGTAACCGCCAATAGTCAACAATTTTTATTTGTAGTTATTTTGTTTTTTTGTTTATTGGACTGCAAGAAATGCACCGCAAGATGTAAATGTACTATTTAGCACCCAAAACAATTAGAATTTTTCAAAGTGCGCTATAAGCACAGTACTCAACTGTTCTATTTGACTCTCAGATATGAAGTGCACCGCAAGATGGAAATTTACTATTTACCACCCAAAACAATTAACATTTTTCAAAGTGCATTTTAAGCACAGTATTTCACTGTTCTATTTGACTCTCAGATATGAAGTGCACCGCAAGACGCAAATGTACTATTTAGCACCCAAAACAATTAGAAATTTTCAAAGTGCGCTATAAGCACAGTATTGGACTGTTCTATTTGACTCTCAGATATGAAGTGCACCGCAAGACGCAAATGTACTATTTAGCACCCAAAACAATTAGAATTTTTCAAAGTGCGCTGTAACCACAGTATTTCACTGTTCTATTTGACTCTCAGATATGAAGTGCACCGCAACACGCAAATGTACTATTTAGCACCCAAAACTATTCGAATTTTTCAAAGTGCGCTGTAAGCACAGTATTTGACGGTTCTATTTGACTCTCAGATATGAAGTGCACCGCAAGACGCAAATGTACTATTTACCACCCAAAACTATTAGAATTTTTCAAAGCTGTAAGCACAGTATTTGACGGTTCTATTAGACTCTTAGATATGAAGTGCAGGAAGCAAATGTAATATTTAACACCAACAAATTGCAGTATTTAAAAATGCCTAGATGTTGCCCACTGAGCTAACTGAACAGGATTAAAGTCATGTGCCTGGCACACATGCAGTTGCAAGTGCACTGCACTCTCTGTGGCACTGGGCTCAGGGCAGGGTACAAATATGTAGTATAGCACCCACTAAAATAATCACTGTAATTTGAATAATCGCTGTAGTTTGAATAATCGAAGTGGTTTGCAGATTCAACACCAGAATTTTTTTTAGTCTGTCCCTCACAGATGCAGAATCCTCTCCCTACACTAAGAAGAGCTCATGTGATGTGCGTGTACGTGACTCCCGCTTATATATAGAGGCTGGGTCACATGCTGCACTGGCCAATCACAGTAATGCCATTAGTAGGCATGGCGGTGATGGCTTCTAAGGGCAAATGAGTCAAACGCTTGTTGATTGGCTGCCCTGCAGCCTTTCAAAATGCGCCATTAAATCGCCGAACTCCAACACTAACATACAGTGGAATGTCCGGTAAACCGTAATGTTCGGAAAGAACCCGAACAGTACGGTTCGGGTTCGCTCAACACTAACTCTGTTCACAAGCAAAACACAAAAAAAGATCCTTCCAACCACTGGATTTTCTGAAAGCTCATTCTGGCTAAATAATAACATTATAACATAACAATTGTTTATTAACCCCTTAGTGACAAGACATTTTCACCTTGACTTTCCCTTGGTGACAATGGCTGTTTTGACATTTCTAGGGTGTTTGTGTTTAGCTGTAAATTTTTTCTTTCTCACATACAGTACCCACACAAATTATATGTTGTTTTTATCGTCATAAGAAGGGCTTTCATTAGATAACATTATGTTCATCCTATCTTATAATTTACTACAAAAAAAATCATAAAATATGATGAAAAATTTAAAAAAACCCACTTTTTCTAACTTTGACCTAAAATATAATTTACACAAATAAAATCATTAAAAAAGACCCCGTCTAAATAGTATCTAAATGTTCTCCCGAGTTCAAAAATATGCATGTTTCCATATTTTTTGGTATTTTTTTGCTAGCTATATTGATCTTTTGACCCCAACCCGAACCCAAAATTTAACCCTAACACTAAATTTAACCCCAACTCTAATCCTTATTATATCCATTAATATTTTTGAACTTTAATTTAATTTTAACCCTATTCCTTATGCTAAAAAATATTTAATTTTAACCCTATAGGCTAATATAGCTAAATAACCAGTTTTTAATTAATTAAATATGTATTTTAAATATTTTCCATTACAATGCTACTAAACTACCACTAGGGGCAGTCAAGTAGCATATTCAGAGCGACAGAAGTGAAGTTAGACCGGCAGAGGGCTTAGCCATATTGACAGAGCAGCATGCTCCGTCAATATGGCTCGCCACGATCGCTCCGTGGGGCGATCGTGGGGGTCCCAAAATAGAAATTTCGGTGCTGGCTATTGCCTCGATGTCGAGGCAATAGACCAGCACTGTTAAAGCGGTTTTCGCGATCGTTGATCGCGAAAACCGCTTCATTCACTGCAGGACGTGCCAGGCACGTCCTTTGTCGTTAAGGGAGCTTCTCCCAGGACGTGCCTGGCACGTCCTTTGTCGTCAAGGGGTTAATTTGATGATGTTTGATCGTTTATTAACAATGATGCATTGTTAAGAAACTATGCCTACGCTTATGAATGTCTATGTTTTCTATACCTGATATTTAGCATCCATTTAATTCAGGTCAGATAAGCATCTATCCCACCTCAGCCAATTGGTTCTCAGTATAGTTTTTCTTGGGATGCCATCTCTCCTATGTTCCTAGTTTGGTTTTATGTACTTACAAAAAGCAAAATATTTGTATTATTTGTTTTATCTGCACAACTCTTCTCTCTATCATAACGTTGAAGTAACAAGCATTCTGTATATGTTGTGTACATTCTATCTGTGACGCAATAAAAAACATAATTAATAACAAATGTAAAAAAAAAAAACTATCACTAACTACCATGTGAACTTTAACAATTATGGTCCTGCACAATGATTAGTTTAGTCAATGAAAGGAAAATGTTCTCCTAGCCAAATACACTTGTGTTAATTTCAACACAAGAATAGCATACAATTCAACACCAAAACGTAACAGTTCTCGAGATCCAGAGAATCCAGACTGGCCTTTCACACTGAAGCTGAAATATAAAGTACTGTCTCTCCAGGGCTAATCCCCAGACAATTGCTTTATCCTGGGAACTGCTAGCTGAAGGAGTTTGTAACAGGTCTGCTGCATAGAAGAGTCAACTTTTCCTGCCTCTGATTACACTTAAAGGACAACTCTCTGCAAAAAAGTCTACTTAATTTAAACACGGCATCAAGTGTAGGCATTTTAAACTGAAATGCTTTACTAAAATAATATAAATAAAGTAACTTATTAAGCCTTATTTGCTTGTATAGTTCTATCAAGGGGCAGCCATGTTTTTTAGGAACTTGGGTCAGATGATTTAAGATTTGACCCATCTGATCCAGACTGGTTTCCCACTGGTAGTTCCATAGAAAAAGAGAGGTCTAAATAACGTACTTTATTTATATTCTTACAATAAAGCATTTCTGTTTAATTGTCAATACTTCATGCAATTCAATTAAATATGACTTGCTGACAGTAGTCGTTTAATTTTGGTTCTGCCTGTAGTAGACAGCAAGAAACATAACTCTGTGGCTGTCTGAAGTTAATAAAGGGAACACACAATTTCTTTGAAGGAATCAACAAATGCAATACCTTTAGATGGAAATAGTGTCACAACATGAGAGCACCCCATTCTCCAAACATAATTTCATTATTTTCACAAATGTATATTCGTTTATTTAATAGAAAAGTGTTTTCATTGCCCCACTTTGGTTGTTTTTAGATGGTAAACGTTAAGTATATATGTTTACTTCTTCTGGCACTGTTCTCCCTTTCGTAATACATTGTGGTAATGTGATTCCTGAGGGGCACAGACATTTCCTTCCATATGCTTATCACTTTCACAAAATCCATATCATAAATTAATGACAAAGATATTTACTTGTCCAAATGGGGAGGTATCCGATCATGGGCAAGAAACCTAGTCATGCCAGAGTACTAATCTTTCAGACCAATAGTTATTCAGTCCAACTGTAGATTACATTGGGCTGGATGATATAATCCCAATTATACTGCCGGTAGAAGTTTGCTAAATTAAATACTGAGACATAAAAGTGATGGTAAACCAATACCATAAGAATCTAAATTTGGATCCATGGATCTTTTATGATCCTGGTACATTTATCATTTAATCACAAATACAGAATACAGAATCTAACTACTCATTTTGAAGAAAATATTGCAAACATTTTAGAAAAGAATATGCATAATATATGGTAATTAAACAGAACTTTTAATAACTGTCAAAATGCAGCAAAAATGTAGAAGGAAGAAAGCTTGGAAGAAAGCATTCATGATCTGTTTTTGTTTCAAACAAACATGTGGGCAACATTTAAGTGGATAATGAGTTCAATTGTTTGCACAAATGTGGAGACAGGATGAGAAAATATTTATTTGTGCGGCAACATTAAAACCATGAAAAAAATGTATAGTAGCTAGTGGGCTCTGTTCTGCAGTCGTAATTGTGTAATGTCACAAATTTAGAAAGTCTAATTCTTCAAATTTTGTACAATCCCCATATTTGCCTTTAATAATAGGTATCACTACCCTATAAAAAAGACAGATGTGATTATTATTTATTAAAACAACATTCTACAGACAAGAGCCTGATGCAGGAGAGTACAGCATCATAGAGGGAGTGAATGAATGTCCAGTTATGAGCATTGGCAGACACCTGGGTACATTTTTATTTTTCTTCTTGTTGACCCCCACCTGCCAGGTTCCGCGTGCCACGTTCTCCTCCCCCTCTAGCTACTTCCTCATAGCCTCTCTCACCTGTTTTATGTTTGTTGTGTATAGATTGAGTTTGATTAATTTTGTACATTTATGTGTATTTTTCTATATTTGTAAAATGAAAAATTTAAGAAAAATAAATGCTTCCTGATACAGTAAAAAAAAAAACTGCATTCAAATTATGGTGTTTGTCTCCATTTGAGTTACAATATATACATGTTGTGCTCCTCTATGGTGAAGGAGCATTGGGGCACACAACAATCTATCTACTTAAGGTCTAATTGAGGTGCCTGTGCTTGTTTCAATCTAAAAGTGTGTTACGTTTCATATTGTCAAGCAACATATACTTGATGTACTTGATGCAGTACTTGTATAATTAATGTTTCACAGAGTTTAGCTGGCACTAGATCATATTTCAGATTATAGAGCAACCTACAATAATTGGATACATGTAATCGTTTAAATGTTTCTGCTCTATTTGTTTGGTAAATGTTTTGGCCTTCCAGTTACAAAATAAAATTAAACTCACTGTCCCATTTTAAAATGGTCTTGATAGCATACATTAAGGTACTATTCAAATTATCAAGACATTGAGAATTGTTTCATAGCTGATGATATGTTGATTTGTTCAGTAAACTTTTACTAACACTCCAACTGCTTTTTATCCATTTAGGGGGTCAAGATCCCAAAATATTTTTCAAAGGATGTTTTGATCTACCAAACAGCATGTTGATTCTCTGCACACATCCATGGACCAGGGAGTAGGGAGTAAAGTATTTCTGGTTCTGATTAGCAGTTCTTTTGCATCATGCAATGTGTACACCATTAGTTTCTGTAACTTTGAAAAAACCAGATGATGTTTGTTTATATAGGTCCCACTATGCTTTGGTTATGGTATGAAACTCTGCTTATGACAAACATATCTATTTTAATTTTGTCAATTTTCAACAGAAGTCCATCCAGGAAAAACAAGTGGTCCACAGTGGGGCATAAACGTTTGTGATGTTATACATGAGATAGAGAAATAGGTTTCTACATAAACATGTTATTGTGCTTTCTTGTTCCTATGTAAAGAATTGGCACGCTTTAGGATCTTAAGACATAGCAGCTGTGCCCAGTGACTTGACTATATTTGTCAAGCTCAAGGATGAAATATTTTGGAGTTTTTGAATTTGGACATGGACATGGAGATTTGATCTGAATACTGTATTATTTTATTGCACTTTTATTGTACATTGCAATGATACGTGGAAACTCTGGCTCAAAACATGGACTTGAAAAAAAGTGATTCAAGTGTCTACTCAATATTGGCCTGATCTGGTCCAAGATAAAGGCAGTACGGGAAACACCTGAAATATTCAGGAAATGACTTTTTTGGTTTGTTAATATTGTTGGTTTTAGGATGAAAAAATAAATTTTTTTATGCCTAATTATTGAGCAGACTAGAAGGGCAGGATGGTTCTTATCTGCTGACATTTTCTGTGTTTCTATGTTTGTAATCTCATATTTGATACAAATATCCGTGATTACAACATTTGTTCTCAAGATGATAGTTGGCCACATATGTAATATGTCCATGTCACAAAACAGGTCAAAAAGAGTGTTTTGCAGCAAAGCACGTGCAGTACGTACAACCACAATGAAAGTACAGGACTACCCAGTGACTGGTAGCACCTCTGCCCGTTGAGGGAAATAACCTCTGATTATAGGTCAGAATTCACCCAGCAAGTCTTCCCTGGACAGGACTACTAGCAATTGGGTACAGCAAGAATGAACATTTATTCATCCTATATATAAGCTTGTGCTGTGAAACAGCACAGGCTTATATACATATAAATATGACATCAAGTAAAGGAGAGGATATTCGTGAGGATATTTCACCTTAATGGCAAAACACCGTTGGTTGAGCCACAGATGGTTAGCCACCAAGGACTTTTGAACCCCACACACTGAATGATAAAGTAGAGGAGGTCTGAGATGTATCTAGGAACCAGATGATACGATGACAGTAATGCTGGAACAGAATGGCAGACAGAAGGGAAGTCAAGCACAGCCAAGAAAAATACAGGCGGAGGACTGGATGATCAGGAGACAAGGATTCAGCAAAGGGACAGTTGCATCACAAGCAGAGATTTAGATGGGCGGCAATCTAAGGCAGTGTCTGGATACAACCCCATAGCTAATCATGTTGTGTACAAATATCTGACAGCTACATATTGAAAATCTACAATGTACCTGTCATACACAGGACCCAGCATGTAAACGATGTCTGCCCCTGGTGTTTTTGGAAGTCCACAACAAACCTCCTGCAGATTATGTTGTGAAAGACAGATTAACTGGTTTTCTGCAAGTTTTGTGTTTCTCACTTGTTCACATCTTCATATCTCCACTCTTCTCTTCCAATGAGCAATGGTAATAATGTAATAATCACTAACTGAGCCATTTCATTGTCATGTGAATTCTACGTTTGCATCACATCAGTGGATATTCATCTCCAGATTGGAAGTCAGTCTGGTGAGTGGGATGATGATACAGTGGTTACATGTGGTAGTTGCCTCCAAAGCAGCGGTACTATATAACTTAGCACTCAAGCTTGTACCTTAAAAGTTGACTGACACTCCTGCTGGTACATCAATCCTACCTGCTCCATATGCACAACTCCTGCATCTTAGTGACAAAGGAACTCACCCTCCCACTGCATCATCTGGGCTTTGAGCATTTCCTGGTTATTCACATCCTAGTGATGTCCTGCTGGGTCTCTTTAACCAAACCATGGACAGCTGAGATGGATGTTGTGGCATGAAGGGTAGTAGCTCATGGATGGGCTCCTGATGTGCTTTGAAAAACTTCAGTGCTGGAATTCACCACTGTGTACAACTAATTACCTACATTTGCATTAACATCTATCAAGAATAATGTGGTGTACATGTGATCTAACTTGGGTGGTGGATCCCAGGGCCTGTATTTGTAGTCTGAACACATTCTCTTCCCCCCCAAAATTAACTGAATACATCTGGACTTCAATCGCCCAATTTTGGCTCCGATAATCAGAGCTACCTGAGTTAACCCTTCAGCATTTTTACTCAGAAAAGAAGAATGAAAGTATAGTGTCAAGGGCAATCACAGAATTCATTGGGTGGGAGGAGGGAAGGCAAAAAATACTCCATTTTTTCCACCTTCCACCTCAATACCTCCTTCCAGTTGCCTACCTGTTGGCTCAAGAGAGAGGTTTCCTGGTGGGAGGCAAAGGTTAGTTACCCAATAATAGCGACAAAGAGTGGGGTGGGTGCTACAATGCCCGAGAACAAACAGTACTGCAATAGTCTGTCCTGTAGAGCCTGCTTACACCATTGCAAAGGAACAACTCCATTAGCATATCAGACTGATCCCACCCTGACTGATCGGGCATTGTAGCACCCACCCCACTCTTTGTTACCCAATAATAGGAAAACCGTGGTAGGAGTAGCTAACAGAGCAGTATGTACCTGTGCCACAGTCTATAACTCCTATGGTGTTTAGCTAGTAATGGTGGTTATATAACAACAAAAAAGTCTATAAGTACAATTCCCATGACATTCAGTTAGAAATATGGCTGCCTGGATATTATTGTAGATGCAGTTAGTGTTTAAACTGTAGAATTAGTGAAGTCCCCTCTCCCTTCCCCTCAGCGCCATTGGCAGTTAGCTACTCTTCCCATAATAATCATCTAGCAATGTTGTTTGTGCAATATCAGAGTTGCAGTCTACAAAAGTTAAGTTAATGTTATGGCTCTGACAACAAGGGGGTGTGTAGAATTAAAAACAAGATGTTGCTGCACTCCTCTGCCTAAAAGGTGTTTTTTTTACATAGAATGTGTCGGCAGATAAGAACCATTCGGTCCATCCAGTCTTCCCAATTTTCTAAATACTTTTATTAGTCCCCAGTTCCCTATCTTATTTCTAGGATAGCCTTGTGCCTATCCCGCACATGCTTAAAATCCTTGACTGTGTTTACCTCTACCACTTGTGCTGCAAGTCTATTCCATACATCCCCTACCCTCTCAGAAAAGTAATGCTTCCTGATATTACTTTTAAATCAATGCCCCTCTAATTTTAGACGATGTGCTCTAGTTGTGGTAGTTTTTCTTCTTTTATATATATTCTCTTCCTTTACTGTGTTGGTTCCCTTCATGTATTTAAATGGTTCTATCATATCCCCCCTGGTATGTCTTTCCTCCAAGCTATACATGTTAAGATGCTTTAACCTTTCCTGGTTTTATCCTTCAACCCATGAACTAATTTACAAAAGCAACCCACAGGGAATACGAAGCGCCTGCAAAAAGTGAATAAAATGTACTGAAATAAATAGAATACAAACCCCAATAATAACAAGTTTAGTAGCCCTTCTCTGAACTTTCTCCAAAGTATCAATATCCTTCTGGACATACGGTCTCCAGTACTGCGTACAATACTCCAAATGAGGTCTCACCAGTGCTCTGTACAATGGCATGAGCACTTCCCTCTTTCTACTGCTAATACCTCTCCCTATGCAACCAAGCATTCTGCTAGCATTTCCTGCTGCTCTATTACATTGCCTACCTACCTTTAAGTCCTCTGAAATAATTACTCCTAAATCCCTTTGCTCAGATCAGGGGCGTCACAGGTTGGTGTCACCCGGTGTGGAAAATCATGGTGTCACCCCTCTGGATTTCCTCCAATACAATACCAAACAGATTCCTTAGTAATGCCAGTTAGATGGCCTATTAACTATGCCACACACAGGAGCCCCATAACTATGCCACACACAGGAGCCCCATAAATTATGCAACACCAGAGCCCCATTAATTATGCCACACCAGAGCCCCATTAATTATGCCACACCAGAGCCCCACTATTTATGCCTCACCTCTGCCCAATTAATTATGGCACACACACAGGTGACCCATAATTATGCCACACACACACAGGTGCCCCATAATTATGCCACACAAGCGTCCCTTAATTACGCCACACACAAGCGCCCCATAATTATGCACTCATGGGACCGCCATTAAATATGCAACACACAGGAGCCCCACGAGGTGACAACTGTACAATTATAGATACCAGTAATATTGTGATATTCAGATACCAGTAGTATTGTCCCACTCAGAGCCCAGTAATATTGTGCCAGTCAGTTACCAGGAATATTGCGCCATTCAGAGCCCAGTAATATTGTGCCAGTCAGATACCAGTAATATTGTGCCAGTCAGAGCCCAAAAATATTGTGCCACTCAGAGCCCAGTCATTTTGTGCCAGTCAGATACCAGTAATATTAGAAACATAGAAACATAGAATGTGTCGGCAGATAAGAACCACTCGGTCCATCTAGTCTGCGCAATTTTTTTTGAGTACTTTTATTAGTCCCCCGTTCCCGGTCTTATAGCTAGGATAGCCTTGTGTCTATCCCACGCATGCTTAAAATCCTTGACTGTGTTTACCTCTACCACTTCTGCTGGCAGGCTATTCCATACATCCACTACCCTCTCAGTAAAGTAATACTTCCTGATATTACTTTTAAATCGTTGCCCCTCTAATTTAAGACTATGTCCTCCTAGTTGTGGTAGTTTTTCTTCTTTTAATATTGTGCCAGTCAGAGCCCAGTAATACTGTGCCAGTCAGAGCCCAGTAAAATTATGCCAGTCAGAGCCCATTAATTTTGTCCCAGTCAGATACCAGGAATATTGTGCCAGTCAGAGCCCAGTAATATTGTGCCAGTCAGAGCCCAGGAATATTGTGCCAGTCAGAGCCCAGGAATAGTGTGCCAGTCAGAGCCCAGGAATAGTGTGCCAGTCAGAGCCCAGGAATAGTGTGCCAGTCAGAGCCCAGTAATAGTGTGCCACTCAGAGCCCAGGAATATTGTGCCACTCAGAGCCCAGGAATATTGTGCCACTCCGAGACCAGGAATATTGTGCCAGTCAGAGCCCAGTAATATTGTGCCAGTCAGATGCCAGTAATATTGTGCCAGTCAGAGTCCAGGAATATTGTGCCACTCAGAGCCCAGGAATATTGTGCCACTCCGAGACCAGGAATATTGTGCCAGTCAGAGCCCAGTAATATTGTGCCAGTCAGATGCCAGTAATATTGTGCCACTCAGAGCCCAGTAATATTGTGCCAGTCAGATACCAGTAATATTATGCCAGTCAGATACCAGTAATATTATGCCATTCAGATACCAGTAATATTGTGCCAGTCAGATGCCAGTAATATTGTGCCATTCAGATACCAGGAATATTGTGCCAGTCAGATGCCAGTAATAGAGTGCCAGTCAGAGCCCAGTAATAGTGTGCCAATCAGAGCCCAGTAATATTGTGCCAGTCAGAGCCCAGTAATAGTGTGCCAGTCAGATGCCAGGAACATTGTGCCAGTCAGAGCCCAGGAGTATTGTGCAATTAATGTGCTCGTTTTCAACCACCCTCCTCCCCCCCTTCCCCATCACTTACCAAGTAGCTGCTGCTCCGTGTCCCTGGACGGATGCTTCCTCCGTGCTGTCTTCCCTCCTGCACGGAGGAGGGAAACACAGTCACCGGTGTGACGTAACGCTGTGATCCAGCGGATGCGGCAGCCAGAAAAAGAAAGAAAAAAGTTAAGCGGTGCGGGGGGTGCAGGCAGCACAGGTATCTCCTCCGCCATTGCCTCAGATGTTGAGGTTAGGACTGTACCAAACATTCTATTTTTATGCTCTATTTGCAGGGCCGTCTTTAACGCGGGGCAAATTGGGCAGCTGCCCCAGGCCCACTTACTCCTGGGGGGCCCAAGGCAGCTGCCCTGTGGGTCCGCTGCCCATGACATCCGTAGTTGCTACCTGCACTATGCGATCAGCACTGATCGCTTAGTACAGGTGCGCCCAAAATACGGACACAGAGGTGCACTCTGTGTGCATCTGCATGTGTCGCGCGAGGGGGGAAACCTACGCCCCCTCACAGAGCACGTTAGAGCACCGGACATACCGGTGCTCAGAACACATGGAGCCACGCACAGAAGAAACAGCCCTCTCCCTGCAAATGTAAGGTAAGCGAGCAGGGAAGGGGACAAACGAAAGTAGTGTGTGTGTTTAAGTCTGACTGTGTGTGGAAGTGTGTCTGACTGTAATTCTGTGTGTGTCTGTATCTAATTGTGTAAGTCTGTGTGTGTAAGTGTGTCTATCTAGTAACATAGTAACATAGTAACATAGTAATTTAGGTTGAAAAAAGACACAAGTCCATCAAGTTCAACCCTTCTACCTATCATTTCAGCGTTTTGATCCAAAAGAAGGCAAAAAAAACCCTAAGGAAGCTTTTTCGAATGTTGCCTCCTAGGGGGAAAAAAATTCCTTCTTGACTCCAAAAGGGCAATCAGATTTCTCCTTGGATCAAAAAGCTCTATTATTAATGCTCATTCTATTATTAATACCCCTGTATGTTCTGCTTTTCTAAAAAAACATCCAGACCATTTTTAAATGCATCTATTGTCTCTTGGCAGTGAGTTCCATAATTTTATTGTCCTTACCGTAAAGAATCCCTTCCTTTGCTGCCTATGAAATCTTTGCTCTTCCAGTCTCAGGGGGTGACCTCTTGTTGTTTGTACATTTCTATTAATGAACAGGTCCCTGGAGAGCTCCTTATATTGGCCCTGCACATATTTATATAATGTTATCATATCCCCTCTAAGACGCCTTTTTTCTAAAGTAAATAAATGCAATTTTTTAAGTCTCTCTTCATAACTAAGATCCTCCAATCCCCTTATTAATTTTGTAGCTCTCCTTTGCACTTTTTCTAGTTCCTTAATATCCTTTTTAAGGACTGGTGCCCAGAATTGTACTGCATATTCAAGGTAAGGTCTTACCATTGATTTGTAAAGAGGCAAGATGATGTCCTCCTCCCGTGAATCTATACCTCGTTTTATACATGCCAATATCTTATTGGCCCTTGCAGCTGCTGACTGGCATTGGGTACTGTTGCCAAGTTTGTTATCTACAATGATTCCTAAATCCTTTTCGTTAGTAGTTTTTCCCAGGGAAATACCATTTAACGTATATGTTGCTTTGTTATTATTTTTCCCATAATGCATAACTTTACATTTGTCTATATTGAACCTCATTTGCCACTTTCTTGCCCAGTTCCCTACTCTGTCCAAATCTTCCTGTAAAGAAAAAACATCAAGATTAGTCTTTATTACCTTACCTAATTTTGTGTCATCAGCAAACATTGAGACATGGCACTCAGCACAACGTGGGAGATCATTAATGAACAGATTAAAAAGAAGAGGTCCCAAAACAGACCCCTGAGGTACTCCGCTCACTACCCTGGTCCAATTTGAAGCTTTACCATTTACAACAACCCTCTGTGTTCTATCTTTTAGCCAATTTTCAATCCAAATACATACATTTGCCCCCAATCCTATTTCTCTCAATTTGTAGAGTAACCTTTTGTGTGGAACTGTATCAAATGCTTTAGCAAAATCCAAATAGATCACATCAACTGCCACACCTAGATCTATATTTTTACTGACCTCTTCATAGAATGTTATTAAGTTTGTTTGACAAGACCTGTCTTTCACAAAACCATGTTGACTTTTACTAATTATATTCTGATTCAAGATGTATTCTTGAGTGTACACCTTTAGCAATCCTTCAAATAATTTCCCCACTACAGTGTGGAAAAGCTCACTGGCCTATAATTACCAGGCAGAGATTTTGATCCCTTTTTAAATATTGGAATGACATCCGCCTTTCGCCAGTCTGTTGGCACTATACCTGAACTGAACGAATCCCTAAAGATCATAAATATTGGTCTGGCCAGAATTATGCTTAACTCTCTAAGGACCCTTGGGTGTATACCATCTGGCCCTGGGGCCTTGTCTATCTTAACAGAGTTTAATTGCATAAACACTTTTTCCTGTGTCAGCCAATCCCATGTTTGTGGTGACTGTTCCGTAACTTCCAGTAGCAGGGGCTCATCCATCTGTTCTTCCTTAGTATAAACAGAAGGAAAAAAAGTATTTAAAATGTCTGCTTTTTCTCTGTCCGCACTTACCAAATTTTCCATTTGGGATAACAAGGGCCCAACATTTTCCCTCTTTAGCTTTTTTCCATTTATATAATTTTACTCTCCTTAGCAATCCTTTTCTCGTTTTCCAATTTAGCCATTTTAATTGCCTTTTTGCATGCTTTGTTGGCATCTTTGTATTTTATAAATGATAATGTTGATTCCTTGCTTTTATAATGTTTGAATGCCATTTTCTTGTTTTGCATTTCCTGTTTCACGGTACAGGTAAGCCACATTGGTTTTGATTTGTGTCTTTTGTATTTGTTTCCCAAAGGTATATATTGGGATGTGTACTTTTGTAATGTGTGCTTAAAGGCATTCCACTTGTCTTCTGTGTTTAGTCCAGAAAACAATCGTTCCCAAAATGTTCCATTGATGCCCTTAGTACATCAAAGTTGGCCCTTCTAAAATTAAGTGTTTTGGTGGCGTATCTGACTGTGTAAGTGTGTGTGTATCTGATTGTGTAAGTCTGTGTGTGTAAGTGTGTGTGTGTATCTGATTGTGTAAGTCTGTGTGTGTAAGTGTGTGTGTGTATCTGATTGTGTAAGTCTGTGTGTGTAAGTGTGTCTGACTGTGTAAGGTTGTCTGTGTGTGTAAGTGTGTCTGACTGTGTAAGTCTGTGTGTGTAAGTGTGTCTATCTGACGGTGTAAGGTTTTCTGTGTAAGTCTGACTGTGTATATGTGTTTGTGTTAGTTTGTCTCTCTGTGTGCAATTGTACAGCCCCACCCAAGCTTTATTATATAAATATAAATGTATAGTTTTATATAATAATATTTACATAATATGTAGCATATGGTTTATATAATATTTTATATAAATATACACGCACACACACACTCAGAGCAAGTGTGTGTGTTTATTATTTTTTTTGTAGGGAGGTTTTAGGGTGGAGGATGTGATTGCATGCCGGGATGAGGGGTGGGGTCCAGGGGCCCCAAACAAATGTTTGCCCAGGGTCCAGTCAATGTTAAAGACGGCCCTATCTATTTGTCTAGTAAACTTACCCTAAACAGCCTACGATTTCTCCCTTCTTTGCTGCTGCTCCAGGGACCAGTTGGAATTTCCTGAGGGAAGGCATGTGTCCTTTCTGGCCCCCTCCGGATGCCAGTGTAAAGTGTTCATGCCCGTGTAATGTTTTTTGTTTTAAACTAAATAATGTAATTTAATGAAATATAAGTAATTTTATTCTCTATGCCAGAAATAGATCACTGTATAAAGCATATGTTGTACATGACAATGAGATCTAGACTACAGCTGTCATCGGTGTCACAGAATACTGAACTTGGCCTGTTTATTTATAGTAAGTTTATGTAAACATATACAGTTAGATTGTGGGATCTATTTTGAGGTAGACAAAATAATGGAAACACTAGTAGTAGGACTTGTGCTAGTCTTTGTCCTCAGACAAGCATTGGTCACTCTTACAATGCTCACATAAAAGTCATGAAATGGTAAGAGTTGGATTTTGCATTTCTTGCAGAGATTAAACTTTAAAAAGCTCATACTCTCTGATCCAGAACTTCCCATAAAGCTTCCATGGCAAATGGTGCCAGGTTTTCATTCAAAAAAAACCCTCATCAATGTTTTTATTAATGTGGGCAGCATTTTCATCCAGGGATATAGGAACATTATGTGATTCCCTAACACAGCCCCATAGAGTAGCCACCGCACTTGGCTTGCACTCATATTGCACCAACAGCATTTGTCATGCCCCTATATTGTACCCACAGCACTTGTCATGCACCTATATTGCACCAACAGCACATGGCTTGCACTCATATTGAAGACCCACACAATTTCGCATGCTACTGTGTAAATTTGCCCCACAGAACATACCAAAGTTTCACTTTGTTCCACCGAACTTCCCATGCAGAAAAAAGCCACATTGTAACTTTCCTCCATTGTACATGTTATTTTTTCCCCACAGAACATGCCACAGTCACTTTGTCATTGCATGTGCAACAGACACTTTTCCTGTGAAAATATGCCACCATTTGTCCATTAAATATGCCACCGTCAATGTGCCTATCAATATGCCAGTATTATTTTGCCATTAATATGCCAGTATTATTTTGCCATTAATATGCCACAGATATTTTTCCCATTAATATGCCAGTATTATTGTGCCATTCAGATACCAGTAATATTGTACAATTAAGATACCAGTATTGTTCTCTGTCTAGTGATCAAACGGGGTTTCCAACTTCCGGACCCAGAATGCCATTACTTAATGAATGGCAAAACAATTTTGCAGGGGGCAGGGATACCCCTGCAGAAAAGTGAACTCCAACTGAGGTTGGAGAGTGCATTATTGTTTTTTGTGTTGTTTTGATGTTATATGTGTGTGTGTTGTCATGGTTTTATGTGTGGACTCTGTGGCTTGGCCGTGGGATGCGAGTAGCGCTTTCCCAGATCCAAACAGGATAATAGATGCTTAGGATATGTACCTTAAATGTCCAGGGGCTAAATTCTCCCCAAAAAAGATCACTGCTGTACCAGAGAATGTATAAAGATAAAAATCGATATCTGTTACTTACAAGAAACACACTGGAGGACTAGCGACAATATAAAAATTGAGACCCGTAAATTTCCTCTCTCTGTGGCAGCTTCATTACCCAAAAAAAAAAAAAAAAAGAGGGGTTGCAATCCTCTTCTATAAAGAAGTAGAGGTAAACCTTAAACATACTGAGAGAGATCCAGAGGAAAGATATTTAATCCTAGTGGGGGTCTTCAATGGTAGACTGTTAACCCTCGTAAATTTATATGTTCCAAATACTTCACCGGGCAGATACATTACAGGGCTATACAATAAGATCCAGAAAGTAAGACAAGGGTCGCTGATTTGGGCTGGAGACTATAATTGTGTCCTAGACCCGCAGCTAGACAAGAAGACATTGTCGGGCAACATCAGGGACAGTCAAGTATTTAGGAACGCAAAAAAATTTAAGACATTGCTTGAAAGGAATGCCCTTTATGATGTCTGGAGGATTATGCACACCACGGAGAGGGACTATACATGTTTCTCAAAAACTCACTATGCATACTCCAGGATAGACTTATTGCTGGGAGATATCGCAGTGACCCGCCAGGTTAACAAAGTCAATATCTACCCAATTACATGGTCTGACCACGATATGGTCGTAATGGAAATGAAAGATCATTTCCAAAGAATCAGCCCAGAATGGAGACTAAACCCCAACCTCCTAAAGAATGAAAAAGACACTACATATATAAAATTTAAATTCAGAGATTATTTTGCGGAAAATGACATACATGACATGGCGGTCCCTACTCTGTGGTGTGCATATAAATCGGTCATACGAGGACACCTGATAGAGATGGGGTCTAGGGCAAAAAAGTTAGCGGGTGGAACGTTGACTGACCAATATATCGAGCTCTTCCATTGGGAATAAATCAACAAACAGCAACCTACAATGCTGGCGATAAGATATTGCAGATAAGGCCATGTCAAATCTGCTGAAGACAAAAAGGATGGACAGACTTATCAGGAGATTGGTGGTAAAGGGCAAAACACTTCTCGCCCCAGAGGATATTGGGCAAGCGTTCAACTCTTACTACCAGTCTCTCTATAACTTACCAAGTAAGAATAATACTACCGAGATAAGAGAACATCTTAGGTGTCTGGACCTACCAAAACTCTCGCCAGAAGCTATATCGATATTAAACGAGCCAATTACATATGGGGAAGTAATAGACCGAATTAAGGCCCAAAACACAGGCAAGGCCCCTGGGCCAGATGGTTTTGAAGCCATGTTCTATAAAATTCTTAGCAATGAGGTGGCCCCAGTGTTAGTAAAACTTTTTAGTAGCTTCATGATATCTGGAGTGATGCCAGAGGAAATGTTAAAGGGGAATATAGTACCGATTCTAAAACAGGACAAAAACCCAGAAGAACTAACTAGCTATAGGCCCATCTCCCTATTAAATACTGAGCGATACTTGCTGAAAGGCTGAAAAAGATCATAGGAGACTTAATACACCCCAACCAAGTGGGATTTATCCCGGGAAGAGCGGCATCGAGCCACTTGAGCGGCCTGGCATCGCTTTTTAGAGATGCTATGCACCGAGGGATACCCCAGCTGACCCTGTCATTAGATGCCGAAAATGCTTTTGACAGGGTCAGCTGGGGATACATGAGGGAGACCCTGGAAAGGTTCAGCCTGCTAGGAAACATCGGACGAGCAGTGATGGCCTTATACTCCATCCCCACAGGTAGAGTGGTGGGATCAGGAGTGAGGTCACAATGGTTCCCACTGTCGAATGGGACCAGACAGGGCTGCCCCCTTTCCCCTCTACTCTATGTCTTAACATTGGAACCTCTGGCTGGGGAGCTGAGGACCTCACAAATCCGGTCCGGGTTTAGCGGAGAGGGGGCACACCTGATGAAATTATACGCAGATGATGTTTTACTTACACTGGAAGATCCGATAAGATCTATGAGGGAAGTGATGAGAATAATAGATCATTACGGCTCATTATCAAACTATAAGCTGAATAACAGCTCTCCCGATCAATATATCCCAGGTCGAAAAACAGGAGATAGGGAAATATGGCTTCAGATGGGCAACAGACCCAGTTACTTATCTAGGCATCCAAATTGTTGCTGACCCAAAACTCTTGATGGAGACGAATATTTTGTCTTTTATGAAGGAGAAGAATCTCACCTTCAAGAAATGGAGGGGGTTATATATATCTTGATGGGGAAGAATTTCGGCGGCCAAGGCCTATGTCATATCGAAACTCATATACCGTATTTGCTCGATTATAAGACGACCCTGATTATAAGACGACCCCCCAAACTTTGGATATTCCATTAGGAAAAAAACTAAAAGCCTGAATATAAGACTACCCTATAGGAAAAAAGTTCAACTTGTATATATTCATATGTAAATTGCTTTTTTAATAAAAAATTATGATATCAAAAAATGTATTTCTAGTTTTTATTTCTTTTTATCTGCCAATGCTGCCTTTCTCTTTCCCTTGCCCCCATTTTTCTCTCTCTCCCCCCCTCCCCTTGTCTGTCTCTTAACCCCCTCACTCCCCTTGTCTCTGTCTCTTAACCCCCTCACTCCCCTTGTCTCTGTCTCTTAACCCCTTCCCTCCCCTTGTCTCTGTCTCTTAACCCCTTCCCTCCCCTTGTCTCTGTCTCTTAACCCCTTCCCTCCCCTTGTCTCTGTCTCTTAACCCCTTCCCTCCCCTTGTCTCTGTCTCTTAACCCCTTCCCTCCCCTTGTCTCTGTCTCTTAACCCCCTCACTCCCCTTGTCTGTCTCTTAACCCCTTCCCTCCCCTTGTCTCTGTCTCTTAACCCCCTCACTCCCCTTGTCTCTGTCTCTTAACCCCCTCCCTCCCCTTGACTCTGTCTCTGCCCCCCTCCCTCCCCCCTGTCTCTCTGTCCCCCTCCCTCCCTCCCCCTGTCTCTCTGTCCCCCTCCCTCCCTCCCCCTGTCTCTCTGCCCCCCTCCCTCTCTCCCTCCCCCTGTCTCTCTGCCCCCCCTCCCCCTGTCTCTCTGCCCCCCCTCCCTCCCTTCCCCTTACCTTGATCCCTGGTGGCTAGTGGGGGCAGCCTGGGGATGTCTGCACTATACGTGCAGATATCCTCCATGCTGCCCGACACGGCAGTCTATTATGACGGACAGCTGTACGTCATAATAGTCTGCCGTGTCGGGCAGCATGGAGGATATCTGCACGTATAGTGCAGACATCCCCCAGCTGCCCAATTGTCCCTGGTGCCTAGTGGGGCAGCAGAGGAAGTCTGCGCGATGAGCGCAGACCTCCCCTGCTGCCGCCCGGCACGCTCGCCGGGACTTCTGTGACGAAAGCGGAAGTACCCGGCTTCTTCACAGAAGCCCCGGCGGTCGTGCCGGGCGGAAGCAGGGGAGTCTGCGCTCGTTGCGCAGACATCCCCTGCTGCTAGAGAGGGGGATCCAGGTCCCCTGCAGCTCTGCTGGGGACCTGGATCCATGTCTTATAATCTGACCTCAATTTGAGGTCAGATTATAAGAAGACCTCGATTATAAGACGAGAGGTAATTTTCAGATTTTTTTTTCTGAAAAAAACCTCGTCTTATAATCAAGCAAATACGGTACTTACTAAGACTGATTCCCTTCAAGGTGCCGGCTAGTTGGGTTGCCTTGATTCAAGCAGCCTTTAACAAGGTTATATGGGGGTCCAAGAGACCAAGACTCAAAGCACAGCTGTTGATGAGAAAGAAAAAAGAGAGGGGTTTAGCTATACCTAATATTGAGGACTATGCCCAGGCAGCGTTGTTGACACGTTATCAACATGCATTTTGATAGATCGAGAGAAGAGGCATGGTATGTAGCAGAACAAAATATTATAGGGAACAAGATGGAATTGAGATCTACCCCATGGCTCTCTGAAGGTAGGTTGGCAAGACTAGTCAAATCTAATAAGAACACAACCCTAGAGCAAATCCTTAAAGGTTGGATTAAATTTCAAAAACATCTAGGTATTAGTAAAAAACTGCTTCCTTGCCTCCCAATTTCAGTCTTAGAGGCAGAAGTGGAGGACTTGAATTTTGAAAATTGGAAAAAAGGGGGCATAAGTTGCTTTAATGATATTTTAGAAGGACAGAATATCAAGTCATTCTGTAAACTCCAGGAAGAATTTGACCTCCCGATACGGGAATGCTTCAGCTATCTCAGAGTTAAAAGTGTAAGTCGTGGCCTTGCCTTGGCATTCTAACTGATATACTGGAAAGGCAAAGTAATAAACATTTGCTGTCCAAAATCCTTGATATAACTATGACAACGACCCAAAAAATTATACCCCCGGCAATCGCAAAATGGGAGAAGGATTTGGCTATCATTATCACAAGAGAGGAATGGAATCATGCCGTGAAAGTGACCTATGAACAGGTACACTGTCTAAACCTCAATGAGGTCCAATATAAGGTAGCTAACCGGTGGTATCTTTTCCCCTCCACCCTGGCCAAAATGTACCCCTCAGTCTCCCTGGCGTGCTGGAGGTGTGGACAAGGGAAGGGGGATATGTTACATATCTGGTGGGGATGTCCACAGATAACTAGAGTCTGGTCAATGGTATCCCTTAAATTGTTGAGGAGATATGGTTCGGACTGGATACTTACACCTGAAAGAGCATTACTACATCTGAACTTGCCAAAGTCGAGCAAACAGGATCTACCTTTTTTGATCCACTTGCTGACGACTGTAAAATTGCTCATTGCAAGGAGATGGACGTTATCGGAGAGTATCCCATGGCCTACGATTAAAGCCCAATTGTCCCACCAATGTGCCATGGAGAGAGGAATTGGTACACAAGATAAATATAATCAGAAAGTAGTAGATTTTTGGAATAAATGGTACCAAACCCTTCAAGGTAAAGAGTTGGATTAACTCACTGAAGAAACAAAAGAGGCGATCGGATTATTAGGTTAAAACAGCCCAAATGGATAGAGGACATAGAGCTATATTGATCAGGGAATAGCCGCATGCCGAACACGGAGAAAACTGTCAGGCCACGGAGTCCACAAATGTGTTGTCTTGTATATTGTTCTGTCCGCGATATGTGTCGGGCGGAACACGCAGGACATATATGTGCGAGCAGATAGTTCTCGGAATGAAGAAATTGAGAATTATGTTATAACGTAGCGTGTTTATCTGATTTTCTGAGCACAATTGTTTGTATGTCTGTAATTTTGTACTTTTATAAAAGAAAAAAAAAAGATAACAGTATTATTGCACCAATAAGATGCCATAATTGTTGATGCCAGTAATATTGTGCCATTCAAATGCCAGTAATATTGTGCCATTCAGATGCCAGTAATATTGTGCCATTCAGATGCCTGTATTATTGTGCCATTCATTTGCCAGTAATATTGTGCCATTCATTTGCCAGTAATATTGTGCCATTCAGATGCCAGTAATATTGTGCCATTAATATGCCAGTAATATTGTGCCATTCAGATGCCAGTAATATTGAGCCATTCAGATGCCTGTAATAATGTGCCAGTCAGATGCCTGTAATATTGTGCCATTCAGATACCAATAATATTGTTCCATTCAGATACCAATAATATTGTGCCATTTAGATACCAATGATATTGTGCCATTCAGATACCAATGATATTGTGCCATTTAGATGCCAGTAATATTGTACCATTCAGTTATCTGTAATATTGTGCCAGTCAGATGCCAGTAATATTGTGCCAGTCAGATGCCTGTAATATTGTGCCATTCAGATGCCTTTAATATTGTGCCAGTCAGATGCCTGTAATATTGTGCCAGTCAGATGCCAGTAATATTGTGCCATTCAGATGCCTGTAATATTGTGCCATTCAGATGCCAGTAATATTGTGCCAGTCAGATGCCTGTAATATTGTACCATTACCGTGCTCATTATATTCCTCCCTCCTCCCCCCCTTCCCAATACTTACCCCCTGGCTTCTGCTCCGTGTCCCCAGCCGGACGTCTCCTCCATGCAGTCTTCCCACCTGCACGGAGCAGGGAAACAGTCACCGGATGTGACGGGATGTCACATCCAGTGTCAGTTATTTATTTATTTTTTTCCGGTCATCGAAAAAAATGTTCACCAATGCGCTGTGAACAGGGCAAGCAGGGGCTGGGGGCCCACGGGACAGCTGCTTGGGCCCCCCAGGAGTAACTGGGCCCAGGGCAGCTGCCCCGTTTGCCCCACGTTAAATACGGCCCTGTCTGAATGACCCAAAGCACTTCCACAAATTGAATAGCTGAATATGTGCTTAGTGCAATATTAACTGGTGTGTTTTAGTAACATTTTTGTTCTAATGGTATGATGAATTGTAGTACATGTTTCAATGGTTATAAAGAACAGGAAAAATACTGCAAACAGTTTTTTGTAACTAATGCTGGCAGTGTGCAGCATAGAGCACTGTGAGTAGCAAAATTTGGTTTGAAAAATAGTCACGCAGCAATCCATTATATCTAAGCAACACCTAGAGGAAATTACTTGGCTTCTGAAATGCAAATACAAATCCGTAAACATGGCAGAAGAAGTCAGGGGGAAAATGGTTCCTTGTGTATACCTACACCTTGAACTATACCCCTTCCTTTAAAAACACTATATATTTCATGCTATTTTTAAAATCATTGTTATTTTTGGACATTTTGGTATTGTAAACGATTGCGACCCATAAAAAAATTATTTAATATACTTCAAGACATATTTATTTTATTGACCTACAGTGTACAAATATTGTTCTCCCAGAAAATCAAAAGGTTTTTATGATTTTTGTTACAAGAAAAGCACCATTAAGGATTATTATGCATTTGAAAATGTGTTGTCATTTTAAGCACCACAGATTTACACAATGTTACATAATGTTCTTGTTTTTTAAATGACAGAGAGCGCCACGAGAGAGCGCCATAGGGCGCGTGACAAAGAAAGCACAACACAGAGAGAAAGACTTCAGCCACCTGGGATGCAGTAAAGGAGGCCAAACACAACAAAATAAAAAAGGATTGTTTAGTGGGATTATCACACTTTCATTCTATTTGGAAAAATATGCATCAACAATATGTACTATTAAAAGCAAATGGCTATAAAAGTCGTGAACAAGACAAATTAATAAATTACATTTTATATGGTGGAAAAATACGATCTCTGCGTCACCTCTCCAAAAGTTATCTCTAATAGGCCGTAGTAGAGACAGCAGAAACATACTTCAAAGTGCATCTTATTAAATTACTTCATGTCACATAATTCCAGTAATTGCACTTGCATATGTTTGAATACCATTCTCTGGAAAAAAAAAAAAAATCCCTTACACTCGAATACAATATGCACAATACCGTAAATCTTCCTCAGGAACAAACTCAGAAAAGTAAAGGGCATAAAGTATAATATTCATAAACATCAAAGCACTGCTTACTTTAAAATGTTGTGAGTCTAGCTCAATCCAGAGTCAGACCATTAATTGTAGATTCATCACACAAGCCATTCTGAAAACCTTTTGAGGCTGTTTTGTGAACTTGAAAAAAAGTTACATAACTCTGTTTGACTGTCCAAAATGGTAAGTTGTTGCTAGTACAGTTAGTGGGGGTAATTCTAAAAAAAAAATCTGTGTAATAAGTATGGAAAAGCAGTGCATATCTCAGGACTTTAGCATCTGTGCAAGGCCAAATTTTGGCCTTGGCATATCTCAGAAGTTCATCATGCAAAACACTCACTAGATCCAAGTTTGTAATTTGAGTAAGCTTGCAATGCTTTTAACATGTGATTTGCCCATGCCAAAACCCCCAAGTCAGGTTTATATATTACCACAATATATAATTTTCATCTTATTGTTTGAAGATCAGCCACAACATTATGACCACCTACCCAATATTGTGTAGGTCCTCTTTTGACTATAAAACAGCCCTGACCTTTCAAGGCATGGACTCCACTAGACTTCTGAAGGTGTGCTGTGGTATGTGGCACCAAGACGATAGCAGAGGATACTTAAAGTTCTGTAAATTGAGAGGCGGGGCGCCCATGTATTGGACTTGCTTGTCCAGCACATCCCACAGATGCTCAGTTGGATTGAGAGCAGGGGAATTTGGAGGCAACACCTTGAACTCGTTGTGTTCCCCAAACCATTCCTGAACCATTTTTGTAGCAGGGCAAATTATCCTGCTGAAAGAGGCCAATACTATCATGGAGAACAATTTCCATGAAAGGGTTACATGCTCTGCAACAATGCTTAGGTAGGTTGTATGTGTTACAGTAACATCCACATGAATGGCAGGACCCAACGTTTCCAAGCAGAACATTTGCCAAAAGCATAACACTGCTGCCGCCGGCTTGCCCCTGCCATTGGTCATAATGTTATGGCTGATTAGTGTATATATGGGGACACTTTGTGGATATTTTATGAGAGTATATTGATATATTTGATGTAAGCATACTTTCACTTGTCCTTTTGAAAAAAACAAGTCTATAGACTTTGGCTATAAAAAAAAAAAAAGTTATTAAAACGTTAAAAAAATAGGTCCGATAAATAAATACAACAAATGTCCCTGGCCCCTATAATGTACATTGGGGCCTGTGACAGCCCCCTATAATGCTAAACAGGCCAGAGAGCCAGTCAAAGGGCTCCCAGCCCCCATTATACACATGAGAGTTAATGTGTTTTCACTTTTTTTGCAGGATTTTGGCCCACATTGAATATGAAGAATCCATAGAATTCACAGGGCCAAATGTTAGGATCTATGTACATGCATGAGGAGTGAAGCAAACCATTTTTTTGCGTTCTGAAACATGTAAAAACTATGCATATATGAACATGGAACCAATTAGGGAAGGTAACACAACCTGTTCCACCATATAAAAAAGTTGGCCTTCACACAGTGGCTATTCACATCAGTATATTTCTTCAAGTCATACAAAAATATGAAAATACACACAAATATATAAATTCAATGTACAAAATGCAGGTAGAGTTATATTGCTAGTATGTCAGAGATTCACAGACGGCTCATGTCAGTACACCTCATACTTTCTTTTTTTTCCTTTCTAACTATATAAACTTTTTTACATTCCAAAATATATTTCCATTCTAAGTGAAACTATGAAACAGTCAGAAATGAAAATTAATTATAATAATACTTTTGATTACAATACCCAGGTTTCATAACAAGTCATTTTAATCATATACTTTTGTTCTAAAGCATGCAAAAAAAGTTATTTGTTTAAAAAAAAGAACTGAGAAAATGATTTCACATAATCAAGTACAGACAGGTGAGGTAGCATATCTAGCTTTGCAATGCAGCTTCCTCCAGAGCTTGAAGATTATAAGGCTCCAAAGGTAATATAGGTAGTCCCCACACTCACATAGGGCTTTGTTCCAGGAAAAGACCGCTATCTCCATTAAATGACATATAATAATGAAAACATTATGAGATAACGCATGTCATTGAGTAGAGCCCAATATTAGAATAAACAGTAAGATGAGTCACATAGCCCCATATTATGAAAATGGAGCTGTGTTCCCAACCAAGAGTTTAATACCAAAATTAAATTGAAAATGCAATACTCTATTCATGGTAGACACACAATACACTGAAAAGTACAATATAATGTTTCTTTAAAACACAGCTGCAATTATATTTTAAACACTAACAAAATGCACAAAGAATAGTTTATTTTTTATTAAAAGGTTAAAATACACCCTCCGCCTTCTATGTATTCCCACCCCAGCATTGTTCTTTGCATAGTGAAAGAGAAGACACAGTATTCCCCTTTGGTAGTCTCAAGTCTTACCACCAATGGGAGATGCTGCACAGCACATAGACAGTGTACATAAGGTTTTTTTTTTTTTCACTAAAAGCTGAGTTGAGGTTAGATGAGATGAATATTTAGTTTCGCCAATTTAGCTATAGATTGTGCAGGGACAATCCTGTTGAGTTTGCTTAGCAGGGAAAACTCACCTGTATAGTTAAAATTGTTTATTTAAAGATAAGCTCTAAGACAGAAAGTGCTTACATTTCACTGGATGCATACAAAAACGCATTGCAAATTTAATGAATTCACCTTAAGAATTTGTTATGTTCAGTGAACATTAGGTTCTAAACAACTTTGAGTTAAAGAGACTGAATCCCCTAAACATTGTTTCTACTGTACATGTAGAGCAGGGGTGGCAAACACAAGGCCCGCGAGCCTACGAAAGTGGCGTACTGCGGGGGTGGGGGGATCGGCCCGCCTTGGGGTGCCACCGGGGCAGCCGGCTAACCCCCCCCCCCCGCGCTGCTTACCTTTCCTCTGGATGCGACCGCCGGGTGAAAAAAAATAAAAAATACGATACGTTACATCCGGCGACTGTGTTTCCCTCCTCCGTGCAGGAGGGAAGACTGCACGGAGGAGTCGTCCATCCGGGACAACAGACAAGCAGTGATTCGGTAAGTGATGGGGAAGGGGGGGGGGGGAGGAGTGGCACAATATTACTGGGCATCTGGCTGGCACAATATTACTGGGTTCTGGCTGGCACTATATTACTGGGCTCTGGCTGGCACTATATTACTGGGCATCTGGCTGGCACTATTTTACTGGGCATCTGGCTGGCACTATATTACAGGGCATCTGGCTGGCACTATATTACTGGGCTCTGACTGGCACTATATTACTGGGCATCTGGCTGGCACTATATTACTGCGCTCTGGCTGGCACTATATTACTGGGCATCTGGCTGGCACTATATTACTGGGCTCTGGCTGGCACTATATTACTGGGCTCTGGCTAGCACAATATTACTGGGATCTGACTGGCACAATATTACTGGGCTCTGAGTGGCACACTATTACTGGGATCTGACTGGCACACTATTACTGGGCACTGATAGGCACACTATTACTGGGCTCTGACTGGCACACTATTACTGGGCTCTGACTGGCACTATATTACTGGGCTCTGACTGGCACTATATTACTGGGCTCTGACTGGCACAATATACAGATGTGAGGAATTTTTAGGCGCAATCCTGACCCATGCACTGTGTACTTGGTGCAATCCTGACCCATGCACTGTGTACTTAGTGCAATCCTGACCCCTGCGCTGTATACGTAGCATAATCCTGACCCATGCACTGTGTAATTAGTGCAATCCTGACCGCTGCACTGTATACGTAGCGCAATCCTGACCCATGCACTGTGTACTTAGCGCAATCCTGACACCTGCACTGTATACGTAGCGCAATCCTGACCCATGCACTGTGTACTTTGCGCAGTCCTGACCCATGCACTGTGTACTTAGTGCAGTCCTGACCCATGCTTGCTATTATTCCTCCTAGGCTTCTGTTTTCAAGGCTAGTTATTACTTCAATTATTATTAAAACCAGTAGCAACTGAATGCAGAGGCAATTATTCATGATAATAAAGAGTAGATGCATAATCCAATACAACCGGCCCTTTGAGGGTAACCATACTGCTGATGCGGCCCCCGATGAATTTGAGTTTGCCACCCCTGATGTAGAGGATAAAAATGATTGCAAATGATATATACATTGTGTTAGCAAAACTGCAAGTACATGCATATATTAGGATAACAATCTGTTCTAAATCTGTCTATGGAGTCTCCTGCTTATGAATTCACCTGTGACTTGATATGCAAACAAACTGTTTTTCAGTAAGAAACGTGTCAAACCTGACCAATATGAGGATCTGCTTTTTTAGTCTGAGCAAACTTACTTGCTCAGCATATTGTGAGTGTGATCTGATACTCAAAATCAAGCTGTTGTTCTTCTGCACCAAAGCAGCTTTCTGGCCTAAGCAGGACATGATCTGATGTTGTGCAGAATGTGTTCTGTGGTGTCAGAAATCAGTCTGTCTATTGGGTTGACAATCCAAGAAAAGCAGGTTTTAATAGAACCAGGATATTTTGAAGAACAATAAAGTTGCTTATAAAGAACAAATCTATTGCATAGTTAAAAAGGTTTGCTTGCTTTTCCCAGTTATCTTCAGCTCAACTTTGCAACAGAATTTCTCTTTGGACATTATGCCTGATGTAACATTGTGACAAAGCAAATTTCTATTTCCGATGGTTTTAATATACAAAGTCTAAGACTAATGTAAAAATGTAATCAATAAACTATAGGTCAATCTTGTTTTAAAAAGGGAAAAATATTCTTTCCAGCTTCTAAGTCGCATTCAGAGTTTTCAGTGAATGAAGATTCCCCCTATTTGACTGTTCTCAATATAAATAACACTTTAAATAGCAGAATGGCAAATCACCTTTCCTTAGTTCACCAGAATGACCTCATGACATAAATACTGGTGAATAAGTCATAATCAAATATTATCTTGAATTTATTTATGTTAAAAGGTCACCATGCATCTTTGCCAGTGTCAATAAACCCAAAAGTGCCACTGATGCTTTAAAGACTAGTGTGGGAAGTACACAAACAAAGTGTATCTACTTCAACATCTGCTTCAACAAGTCAAAGCGTCTTTTGGATGTAGATACTTCAGGATCATATGTACATACTGAGAGAATGAATAAGGAATTCCAAGACTCATA
Organism: Pelodytes ibericus; assembly: GCA_036172795.1. Classification (NCBI taxonomy): domain Eukaryota; kingdom Metazoa; phylum Chordata; class Amphibia; order Anura; family Pelodytidae; genus Pelodytes; species Pelodytes ibericus. The sequence goes on along the minus strand of CM069858.1, from coordinate 54,041,533 downwards.
GGAGCAACTGTTAAAGTCTGCAAATGTATAATATCTTTTTCTTTACCCAGGTATATGGGAAGGTAAAGGCAGTAAGTGGTGATATACAGCCACTAGAACAATGAATAAATAAAAACATATTTTAATGTTTCTCACACATATGGAATATAGTTGTGACTTTCTTTTCATATCCCCAATCAGGAATCCATAATTTTAATTTCTTTACTACCTGGCAGCATCATAACCCTCTCTGGATTTTCTGTGCATTTATAAACAGGACTTGGGAACCTGCAGTATTTATAAGATAATTATTTTCCTGCTGAGAGGGAGGACTTTCCCAGATGTATTACTGCCATAGTATATAAGCAGGAAATTAAAATTACAAAATTACATAAGTATGAATACATTTTTCCATTGTTATTGTGTTAAACTAGTAATTATTTTTTATTGTATGCAGAGCAAGGTTGTGCTCCTTTGTTTACAAATCTCAGTGTATCCTTCCTGGTAAAAATACTGTACAAATAAATAAACAATATACTTTTCATTTGTCAAAGGTAGATTATTATATACTACACATATTTGGGAAAAAAAAGTTACAATGTCCCTGACAATGATGGACTGTGACAAAAAATGTATAAGTCAGGACACAGAAGATTATTCTACTTTTGTAAAGAATCTGGGAGTCTTGCCACTGGAGTTGCCCACAAATAAAGGTACACTTCCTGGATCAGTTTCATTTGTTATCTAGTTGTTATTGCTAGCTAATGCTTGTGACATGGTTATGGTATATATACAGATATACTATTATTTACCACTTTGTTGAGACATGAGACATACTAATGTACACAAAACTAATCTGATTTGATTAACATGGCCTCTTAACTAATTTATGTGTATAATTACATTTATTCTCTCCCTCAGCTTACTGTGGCTCACATCCCCAGATGGCTAATTTCTTCAGGGATCACATTACATATATGTATACACACAATCTCCTTAATGGGCACACAGAATAATGCTTTAATATTTTCTTATTGGATACTTCTTTTTTCTGTTCACCTCTACTTTGTTTATAAATGTTTTTAATATTTCCAAGTTATGTGTATCCTATCTATTTGGATTAAAAGTTATTCTACTTTATGATTATATATGTTCCCTACTGTCTGGAAAATATTGTATTAAAAGGGAGTTTATATGTATTGTATTATTCTGTTATAAATCTTGAAATTTGTCTAATACAATTTTGCTTTTCAATTAATTGTTAGTCTTTAAAGTACTTTTATACAGTTTATCTTTTCTAATACATATACAGGTGTTGTGGATATTATTTGTATTAAGATTAAGTTTATTATCATGCTGAGATGTCCTACTAAATCACTGTGAGGCATTAAAAATAATGAAATATGAGGAAGATATACTTTACACTGTACATACTGTAGCATGTTTTAAATGTGATTTTAAAAGGTTTTTTTTTTTAAGTTTTACTTTTGTTGGCTCCTTTAAAAGTGGTGTCTGCTTTCAGTGAAATGTGACGCTGGGAGGCAGACCCTGCCTCATTTAACAAGAAGCAACTCAGTGAAAATAACATCCCCCACTTACTTCAGACGGTGCTGCTGGCTGCTTCTGAAAGATATTCCAACGGAAGGTAATTTTTGTCTTTATGATTATTTGCATGTAACAAATGCATTGGCAATGTTGGTTGCATGAAGTGATATATTTACCAACATCAGTCAAAAGTAATGTATTATGTAGTTGGTGCCAAGCCTTTCAGTTTTTTTTTTTTTTAAAGAGATACTAAACTTGCAATGAATCCTATGTATGTGTATTGCGTTTTTTGCTGATTGTAAAATGTGAGTTAAAATATAACTGTATGACTCAATTTAGTAAGATAAATAAATATAGAGGTTGCACGGTACATGTTCAGGTGGAAATTGAGCAAGTGAACTGCTGTTTCTATCTGTCATTGATTTTTTTTTTAAACTAGAGGTTTCAATCTATTCATTTACATTATCGAGAAATGAACTCGTTTTTAAAGTTAATGTTTCGTAGCTAAAGTAACCTTGGAACATGTGAATGCTGGCACAACATTACGAAGTGATTTGAGAACTCCTAAGTTATCTGGTAGGTCGTATTTCATGTCTATTGGATCGGGGTGTCTTTCTCTGTGCAAACAGTATAGCCAGGCTATATCACGTTTACTAATGACTATTGCTGTAATAGATAAGGGGTAATATTTGTTACTATATTCTACCACAGGTGTTGCAGTTTATAACTACAATTAGCACCATTATTTTTCTACATAAATCAACTGAAAGAACTGCCATCATTTTGGAAGTTTATATACATGCACACTTTGGCTATGGAATTAAACAATGTCTAATATTAGCAGACAATATTATGCATTTGATGAATGTTACACACAGTACTGTTGTACGAAGGGTAATGAAAACTTCTCATGAACCTATATTATTGAAAGTATGCTACCTGGCTTTACTATTGAGTTTCTTTCTTTTGCTCTCTCCTCAGTGTCTGCTTCCTTGATAGAGAACACAGTGTAGTGCAGCATCATTTATGATGCTGCAAATGCTGGGGTACCAGGAGCTCTTGATAACACAGATTATTTAGTGCACAGCAGATATTATGACACATGGCAAATACACAGGGCAACATGATGGTTCTTCTTTAATTTCCATCATGCTCAGCATTTAACAAAAATGTAGTGATTACTCTGCAGTTAGGCTGAAGTCCTCATTCATACCCAGTTTTTAAAAAAAACTTACTCCTGTGCTAATTGCATACTCCAAGATTTTCCCCAAGGCTACTGCTCTCTAGGGACTTGCAACCTAATTAGTGATGATTAGAGTTGAGCGAACACCTGGATGTTCGGCAGGTTCGGCCAAACTTTGGAAAAAAGTTTGGGTTCGGGGCCAAACTTGACCCCGAACCCCAATGAAGTCAAAGGGGACACAAACTTTTGGCCACTAAAATGCCTCTAAAAAAGTCCTGGAAAGGGCTAGAGGGCTGCAAAAGGAATTAAAATGTGGGTAAGAGTAGGACAAGTGCCCTGCAAACAAATATGGATAGGGAAATAACTTCAAAAAACATAAAATACATACAAATTAAAAATAAAGGTGAGCCATAAAATAGCACTAGATGGAATCTTTGATTTTAGCTTTGGGAGAACATAAATCTAAATCTAAAGCATGGCTGCCAGGAGGATCAACAGAATTATCCATTTGAGAGAGGGTTGGAGTGCAGGGTATTCTCTTTCAGTTTATACTGAGTGACCCATAGGTTGAGGAGGCGGTGACCGTGGCGGTGTAGGTGGAAGCGGCACTGGAGGAGGAGGAGGAGGTAGCCATCATTTTTTAAAGTGCGCTGTAAGCATAGTTTTTGACTCTCAGATATGAAGTACACCGCAAGACGCAAATGTACTATTTACCACCCAAAACTATTAGAATTTTTCAAAGTGCACTGTAAGCACAGTATTTGACAGTTCTATTTGACTCTCAGATGTAATACATGCATAGTTGCCAACATTTGGAAAAAAATTCCATGGACACTTTGCAGCTCAGCTTCCAATTACTTACTTTAAGATTGACCACACCTACTGTCCAAAGCCCCGCCCACTCCACATAATTAGCATAATTGAACTCCATCTACTAGTCACAGTGTAGATTATATCACCAAGTTCCCACCAGCATTACCAGCATCCTTGGTGTACAACAGATACATTCACAGCACAACATCTACATCCGGCAGCAACATTCTATAACTTTTACATGAAATATAGTAAGACCATGTGCAGATGTGCTTCAGAGAGCTGTGTGTACACCATACAACATACATTAGTATGAACCTACCACTTCTGCTGGAAGGCCATTCCTTGTATCCACTACCCTATCAGTAAAGTAATACTTTCATTAGTCCCTGACCTTATCTTATATCTAGGATAGCCATATACCAATCCCATGCATGCTTAAACTCCTTCACTGTATTAACCTCTACCACTTCTACTGGAAGACTATTCCATGCACACACCACCCTCTCAGCAAACAAATATTAAGTTTCTGACCACAAAACAAACTCTAAAATATGAAATATTTCCAGCTTTTTCAAAATCTTGAGGTGGACCCCAAATATATATATACCAGGGCTTGACAAACTTAACTGAGTTTTAGGAGCCAGAAAAAAAAAACTAGGAGCCAGACACAGCTAGACATGTGCATTAGTTTTCGGACGAATGCATTTTCGTCCGAAAATAGCATTTTCGTCCATTCGTCCGAAAAACGAATAACGAAAATGCTATGCTAACGAAAGCCGAATGAACGAATGGTTAATAAATGAAAATCATTCGTTCATACGTCCATTCGTAGTACTATTGGCATTCTATAAGCCGAAATTGAGTCGGTTTATAGAATACAATAGCATAGTACACTACATTCCATAAACCGACATAATGAACGACTTTCGGTTTATGGAATGCATGTAAGTCTATTGGCATTCTATAAACCGACTCTATTTCGGTTTATAGTACTATAGCACGAATGGACGAATGATTTTCGTTTATATTAAACCATTCGTTCATTCGTTCAACTTCTTAGCTTTCTATAAACCGAAACAGAGTCCCCATTCATAATTTTTTATGAATGGGAACTCTAGTTCGGTTTATAGAAAGCCCATAGTATTACATGTAATCCATAAGCCGAAAGTCTATAAACCGAACGTTCGGTTTATAGAATAGTATAATAAAGTTATGAATGGAGACTCTGTGTAGTGAAAGCCAATAGTACTATTACATGCATTACAAATGCCGAAAGTCTATAAACCGAACGTTCGGTTTATAGGCTTTCGGTTTATGGAATACATGTAATCCTATTGCTATTCTATAAACCGAACGTTCGGTTTATAGAATAGCAATAGGATTATATGTATTCCATAAGCCGAAAGTCTATAAACCGAACATTCGGTTTATAGACTTTCGGCTTATAGAAAACGAACAGTAGTAGTGCCTTTCTATGAACCCATTCATAATTCTTATGAATGGGTTCATAGAAAGGCACTACTACTGTTTGTTTCCTATAAGCCGAAAGTCTATAAACCGAAGGTCGTTTGGTTTATAGACTTTCGGTTAATAGGATACATAGAATTACATGTAATTCTATGTATTCTATAAACCGAAAATCTATAAACCGAACAACCTTCGGTTTATAGACTTTCGGCTTATGGAAAACATGTAGTACTATTGCCTTTCTATGAACCGAACGAGAGCCCCATTCATAAGAATTTCTTATGAATGGGGCTCTTGTTCGGTTTATAGAAAGCCAATAGTATTACACGTATTCTATAAAACGAAACGAATAAAACGAAACAAAAATAATGAACGAATTTCGTCCGAAACGAATGTAGTAATGAACGAAATTTGTTTTAGACGAAATAAATAACATTTTCGTCCGAATGGACGAAAAGAAAACGAAAATTGTAGTTTTACACATGTCTAGACACAGCACATACACACAATCACATGCAGTCAAATACAGGCACACATACGTAACATACAGTCTGTCACATAGACACACACTCATTCATACAGTCTGTCAGACACACACTCATTCATACAGTCTGTAACATAGACACATACACTCATACAAGTGAGCAGGTTTTTTTTTATCTTAAAAAAAAAAAAAAAAAAAAGTTGCTGCTGTGAGCATAGCTCACACAGCCGCGCGCACGTACAGTCACGTGACGTTGCGCGTACAGTCACATGACGTCGTGTGGTGACGTCACGTGACCCGCCACGATCGCGAGTTTCCCAGGACTGTCCCGTGATCGCAATATACGCGGGACATTTGCTTAGTTGCCGGGACTGTCCCGGATTTGGCAACTCTGATACATGTAATGCTATTGCTATTCTATAAACTGAAATAGAGTCCCCATTCATAAGAATAGGTCTGTAGCAGAGATGCAATATTACCCAGGTTATCTCCGCTTATAATCCAAGTGAGACTCAGGAACAAGTAAATAGTAAATCCAAAGGCAGGGTTTCCAGCAGGTCAAATACAGCAATATCCCAACAGCAATCCCAATAACTGGACGACACACAGTTTCAGGAGCATAACTGACAAGCCTTTTACAGCAAGATTGCACTCCTTTATTTGACAAACAACACAGACTTATATACACCAAACTGCAATCAGATAACACTTGATTAAACAATAGAAAACTTAAACACATCACCAGTAAAGCAGTATCTAGCCACTTTAATCTGGAGCCAGAAGCAAGGTAGTCAGACTGGGTGGCTGACATAACTAAACAATGGAAGGCTTTAATACACAGAAAATACAGCAGATACACGGATGCAGCTTTATACAGTATTTTTGTAGGGTTGCCTGGTGCCATCCGCTACACTGCTCCCCCTTGCCCACAAGCCGGCATACACAGTCTGATCCAACACGGATCGGCTTGGGGATGTCCGGGGAGGCTCACGGATCATTTCTCTAGGTCCGTTTGCCGAGACAACCCATCAGCATTTCCATTCTGTTTACCCGGGCGGTACTGGATATTAAAGTCAAAGGGCTGCAGCGCCAGACTCCAGCGCAGCAGCCGGGCATTGTCCCCAGCCACCCGGTTTAGCCATACTAACGGGTTGTGATCCGTGAGCAGGGAAAAAGCTTGTCCGTACAAATATGGCTGTAATTTCTTCAGGGCCCACACCACAGCCAGGCATTCTTTCTCGATGGCGGCGTAGCTTACTTCTCGAGGTAACAGTTTCCGGCTGATGTAAGCCACGGGATGTTCTCCGCCATCGGCCCCGACTTGGCTTAGTACTGCTCCCAATCCAAACATAGAAGCGTCTGTGTGGACAAGAAAACGTTTAGTTGGATTGGGAGCTGCCAAGACAGGGGCATTTGTCAATGCATCTTTTAACAACTGAAATGCCTGTTCACACTCCGGGGTCCAGGTTACTTGGCGGGGTAGGTTTTTACGTGTCAAGTCGGTGAGAGGTTTGGCCAGGGCACTGTAATTCGGGACAAATTTCCGGTAGTATCCGGCCGTTCCTAAGAACGCTAACACCTGGGTCTTAGTCCTAGGGGTGGGCCATTGAGCTACAGCCTCTACTTTGGCTGGTTCCGGCTTTTGCTTGCCACATCCTACCCGATGACCTAGGTACTGTACTTCAGCCATTCCTATGCTGCATTTGGCTGGTTTCAGCGTTAAACCAACAGCCCTAATCCTGTCTAGGACCGCTCCTATATGGGTCAGGTGTTCCTGCCAGGTATTGCTGAAAATGGCAATATCGTCGAGGTATGCGCAGGTATAATCCTGGAACCCATCTAGGAGGCGGTCCACCATCCGCTGAAAAGTAGCCGGGGCGTTTTTCATCCCAAACGGCATGACCTTAAATTGGTACAAGCCGAATGGGGTGACAAAGGCCGACTTAGGGATGGCGTCTTGTGCCAAGGGTATTTGCCAATACCCTTTACACAAGTCAATTGTGGTGAGATAGTGCCCCCTCGCCATCCGATCCAGGAGTTCGTCTATCCTGGGCATAGGATAGGCGTCAGATACCGTCTTCTCATTTAATCTCCGGTAGTCTACACAAAACCGGGTCGTGCCGTCCCGCTTTGGCACTAGCACTACCGGAGATGCCCAGGGGCTGTCAGAGGGCTCAATCACCCCCAGCTGGAGCATCTCATCTATCTCCTTGCGCATGTTCGCCCGTACCGCTTCTGGGATGCGGTACGGGGTCTGACGCATGGGAAGTTGCCCTGGGGTGTCTACTCGGTGAGTGGCCAGAGGAGTGTAACCAGGTACATTAGAGAAGATATCCTGCTTCTCCCTCAACAGCTGTTGTACCTCGCTCCGCTCCTGTGGGCTCAACCGATCCCCCAGGGTGACCTCCCCTAAGTCCCCGGATAACTGACCCTCTCCCAGCAGATCCGGGAGAGGTAAACTGTCAAACTCCTCGGAGTTAGGCGCACATATAGCGGTCACTTCCTCCGAGCGCTCCTGGTAGGGAGCCTTCTGCCCGACCTGAAAGCTACGGTCCCTGGCGCCCCGATCATACCATGTGCGTTGGCGTGTCTGAGCCGCCTGCAAATTCTCGCGTACCGTCTGAGTTAAGGCCTCAAGGCGGTCTCGGAATGCCAACACATAGGGTATGATGGGGGTGCCGTCAGTGCTCCGTTCTCCCTCCCAATGCTCTCTGATCAAATCTAAAGGCCCTCGTACCCTGCGGCCAAACAATGGTTCAAATGGGGAGAACCCAGTGGATTCCTGCGGCACCTCCCGGTAAGCAAAGAGGAGGTGTGGCAGGAACTTCTCCCAGTCCTTGTGGGTCTCTGCGAAGGTTCGGAGCATTTGTTTCAATGTACCGTTGAAACGTTCGCAGAGCCCATTCGTCTGGGGGTGGTAAGGGGAACTAATGACCGGCTTAATGTCACAAAACTTCCAGAGGCGCTGCGTGACTTCGGCGGTGAACTGGGGGCCCTGATCGGAGACAATCTCCCTGGGGAGTCCCACCCGGGAGAATATCTTCATCAGGGCTTCGGCTACTGTCTCAGCCTGTATATTCGTCAGGGCCACCGCCTCTGGATATCTGGTGGCATAATCTACTACTGTCAGGAGAAATCTTTTACCTGACGGGCTTGCTTTGTTGAGGGGTCCTATTAGGTCAACTGCTACCCTGCTAAAGGGTTCCTCGATTATGGGGAGGGGATGTAACTTGGCCTTGCGCCGGTCCCCCCTTTTCCCCACCCTTTGACAGGTATCGCACGTGTTGCAATACCTGCGCACCTCCTGGCTAATTCCCGGCCAAAAGAAACTTTGGGTTAACCTGTATCGGGTCCTGCTGACCCCTAAATGTCCAGATAGCGGAATGTCATGGGCTATCCGTAGTAACTCCGCCCGGTATCGCTGAGGTTCCACTAACTGCCTCATCACAATCGGGTCTGACCCGGATACCTGCTTATCCGTCTCCCGATATAACAGCTGGTTGTCCCAAATAAACCTTTCGCCCTCCCCCCCAGGCGTGTCTGCTGTCACCTTGTCCCTATACACCTGCAAGGTGGGGTCAGTCACTACCTCAGCTGCAAATTCGTTAGGAGGGGCCCAGGGGACACAGTCAGGGGAAGGGGAAGGATCTCTTACCTGAACCTCCGGGAGTGTGTTGTAGTCCTGGGTGCGGGCCTGTTGTCGAGTGACCACAGGGTGAGCTTCTCCTGTGGTGGGTGTCTGGGGCTCAAAAGCAGATGTGAGCCTCCCCAGATCGTTCCCCAATAAAACCTCTGCCGGTAACTGCGGCATCAACCCCACCTCCACATGCCCTGTCCCCGCTCCCCAATGCAAATGTACCCTTGCTGTGGGTAGCCGGTATACTGCTCCCCCGGCTACCCTGACGGCCACAGTCTTATTAAGTTTAGCTTGGTCTGAGACCAGGTGACTTTTTACCAGGGTGATGGTGGCTCCTGAGTCACGTAGCCCCTGAACCGCTTTACCCTCCAGATACACGGTCTGCCTGTGATGCTGGCGGTTGTCTGCGTTAGCCTGGACGGGATCTGCCTCGTGAAGTACCTCCCACTGCTCTACTGTTGTGATGGGAACTGCTGAACCATACGGTGTGGCCACGATGTCCTGGTAGTGATGGGCTCCGGCGGCTCTCGGTGGTGGTGGCGGACCGGGTCGAATCCAGGTGGAACGGTCCCGCAGCTGGGGGCATTCCCTTTTATAATGTCCCCACTTCTGGCAGTGGTGGCAAGGGCCCGACGTGGGCTGGCGGAAACGTGGCTGTGCAGCGGGTGGTGGTGGTGGTGGCAGTGACCTTGGTAGAGCTGGCGTGTAGTTATTTCCCCCAAAGGTTTTAAAAGGTACTTTTGGAGCTGCAGGTTTTTGCTGCCTGCGTGCATCCAGGTACTCGTCCGCCTTCCTGGCTGCTTCAGTAAGGGAGGTAGGGTTTCTGTCTCTTACCCACTCCTGTACCTCGCTGGTTACTCCTTCATAAAATTGCTCCAGCAGTACCATTTGCAATACATCCTCCATAGACCGTGCCTTGCTCGCTTGCACCCACCCCAAGACTGCTCGTTGCAGTCTGCATGCCCACTCAGCATGTGAGTCTTTCTCCACCTTCTTTAAATCCCTGAATCTCCGCCGGTATGCTTCTGGTGTTATAGCATACCTGGCCAATATAATTTCTTTCACTTTGTGGTAATTCCGTATTTCATCATTCGGTACAGTCCGATATGCCTCAGCTGCCCTCCCAGTTAACCTCCCTGCCAAAATAGGTACCCAGTCCTCTGTGCTGATTCTATGCAGTGCACACAGTCTCTCGAAATCTTGCAGGAAAGCGTCTATATCTTCCTCGACCCTCCACATATGTTTTAAAAGCCTGGTACGGTATTTTCGGCTTACCTTCATTTGGCATATTTACTGCAGAGCTGCGTTCTGGGGCCGCTGTTTGACTCCTCAGTATAAATTCCTGGACCTCCGTTATTGTTTTGGAAACCAATCTCTGTTGGAGGGTGTTCCCCATAGAAAGACAGCCGAAATTGTACCTGCCTCTGGAACTCCCTTTGTTCCGGTGTTTCTCCCGAATTCCCCTGTTCGGGAACCGAATCGCCTTCCATTCGGTACTCCGCCATCAGTTCAGTGATAAGTGCCGCTTTTGTCTTATTGCTGGCTTGTATACCCTTTGCCTCCAGAAGGTCTTTTAGCGTGGAGCGTTTTAGTGTGGCAAAATCAATCTCCATCCGTACTCCATTTAGGCTTGTTCCTCTGTGAGTCTGGATCCCAGCGCTGCCAACCAATGTAGCAGAGATGCAATATTACCCAGGTTATCTCCGCTTATAATCCAAGTGAGACTCAGGAACAAGTAAATAGTAAATCCAAAGGCAGGGTTTCCAGCAGGTCAAATACAGCAATATCCCAACAGCAATCCCAATAACTGGACGACACACAGTTTCAGGAGCATAACTGACAAGCCTTTTACAGCAAGATTGCACTCCTTTATTTGACAAACAACACAGACTTATATACACCAAACTGCAATCAGATAACACTTGATTAAACAATAGAAAACTTAAACACATCACCAGTAAAGCAGTATCTAGCCACTTTAATCTGGAGCCAGAAGACTGGGTGGCTGACATAACTAAACAATGGAAGGCTTTAATACACAGAAAATACAGCAGATACACGGATGCAGCTTTATACAGTATTTTTGTAGGGTTGCCTGGTGCCATCCGCTACAAGGTCAGTTGACGACATTCGGTTTATAGACTTTCGGTTTATAGCCAAACCCCGAACTCTAACCGGAACATACAGTGAAATGTTTGGGTTCGGGATCGGGGTCCGAACATCGTAATGTTCGGTATGATCCCGAACAGTGCGGTTTGGGTTCGCTCAACACTAGTGATGATCAAACATAGAAGTTTTGGAAGGTGTTAGATATTGCAATGCACACACAGATTTTGCAAGACACAAAATAATCAGAGGTCTTGGTTTAGCCTCTCTATTCAAGTGAAACAAATCTACATTACTAGATTGGAACTTCTGGTGCTCAAAATGACCTTTTTCAAAGCAAACTGGAAACCTTGTTTTAGGATTACATCCCTATACCCCAGCTCACCCCCTGTGGTTGTGTGTATAGTACATATAAAAAAAGCAGAATGGCGCAGGATGGTGGTACCTTAAATTAAAAACAAATAATAATAGTGCAATACTGTGGAACACCACAATAATAAATATGAACGGTGACAAACATGTGCAGGACCTGGTAGATGGTGAGTACAATAATGGCCCCTGCTAAAAACAAACTCACAAGAAGCAAACGAACATATGCAGAAAAAGTCCAGGACTAAAATCGTAACCTGGATGAGGCAGGAGCAGAAAGCAGGATCAGGGTAGAAAAACTGTAGCTACCGGGGTCTCTGTCTCAACGCGTTTCGCCGGACCTCCAGTTGCGGCTTCCTCAGGAGAAGCACTGTACTTAAAGCCCTGGACGCCGCCCTCTTTCTGACGTCTTTCTGGATGCGACGAGCGTCAGTTACCATAGAGACGTTCAGCTGACGTCTTCTCGCGTCTTTTCGAATAGGAAGAGCGTCCATTGCTATGGAGACGCTCGACCGGCGTCTCCCTTGTTAAACGAATCCCATTCATAATGTACATATAGACGTCCAGCGCATGGGCATTTCAAATGATCCAAATACAGTCACTACTTCTCCATTAGATATAAAAAATAGTTAATAAACGTTCATTATTTCTTCATTAAAATGATTGATAAACATTCATAAATAATTACATATTTTAAAAAATATATTATAAAAAACAAGTAACTGAAAAGAACATTTCTAGAAAACGAACATTAAAAAGAGGAACTGAAACGAGATATAATTTTAATTGTAATATATACATGAATATAAATATAATACCATGGAAAAAAGATCGCAATGGGAAAACACAGAATCAATATAGTGATGTAAGGGACACAGCAATTGAAAACACACAATTAAAGAGAAAGCAAATGGATCTTATCGAGTTGTACTATAAATTATTATTATTATTATTTTGATACAAAAATTGTACACAAAAAGGGGATCAATCATAAAATGACATAATGTCAAGATCAACATTTAACCCTTTCCCTCCCAATGTTTTCAACTCGTAGATCCACTTGGTTTCTCTTTGGGAGAGAGCTTGTGTGGTATTACCTCCTCTCCAGTGTGGAATAATTTTGTCAATACCAACGCACAGAAGCTTATCTAGCGAAAAAGAAGTGCAGTGCTTACAATGTTTCGGAATGCTACATTTTATAAGTTTTGGATTTTCACTCAGTATACTACCCAGATGTTCCAAAATTCTCTCCTTTAGGGGTCTAATGGTTCTTCCCACATATTGAGCACCACATGGACACTGGAGTAAATATACCACCTTACTGGTATTGCAATTAATAAAGTGCTTGATTGAATATGTCTTTCCTGTTGCATCACTGATAAAATTGGGTGTGTGTCTCGGTTGGTCCTTACAAATCTTGCATGAACCACATTTGAAGAAACCTTTTGGTTTCTTACTTAAAAAATGTTGTGGGATCTCATTAGGGACTTTTGGTAAAGCGCTAGGGGCCAGGATTTGTTTTAAATGATTTGCCTTCCTAAAAATTACCCTTGGTCGATCTGGTAACATCTCTTTTAGGTATTGATCGCCTTTTAGTATAGGCCAAAAAGTATCTAATGCCTTGGATATGGCCTTTGCTTGTGAATTATATTGGGTGCAAAAAGAGAAATTGAAAACACCATTTTTAATTGATTTGTTCTTAGGCAATTTTTTCTTTTCTTGTAATAAAGTCGATCTATTCAATGTATCCACTTTTTTTGTGCTTTCTTCAAGTAATTTAAGAGGATATGATTTATCTTTAAATCGTTTATTTAAAATAGTGGCTTGTTGTACAAAATCGTCATTTAAAGTGCAATTACGTTTAATACGAGTTAATTGTCCTTTGGGGATATTCCCCAACCAATTGGGATGGTGACCACTCTTAAAATCAATATATCCGTTAGTATCAGTGGGTTTAAAAAAAGTGCGGGTGCAGACAGAACCATTTTGGATAAATAAAGTAAGATCCAAAAAATCGATTGTCTCTGTGTTGATATTAGATGTAAACTTCAGTCCTAGATTATTTTCATTAATCTTTCCAATAAAATTTCTTAAAGTTGGTTCTGTACCGTTCCACACAATTAAAATATCGTCAATGTAGCGACGCCAGAGGACCAGACTCGCCCCCAGAGATTCATTCTCCCAGATGGCTTTCTTTTCCCAATTAGCCACAAATATATTGGCATAGCTCGGGGCGAATTTGGTCCCCATGGCTGTTCCACAAGTTTGTAAAAAGTAATGACGTTCAAACACAAAATAATTATGTGAAGTAAAAAATCCCTCTGTTGGGGGTTTGATCTCAGGGTCGGATTCCAAAGTTTCTCGAATAGCCTCAATACCTTGCTCATGTTTGATAACTGTATAAAGGGAAGTGACATCTATAGTGGCCCATAGATAATTTGGAGACCACTTGAAGTCTTGCAGAATATTTAGAAGTTGTTTGAGTATCTTTCAAATAAGAGGGTGCCTGACTAACGTATTTTTGAAGGAAAATGTCTACATATTCTGAGAAGTTACTTGTGAGGGAGCCTATTCCACTAACAATGGGTCTACCTGGTGGCTTATGTAGACTTTTGTGAATTTTTGGCAGAAGATACAGAACTGCCGTTTTAGGGTATTCTCTATATAGATAGGAATATTCTTTTTTTGTTAGAACTCCTTCTTCTAAACCTTTCCTTAACATAGTCCTTGCTTCGAATTTGTATTGAATGGTCGGATCACTTTTTAGTTTTGTATATGTATCTCTGTCATCCAATTGACGGAAGGCGTTTCAATTTCTGATTCTTAAAAGACATAATATTCTCATCTAAAGTTACAATCTTTAATTGAGTACCATCAAGATTCCCTAAGCAAGATAGAAGGAGAAACTAAAGACCTAGAAGAGCAACTTCTTAGATCAGTTGACACAAACACTTTTGAAACTAAAAATGACAGGATCAGGGAGAAGATTGTAACTTTAGATGAGAAGATTATGTCTTTTAAGAATCAGAAATTGAAACGAGATAAAAATGACTATAAAAATGGCCAACAGAATAGTTGGAAAAAAGAGAGATCAAGTTACCCCCGTTCCAATTGGAACAGTGTAAAACATAGAGAATATCTAGGCAATAAGGGGAATAATCAACGATCCAAATTCGAGAGAGAACCTAAGTATAGGGCTTTTGACTCTAATAAAAGATCTGATGATTTTATTAAACGATCACAACCTATAACTAAAAGAAATAGATTTGGTTCCGATAACTACGAGACCCATATATCTACGAATTACACACGTTTTAAACCCCAGTACAATAGAGATTTACCAGACAAAAGTAATGGGAGGATCTTTCCCAAATATAATATGAATCCTCTGACATCTCCTAATAGCCAATATGCAAATAAGGGGAGGGAGTCTTTTTTAGACAAGGGGCCTTTCCCAAAAGATATACCCTATCCCAGAAAACAACGAAATCAACCGGAAATCCAAAACCGTTTTGCCCCCCTAATTCAGACTCCGATGAAAAGAAGGCGCTATCAAAGAGAGGACGTAGAGGACGGGGAAATTCAGTCAGATTAGACAATGTAGAAGGAGTGATCAATATTTCTAATATACCTTTAGATAAAGATGAGATGAACCTGCTCTCTAAGGGACTTAAATTTGCCCCGCTGCATAAACCTGATAGTTTCTCTTTATTTATCGATGCACAAAAGTTTATGAGGAAACTAACACTTAAAAGGTACTTTATAAAACATAAGGATGAAAAAACTAGTGACGATAAAAAGGATGATGGTTTTTTACATTGCTCTTTGAAACCACAATCTAAATTTTACCCAACATGGGATAAAGGTGATCATATAGGGGTTTTTGAGGATTTGTTGACGACAGAGTTTGAAAAAAATCTGTCAACAACACAATAAACGCCCTAATTTGACTAAAAAAGAGTTATTGACCTTAAAGGCCCTTAAAGATAAACATGACATTGTGGTAAAACAAGCAGATAAGGGAGGAGCCATAGTTATCATGAATAGGTCGTGCTATTTAGAGGAAGCCTTCCGTCAATTGGATGACGGAGATACATATACAAAACTAAAAAGTGATCCGACCATTCAATACAAATTCGAAGCAAGGACTATGCTAAGGAAAGGTTTAGAAGAAGGAGTTCTAACAAAAAAAGAATATTCCGATCTATATAGAGAATACCCTAAAACGGCAGTTCTGTATCTTCTGCCAAAAATTCACAAAAGTCTACATAAGCCACCAGGTAGACCCATTGTTAGTGGAATAGGCTCCCTCACAAGTAACATCTCAGAATATGTAGACATTTTCCTTCAAAAATACGTTAGTCAGGCACCCTCTTATTTGAAAGATACCAAACAACTTCTAAATATTCTGCAAGACTTCAAGTGGTCTCCAAATTATCTATGGGCCACTATAGATGTCACTTCCCTTTATACAGTTATCAAACATGAGCAAGGTATTGAGGCTATTCGAGAAACTTTGGAATCCGACCCTGAGATCAAACCCCAACAGAGGGATTTTTTACTTCACATAATTATTTTGTGTTTGAACGTCATTACTTTTTACAAACTTGTGGAACAGCCATGGGGACCAAATTCGCCCCGAGCTATGCCAATATATTTGTGGCTAATTGGGAAAAGAAAGCCATCTGGGAGAATGAATCTCTGGGGGCGAGTCTGGTCCTCTGGCGTCGCTACATTGACGATATTTTAATTGTGTGGAACGGTACAGAACCAACTTTAAGAAATTTTATTGGAAAGATTAATGAAAATAATCTAGGACTGAAGTTTACATCTAATATCAACACAGAGACAATCGATTTTTTGGATTTTACTTTATTTATCCAAAATGGTTCTGTCTGCACCCGCACTTTTTTTAAACCCACTGATACTAACGGATATATTGATTTTAAGAGTAGTCACCATCCCAATTGGTTGGGGAATATCCCCAAAGGACAATTAACTCGCATTAAACGTAATTGCACTTTAAATGACGATTTTGTACAACAAACCACTATTTTAAATAAACGATTTAAAGATAAATCATATCCTCTTAAATTACTTGAAGAAAGCACAAAAAAAGTGGATACATTGAATAGATCGACTTTATTACAAGAAAAGAAAAAATTGCCTAAGAACAAATCAATTAAAAATGGTGTTTTCAATTTCTCTTTTTGCACCCAATATAATTCACAAGCAAAGGCCATATCCAAGGCATTAGATACTTTTTGGCCTATACTAAAAGGCGATCAATACCTAAAAGAGATGTTACCAGATCGACCAAGGGTAATTTTTAGGAAGGCAAATCATTTAAAACAAATCCTGGCCCCTAGCGCTTTACCAAAAGTCCCTAATGAGATCCCACAACATTTTTTAAGTAAGAAACCAAAAGGTTTCTTCAAATGTGGTTCATGCAAGATGTGTAAGGACCAACCGAGACACACACCCAATTTTATCAGTGATGCAACAGGAAAGACATATTCAATCAAGCACTTTATTAATTGCAATACCAGTAAGGTGGTATATTTACTCCAGTGTCCATGTGGTGCTCAATATGTGGGAAGAACCATTAGACCCCTAAAGGAGAGAATTTTGGAACATCTGGGTAGTATACTGAGTGAAAATCCAAAACTTATAAAATGTAGCATTCCGAAACATTGTAAGCACTGCACTTCTTTTTCGCTAGATAAGCTTCTGTGCGTTGGTATTGACAAAATGATTCCACACTGGAGAGGAGGTAATACCACACAAGCTCTCTCCCAAAGAGAAACCAAGTGGATCTACGAGTTGAAAACATTGGGAGGGAAAGGGTTAAATGTTGATCTTGACATTATGTCATTTTATGATTGATCCCCTTTTTGTGTACAATTTTTGTATCAAAATAATAATAATAATAATTTATAGTACAACTCGATAATATCCATTTGCTTTCTCTTTAATTGTGTGTTTTCAATTGCTGTGTCCCTTACATCACTATATTGATTCTGTGTTTTCCCATTGCGATCTTTTTTCCATGGTATTATATTTATATTCATGTATATATTACAATTAAAATTATATCTCATTTCAGTTCCTCTTTTTAATGTTCGTTTTCTAGAAATGTTCTTTTCAGTTACTTGTTTTTTATAATATATTTTTTAAAATATGTAATTATTTATGAATGTTTATCAATCATTTTAATGAAGAAATAATGAACGTTTATCAACAATTTTTTATATCTAATGGAGAAGTAGTGACTGTATTCGGAACATTTGAAATGTCCATGTGCTGGACGTCTATATGTACATTATGAATAGGATTCGTTTAACAAGGGAGACGCCGGTCGAGCACAAGTGTAGCTATAAGGGGAACTACTTTCCTTTTCCTTTTTTGTTGTTGTTGTATTATTCACACACTACAGTATGGCTCTGTGAGTATCATGAGAGAAGTAGCCATTAATTGCCAATGAGTGCCAGTTGTTACAAATGATGTATTTTACAGTAGTGAGACAGAGTACCAAACTGCACCTACATCTCTCTTATCTTATTGTAAACTGAAACTTTTTTTTAACATTAAGCTTATTTACAGATGAGTCAAATCACATTCCGAATCTTTCTAACTTATTTCCTATTCTGCATTGACTGCACCCCTCTATCAATGTGGCACTGCATCCTCCACACTTTTTCCAAAATTTTGGGCTGAGTCATGTGATCACATCCTACACATGATATTCCCTCTCAAGTCCTCCAGGCCTCCTCCATTACAAAATGGAAGAGCTGAAGGACATTGGGTCCAACATACTGGCCTGCTGCATATGGGTGGCAGGAGGATATCTTGGTTCATACTCATTCAGAGCAGCTGCCTCTTTCTGTGCCTCCTGTCGATCTCTACCCAAAGCCAGTGTCTATCTTCCCTGTAGTTACTGCCAGCCATGATTATTCCCATACAGGCACCAGCCAAATGCTTAGAGCTGAGTGGGAGGATTAGTAGAACCTGCAACCCTGATATATATGATTCAATTACAGATATCATAGTTTAATGAACTCATGAATTTTTATATATGTTTTACTTTAATATGCATGAAAAGGATAGGTCATTTTCAAGATAAAGTGGCTTTTAATAGTATATTTATAGTTTTGAATTAAATTCATTAATACTAGGTATCAACAATAACAAATACAGGGGGGCGTGGCCTGACCGGAGAACGAAATGGCTGCTTAATCTCTGAGCTCCGACACCACTCACCACAAAAACGCATGCAAACCTTATCTAAAACCACAATGGGCCGTAACAAACGAATCCCATCAGGTTCTGAACCCACCGGGCATCCTCCGAAAACCCCTTCATCATCTATGAAAGATTATTTCCGCACTCCTACGGCACTTGCGTCCACCTCCACCAAAGAGGAAAGGCCTCAAACGCCCACACAGGCCTCTTCCCCAAATGGAAGTCCTCCGTCGACTACAGAACCGAACCAACACCCACCGGACGACACGCAAGACGACCTGTTCCAATCTGCCCCAACTAAAGGCGATTTTGCTAAGTTGATACTGGAAGTGCGCCAGGCGGTCCGAGAGGAGGTGAGACACGCAGTAAAAGTGGAGCTGAGTGACCTCAAAGAAAATATGGGCCGACTAGATCGGAAGATCCACACTATAGAGGCCGATCTAAATATTATACACCAAAAGGTGGCTGTACAAACAGAACTACCGGCGACGGCGGTCACTGCGGTGGCGGACCTCATAAAATCCATGGAGGATTTAGATAATAGAGGCAGGCGCAGCAATATCAGAGTCCGAGGCCTGGCCGACACGGAGGAACCCGGCTTACTGGAACCCATCCTGACGAGATTGTTTAATAAGGTACTGGGCCAACCACCTGATACACCTATCCAGTTTGACAGAGCGCATAGGGCTCTCCGCCCGCGAAGACCTTCACACATGCCGCCGAGAGACGTGATCTGTTGCCTCCATGAATACGCCACAAAAGATAAGATAATGAGGAAGGCGAGAACGGCCAGGACATGGAACTTTGAGGGACACCAAATCTCCCTCAACGAGGATCTCTCCCGCATTACACTGGGAAATCGTAAGGCATTACGGCCTTTAACAGCCCTGCTACAAGAAAGGCAGCAGCTATACCAGTGGAAACACCCGTTTGCTCTGCTAACACGCATAGACGGTGAGACTCATATCATCCAAACGCTGGAGGATCTTCCTCGATTGCTAGCGACGCTGGACTCACCGATACTGGACATACCGGATTGGAATTCGTTGGCTTACATTAATCGGCTGCATAACCCACCTAGACCGCTGCCTCAGAGGCCGAGACGGACCCCAAGACCACCTACGCATGGACTCTCCAGACCTCTGCTAAGACACCCTGCAGACCCAGAAGAATGAAGAAGGAACGGTCACTTGTATATATTTTCCTGATTACACCGGTGCGACATGCAAGCTGGGACTTATACTATAAACCACAGCCTGAAAGAAAGAACGGATATTTGAATATATTGTTATGATTACACCGGTGTGATATGCAACTAGGGACTCTACTATAAACCACAACCTGAGAACACGCTGATTCCTCGATTCATCCCGACAGTGAAGCGGACATGGGGCACAGTGGGATGAGTCCACATCAGATCCAGTACGATGGAAATTAGAGATCCAGTTTACAAAGCACGAATATTTCTGACTACGTGCAGACTGAGCGACACAGCAGAACAATCAGGTTATAAATGTTAAGGGAGGCGAGTAGGTGGGGAACTATTAGAATGTATAGGGGTACCTGATGAAAGTCAGAATCACATCCCCCCCCCCCCCCCGAGTCTAGAGAAATGCGAACTATGTAACGGATCATACTGGTTCATACACTGCCTTTTTATAGATTGACACCCAAATGCCCAGGGACTCATGTCATAGGGGAAGAGGGGGTAATGTGATTGTCGCCCATATCTCCCAGGCGTAACACGATCCCAACTTTCTCCACACCCTGACGATAAAAGGTGGGCCCTCTGAACACTCACCTCCCCCTTGCTAGTAGAGTATTTTCTGATGATACCAACCCCCCCCCCCCCACTGCAATCTGTTCTATATGCAGATAGACCGCCTATCCAAAATCTGATACCCTGCGGATCTCAGAGTTGAGGAGAAAAGAATCTCATGTCTCACAATCTATGGGTTTACTATGTTTATTATGTTTTCACAATGAAAAATGGTTCAACGATTTTACAATGTTTTAGATAAGACCTGATGCTCAAATGGTTAAAATGAGTGCTGAATGTCAGGAGGTTTATACTAGACATGTGCAAAACTAAAATTTTCGTTTCGTTTTCGTCCATTCGGACGAAAATGTTATTTATTTAGTCTAAAACGAATTTCGTTCATTAGTGCATTCGTTTCAGACGAAATTCGTTCATTATTTTCGTTTCGTTAATTTTTTTCGTTCGTTTTATAGAATACAATGTAATACTATTGGCTTTCTATAAACCGAACGAGAGCCCCATTCATAAGAAATTCTTATGAATGGGGCTCTCGTTCGGTTCATAGAAAGGCAATAGTATTAATTGTATTCTATAAGCCGAAAGTCTATAAACCGAACGACTTTCGGTTTATAGACTTTCGGTTTATGGAATACATGTAATCCTATTGCTATTCTATAAACCGAACGACTTTCGGTTTATAGAATAGCCATAGGTTTACATGTATTACATAAGCCGGGAGTCTATAAACCGAAAGTCGTTCGGTTTATAGGCTGTCGGCATTTAACTAATAAGAGACAGAGTCTCCATTCATAAAATTATGAATGGAGACTTTGTCTCCGTGTAGTAAAATGCCGACAGCCTATAAACCGAACGTTCGGTTTATAGGCTGTGGGCATTTTACTACACGGAGACAAAGTCTCCATTCATAATTTTATGAATGGAGACTCTGTCTCCGTGTAGTAAAATGCCGACAGCCTATAAACCGAACGTTCGGTTTATAGGCTGTCGGCTTATGGAATACATGTATTCCTATTGCTATTCTATAAACCGAACGACTTTCGGTTTATAGAATAGCCATAGGATTACATGTATTGCATAAGCCGAAAGTCTATAAACCGAAAGTCGTTCGGTTTATAGGCTGTCGGCATTTAACTAATAAGAGACAGAGTCTCCATTCATAAAATTATGAATGGAGACTTTGTCTCCGTGTAGTAAAATGCCGACAGCCTATAAACCGAACGTTCGGTTTATAGGCTGTGGGCATTTTACTACACGGAGACAAAGTCTCCATTCATAATTTTATGAATGGAGACTCTGTCTCCGTGTAGTAAAATGCCCACAGCCTATAAACCGAACGTTCGGTTTATAGGCTGTCGGCTTATGGAATACATGTATTCCTATTGCTATTCTATAAACCGAACGACTTTCGGTTTATAGAATAGCCATAGGATTACATGTATTGCATAAGCCGAAAGTCTATAAACCGAAAGTCGTTCGGTTTATAGGCTGTCGGCATTTAACTAATAAGAGACAGAGTCTCCATTCATAAAATTATGAATGGAGACTTTGTCTCCGTGTAGTAAAATGCCGACAGCCTATAAACCGAACGTTCGGTTTATAGGCTGTGGGCATTTTACTACACGGAGACAAAGTCTCCATTCATAATTTTATGAATGGAGACTCTGTCTCCGTGTAGTAAAATGCCGACAGCCTATAAACCGAACGTTCGGTTTATAGGCTGTCGGCTTATGGAATACATGTATTCCTATTGCTATTCTATAAACCGAACGACTTTCGGTTTATAGAATAGTCATAGGATTACATGTATTGCATAAGCCGAAAGTCTATAAACCGAAAGTCGTTCGGTTTATAGGCTGTCGGCATTTAACTAATAAGAGACAGAGTCTCCATTCATAAAATTATGAATGGAGACTTTGTCTCCGTGTAGTAAAATGCCGACAGCCTATAAACCGAACGTTCGGTTTATAGGCTGTGGGCATTTTACTACACGGAGACAAAGTCTCCATTCATAATTTTATGAATGGAGACTCTGTCTCCGTGTAGTAAAATGCCGACAGCCTATAAACCAAACGTTCGGTGTATAGGCTGTCGGCTTATGGAATACATGTATTCCTATTGCTATTCTATAAACCGAACGACTTTCGGTTTATAGAATAGCCATAGGATTACATGTATTGCATAAGCCGAAAGTCTATAAACCGAAAGTCGTTCGGTTTATAGGCTGTCGGCATTTAACTAATAAGAGACAGAGTCTCCATTCATAAAATTATGAATGGAGACTTTGTCTCCGTGTAGTAAAATGCCGACAGCCTATAAACCGAACGTTCGGTTTATAGGCTGTGGGCATTTTACTACACGGAGACAAAGTCTCCATTCATAATTTTATGAATGGAGACTCTGTCTCCGTGTAGTAAAATGCCCACAGCCTATAAACCGAACGTTCGGTTTATAGGCTGTCGGCTTATGGAATACATGTATTCCTATTGCTATTCTATAAACCGAACGACTTTCGGTTTATAGAATAGCCATAGGATTACATGTATTGCATAAGCCGAAAGTCTATAAACCGAAAGTCGTTCGGTTTATAGGCTGTCGGCATTTAACTAATAAGAGACAGAGTCTCCATTCATAAAATTATGAATGGAGACTTTGTCTCCGTGTAGTAAAATGCCGACAGCCTATAAACCGAACGTTCGGTTTATAGGCTGTGGGCATTTTACTACACGGAGACAAAGTCTCCATTCATAATTTTATGAATGGAGACTCTGTCTCCGTGTAGTAAAATGCCGACAGCCTATAAACCGAACGTTCGGTTTATAGGCTGTCGGCTTATGGAATACATGTATTCCTATTGCTATTCTATAAACCGAACGACTTTCGGTTTATAGAATAGTCATAGGATTACATGTATTGCATAAGCCGAAAGTCTATAAACCGAAAGTCGTTCGGTTTATAGGCTGTCGGCATTTAACTAATAAGAGACAGAGTCTCCATTCATAAAATTATGAATGGAGACTTTGTCTCCGTGTAGTAAAATGCCGACAGCCTATAAACCAAACGTTCGGTTTATAGGCTGTGGGCATTTTACTACACGGAGACAAAGTCTCCATTCATAATTTTATGAATGGAGACTCTGTCTCCGTGTAGTAAAATGCCGACAGCCTATAAACCAAACGTTCGGTGTATAGGCTGTCGGCTTATGGAATACATGTATTCCTATTGCTATTCTATAAACCGAACGACTTTCGGTTTATAGAATAGCCATAGGATTACATGTATTGCATAAGCCGAAAGTCTATAAACCGAAAGTCGTTCGGTTTATAGGCTGTCGGCATTTAACTATACAGAGACAGAGTCTCCATTCATAAAATTATGAATGGAGACTTTGTCTCCGTGTAGTAAAATGCCGAAAGCCTATAAACCGAATGATCCGTTTATAGACTTTCGGCTTATATAATACATGTAATCCTATGGCTATTCTATAAACCGAACGTTCGGTTTATAGAATAGCAATAGGAATACATGTATTCCATAAGCCGACAGCCTATAAACCGAACGTTCGGTTTATAGGCTGTGGGCATTTTACTACACGGAGACAAAGTCTCCATTCATAATTTTATGAATGGAGACTCTGTCTCCGTATAGTTAAATGCCGGCTTTTAACTATACGGAGACAAAGTCTCCATTTATAATTTTATGAATGGAGACTCTGTCTCCGTATAGTTAAATGCCGGTGTTCTGACAAATTTCTGGAGCAAATTCTCCTGCGCAATCGCAGGAGAATTTGCTCACTGTGCATGCGCATAAAGTTACAGCTGATAACTCAGCTGTAACTTTGTGACCACCGCGCATGCGCCAGCTGCGCAACCCACCTCCCGCCCCCTCACACCCCCTGCACACCCCTTCTTACCAGATCATCGACCACAGCGATACACAGCGCATGCGCACGCTTATCCAGCCGTTTGGGAATGTGCGCGTCCGTTGTTGTGTTCTTAAGGTGGTAAGTAACATGGGGCGTCGGGACATAAGGGGGCAAGCATCCTGGTGAGGGCTGCCTCATCTTGATGGGATTTGTGATCCTCCTGCTGCATCAATAATACAGCAGGAGGATCACAAATCCCATCAAGATGAGGCAGCCCTCACCAGGATGCTTGCCCCCTTATGTCCCGACGCCCCGTGTTACTTACCACCTTAAGAACACAACAACGGACGCGCGCATTCCCAAACGGCTGGATAGGCGTGCGCATGCGCTGTGTATCGCTGTGGTCGATGATCTGGTAAGAAGGGGTGTGCGGCGGGTGTGAGGGGGGCGGGAGGTGGGTTGCGCAGCTGTCTCATGCACGGTGGTCACAAAGTTACAGCTGAGTTATCAGCTGTAACTTTATGCGCATGCGCAGTGAGCAAATTCTTCTGCGAATGCGCAGGAGAATTTGCTCCAGAAATTTGTCAGAACACCGGCTTTTAACTATACGGAGACAAAGTCTCCATTTATAATTTTATGAATGGAGACTCTGTCTCCGTATAGTTAAATGCCCACAGCCTATAAACCGAACGTTCGGTTTATAGGCTGTCGGCTTTTAACTATACGTTTGTCTCCATTCATAAATTTATGAATGGAGACTCTGTCTCCGTATAGTTAAATGCTATTGTATTCTATAAACCGACTCTATTTCGGCTTATAGAATGCAATAGTACTACGAATGGACGAATGAACGAATGATTTTCCTTTATTAACCATTCGTTCATTCGGCTTTAGTTAGCTTAGCATTTTCGTTCTTCGTTTTTCGGGCGAATGGACGAAAATGCAATTTTCGGACGAAAATGCATTCGTCCGAAAACGAATGCACATGTCTAGTATATATTCACATGTAAATTGCTTTTTTAATAAAAAATTATGACATAAAAAAAATCTTGTTTTTATTTCCTTTCATGTGACAAAGCTGCCTCTCTCTTTCCCTTGCCCCCAGATTTGTCGCTCTCCCCCCCTTAGTGTTGTCTCTCTCTCACCCTCCCTTTAGCTCCCCCCTCGCTCCCCTTGTGTCTGTCTCTTCCCCCCTTCCCTCCCCTTGTTTCTCTCTGCCCCCCCCCCCCTTGTTATTCTGTCCCCCCCTCACCTGTTTCTTGCTCCCTGGTGGCTAGTGGGGGCAGCCGGGGGATGTATGCACTATACATAATAGACGGAAGTGTCGGGCAGCATGGAGGTTGTCTGCACGATTCGTGCAGACATCCCCCAGCTGCCCGATTCTCCCTGGTGGCTAGCGAGGCAGCGGTGGATGTCTGCGCGATGAGCGAGACCTCTCCTGCTGCCGCCCGGCATGACCGCCGGGACTTCTATGATGAAGCTGGGTACTTACGGCTTCCTCATAAAAGTCCTGGCTGTCGTTCCGGGCGGTAACAGGGGAGGTCTCGCTCATCGCCGAGCCCGACACTTCCGTCTATTATGTATAGTGCATACATCCCCCGGCTGCCCCCACTAGCCACCAGGGAGCAAGAAACAGGTGAGGGGGGGACAGAATAACAAGGGGGGGGGGGCAGAGAGAAACAAGGGGAGGGAAGGGGGGAAGAGACAGAAACAAGGGGAGGGGGGCAGAGAGAAACAGGGGGAGGGAAGGGGGGAAGAGACAGACACAAGGGGAGCCAAAGGGAGGGTGAGAGAGAGACAACACTAAGGGGGGGAGAGCGACAAATCTGGGGGCAAGGGAAAGAGAGAGGCAGCTTAGTCACATAAAAGGAAATAAAAACAAGATTTTTTTTTATGTCATAATTTTTTATTAAAAAAGCAATTTACATGTGAATATATACTAGACATGTGCATTCGTTTTCGGACGAATGCATTTACGTCCGAAAATTGCATTTTCGTCCATTCGCCCGAAAAACGAAGAACGAAAATGCTAAGCTAACTAAAGCCGAATGAACGAATGGTTAATAAAGGAAAATCATTCGTTCATTCGTCCATTCGTAGTACTATTGCATTCTATAAGCCGAAATAGAGTCGGTTTATAGAATACAATAGCATTTAACTATACGGAGACATAAAATTATGAATGGAGACTTTGTCGCCGTATAGTTAAATGCCCACAGCCTATAAACCGAACGTTCGGTTTATAGGCTGTGGGCATTTAACTATACGGAGACAGAGTCTCCATTCATAAAATTATAAATGGAGACTTTGTCTCCGTATAGTTAAAAGCCGGCATTTAACTATACGGAGACAGAGTCTCCATTCATAAAATTATGAATGGAGACTTTGTCTCCGTGTAGTAAAATGCCCACAGCCTATAAACCGAACGTTCGGTTTATAGGCTGTCGGCTTATGGAATACATGTATTCCTATTGCTATTCTATAAACCGAACTTTCGGTTTATAGAATAGCCATAGGATTACATGTATTACATAAGCCGAAAGTCTATAAACCGATCGTTCGGTTTATAGACTTTCGGCATTTTACTACACGGAGACAAAGTCTCCATTCATAATTTTATGAATGGAGACTCTGTCTCTGTATAGTTAAATGCCGACAGCCTATAAACCGAACGACTTTCGGTTTATAGACTTTCGGCTTATGTACTACATGTAATCCTATGGCTATTCTATAAACCGAAAGTCGTTCGGTTTATAGTTTAGCAATAGCATTACATGTATTCTATAAACCGAACGTCGTTCATTTTAAAGACTTTCGGCTTATAGAATACTATTGGCTTTCTATAAACCGAACTAGAGTCGAGTCCCCATTCATAAGAAATTCTTATGAATGAGGAGGGACTCTAGTTAGGTTTATAGAATGCCAATAGTATTCTATAAGCCGAAAGTCTTTAAAACGAACGACGTTCGGTTTATAGAATGCATGTAATGCTATTGCTGTTCTATAAGCCGAATGTCTTTCGGCTTATAGAACAGCAATAGCATTACATGTATTCTATAAACCGAACGTCGTTTGTTTTAAAGACTTTCGGCTTATAGAATACATGCTGCTATTGGCTTTCTATAAACCGAAAGAGTCCCCATTCATACGAATAGGTCAATTGACCTATTCGTATGAATGGGAACTCAATTTCGGTTTATAGGAAGCTAATAGCATTACATGCATTCCATAAACCGAAAGTCATTCATGTCGGTTTATGGAATGTAGTACTATGCTATTGGTATTGTAAACCGACTCTATTTCGGTTTAGAATGCCAATAGCACGAATGGACGAATGGACGAATGAACGAATGATTTTCGTTTATTAACCATTCGTTCATTCGGATTTTGTTAGTTAAAATTTTCGTTATTCGTTTTTCGGACGAATGGACGAAAATGCTATTTTCGTCCGAAAATGCATTAGTCCGAAAATGCTTTAGTCCGAAAACGAATGCACATGTCTAGTTTATACATCTTGATACAGGTTTGAAATACTAAACTATTCTGTTAATTCGATACTCTCTGACGTTATTAAGAGATATCGGTACACGGTTTTCTCAGAGAGAACCATTTTGGTTCTTTTGAAAGGTACGTTCCCATTTGGTTCAGTGTCCAGAGACGTAGTGGGCAGAGGTCAGGGCTGGTTTACCTGACCCTGATACGAGCCGCTAAGGGCACATAAATACCTTTTCTTTTTCTGCCCCCTTAGAGGGCAAGCCGCTACAATCCTATATTGTACGGAATACTGTAAATAGTTTCCCCTTTTATTTTTCTCCCCCTTCCCGAACCCTGCGTACAGCAGATATATCTTACTTTCCCCTCCCCCCCCCCTTTTTTTTTTCTCTTTTGGGTAAAATATCACAAAAAGGCGCGCTAATATGGCAAATATTTCTCATACCCACTCGGTCCCTGCACAATTGAGGATTTTATCGATAAATGCTAAGGGGTTAAATAAACCAGAAAAGCGGTCAAGAGCGTTAAGAGAGTGGAAAGCCTTAAAGGCGTCCATAGTCTATGTACAGGAAACCCATTTCCAATCCTCTCGAGCACCGTCCCTAAAAAGTGGCATGTACACGCAGTCCTTTTACAGCAACAACCCTATCTCCAAAACAAAGGGAACGGCAATTTTGTTCTCAAAGCACATACCTATTAAAAATCCAATAGTTCAAAGCGATACAGAAGGCAGATATGTATTTGTGAAAGCCGAAATCGCAGGGTCCATGTACACTTTCGCAAACATTTATCTGCCTAACAAAAAACAACACAAAATATTGAGACACATTCTTGCCATGTTAAGCAAATTTCAACAAGGGATCCTGATACTGGGGGGTGATCTTAACATGCCTCTGGACCCCAACATTGACACCTCCAAGGGCACGTCTAGTTTTCGGACGTATGCATTTTCGGACGAAAATAGCATTTTCGTCCATTCGTCCGAAAAACGAATAACGACAATTTTAACTAACAAAATCCGAATGAACGAATGGTTAATAAACGAAAATCATTCGTTCATTCGTCCATTCGTGCTATTGGCATTCTAAACCGAAATAGAATGAATGACTTTCGGTTTATGGAATGCATGTAATGTTATTAGCTTCCTATAAACCGAAATTGAGTTCCCATTCATACGAATAGGTCAATTGACCTATTCGTATGAATGGGGACTCTTTCGGTTTATAGAAAGCCAATAGCAGCATGTATTCTATAAGCCGAAAGTCTTTAAAACAAACGACGTTCGGTTTATAGAATACATGTAATGCTATTGCTGTTCTATAAGCCGAAAGACTTTCGGCTTATAGCACAACAATAGCATTACATGTATTCTATAAACCGAACGTCGTTCGTTTTAAAGACTTTCGGCTTATAGAATACTATTGGCATTCTATAAACCTAACTAGAGTCCCTCCTCATTCATAAGAATTTCTTATGAATGGGGACTCGACTCTAGTTCGGTTTATAGAAAGCCAATAGTATTCTATAAGCCGAAAGTCTTTAAAACGAACGACGTTCGGTTTATAGAATACATGTAATGCTATTGCTATTCTATAAAGCGAACGACTTTCGGTTTATAGAATAGCCATAGGATTACATGTAGTACATAAGCCGAAAGTCTATAAACCGAAAGTCGTTCGGTTTATAGGCTGTCGGCATTTAACTATACAGAGACAGAGTCTCCATTCATAAAATTATGAATGGAGACTTTTTAAATGCTATTGTATTCTATAAACCGACTCTATTTCGGCTTATAGAATGCAATAGTACTACGAATGGACGAATGAACGAATGATTTTCCTTTATTAACCATTCGTTCATTCGGCTTTAGTTAGCTTAGCATTTTCGTTCTTCGTTTTTCGGGCGAATGGACGAAAATGCAATTTTCGGACGAAAATGCATTCGTCCGAAAACGAATGCACATGTCTAGTATATATTCACATGTAAATTGCTTTTTTAATAAAAAATTATGATATAAAAAAAATCTTGTTTTTATTTCCTTTTATGTGACAATGCTACGAATGGACGAATGAACGAATGATTTTCCTTTATTAACCATTCGTTCATTCGGCTTTAGTTAGCTTAGCATTTTTGTTCTTCGTTTTTCGGGCTTTATAGAATACAATAGCATTTAACTATACGGAGACAGAGTCTCCTTTCATAAATTTATGAATGGAGACAAACGTATAGTTAAAAGCCGACAGCCTATAAACCGAACGTTCGGTTTATAGGCTGTGGGCATTTAACTATACGGAGACAGAGTCTCCATTCATAAAATTATAAATGGAGACTTTGTCTCTGTATAGTTAAAAGCCGGTGTTCTGACAAATTTCTGGAGCAAATTCTCCTGCGCAATCGCAGGAGAATTTGCTCACTGCGCATGCGCATAAAGTTACAGCTGATAACTCAGCTGTAACTTTGTGACCACCGCGCATGAGCCAGCTGCGCAACCCACCTCCCGCCCCCCTCACACCCCCGCACACCCCTTCTTACCAGATCATCGACCACAGCGATACACAGCGCATGCGCACGCCTATCCAGCCGTTTGGGGATGCGCGCGTCCGTTGTTGTGTTCTTACGGTGGTAAGTAACACGGGGCGTCGGGACATAAGGGGGCAAGCATCCTGGTGAGGGCTGCCTCATCTTGATGGGATTTGTGATCCTCCTGCTGTATTATTGACGCTGTGGTCGATGATCTGGTAAGAAGGGGTGTGCGGGGGGTGTGAGGGGGGCGGGAGGTGGGTTGCGCAGCTGGCGCATGCGCGGTGGTCACAAAGTTACAGCTGAGTTATCAGCTGTAACTTTATGCGCATGCGCAGTGAGCAAATTCTCCTGACTGCGCAGGAGAATTTGCTCCAGAAATTTGTCAGAACACCGGCATTTAACTATACGGAGACAGAGTCTCCATTCATAAAATTATGAATGGAGACTTTGTATCCATATAGTTAAAAGCCGACAGCCTATAAACCGAACATTCGGTTTATAGGCTGTGGGCATTTAACTATACGGAGACAGAGTCTCCATTCATAAAATTATGAATGGAGACTTTGTCTCAGTGTAGTAAAATGCCCACAGCCTATAAACCGAACGTTAGGTTTATAGGCTGTTGGTTTATGGAATACATGTATTCCTATTGCTATTCTATAAACCGAACGTTCGGTTTATAGAATAGCCATAGGATTACATGTATTATATAAGCCGAAAGTCTATAAACCGATCGTTCGGTTTATAGGCTTTCGGCATTTTACTACACGGAGACAAAGTCTCCATTCATAATTTTATGAATGGAGACTCTGTCTCTTATTAGTTAAATGCCGACAGCCTATAAACCGAACGACTTTCGGTTTATAGACTTTCGGCTTATGTAATACATGTAAACCTATGGCTATTCTATAAACCGAAAGTCGTTCGGTTTATAGAATAGCAATAGGATTACATGTATTCCATAAGCCGAAAGTCTATAAACCGAAAGTCGTTCGGTTTATAGACTTTCGGCTTATAGAATACAAGTAATACTATTGCCTTTCTATGAACCGAACGAGAGCCCCATTCATAAGAATTTCTTATGAATGGGGCTCTCGTTCGGTTTATAGAAAGCCAATAGTATTACATTGTATTCTATAAAACGAACGAATAAAACAAAACGAAACGAAAATAATGAACGAATTTCGTTTTAGACAAAATAAATAATATTTTCGTCCGAATGGACGAAAACGAAACGAAAATTTTAGTTTTGCACATGTCTAATACTTACTACTCCCCACCACATGACGCATACAGTAGAATTGACTATTTTTTCCTACAAAACCACGTCACCCATCTAATTCACACCGTACAAATAGGAATTACAACGTGGTCAGACCATGCGCCGGTAATCTTGTCCATACACTCCCCATTACATAGACCCAAACAGGCATCTTGGAGACTTAACGACTCCCTTCTGACGGACACCGTTCTGGCGGACAACACAGCGACACGTCTTAAACAATATTTTCAAGAAAATACGACGGAAGAGGTATCAGAGTTGGTAATCTGGGAAGCGCATAAATGCGTACTCAGAGGACACTTTATCGCACAGGCGTCAATACGCAAAAAAGAACAGACGAAAGCAGTCCTCACACTCACTTCGGAAATTCACACTTTGGAACAAACACACAAGTCGACAAATGACACAGTAACACACCAGAAGTTGCTGACTCTCTCCCCAGAGAACTTTCAAAAATCATAAACACGAAATTACAACGACAAGCCAACAAAACAAAATCCTTTTTTTATAATCATGGGAACAAAAGTGGGAGATTACTTGCTCGTATTCTTCATAACACAAGGAATTCGACATACAATTCCAGGATAAAATCATCAAACACCCCCTCATATCGTTATTTACCAACGGATATATTGCAGGAATTTACAGCACACTACACAGCCCTGTATAACTTAACCTCCGAGACTAGTACTACGTCATCTGTAGATAACATGGTAAAAATCAGAAACTATCTTCGTAAACATAAACTCCCGACAATACCGGAGGACATATTTCATACCCTAGAAAGCCCAATCACAGAACTAGAAGTATCAGTAGCACTAAAAAATTCCAAAACAGGGAAAAGTCCAGGTCCAGATGGATTACCAGTAGAATATTACAAGAAATATAAAGATATACTGTCCCCATATTTTGTGAAGGCATTTAATACAATCCCGACTGGGACATTTCTACACGAACACACTACGTCAGCATATATACAGGTTATACCCAAACCTGGTAAAGATTTGGATTTTTGTCAGAACTATCGGCCCATCTCACTTCTGAACTCGGACCTGAAGTTATTCGCAAAGATACTAGCACAAAGGCTAGGTCCCCTGATCCCAGATCTTATACACCCGGACCAAACAGGGTTTATCCCCGGTAGAGAAGCCAAAGATAGTACAGTAAAATTGATCAACATCACACACTTGGCAAAGGGAAGGAAGGAGCCTCTGTTGTTTCTGTCAACCGATGCTGAAAAAGCTTTTGACAGAGTTAACTGGGACTTCATGAGAGCGACCCTCCAACAATTCGGTTTCGGACCAAATATTATGGCATGGATAAATGCATTATATCACAAACCGACAGCAAGAATCAGGGTGAATGGGATATTAGGAGACAAATTTGATATCAAAAATGGGACCAGACAAGGCTGCCCACTATCCCCTTTACTTTTTGCTTTAATTTTGGAACCATTTTTACAAGCTATCCGAGCCAATATTTCTATTAAAGGTTTCAGAGCAGGCCTACAAGAATACAAAATAGCAGCATACGCAGACGATTTATTATTTATAATCACACAACCAACAGTTACACTCCCCAATATATTACAAGAATTTAAGGAATATGGAGAACTATCACACCTGAAGATCAATTATACCAAATCAGAAATCCTCCCCATCACAACGGAACCGATAGGACTTAAACATATTACAGATAATTTCTCATTCAGAATCTGTGTTGACAAGATGTTGTATTTGGGCATCTGGCTCACCCCTGATCCTGAAACATTATATAAGATGAATTATGTCCCGATAGCTTCAACACTAAATAAAGATCTACGCACGTGGGATTACACACATATCTCATGGATAGGACGCATAAATGTCATCAAAATGAACCTACTTCCTAGAATATTGTATCTCTTCCTAACTATACCTATTCACATTCCCCACACATATTTTATTGAACTGAGAACGGCTTTGACACAGTATGTTTGGAACAAAAAAAAGCCGAGACTTAATTACCAAGTGCTAACTTACCCCAAAATAAATGGAAGTCTGGCACTTCCAGATATCCTTAAATATTACCAAGCAACACATCTACTTCGAATAATAGATTGGACTCATATACCGACCCGAAAACACTGGGTACAATTAGAATCCAATTCACTTCCAATATCACTGAATGCTCTCCCATGGCTCTCCCCTAAGACAGCTAAAGCTATGACGCAAGGCCACCCCACGATAACACCAACTTTACGTGTATTACATAATACTGCAAAATCACACAAAACGACTACTCATCCATCACCTCTCACTCCCCTGAGAGACAACCCAGATTTCTCACCGGGGATACATTCACCGGGGTTACAGACTCTGCACCCAGAAACACCGCTCCACATTGTTGATATAAAACCCACGGAGATATTTCCCATGCTCACTACCATATTAAAGGACCCCCCTTCCCCAATGGACCACTTCAACTATCATCAAGTTATGCATTACATAAGACACCTTCCCCAAAAACACAACCAGACACGGGACAAGACATGGCTAGAGTTGCTATGTAAATCAAACAAGCTCCTAGAACGGGGAATATCACACATATATAGCATGCTGATCTCACCTACTGATGATGCTGAACCAAAATACATGGGGAAATGGGAGATGATTCTAAGCTCTGAATTTGATAAGGTACAAAGGGAAAGAATAATGCTACTTGCACACAAAAGTACAAAGGCAACCAAGTATCAAGAAATCAATTACAAAATTATTTCACAATGGTATAGAACCCCGATGCGGCTGCATCGTATGATCCCAACAATCGATCCACACTGTTGGAGATGTGGGAATGATTTTGGAACAGATGTCCATATTTGGTGGAGTTGCCCCAAAATAAAGGTCTATTGGGATATGATACACGAAAAAATAGTACAACTGGACTGTTCCACATACCCAAACACATTTGAGGCAATGGTCCTCTATCTAGACGAAATGTCCATCCCAACATTTAAGAAATCATTGACCAAACATTTACTAATAGCTGCCAAAACATTGATACCCCTGTATTGGAAATCTACCACAATCCCAACGGAATCTGAATGGATTGCTAGAGTAGAAGAAATTAGAATTCTAGAAGAGCTTTTAGCCTCCACCACAAATACTTCCGAAAAATGTCTAAGGACCTGGTTCTACTGGAATGAATATATAATACATCTGAAATAGTTTGAAGGGGGTTATAGTACTCACTCAGACAGAAGGTAATTTTCGGTTGAATTGCACGCCATAAGACCACATCACACTTACACAGCTTAGACATAACACAGACCAGAAGCAGACATCTCACATTCGAGTGTGGATGTCACAATATGATGGGGATAACACTGGTGACCCCCATAATTGGACGACTACGCTGAGGGTAAATTATGGTTGCACCTGAGGGGAAAAATGCTTAGTTCGGACCCACTGCTATTATATAATACTAGCTAAAATTGGGAACTCCTATTTATAAATAAATTTGAAATATACTGTCAATAGATTGAACTGACCCAGATATATCAGAACCTATGCCTACCCCTGCCCTCCCCCCCCCACCCCCGATGTGTCTCCATTTTTGTATTGTATAAGACGGATCTCCCCCCCCCCTTTTTTTTTATTTATTTTTTTTATTTTTATTTTATTTTATTTATTTATTTTTATAATATATGGTTTATCAACAGTGAGAGCAGATGTATAATTGAATATGTTAATTATTTTGTTATTTACATCACTGACATTATGTATTTATGTTCAAGTGTATTAGATCGTTTTCGCCCCTCCCCCCCAGGTTCACCCCTAACATTCACTGTTATATTTTATGTAACCCTAGGGTGGCCACCTCCCCTCCCCCCCCCCTTTTTTTTTTTGTATTGTGTACTGTGTATTGTTATGTGTTCTTGAAAATAATAAAACATGATTTAAAAAAAAAAAGAAAACAACAACAAATACAGGCCCAGCATGCACAAAATCTTGTGCTATAAATTATTAACTCTTCAGGTAATAGTATGTAATTTTTTTTGTGCAAAAGTTATGGTCTAAGAACACACATAGTTATTATGTTCTATGGATACTATATAGTTTCAATTTATCTAAAATTGAAATCCACTACATAGAGGAATAATTGAGCTTTAATTATGCTTTGCATATAAAAGATCTATAAATGTTCATACTTTGTAAAGTGTATAAAATCACCATTTTTTATTAACACAACTGGAGTTATTTATAAAACTCTCTAATGGTACAATGTTCTAAATCCATAGGTATTACCACTGAAACTTATTGAATGTTCTTGCTAATTGCTTTGCTTTTAGAACGGTGACTCAGAACGAACCTTTTATAATTATACCTCAAGTGTGAAATATAATGGGCAGAGGTCTTACTTACAAGAATTTAGCAATGTGTAAAAACTGATTTCTGGCTGGTAATAGAATGTCTAAGTGTCACAATGCCCACCGAAGGCAGGCTAGTACCAGGATAAGGGGGAACACAAGTTTCCATTTCAGTAACTTTATGAAGATCCACATTAGCATGTCCCCAAATTATCACCCACAATCCACCCATAATTTCCCCAGTCTATTGGTGGCTAATATTTTTATATTTAAAATGATCGCGCTTATCCCACCACACAAGGGATGGGGAAAGATGGTTTTTTGCAAGAGGTTTTTTGGGGGTCCTGAGGACCATCAACACTTTGTTTTATCCACTGCCTCAAGCATTAGGCATGTGGAATAAAATAATTAATTTCAAATTTATTTCTAATAAAGTGTTTTTTTGTGTGGCCCTTTTAGTGCCATAGGTGATAGTAGCACGTTAACGCTCTCTGCTATGGCATTGAAAGTTTAATGAGTGTTTTAGTTGGTGAGGTAATTCACTTGAACTTTGACAGTACTAGCTGTCAATATCTGAGTGAAAATCCTGAAATAAGACTGAAAGTAATCCAGACACCTCTGAATAACAAATCGACAATCTACAGTGGAAAGTTATTGTTATTTAGGCATTTCTCCCTTTTTCTGACACTCCACTTGAAGCTGTTCCCTGCATTGAATGACCATGACAAGGTTAAGTAAAAGTTATTTTTTCCCCAGAGATTGTCATTGTGTTACATCAGCGGCATTTTTTGTCCATATTGCTTTCAGTCTTGTTTTCAGTGTTTGGTGGTTGGACACGCCAAGTGTCATGGACACCGAAACAGTAAGCCCACCTGATTGGCTTTTTTAAAAAAAAAATGATATATATTTTTTCTAATACATACAATAAAATAACTAAAACATTACTAATAAAACATTATAACAAATAATTACACAAACTATAAACAGAAAAAACAATGTTGTACCCCATTACTTTGTTTAATTCTATTTCACTTTCACATTTATACTTTTCCATTGTGACCTTAAATTCAGAATGTTAAATATTAGCGGGAAAAAGTCCTACAACACGGAATAGACTACTTCAAATATATATCTTTAAAGGTTTTGGATTCAAGCAACAACGACCAGCAACAACAACTAGATGTACTCTTATTAAAGTGCATCAAAAATTCAGTTTGTTTAAATTTGTTTACTCTGCAGCACTTTACATGGTATTCCAGAGATGGTATTCAAAGGGGAGCAATAAATTATTTGTCAAATTGTTAGAGAAGACGTAAATTCCTTGATTGGTATATCTGTATAGTACAAAAGAACGAATTATGGGGTTTGGACCTTATTTGTTTTTTCAATTATATTTATCGTTCTATTTATTTTCCC
This sequence comes from Pelodytes ibericus, assembly GCA_036172795.1. NCBI lineage: Eukaryota > Metazoa > Chordata > Amphibia > Anura > Pelodytidae > Pelodytes > Pelodytes ibericus. The sequence goes on along the minus strand of CM069858.1, from coordinate 54,004,002 downwards.
ACAAGAAAAATTAAACTTGGTATATTCCTCATAGATGTATAGTCGCCGCTTGCTTCTGCACATCTCCAAAACTTCCCTGATACTTGAGAATCTATCAATGTCTACAGGAGTCCTGTATCACATATAGAAAATTGTATATGAAACTACTTGATATCTACTTGTATCTTAGCATTTTCTGCTAATATCTAAGCATTTCAGCCGTTCTGAGTTTGAGAAGGCAACTTTTAAATCTCTTTTTCATAGTGTAATATAATAAAGGATAGCTGTAGGTTCTTGTATTTTTGAGTCAGTATAGTTCAGAAAGTGCATGCGAGAGTGGTTCTTCCCAAATACTCAATGCTTCAAAGTCAGAGTAGGGAGAGTGAATTTTATTTTTTAAATTAATGGAAGTAGTGGTAGAGTGGCAAGTAGAGGTTTACCACTTTCCAATATGCTGTATTTAAATCTGTAAAAGGAATATCATGTATCCTTTCTTTCTTTACCCTGGCAGAAATCCCTTATTGTTTGCTATTGGGAGCAACAGATTAGGATAATTTGGTAGCTTTACTTTTTTCACATATTTCTGCCAAACTGTAAGTGTTAGGGTAATTGTTGGGTGTGAAGCAAGTATTCAATATTTTCCTGGACTTTCTAACCAAGGTAATTGGTGCCGTAAGGTAGTACTGTTTAATTTCAAACAAAGACATTGAACATTTGTACTACGTATAATACTCTCAATAAAACATTCATAGTTCTAACTGCAATCCTGCCAAACCAAGATGTCTGTGCTGACGACCATCTGGTTAAATCCTTCTGTCGTTTTTCTTAAAAGTGTAAATGATTAGCGCAGTATACATTTTTAAGGTATAAATATTTAAGGTCCCTTGTCAGCGTAGTCCCCAAATATTTAAGACCTTTAGAGCACCATTTGCAATAGTATATATTTTGTAGACAAATACAAAAAACATAAAGTGCGCTTAGGAGCAAACTGTGGAAGTAATGCACCTTTTGTGAATTATATAGATACAGGTGAATCTCTATCAGAGATGAAGGTGTTTGTGGATTTCTTATCCAGAATTCAGGGAGATTCTTTTGGTCCCCCTCAAGGGGATACACTTACAGACTCTCTGAGATAAGAAGGCACTTCAAATGTATCCTGTTGAAATCAGACTTCAAGGTTGTAGGTCTCAAAGAAATGCAGCAACAGACATCCAGTTAGTAAAAGAAATGGTACAAATTTAATACAAATAGTAACTGCTTACATGGGGGATGTTTATGTCACATGGGGTGGGCGCCACACAGCCGTTCTGACGAAGATCCTTCCAGCAGACTACCTAAGTGCTGCTAAGAGCTTAGAATACAGCGCTGGGTACACCTTTGTTTTTTGAGTATATTTTTTGTATCTCCTTACCTGACTGATGTTTTATGTTAACGTTTAAGATTTCATACTTACATCCGTTAATATTACAATTAGTAATATCAGTAGATAGTTTTACTTCTTTAATAATTTGAGGTATAGTTTTTTTCGGTTTGGTTATGGTCATAAGAATATCATTAGCATATGCATTTACTTTATAATGGGTCTTACCCAACTCTAAACCCACTATCTTAGTATTTAGTTTGATAGCATTGAGTAACGGCTCTAACATTAATATAAACAGTAATGGTGACAATGCCAGCCAGCTTATGTAACAGTTTGAGATAGTGTATTTTTTGGAGAATCAGGTAATTTTTGTGGGTTTCCCTCGGATTTAAAGTAATTACATGGCAGTTAATTGATTTCTGAACAGTGAAAGCGGATTCTGAGTGGGATTGTAAGTATGAATGGGCTATGTTTCTTACTCCCCAGGAAGTAGTCAGGTAAAGTGAGCCTCTGGATCGACTAATGCTCACTTTCCCCTTGCCACAGATTTTACCCAGGTGGATTTAACCAAGGCTAAAATAGAAATACAGTGAGAAAATGCATTATGAACTATTGCTCTCACTTGACAAATTCACAGCTAAATTCTCACCAAGAATAATATATTTGATGCTTAGGAATATTATACATATTTACCATGTTCATCTGTATGCAAATAATCATACCAAACAGGGATCCATTTAAACTTATAGCAGCAATATGCCCATGAAGATTCCATGCATTCCTTTTGACAAATGCAGATAATGGTTGGAGAGATATTGGTAAAGAGTGTATTCTCCCTTAAAGAAGCACTACAAATTCTCGTATAAAGGTTTTCCAAGACCAAAATCATTGTCATAACGATTAAACAACACAAACATTTACCCCTGGGCTTATAGAGGCAAAGTTCTAATTATTTTTTTGTATCTTGTCTAAAGTATTTTTGTTATTTTGCCTTTGGCACTTTTTGTATTGACTGAAATAGCAGCAGTGAGAATTTTTTTTTTAAAGGCTGCTTTAGCAGATGGTTAACCCTTAGTGAGATGATTATTTGGCCGTGTCTTACCCTTGGTAACATGGGCTGTTTTAACATTTCTGTGGTGTTTGTATGTATCATTATATTCATCATATCATATAATTTACTACAAAAAAAATCATAAAATATGATGAAACATTTGAAGAAAAAAACCCACATTTTTTCTAACTTTGACCTGAAAAGGCACAATTAAAAATAGTAAAAAAAAAACATTTTCTACATTTTGAGTTTAGAAATATGCCATTTTTTTCTGTTGTTTTTTAAGTGATAGGGCAAAAAGTGAAAGTAGTGTTTTTTTTTCCTAACTATTTTCTCATACAGTGACGATTTGACCCAAATCCTAAACCAACCCTAAATCTAACCCCAACTCCCTGAACCAAAATGCAAACCCTTGATCACTAACACTGCTCATTCCATCACAGGACGGAGGAGTTTCCTCCAGGATGGACCTAGTCCATCCTATATCAACAGGTTAATCTAAAGCACCTAAAACAGAACACAATATTTAGGTTTGAACAGGCACACATGTGTCAGACAATATCCCAAAGCGATATATGGTAAAGAAATGAATATAGCTTCACATTGGGTGTTACTTTACTGCCGATTGCTTATCGCTGCACCATAATGGAATGTTTATTGTGGTTACAGTTGCACAAAAATGAATTCTTGCAGTCCCACTGCTGTACCAGTAGTGTAAAAGGAAAACTGTGGATTTGGGCGCTCCGATAATTAGTGCAGTGCTCCATTCATATGTGTACTCTTTCAATATATCATCAACAAAACCAGACAAATGATAGACGTGAAGGTGTGCTTGGGTTATAAAAGTATCTTAACAATGGATAATCAGAAGTGTAGCTCGATCAGCCCTTAACCCCTTTGCAACAATGGACATGTCAGGCACGTCCTGCCGGGAACTCCGTTCCCAACAATGGACGTGCCTGGCAAGTTCTGCGGTGAAACAAGCAATTTTCGCGATCATCGATCGTGAAAACCGCTTTTAACGGTGCTGGTCTATTGCCTCAATGTCGAGGCAATAGCCAGCACCGAAATTTCCTCTCTGGGGCACCCACGATCACTCCACATAGCGATCATGGGCAGGCCAGCCATCAGGGGGTGACGGGCGATACTGGCGTCACCAGTACTTACCAGGAGGTAAGTACTGGGGAAGGGGAGAGGACGGTGGTGCATACTGAGGGGAAAAATCCTGGCATATTGAGGGGAAAATCCTGGCATATTAATTGTCAAAATCCTGGCATATTAATTGGCATAATCCTGGCATAATAATTGGCAAAATCCTGGCATATTGAGGGGCAAATCCTGGCATATTAATTGGTAAAATCCTGGCATATTAATTGGCAAAATCCTGGCATTTTGAGGGGCAAAATCCTGGCATCTTGAGGTGCAAAATCCTGGCATATTAATTGGTAAAATCTTGGCATATTAATTGGCAAAATCCTGGCATATTGAGGGGCAAAATACTGGCATATTAATTGGTAAAATCCTGGCATATTGAGGGTCAAAATACTGGCATATTAATTGGTAAAATACTGGCATATTAATTGGCAAAATCCGGGCATACTGAGGGGCAAAATCCTGGCATATTAATTGGCAAAATCCTGGCATACTGAGGGGCAAAATCCTGGCATATTAAGTGGCAAAATCCTGGCATATTAATTGGCAAAATCCTGGCATATTGAGTGGCAAAATCCTGGCATATTGAGTGGCAAAATCCTGGCATACTAAGGGGCAAAATCCTGGTGTATTGAGGGGCAAGATATTGGCATATTAATTGGCAAAATAATGGCATATTGAGGGTCAAAATACTAGCATATTAAATGGCATATTGAGGGCAAAATTACTGGCATATTAAATGGCATATTGAGGGAAAAAATCCTGGCATATTAAATGGGAAAATAATGGCATATTGAGGGGCAAAATCCTGGTATATTTAATGGCAAAATAGTGGCATATTAAATGGCAAAAGAATGGCATATTGAGGAAAAATACTGGCATATTAATTGGTAAAATCCTGGCATATTGAGGGACAAAATACTGGCATATTAATTGTTAAAATTCTGGCATATTAATTGGCAAAATCCTGGCATACTGAGGGGAAAAATCCTGGCATATTAATTGGCAAAATCCTGGCATATTGAGGGGCAAAATCCTGGCATATTAATTGGCAAAATCCTGGCATATTAATTGGCAAAATCCTGGCATATTAATTTGCAAAATCCTGGCATATTGAGTGGCAAAATCCTGGCATATTAATTGGCAAAATCCTGGCATATCGAGAGGCAAAATCCTGGAATATGAATGGGTAAAATCCTGGCATATTAATTGGCAAAATCCTGGTATATTGTGGTGCAAAATCCTGGCATATTAATTGACAAAATCCTGGCATTCTGAGGGGCAAAATCCTGGTGTATTGAGGGCAAAATATTGGCATATTAATTAGCAAAAGAATGGCATATTGAGGGTCAAAATACTGGCATATTAAATGGCATATTGAGGGCATAAATACTGGCATATTAAATGGCATATTGAGGGCAAAAATACTGGCATATTAAATGGGAAAAGAATGGCATATTGAGGGGCAAAATCTTGGCATATTGAATGGCAAAAGAGTGGCATCCGTCAATATGGCTATGACTTCTTGTGGTCGGAGATTCGGAAGTGAAAGAAAATTCACTTCCGTCGCTTTGAATATGTTGCTTGACTGCCCCTAGAGGCAGCAAGCAACATTGCAATGTTAAAAAAAAGGATTTAATTCGCTTTAAACTGGTATTATGGTTAGATTAGCCTATAGGGTTAAAATTAAATAATTTGTAGCATAAGGGATAGGGATAAAATTAAAATAAAATTAAAATATATTAAGGGATAGCATAAGGGTTAGAGCTGGGGTTAAATTTAGTTTTAGGGTTAAATGTAGGGTTCGGGTTGGGGTTAAAAGGTCAATATAGAAAAAAATTATAGAAAAATTTGCCCCATAACTCGCAAAAAAATACCAAAAAATATGGAAACATACATATTTCTGAACTTGGGTCAACATTTAGAAACTATTTAGAAAGGTCTTTTTTAATGATTGTATTTGTGTAAATTATATTTTAGGTCAAAGTTAGAAAAAGTGTTTTTTTTTTCATCATATTTTATGATTTTTTTTGTAGTAAATTATAAGATATGATGAACACAATTGTATCTAATGAAATCCCTTCTTATGATGATAAAAACAACATATTATTTGTATGGGTACAGTATGTGAGAAAGAAGAAAATTACAGCTAAACACAAACACCCCAGAAATGTCAAAACAGCCATTGTCACCAAGGGAAAGTCAAGGTAAAAATGTCTTGTCATGAAGGGGTTAATGCAATTGTCTTCTATTCATAGAGAAAGATGGAATGCAGGTTGACAGAACACAACTACTGATTTTAGGTAGAGCCAAATCCTGGTATTGCAAGTATGAATGCACTACAACTCACATTTACATGAGCTTTTTATTCCAGGCTCATTGAGTGATGGCATATGCAATCAAAAACCTTGGCACAATTTGGCTGGACCTAGAAGAGGTTAAGGCAGGCAGGAAACGCAAGCAAGAAAGGAGGGAACCAGACAATTAAAATAAAGTTCACAGATATTTTAAAAAATATATCTTCTTTCATTGATAAAACAGCAACAATCTTCCACATAGATCCAGAGTCTCAGGGAAACAAAGCACTGATGTAAATGCCAAGAAACTGCAACCGAAGTAGCTACCTCCTTTGCAGTATTACCTTGTATCCGGCAGTGGTATGTCCACGCATTTTGTCATTGCCAACTTCCTCAAGGACACGTTTTGCGTGACTCCCCTGTCGGCTCTTATACCTATCACTCAAACCACTAACCCTTTTACAATCCTTATTGTTTTATTGACTTATAAGATTAACCTTATCTGTAATATTTATTACAAAAATTCATTGAATAAAATATATATAAGTAAACCACATAAATATTTAAATGTATAAACATGCAGAAATGGTACAAAAATAGAAAATTCATATATATACTGATTAAATACAAATTTTAGTTTTTATATATATAGATAGGTAGATAGATAGATAGATAGATAGATATAGATATAGCTAAATCGATATATGTGGATATATATTACCTTTCAATTTATAGTGTACAAAATAAATAGTGTATACAATATTTACCTTCCATAAATACCATAAATATATGTAAAAATTAAATGAAAATATTAGTAAATGTGAATGGTAGTCTAAGGGGGATGTTGTACTATGTTGTATTCCATCTTTCTCTTTGCACATGAGAAAATTGCATGAAGAGCTGATCTATCTATAATACTGATTATCAGTTGTTAAGATAAGTTCATACCCTATGCGCACCTCCAATGCTGTACCAGCATTTAGGTTAGCAATATCTGGTTAAAACTGAAACACATCTACGAATGAAAGATTACTCCATTTGTTTGTGATACCAGATCCATTAAAGTGCAATAACACATTGGAGGTTTTTGTAACTGTTTTTCACAAAATATCTATAGTTTTTACTAATCTACTCAATAAAAGGAGAATTGCAGGGAACTGAGACTGGAATTTCAATCTTAAGGCCAAAGTAACTGAGTTAGAAAAATTGTCATTTTTAGTTGCATTGAAGAATTTTTCCAACTCTTTGGACTACATTTTTCAAATTCCCTTCTCAATTTCTACCATTCCCTGAAATTCTCTCTTTATTAAGTAGTTACCCTTAATGTAAACCCTTATGTTAAAAACAGGTTTTTAATTTAACATATTTGGTGCCATTCTCTAAAAGGTGAGCTGCAGGTGAGTTAAGGTGAGTTGCTGGAGAGAGGAGTATTTCGGCTCATCAATTTTGAGAGGCTAGCTTTGTGGGGAGACACACCAAGTTTGTTCCTGCTCAATGTATAGCTAAATTAGTGAGATGTATTGTTTGTCTCACCTTATCTCACCTCAACTCACCTTTTAGTGGATAGCCCACATTGTATTAAAATTCATAATGTCCATTTTTTTATATTTTCATAATGTTAAAATATTTCATATTCAAGAATATTTGCCTGTTAAAATTAGATTTAAAAAAGAAAAGAAAAACTGTTTAAATCAGCACCCAGGAGCCATAAATCACACCCCTATAATAAATACATTCATTAGCGTAGTTGAGGGGAGAGAGGGTGGTCCACCCGGATGGCACTTTTTTGGGAGTGTACGCGAACCCCTCTGTGACAAGTCTTTGGGGGGGAAACCCCGATCTGGTCTCTGGTAAAAAAAACAAAAAAAAAACTTTATAGATAAATACATTTTCGGTAACAAATATCACTAAGTAATTTTTTATGCAGACTTACAAATTATGATAAAACCATGCAAGTTCACACAACATGCTCTTGATGTAATAAAAAAATATTATCTGTTTTCAAACCTAATTTGCCATACTTGTAGCCTGTAATCTGATTTGCCAGTATCCTGATCTGTAACCCAGAAAATCATGCACCTGACCTGCAGCCTAGCTTGTCAATCTTAGGTCATATTTCTGAATTGTATGACAGGTCCCCAGAGCTCTGGCTTGTAAACTTGAACATTATACTATAAATGTAATACTTCAACATATTTTGGTTTATGCACAGCAACAAACCATTGATTTAGTTCCAGGAATCTGTTATAAGAAAAGATGAATTATTAAATACCTTATACCAGCTATCCTGCTGAAAGCTCTAGTGATAATACATGTTTAGTTTATTTTAGTATGTAATTTTATCATCCATGGCACCTATCATTCCAAGTATGTGTAAGTGGCTAGTGCTATAAATCTTGGAATGCTTGTGGAATGGGATACAAATAAGGGTCTATTCACGCAGCACTGAATTGCACCCGAATTCACAAAATTTGAGTAAAATAGCTAAATTGCAGGAAAAGCAACAAATCAATTATTCAATATACATTTCCCGGCCAAAAAAATAAACCTTGTAACATTGCAGAAGCTTATCGAAACAATGCCACAGCGAATGCGTGCCGTAATCAACGCTAAAGGCGGTCCAACAATATATTAGATTGTGAGACCTTTTTTTTTGGTGGCAATTTTTTTTAGGCCAGGCAGTGTATTTCGCATTTCAAGTGCAATTCAGCTATTATATTCAGATTAATGCTGTCAATTCAGGCACATTTGGTTCATTAGAAATGCTCTTAACATGTCTGTAAAAAGCATAGGAGTTCCTATTAATATAGCCTAGAATTGCCCCTGAATTTGTTTTTTTTACTCGCAATTCTCCAGGTTTGATTTGAAGAATTGCACATATTAGGCCATGAAGTGCATTTAAAAAATATGTAAATTTACAAGGAAATTCCAAAATATAATAAATTATTGGAATATTCTTTCCATCTATTCAATTTTGGCCTGAATGGTGTAATTTTGTTGTCAATCAATCTGTTATTTGTAATTTTCCATATTAAAACACAGTTGAATCCTACATGCCAATTAGTAACATAATTAAAATAATTAACATATATTATTTCAAAACCAATATAACAGGTCTTGTAGAATAAAAATAACAGTGATGTCACATCAGCTATAGTGTGGCATCACATTATTGGAAATTGATCATCATCAACAGCTGGAGATTGGTACTCTCCCTCATCATGTAAAGTATATTAGAGTACCATTTAATTTCCAAACTAAGAATACCAAAATTGATTTGCAATACATATGGATAAGGATGTTTTAATATAAAGTCACATTTTATTTATTTCTGAATTTTATTAATTGAATAATAATAATACATCTAGTCAGGGAAGGGACACTTAGAGTAGGTGTAGGCACAGATGTACATGGTAAGTTATCCAGGAGAGGAGAAAAGATTGTGTGTTGGATTGCTCCTCCCCTGTGCCTGTAGCTTGATCATCACGTTTCACATGGAGACAGAGACAGGCTAGGCTCTTACCGCAACGGAGGATAGACTGCAGCTGCTCTTATACTCCCCTCCGGCTCCTAGTCAGTGAAGTCACAAGTTGAAGCTGTGTGACAATTCAGTTTTCTTTTGGAAGGTGGGGGCAGGTCTCTATCAAAATGTGCAGCCACATATACAGGGCCCCATTCAGGTACACAGGGCCCCTCCAGCCATGTACATTTTTTTATTGTTATACAAATCATCATACAGTGCCCTCATGCTGTATACCTGGATGAGGGGTGCTGCATGATGATTTATATAATAATTATAATAATAATATTATATGGCTGGGGTGCCCCGTATACGTGGATGGGGGGACTTTATAAAGATTTGTGTAATAATAATAATAATAATAACATGATATGGATGGGGAAGCCTTGTATAGATATACAGGGCTCCCCCATATATGTAATTAGGTATACAACCCCCCCAGTCATATAATTTTATTGTTATTATCTAAATCATCATACAGCACTTCCCATCCAGGTATACAGCCCGCCCACCACCACCGACATATCATTTTCTTATTATTATATAAATCATCTTACCTTACTCTTATCATCTTATTTGTTTAATAATAAGAAAATGATATACCCGGAGGGTGCCAGGTATACCTATACATATAATTAGGTATACACCCCCCCAACCATATCATATTATTATATAAATCATCATACAGCACCCCCATCAAGGTATACAGGGCAATTCCAAATCATGTATCTAACGTATATTTTTGTAATATAGGCACTGAGTTATTGTGCCATCAAATCATATATGTTATTTAATGTGATATGTCAGTGCTGTTTACCATCAACACCCAGTATATAAAAGCAGTACTGAATAATAAAATAATTTATTTTGTCTGTAATGCTGTAAAATGTCACTTTCTATAGAATAGACCAGGCACCACAGGTAAGCTGCGCCCCATCCTGTTGCGGCTGCCTATTCTCCTGCACCTTTCTGATTTACTGATTTCAAGGTAAGTGAGGGTGTGTCACTCAGTGGTGTATCTTGGTTTTGTACTGCCCTAGGCAGACAAATTTTGGGCACCCCCCCTACCCATGATGCACACCCACGACATGACCCATAACCCACGTTGCACACCAAGGACATGCCACATCACCCAATTTACATGCCTCCATCACTCCATTACATACACATTGCCAATATTATTTGCCATTAATATTCCCAGCTAATTTGCCCAATAATGTGCCAGTATCATTTTCCATTAATATGCCCCTGCCAATTTGCCCAATAATATGCCAGTATTATTTGCCATTAACAAGTCACAGCCAATTTGCCCAATAATATGCCAGTATTTGCCATTTAATCAGCCCCTGCCAATTTGCCCAATATTATGCAAGTATTATTTTGTCATTAATATTCCCCAGCCAATTTGCCCAATAATATGCCAGTGTTATTCTGCCATTTAATATGCCCCAGCCTATTTGCCCAATATTAAGCCAGTATTATTTGCCATTTAATATGCCCCTGCCAATTTGCCCAATAATATGCCAGTATTATTTGCCATTAACAAGTCACAGCCAATTTCCCCAATAATATGCCAGTATTTGCCATTTATTCAGCCCCTGCCAATTTGCCCAATATTATGCAAGTATTATTTTGTCATTAATATTCCCCAGCCAATTTGCCCAATAATATGCCAGTGTAATTCTGCGATTTAATATGCCCCAGCCAATTTTCCCAATATTAAGCCAGTATTATTTGCCATTTAATATGCCCCTGCCAATTTGCCCAATAATATGCCAGTGTTATTTACCATTAATAAGCCCCAGCCAATGTTCTCAATAATATGCCAGTGTTATTTGCCATTTCATATGCCCCAGATAATTTGCCCAATAATATGCCAGTGTTATTTGCCATTTAATATGCCCCAGCCAATTTGCCCATTAAAATGCCAGTGTTATTTGCCATTTAATATGCCCCTGCTAATTTGCCTAATAATATGTCAGTGTTATTTGCCATTTAATATGCCCCTGCTAATTTGCCCAATATTATGCCAGAGTTATTTTCCATTTAATATGCCCCAGCCAATTTGCCTAAATAATATGCCAGTGTTATTTGCCATTTAAATTCCCACAGCCAATTTGCCCAATAATATGCCAGTGTTATTTGCCATTTAGTATGCCCCAGTAAATGTGCCCAATAATATTCCAGTGTTATTTGCCATTTAGTATGCCCCAGTAAATGTGCCCAATAATATGTCAGTGTTAATTGCCATTTAGTATGCCCCAGTAAATTTGCCAATCATATGCCAGTGTTAATTGCCATTTAGTATGCCCCAGTAAATTTGCCAATAATATGCCAGTGTTATTTGCCATTTAATATCCCACAGCAAATTTGCCCAATAATATGCCAGTGTTATTTGCCATGTAATATGCCCCAGCCAATTTGCCCATTAAAATGCCAGTGTAATTTGCCATTTAATATGCCCCTGCTAATTTGCCTAATAATATGTCAGTGTTATTTGCCATTTAATATGCCCCTGCTAATTTGCCCAATATTATGCCAGTGTAATTTGCCATTTAATATGCTCCAGCCAATTTGCCTAATAATATGCCAGTGTTATTTGCCATTTAAATTCCCACATCCAATTTGCCCAATAATATTCCAGTGTTATTTCCCATTTAGTATGCCCCAGTAAATGTGCCCAATAATATGCCAGTGTTTATTGCCATTTAGTATGCCCCAGTAAATTTGCCAATCATATGCCAGTGTTAATTGCCATTTAGTATGCCCCAGTAAATTTGCCAATAATATGCCAGTGTTATTTGCCATTTAATATCCCACAGCCAATTTTCCCAATAACATGCCAGCATTAATGTCCCATTAATATTCCCCAGTAAATTTGCCAATAATATGCCAGTGTTATGTCCCATTAATATGCCCCAGTAAATTTGCCAATAATATGCCAGTGTTATGTCCTATTAATATGCCCCAGACAATTTCCCCTAATTTCCCCAGCACTTACCTGTTTTCCCTGGTGGTTAGTGGTAGGCAGCATGGTCTCCTCCATTCTGCCTGTTCGGCTCCCAGGCGGTTGTGCCGACAGGTCACGTGACCCGGCGTGCGTATGACGTCAGCGCACAGGTCACGTGACTGTCGGCACTTCCGTGTCACACTGCACGGGGAGCCGAACAGGCAGCACAGAGGTTTCTCTCTGCTGTCTGTTCGGCTCTTCGTGCAGCCTGCCGGCAGAGGGAAAGTGAGGGGGGATCTTCCGATCCCTTCTCACCTCCGTCTCTGCCTGCAAGCGCGTTTTTTTTTTTCTTAATATTTTTTTTTTCAGTGCTGGGATGCCTCGCAGTAAATACAGCACTGGTATCACTGCTTAGGCTGTTCATATGCCTATTTTTTTTATATCTCAAGTAACCAAAGGATTTGACCGTGTGTTATGTAAAAATGTGAAAAATAATAGTCTGTTTTGGTATTTATGATTCAAAAACCTTGATATTGCAAATGTTGTATTTTTATATTTTTGTGAAGGTCTGTGAAGATGCCAAATAAATTTTAATTAAAAAATATATCCACCATTTATTTAAAATAAAAAAATATTTCAAAATTAAATTATAGTGATACAAAAAAACAGCACTAACACAGGTGAGACAGTGAATAATAATATAAAACAATACTCCTCCTATAGTACTGCAGCTCTCAGACAAGTGCTCCTCGGGCACTTCAAATGACAAAACCACACCAGAAAAGAGGCGCATGAAAAGAAGAAACCAAATATAGTGTAATATAGTACAAACAAATTGTGTGAACTAGTAATTTTTAGTTATCACACTCACAAACCAAGGAGAGTATCAGGCTCATCAAAAGGTAAAATCTTCTGGTTTATTTCACAATCTATAGAAAACACATGAGAAACCCATTGCGCAGTAGTACATAAAAATAGTAATATTGGAAAATAAATACACGTACAACATACAAAGGCACATAAAGTGCAACTTGTGTATAATGTCCTGAAAGATAGTCTAACTCCTTCCTGCTGCCACCAGGGTAGGGTGATCAGGTACTCTGAAAAAGCTGTAATGTTGATCTCAACACGTTTTGCCAGCTCCAATGTCGGCTTCCTCAGGAGAAATCTTTGTGCACATCTTTGCAGTGTCTGTGTGATTATCGCCTTAAATAAGGCCTTTAATCCTTGCCACCTGTAGAACAACAATGTCCAGGGCTCCAGCTTATGATGCGAGTAGGAGGAAAAATCTCAGTTTCGCGTCACCAGCTGGGCGCGATCACGTGACCTGGACCGGAGAATAGCCACCCCCCTCCCTTCCCACTAGTTCTCAACAAACTATCTGCAATGATCAGAGGCAGAGAAGACTCCCCGTGATGTCTTCTAGAGACATCTATCCACCACCAACGAGACTTGATGATCACGTGATCTGAATGACAAACTTTATGCATAACATACACAATAACATGTCTAACGGAGATGTCAGTCGCTTCCCTTCACTTATGTGTCCACAAAGGGTGTAGTTTAGGATTTAACAATTAGGACCTTAAAAACGATACCAAAGGCCCCCAAAAATATTAAAAGATAAAACAGATCAGGGATAGATATGCAGGTGAAAAACAAAAATAAACCATGGAAGTTAGAATAAATAAAATAGAATGAAATGAAAGCAAATACGACTAAATAATAAATAGAAAATAATAAAAATGAAAATGAAGAATATGAAGAAATAAATAGAAATAACAAGAAGATTAATAAAAAATATATACAAGCAAATGTAAATCACGATAATAATGAAAATAAATAAAACTGGTAGAGAAGTAAAAATAAATATAACTATATTTATATATAACTATAAATTAAAACATGTCACCGTTTGTCCATTAAATATGCCACAGCTTGCCCATTAATATGCTAGTTTTATTTTGCCATTAATATGCCACAGCCAATTTGCCCATTAGGATGCCAGTATTACCGTATTTGCTCGATTATAAGACAAGGTTTTTTTCAGAATTTTTTTTCTGAAAACCACCCCTCGTCTTATAATCGAGGTCTTCTTATAATCTGACCTCAAATTGAGGTCAGATTATAAGACATGGATCCAGGTCCCCAGCAGAGCTGCAGGGGACCTGGATCCCCCTCTCTGACAGCAGGGGAATCATCGCGCAGACTCCCCTGCTTCCGCCCGGCATGACCGCCGGGGCTTCTATGAAGAAGCCGGGTACTTCCGCTTTCGTCACAGAATTCCCAGCGAGCGTGCCGGGCGGCAGCAGGGGAGGTCTGCGCTCATCGCGCAGACATCCTCTGCTACCCCACTAGCCACCAGGGTAAATCGGGCAGCTGGGGGATGTCTGCACGATACGTGCAGACATCCTCCATGCTGCCCGACACGGCAGACTATTATGACGGACCAGCTGTCCATCATAATAGACTGCCGTGTCGGGCAGCATGGAGGATTTCTGCACGTATCGTGCAGACATCCCCCGGCTGCCCCCACTAGCCACCAGGGATCGACTTCAAGGTGAGGGGGAGGGAGGGGGCAGAGAGACAGGGGGAGGGGGGGCAGAGAGACAGGGGGAGGGGGGGCAGAGAGACAGGGGGAGGGAGGGGGGCAGAGACAGGGGGAGGGAGGAGGGGAGAAACAGAGACAGGGGAGGGAGGGGGGCAGAGACAGGGGGAGGGAGGGGGTCAGAGAGGGAGGGGGGGGAGACAGAGCAACAAGGGAAGGGTGTGGGGAAGAGAGCTACAAGGGGGGGGCAGAGAGAAACAAGGGGGGAGAGACAGAGGAGAGGGGGGAATCAAAGGGAGGGGAAGAAAGACAAAGCTGGGGGCAAGGGAAAGGGAGGCAGAATTAGCACATAAAAGGAAATTAAAAAATGCATTTTTTTGATATAATTTTTTATTAAAAAAGCAATTTACATGTGAATATATACAAGTTTAACTTTTTTCCTATAGGGTAGTCTTATATTCAGGCTTTTAGTTTTTTTCCTAAAGGAATATCCAAAGTTTGGGGGGTCGTCTTATAATCAGGGTCGTCTTATAATTGAGCAAATACGGTATTTTGCCATTAATATGTCAGTATTACTTTTACCATTAATATGCCAGTGGATGCGGCCGCCAAAAAAGTTAAGCAATGCGATGGGCTGCAAGGGGGATGCCAGCAGCAGGGGTGTCACGTAGAAGGAATCAAGGTGATCCCTTCTACATTTGTGAGTTTATTCACTTCTTTATATTAACACCATTGGTTTAACATACTACACCATGATGTTTTTTTATTGTTGGTGTGTTCTTGTGCCATTCCCCCCTTGTTTTTGTGTCTCTGCATATTAGTACTTTGGGGGGTGCTTACTTTGGGAGGTTGAGTTACACTAGAAAAGTATTGATTTTATTATATTTATTCGCCGAGTGTGCACATTTTGTTCTTTTTAAGATTTCTGATAGCAAGAAAACTATAGCACAAAAGAGTGTGATTGAGAGAAATGGCTACTTAGCTATTATGCACCAAGAAATTATGTAATTAGTTTATATTAGCTATAATGTTTACAAAACAAATATGTATGTATAAATCCATTTTGATTTTAATTTGAAACCATTCTGAAATGATTCCCGATCCTGCTATTTTAGCCATAGGATTACTATATGAAACCATAACTTCATTCAATATCCAGCCTTCATATCCAAAGTCAGTCAGGGTTAGTCGCAAGAAGCATCAATCAAACACTTTTTCCACATCAAGAGTTACTATTCCTAAATGTGATTTTTGTTTGTTAGCAAAATCCATGATGTTAATCAATTTTTTAATCACTTCTTAGATTCTCTCCTTGTAACGAACCCCACCTGACCAAATGTTAATATCTCCTTCATTCTATCTGCCAATATATCAGGGCATATCAGAATTTATCAAAGAGATGGGCTTATAATTAACAATGTATGCTGGGTTTTGTTTGTCTTATAAAATGCCCAGCTATTCATGTGCTGGTGCATTGGTATTGTACTTAAAGGGACACTACCACTTAAATAATATGTAACTAGATTACCTGTGCATTTAAAACAAACACATATATAAGACATATTCCATTATTTTCTTCTATGTTTGAATTAATTGCATATAAACGTAAAAATAAAATTAGTTTTATATCTCTTGCATCCATTTTGTGAATTTTACCCAAGATGCAACATTCACCAAAATCTTCCAGCAAGGCTCACTTTAAACTGTGGGCAGAGTTTGCATGATGCTGTCATAAGATACACTTATGCTTTCTAATTGGCTCCTGTTTATCACTAGTGGGCAGGACTACCTGCTTTCCAACATTAAAAGTACATCTTTCTGGAAGAGAGAGGAGACTGACTTGATCAAACAAGATCATAACTCTGCCCCCTTGTGATTTAATAGTTACGATATCCACCCATTCAATGCAAGGCAAGTCTATGGTCAGAATTCTGACTTTTAGGCTGCGTTTTGTGTCCCCAGCCCCATAGTGAGATACTAGTGCTGCAAAGTCACTGTGGGGTGGCACCTAAAAACATTTCACAAAATGGAAGTGCCCAGTCACACTTGTTTAGTGAAATATTTTATTTAACTCCCATAACAAAAACAATAGACTAATCTGAAATCAACAATGCAAAATTAAAAATAAAACTTTTTAATTTTTTGGTGGGGGTATTCCTTTAATATTTATTTTCTCTTTAGTAGAAATAGTTAAGTTAAATATACATACATTTTTTTCTCACAGTGAAATCAACTGTTATCAAGTCATTTTTCAAGTGCAATTTTCTGGTTGATGCTTATTCTTGTGTGTCTAGGCTTGAGAAACCATGAAGTGTAAACACCATATGTTGAACATGTTTTGCATTAGATCAGTCAGCAAAAACAAATAAACAACTAATGAATGGGAGGCAAAATAGATTGATCAATGTAAGAATGAATGAATAATAAACATAATGATTATTGGTAGTTGACATATGCCACAAAGTGACAAAAGTCAAATAAGATATTATAGTAAGAATGAAACAAGCCCTATTTCCTTTATTGAACCATGAAACAGACCAGATGTAAACTACACTGCTATGGCGATAACATAAATGTGTAGACTATTTGTACTAAAGGAGTACCATAATATGTTTTAGCAAGACATCATTGAATCTGGAAACTGATTATTGAGTATTTAGCATCCTTTGCTATATATTTCATAAACCACAGCATAACTGAAATAAAAGTACATACATATGACCACTTGCAATTTCATTAGTATCACCTAGCCAAAGAAGAACAAAAACAGCTGAACAAATGTAATGAGCAATTATAATCAGTAAATCAACCCAATCTTTCTAGGTATGTTAAACATACGCATATGCACAGTAATCCAGAACATTTTTTAAAATCATACACCCGCAGAAATTACTTTAATGTATGTGTAATGACGTGACCTAGAAATAAATGTTTAATTTAAAAAAAATGTCTCTTTTGAGGCGGGCGTGTACTGAGCTCGATGGAGACGGTCGCATCAGAGCGGAGCTCCGGAGACCTGAGCCTTTTCACAGCGCATACTACCCCTTCAGGTGCACTTCAACCATGGAAAAACCCCACAAAAGACACTCTCCAAGCAGAGAACTGGGGAAACCAAAGGTGCCCACACCAAATCTGCAAACCTTTTTGGTACCAAGGCCTACCCAGGAGACGCCCAAGATGGCGGCGGCAGGCCACGTTCTCTCGACCCAATCGGCCAGTGAAAGCTCAGAAGATGAGGATACCCATTCCCTTCCTCCGAATACCATTCAGGATCCTGAGGGCCCCACTAAGGCAGACTTTGCAGCACTGGTCTCGCAAGTTAAAACGGACCTGCTATCCGCAGTAGACCTGATCCGGGCAACAATAAAAGAAGAGCTGCAGACCATCAAGTCTAAAATCAAAGAGCAGGGATATCGGCTGGAAAGCGTGGAATCTGACCAATCGCTGTTAAGGGATGCTATGGCCGAACTGGAGAACCAGCTGAGAGAACAGCGCCGACTGACCACACATCTCGCCCAACAAGTGGTGGACTTAGATAACAGGGGAAGACGCTGTAATCTAAGAGTGCACGGCCTACCTGAAGCTGACGGCCCAGAGGACCTGGGCACCGTGGTGCCAGATCTGTTCAGGAATATCCTGAGAAGAGACTCAGCGGAAGAAATCCGCCTGGATAGGGTGCACAGAGCTTTACACCCCAGGGACGCCTCCAATACACAACCACGAGACATAATCTGCTGCGTACATTCATTTGTACTAAAATAAGAGATCCTTCATGCTACAGACATCCTCAGGTGCCGGAGATATACCTTTCTCCTGGGGATTCCCCCTAAGCATTAATGTTCACAGAGGAACACACCGGATTACCCTCTGAGAACCTAAAGACTTACCTGGTTGCTGCGGCTCTTTAGGCCTCCAACAACTTGATCTGCCGGATTGGTCAAGAGGAGAGGCCCACACTTTGATCTCCCCAGTACTTTCCCATCAACCGTGGGCTCCTAGACCCCAACGGAAACGCCGCACACGAGTATCTTCACAGACGGCCCGACGACCCGACGACCACTGGACCACCCATCTGACTGACCTACCACCCAAGTTGCATGAACATTTATTGTTAGAGAAGTATACCGGTCATGAGTATGAATCAACAGACTTGAGGAGTACCTTCTGTGTTTTTCCCCATTTTTTTTTTCTTTTCTTTTCTTTTTCTTTTCCTTTTTCTTCCTCATTCTCTCACCCAACAAATGAGGGGAGGATGGAGACCTATGCTGTTTCTTGGTACTGGCCCTCCCCAAGACAATTGACAATCGGATCCATCACCGGACTATCCCGGCCACAGATTCTACCTCAATAAACAGCTGCACAACTGATCCGGGGAGCATGTATCGTATAGAATTTATGTTCTGCTTTGCTATCATGCTAAAATGTCCCTAACTCTACGGTAATATACACAGGTAGAGGTTCGGACTCAATTTATTTGGCTGACCCCTTACAGGTGTGCTAAATAAATCTTCCGACCTTCATGGGGAATAGGACATACATCGTATCGGACTTACTGAACGAGGAACTCTACCTCCCATCTGCCGGTTATATATAGAATTGTAATACCTCCTCACAAGAGTTCGTCCGATACTTTTATAATGTTGCTCCCCACTCCCGATTTTGAGCTGTCACAATACCAGCCAGTAAATGAAGATAATTGAGTGGGAGTCATGTCCTGCGATAACACCCCATGGTAATGGGAGACTTTGAACCTACTTCATGCCCCCCAATACTAACAATACCCCAATTTGTAAGGGGGATAATACTTTTTGGGCATAGATATATATCACTCCTCCCTATGCAGTTGGCTCCCCCCCCAGCCCCCCCCCCTGTGTACCCTACCCCTATTGATAATAATATCTTGTCTTGTTCTGTTTTTGTTTTATTTTGGTTGTTTTGTTCACCCCGTTTTTAAATGGGTTCACACCCCTCTGCATTAGTGCTAGTCTCCTCCCAATACAATGACCGACACTCGTCTACTTTCCACACATAAACATGGACTCAGCAAAAACCAAAACCTTTGTATGTGCCACTTAATAGACGTAAGGTACAGGTGTACCTTGGCTCGTTGGTTACAGAGCCTGTTCTGTTTGTTTGAAGTGTCCCCAGAGAGTGCAGCCACCTCCCCCATAGCTGTGCAATGCCTCTGTATGTAAGGATGGGACCCCTTGGCACCACTAGGATGCCACGGGATAACCACTTGGCACCTCAGCCCTTTCAGCCATTCAGTTGGCTAATTGTTACTGTTCTGATCTGTATTTTTATTGTTTCTTCTGGATCCAAATGTTCTTTCTCTTACTTCTGTTTTTTTTCTTTCTTTATTCCAAGTGCTCACGGGAACGCTAAGGGCCTCAATTCCCCTGCCAAACGCTCACGCCTTTTTAGAGAACTTAGAGCTCTCCGCACTGATATCGCTATGGTCCAGGAGACCCATTTTCTCAGACGTAAAGTACCTCAGTTCAACCATTTTCATTACCCACAGGCCTATTACTCCCATTCACCTTTTTAAAAAAATAAAGAAGTGGCTATTTTTATTTCTAGAGTGTTGCCCTTTACTCTGTTGGACCAGTGGTCGGATAATGAGGGTAGGGCCATATTTTTGAAAGGGACAATAGGCTCCGAAACATTGACATTGGCCAAGATATATACTCCGAACATGAACCAGCATATTTTTTTGAATACCATTATTACACGGTTACAGGATTTTGCGTCTGGAGTAACCCTCCTGACAGGAGACTTTAAACTGACCTTAGACCCCAAACTCGACTCTTCCACAGCTGCTTCCTCAATACGATTCTCTAAAATTAAAAGGGTTAAAAAAGCCCTACACAGTGCCCAATTAGCCGATGCTTGGCGTATACTACACCCTACTACCAAAGACTTTAAATTTTATTCCCCCCCACATTCGCGATATTCCCGTATAGATTACATATTTATTTCGCATAGACATCTCCCGAGATTGATACATTCCGATATAGGACACATTACATGGAGCGATCATGCACCGGTAACAGTTAGACTGAACATGCCCTCTCTTACCAAACGGCAACACACATGGCGCCTCAATGAATCTCTGCTTAAAGACGCTACCAATCTCACCTCCCTTACCAACACCCTCCGGGAATACGTCTTAAAAAATAGCCTCCCTGAAACTCCTTCTACTGTGGTCTGGGAAGCACATAAGGCCGTTATCAGAGGCCACTTAATCAATATTGGGGCACACCAAAAGAAAAGGCACTCTGCGGCAATGCTCAAACTCTTAAATGACATCAACCATATCGAGACGACACACAAACTCTCCCTAGACCCTACGGTTTATCAATCCCTCCTTACCCTTAAGGCCAGTTTGGCTGACCTCTGTAATTCTCGAGACTTACGTTCACATATGCTGGTGAAGGGCCACCTATATCAACAGGGGAATAAAGCAGGAAGACCATTGGCCAGACTCCTCCGAGACCGACACAACACAACATTTATTCCCAAGATAAAAACTCCCAAAGGATCAGTGGTACATACCACCCCACAAATAGCTAAAGTTTTTAGAGATTTTTATAGAGACCTATATAATCTGACACCACAGGGCTCCATTAAGGACCCCCCACCTCCAACAGAGAATTAGGGAATATCTAGACAACCATTTACACCGCAAACTGACAGCTGATGAATCAAACTGCCTAGACACCCCAATCACTGTTGAAGAGATCACCCAGGCCATAAAGGACTCCCCTACCGGGAAAAGCCCAGGTCCAGATGGACTGACAATCTTATACTATAAGACGTTCCAGGAGACATTATGGGCCCCTTTTGCGACTGCCCTGAACTCTTTAATAGATACTGGTTCCCTGCCCCCCCAGACCAAAGAAGCGCACATCACTGTTATCCCCAAGGAGGGCAAAGATCCTGATTGCTGCGCAAGTTATAGACCTATCTCCTTACTCAAAATAGACCTTAAACTCTTTACTAAAATATTAAGTACCAGACTTAAGGCCTTCATTCCCTCCCTCATACACCGGGACCAAGCAGGTTTCGTTCCTGGACGAGAAGCACGAGATAACACTACGTAAATACTTAATTTGATCCATTATGATACAACACGGAATATACCTGCCATGATTTTATCCACTGATGCAGAAAAAGCCTTTGACAGGGTGAGCTGGCCGTTCTTGCATGCGGTATTGGACCAAGTGGGACTCGGTCCCTCAATGCGTAAATGGATTGGCTCAATATAGGTGACCCCCACGGCTCGGGTTCGTGTCAACGGCACGCTTTCAGACCAGCTCACCCTGTCCAACGGCACCAGACAGTGCTGCCCCTTATCCCCTTTACTATTTATTTTAACGTTGGAACCACTGATCGCGGCTTTACGCGCTTATGGGGGTATATTGGGTTTAGAGATATGTCCACACCATCACAAAGTTGCGGCATACGCAGATGATCTACTACTCTTTATTACCAATCCCATCACTTCGTTACCGAATGTGATGAAGGAATTTGAACAGTATGGCTTACTATCCAATTTCAAAATCAATTTTAATAAGTCTGAAGCGCTTAATATCTCTTTACCTAAACAAGTATAAGACTCCATGAAAAGCTCTTTCCCCTTCCGGTGGAGTGACTGAACAATTAAATACCTGGGTATCTCCCTCACAGGGGATCTATCCCGTTTACTGGACCTGACTTTCCAATCGCTATACCAGGTTTGCAAAACTGATCTAACTAAATGGTCCTCAAAACACATATCGTGGTTCGGGAGAGCAGCCATTATTAAGATGAACATACTACCACGCTTTTTGTATGTTATACAAACATTGCCCATCTTTGTACCAAAAGCCTTTTTCGCCGCCCTCCGCTCTTTGATAACCATTCATTTGAAATAATAAACGCCCCAGACTAAGTAATCGACTTCTTACTCAACCAAAAACCTTAGAGGGCCTAGGCCTTCCAGACGCTGAGAGATACTATAAGTCAGTAGCGAGAGTGGTGGACTGGACACGACCCTCCCCTAAGTTATGGGTGTCTCTAGAACAAAGAGGCCTGACAGACCCCATCCCATTTGCAGCCTGGATGCCACTGGATCAGATCAAACCTATATGCATGTCACACCCGACTGTTGTACCCACTCTCCGGGTCTGGAAACAATGTGTTAAAGACCAGGGATTTATCAGTTCTCCTACTCTGATGACACCTCTTTTAGGTAATAATCTTTTTGTGCCGGGTTTGGACCACGATTTCTTTAAAAACATGTTCCAGACCCGAGTAATGTACCCTAGGGTGGGCCATCTGTTGGAGGATGGAATTATCAGGCCCTTGAAGGACTTGGTATCTTCCATGCCCCCAACACAGGGCCACATTTTTAAATACAGACAACTATCCCACTTCCTGTCTTCTTTGGCCAAGCAGGGCCCTATCCCATCAGAAGCCACATCAGTAGAAACCATGTGTATGACTAAAGACCCCCCCCCCAGTGAGCAGTATCAACTATTTACCGTATACTCACTGACCTGACCGAATATGATAAACCATATTTTATTCTACAATGGGAAAGAGATACTAACGTGGTGCTTACCAGACCACAGTGGCTGAAGATGGCTACTCTAGCACATAAATTCTTGATAGCAATGCACATACAAGAAAATAGTTATAAGCTGCTCACAAGATGGTACATGACACCCTCCAAATTACACAAACTGTTTCCCCACACTTCAGATAGATGTTGGAGATGCAAACGACACAAAGGTACCCTCCTACATATTTGGTGGACCTGCCCGCTTATCCGTCCTTTCTGGAAAAGGGTATTACAGGTCATAAGAAGAGTTGGAGACGACTCCATTAAACATGACCCACTGACGTTTCTGTTACACCTCACACCACACCCCATTGGGGCCTATAAAAGGTCTTTGACAGGTCTTTGACACTTGATCTCGGGAGCTAAACTGCTTATTCCACGACACTGGAAACAAACGACCCCACCTACTTTGAGGGAGTGGCTAGCATCGGTGGAGTCTATTCTCACCGTGGAAGACATTACCCAAACATCTAATGGAAAAGGTATTATGCATAATAATAAATGGCTACATTGGTCCATGTACCTCATTGGGCCCGATTGCCAGGCGGACCTGATGGCAGCAGAGACGACCCCGCCTCCCGACTAGATTTTTTCTTTAATTTTTTATTATCCATGGAATTTAGCCCAAGTAGGACATAACCCTCAGTGGGCCATACTTACCTACTATAGAGCCGGAGACCTTCCCATAAGCACATCCTTCCTTTCCTCCACCTTACTCTCTATTTCCTTCCCCTCCAATATTTTGTTCATAAACTCTATTCACCAGCCCAAAAAAAAGAAAAAAGAAAGGAAATTTTTTTTTTTTCTTTTTCTTTTCTTTTCTTTTCTTTTTCAGTAACATCCAGTCTGGTGCATATTGTTCATCAGGCCCAAGATTTTCTGGAAAATAACCCTTTGTCAGGGGAAATGACATCTACAAGTTGTTCGATCTTTCATATATCCATTCATTCTGTCCCTGAGAGGAATGTATAAAGGTGTTTTAATTTTTTTTTTTTTCCTCTTTCTCTCTCTCCTTTTCTCCCCCAAATTATGTTACTCACAACGTTATTTTACACTTTATTGTATAAATATTGTTGATGCTGGTGTATAAACTGTATAATTCCTTTCTGTATGTTACATTTTCTGATTTATCAGATCTATTTGTCTACTTAAAAAAACCTTAATAAATATATTTTATTCAAAAAAACTAATAAAAAATGTCTCTTTTCTATTTTTTAGAGACAGGACATGTTTCACTATTTGGCCTGAAATAATACATTTTACATACATCAGGTTGCCTATTACAATGTTACTCTTTTTTTCCATTGTTAACCCTTTCACAACAACTGATGTGTCAGGCATGTCATGTGGTGAAACAAGCTGTTTGTGAAATTGATGTAACAGCTTCTAAATATCATGTGGCGAAACAAGCACAGGAAGCAACCAAAAGCTTCAAATGCTTAGCAGGTGCTGTTGCAATGCCTCGATATAGAGGCATCCAGCTATACCTTGATTTGGCCCAAAGTCACAATGCGATAGCACCCTGGAGTGATGGCATGTGCCGCATTGAGAGACAATATGCCTTAAATATGGCACTAACCTCAGTGATCACTTTTTTTCATCACCTTTACCCCCACCATAACCAATGTCGTGTTAACATTAGTGAGAGATTAAGCAGCATGATAGGGGTCTATTCCCTAAAACAATGAATAAATAATTCAAACCCCTTAAGCAGTTTCCTGTAGAGGAGTGGCCATGCACATTAAATGATGTGTATGCACTTTGAGCAATGTAAAGTGGATATAGTTTATGAACTGCACCTTATACGTGTATTGTTCCTTGTACATCTTGCACTATGCTTTAAAAATTCTGGAAGAAAGCAAAAACTGGTTTATCAAGGTCAACAACTGACCTGTTCCATATCTCCTATTGGTTGTCCTCGTGCGACTAAACTATGGAAAGCAGGCATTCATAGAATTTATATAAGAATTCAGACAAAAAGTAGGTTCTATCTATTCCCCAAGTATACACAATATTTAGCTCATACTGACACATGTAAAGGATTTTTTCCAAAATGGTTTTCATAAATCAGGATTACATATTACTCCTGAGTAAGTCAATAATGTATTGCTATTGCTACAAGACTCAATCTAGTCAGCTGGTGTTAACACTAGTAAAACTCACTGTTGCATTTGTCTCTAGCCCACTACCCTTTTATCCAGAAATAAATATGAAAGTACAAAAATGTTTCTTCACCTGCTTTTGTTTTGATCACCTTGAAGGAAATAATGCAAAACAGGTACTTGTACATCAACAAGCTGCTAGAAAAACAAGTTTGAAAAAGTGATTTCAAGCAAATATGCACCATGGCACAGTGAAGTCGCATACCTTGATTTAAAGTTAAACATTAAAGTCCACGAAAGAAGTGAACAGATAATGTTGCGTACTAGTACTGACTGGGAAGATGTTTTGTGAAAATGGCCAGATGGGGTCATGGCTAAATATTGATGGGCATTTGTAGTTTCGATAGTAAAGTCTGCTGAGCTATGTTTTCACAAATAGACTAGATTAATAATCAACAAAAAGTATCCACAAATATTTGTAACCGCAATCATTTTATTTTCAGTTTAATTTGAGATATGTTTTGTGGAACAGGATTCAACAATGTAAGTCATTTAATATTGCTAACCTCCGATATTTTATTTGTGGTCCTCAGATAACTTCTCGAACAGTGATGTTCCCTTATTGTTTGCTTTCCTGTTGTTGCCCCGTCTCATTAGCCCCCGTGTGCTCCACTTACCTACATGTGTGACGATGGGGACAATGCACTCAGATGCTAAGTGCCACCTCAGATGCTGCCACAGGTGGCACCAATGCCATGGGTTCACTACCACTGCTTCAGAACACAACAATTAAGGGACATTCCTGAGTAAAATTCGGAACTTTGTGATGGATTTGTGATGCCATTAACTCTGTGTTATGTGCTAGAAAATGGTTTAATAAATCAATGTTCTTTCTGCAGTTCTGAAGGATTTAAAGTGTTTTTGAGCTAATTCAGCAAAGGAAGTGAGTGGGATTGATAAAAAGGTTAATTAAAATAGATCTCAGGCAAAAAATGAACTGTAGCATTTTGGTGGGGACATTTCCTGGATTATTTAAACAAAATAATATTTACAATGAAATGGAATTAACTGCATTAACTGTAGTTATGCCAAATTGTTCATTAAATAAAAGTGTTTTTGTTTGTTTTTGGTATTTATGTGCCAAGAGGATACTACGTTTTCTTAATTGATTTATTTAGTACATCAGTTAAAGCATTAACTCTACAATTTAGCGGCTCATTTTCAAATGGGCTACACTCACTGGTGTATTTTCAGAGAAGGATGATGCCATATGGAATATGCTGGAAATGGACTGGTGAATCTGTCATTTTCCAATTCAGAGCAGCCCTGTTACTTCCCAGTGTCATGCAAAAAAGGAAACACATTTACCTGTTCATGTCTGCTTTTAAAAAGTCAAAACATTCAACTTAATTTCCCATTTCTGCACAATACAAATATGTGAGGTAGACATCAATATCTGCCAGCTGAAATTGAATCACACACTGCTTACGACTTTAGACTCACTATCAGAATGGTGGCACTCAAATTTGCATAGTATATTTTGTCCATTTCATTATGCTGATGTTCACCTGTTTATATCATCAGTAGCCTCAGTGCTTTGCAATGTCTAGGACCTGATATCAGATAAACTATTTTGAGGAGATCTAGCTCCTCCAGCAGAAGGCATTTTGCCGAAATGTTGGGGGTCTATTTCATCTGGGTATACTCACCTGCCTGGTCTCAGCTGTTTTTGTAAGTCTTTTCAGATTTTAGTCTTTTTGCTCCCATGATCTGGATATTGCCTATTTTTCTCTATTTCATATGGCATGTTTGTTGTACACATTCTATTATGGCTTGGATTTTGCCTAAATACTACTATGTGTTGTTATGTGTATACATTGGATATTTTAATTGATGTATTAAAAGTTACTTTTTATATTTGCCTAACCTGGTGTGCAGCTTTTTTGTATATATTGATTTGTTTTGGGTTGTTTGGGACCTTTTCGCTTGCACCCTGCTATATTAGATATCCATTCATTTCTCTATCTATATGCTCTGCCATTTTGCTCTATTTCCAGTTGTGCTACCTCACTTTGTTTTTTAAACTAGTTTTACTGGACAGACTTTTCATTGTATTTTTGTTCAGAGGTAAGTATCACCAACCAACTATACAATTTCAAAGACTGTGTCTTGGCTCTCATCCACATACTGTTTAATAACCATTCTTGGAAAAGATTTAATTACTAGAATATCATCTGTGTTTTTGATTGGAGCATTGTTAGTACATTCATTGGAAGATAAAAGGTTGCCTTAGTAACATTAAACATTGTATCAAAAGGAACAGAATGAAATTTTTAGTGCTGACTAATTTTATGAGGTTGCCAGTTTCATCGATTAGGCATCACTGTGAATTAAAATTCAGAGTATTGGCATTGAGGTAAAGGAACAACAAATAATTATTTGGCATTCCTGACGCCTCTGCTGTTTTTGCTCTTGTCAAGTGAAATGAGGATTATTTGTAAAGCTGTGAATCATCAGTAGAAATCGGCCCCTGGAAGTAATAACGCAATTGCTTTCCCAATGTTAACAAAGTGTATTTATTGTATGCAACGCTTAAAGACAATGGCCTAGATTCCTATGGCCAACAGAGTTTATGGCCATCCATCACAAAGTTCAGAATTTTTAATTGACTTTTAAGTTTACTCCAGAATGCCCCTCAATTGTTGTGTTCTAAAGCAATGATTGTGAACCTATGGCATGTTTGCCACCTGAGGAAGCCTATTTAATGCCAGCCTGTGGCACCATTAATTAACCCCTTAAGGACAGAGCCTTCGAAATATTTTTGTCCATTCTGGACAATGGCTATTTTAACATTTCTGTGCTGTTTGTGTTTAGCTGTAATTTTTTTCTTTGTCATTTGCTGTACCCACACACATTATATATTGTTTTTATCAGCACAAGAAGGGCTTTCTTTGGATGCCATCATTTTGATCATATCTTATAATATTATATATAAAAAAAAAAAATATGGTAAAATAACACAAATTTCCTGACTTTTATTTGAAACATCTTCTCCTCATTGACAAAAGCAAACAAAAAAAACTGCTAAATAGATTCTACTATTTCTCCTGAGTACAGGGATACCACCCATGCATAGGTTTGTTGGGTTGTTTGGGGGCTAAAATGCCAAATTTGGGAGGTGCAGTTTTTGGTTTTCCAACTTGAAATTTTTACATGCAGACAGCCTGCACCCATGTCCCATTTGGGACATATTTGAAGCCAGCCAGTGTATTTTACCCCATCAACTCATATATTTTGTAAAAGTAGACACCCAAGGCTATTTCAAATGGTGGTATTCTAACACTTTCCATGCACTAATTCTACCACCAGCCTTTGTCAAAGTTTGTGGTAGTAATTTTTTTGTGTTTTTTTTTCACAAACATTGTACTTCATACATGAATTCACAGATTTTGTTTTGTGTCACCGCCATATAACACCCCAATATGTGATCAGCAACATTTCCTGAGTATAGGGATACCACATATGCATAGGTTTGTCTGCTTGTTTAGGGGGTAAAGGGCCACATTTGAGAGGTGCGCTTTTTGGTTTTCCAACTTGAAATTTTGACATAAAGACAACCTGCGCCCATGTCCCATTTGGGACATATTTGAAGCCAGCTAGTGTATTTTACCCCATCAACCCATATATTTTTTTAAAAGTAGACACCCTAGGCTATCTCAAATGGTGGTATTTTAACACTTTCCATGCACTAATTCTACCACCAGCCTTTGTCAAAGTTTGTGGTAGTAAGTTTTTTGTGTTTTTTTTTCACAAACCTTGTACTTCAGACATGAATTCACAGATTTTGGTATCTGTCACTGCCAAATAACACCCCAATAACTGTTCAGCAACATTTCTTGAGTACAGGGATACCACCCATGCATAAGTTTGTTGGGTTGTTTGGGGGGTAAAAGGCCAAATTTGGGAGGTGCAGTTTTTGGTTTTCCAACTTGAAATTTTGACATGCAGACAGTCGGCACCCATGTCCCATTTGGGACATATTTGAAACCAGCCAGTGTATTTTACCCCATCAACCCATATATTTTTTAAAAGTAGACTCCCTATGATTTGGATCAAAGCAAACTTTGCTTTATTGTCTATCTACTCCTTCCAGATTGATCAACTAATGCGCTCTCCCCTAGAAGTAATTCACACCGGAGACAAAGTTTCTGATCAGTGAAAAACCTGAGGCAAACCTTTATTTTCCAGAGTGGGGGATTCCTTTTAAAGCAGGAATACGTCACAGTACAGTCATAGTTTAAAGATACAATATACGTTCAGCAATTGGCTAAAAGTTGAAGGGGTCTTCTTTAAGCCCACCCTACAGAATGTGATGTCATCTTTATAGAGTTCTCCCACCACATTCCAGCTCCATCTTGGTTACACGATGGGAGGGGGGGGAGTGAGTAGTTTACTGAAGTACAAGAGAAAGTGGGAGGAGTTAGTACCGGAAGCTGGTCTTTATAAGAATGTGTTACATGAGACTTGTTCCTTAGCAGGGGGGAAGGGGTAGCTTGGATGGGAGGAGTTTCCATAGGAAGTAGCTTATTTGAACACATGTGTAAAAGATTAAACAGACAAAGGAATGCAATGCTTATACGTAAGCATCTGTAAGAAATCATGACCTTTAAGGGAAGTGTGCCAAATAAGACATAAACACAAATATATAATAGTAAAAGAGACATTGTATCCACAACAGTCCCCCCTATAAAATGGCTCTGTTTACTAACAGCCACTATCTCTAACCCTAATACTGTCCCTATAGAAAAATAACAAAAGGCTATCTTGCTCATCTGTCTGAACAGGCCTCGAACGTTTCACTGCGCGGGTGGCCCATAGCAGCTTGTCCACTACTTCTCCCGCGACAGACTTTTGCCCGTAGAGACAGACGCTATCCCTAAATGCCCTTAAGAGGAAGTAGCTGTTGACTTAGTGCGGTGGGACTGTAAGGGTGTATGTGGTGTTTCATAGTCTATGTCGTCAATCTCTTGGTGAAGGAAGGTCGGGGTGGTTTGATCGATTGTCTGATCAACTGTCTTTTGTAGGCATTTCCTAAGACAGGGTAACACACAACAAACAAGAAGAGCAAGGATGATTATCATTATTAAAATGGCAACACCTATTTGGGCTAGAGCACCTTGCCATCCAGACATCCATCCAAACCATTTTTCCCATGGATCCATGGCCCCAGAATTCCGTTTCAGTTCATTGGACAAACTCTTTAACTTTTCTATTGCCAATGTTACCTTACCATTAGGGCCTGTATTATCTGGGATATAGGTACAGCATGTCATGGTGTCTGGGAGTATTTTACATACTCCCCCTTTCTCTGCCAGAATCATATCTAAGGCCATTCTATTCTGGAAGGTCATCTGGGAAGTTGCTTGTAATTGTTCCGCCAAACCCTGGAGGGCATCTCTAGTATAATTCACAAACCGTTGCTGATTATAATATATGTAATTGATCCAATTTACATTTTTATTGGCCGTAATGATTGGGAAAATAGATTCAAACCCTGGGGACACTTCATCCCTTGCTTTGAATTCATTCGGCACCCCCCTTGGCACTCCTATGGCATCTATATAGATATGGGGATCAAAACTGCCTTTTACAGGAGTATCTCTCTTTATTCTAGAGTATTGGTGTAACGTACCTGGGGTATCTTGGTGTCCGTCAGAGATTATGTGTATAGGCATAATTACCTTAGCTAGAGCACATTCTCCCCACCATACACCTTCCAATCTAGTTCTAATCTGCATATCCCCACAAATCCAATATATGTCTCCAAGGGATCTTACGTGTTGCTGGATTAGGGCGGCTGGAATTGGGCTATATGTGGCACAGTACTTACCAGTGAAATTACCAAAGAATTGGCCTACCCCATCATATATACCATAACAAGTGTAGTTTCCTGGATATATGGTGATACCTTTATCTGGCTTAACATTTTTAAGGATAATTGGGTATTCCTTTGTCCATGATTCACATTCCGTCCGGTCAGTTTTAATTGCAGTATAGAGACTTAGGAAACACATCTCTATCTCCGGAGGTATGTTCAAAGGGACAGTACCTAAGTGAGGCCTCGCTCCTCCACAGACATAGCAGTTAGATCTGTTGTGTTTGTTAGCATTATATCTCATCCACTCAAGCCATAAGTTAGTATCAAAGAAACCTGTCTCTACAGCCATAGTGTCCTCATACATGGGGTTAGCTATAGCTATCATGTCTCGTAGAGTTTTGATGTGTGGCTTAAGAGGATTAATAGTCATGTGTGTGGCACCTACCCTGTCAGGTGAGTCATACACATGTATGGGTCCTTGATGTTAGGTATATCTTTGTACACTGTTGACAATAATGATGATGGAAATGTACAATTTACTACATCACAGTAATCAAATGCAAATGTGTCTACCCGTGTACTAGAGGAATTGTACCAAAAACATGATTGTCTTTGGTTATAGCGACTTGTTGGGCTTTTATCAGACCTAGCAGCAAGAAAAAAATACACGTTAATAATTCATGTTATAACAGGATCTGCTTCCTCTGGAGCTGGACATATCTGGGTTCAAGGGTATGTTTACTCAGGTACTTTTTAACCAGAACCCAATCACCAGGAAGCAACTTGTATGTGCCTGTATCAGACTTTGGATCGGACACTCTTCTGTCCACTTCACTTGATTGACATGCAGCATCCTTGATAGCTTATGATTGCCACACGTTTCATCCGAATTCCGTCTTCCATGAGTTTTTACTTTCAATATGGCCACTTCTTCAGGTCCTCAATAGCTGTACCAATAGTGTGGTACTCCCCCCTTGGGAAGAGGCAGAAGAGTGGCAGGATTCAAAGTGTATCTGAGTAGTAAGGAGACATTACCGGGTAACAATAAAGTTTTGAAGACGAGGTCTCTGTGTAGAGAGATGTTGAGGCTGAATTGCAGGGTTATGTGAAGAAAACATTAAAGGATTAGATTTCTTGTGCTGGGGCAATTGGATCGACTCTAGGCCTTTAGCAACCAGGAGGAGAGTATCCAGGGGAATAATCCTGTACTCGGGCCGGGATAGGATTAGGCCTTTCCTTATAGGTTCTTTAAGGCCTGCAACGAAAGCAGCTGCTAGCATCTGGGTGTGGGCCTTATTACACGTATTGAAACCCAGATCAGAGAAGGTTTGAGTTAGCCTAGAATTAAATCTTTCAACCGTTTCTGATTTGTCCTGAACAATATCATTAATCGAAGTAGCCTGATCAGCTATTTATCTTGAGCCCATGCATGGAGCTGTTCACAAAATGTGATACCAGACTGAAAATCTGTGTCAGTAGTGAGACGGGCATCATCAAAGCTCTTTTCCATTATGGGCCAGTAGGCATCCCCTGCTTTAATCTCACACAGACTAAACAAATCGCGCCATGCAGCAGAGTATGTTTTACGGATCTGAACAATCCGTCTGTAAAAGGGCATGGGCTGTTTCTCTGGGTCTGGAAGTGAATTCACCAGGGTTGCAGCTTGGGATGGGTTAAAGGTAACATACATCACAGAGGCTCCCCCCATACCCTGCTGGGTTCTGCCTGGACCTGTTAGGGGCATACAAGGGAGATTATTTGATGGCTGTCCCTCCTGGATATTACCATCATTGTGGAAATCGGCTAATTCAGAGCGAATGGAACCTGGAACTGCTGACTCAAGGGGAGGAACTGCATTATTAAACTGGGGCGAAGCAAAGTGTGAGGTATTGGGATAATGGCCTGATGCAAAGGGGGATGAGGAAGGAAGACAGGCTGCTGCAGCAGGAACAGTTGAACCAACAGTCATAATAGGGAAAGATACACTGGGGGCAGCCATGATAGGGGCAGGACTAGAAGAAGAGATAGGGGTGAGGGAGGAAGTGACCATCATGGAAGGGATGGGTGTGGAAGATACAGGAAATTGTGACAATGAATGGGCAGAAGTGGAAGGAGCTAAAGGAGAGGTAAGGGCGGAAGTGACAGGGAGAGGTGGAAGGAATTGGGCGGGGACAGAAGAAACTGGAGCAGAAAGAGAGGGTGTATCCTCAGAGACAGGCAAGAGAGAAGAATGCAAGGCAACAGGAAGGGAAGGCGTGACTGGGGTTTGAATTGGAGAAGGAATGGGGGCTGGGAAATAATAGGATCCGTCTGTCCCAAGGACTGGGTACAAGGGGGTAGGAACTGGAGAGGGTGTGCTCACAGGTGTGGGCTGAGTGGGGGCTCTAGAGGTAGCCATCTTTCCTTTGTGCCAGGCTCCATCATAAGGAGGGGGATGGGAAATGTTTGTAACAGTTCTAACAAAATCATCTTTCTCATGATATACAAAGACTTTCTGCCCCTTTACATCTATTTCCTCCTCAATCCAGCCCTCCTTCTTAATCCCTTTAGCCACTTTATACCACGCATCTGCAGCTTTCATTAATCCATTATCCAACAATATCCCATTCATATCATGTAAAAGTTTCCTCCACTCCTCTGCCTGCAGTCTGCCCTGAGGACACATAGTAATTCCACAAATCTTAACAATTTTATCTAATTTTCCTACAGCTAATTTCCCAGCTCTTTCCCTCACAAGATCACAGGCCAACCGACCTTGGAAGGAGCTAACATTTGATTGACCCATGTATACACTGCAGTGTTACTGTAGAGAGAGAAACTGGAAATAAATGGCAAACTGCCACTGAACAAACCGAAAATGAAAATAAGAGACTGAGGGAGAAGGAGTGAAAATGAAAGGAAACAGATTAGAGGAATTTATAAAAAAAAGGAACCAAAGCGTGCACACACAAAAAAAAACAACAAATTACTACTGTTTATCCATCAAGAAAGAAGGAGGGGTGAACAGCAGTGAGGAGGGGAGAAGAACAGTTTTCAGCCAACACAAAGGATTTTAACCATGTGACTGCTGTAGCACACAAGGAAAAAAGGAGGGGTGAAAAAGCAGAAGGGGGAGAAAAGTTTTGCAAGCACAAAGGATTTAACTATG
The DNA here is from genome assembly GCA_036172795.1 of Pelodytes ibericus. NCBI lineage: Eukaryota > Metazoa > Chordata > Amphibia > Anura > Pelodytidae > Pelodytes > Pelodytes ibericus. Next base: position 53,969,409 of record CM069858.1, on the reverse strand, counting down.
TGATTGCCGAAGCACAGCTCTCCTGAGGACAAAAGATAGAATAGGAGAGCAACAAGACATAGACTTATAGTTCACAATGAACATATATGGTACCCAAAAACAAAACATATACAGACAAATACACAATACACAGCTGTAATTAAATTACAAACACCTTAAACTAAATGCCGGCTAATAGTAAATAACTCAGGTCACACACGCACTCAATTTCACATACAATATCTGCCGATGCCTGTTTGTATTTCTGTTTACCAACAAAAACCGCTCAAGTTTCCTAACCAAGCAGAGCAAAGAACACCGAAAACACCCAATCTTCAAGTAAAATAAAAAAAGGACTCAAACTTATTTTCTTAAGAAGAGCCAATAATGCCGAAAACACCCAAACTAAAGTTTGAGCAAAATAAAAAAGCACTCAAACTTATTTTCTTAAGAAGAGCCAATAATGCCGAAAACACCCAAACTAAAGTTTGAGCAAAATAAAAAACCACTCAAACTTATTTTCTTAAGAAGAGCCAATAAACCGCTCAAACTTCTATTCCCGAAGTGAGCTAATTACAACAGAAGTACAACAGATTCTCAGGCAAGCAGACTCTTCCACACATAAAACACACACTCAGGGATGACTAAGGCAGTAGATAGACAATTTACAGGTTCTATTCAAATAAAGGGGACATTTGGGCAAACTATATACCTGTTCAGTAGTTATCCACGAGAAGCCGGGCGCAGACACGGATTGCAGGCCAAGTCCAGAGACAGGAAAATATATAGGTAATTTACCATATGCAGAGGTGATTAGGCTCCTTTGTTTCCAGTCTCTGGGGGTCTCCTCTCCGGTCCTCAATGCGGCTTCCGTAGCAACAGAACCCAATTGTCCCTGTTCGGGCGCCAACTGATTTGGATCAAAGCAAACTTTGCTTTATTGTCTATCTACTCCTTCCAGATTGGTCAACTAATGCGCTCTCCCCTAGAAGTAATTCACACCGGAGACAAAGTTTCTGATCAGTGAAAAACCTGAGGCAAACCTTTATTTTCCAGAGTGGGGGATTCCTTTTAAAGCAGGAATACGTCACAGTACAGTCATAGTTTAAAGATACAATATACGTTCAGCAATTGGCTAAAAGTTGAAGGGGTCTTCTTTAAGCCCACCCTACAGAATGTGATGTCATCTTTATAGAGTTCTCCCACCACATTCCAGCTCCAACTTGGTTACACGATGGGAGGGGGGGGAGTGAGTAGTTTACTGAAGTACAAGAGAAAGTGGGAGGAGTTAGTACCGGAAGCTGGTCTTTATAAGAATGTGTTACATGAGACTTGCTCCTTAGCAGGGGGGAAGGGGTAGCTTGGATGGGAGGAGTTTCCATAGGAAGTAGCTTATTTGAACACATGTGTAAAAGATTAAACAGACAAAGGAATGCAATGCTTATACGTAAGCATCTGTAAGAAATCATGACCTTTTAGGGAAGTGTGCCAAATAAGACATAAACACAAATATATAATAGTAAAAGAGACATTGTATCCACAACACCTACGCTATTTCAAATGGTGGTATTTTAACACTTTCCATGCACTAATTCTACCACCAGCCTTTGTCAAATTTTGTGGTAGTAATTTTTGTGTGTTTTTTTTCCACATATATTGTATTTCAGACATAAATTCACAGATTTTGGTATGTGTCACTGCCAAACAATAACCCAATATGTGTTCAACAACATCTCCTGAGTACAGGGATACCACCCATGCATAGGTTTGTTGGGTTGTTTGGGGGCTAAAGGGCCACATTTTGAAGGTGCGCATTTCCAACTTGGAATTTTGACGTGTAGTCTGTCTGAGCCCATCTTTCATTTGGGACTTTTTTTTTTAAGCCGGACAGTGTATTTTACCCAAAAAAGTATATATTTTGTAAAAGTTGACACCCTAGGCTATTTTAAATGGTGGTATTTTAACACTTTCCATGCACCAATTCTACCACCAGACTTTGTCAAAGTTTGTGGTAGTAATTTTATTGTGTATTTTTTACCACGTACATTGTACTTTAGACACAAATTCACATATTTCAGTATGTGTCACTGACAAACAATACCACAATATGTGTTCAGCAACATCTCCCGAGCACAGGGATACCACCCATGCATAGGTTTGTCAGCTTTGTTGGGGGTTGAAAGGCTACATTTGAGAGGTGTGCTTTTTGAATTTCAAACTTGGAATTTTGACATGTAGAGCAAGGAAGGGGTTAATAGATATTAAAAAAATTAACCCCTAAAAATGCACAGACAAGAAAAAGTGTTCTGCTGTGCAGTGATCAGTGGCAGGGAATGGGTTACTATACAGGGTACACTATACAAAGGGTATGGCTTTAAAACATTTTAACATTTTATTTAATTTATTACAATTAAAAACTTATATTATAGAGATCTGTCTCTTTCCCTCACTAAAACTCAAGTGAGGAGAGGGAGGCAGATCCATATGGGTCAGAACAATATTTACCAATATTGATCTAACTAGGCGAATGGTGATGCTCATCTGAGAAATCACCAAACCACCTTTGCCACTGATCGCCTGTTACTGATCGCTATACATGCGTTCAGACAGCTTCAAAATGAATACATGTAATCCCCTAGTGGGTATAATTAACCCCTAGCGAGTGTGACAAAAAAAAATGCTGATAACAAAAAAAATCCTTCTGCGACCAGATCGCTCCATATGCGCTGCTTAGGCAGTGACCATATGCACTGCTTAGGCAGTGACCATATGCGCTGCTTAGGAAGTGATATATGGCAAGGAAGGGGTTAATAGCTCTTAAAAAAGCCTTTGATATACTGTAAAAAAACAGTAACAAAAAATAACCCCTAAAAAAAATGAACATACAGCAAAAAATGTGCTGCTGTGTAAGATCACTGCGTACACAGCGATCAATTGCAGGAAAGGGGTTAAACACTGGAAACGGCTTTTATAAAAGCCTTTGGGTCTCAATTTTATTAAATATATTATAATTAAAAACTTACATTATACAGCTCTGTCTGTCTCCCTCTCTAAAACTCAAGTGAGAGGGAGGCAGATCTGTACGGGTCAGATCAAATATTGACAAATATTGATCTAACCAGGCGAATGATCTGAGCAATCACAAAACGCCTTTGCCACTGATCAGCTGTTACTGATCTCTATACTTGCGCTCAGACAGCTAAACAAATTTTTTTTTTCGTTAAACGTAATCCCCTAGCGGATAAAATTAACCCGTGACGGGTGTAATAAAAACGTTTTTAAAAAATGTAAAAATGCTTCTGCAGCAAGATTGCTGCATTTGTGTCAGATCGCTGCTTAGGCAGTGATCTACAGCAAGCAAGGGGTTAATAGCTCTTTAAAGAGCCTTTTTTTATACTGTAATGAATGAGAGTAAAAAAAATTAACCCCTAAAAAATGCACAGACAGCAAAAAATGTGCTGCTGTGTATGATCACTGCGTACACAGCGATCAATGGCAGGGAAGGGGTTAAACACTTGAAATGGCTTTTATAAAAGCTCTTGGTGTGTAAAATTGTATTAAATATGTAATTTTAGTATTTTATTTTATTTTTTTGTATTATCTGATCTGTCCCTCTCCCTTACTAAAACTAGTAAGGAGAGGGAGGCAGATCAATACTTGTCAAAGGCAATATTTACAAATATACATCATACGCGCGCCGTCCTCTCTCTCCCCCATCAGTGTTCTCTCCTCTCTCCCCCATCAGTGTTCTCTCCTCTCTCTCCACCCCCAGTGGTTTATCTTGGTTTTGTGCTGCCCCAGGCAGACAGAATTTGGGCACCCCCCCCTACCCATGAGGCACACCCACGACATGACCCATAATCTACGTTGCACACAAAGGACATGCCCCATCACCCCATTTCCATGCCCCCATCACCCCATTACATACACATTGCCAATATTATTTGCCAATAATATTCCCCAGCCAATTTGCCCAATAATATGCCAGTATTATTTGCCATTAATATTCCCCAGCCAATTCAACAATTGGCTGACTTCCAGACAATTTTCAGGACTTTCCTGGTGGCTAGTGGCAGGCAGCATGGTGTCCTCTATGCTGCCTGTTCGGCTCCCCGGCGGTTGTGCAGAGAGGTCACGTGACCCGGATCCGCCACTGCCAGACAACTGTTTTTTTTTTTTTTGTAAATCATTTTTTATTGATTTTCAGAATGACAACAAATAAATCAGGGGAGGAGGGGGGGGGGAAAGATGGGGAAGGGGGGGGTAATCAAGAAAGAGCCATAGAAAACCAAGGTCTTTCCGTAAATATAGGGACCCGGTTGAGCATATCAACGTTAACAACAGCTTTCAGGTAAGTACATTGATATACGTACATCTGTACAACCGTACATCTTGTTTCGTAATACAGAAATACATTTTCCATACAATGTTTTCATACCAAATTCACAGAGTTAGGGTTGTTCACAAATTCTAACCAGTAGAACCATGTTTGGGTGTATCGTTCTACCTTTTTCCCTGAGTGGGCATTCAATTGTTCCATCTGGCGGGTTCGTTCTACTGTCTGTATCCACTCTCTCAGTGTTGGTGGGCTGGGCTTTCCCCAGTGCAGTGGAATGAGGGCTTTGGCCGCATTTAGTAAATGTCGAACCGCTGATTTTTTATATTGGCTGACCGGGATGGGAGTATGGTGCAGCAGAAATGCTGCTGGTGTGAAAGCTGGTGGTCGGTCTGAGATGGTTTGTACTACTTTTTGTATGTTTTCCCAGAATGGGGTGATCTTCGGGCAATCCCACCATATATGTAGCATGTGTGCTGGTGTAGCCCCACATCTCCAACAAACGTCCGGGCTATCTGGAAACATCTTGTGCAGGACTGCAGGAGTCCTGTACCACTGTGCAAGAAATTTGTAGGACATTTCTTGGATCTTATTTTGCCTGGATGTTTTATGTGTGAGAAATAATTTTTTTTCCCATTGGGGGCCTGTTAAAGTTATACCTAGTGTGTTTTCCCATCTGCCCACATATGGTGGGAGGGGACTCCCACCTGCCCTCTTGTAACATCTTGTACAGAAGAGAGATTGTGTGTCTGGGTAAACTCTCACTGGCGCAATAAGCTTCAAATTGTGTTGTGTCTCTTTGTAAACGATGTTTACCGGTTGTGGACTGCACAAAATTCACCAGTTGTATATACTGGTAATGGTCCATGGTCGTGAGTGGTCTATCTAGTATCAGATCTCTAAGAGGCCGGGTCTTCCCCTCATGAATGAAGTCGGCCAGACGATGGGGGCCGTCTGCTAGGGGACATAAAAAGGATCTGTTGGACATGCCCGGTGGGAACTCTTGGTTGTTTCGCAAAGTCGTCAATGGGGACGGATAGGTTGTAAGATTAAGGGCGCGATGATTCGTATGTAGGACTGTGAGCGATGCTAAAATAAATGGGTTGGCTCTGACCAGTGGTCTGGCTTTAGATGGGTGAGTCCATGGCAGCACCGCCAGTGGGGTGCGAGTGGTCTGTTGTTCTATCTGTATCCACAGTTTTTGTGGGGGATTGTGGGACCACTCCATTATTCTATGTAGATGGCAGGACTTATAGTATGTACGGATGCATGGGAGACCCAGTCCCCCTTTTAGTTTGTGCTGTGTCAGGAGGTCAAATTTGATTCGAGGTGATTTCTGCGCCCAGACGTATTGTATAAACATCGTTTTTAGAGATTTAAAAAAAGCTGTTGGAAGCAGGATTGGGATAGTCTGAAACAAATGAAGTAGTCGTGGGAGGATAGTCATTTTGATCGAGTTAATCCTACCTGTCCAGGATATATGCTGGGGTGACCAGTTTTTTAGTGAGGGCAGAAAATTTTGTGTGTAGAGTTGTGATAAATCATTAGGGACCCAGATTCCTAAATATTTGAATTTGTTGGCGCACCACTTGAAAGGGAACGACTGGGCTATGTTGGTGGCTAATTGGTGGGGTAGGTTAATGTTTAGGATCTCGGACTTTGCAAAATTTATTTTGAAATTAGAAATGGCACCATATTTCTGTAGTTCCGACAATAGAACCGGAATAGAAACCTGTGGGTTAGAAAGCGGGAACAGGAGATCATCTGCGTAACCCAATACTTTGTGATGGGTACCCGCTATCTCCACTCCCTTGATATCGGGGTGTTGGCGTATTGTTTCTAAAAATGGTTCCACCGAAAGAACAAATAATATGGGGGACAAGGGGCATCCCTGTCTGGTCCCATTATGTATTGGAAATGAATCCGACAGAGCTCCATTGACTCTAATTTTAGCCGAGGGCCGGGAGTATAGGGACGACACCCATTGCAACATATTGGGTCCAAAACCCATGTACCGTAAAACTTCCAGCATATAGGTCCAATCCAGCCTGTCAAATGCTTTTTCAGCATCAGTGGACAGGAGGGCCATTTCCGTGTCAGAAGACTTGGCGTAATGTATCAGGTTAAGTGCTCGAATGGTGCAGTCCCTAGCCTCCCGGCCCGGGACAAAACCCGTTTGATCCGGGTGAATCAGGGTGGGTAACAATCTATTAATCCTTGTGGCTAGAATTTTAGAAAACAATTTGATATCTGCGTTGAGCAGCGAAATGGGTCGGAAATTGGTGCATATCTCATGGTCTTTACCCTCTTTGGGGATCAGTGATATGGTGGCAGATAACGTGTGGGGGTCTAGTTGTGTTCCTGTCAGGATATCATTAAAGGTCTGTGTGAAATGGGGGCTCAGGATGTCTATGAACTCCTTATAATAAGAGATGGGCAAGCCATCTGGGCCTGGACATTTACCTGCTTTCATGGACTTAAGGGCCCATGACACCTCAAGTGGTGAGATCGGTCTATCTAGTGTGTCCGCATCGTCTTTGGCTATTTTACGGCTGAGATGGGTGTGTAGATATTGCCTGATCTCTGCCCGTTTCTTAATTTTTGCTTCTGGGGTTTGTGACGGGAGCAGGTTATACAAATGCGTGTAGTAGGACACAAATTCTTTTGAGATTTCGACAGGTAAATGGCGTGTCGTGCCTTTTGAGTCCCTGATCTTAGATATATAGAATTGTTTACGTCGTGATCTTAGGGCTCTCGCTAGGTATTTGCCCGGCTTATCACCGTGCTCAAAGTATATTGCTTTGAGTCTCGCGAATGATCTGTGGGCTTTGAGATTCAGGATTGAGTGCAGCTCTTGCCTTAATTGAGTTAGTTTAAGAAATTCCTCACTGTCAAGTGAACTTTTATGGGAGCATTCTAAGGTGGCGATCTGGGTGTGGAGTTGCGCTAGGGTGTCCGTTTTTTGCTTTTTTAAAAACGTACAGTGCTGAATAAAATGACCTCTGACCGAACATTTGTGCGCCTCCCAAACCGTGCTTAGTGGGACCTCTGGTTTGAGGTTGTTAGCAAAATAATCAGTCAGAAGGTTCGTAGTGGTGTTTTTCAGTTCCTGATCTAATAGTATAGATTCGTTTAGCCTCCATGTTCGGTGTGTTGGCCTGGAGAGTTCAGCCGCTAATGAGATTGAGAGGGGGGCATGGTCGGACCATGTTATGGATCCATAAGCCGCTTGGCGCAACGCAGACAAGTGGAAGTAAGAAATAAAGATATAGTCGATGCGCGAGTAGGAATTGTGAGGGGCGGAGAAGAAACTGTAATCCCGCACTGTGGGGTGTAGGGCCCTCCATGCATCCACTAACTGTAAATCGTGGAGCATTTTTGTGATTTTTTTGGAGGTGTGGAGGGGTGTTCGAGAGTGGCCAGAAGAAGTATCTATGTTCGGGGATAGTGCTAAGTTGAAATCCCCTCCTAACACCAGAAGGCCCTCTTGAAATGGCCGTAAGGCCGTTAGACAGGTTGCTAGACCCTTGTGTTGATGTGTGTTTGGGAGATATACGTTGGCAAAAGTGTACATTTGGCCCGATACCGTGCCCTTTACAAATACGAATCTCCCATCCCGGTCAGCCAAACAAGCTTTCTCCACAAATGGCAGGTTCCTGGAGATCAAGATCGCTGTACCCTTGACTTTGGCCTCCTGGGCATTGCTATAATACCCTAGGGGGAAATATGCATTCGTGAGTTTGGGGTGTGAGGCTGCTTTAAAGTGGGTTTCCTGGAGGAATGCTACAGAGGCCCCATGGAACCGAAGGTCTCGATATAAATGTGATCTTTTTTCTGACGTTTAAGGATAAAACTTTAAGGTCCGCTGGGCGGTATGGGGTCATGTTTGTGTTATTAGGCATTAGGTTTACTGTGGCAGAATAGGGGGACTGGGGGGAAAACACGAAAGACAAAGGGTCTAGAATTAACTAGGGGGGAGTAACCAGTGACGTCTATTGGAGGATAAATGGGCTCCGACCTACTCTATTCGGAAACCACCAATATCCCACAATACTTCCAGGACGTCTATGGATACGGGGGTAGGATGTCAGCCGCCTAAACAGTGACGCAGTCCAATCTGTGTCGTCCCTGTCACTATGGACCGTGAAAGTGAACAACACAGAAAAAAGTGTGATCTTCGCATTACACAGCTCGGCCCTCCCAAGCCGAAAATCAACCACATACACATAACATCTAAACATTAACAACCACGGTGATGCTTATTACTGTAATAAATCACCTGGCAACCTTCATCTGCCTAGGAAAAAACATTGTAAACTTTAAACATAGCTGTAGAATAAAAACTGAACAAAAGGCCGGTAGTTCGCTGTAATTGGTACACTTCCGCTATTATGTTATGATATCACCCCACCAATAGTGCAGTTCACCCATGGGGGTGTGGATAACTCCTCATCCCTCGTTCATCGAGATAATACATACAGTGGAGAGAGGGCCCTCGAATATGTGTATGCTGTCGATATGGCTCCGTTAGAGTGTTATAGCTACAATCCCGGGGATGGGGGGTTTAAGTTGGAGCTTGCCGTGTGGTCCATGACCGTGGCAAGGTGGGGGGGGAAGTCCGTCTCCCCGATGGCCAATAATTAATAACAAGTTATTGGTTGCGTGAGACTTAAATGTTTAGCCTAATACCACTCTCTATAACGTCTCCCTACATCCCCTACATACCACCGTGCCCTTGGAGCCACACCGACAGCCTCATCAAACATTCTCGACAGCCAAACCAGTATTGGATTCAAATTGTGTCTGTCTCAGTTATCAGGAATCCTGAGTTTACTATAAAGTAGTCACTTTAGGCGTAACGTGGGCACCTTCATCGCCGGCACAGGCAAGGAGTGACTTAGGTTTAGCCCCATTCCTGTGCCTGCGATGGGTGTGGGGCAGGCTGAGACCGCTGTCATACGGGGGGGGGGGCAACTCAATACGACCTGCTCCGGTGTGCTTTCATAGATCAGCCCGGTCCCCTAGAAAATAATATGTCACTGTGGCATAGTAACGGCGTGAGCCATGTAGACAAGAGTCCCAAGCAAGAAAGAGTTTCTCTCTGTGTTGTCTGCCTAGTCTCTTCTTTGGCTAGTCGTGCCGGTTTGCCCAACCGGGGGAAATCCCCCAAAAACAAAATTTTGGTGACCACTCGGTGAGTGGTGGGGGGCATAATAAAATTGGTGGAAACAGCGTGTGAACCGTAACTAGGTTTTCAAAACCGAGAACTCTGGAGTATGTGGGCTATTCCTCTCGTGCCATGGGTGCTGGGGGCGGGGTTTCCATCCGACCACGTTGCGGTCCATGGGGGTCCCGTTGATGTGCTGATTGTCTCGGACGTTGTCTCTGCGGGAGCGCTTGCCTCCGGTTTGTCGGTCTTAGTTGCGGGAGGCTCCAATCTTGTATGTTTATCCCGGTCAGTCCCAGCTCTTCCAGGAACAAGGGGAGCTCATGGTAGTAGCGCAAGGTTTTGGTGGTAGCACCCTCGCGGACGTGCAGACTGAATGGGTGGCCCCAGTGATATTGCATGTCTCGCCGGTTGAGCTCCAGTGTCAGGGGGCGGAAGGCCCTTCGGGCCTGCAGTGTCAGGTCTGAGAGGTCTTGATAGAATGAAATCTCAGCGTTTTCATACCGGAATGGACCTCGTTCTCTGGCTTTCCGCATGACCGCCTCTTTGAGATGGTAGTCTGTCACGCAACAGATTATGTTGCGTGGGGGCGCTGATGGCGGACCTCGCGGTCTCAGGGCCCGGTGGTCACGGTCCATCCCAAATGGTGCGTCTGCGGGGCGCCCCAGGAGGGCGTTACAGATCTTAGCGGTGAGGTCTGCTGTGTTTTCAGTGTTGGGGGGCGAGCTGGACTCGGGTACACCTCGAAGGCGAATGTTGTGCCTTCTGCCCCTATTGTCCAGGTCCTCGTTTCGTCCCCTGTAGTCGGCCAGGTAGAGGGCATGTTGCGCTGCCGTATTGGCTACTTGAGAGATCGTGTGTGTTTGATTGTGAAGCTCTGTCTCTTGGGCCGTCAGACGTGTTTCTACCCCTTTCAGGTCTGAGCGTAGGGCCGTCACCGCCTCGGTTACCGTTAGTTTCAGTTCTGATATCAGCATGGCGAAATCCTCTTTCCACTGTGCAGATGAGAAGATGTGGTGTGCCGCCGCAGATGTCGTTGCGTGGACCTCACCGGGTAACGGATGTTCAGGGGATGTTGCTTCATCAGAGGCCGGCGAGGTCGTCAAGGGGCTGTGATGATAAGTCCGCTGGGGTGCGGAAATATTCATGTAGAGAATCGGTTATTTGTCTCCTACCGCCTCCTGGTGTCCCTGACTCTCCAGTAGTCCGTTTATTTCTGCCCATGTCTGTCGGATTCCGTGGTTTGTGGTGGTTGTAGCCTGGGAAGGACGGGAGCTCAGCAATTAGGCTGCCATGTCTGTCGACGGCTAGACACGCCCCCCCAGACAACTGTTTTGTGATGCTTACACTAAACATGTTATATTGTGTTTGTTTTAATAAAATATACTCAACAATTAATTTATTTTATATTCCAACTTCTTTGTCTTTGGGTAAGCTTTAAGGAACATTAAATGTTGTTTAACACTTGCTTCCTTGTAGGAAGCAAGGGTTAAACAATACATGTCACGGTAAAATTAAGTAAACCCAACGTGTATCTTAATAGATACACACGGGTTTACTAACTGCTGTGTCTCACATGCGAGACACAGCAGTTCCTGGTTGTCACGTGCTGACAAACGCCAGCATGCGCACAGCCAATAAGAGTGGGGGCTCGTCCCATTCTGACAGCCGAACGCAAGGGTCTCTCGCTGCTAGCACAGAGAGAGACCCTCGTTTTAGCATGGGATTAGCAGAGGGCACCTAGTTAAGAAGAGAGAGACAGTCGCCGACCAGACGGCTGCCTGCTTCCTATGGAAGCATGGCAGCTGTCCGTCAGAGGATAAACTGGTGTGTACTTCTATATTAGAAGCACAAGTGAAAAAAACGTTTAGTATCTCTTTAAGTTTTCTATAATAATATTCAACAAAATTGCAAGCACTAGGCCAAATGACATTCCAATCCATTCAGATCTGTTCACTTGTTTCAGTTTTACACTGAGAGGGAATCTGAACTCTCGTAAGCATATTGCAAACAAACTACATAACAGTGAAAAGGTAAATAAAAGGAACTTATACAAATTTATGAAATCAACAGAGCAGAAACACTAAAGTCATTGTCCTTTGTTTTCTTACCGCACAGGTTAAATTACAAGAAAACAATCTTATACAGCCAATTCCACCACATTAAAGCTAATAAAAGATAAAAACACAGACAGGTGGTAACCATTATCTAAACAAGGAAGCTAGTATAAAGCTGCAGTTATCATTTGGGGAAAAAAAACCAAAAGAATAATTTGCAAACTTTCATATGGAACACATTATAGTGAATAGGGTTCCTCTGGCTTCCAACAGAACCTTCAAGGAATCCAGGAATGTGAATGTTAATTACACCTATGTGGAAAATTCTATTCTGGGAAAACAAGTGTTCTGTCACTACAACTACACAAAAGACCAAACAACATATTATGGACTATATCAACTCTGTTTGTAGGCTAAACAGGACAGTGAGGGATGTTAAGAAGCAGTGAGTACTTATATTACCACAAAATCTTATTGTAGCTAATCAAACATGCATTGTGAGATACTGAAACGTGACAGTATTAGTATGTCAGTTGAATATAAGTGTCATTTCATGACATGTCCATTTTGCACTAATCGTTATCCAATAGTTTATTCATGAAGGTTATAATAATAATCACTAGATCTCTACATGGAAATATCATTAAAAATCAACAGGCCATTTAATAGTAATCATTATCTTATGTAAGTGCAGATTAATTAATTGTATAAGTGCTTGATGCTATCAAAATTTAAGTAGTAAGACTAGAGTACTGGGCTACAAACTCCAGTATAATAAATAAGTAATACAAGGGGAACAAGAACATTTGTGTCAGGTGTAATACAGTCTGCACAAATATTGTAATGTATTGATTAGTAACCTTGATTTGTACAGATCTTGTGAATATTGACCTATATAAAGCATTTTTAACCATTGTAGATTTTACGACCCCGCTATAGTGATGGCTAAGAAAACAAAAGTTTTTTGTTGCTGGGACAAAGAAGATTGTCTCTAGTCAGGAACATCTCTGAGCATGCTCAAGGTGATTGTGGACATAAAAGGACATAAAAGGATAAACATTCTGCAACAGGAAAATAACATAGTTCTAGAGGACAGCAACAGTCTACCATAACATCTCTTCCCAAATTCTGAGCAGAACACCACACTAATGTTACATTTCACGTTGACTTCCTAGAAGAGGAAAAGAATGACATATAATATTTTTCAACCTATGCCAAAGGGAGATAATAGCGGGTGGAGGTTACTTATTGAGTTAACCCCTTCGATTAGGGTAAGGTAGAAAATCAAAGAAAAAGATACAGCGCTGATATTACAAAATTAAGATAAGTGAAATAAATAAATAAATATACAAACCCTTATATACCCAATGCATACGGTTTAGAAATAAAATAAGAACAACAAATTGGCGACCTATCCTGAGAAGTTAGTGCTCAGAAAATGTGATGTTTCTCGTCAAATGGGCACAAAACCGGCAAAGTTAAAAATACTTATAAAATGATCTGAGCACCAAAGAAGCAAAGCAAATAAAATGAAAAAATGGACAGCTCACAAAATAAATATATAAATAATAAGCAAACACACATAGTGTCAAAAAATACAAATAATTTTAATATACAGTAGAACAATAATTAATTTGTACATATACATATGTCAGAAGAACAGCACATTGACAACTAGGGTAAAGTCTTAGTTCCTAAGGAAAGCACAAATGGATCATCAAAATGAAATATAATATAATATTCAATAATAAAAAAACTTTTAAAAACAGAAGTAAATAAAACAGCACATATTTTGGCAGACAAAACAAGACCCACCCAGGAGAATATGGAAAGAATGTAACATAGTAATTTAGGTTGAAAAAAGACACACAAAAAAGTCCATCAAGTTCAACCCTTCTACCTATTATTCCAGCTTTTGATGCAAAAGAAGGCAAAAACCCCTAAGGAAGCTATTTTGAATTTTGACTCCTAGGGGGAAAAATTCCTTCTGGACTCCAAAGGGCAATCAGATTTCTCCTTGGATCAATAAGCTCTATTAGTAATTATTATTCTATTATTAATAGCCCTGTATGTTCTGCTTTTCTAAAAAAAAACAAAAAAAAAACATCCAGACCATTTTTAAATGCATATATTGTGGTTGATAGCACTACGTCTCTTGGCAGTGAGTTTCCATCTTTTACCGTAAAGAATCCCTTCCTTTGCTGTCTATCAATGTAAAGTGCAACTCGTTTTGGAGAGTCCTTTCTCAAACAAAAGAAAGCATCTCCTCCAAATGTCTGTAATGTTTGTAATAGCATTCTATGAAGAAGTGGGTAAAAATATAGATCTTGGTGAGGCAACTGATGTGATCTTTTTAGACTTTGCTAAAGCATTTGTTATACGGTTCCACACAAAAGGTTTCTCTTAAAATTGAGAGAAATAGGCTCTGGGCAAATGTATGTATTTGGATTGAAAATTGGCTAAAATATAGAATGCAAAGAGTTGTTGTAAATGGAAAAATCTCAAACTAGATCAGGGTATTAATTAGAGTACCTAAGGGGTCTGTTTTAGGCCCTTTTCATTTTAATTTGTTTATTTATGGTCTCCCAGGTTATGTTGAGAGCCATGTCTCAGTGTGTCCTGATGACACAAAATTAGGTAAGGAAATACAGACTAACGTTGATTTATATTCTTTGCAGGAAAATGTAGACAAAGTGAGGGACTGGATTAACTTCAATATAGACAAATGTAAAGTTATGCATTATGGGAAAAATTATAAAAATGCAACATATACTATAAATAATGTCTCCCTCCGACAAACTACTAATGAAAAGGATTTAGAAATAATTTTAGATCATTTTAACTGTAAATTCAATTAACACAGAACAATTGGATTTTGGAGTAAGCTATCAATCATTTTCACTGACTCCTCTGTGACAGATTGCAATCCTTCAGAGTGGTCTCCTCACAGAATTATGCATTACACATAAAACAATATAATAACAGAATCTGACTAAATAACCATATTAAAGTATACACCCTGTTCCAAATTATTATGCAAATTCTATTTGTGTCACAAAGATTAAATATTTTGTTTTTCAGTTTAACTCATGGATGGCATTGTGTCTCAGGGCTCTTTTGATGACTGAAAACAATCTCGGACACCTGTGATAATTAGATTGCCAGGTGAGCCCAATTTAAGGAAAAAATACTAAAGGAGGGTGTTCCAGATTATTAAGCAGAGCACCATTTTCATGCAATATGGGGAAGAAAAAGGATCTATCTGCTGCCGTAAAGAGGGAAATAGTTCAATGCCTTGAATGAGGTATGAAAACATTAGATATTTCACGAAAACTTAAGCGTGATCATCGCACTAAGAGATTTGTGGCTGATTCAGAGCACAGACGGGTTCGTGCAGATAAAGGTACATTGAGGAAGATTTCTGCCAGATCCTTGCATCGGATCAAGAGAGCAGCTGCTAAAATATCATACCATAGCAGCAAACAAATATTTGAAGCTGCTGGTGCCTCTGGAGTCCCACGGACATCAATGTGTAGAGTCCTCCAGAGTCTTGCAACTGTGCATAAACCTTCTATTCGGCCACCACTAACCAATGCTCACAAGCAGAAACGGCTGCATTGGGCAGAAAAATACATGAAGACTAATTTTCGAACAGTCCTGTTCACTGATGAGTGCCGTGCAACCCTGGATGGTCCAGATGGATGGAGTAGTGGATGGTTGGTGGACGGCCACCCTGTTCCAACAAGGCTGCGACGTCAGCAAGGCAGTGGTGGAGTATGTTTTGGGCCAGAATCATGGGAGAGAGCTGGTCGGCCCCTATAGGGTCCCTGAAGGTGTAAAGATGACCTCTGCAAAGTATGTGGAGTTTCTGACTGACCACTTTCTTCCCTGGTACAGGAGGAAGAACTATGCTTTCCGTAATAAAATCATCTTCATGCATGACAATGCACCATCTCATGCTGCAAAGAATACCTCTGCATCAATGGCTGCTATGGGGATAAAAGGATAGAAAGTCATGGTGTGGCCTTCATCCTCCCCTGACCTCAATCCTATTGAGAACCTTTGGAGTGTCCTCAAGCAAAAGATCTATGAGGGTGGGAGGCAGTTTACATCCAAACAGCAGCTCTGGGATTCTATTCTAACATCTTGCAAACAAATTCAAGCAGAAACTGTCCAAAAACTCACAAGTTCAATGGATGCAAGACTTGTGAAGCTGCTATCAAATAAGAGGTCCTATGTTAAAATGTAACGTGACCTGTTAAAATGTTTAAAAAGTTAAAATGTTGTTACAAGTTTGATTGAAATAGCTTTTGATTTCAGTCAATATGCTGCAAACACAACAAATGACAATTTTCAGTTCTTTACAACCTATAAAGTGTTTTGAAACTTACTGTGCGTAATAATTTGGAATACTGCATTGTAAGTTTTTTATGTTTAAAAAAAATCCTGTTATTATTAGGTTTGTTCAATAAAATTTGAATTATACTCTTAATAGTTGACAACATGAGAATTATGATGACTGTTATTTACATCAATTATTTAGGTAAATAAGAAAAATATAATTTGCATAATCATTTGGAACAGGGTGTACAGTTATAGCACATAAACCAGGATGAGTTAGGATTACAGAGGGCACAATTTGAGTGCATGAGTAAAGTCAATGCAAATTGCAAATTTACCCACTTCACCCAAATCCTCCAAAACAGAACCCCTTTTTAATTCCAGGGCCCATAATCTATAGGGAGGGGTTTGGCCCTCAGGCCACTCCAAGAACCCCAGTCATGGAGGCTATCAGGATTCACTTTATGACATGCAGTATGATGGTCAACGCACCATACACTTCCTTGAGAAGTCTTTTGGAATTTCGATCACTCACCCTGTGTCATAAATTGATTATTATACACATGAATATTTATCAAGCAAGAGGTGTTCTGATTTTAGGCCCGCCATCAGTGGGTGACGGTCGATACTGGCGTCCCGGGCCCGGCGGGTCCAGGAGGCCCGGTGGGCCCGGGTCACGCCAGGATTAAAAAAAAAACCTATTTAAGCCGGTCCACGGCTGTGAGGGAAGCGTTGTGCGCTCCCCTCCAGCCGCGCGGCTTCAATAAAGTTTGTTTTAAAAAACTTTATTGAATCCGAGCAGCTGGAGGGGAGCGCACAACACTTCCCTCACAGCCGCGGACCTGCACCGGGAGACAAACAGATCAGGAAGGAGGTAAGTACTGGGGAAGGGGGGAGGAGGGGCAAACAAGCATAACTCTGGCATACTGAGGGGCAAAATCCTGGCATATTAAATGGCAAAATCCTGGCATATTGAGGGCAAAAGAATGGCATATTGAACGCAAAATCCTAGCATATTGAGGGGCAATATCCTGGCATATTGAGGGGCAATATCCTGGCATATTGAGAGGCAATATCCTGGCATATTGAGGGGCAAAATCCTGGCATATTGAGGGCAAAAGAATTGCATATTGAGGGGCAGAATCCTGACATATTAAATGGCATATTGAGGGGGAGAATACTGGCATATTAAATGGGGAAAGAATGACATATTGAGGGGCAAAAGAATGGCATATTGAGGGACAAAATACTGGCATATTGAGGGACAAAATACTGGCATATTAAATGGCAAAAGAATGGCATATTGAGGGGCAAAATACTGGCATATTGAGGAAAAAAATACTGGCATATTAAATGGCAAAAGAATGGCATATTGAGGAGCAAAATACTGACATATTGAGGGGCAATATCCTGGCATATTGAGAGGCAATATCCTGGCATATTGAGGGGCAATATCCTGGCATATTGAGGGGCAATATCCTGGCATATTGAGGGGCAAAATCCTGGCATATTGAGGGCAAAAGAATGGCATATTGAGGGGCAAAATCCTGGCATATTGAGGGCAAAAGAATGGCATATTGAGGGTCATAATCCTGGCATATTAAATGGCATATTGAGGGGGAGAATACTGGCATATTAAATGGGGAAAGAATGGCATATTTAGGGGCAAAAGAATGGCATATTGAGGGAAAAATACTGGCATATTAAATGGCAAAAGAATGGCATATTGAGGGGCAATATCCTGGCATATTGAGGGGCAATATCCTGGCATATTGAGGGGCAAAATCCTGGCATATTGAGGGCAAAAGAATGGCATATTGAGGGGCAAAATCCTGGCATATTGAGGGCAAAAGAATGGCATATTGAGGGTCAGAATCCTGGCATATTAAATGGCATATTGAGGGGGAGAATACTGGCATATTAAATGGGGAAAGAATGGCATATTTAGGGGCAAAAGAATGGCATATTGAGGGGCAAAATACTGGCATATTGAGGGAAAAAATACTGGCATATTAAATGGCAAAAGAATGGCATATTGAGGAGCAAAATACTGACATATTAAATGGCAAAATAATGGCATATTGAGGAGCAAAATACTGACATATTAAATGGCAAAATAATGCAATATTGAGGGGCAAAATACTGGCATATTAAATGGCTAAATACTGACTTATTGAGTAGCAAAATATTACTGGCATATTGACCAACTGCTCCCAACCACCCTCCATATTACACTAGACCGGGATAACATGCTTTTGACAGTAGGTGGGGCGAGTGGGAGATATTGTCGGGGAGGGTAGGGTGCCCAGAAAATTTGTTCAGTAAGGGGCCCTGAAATTCCTGGTGGCGGCCCTGGCTGAGTTTATCATTTTGGATAACAACACTTTCTTGAGACACAAAGCAGGATTTGATACAGAGAGAAGTACATAAATAAATAGTTTAATATAACTCCTAAACTCTTCTAATTGCATTTCAAAACAATATATTGAACATGGAGAGAGTGGCAGACATAAATAATTGGCTTATGCTTACGTTTGGAGATTGTGGATGGCTGGTTGCCAGTGTGACTGGCTGGCTGGCTGCCTTTGTGGCATTCCACTCAATGGGGGAAAAATAAAGTCAACTTGCTTATTTGGCCTTTTGTTTTAAATTCCCTTCCCAATTCCTGAAAATTTTATTTTTCATAAATAAAGCCCTAAGTGTCTTGGAGATAGCAGGCCTACTGATGGCATATGTGAAAACTGAATTAATTTCAGCACAGAATAATAACATCTACATAATTAATTTGTTACTGTTAGTGCATACATTCTTTTTTTGGTTCCATATTACTGTGTATTACTATGAGAACTTGTAGTACATCTGTAATACCCACCCAGGGCTGTGGGTGGTGACAAAATGGCAGTGTGCTATGTGGGTGGCATTAGTGTGGAGATATTTATGCTGTATCATGGAAATAGAGCACAGGCCTCAATGAAAAGGAGAGGGCCTAAATGAATCAGTGAGGGTCTGACAGTGAATAACATTTAGCCAAGGATTTCTTATTATGGTTGGAGCCAGTCTGATATTTCCAGCAACACATGACTGTGTATTACTTAATGATGGTTATTCAAAAATAAAAATTATGAGGTGTTAAGCATGCAAGAAGGAATTACAGAAAATTGACAAGGGAATTGCAAGCTTAAGGCCAAAGTAAGCGAGTTGGAAAAAATCTCCTATACTTCAAACTCTGCTATTTTGCCCTTTATCTTGCAATGTACTTATCTTGTCAATTCCCTCTTACATGAATGACACCCATATAGATGTGGAGCAATCACCACAGTAACAATGGAATGTCACTACAGATTGTGCAAAAGTACCAGTCTGTTTTAGAATAGACCAATCTCAAATCCAATCCCAAAATAGGCCTAGCCCAATTCCTATGCATCACCACATGAAATCCCTGATAGCCTTTTCTCCTGGAGGTGATCCAGGAATATACAGTACTATGTTGTAGGGGCGATTAATGCGCAATACCGTTACTTATCTATATCAATAAATGATACTAAAATACAAAGTAACCTATAGATATACAATATAAAGTATTAAATACACCAATACTTTTTTGGGGAAAATAGATTAGTGGCTAGATATTGATATTAAATATATAATACTGTATACATCACAAGCAAACTGTAGTAAATACACTCTATGAACAAAAATTTTAGGACATCTGACATCACATTTAAAATACATATACATTAATGAGAAGGTCCCCTCTTTGCAGCTATTACTGTTTCCACTCTTCTGGGAAGGCTTTCCGCCAGATTTTTGGAGTATTTGTGTGGTCAGGTACTTATGTTGGATGAGAAGGTCTGGCTCACAATATCTGTTCCAGTTCTTCCTAAAGGTATTCAATGGGGTTGAGGTCAAGGCTCTGTCTGGGCCAGTCTGTGCGGGCCAAGTTTTCCACACCAAAATCCAACCATGCCTTTATAGGCCTTGCTTTGTGCGCTGGGGCACAGTCATGCTGGAATAGAGAAGGCCTTCCTCATACTGGTCCCAATTATATATATAATTGCATTTATTTGTAAAGCTGTATTTTGATGTGGTCAGTTTAACATTCAATTTCACGGATGGGTGTGGAGACTCCGGGTGAGAGACGTAATATGTTTTTAATTTGATCTGTATATATATATATATATATTGTTGCATGTGTGGGAGGAAAATAAAGTACTATCAAATTGTAAAATGCGTGAAACATATCCTTTTCATTGCTTTAAACTGCAATCATTTCTCTGACTGGTGGTATCATATGCTGAGATGCACTCTTGGATTTTATCTATGGGATTACAGATCCTAATAAAGGTCTAATTTGTTTGCTTAATTTCTTCAAGGATTGACTGTGTCTTATTGTGTGTTTTCTGTTTGCTCATATGTATGCCAGCACAAATGGGAAGGGGCTACCTTTTCTATGTGTGTGCTTATGGACTGAGATGGCAATGCTTGCTCCAGTTGTACAACAGTAAAATTACAATCAGTCTGCCAGCCACAAACGAGGGACAGTTTAGCTACAAACAATATATAGCCATGTATGAAGCCTTTTTGATGATGGGGAAACACGCTTGGCATTAATATTGTGCCATCTGGCCATGTACCTCTGAAGGTTTAACGCATTCTTCCTTTTATTTATGGGAAACTCACACCTGGATTTGCACTTGTCACATTTATAGCAAATTTTATTGTCTTATAGTGTAACAAAGCACTTTTTTTGGGGGGGGGGGGTGATTTTTTACACACTTGTTGCATCTGTTTAATCTGACATGGAATACCCCTCATCTGTAGCAGTTTATTTGGAGGATCTGGAACAACGCTATGGGCTTTCTACATACAGCTCACTTTTCAGCTTGGCAGATTGACATAGTTGGAATTTATTTCTCTCGTGGAAAGAAAAACATTGCAACATTGTGGAGGATTAAGTATTATTATTTATTCAATGATGTACTTCCATCAGCCCCTGTGTCTGTGCCGCAAGATGCATGGACCTGCGTTCATCACGCATTCACTGCCTCCAATGTTTGGCAGCCCCAGGTGCTGGGAAATTATCCCAGTAAGTCAGTCCGGCACTGTGTCAGATTTAGGATTTCCTGACTTAGGGAAAAGTGTGGAGAGATGTCCTGCATTGAATGAGCAAAGGAAACATTCTCCTATTATTGACCCACTTTAGCACATGAATTCTTCCTTAACTAAACCCCCATAAATATCATATGACATAAATGAAAAAACATAGAAACATAGTCTGCACTTTACACCAATCCTTAGCAGGCCCTGGAGCCTTGAGCTACAAGCTCAGACATGAGCAAATTTAATTCTGCAGGTGGTTGCTGAATAATCCCTCTTATGTCATATGCCATTTCAGAAGAGTACATGCTGTCACACTTCAGGTCTATCACCTTATATTAGCAGTAGCATGTAATAATTGCAGTTCCGGTCTTTAAGGATGAGACGCAAAAACCTCACAGATCCTGTGTACTCTACTAAGACTGAAAATAGAGTAAAGTACTGCTCTAAGAAGTTCTGCTTTAAGACACTCTAAAGTAGAGATGGTTTACTTTACCTGGACTAATGCAGAATCCGTGGATGGTGCAGTTCATCCCAAGAAGACTTCCTGCTTAACACTGACGAGAACACATATCATGAACAGAAAAGGCTCTATTCCATGGCAACAAAGCTGCAAGCGAAATCCCTGGGATACTCATACAAGTTGACAAGAAATGATTTTGGCATTTTGCAAAGTGTGCTTTGTGAACAACTTACTGTGGAGCCCAAGAACTTACAACCTGCTTAAATGTAACCTGAGGTGAGAGTAAGAACCAAAATGTGTTCATGTAATTTGGCGAGTATGAAAACAAAAGATTTACAGTACTTTTTTTCACTGAATGTTTCACTTTGTTATAACATGCAACATAAGGAATTTCTTTGTATTATTTCCAGTTGTTTTCATCTGTATAATAACAAACTCAAGAATTAGTTTCAGTTTTTAGTAACATATTCCCTTGTGTAAAAGTTTTTCAGTTTTAAAAACCTTTATCAATTTTTTAATTTAAATTAAAATACACCATGCTAGCATAATAAATCTTTATTGTACAACTGGAAGCCAGAGGACACATGCTTCAAAAGTAAATTTCCTCCATATTAAACAACAAGATAGGTAAGATAGTTTTAGATTTAGGAGGGTAAATCAGGAGTAATGTGCTGACCTCTTATCGGGTCATGGGTTAATAAGTACTAGCTCTACCAAACAAATTGCAGAGCTTTTTCATACTTGGCATTTGAAATGTATCAAACATTGGTACTGCAATAACCTTCCAGAACCCTTTCATTTTGGCTGTACATTTCTGGAGTAACAATATAGTAAAATCAATGTAAAGCAGGAAGTGAGCTGTGCCTCTTCCTCCAAGGAAAAATAGAAGATGATATTGTTGGCAAAACTGGTTCTGAATTAGTTAAAATCTTTTGTAAAATAAGTGCAAATTGGCTACTACAAAGTGATGGCAGTATGGTAAAAAGTCTCTCAGTAACAGCTAGGGACATGATCCCCCAGCATCCCAGCTGACTAAAGTGAAAATTGATGCAAAGTAGGAATTAGGTTGTGCCTTTTACCCCATGGAGTAAATGGAGAATGTCTACAAAAAGTAGATTTTTTTTTATTGCTGCATCGCTCCCGAGGAATCTAAAAAGAAAATCATAAAAGTAGTGGAGTATAAAACATTTTAAAGCAGATGCCTGGTTTTTTCCAGTGCAAAACTTGTAAAGCATGCAGACACACAGCTGGGTGGAGCGGTGACGTAACATGCCGTTATGCATGCAGTATTGTCAAGTCGGTGGGATGCCGGGAGCCTGATCCAGAGAGATCATACCAGTGAATGAAACCAGGTACTCAAAAGCGGTCTGAAGTGCAGCACCTATCTCCGGAACTCAATCTTAGGAGATCGCATCCGCGAGAGAGCCAAAAGTCCGGACGAGTTAACAGAGGGACAGTGAGGGGGAGGAAGAAGAGAAAGGGAGAAGAAAAGGAAGGGGGAGGAGTAGGCTGGAAGTGCTGAAATGCCCCGCAGAGGTGGAGCACACACGTGTCGGCCATATAAATACTTCGTCCTGGAGGATTGTAGAGGCTGTCACAGAGAGTAGAGTGAATAGTAATGAACCACGAGCCTCATTACAACCGGCAGCGGCTAAACAGTCTTGGAAGGACAAAGCCCTGACCGACCGTCCTACACAACGGAAGAGTTCAACGTAAAGCAGGCAACGAGAGGGCACCGTCCAGATAAGTAACATCTCCTTTTTCTTTATTGATCTCAAACCTGTTCTATGACTGTATATATAGTATAACAAAAAAATAGATTGGAAACTGATGGTGTAGCTATATGGCCTGATTCAAAATTAAATTGAATTGCCCAAGATAATGTCAAACCTCTTTGTCTTAATTGACACTGGCCCCTAAGATATCTAAGACCACAGACCCTTCCATATACAAATCCCCTTTATTAAATATACTGTAAACTGTTAAACTACTGGTGACAACCCTGAAGGCCCTTAAGACATTACTAGAATCAAAAAATCTGTCCAAAAAATAAAAAATGGAGCCTAAATGGATAAAACACTATCCTTTTTTTTGCATCAAACATCAACATTAGATATGGACAAATTGAGGGTGGAACCCCCAGAAGAATTCCCTCAGTTAGTCACAGAGCCACTTGATAAGGAGAAATCCCTACCGCTAGACCTCAAAGACATTATTCAGCAACAACTGTCTATTGCGCTAAATCTCCAGTTTGAGAAAATCAAGCAGGAAATTAAACTAATGTGAGTGATTTAAAGTCAGACATTGGAGCTCTGGGCACCAGACTGAAAATAACAAAAGATAAGCTTGAGAGACTGTAAATACAACTCCTACTGGAAAAAGATGACACCACCCATCTATAGAAAAAGAGTCTTGAATCAAAAAATGCAGATCTTAAAGATCACTCTCGGAGATATAACCTAAGATTTCAGTGAATCCCAGAGTCAATAACTAATTTCGAACTGGAACCATTCCTGTTGGATTTCTTTACGAGAATGAACCTTGAACCACAACAGAGTTTCCATCGATGGGATAGATTCCATAGGACAGGTAAAGCCCCGACATCACTCAAAGATCTTCCAAGAGATGTCCTCCTAAAGGGCACATCATCACAGATTAAAAATGCAATTATGAAAGGATCCCATGAATTAGACTGGCAACAGCCTTACGATAAAATCAAGATCTTCCCTGACTTATCCTTCTTTATCAAATCCAAAACGATGGCAGTTTGCCCCAATGACAACTGTTCTGAGGGACAATAACATCCGATATAAATGGGGGACTCCCGTCAGAATTTCCCTCACTTATGACCTCAGAACCTTCTCGTTTGATACTCCCAAAAAGCTGAACATATGACTAAAGGTCAGCAAAAGGATATCCAAAAGCACTGATTAGGGAGAAATTATTTTTGCCCGACATTGGGCTGCTACACTTTCCTCTTCATAAAAATCTTTTTTTTCTCTCTTGTCCCACTTCCTCTTTCTCCTTTGTTTCTTCCCACCTCCTCTCTATCCTCTGTCTGGAGATGATGTAGCCTCAAGGATGGACACGAACTAAGATAATAAAACCAAGACCCAAAAGGACACACTGTAAAAGCATCCGTTATCCGTTAATGTGTTATCCATGCAGGCTTGGGGTAAAATGGTGGGAGGGGGGAGAGGGGAGGAGGTAGACTAAATGTGCCAATCACCAGATATTGAAACTGGTAAATTAGGGCACACTATAGGGTTAGCACAAGATAAGTTGAAAGAGCACAAATGAAACAAAATTACATTCTAAAATGGAAAATATAGATTTTAAATGTTTTGTCGTCACCTTTGAAAATTGTAAAGAAAGCACAATAGGCTTACATAGGAGATGTAAGGGGTAGGAAACTGATCTATAGGAGAAGACGTAAGATGTAAGTTGGTGTAAATAGATAATCACATTATGAAGCCTTTCATGAAATAAATTAAGGAATGTCACAGACACACTGAATTTAAGTTTAAGGTGTTTTTTCCTTCTTTTTTCTCTCCCCCCTCCCTCCCTCTGTATGTATGTTATACTCGGGTATCTTATTTTAAGGTGCATGAATCCAGAGGATGATCTAAAGGCGGCACTCCTGAAATGATTTAAGAGTGCATTATATAAGCAACCACCTATTCAATAAAGCATTATCTACACAACCTCAGGGAATGGAGGGGAGAGAAAGAGAGAGTGGTCAAAATCACGAGTTAGAGAATTTGTTAAAGTTTGTATGGTATAGGTCTCGCACAATATAATGGGTGGAAAGAGCATTACTGAAACAAAATGACACAACTCATGGAGAAATAGAGATTGAAATCAGACATGTTCTCACTCTGGGTAACTTTAATGATAGAACAAATAAGTATATTGAGAGAGATAAGCTGTATGAAACTGACACATGGGAAGTTTTTTAGGGAATAAATTAAGGTATGGCACAGAAGCTTTGAAATTAAGTCTAAGGAATGTTTTTGTTTTTTTCCCCTTTATAAAGATTTGGGGTTGGATTAGGAACTGCCAGGAGAAACTCACGAAAAGAGATAAAGTAGAAAAGAGAGAAAGGCCTCGGTCTTTGGATCTGGGTGAGGGAATTTCACTGGCTCGACAGCCACAATTTGTTTTGTGGAAATTTTTCACACAAGTTGCGATACAACAAGAGTGCAAATCCATGCTCTTCTGTATGGGGTGGAGGGTTCTGTGTAATTGTATATATATTGTATTGTTTGTTGTGAATTGTAAGTCCGTTGGTGGGTCCAAGGGGGAGGGGGGAGGGAACGAAAATAAATAAGGAGTCATTGACAATAGAGGGCACAGAGAGGATTGCCGGACTACAGGATTAATTCAAAACTTAGTGACAGAGCAAACAGGACGGAATTTTGGTGCTGGCTATTGCCACGACAACAAGGCAATAGAGCAGCACCATCAGAGCAGTTTTTACGATCGTTGAACGCGAAAACCACTAGTTTCACCGCAAGATGTGTCAGGCATGTCCATTGCTGGGAACAGAGTTGCCAGCTGGACGTGCCTGACCCGTCCATTGTCGCAAAGGGGTTAAATACCTCAGAGTAAAGGGTTCCTTAGAGAACAACCTAAAATTTGGGGGCCATAATACATCGTGTTCGGTAACAATGTTGAGTAGGATCATACAATAACAGAGCCAAAAAAATCTGGTGGCAAAAATCACTCGAGATAATTAAACTGACAAAGAAACCTAACACTCCATCAGCGAGCTCAAAAATGGCAAAACGACCTCCAGATTCAAATTGACGAAAAAGATCAGTGCATAGCACTTGAAAGATGTTACAAAGCCATCCATTGTCTACACTTGAATGAAACTCAATTTAAGCTGAGCAATCGATACTATCTAGTACCACTATCCTTGAGTAAGATGTATTCTGCCTCATCATCGATATTCTGGAGGTGTGGTATAGCAATCGGAGATTATCTACATATTTGGTGTCCATCAATCTTTAAACTTTGGCAGGATATTTCCCACCGAAATTTGGTGAAAAATGGAAAATAACACCAGACATTGCATTGTTGCATATGAATCTCCCTGAATATACAAAAGACACAAAATAATCTTCCATATACTAACCGTTTGTAAGTTAGAGATTGCTAGAAATTGGAACAATTCTACGGCCCAATGTAAGATGGAGAGTAGCAGGTCTTACCATAATATAGGGAATCTTGCGGAATCCCAATATTGGAAACAATGGGTGACCTAATGGAATTGGGGGTGTTTTAGTTAAATCAAAGGGCTCTCAGACAACATAAAGTCAAAAGGTAAGCACCGGAACAATCAGCTTCAACCTCCACGTGAATAGCTTGCAGATCTCACCCTGGGAGTGCAGCTGACGGACGGCGTTCCCTGCCGTATGTACAGATATGGAGAAAGGAAAATGGAGCAAGCGGTGCACCTCTCCGGGTGTAAATAACAAAGGTAGGCAGGCTTGAAATAAAATCTTCAAAGTTTAATCAATCCTGTTAAACAAGGCAGGATCAAATACATTCCCACGTGTTTCGCCCGTGAGGCTTAATCATAGACTAATACAATACAGAAAAAAGCATGCTTAAAAACCCTTTCCAGACCACCCATGGACTTCTGCCATTGGCTGGTTCTGATTCTTAACAGGTGAACTGTGTAACAAACAGATGAATGAAAGAAACACTGCATCAGTGATTAAAAGACATTGAAAAGTATATGTACACACGTGGCAAAGTTAAACTATGTACAGGAGTCATATTGAAATTGTATTCACATATGCAAAATCGCTATTCCTTAGAACCTTATATTGTGAGCTAATGTGTATGCACAACCTCCGCACCTTTATGTGACTTAATCTTTATGTGACTTAATCTTTTTATGTATAGATTTATACCATGATTGCAAATTAAGTTTAAAAGATACTGGAGTGGGAGGTGCAGGAGTAGCAGGAATTAGCTCTCTGGGTGAGGGCCTTTCTAAATTTGTGGATTTTCATCTACAACCTCTAGTTAAACAGCTTAAGGGATACATACAAGATACAAAACAAAGTATACTTTAGCCCCAGAGTCTCCATTCGGGGCTATGCACTGGAGATTCGGGGCTATAGCCCCAGTAGCCCCCCCTAGCGACGCCTCTGCTTTTGATACCATTATTTTGATAATAGCATATAATTTGATGTAAAAAAAATTATAAAATATGGCAAAAAAATGAAAAGAACATTTTTTTATGACTTTTATTTGAAAAATCGTATACTCATGTACAAGAGACAACAAAAAAACACTGCTTAATAGTATAATATATGTCCTGAGTTCAGAAATAGCCGATGTTTTATGTTTTTGTGCTTTTTTATTCATGTTACAGGGCCAGAACTAAAAGTAGTGCAAAGCTATTTTAAAATCCTTTTTTTCAAAATTAGCGATAGTGACATTGTAACACTGATATCTGACCCCCAACATGTACATACTTTTGAAAACTAGACCACTCAGGGCATTTAACTTGGGTTATTTTTATACATTTCATGTAGCCATTTTACCTCCAATCTTTACCAAAGTTTGCAGCAAAAAATGTTTTTTTTAATTTTTCACATAGATTGCAATTTAGGTAAACATTACCTCAAAATGTGAAGGGGTATTTCCAAATAACACCTCAATATGTGTTCAGCAACATCTCCTGAGTGCAGGGATACCACCCATGCATAGGTTTGTTGGTTTGTTTTGGGGCTAAAAGGCCACATTTAGGGGGTGCGCATTTTGGTTTTCCAACTTGGTATTCTGACATGCAGAAAATCGCCCATGTCCCATTTGGGACATTTTTGAAGCCAGAAAGTGTATTCTACCCCACAAAGCCATATATTTTTTAAAACTAGACACCCTAGGGTATTTCAAATGGTAGTATGTTAACACTTTCCATGCACTAATTTTACCACCAGCCTATGTCAATGTTTTGGGTAGTAATTTTTTTTGACATACATTGTACTTTGGGCATGAATTCACAGATCCGGTTATATGTCAGTGCCAAACAACACCTCAATATGTGTTCAGCAACATCTCCTGAGTACAGGGATACCACCCATGTGTAGGTTAGTTAGATTATTTGGGGGTTAAAGGCCACATTTGAGAGGTGCACTTCTTGTTTTTTCAACTTGCAATTCTGACATGCAGAAAACCTGCGCCCATGTTCCATTTGGGACATTTTTTAAGCCAGAATGTGTATTTTACCCCACAAAACCATACATTTTTGCAAGCTAGACACCCTAGGGTATTTCAAATGGTAGTATTTTAACACTTTCCATGCACTAATTCTACCACCAGCTTTGTCAAATTTTAGGTTAGTTATTTTTAAATATTTTGTTTCCACATACATATGTACTTCGAGCATGAATTCACAGATCCTGTTATGTGTCAGTGCAAAACAACACCTCAATATGTATTCAGCAACATCTCCTGAGTCCAGGGATACCACGCATATATAGGTTTGTTGGGTTGTTTGGGGGCTAAAAGACCACATTTAGGGGGGGTTGCATTTCCAACTTGGAATTTTGACATGTAGTCAGCCTGCGCCCATGTTCCATTTGGGACACTTTTGAAGCTTGTCAAAGTATTTTACCCCATCAAACCATATATTTTGGAAAACTAAACATCCTAGGGTATTTAAAATTGTGGTATTTTAACACTTTCCAAGTACTAATTCTACCACCAACCTATGTCAAAGGGTTGGGATGTCATTTTTTTCCCACACACATTGTAGTTCATGTAGGAATTTTCAGATTCTGGTATTTGCCACTGCCAACCAACACCTAAATATGTGTTCAGCAACATCTCCTGAGTACAAATTTATCCATAAAACAGTGCAGACAGCAAAACATACTGTTGCTGTGCAAGATTACTACTTATACAGTGATGAATGGCAGGGAAGGGGTTAATACACAGTGAAAGACTTTCATAAAACCTGACAATTTTATAAATGTTATTTTATATCACTAATGCTGATCTGTCTCTTTCCGTCACAAAAATGTAAGTGAGGAGAGTGAGGCAGATCAATATTTGTGAATATTGATCCGACCAATTTTGATATGACCAGGGCGAATGGTGAGCTTATTTGAGCAGTCACCAAACCGCCTTTGCCACTAATTCGCTGTTACTGATCGCTATGCACTCAGACAGCTTAAAAAAAAAACCTCAAATATTTTTACTTTACACGTAATCCCCTAGCGGGTATGTGTAAAAAAACAAATATGCAGACAGATAAAAATTGCTGTGGCGTCAATATCATTGCGTAAGCAGTGATCGACGGCAAAGAAGGGGTTAATCACTCTTAGAAGAGCCTTTGTAGTACTGTAATAAATTACAGTACAAAAAAATGAACCCCTAAAAAATGCACAAACAGCAAAAATAAATGCGCTGATGTGCACGATCACTGCTTACGCAAGATCAGTGGAAGGGAAGGGGTTAAACGCATGGAATTGCTTTTATAAAAAAAAAATTCATTGTTTTATTATTCGTGTGTTGTGTATTTATTATTTTTTTGTACTTTTACTTACTTTTATAACTTTGATCTGTCTCTCTCCCTCACTAAAAAAAATGTGAGGAGAGGGAGGCAGATCCTAACTGGTCAGATCAATATAGGGTTAATATTGATCTGACCAGGCAGTGGGGGTGCTCATCAGAGCATCCCCACTGACTGTCAGTCTTCCTGCAGTCACAGATTGCCTCTGTGAAGAGGCAATTCTGTGACTGCTTGAAGAGCACAGGAAGCAGGTACTTCCTGCCTCCTGTGCTCTTGCCCTTAGAAGGGCAGCGCCATCTTGGTCACACAGTGACCAAGATCGTGCATTTTTTTGGAGTGTTACTGATTGCCTCAACTTGTGAGGCAATCAGCAACACTTACTGAGCATAGGAAGCGAAAAAAAAGTTTGAGCGCTGAAAGCGGAAAAACTCCGCTTTCAGTGCTCGTTTAGACACAGGACGGACTAGTCCGTCCTGTGTCGCCAAGGGGTTAATCGACACTTTCAGGTATGCTCAGGAGGAAACATCCAATATTTTTCCTGTATGGGAATTGAAAGGTGGAAATTGGGACCATGTGGAGGCAACCTGAATACTCTTTTGGCCAAAAGGGAAGTGGTCTGGGTTTTTAAAAAGGGCACTAAGTTACGCCTGGGTATAAATAGGGAATGGGAGCTAAATTGTTATATTGACTAAACTACTAATTGCAAGTGCTGTTACAAACTAAGTTATATATTATTAATAATCATTTTTTATTTCTTCTTTTTCTTCTTCCCCTTCCTCCTTTCTCCCTCCCCCCCCCCTTTTTTTGTATACTAATGCAAGTGCTCCCTATTATACACTAATGTTTTCCCTTTATTTCTGTTGTCATCTCTCACTTTCTTTTGCCTCTAACGATTTGTCAGTCTAACAGTGTCTTCTTATATACATTAACATCATTTATAGAGATTTATGTGTGTTTATGTGTTGTATATACTCCTGCACCTCCCACTCCAGTATCTTTTAAACCTAATTTGCAATCATGGTATCAATCGATACATAAAAAGATTAAGTCACATAAAGACCACGGGGGAGGTGCGGAGGTTGTGCATACACACTAGCTCACAATATAAGGTTCTAAGGAATAGCGATTTTGCATATGTGAATACAATTTCAATATGACTCCTGTACATTGTTTAACTTTGCCACGTGTATACATAAACTTTTCAATGTCTTTTAACCCCTTAGTGACATGACTTTTTTGGCTTGTCCGACGCTTGGTGACATGGGCTGTTTTAACATTTCTGAGGTGTTTGTGTTTTGCTGTAATTTA
This sequence comes from Pelodytes ibericus, assembly GCA_036172795.1. NCBI lineage: Eukaryota > Metazoa > Chordata > Amphibia > Anura > Pelodytidae > Pelodytes > Pelodytes ibericus. The sequence continues at coordinate 53,938,125 of CM069858.1, read as the reverse complement.
TTTCTGTCTCATTTAGTGTACCCGCACAAACTATATATCGTTTTTATCGTTATAAGAAGGGCTTTCTTTTGATACCATTATTTTGATAATAGCATATCATTTGATGTAAAAAAAATAATAAAATATGGCAAAAAAATGAAAAATTTCTTTTTTTTATGACTTTTGTTTGAAAAATCGTATACTCATATACAAGAGACAACAAAAAAACACTGCTAAATAGTTTCTAATATATGTCCTGAGTTCAGAAATAGCCGATGTTTTATGTTTTTGTGCTTTTTTATTCATGTTACAGGGCCAGAACTAAAAGTAGTGCAAAGCTATTTTAAAATCCTTTTTTTCAAAATTAGCGATAGTGACATTGTAACACTGATTTCTGTACTAAATCCATGAATGACCCCCAACATGTATATATTTTTGAAAACTAGACCACTCAGGGCATTTAACTTGGGGTATTTTGACACATTTCATGTAGCTATTTTACCACCAATATTTGCCAAAGTTTGCAGCAAAAAATCTTTTTTTTTAATTTTTCACATAGATTGCAATTTAGGTAAACATGACCTTAAAATGTGAAGGGGTATTTCCAAATAACACTTCAATATGTGTTCAGCAACATCTCCTGAGTACAGGGATACCACCCATGCATAGGTTTGTTGGTTTGTTTTGGGGCTAAAAGGCCACATTTAGGGGGTGCGCATTTTGGTTTTCCAACTTGGAATTCTGACATGCAGAAAACTTGTGCCCATGTCCCATTTGGGACATTTTTGAAGCCAGAAAGTGTATTCTACCCCACAAAGCCATATTTTTTTTAAAACTAGACACCCTAGGGTATTTCAAATGGTAGTATTTTAACACTTTCCATGCACTAATTATACTACCAGCCTATGTCAATGTTTTGGGTAGTAATTTTTTTTCACATACATTGTACTTTGGGCATGAATTCACAGATCCTGTTATAGGTCAGTGCCAAACAACACCTCAATATGTGTTCAGAAACATCTCCTGAGTACAGGGACACCACCCATGTATAGGTTGGTTAGGTTATTTGGGGGTTAAAAGGCCATATTTGAGAGGTGCGCTTTTTGGTTTTCCAACTTGGAATTCTGATGTGCAGAAAACCTGCGCCCATGTCCCATTTGGGACATTTTTAAAGCCAACAAGTGTATTCTACCCCACAGAGCCATATATTTTTGAAAACTAGACACCCTAGGGTATTTCAAATGGTAGTATTTTAACACTTTCCATGCACTAATTCTACCACCAGCCTATGTCAATGTTATGGATAGTAATTTTTTTTCACATACATTGTACTTCGGGCATGAATTCACAGATCCTGTTATGTGTCAGTGCCAAACAACACCTTAATATGTGTTCAGCAACATCTCCTGAGTACAGGGATACCACCCATGTGTAGGTTAGTTAGATTATTTGGGGGTTAAAAGGCCACATTTGAGAGGTGCGCTTTTTGGTTTTTCAACTTGGAATTCTGACATACAGAAAACCTGCGCCCATGTTCCATTTGGGACATTTGTGAAGCCAGAATGTGTATTTTACCCCACAAAACCATACATTTTAGCAAACTAGACACCCTAGGGTATTTCAAATGATCGTATTTTAACACTTTCCATGCACTAATTCTACCACCAGCCTTTGTCAAATTTTAGGTTAGTAATTTTTTAATGTTTTGTTTCCACATACATTGTACTTCGAGCATGAATTCACAGATCCTGTTATATGTCAGTGCAAAACAACACCCCAATATGTGTTCAGCAACATCTCCTGAGTACAGGGATACCACCCATGCATTGGTTTGTTGGGTTGTTTGGGGGCTAAAATGCCACGTTTAGGGGGGGGTGCATTTCCAACTTGGAATTTTGACATGTAGTCAGCCTGCGCCCATGTTCCATTTGGGACACTTTTGAAGCCTATCAAAGTATTTTACCCCATCAAACCATATATTCTGGAAAACTAGACATCCTAGGGTATTTAAAACTGTGGTATTTTAACACTTTCCAAGTGCTAATTCTACCACCAACCTATGTCAAAGGGTTGGGATGTCATTTTTCCCCCACACACATTGTAGTTCAGGCAGGAATTTTCAGATTCTGCTATTTGCCACTGCCAACCAACACCTCAATATGTGTTCAGCAACATCTCCTGAGTACAGGGATACCCCCCATGCATAGGTTTGTTGGTTTGTTTTGGGGCTAAAAGGCCACATTTAGGGGGTGCGCAATTCCAACCTGGAATTTTGACATGTAGTCAGCCTGCGCCCATGTTCCATTTGGAACATTTTTGAAGCTGTCCAATGAATTGTACCCCATCATAACATATATTTTTGGAAAATAGACATCCTAAGCTATTTCAAATGGTGGTATTTTAATACTGTTTATGTACTAATTCTACCACCAGCCTTTGTAAAAGTTTGTGGTAGTTCTTTTTTGGGAGTTTTTTTTCCACATGCATTGTACTTCAGGCATGAATTCACAGATTATGGTATATGTCACTGCCAAACAACAACCCAATATGTGTTCAGCAACATCTCCCGAGTACAGGGATAGCACCCATGCATAGGTTTGTTGGTTTGTTTTTTGGCTAGAAGGCAACATTTGTGAGATGCGCATCTCAAAATTCCAACTTGGAATTTTGACATGTAGTCAACCTGCGTCCGTGTCCTATATGGGATATATCTTTGAAGCCAGCCAATGTAATTTACCCCCATCAAACCATATAATTTTTAACGGTAGACACCCATCACTCCTTGTGGCAAGGGCTCAGCAGCCACCGATACATCACTAGATGATGTATCAGAAAGCTGACCAGGGTCAAAATCGAACCCTGAGTCCACGGCCTCAGAATCAGTGCGAAAGCAGTGATCTCGAGCAAAGAAGGGGTTAATAGCTCTTAGAAGAGCCTATCTAGTACTGTAATACATTACAGTACAAAGTAATTAATCCATAAAACAGTGCAGACAGCAAAACATACTGTTGCTGTGCAAGATTACTGCTTATACAGTGATGAATGGCAGGGAAGGGGTTAATACACAGTGAAAGACTTTCATAAAACCTGCCAATTTTATAAAATGTTATTTTATATTACTAATACTGATCTGTCTCTTTCCGTCACAAAAATGTAAGTGAGGAGAGGGAGGCAGATCAATATTTGTAAAAATTGATCCGACCAATTTTGATCTGACCAGGGCAAATGGTGAACTTAATTTAGAAATCACCAAACCGCCTTTGCCACTAATTCGCTGTTACTGATCGCTATGCGCTCAGACAGCTTAAAAAAAAAAATCTCAAATACTTTTACTTTACATGTAATCTGCTAGCAGGTATGTGTAAAAAAATAAAAATAAAAAAAAATATGCAGACAGATAAAAATTTGGCGTCAATATCATTGCGTAAGCAGTGATCGACAGCAAAGAAGGGGTTAATAACTCTTAGAAGAGCCTTTGTAGTACTATAATAAATCACAGTACAAAAAAAATTAACCCCTAAAAAATGCACAAACAGCAAAAATAAATGCGCTGATGTGCACGATCGCTGCTTACGCAAGATCACTGGCAGGGAAGGGGTTAAACGCAGGGAATTGCTTTAATAAAAAATCTTTTATTGTTTTATTATTTGTGTGTTGTGTGTTTATTGTTTTTTTTTACTTTTACTTACTTTGATCTGTCTCTCTCCCTCACTAAAAACAATGTGAGGAGAGGGAGACAGATCATAACTGGTCAGATCAATATAGGGTTAATATTGATCTGACCAGTCAGTGGGGATGTTCAGCAGAACATCCCCACTACATGTCAGTGTGCCTGGCAGTCACTGATTGCCTCTGTGAAGAGGCAATCGTGTGACAGCCAGAGAACACAGGAAGCAGGTACTTCCTGCCTCCTGTGCTCTTGCCCTTAGAAGGGCAGCGCCATCTTGGTCACTCAGTGACCAAGATCGTGCATTTTTTTTTGTGTTTCTGATTGCCTCGACTTGCGAGGCAATCAGAAACACTTTCTGAGCATAGGAAGCGAAAAATTCGCTTCCTATGCTCATTTTTTTAATGCACGTGTTTTAAAGGCTCTGTGCCTTTAAAACCGGCATTTCGATCGCTCTCCGGAGCGATCGAAATGCCGACGGGCCATTTTTTTAGTATTGTACGATGCTTCCATACGGAAGCATCGTTACAATGCCCTTAGAGCACTGAAAGCGGAAAAACTCCGCTTTCAGTGCTCGTTTTGCCACAGGACGGACTAGGTCCGTCCTGTGTCACTAACGCCTCGGCACACAGGACGGACCTAGTCCGTCCTGTGTCGCCAAGGGGTTAATCATTGATGCAGTGTTTCTTTCATTCACCTGTTTGTTATACAGTTCACCTGTTAAGAATCAGAACCAGCCAATGGCAGAAGTCCATGGGCGGTCTGGAAACTGTTTTTAAGCATGCTTTTTTCTGTATTGTATTAGTCTATGATTAAGCTTCACGGGCGAAACGTGTGAGACTGTGTTTGATCCAGCCTTTTTTAACTGGATTGATTAAACTTTGAAGATTTTAGTTCAAGCCTGCCTACATTTGTTATTTACACCCGGAGAGGTGCACCGCTTGCTCCATTTTCCTTTCTCTCAGACAACATATTTGGAAGTGTAAATCAAGACCACCCAGTCTGCCAACGGGAAAGAATAAATGTTAATTTTATATGTTGTTATGTTACTAATTTATGTAATCTATAAATGTAGAATTGAGAATAATTTAGTTACATATGGATGAAAGATGTATATGTATATTTAAAATGCTCATAAACCTATTTTGCACAATTTTGACAAAGTTTGATAACAATGCTGTAATCTTCTCTTGATATTTTCATAATAAAAAAAGCATGCAGACACACAAAAAAACAACCCAGGAAGTTAGATTATTTTATTTCAAGCAGTAAAGATTTTTTAAATTGTCTTCAAATTGTGGTAGAGCACGCCATTTAACTTTTTTAGAACATAATGAGTGTGTAAATAAAAGCTTTGACTTCATCTTAAGTTATAAATTTAGGCTATATTTTCAAGATGTAGGCATCAGTAATTGGTAATGGACAGAATATCACGATATGCCAACTGAAAGAGAAATGGTAGAGACAAGTTGCCAGCATAAAAAACATTGCTTGTGTCGTGGGAAAGGTAGGTTGAAAGCTGAGAAAGAATGACAGAATCCAAGAGTGCATATAATCCAGTAGATACATTGTGGGTCTATTGACTCCATGATGACTCCATGAGTATGTGGCGCTCTGTTAGTCATACTATTCTTCTATAAGTCCACCACTTGTTCATTAATCGTTATCTCTTTGTATTAGTAATCAATCATTTTCTTATGGGAACCCTTTGGGGGGTTTTATCACAGGCCTCTTCTTTTTCCCATTTAGAGATTTTATTAACTAATTGTGAAAACATTCTCATTTATGGAAAGGGAATTTCAAATTTATGATCAAAGTAGCAAGTTAGAAAAATTCAGCTGAATTGGAGAATCTTTCCAACTTGGCTACTTTGGTGTTAAGTTTGAAATTCCCATGTCAATTCCCATCAATTCCCTCTTTCACGATTAAAGCCCTATGTAAACCATATTTGCATATACTTGGATAACATAGCATAACAACTCAAATTCAATCTCACGTCTCCAATAAGAACCTGGCGGCTACATTTTGGATGATCCACAGTAGGTGAAAAAAAATTGGCAAGAATTTAAATAGTTTCACAATCACAGTTGATTGAATTACCTAAATATCCATAATCAAATACATCATATATTGAAATAGCTACACATTTATTCTAACAGTTACTACTATCCAGAGTGCAGATTTACCAGTAATATGAAGCAGTTGGAATCAAGTATGGGTTATATGAGTTTTTCTTTAACTCCTTCATGACTGGACTGAGTTGGCCATCTTGTACCATTCAGACAATGGCTGTTTTAACATTTGTGCAGTGTTTGTGTTTAGCTGTAATTTTCCTCTCACTCATTTACTGTACATTTACAAGTTGCAAATTTTTTTTCAGGATTAGAATGGCTTCCATTAGATACCTTTATTTTGATATCATTTACTAAATACATATAATAAAAAAAAATTAAAAATCAAACTTTTACCTGAACTCTCTTTTATACATCTTCAAACACTTATGAGAAAACCATGTTAATACTTAGTTTTGCAAATGCAATAAGTAAAAGTAGCACATTGCTTTTTCATAACCAAATTTTTCAGAAACATAGAAACATAGAATGTGTTGGCAGATAATAACCATTCGGTCCATCTAGTCTGCCCAGTATTTTAAATACTTTTATTAGTCCCCAGTTCCCCATCTTATATCTAGGATAGCCTTGTGCCTATCCCACGCATGCTTTACTATGTTTACCTGTACCACTTCTGCTGGAAGGCAATTCCATACATCCACTATCCTCTCAGTAAAGTACTACTTCCTGATATTACTTTAAAAATCATTGTTCCTCTAATTTAATACTATGTCCTCTAGTTGTGGTAGTTTTTCTTCTTTTAAATACACGCTCTTCCCTACTGTGTTGATTCCCTTTATGTATTTAAATGTTTCTATCATATGCCCTCTGTTATGTATTTTCCTCAAGCTATACATGTTAAGATGCTTTAACTTTTCCGGGTAAGTTTTATCCTTCAACCCATGAACCAGTTTAGTAGCATTTTTCTGAACTTTCACCAAAGTATCAGTACCCTTCTGGAGATACGATCTTTACAATACTCCAAGTCAGTGGTGTCCTGAGGGGGGTGTGGGGAGTGCGGACCACACCGGGTGACACCTCCAGCGGGGGTGACACCCGTGCTACCGGCATCCCCCCGCACCACGCTGCCTAACTTTTTTTTTTCCTGGCAGCCCCATCCGCTGGATTCGGCCGCCAGGAGGGAACACTACACGGAGACGTCCGGCGGGGGACACGGAGCAGCAGCCAGGAGGTAAGTGATGGGGAAGGGGGGAGGAATAACGAGCAGGGTAATGGCACAATATTACTGGGCTCTGACTGGCACAATATTACTGGGATCTGACTGGCACAATATTACTGGGCTCTAACTGGCACAATATTCCTGGGATCTGACTGGCACAATATTACTGGGCTCTGAATGGCATAATATGCCTGGTATCTGCATGGCACAATATTTCTGGGATCTGACTGGCACAATATTCCTGGGCTCTGACTGGCACACTATTCCTGGGATCTGACTGGCACAATATTACTGGGCTCTGAATGGCATAATATGCCTGGTATCTGACTGGCACAATATTCCTGGGCTCTGCATGGCACAATGTTCCTGGTATCTGACTGGCACAATATTACTGGGCTCAGCATGGCACAATATTCCTGGTATCTGACTGGCACAATATTCCTGGGCTCTGACTGGCACAATATTACAGGGCTCTGCATGGCACAATATTCCTGGTATATGACTGGCACAATATTCCTGGGCTCTGACTGGCACAATATTACTGGTATCTGACTGGCACAATATTCCTGGGCTCTGAATGGCACAATATTATTTGGCTTTGACTGGCACAATATTCCTGGTATCTGACTGGCACAATATTACAGGGCTCTGCATGGCACAATATTACTGGGCTCTGAATGGCACAATATTACTGGTATCTGACTGGCACAATATTCCTGGGCACTGAATGGCACAATATTATTTGGCTCTGACTGGTACAATATTCCTGGTATCTGACTGGCACAATATTACAGGGCTCTGCATGGCACAATATTCCTGGTATATGACTGGCACAATATTCCTGGGCTCTGACTGGCACAATATTCCTGGTATCTGACTAGCACAATATTCCTGGTATCTGACTGGCACAATATTCCTGGTATCTGACTGGCACAATATTACTGGGCTCTGAATGGCACAATATTACTGGTATCTGACTGGCACAATATTCCTGGGCTCTGACTGGCACAATATTACAGGGCTCTGCATGGCACAATATTCCTGGTATATGACTGGCACAATATTCCTGGGCTCTGACTGGCACAATATTCCTGGTATCTGACTAGCACAATATTCCTGGTATCTGACTGGCACAATATTACTGGGCTCTGAATGGCACAATATTACTGGTATCTGACTGGCACAATATTCCTGGGCTCTGAATGTCACAATATTATTTGGCTCTGACTGGTACAATATTCCTGGTATCTGACTGGCACAATAATCCTGGTATCTGACTGGAACAATATTCCTGGGCTCTGAAAAGCACAATATTACTGGGCTCTGACTGGCACAATATTCCTGGTATCTGACTGGCACAATATTCCTGGGCTCTGAATGGCACAATATTCCTGGTATCTGACTGGCACAATATTCCTGGGCTCTTAATGGCACAATATTCCTGGGCTCTGAATGGCACAATATTCCTGGTATCTGACTAGCACAATATTCCTGGTATCTGACTGGCACAATATTACTGGGCTCTGAATGGCACAATATTACTGGTATCTGACTGGCACAATATTCCTGGGCTCTGAATGGCACAATATTATTTGGCTCTGACTGGTACAATATTCCTGGTATCTGACTGGCACAATAATCCTGGTATCTGACTGGAACAATATTCCTGGGCTCTGAAAAGCACAATATTACTGGGCTCTGACTGGCACAATATTCCTGGTATCTGACTGGCACAATATTACTGGTCTCTGAATGGCACAATATTCCTGGTATCTGACTGGCACAATATTCCTGGGCTCTGAATGGCACAATATTACTGGTCTCTGACTGGCACAATATTACTGGGCTCTGACTTGCACAATATTACTGGTATCTGACTGGCACAATATTACTGGTATCTGACTGGCACAATATTACTGGGCTCTGACTGGCACAATATTCCTGGTATCTGACTGGCACAATATTCCTGGTCTCTGAATCGCACAATATTACTGGCATATGAATGGCACAATAATACTGGCATCTTAACTGCACAATGGTATTGGCATCTGGCACAATAATACTAGCATATTAATGGGAAAATTGGCTGTGGCTTATTAATGACAAAATGATACTGGCATATAATTGGGCAAATTGGCTGTTATAGAGAGAGAGAGAGACATGTCTGTATGTATAGATATGTATTGTTTTAGACTTGTACAATTGTCACCTCGTGGGGCTCCTGTGTGTTGTATAATTAATGGCAGTCCCATGTGTGCATAATTATGGGGCGCTTGTGTGTGGCATATTTATTGGGCCCCATGTGTGGCATAATTAAGGGACTCTTTTGTGTCACATAATTATGGGGCACCTGTGTGTGAGTGGCATAATTATGGGTACTCTTTTGTGTGGCATAATTATGGGGCACCTGTGTGTGTGGCATAATTAATTGGGCAGAGGTGAGGCATAAATAGTGGGGCTCTCGTGTGGCATAATTTATGGGGCTCTGGTGTGGCATAATTTATGGGGCTCCGGTGTGTGGCATAGTTATGGGGCTCCTGTGTGTGTCATAGTTAATAGGCCATCTAACTGGCATTACTAAGGAATCTGTTTGGCATTGTTTAGGAGGAAATCCAGGGGGGTGACACCATGAGTTTCCGCATTGGGTGACACCAACCCTAGTGACGCCCCTGCTCCAAGTGAGGTCTCATCAGTGCTCTGTACAATGGCACGAGCACTTCCCTCTTTCTACTGCTAGTATCTCTTCCTATGCAACCAAGCATTCTGCTAACATTTCCTGCTGCTCTATTACATTGCCTACCTACATTTAAGTCCTCTGTATTTAATATAGATTTTTGCAAAAATGAGTTATATTGGGAAATTAATAATTTCATACATAACACATTATACAGTAAGTATGGATAGTAAACGTAATAATGAGAAGAATAAAGTGCCATCATATTCTGATGAAAAGTGAATGCAAATAATAGCTGACATAATGACATGCTCAATTAATAATTCAAAGAGTGATGCGACAATTCATTGTAGACTGGCAAACTTTTCTATATTTCTCTGATTCAGGACACAAATTCAGTAATTTGTTGTAAGAAGATGTGCAACGCCAACTTCATTGAGTACACAATGGCTGGCGTAATCATGCTTTATCTGTGGTATCTGACGCAACCAACAAAGGGTTTGGCTTTCTTTCCATTATGATTGGTTCAGAGAGCACACTCCCTCCAGTCTTTAAATATTACCAGTGTAGGGCTTAAACTAACATACTGTTCAACTTGAGTAGCTGGCCAAAAAAAGGGTTTTGTATATTCAACTTCCACCAGAAAGGTTACATCTGGAGGTAATGTAGACCTTTTTCTCATAGTAATAACTTATTGGGATTTTTAAATTTGTACACTTTTAAAATATTAGCAGTATTGTATACATGTCTAGACAGTTTTTTTTATTCTATTGATATATTTTTAAGTACAAGTGCTGTATTTATTGTATACCAAAAGACTGAATAATAGAGAACTATATATATTTATAAGGATGTTATCAGAAAAACCAACTATTGAAAGAGGACTGAATGATTTTACAAACTAGAAATATAGGTTCATGTATGCATATTGTATTCAATCTGCTTAATGTGAGAACCAGAAGTTAATGAGGCCCTGCTTCAAGTTAGATTTCATCAAGAGAGTCATTGGTACAAACAACATTCATTAACCATAAATATAAACAGGCATAGTAAGTTTTGCTTCTGTTAATGGAGGAAGAGATGATCGGAAATATCTCACTTCCTTAGATGACATTTCAGCATATGTAATTCTTTATGTTATTATTTAAATAGTTTTTCGTTTTACCAAATGAATTATATTATATCATACATGTCAAATTGTGGCCTTTCAGTTGTTTCAACTACCATGATTATTTGCCATTCTTAAGGCAGTGGGGATCATGGTATTTGTAGTTCATCGGCAGCTGTAAGGTCACAGTAGGATGCTTAGGACATGTATGTCAGCAGAAATGTTGCAGATAAAGATATGATAAAACATGCACTGTTTCTAACATTCACTTTTCTTCTTAAAATTGCAAATGTGTTTAGAGCTCCTATAAACTGGTGATTTTAACTCAATGAAGTGCTTTATCTATAACAGTTTCATTTGAATGTGTTGCTTGATTGATCAAGTACAATTAGTGATTCACACTCATTTATCTAATTTAAGGAAAATTGTAATGGGCTCTTTGTGGTTTGTTTGCAGAACAAAGTGTTCCGAGAGACAACTCATTGTGCGAGATCCCTTGGAAAGAAAAGCTTTATTGTTTGCACTGAAGAAGGTTGCCTGTCAATTGGTAAACTGCTGACTGCTTTAAATGGATCGCATGGAGCTACAAAGAGTCAACATGGACTGCGACGATGACAGCAACAGTGGAGAGAGCACTGAGGATGGTTATTGCAAAGAAATGGATTCTGAAAAAGCTACTATTAGCAGGTGGGATGAAAAAGGGTATTATTAATCTATTAAAATATAATTATAACAGAAGGGGGCTGTAATTTTCCCCCAAGAAAGGTTGTTAAAAATAATTCTCTGCATATAAAAATGCTTTTTGGGGGAATTTAAATGTAAGATATAGACTATGTACTTAATTCACTCATGACCAGCACTTATGCCGCTAATGGTTTACAGTTTAGAGCTCCTGCAAAAATAAAGAAAATGTTCATAAGCATGTTGTTAGCAGATTTGCAATAAAATGTATAAACTAAGAGAAAAATATGTTTCAAATGTGTCTGTGGTGTCTCCTGTTTATGACATCACTTTTGGTATTATATGCAAATTACACATTTCTCATTGAAAAGTAGTTAATTTGCATGGCTATCTGCAGACACAGACACACTTAATACCCATTTTTCTCTTCATTTTTGCATTTGCACAACTAAACATTTTTGATTCAGTGGTTTTCAATACTTAACATAATTCAACTTTTTTTTGGAGGGGGGTCTTGCTTTTAACTTTATTTGATTCCCCAACCCCTCCTACTTTCAAAACCATTTTATGAAAATAAATATTGACCAGTCAATCAATCTATAAAAGCCACCCATGCATACAAAACATATTTACTCAACACGGTGTATAATCATACAAACAACTATGATTATATTCACTCACTATAGAAAAAAATTATCAAAAAAGTATATATTTTGTTTTAAACAAAAAAGAGAAGAACAAGGTTTCACATTAAACTAACTTTTTAATTATAGGTGTAACCTGTAACTATAGTTACAAACATATGTCAAGTAACAAAGCTAAACATGTCAAGGCATCTACATTAAAAATATTGTTCCTGAAAAAAAACATTATACATGTAAAGAATAAAATATTGATATATGTATTTTGTTATATATTGCACTTTTGCCATGAATGTATCCAGTTTTTCCTTGATTAACACTTCTCCTTCGAAAATATGTTCAGTAATGAAAAAAGCTTTATGAATGAGACATTTTCTTTTGTTCTATGTGCAGTCAGTATGCAGGTGAGGAAGATGCAGAAAGCCAAAAGTTTCTTACAAATGGACTTACTGGAAAGAAGAAATTGGATGATTACACAGAAGAACATGTATGTACCGCTGTCCAATGCCTTCTCAGCAAAAGTAGGCTTATTATTAGCAGAAGTGACCCATTTTAGTACCATTTGCTGAATAATGTAAACATGTTTGATTAGGATTTCTCAGAAAAAACATGATACCTAGCACACCATCTGCCTCTCTCTCATCACATCAGTTTAGCTATTATGGTTGTATTTGAAATACCTGTCTCATCTTTCCCTTTTGAAATATTGTCCTTAACCCTGTGACCTTCCCATCTATGTTACTTTGACACAGCAAGTTTTAGTAAATCCAGGACAGCGTCAATAAGTTTGAATTGTGTGTAATTATTAACTTATACATAACTAACTCTGTGAACCCATCAGAGTAAAAACTTATCAGACAATTGAGAAATCCATAAGCTAAAAGTACAAGAGAAGTAATAATTCCACCAGACCCTTTTTGATTATATTTGCTCTGTAGAACATATTAATGAATCTTGTTTTATTTTGTATATTTTCTTGTTAACAGCATCCTGGGACCACTTCATTTGGCATGTCAGTGTTTAATCTAAGCAATGCCATCATGGGAAGTGGGATCCTTGGACTCTCCTATGCTATGGCTAATACAGGAATTGTACTTTTTGTGTAAGTACAGTTCAGACTAATATATATTGCAACCTATTTTTGACATTTTGCTGAGTGCCGAATTTGACTTAGTCTCAAAAGTAGCTGTGATCATTTCACCTCCCATTACTTTTAATGGGGAAGATTCAGACCTGTTTTTCGGGTGCTGTATTTGACTTTGTCTCAAAATTCCCAAGTTGACCATCTCAAGCTATACTATAATATTAGTGAATAGACTCATCTGTGATTGTATTTCAAATATAGTTCAAGTATAGTTCATTACCTGTCAACTATTTATCTTCATTGTGGTGGCCTTTCATAAGTGTCCTTTTTCCAGAATTATATATAAATGCTTTAGCAATTATAATGGTTAGCATCCAAAGAGCAATAATGGTAATGAATAAATATCTTTGCATTACCATAGTATTGGCCATTCAGTAAGCCTGAAGGTGGGCCAAGAAATGTTGCCATCTTCTTTATGGCTTAATAAATGTTGCTTCACTGAGTTGCTTGTCAATTGCGATTTGCTGGACTTCTGCAAAGAAAGATTAGTCAGTTTTCAGTTAACCAAACAACTGTTTTGCCAATTAATCTTGTATGGAGTTATTTACATGTACATTTTATAATAGTTTGTGTAAAATATGTCATAAGTATTATTTCCATTGTAGAATTCTTCTCCTTGGAGTTGCAATATTATCACTGTATTCTGTCCATCTATTGCTGAAGACTGCAAAAGAAGGAGGTATGTAATTCGTCTTAAAATGTATCGTGTGCTCACAGTTAATAGTTATCGCATATGTATTATCCTTATCTTGCTGATGTAATACGGGATGAGATCATCTGTCCCAAATATATATAGACCATCATTCAAACGCTAGTGGACTCCAGGGAAATAACCAGGAAGCAGTATTTATAATGTAGAAAAATCCATACTTTTATTAATGTTTCATAATAGGTATAAAAACACTGTTTGGAGCAAGACAATAGAGACAAGCAAAAAAAGGACAGAAAAATAGGTGCTTTGGACAGGAAACTCCAACGCAACCTATGAATCTGGAAGTGGGCAATTTTCAACTTACGTTGAGTGAAAGACTTGCATAGTTGATAGAGGTTGATAGAGCAGAGCTGTCTTTTTTTTATATATATGATTGGTATATGATTATAGATGTTCATATTGCTTCAAGTTAACTATGGGAAATTGAGTGATTTATTCTTTATTTGGAATTGACATGCTTTTGTGTGCATGATGAAGAATATGACAAAATATATATTATATAAAAAAATGGCATATGAGACCACCCTGTGAAACTACAAAACAATTGACAAATTAGCAAAACTATAAGAATTGTGAACATTTTGAAAGACACCATTTAATACAATGTAATTGTAACACAAAATATTTCAACAAGCTTACTACATGTTTTTAATGGAACCATGGCAGATTATGTTTTGCCTGGTAATGGTACCTTAAGCAGTTGCAATTAAGATGTACATATCCATCTAAAGCTTCTAAATAGAAATCTCTTCTTACTATAGAATTCAGAACATATACTGTGTATATTAATAGATAACAGTTGGTAACAATGTTACAGGGATACATGGATGATTGTGCTTATGGAATTTGAAACTCCCTAAATTAATATGCTACCTTCTATTGTAAGTGGTCGGAAATAAAACATTAACTTGATAAAATGGGAGGACATTTCCATATAGAGATAGATGATAGATAGATAGATAGATAGATAGATAGATAGACCATAGACGTTCTGTGTATATAATTAAAAGGCTGAAAATGGACTCCCTTTTGAAGTATTGTGCAACAAAAGAAGTAGATTTTAACATCATTTTTATTTATTTATAAATTATATAGTAAACATTGTGTAAGTGATTTTAAAGAATGATAACTTCAATTGTATACTTATAATGCATGATAACAGGTACTTAGCTATACTGTTTTCCAATAAATTGCACTGATATGAAGGAAATATTAATTATGTGTATTTTAACAATTTCTGCACAGGCTCATTAATTTACGAAAAATTAGGTGAGAGGGCTTTCGGCTGGCCAGGGAAAATAGCTGCTTTTGTATCTATTACCATGCAGAACATTGGAGGTAAGATTATATTGTTCATTATATAGTTTTAGAAAAGTTGGTTCGAAATAATAACTTTCCCATTTTAACCAGATGTGCTAATATATCCTTAAATAGATCTTGCAGACCCTTTTTCTGAACTTGCATACTCCTCAAAGCTTTGCTCAAAGTGAAACTTATTGAATTCTTCCTTTTGTGGTAATCATATGCCTTAGGCAGCATGACCTCATGTGGAAACTATGAATGTTCATGATACTTTAACATTGCTCTAAAGGAATTTTACTGTTAGTCTCATCCATTAAAGACATCCTAAATAAATTTCCCATACTGCTCGCTTCCAGTTATTTTTAAGTCTTGAACACTATATGGATTTTTTAAAACAAGGATTTTTCTGGGAAATAGAATCCTACTGTCTGTATATGTTAAGTAAAAAGACTATGAATTATTTTAAGAATAGCAAAAACCCAATGATAATAATAATAAAGATTGAATTGTGAAATGAAAATGTAATGGTCAACCACTGCAAAGAGTTTTTAGTCTGAATGACCGATAGTGATTTCCTGATAAAACATCTTAAAGGACAACTAAACAACAAATTAAAGGTACTTTCCAAAATTCGCCGTGGTACATGGACCAAAGGTTACAGGGTAATGACCCTATCTCTTAATCAAATAGCCAATTTCTCCCCCCCCCCCCCCCCCCCATCCCATTCACTCCAATAGCCTCATATGACGTTCCAGGAGTGGTTTTCTTATGACTTGAGTCCTATTCCTGCTCCACTAAATAGAGCTGGTCTATTACATTGTATATTTCTTGGTCACCCGGTACCTGGTGACATGATTGTTTGTTTGTCTGTTTGTTGTTTTTTATATTTCAATTTATTGTGATCTTGCCTACATGTTCTAAGGATTTTGCACTATCTTTTATGTGACAGAGGGTATGTTAAACACAGGTTCTACACCCCTGCCTCGCCAGGAGGTGGTATTTTTCTATCAAGACTGTAAGCCCACGATACAGTCAGTCTTATTTATTTGCTGTCATACATGAACTTCCATATGAATGTTAAGGAACCATATGCATTTTATTACTGTATCCATACTTGATGTTTATACTTATATACATGTTTGTTATGTAATATACATTTTTCTACAGCATGCGTATTTGATATTTGTACTCATATGCCTGATTGATATCTATGCGTTCCTACTGTGAGCATATCTGATGTTTGTACTCATATTCTTGATTACTGTACCCCTGTGAAACCCTTAATAAATATTTTTAAAAATGTAAAATTAAAAACATTATTTTTCACTTACATCTGAATATACTGAATTACAATACCTTGGCATTATATTGAATTTGAATTATTGAAGTATACTTCACGTTAGTCAGATAATTAATGAGTTCACTAATTGGTCATGAATATTACAGAAAATTGTTGTGTTCAAGTTTTAAAATACATCAACATGATAATTGCTATTACATTTGTAAAACTCTATAAACTATAAAAATAAATGTACCAATATAGAAAATATTTAAAAAAAACAACAACAAAAAACAATAGTATATTCATAATATTTCAAATTAAACTTTTGAGTCAGGCAAACTTATAAAGGGGGGAAAGGCATTCTGACATATGTTAAAAAGGGATGCATGGGGCAAAAAGGTTGAGAACCACTGCTCTAGCCTGTTTAGTAATTCCATTTTTTCATGAAAGAACAGTGTTCATATTTTAAATATATACATAATTTTTTAGATCCAAGTACATGCTAGACCAGCTGCATCTTAGAATATATGTGAACCTATATAATACTCCCACAATACACAGTATTTTTCCTTGTGAATGTGGGTGAGTTTGGTATTGTTTGCATGTCTTCATGCAGCTGGTGCGTCGAAGTGACAATGTAAACTACTTAATAAAAGCTATGTGTTATACACTCTGGTTGGCATGCAATGGTTGTCTAGTTCACCTCTGTATTGCTGAATTGGTATTTTGTGCACACTAAAGTAAATCTATCAAAATGTTTCTAGTCCCCAGAAAAAGTAAATGTAAAGCTTCTGTTACTCTCTTATACTGTCCACTATGGTAGTGTGCAGTTCTAATGTGTACACACAGAATGACACATATAAGAAAAATAAGGAGGTACTTTAGTAATACACTATAGTCATATGTTTCAAAAGAACAGGATAAAAATGAAACAAATGTTTAAAAAAAAAAAAAATGTTATGTTTATTAAAAGAAAATGTTTCTTTTTTGTTATGTTGCAGCAATGTCAAGCTACCTATTTATTATAAAATATGAACTTCCTGAAGTAATAAGAACATTTTTAAGACTTGAAGAGAGCTCTGGGTATGTATTCTATGCACAGTGTACTTGGTATTTTATTTTATTTATCAAACATGCAATCTAATATAAATTATCTTCCGTATTTAGAGAATGGTACCTGAATGGAAACTACCTTGTCATTTTTGTGTCCATTGGAATTATTCTTCCATTATCTCTCCTGAAGAATTTAGGTAATTATTTAAAACATTGAATGATAACTTAGGGGTTACCAGCGTACACACATTTCATGGAAGGGACAAAGATGTGTTTGTCAACCAAGGTTTCCAAGGCCACTGACAATTGATTTTTTTTTCACTTCCAAAATTTCATAGCAATGCATAATGTACATTTGTAAAAAGAAATTGTAATACACCGTGCTTATGCGCTTCTTTTTAATTAAACAGGTTACCTTGGATATACAAGTGGATTTTCTTTGAGTTGCATGGTGTTCTTCGTCTCTGTGGTAAGAAATGTTGTGTTAACTATAGTTAGTGGACAGATTAGTAACCTGCATAACACTGTATTTTCTATTGATTCTAGAACCTTCCACATATTTCATGACCACAGAACAGGTTTTAGTTTGAGATTATGTATACTAGATCACCAGTTATTTAACTGTAATCTTTGGACCATTTATGGTCTCTAGGACCTTTATAGTGATCTATGGATTTATACAAATATTAAACCAGTGTGTTTTTAAGAAAATGCAATATCAATATTTAAAATTACACATCCATGTTGTATTTTGTTCCACAAAACATAAAATGGTCTATTTATTAACATGTGAACTGTAACAATCAGGCATAAATTACTGAGTTGGAAAGATAGGCAAGTTAGAGAATTTTCCCGACTTGGCTATTAATTACTGATTTTAGTAGTCCACTTGTCATTTCACCAAGGTACACGTTTATTAAATAGTCCCCAATGTGTTTGTGAATTACTGTTCTAACACATGTATTAGAACAGTGATGGCAAATGCTTCTGGACCTGAGTGCCCAAACTTCTAACAAAATGCAAGTAAGGTACTAAAAAATTAACAATAATGCACTCACCCACACATTTTTATATGTGTATGCATTGTACACATGTACAATGCACACATATATAGGGACACTACCACTTACATAAGATGTAACTAGATAACCTGATCATTTAAAACAAACACAGATGTAAAATTAGGTGTTTATCTACTGGCTCCAGTTTGTAAATATATTTCCCATGATGCAACATCGTCCAAAATCTTCCAGCCAGTCTCACTTTACAACTGTTGCCAAAGTCTGCATGATGATGTCATAAGATACTAAGATACTCCCCTGCTCTCTTTCTGGCTCATGTGTATCATGTGTATTGACTGTCTTTTTTATTATGTGTCCTAGGTCATTTATAAGAAAACTCAGATACCCTGCCCTTTGCCTTCATTGGATCAGAATATTGGAAATGTGACAGGCAACACTACTTATCACTTGCATCCATTTATGGTACAGAATATTACTGATAGTTCTGGGGTGAATTTCATGATGGATTATACGCAAGGACAAACAACTGGAATCAGTGAACATAAAGACCAAGACAGTGGAGTGGAATATGAAGCCCATACAGATGACAAATGCCAACCCAAGTACTTTGTGTTTAATTCCCAGGTATGAAACATTTCAATCTCTCCCACTCAGGGATAGTTCTAGGTTTTGGTGGGCCCTCTGTGAAAAGTCTAATGTGGGCCCTCCTGACAGCTAGTTGCCTGCTCTCTATAAAGGTACTCTCAGGGGGTTGCACCACCCCTGAACATACCCATGCATTATAAATATGTCTCATACTGTTATTTTTGTATTTCTTTTTTACTTTTTGTATCCAAGAAAATGGAGTATACTGTACTCCTGTCATTCCTAAACCAAAATGAGCATCTCAGATTACAATTGGCTGCTGACTTGTATAATCATAAGAGGCAAACACTGGCAACTTGTCAGTTAAATGCCAGTTAAACCATCTTTTAATGGCTCAAGAAAAATAAATTATCCTGGTTGCATATTTGGTATATAAAATCAAATCAATAAAGCAATCCCAGAAACAATGCTATATACACCACCAATTGGTGAAACAACAAATGTAGGAGTTATTAAGAAAATATATATCTAAAAAAAACAATTCACAAAATGTCAGCCTCAGTAAGATTTAAAGTATATATAAAATATAATATAAGACAGACAACGCTGCTTGTCACACCCTACCACTATTTACTATAATCCATAATGAAATTACATACAATCTCCAGTGCTCACTTAAATTCAGCCTAAATAATCTGTTCATGGGAGGATAGGTTTGATAATCAATAGGATGTTTGCTACAAAGGAAAAGCATTGCTTTAGGTTTTGTTGCTAACTATCTTGGTGAGGCAGACTAATACTGTTCACCTTAAAATCTTTGTAACTGTTTATTTATTTTCCCTAGCTTTGGGCTGTGTACAGTTACTTCAGTTCTCCTTATAGGAAGTCGAGTGAATTGCTAGTATCCCTTCTATTATATATTTCATATACTTCATATTATACTGAGGTTAACCGTTCATAAATTAGTTTTTAGTTACATATTTTCTTTTTTGTTTTAACTGCCATTTGAGGTTGCCATTTTTTGCATTTTATAACAAAAACATGTATCGTGTATTCCCTTACTGAATACTGAACATGCACCAATGACATTTTAAATTAATGATTTTCAGAATAAAGATGTATTGATGCAAATATCTGAAATATAATTTAGGGTAATTATAGTTTCTTTTTACCTTCCATTATGTAATTCACAGCATATTTCAAAGCCTTTTAAGATTGTATAATATTCTTTTGTGGAACTGTCAAATGGAAATGGATTCATATAAATCAATTTAAAACCACTGATTGATATAATTTAAATATAACCATGTACATTTAGCCGTAATTATCACGGATTTGAACGTAGAGGTGATTTGCTCTGCTGACCTGAAGGTTTTCACGATTTCTCAGTGCAAAAGGGTAATTATGATGCAATATGCCACTTGTGTCTAAATACCAGAATGTACAGGTTTGCCTACAAGCCTTTCTTTTGTTTTCATTAGACAACTTCTGAACAGATTTAAAAATGTCCACTTTCAAGTTAAGAATTTAGAAACATGTTTACATTATGTACCATTTTTCAGATTTTGTTAGCATAATCATACTTTGAAATTAAGAACTGTTTTCTAATAGAGACCCTTTTGTTTTCTAGACTGCATATGCTATTCCCATTTTGGCTTTTGCCTTTGTGTGTCATCCCGAAGTGTTGCCAATCTACAGTGAGCTAAAAAGGTATGACTAGAAAGATTTTCTAAAACATGTATTGTACATATACTACAAAAGATTACTTAATTAATATTATGATGCCATTACAATACATGTTTCCATATTTAAAAAAATACAATCCAAATGAAATTGTAATGGGGCATACATTCATGTAATAGTTGCAGTGTTAATGTTTTTCCCCAAACTCTTCATTTGTTTTGTTTAAGGCTTTATAATGTAACACTACTAATATGTAACACTACTTAATGTAACACTACTTATATCTAACACTACTTATATCTAACACTACTTATATCTAACACTACTTTTATGTAACGCTATTTATATGTAACAATACTTAAATGTAACACTATTTATATGGAACGGAACACTACTTATATGTAACACTACTTATTTGTAATGCTACTCATATGTAACACTACTTATATGTAACACTACTTATATGTAACCCTACTTATGTGTAACAATACTTAAATGTAACACTACTTATATGGAACACTACTTATCATGGAACAATGATTGCAGTCCATACAACATATCAAATAAACTGCCTTTGTACAATGAAAGATTGCAGCCATCCCCAGATATACCCAGTTATGCAGATCTTGTGTCATTCTATTATCTTAGGATATTCACAGAAAGATAAACCAGACCAACCCGCTCACAACTCTGTGATAAGAATTTGCGGGCTCCCTAGAAATACAAAGTGCATTAAAGCTACGCAAAGTTGTATATTCTACAGACATTTGTGTGTAACTTGGACTTTATTGGTTTCTCACAAATTTGAGTTCCTTCTTATATCAGTGTTTTTAGTTTAAAGGGACAGTCTAGTCACCCTTTTAACTTTGGTTAACTTTAGGCAGCACAGGGTAGACTAGACACTTTCCGTTTTTTTGTTGTTGTTTTTTAGTTCTCTGTGAAAAAGAGATTATACTTAGCTTTGAAAGAGTGGCCACTAGTGGCCG
This sequence comes from Pelodytes ibericus, assembly GCA_036172795.1. Lineage (NCBI taxonomy): Eukaryota > Metazoa > Chordata > Amphibia > Anura > Pelodytidae > Pelodytes > Pelodytes ibericus. The sequence continues at coordinate 53,916,315 of CM069858.1, read as the reverse complement.
TTTTCAGGTACTACATCGGTACGGCCGTATGCCCTAACGCAAGCGCAGTTGCTTGCTCCCATCTAACACTGGGCTGTCTGAAGGATTTCCTAGCATCCCCCAGTCCTCCTCTTATCTCCTTCTCTCAGACGCGAGCGTCTCCCTGGAAACAGGCACAGTGAGCAGGCAGCTTCCTGCAGAGTGAGCTGGACAGGGGAGGGGATCACAGAGGAAGTCCTTTTTCTGATAATAAAAGTTCCTTTCTGTTTACTCCCCTGGGTGTCCTGCTCACTCATGAAGGGGACATGAAGTTTAATATTAATATAAATAAAAAAAGCACCAGTATCTACATTTTAATAATTAAATTCCCATGTAATACATAAATATAATACATATAATACATTTTCATGATGGTATTAACATCTAGTGATATCATTGTGGAAGCAGCATTAAGGCTTATGTACTGAAGAACTTGGTACCCATGGCGTCATCACACTATAACTGTAATTCCTATCATACTCACACAGGCTCTGAACTTACCATCATAATCATATTGCGATTAAATAAACTGTAATTTAGGAGGGGGGACCACACTGCCTATCATTCTCAGCCATGCTGGAATTTAGGGGGGACTGCAGTGCCTATCATGCTCAGCCAGCTGGCATTTATGATGGGGACTGCTGTGCCTATCATGCTCAGCCAAGCTGGCATTTATGAGGGGGCTGCACTGCCTATCATGCGCAGCCAAGCTGGCATTTAGGGGGGACTGCACTGCCTATCATGCTCAGCCAAGCTGGCATTTAGAGGGGACTGCACTCAGGGGCGGGCTGGGCCGGGGGGCAGGGAGGCAATTGCCCCCCAGGCCGCCCTAATGTTTGTAAAACACGGCCGCTGGGCCAGTGTTTTAAAAAAAAAAAAAAAACGCGCTTGCAGACAGAGACGGAGGTGAGAAGGGATCGGAAGATCCCCTCTCACCTCCGCTCTGCCTGCAAAACTGCACGGGGAGCCGAACAGGCAGCACAGAGAAACCTCCGTGCTGCCTGTTCGGCTCCCCGTGCAGTGTGACACGGAAGTGCCGACAGTCACGTGATCGGCGCTCTGACGTCAGACGCGTGCCGATCACGTGACCTGTCGGCACAACCGCTGGGAGGCCGAACAGGCAGCATGGAGGGACCATGCTGCCTGCCACTAGCCACCAGGGAAGTCCTCCTGCCACTAGCCACCAGGGAAGTCCTCCTGCCACTAGCCACCAGGGAAGTCCTCCTGCCACTAGCCACCAGGGAAGTCCTGCCACTAGCCACCAGGGAAAAAGGTAAGAGATGGGAAAGAGGGGGGGGGGGGGCAAAAAACACTGGCATATTATTGGGCAAATTGGCAGGGGAATATTACATGGCAAATAACACTGGCATATTATTGGACAAATTGGCTGGGGAATATTACATGGCTAATAACACTGGCATATTATTGGGCAAATTGGCTGGGGAATATTACATGGCTAACAACACTGGCATATTATTGGGCAAATTGGCTGGGGAATATTACATGGCTAATAACACTGGCATATTATTGGGCAAATTGGCTGGGGAATATTACATGGCAAATAACACTGGCATATTATTGGGCAAATTGGCTGGGGAATATTACATGGCAAATAACACTGGCATATTATTGGGCAAATTATCTGGGGAATATTACATGGCAAATAACACTGGCATATTATTGGGAAAATTGTCTGGGGAATATTATATGGCAAATAACACTGGAATATTATTGGGCAAATTTACTGGGGCATATTAAATGGCAGAATAACACTGGCATATTGGACAAATCGTCTGGGGAATATTAAATGGCAGAATAAGACTGGCATATTGGGCAAAATGGCTGGGGAATATTAAATGGCAATTAACACTGGCATATTGGGCAAATTAGCAGGGGCATATTAAATGGCAGATAACCTTGGAATATTATTGGGCAAATTGGCTGGGAAATATTAATGGCAAATAATATTGGAAATGTGTATGTAATGGGGTGATGGAGGCATGTAAATGTGGTGATGGGGCATGTCCTGGTGTGCAACGTGGGTTATGGGTCATGTCGTAGGTGTGCAACGTGGGTAGGGGGGGTGCCCAAATTTTGGGATATTGGGTGTCTAAATCCTGGCATATTGAGGGGAAAATCCTGGCATATTGAGGGGGCATCATCTTGGCATATTGAGGGGAAAATCCTGGCATATTGGGTGTCTAAATCCTGGCATATTGAGGGGCATAATCCTGGCATATTGAGGGGCATAATCCTGGCATACTGAGGTGCATAATCCTGGCATTTTGTAAGGGAAAATTCTAGCATATTAAATGGAAAATCCTGGCATATTGTGGGGGAAAATCCTGGCAATATTCGTTATAAAACAAGGAAAAGATGGCCGTGGATGGGGAGGCGATTCGATGGTGCAATGGGCCACTTGACTGGATTTGCCCCCCAGGCCTAAGGCTGCCAGCCCTCCCCTGACTGCACTGCCTATCATGTTCAGCCTAGCTGACATGATAGGCAGTGCTGGATGATATGACTGACATTATACAGTGATAGGGCACTAACTTATAATGCTCTTGTGTACACTAGGATCTCTAATGCAGCACATTGCCTAATTACATCACTAAACAGGAAATCATATTCCATTTCTTATTGGCTGCTGCAGGGAAAATAAACTCCCTTAGAAGCCTAAGTGGGCTGTCCTGAACCTCTGCAAATGTGCATTTTCATCAATGTGCATTTGAAAGTACTTTAATATGCATTAAAATGTTGAGGAGGCATTTTGGGCACTTGACAGTCCCTTTAAGGAGGAGGGGTATTCATTTCCTATGTGTAATTTTATCTGAAGTGACTGTATGTTAAAGAAAACTCTTTTATGTTTCTCTTGCAGCCGATCTCGGAGAAAGATGCAGAATGTATCCAATGTATCCATAGCTGCTATGTTGACAATGTATCTCTTTGCTGCTCTTTTTGGTTACCTTACATTTTATGGTGAGTTAAATTTCTTGTTGTTGTTGTTCTTGTTTGAGCTTTTCTTATTTGAAAAACTCAGATACAGTAAGTTTGTCATTTCTAGTAGCATTGCAGTATTAACATTGTAGTAGGAGAATATTTACAAATGCTGTATTTATTGCTTGTGAAATAGGCATCATTGTGTCAAATGTATAATTTATGTATTTTAAAAATGGACTACCTGCTAAAGATGTGTAGCATCAAATAAAATGCAGCATGGGACTGCATGAAATTAATATTTATACCTTATTAGAGGGAAAACTTATTAGAGGGGTGCCATGCAGTGGCGTCCCCGGGGGGGGGCGGGGGTGCGGACTGCACCGGGTGACACTTCCAGCGGCACACCCCAAACCCACCCCCCCCCCACCCCCACCGCCCCTCGCTCCTTACCTTTTTTTTTCTTTTTCTGGCAGCCGCATCCCCTGGATCCGGCCGCCGGGGGGAAAAAAAATCACAGCGACCGGATGTGAGGGGAGGCAACGATTTAAAAGTAATATCAGGAAGTATTACTTTACTGAGAGGGTAGTGGATGTATGGAATAGCCTGCCAGCAGAAGTGGTAGAGGTAAACACAGTCAAGGATTTTAAGCATGCGTGGGATAGACACAAGGCTATCCTAGCTATAAGACCGGGAAAGGGGGACTAATAAAAGTACTCAAAAAAAAATTTGGCAGACTAGATGGACCGAATGGTTCTTATCTGCCGACACATTCTATGTTTCTATGTTTCTGACTGGCACAATATTCCTGGTATCTGAATGGCACAATATTCCTGGGCTCTGACTGGCACAATATTACTGGGCTCTGACTGGCACACTATTACTGGGCTCTGAATGGCACAAAATTACTGGTCTCTGAATGGCACAAAATTACTGGGCTCTGACTGGCACAATATTCCTGGTACTGACTGGCATAATATTACTGGGCTCTGCGTGGCACACTATTACTGGGCTCTGACTGGCACAAAATTACAGGTATCTGACTGGCACACTATTACTGGGCTCTGAATGACACAATATTCCTGGTATCTGACTGGCACAATATTACTGGGCTCTGAGTGGCACAATATTACTGGTATCTGACTGGCACAATATTACTGGGCTCTGAGTGGCACAATATTACTGGTATCTGACTGGCACACTATTACTGGGCTCTGAATGACACAATATTCCTGGTATCTGACTGGAAAAATATTACTGGGCTCTGAGTGGTACAATATTACTGGTATCTGACTGGCACAATATTACTGGTATCTGACTGGCACACTATTAGTGGGCTCTGAATGGCACACTATTCCTGGTATCTGACTGGCACAATATTACTGGGCTCTGAGTGGCACAATATTACTGGTATCTGAATGGCACAATATTACTGGTATCTGACTGGTACAATATTACTGGGCTCTGGCTGGCACAATATTACTGGGCTCTGACTGGCACACTATTACTGGGTTCTGACTGGCACACTATTCCAGGATTCTGACTGGCACACTATTCCTGGGCTCTGAGTGGCACACTATTACTGGATTCTGACTGGCACAACATTCCTGGGCTCTGACTGGCACAACATTCCTGGGCTCTGACTGGCACACTATTACTGGGCTCTGAGTGGCACACTATTCCTGGGCTCTGACTGGCACAATATTCCTGGGCTCTGACTGGCACAATATTACTGGGCTCTGACTGGCACAATATTACTGGGCTCTGACTGGCACAATATTACTGGTATCTGAGTGGCACACTATTACTGGGTTCTGACTGGAATACCATCACTGGGCTCTGACTGGCACAATATTCCTGGTATCTGAATGGCACAATATTCCTGGGCTCTGACTGGCACAATATTCCTGGGCTCTGACTGGCACACTATTACTGGGCTCTGACTGGCACACTATTACTGGGCTCTGACTGGCACACTATTACTGGGCTCTGAATGGCACAAAATTACTGGTCTCTGAATGGCACAATATTACTGGGCTCTGACTGGCACAATATTACTGGGCTCTGACTGGCACAATATTACTGGTATATGACTGGCACACTATTAGTGGGCTCTGAATGGCACACTATTCCTGGTATCTGACTGGCACACTATTACTGGGCTCTGAGTGGCACAATATTACTGGTATCTGAATGGCACAATATTACTGGTATCTGAATGGCACAATATTACTGGTATCTGACTGGCACACTATTAGTGGGCTCTGAATGGCACACTAATCCTGGGATCTGAGTGGCACAATATTACTGGTATCTGACTGGCACAATATTACTGGTATCTGACTGGCACAATATTACTGGGCTCTGACTGGCACAATATTACTGGGCTCTGACTGGCACACTATTACTGGTTTCTGACTGGCACACTATTCCAGGATTCTGACTGGCACACTATTCCTGGGCTCTGAGTGGCACACTATTACTGGATTCTGACTGGCACAACATTCCTGGGCTCTGACTGGCACAACATTCCTGGGCTCTGACTGGCACACTATTACTGGGCTCTGAGTGGCACACTATTCCTGGGCTCTGACTGGCACAATATTCCTGGGCTCTGACTGGCACAATATTACTGGGCTTTGACTGGCACAATATTACTGGGCTCTGACTGGCACAATATTACTGGTATCTGAGTGGCACACTATTACTGGGTTCTGACTGGAATACTATCACTGGGCTCTGACTGGCACAATATTCCTGGTATCTGAATGGCACAATATTCCTGGGCTCTGACTGGCACAATATTCCTGGGCTCTGACTGGCACACTATTACTGGGCTCTGACTGGCACACTATTACTGTGCTCTGAATGGCACAAAATTACTGGTCTCTGAATGGCACAATATTACTGGGCTCTGACTGGCACAATATTACTGGGCTCTGACTGGCACAATATTCCTGGTACTGACTGGCATAATATTACTGGGCTCTGACTGGCACACTATTACTGGGCTCTGACTGGCACACTATTACTGGGCTCTGACTGGCACAATATTACTGGGCTCTGACTGGCACAATATTACTGGTATCTGACTGGCACACTATTAGTGGGCTCTGAATGGCACACTATTCCTGGGCTCTGAGTGGCACAATATTACTGGTATCTGAATGGCACAATATTACTGGTATCTGACTGGCACAATATTACTGGGTTCTGAGTGGCACAATATTCCTGGTATCTATAATTGTACAATTTTCAAACATTGAAAAAATTGTGGGTTTTTTCTTACATTTTTAATAATGGGGGGGGGCCCACACTCAGGGACCGCCCGGGTGCCAAATGCTCTAGGTACGCCACTGATTATATGTATTATATTTATGTATTACATTAATGTATACAGATATAGTGATGATGGTCACAACAATTAGAAAGTGTGTTTCAGATTTGAGTACATCTGTTTATGAAGCCATTGATTGGGTTAAGAATTTTATATCTAAAAAATGTATTATGATCTCTTGACGATTTTTTTTAATGGTATATATGAAATACATGCAGGCATATTCTAGATATTGTTGGCTCCATCCACAATAAGGGATTAGTGTCTCTAACTTGCCAGCTTATGAAGCTTCACAGCACTGTGTGTAATTTGTTCTAGGTAGAAAAGGTCTATTATCTTAAATGGTCAGGTTTAACAGAGTCACTTTATGCAAGAAGAAACTACACAGTATCCACAGAACAGGTATCAAAGTTTGTCACTGGAGACAAATTCAGTAAACTATTCTTAAAAAAATATTGTGTTACCATCATTGTTGGTTGATTAATGTAACTTGAAATATCCTAAAGTTATTGATAAAGATCTTTAAAAGATAGTTCAGATTACAGCCCTAAATGTCATACCCCATATTTAAGCTCTTTCCCTTTACTACATTGACTGTAAGAGGAGCAAGTGGGAATGTACTTGAATTTACCTGTGTTCATTAAACATGTGATTTTGTTGCAGGTGATGTTGGAGATGAACTACTTCACACTTACACAAAAGTGTACAGGTTTGACACCCTTCTACTGTGTGTCCGCTTAGCGGTATTGGTTGCTGTGACCTTGACAGTCCCCATTGTTTTATTCCCAGTAAGTAAATAATGCATAAAAAACGCATAATAAATGTAAGCAACATGATGTATGGTCTTGATATGCTACCATAATTTCTTAAAGAAGCTTGCAAATGACCTTACTTTTTATGCAATAAACTTAAATAATTAAAAAATTAATGTATTTATTAGAATCTGAAAATGTGTATTGTAGAAATGGTTAGTTTAATCACCAGGTCAGCTAGTTTTCTATTGGGAATGTATAATTTCACATCCTCCCCTTGCAGAAAGAAGAGGGTAATTAAACAAGGAGGGGATCCGATATCAACTACCTTGATTTAGTGATTGATTGCCTTCTGAACACATATGAGTCATGTATTCTTCAGGGCAGCATGTACACAGTATGTGTCCCTTAAATCATGGAATAAGAACAGTAGTGTAAAAAGACTAGGATGGGCAGAGACAATTTTTGGGGTCCCCACTAAGGACTAATTGTAGCTTTGATACTGGACAGAGTGACTGACATGGACCTCTTAAAATTGATGTGCTGGGTCCCTGAATCCAAACTAGGAGGAGTTAAGGTTAGACCTAATCAGAGAGTGCGTTTGAAATGAATGGCTGCTTAGGATACTAGTAATAAAACAGTGGGATAAAAAGTTTTGCTTCGAGCTACAAAATGCATGAATTAAACGCTTCTGCATTTACCACAATAGTGTGATATTAAACAAAAACAAACAGTATAACATGTCATTAAGAAATATATTCTCAGAATTGAAAGCTTTTATTAATAGTTACATAAAAAGCAACATGTACAGCAGTTACTACAATACCAGCAGTTTTGTCATACGTTATAAATTAAGTGACTCTTGAGGCCTGCGGATGTATTAGTAGCTAGTGCACATTGATTTACATGTATAATGTTCAGGTTTTGAAGTGACAGTTTTTTGTTTTTTTTACCCGAGTTCTTGCCATGAAGTTTTAAGGCAGCTGGTGAGTTATTATGGCAGTATTGTCTTTCACAGTCTATAAATATAGTTACAATATACACAGAGCTGCTTATGTCTTATCTAGCAATATGTATTTTATTGCATCTGTTATACAACATATTTACAAGTTATATTTTAATACATGTGACATAACATTTGGTATTAATTATACTTTTAAAATACACTAAATACAAACTGCAAAATTGAAACATGGAATTTATAATGTGCCTCTGCCCTCAAGGGGACATATGACTGCGTATAGTTCAAGTTTGAACCAATTTAAAGCAGTCTCTAATGGAACATGTTCTACCTGTCATTCTGGTTGTAGATCCACATTTTGGGAGGGTTGTAAAGCAAGAGGCCTCTAGCAATTCCCACAAATTGCTTTCTTCTTTTCAAATGTACATTCCATTGTGAAGGGTTGATCTCTCTCTTTCACACACACACACACACACACACACACACAACACCTATGGTAACTAGGTTTCCGCTCACATGTACACAATTACAAGGCGCATTGCACATACACCTTTAAAAAAAAAAAGACATTTTATATACAAATATGTACATTTGATATTTTATTTGTTTACTATATTAGCAACTGAATAAATGTAGAGAATCAAGCAAAACAAAGCACCGCTGTGAGAAACAGGAAGCAGGTGGTCAAGGTCTTTCACCCGGTGTTAAATCAATTTACATACTCCGGAACTAGCACTAGCACATTGTAGTCCTTATTTGTGATAATGATTTATGATCTGGCTGTTTTAGCTAATTATTATCACATGAGTTACAGGATAATAATGTCCAATAATCCAAGCTGTGATTGGGGAAGTAATGTGTATAGATCATTTTTTTATCATTTTTTATTCTCTACATTCATAGTATAAACAGTGTTAAGGTGACAGAGTGCCTTAAAGGGTAATTTGAGCACTGATGTGTATCACATGATAAGGATACACATCAGTGCTCAAATTACCCTTTAAGGCACTCTGTCACCTTAACACTGTTTATAGTATGAATGTAGAGAATAAAAAATTTAAAAAATGATCTATACACATTACTTCCCCAATCACAGCTTGGCTAAACAGAGTAACAGATCTATGCAAAATGGAAGATTTAGTGCTGAAATCCCGCTACCAGTCGACGAAATTCCTTACCACTGGTCCCCACAGTTAGTTTATCTGGAACCCCCTTAAGTCGTACCTACTTTCACTGCGACCACCTCTAAACAGATACCATGAGTATGCAGGCAACCATTATCCTTGTTGTAGTTATAGGTTTTTTCCATCCCATTTGTTCTCTCAGCCCCCCAAACCAGGCACACATCTATTTTGACAATGTAAGTCACTGTATATAGCTGACAAATGGCATTGTTATCATTTATATATTAACCTGTTGACATGAACCCACATGAAACTGGCTTGAGTTTTACCTATGTACTGCAAGCTCATCCTGTACCTAAGTTTTCTCTTTCCATTACCCCCGTAGATGTTTAATATGTAAAAGTGTGTAAAGGATGTTACTGTATTGTGCCATGTATTACAATAAAAAAGTTTTTTGATAAAGACAAAAAAGTATCTATACATTGTGTTGGCAGAAATGCATGAAAATAGGTAGATTAAAAAAAACATTTTTTTTAATGTCTGTGGTGTCTCCAGTCTAGGGCTGGCCCAATATGCAAGCTAAAATTCCCTGTTGAAAAGTAGTTAATTTTCAAATCAAGTCCAGGGTTATGTCATACACATGAGACCCTGCAGACACATTTAAAACATGTTTTTCTTTTAAGCTATACATTTGCTTGCATTTCTGCTTACACAATGTATAAATGATTTTTGATCATTTCTGATTTTCTACACTAACAGCATGAACAATATTTAGCTGACAGAGTCCTTTTAATGGTGTTAGCATTTAATTGTTAAATGTATAATATCTATTTTCTACCCAGGTATTTCTATATGAATGTTCTTCCCACAGTGTAACTTTTCAATAGAATCTTCATGTGAAATCCACATGAGTTTTAAGCTATCCTTAGAATAGGGTTACATATTATTATTATTATATATAAAACAAATGCTTTGAGCCCCATTGGGGAGAAAAGTTCTACATAATAATTTAATAATTAGGTTATTAGTATTGAAAGTTATTTTTTGCATGTCTTCCCTCAATGAGGGAGAAGCAGTATGTATTTATTATACATATAAATTTTCCTGAAGCACCTGTCACAGCAGGCTAATGCTCTTTGCATTGTACCTTAAGGCAATTTGAGCACTTTCCCTGAAAAAAAGCAAAAGTTATTTTTAAAGTTTAGTTCCACTTATTCTGCTCTTCTTTTAGCACCTAGTATAATATCTAGATTTACTTTATGACTGGAACAAAGTTATTGCAGGCAATCAGGCTACTTGTGCTGGTTACACCCACAACAGTTGAAGCATGTTCATTCACTTTCTTCCTGTGAACTTTCACCTATTTTCTTTCATGAAATGAAGCCTGTGTTGCTTCAGTGCAGTCTTTAAAATTAGATCTGCACATGCTGTACTACACTCACATGAAGCCTATAATATATGACATCATTTGTGCATGAATAAGCCACATATTCTATGGTATTGTGTTTGGTTATGCAGAATATGGATAGAAAACATAAAGCGATAATATGATAATTTACTAAATTGAGAAACATTAGAAAATGTAAACCAATGGTACTCACTCATTTTTTTGAAAATAAGACTTCTTAAGTGTTCATTGGCCAACAGCATGTAACCCCCGTTTTCATTTGCACAATTTAATTATATTAAAGGAGTATTGCCACCTACAGAGTCTGGAAATATAATCTTAGATCAGTTCTGCATGATGGAAAGTATAGAAAATGAAACACTTTTATCGTTTTTTTTCCTGAAAGTGACACTAAATGTTACTTTTAACTTTTGCTTCATCAGTAGGAGCAAAAGTAAAAAGTCCTTTGCCACTGTTCCGAAGTAAATCCGACATGTATCTTTATAGATACACGCAGGTTTACTCTCAGCTGTGCACTCAACCAATCAGAGTGAGGGCTTGCCCTACACATCTGGTAGATGTCATTTGGGCCTGAGAGTCTCTCTCTTTGCTAGTGCAAATTAATGTCCCTTCTGTTGGTGGCATTTGAAACAGAGGTTTCTCACTACACTAGCTGTGAGAGACTGTTGGCGACAGCAGCAACCCTGATGCTTCCTACGTAAGCATCATGGCTGCCAATCAGAGGTTAAACTTGTACCTTAAAAAGTGCATGCCAATTTATCCTCATACAAACACCACCTACTGCAAATAAAGTTAAATAGTTGTATTGCTGTTTCTATAACTACAGATAAACCTATCACTACAAGCCCTCCTTATGGGATGTGACTTAATAAACAAAATAATAAACAAAATAGCTATATATATTTTTGGGGGGAGAAATTGACTGTTACGAAAAAAAAATAACAGAAAATGAGCGAGAGTCAAGTGTGTATATTTTTAGCTGGACTGTCTCTATGAATATGTTTGTTCCTGTACATCTAAAACACATATAGTGCAAGCATAAGCTAACAAATGCATATATTCGTACCTACTGAACTTAAAATATTACTACAAAACATAGTTTTATTTTTCCTGTTTTTTCTCTTTGCAGGTCCGTTCGTCAGTTACCACATTATTATTTCCTGGAAGGCCATTCAGTTTGCTAAGACACTTCTTGATAGCATTTGTACTACTGGCTTTAAATAACACACTTGTAATATTTGTTCCAACTATTAAAGATATCTTTGGATTTATTGGTAAGTTAACATGTTCCGAAATTGGTGTTGGACAGGACACATAAAGCATAAGTCAGGAGTTATTGAACTGTGCACTTGGTTTGTGAAAAAAATGTTTACTGACTTCTATTTTGCTGCATGTGAGGGAGTTATGAAAGCATTCAAAACTAACTGCTCGATTGTGTGATCCTATAAAAAGAGGTATTCACCTTGTGGCTATCAAATTACGAAGGTGCCATTTTTATTTTAATTAGATCAACCTATTGTAGATGTAAATTCTGAAGAAAAGTCTTCTCACAGCATGATTAGTATAAGGCCTTTTTTGATGCAAAAACCAAAGATGTCATTAAATCTAGTCTGTTTTGTCCCCTTAGGGCAGTGTGAGAAGGTCACAATTTTATCTTGAGTAGTGTTGAGCGAACCCGAACTGCACTGTTAGGGTTCGTACTGAACATTACGGTGTTCGGACCCGATCCCGAACATTTCACTGTATGTTCGGGTTGGAGTTCGGGGTTCGGCTATAAACCGAAAGTCTATAAACCGAAAGACATCCGGTTTATAGACTTTCGGTTTATAGAATAGCAATAGCATTACATGTATTCCATAAACCGAAAGTCTATAAACCGAAAGACATTCGGTTTATGGAATACATGTAATGCTATTGCTATTCTATAAACCGAAATATGGTCCCCATTCATAAGAATAGGTCAATTGACTCTATTTCAGTTTATAGAATAGCAATCGCATTACATGTATTACATCTGAGAGTCAAATAGAACCGTCAAATACTGTGCTTACAGCGCACTTTGAAAAATTCTTGCTACCTCCTCCAGCGACGCTTCCACCTACGGTCACCGCCTCCTCAACCTATGGGTCACTTAGTATAAACTGAAAGAGAATACCCTACGCTCCAACCCTCTCTCAAATGGATAATTCTGTTGATTCTCCTGGCAGCCATGCTTTAGATTTAGATTTATGTTCTTCCAAAGCTAAAATCAAAGATTCCATCTAGTGCTATTTTATGGCTCAGCTGTATTTTTAATTTGTATGTATTTTATGTTTTTTGAAGTTATTTCCCTATCCATATTTGTTTGCATGGCACTTGTCCTACTCTTACCCACATTTTAATTACTGTTGCAGCCCTCTAGCCCCTTCCAGGACTTTTTTAGAGGCATTTTAGTGGCCAAAAGTTTGTGTCCCCATTGACTTCAATGGGGTTCGGGGTCAAGTTCGCCCCCGAACCCGGACTTTTTTCCGAAGTTCGGCCGAACCCGAACATCCAGGTGTTCGCTCAATTCTAATTTTATGACAATTACTTAGAGTGCACAGAAGGGTTCTGATGAGAGTATTATGAAACACATAAAGAAAGGAATTGATTGTGATCTTTTGGCCTGGGTGGCAAAAACAATATAGTGCCACCAGTCCATCCGTTAGTTGTGTCCAATTGCTCTAGTATTCATATGGTCACCTTACCTCACCACAATTTGTCTAAGCCAGGCAGTAATCAGCTGAAACTTGATTCATTTTTGTAATCACTGTGCTGAAAACAATTATTATAATATATTGAATTTATACTTTTGAAATTGGTGGGAGCTTGTTGAAAGATTGGTCAAGATAGACGGTATGTACAGTAAGAATATATAACATAAAAACACATATGTAAAAAGTGTGTTAGTAGTATTGCAAACAAGCAGACTGAGAAAATATGTGTTTATTAAATGTTACTTTTTCTGATGGCAGAAAAGTCTAGCCACCTTTAAAACACAATTTTATATTTGATTTATACATTCTATTGCAACACCAATGGTACTATGTAAGCTTTTAGTTTCTTACTGTACATACTGTCTATGTGGCAAAGTCCCCTCCACTTTGGTCCTCGTTGGATGAACTCACTGACTGAGTTTAGCTAAACAGAGTTTTTGTGAATAGGTAAGTTAATAATTGTTGAAAATTTCAACTCAGCAGTGAACTCTGTGATTTTATGCAACGGGCAATATATGTTTTCATTTGTAAACACATAGCCCTTATGTTACATGGTGATATCACATGGCAGAGGGCTAGTTAACGCTCTATACATTTACACTGACACTGCAGCAAATTTCCAAAAAATAGGAGAAATTTAAAATTCTGTTTGTACATTTCTTTTCAATATCAAATTGCTTATTATATAAGTATTTCTATTTTTCTCCAAAAGGTGCATCAGCAGCAACAATGCTGATCTTTATTCTTCCAGCTGCATTTTATCTGCGAATAGTGAAAAAAGAACCATTCCGGTCACCACAGAAAATTGGGGTGAGCTTATACATTAATTACACAAATGTCTAGTGCAGTCAAGAAATTGTCGGGTTCTATGTCAAAAATGTGTTCAGTTACTAGAGAGCAATGTATCTCTAAAACATAATCCAGTTCCATAGTCATAAAAAGTGTGTACAGTTAATTTATCATAGAGTGGTCATTTGTGATATTATCTTGGTATGCAAACTATCTCTTCCTGAACTACTCCAAAAGTGAACATCCTGCATATATTTAGTTCCATGTTAACAAGCACTACATATGCAATTCCCTTCTTTCATCAGAAGAGGGGGTTGTGCTTTTTCCAACCATCATAATAAGCTCACTGCTGGTCACTTGCCAGCCACAAAATACAGTCAAATTAATTTTTGAAATTAATTTAACACTTTTCAGCTTAAATGGTAAAGAGGAGATTCATTTAATTTTTTTTCACCGATAACTGATAGTTATAGGAACACTGAAATCAAGCCCGACATGTATTTTAATAGGTACACACAGGTTTACAATCTGCTGTGTCTCACATCTGTCAGCGCGCACACAGCCAATCACAGCGAGGGCTCGTCCCACTCCGACTGCTGAATGTGATGGTCTCTCGCTGATAGCGCAGGGATATCATTTAGATTATTGGCTCCTAAATTGCACCGTTTTAGTACACAACTGATAACATTTAAGAATATATATAAATAGTTATTGGATTGTACTTTGTTTTGTGCAGTTACATGATGGTACTTTGCAAAATTTACAAAGTCCATAAAATTTACAAAGTCCATAAAAAATATGTTACTCATGAGAACTTTCCATGGGTGTGTGGCACAAGATGGAGCAAGTTTACAGCACAATTACCTTCAACAGACAGGAATTTGTTTTTGTAATCGGTATATCCCTCATTGCTCTTTATTGCAATGTCACATCCATGCAATATTTACTTATCAACAGTAGGTGTCAGTGTTTTCTTCTGACTAGAAACAAAATCATGCAGTTAGATTATGAAGAGGGAAGGGTTACTTATTTTACATTTGTCCTCATTTGTGTCCTCATGAAGCAAATATGTCCCTAGCGATAGCAAAAAATCCTCTATTAATTTATACTTCTTTAATGTTGCTGTCTTAGAAAGCATATGTTTTGGTGTATCATACTTATGATTCAAGGACAGAATATTATGAGTTTAACCATCTAAATGAGTGTTTACTTATTTTTTAACTTAAATGTATGAATAATAGGAGTTATGTATAAAAGTAATTTGTGGGGCTCAGTTCTAAGTTGGTCTACACAGCAGGAACATTCCACTGGTTTGCATGGTGATTGGCCTTTGGTTTAACCTATGTAAACATTCAAAAAACCTGGGATGCTTTATTTTAATTGTATTATTTAATCGAAGATAATGACAGAAGTGACAGAAGTTTGATATATTTGAAGTAATATCTTGAGGGAGATTTATAAAAGTGACGGAAGTGTAAGCAGTGCATGATAGTGTACCAATTTATAATGATAAAAGTCCTGAACAGCCATTTTGCTACAGCGCTATCTGCACCTTCTCAACTCATTTATATTAAAAGTCAGAATTTCAGAGATCAAAAAGTGTAGGGATGTATAATAAAGCTGCAATTGCAGTTATACTTACAATCACAGAGATACGTTCACCTTTCTTACACTTTTATCTGTACTTACACAATGTTGTCAAATGCCCAAAAGGCAAAGTTCACATCAGAATATAACTTTGTTAATTTATTCATTGGTAAATGATGCCAGAAAATATTTAGGTTTCATTAATTAATGGAATGAAGAGAGCAAAATTGACATTAACAGATACTGATGTGCAGAAAAGTATATGCTGTTGTATCAGTTCATTTTGGTGACATAGTACCTGAACATTTATTTATGTTTTTTAGGCCTTGGTTTTCCTTATTGTTGGAGTCATATTTATGATCGGAAGTATGTCTTTAATCATATACGACTGGATCAACAACCCACCATCTTCTAAACACCATTAATCTTCTGATCATCCAAAAAAAAAAAAAGTGTGGCTGAATACCAGTGTAAACATGTAGAAGATAATCCTTCAAAGGATGTTAATCCAAAGACTGTTGCTGGTACCAACATGTGGAACACAAGGAAAAAAAAAACTTTTTTTACTAGGATTATTTATATTTTGAAACATTTAAGAAAATCTTTGTTTTACTAGATGCTTGGTACAAAATCGATGTTTATTGTATTTTTAATTTTACTGGAAATAACTGTACCGCTGCAATCTGTTATGCATTATTCACTGTTCAGATCTGCAACAATTACTTTTTTTAAAGATTTATGTAGAGAAAACAAACAGTTTGCTAATATACATCTAGATGATTACTTGATGGCTGCACTGAGTTGTATAGTTGTAGCTAAGGGATTTCAAAGTGCACCTCTTTAAATATATAACATGTAGTTGGTGAGCTATATCTGCCATCTCAGTCTCTTAACTGACAGAGTACTATTTGAGATGTAGGTCATCAGAAATTGGCGGGCCACAGTTTGAAACCCCTTTTCTAAGAAATTGTAGAGGAGCCTTTTTCAAGTTGCTGTTGAGATAAAGATGGACATGGATCTTCTCACCATGCTTTCAGTTTGCATTTTAAGTCAATACTTACTTATTTATATGGCTAAGCAAATACACTGATGTTCCATATAAGAAGGGAGGAAATGTAGGTAAATATGATTAATGATGCCATATGGTATGCTGTATATTGTATAAAGATATATGTTTAATAAATGTTAAAGTGATGCAATTAGAGCCGCCACCTGTGGGGGACAGATTGGGGAGACATTGTGTCTCCCCTCAAATGTAGTTTAAGGATGTCTGTGCACTTCGCTAACTCCGGCATGAGCCAGAACACACTGGGGTCACTTGACATCCTGGGTTTTCAGCTCAGAAGACCCGCCTGAAAGAGTCAGGTAACATCAGAGGATGTCTGTGCACATCAAACAGTGCACAGATACCCTCCAGATGCACCCACTAGACACTAGGGAGAAATGGCTGCAAGGCAAGTCCTGGTTGTGCAATTGTTGAAAGGGAAAAGTCTAGTTGGTGCACGGACAGGTGCAGGGGCAAGTTCAGTGGGTGCTGCAGTGTGGTGCGTGGCTAGTCCAGTGGGGTCTGCAGTGTGGTGTATATATAAGGGCTGTCTGAACTGGAATGAAGGGGGACAGAGAAAGGAATGAAAACAAGAAATTCAGTTAATAATATTGCTATTAAATATGAAAAACATTTTTTTTTCAACCAATATTTACTAGAGACATTTTCTTTCCTGTAAGCTCACCTTATATTTAGGGTTTTTCCTTTTTTCTAAACTAAGATCCAAAATTTGGGGAAGTCGCATTATAATCAGGACAAAATACAGAAAAGGGGTGGTAGGTGCGCTCTGTAAACCTCACCGAAAGAAAAAGCAAAAAGCCAAAAAAGGGAATATTGATAATTGCCTGAAAGGATGTTCTTAAGCAGATATCATGGTATTCATCAATTTACATATGTAAAAAAAGAGAACAAGAAAACATAGCACAATACTGCTACAAATAAAATAGTGATGTGTACAGGATATATCTTTACACTCACAAAACTTTCAGATAGACAGGCTCATCTGTTGTAGGTAGTTACACCTTCTCCCTCTTCCTCCAGTGTATGACGTTGATCAATAGGAAAAAGATACAAACGGGAGGTATGAATAGTAAATGTTAACAATTTTAATATAAAAGAAACAGTAGTACCTTACATGTACTATACTGGAACAACAGCTCCACGATGTCTTCCAGGATGTAAAATAAATTAGCACATAAAATAAGTAAAATGAATAAAAGTCCGAAGTTAGCCAGAGGTGGCTGGTCCTGATAAGTACAGCACACGAACGGGTTTCGCCTAAATCAAAGGCTTCCTCCTGACGCCATCCTTTCAGGCAATTATCAATATTCCCTTTTTTGGCTTTTTGCTTTTTCTTTCGGTGAAGTTTACAGAGCGCACCTACCACCCCTTTTCTGTATTTTGTCTTGTTTGTTTTTTGTGTGCATGCAGAGATTCACACAGGCTGGTGCAGCTCTGTTATAGATTCTAGCGCTAGAATTTATCCCCTTTTCTGCATTATAATCAGGATTGCATTTTCTTTCAGCAAACACCACTGTTTTTTTTCATTTTGTGGTGCTGTTGTTCCTATAAGTGCAATCCTCCTGCAAATTAGCAGTAAAACCAACCAAGTGTCAGGAGTAATGGGTGCATTTATATGTGGTCCAGACCATTTGTTCTGTAATGGGCACCTAAATTCCTGGATGCAATTTTATGACAGTGTCTCCTTCTTTTACCTCCTACTTGTTTTTCATAAAAACAGACAGAGACTACCACACCACAGAGGCTTTCCATAAGAAAACATTGCACTGATATTATAGTTACTTCTATCAGTGCAATTATTCTGTTGGTTTAGAGCCTGCTTGTTGCTTTTTTCTTTCTGATGTGATATGCTGTAGAAAGCACTTATGAAGGTAAGTTTAGTAACAATTGGTTCTTTCACACAAAAGCGTTGAAACTGCGTTTGGCACTATGATAGAATTTGGTGTCCTGTTTAGAAATTAGAGCTGATGGCACAAACTAAATAGGTAATCATATTCCTTTTCCCCCATTTGAAAGTATCCAGCCTTTCTCCTTTTGGAACTCGGACAATAAGTATTCTCATATATCCCAGTTTTCCTTTAAAATTATATTTTCTCATTTGTACTATACCAAAGGGTACTGGTACAAGATTGTTTTTTGTTTTTTGTTTTGTTTTTTAATTATCACAGCAGTGTTCATTCATTACATTGTTTTGTCTTCCACAATAACTTAGAGGCATGCGGATAACACTTAGCATGTGTATATCCAGTGTACATAGAGCTGCTTTAATGAATTTTATTATTTAAATTCTTGCCTCTAAAGCCCTGACTTTTCAAAAACTTTTGAATGTGTAAGCTTTTTCATTAGTCATTTATGTTAGTAGCATTGACCCTAAGGACTTCTGCTTTTAAGAGCATTATTGATAAGTCTCTGGGCCAACCTGTCTCCAGATACAAGGAGTCAAGAATAGGGGCTTCCGCCACTTTTGACTGGGACCATCACTTTTGAAGGTAATGACCATTTTCAGACCAGCTCCCCTCATTTCGTCAATAGGGGTTACTTAAAAGGTCATTTGTGGGGCAAAGTTCTAAAAATGGTTGAGTCACCATGGAAACCAATGTAATGTTCTTGTTGATTACATCACTTAGAAAGCTTTAGCTGAAAGTCTTTATACATAAATCCCTAAGTTCCCCGGTATGCATATTTATTGGAAGTTATGTATAATGGTAATTGGACAAAGTTATTAAAGTGATCTTATCAACAGGAACATTCCATTGCTTTGCATGGTGACTGGACCACGTTTTTTTTAATTTTGCCCCACAAATATCCTTCATACATACCATTGTGATTTATTCTATCCTAATAGTAGTAGTCCTATTTTACTGTGTTTTCCCTTGGTTCTGAAAACCTTTTTTGGGATAAAGACGTTGTGCCCTTGATAGTCATGCGGTGATTGTGAGCTGGTGTTTATGTCACTAGATTCTCTTCAACCTAGCCACACTTTCTTCTGTACCTAGCTTACAAGAATAGACATTTATGATAAATCATTCTTTAGTTGTTTCACCTTTGTCGGTATATTTAATCAATATATTTAATAAATACTTTCAGGGTATATTTGTATGTGATGTGGAACATGTTGGCACTTTATAAGTAAATGAATACTAAAACTTTATTATTAAGTTGTGTGGTTGTGGGGTAAGATTGGTCTTTTATTTTGTCAGCATTGGATATACAAATCAATGCTTTTTTAGATTTTTATTGGTTCACAACATGCAATACTTTTAAATTTTGCTCATTAATTAGTGGTAAGAAGACACTTCAAATTGTACTTTGGACTCTGAACATGATGCTAGGCATGCTGTACTTCTATTGAATATCCAATATATTTCAATATGTTTGAATAAAATGTGAACGTTGTCCCAAAAGCTGCCAGATTTACTGCTATCTTTTGTAAGTGGTGTGTATATGTGGACAGCTCCCCTGCTGATCAGAAATATAGAAGTACGTCCAGTGTGTATGCAATGTCATAGAAAAAAAAATTATTTTTATCTTTCTGCTTAATAATATCCAATATTAAATTTATTTTTTGCATAGTCACTTTGTAACATGTAGAATTAAGCTATTTTTCTACTATATTGTTAATCTTATTATATAATTATAAGTAGAATTTGGCCAAATGCCATATTTTCTGCTTGATTCGCAATGAAAGCAAACAATAAATAATACAAATAATAGTAAAACAAATTACTGGTAATTGTCAAGGACATTGAAAACATAATAATCTCAAGTATGGAAAGGGCCCAATTTCTTATTGAGCAAGCAAGGCACTAATCTTTCTTATTTGATTTGGGACCTGCACCACTCACTTTTGCCTACTCTGATAAATCCAACCATTTTTTTTATTTTTAAAATAATATGAAGAATTTTTAAAACATGAGACAGTGGTGCTCTGCAAAACATGGCAGAAAGAACGTGGGGTTTCAGTCTGGGTGTAAATGGTTAGTAATGAATTCAAGAGACGTCTTTCAGATCCTATGATACTGTAGCATGGGCCGCATGCAACTGATAACAAACATACTTGACAAACTCGTTACCTATCTGTTTCTAGACACGAAACCAGCAAGATAAATGGAGAAGGAGGGAACAATAGAAGTTATCTGGATTTGTTTTCATTTGTACAGGCCTAATAGCAAATTGAATTTGCTTGATTACTCTTGAGTACCAAGTAAATTAACTATAATCCTCAGAATTTGATGCTTTAACTGGTGGATTAGCTTGTCTATTTGTAAATTGGGCCTTTAACATGGTACTTGTTACTGAAATATACCTCTGAAAAGGGTTTAGTATTAACAACTACTTTTAACCATTTTATTTTGTGCCAATGTTTAAGTACTGTAAACACAGAGTCACTGAGATCTCTGCGCTCTTTGGCGGGAAAGAAATCATTTATACTCGTTTTAGCTTATTAGCTTCCTCCTAATATGCTTCAGTTGTTTTTCTTGTTAATGTGGAATGTATTCTCAGCTTACATAATGTATTCATTAGTAATAGAAATAACTAACTTGAACCTTTAAAACATAATATAAATAAAATAGCTGGTCTTTTTTAAACATGCACAAAAATGAAAACATTTTGCTGGTAGTGTACCAGATTGAGGTTAGGTGGATGTTACCTCAATGAATGGTAATATATGTTGCTATTTTAGTTTGTAATACAGATTGTAATGGGATTTTTTATATAGCAAGCCAAATATATATATATACACATATCTATATAGATCTATATCTATATAGATCTATATCTATATCTATATAGATCTATATCTATATAGATCTATATCTATATCTATATAGATCTATATCTATATCTATATAGATCTATATCTATATAGATCTATATCTATATCTATATAGATCTATATATATCTATATAGATCTATATCTATATCTATATAGATCTATATCTATATCTATAAAGATCTATATCTATATCTATATAGATCTATATCTATATAGATCTATATCTATATCTATATAGATCTATATCTATATCTATATAGATCTATATCTATATAGATCTATATCTATATCTATATAGATCTATATCTATATCTATATAGATCTATATCTATATCTATATAGATCTATATCTATATCTATATAGATCTATATCTATATCTATATAGATCTATATCTATATCTATATCTATATAGATCTATATCTATATCTATATCTATATAGATCTATATCTATATCTATATCTATATAGATCTATATCTATATCTATATCTATATAGATCTATATCTATATCTATATCTATATAGATCTATATCTATATCTATATAGATCTATATCTATATCTATATAGATCTATATCTATATCTATATCTATATCTATATAGATCTATATCTATATCTATATAGATCTATATCTATATCTATATAGATCTATATCTATATCTATATAGATCTATATCTATATCTATATAGATCTATATCTATATAGATCTATATCTATATAGATCTATATCTATATAGATCTATATCTATATAGATCTAGATCTATATAGATCTATATAGATCTATATAGATCTATATAGATCTATATAGATCTATATAGATCTATATAGATCTATATCTATATCTATATCTATATCTATATCTATATCTATATCTATATCTATATCTCTCTATATATATATAAATATACATAATGTATATAATAAAGGAACTTTTGAAAACATGCAGTGATTGACTTGTACATGTATAGAAGTTAAATATATGCATACACCTAAATTTGGTATTATAAAATGTCATACGATGTAAAATAGCACAAGATAAAATATACAGTTGTTACATACACTTAAAAATGTGATTATTCACAATGTGATGTGAATTGTAGGTATTAAGATAGCATGTGGATCAAAAATAAATTATGAGATGGACAAACACATTACAAATGTAGTATTTACAAACAAATCGTGCGTGCACCTTGATAAATGAAGTAACACTGACAAGCCTCGGAGAACCACTCCGTAAGATACCCACATGACAACTACATAGACAAAACAAAGTTTGGTTGCTCACCATACATGTAAGGAAACTCTGAGTTGAAAATGTAAACCATCTACAAAGTTAGTTAGCTGGGCATATATGTATTCTCAAATTAAGCATAAACACTAAATAGATGAAATAATATAATATATAAATAAACATAACAAAATAAATTCTTATTCAAAGTAAATTACTCAACAAATTATCCCACACCCCATTCTGAATTGAGACCAGCTGGCTGTTGAGTGTCCAACATGAATATCCAGTAGACCTCATATTGGCACAGTTTCCTTTGCAAATCACCTCCACAGGGTGGTAAAGTTACCTTTTCTATTATCTGTAATCTAAAATGGGCCACACTGTTTAGGTGAGTTTGGAAATGATTTTTATTTAGTTCCCTCTTTTTGGATAGCTCCCAAGTGTTTGCACATGCTACATTTAAATGCATGACCAGTTCTGTGAGGAGAAAGATTACTGAGGAGAAAGATTACTGAGTGTTACAATTTGTACAAAACTATAGGTGGAAGTTGGAACCAGTAACTGTTGACACAAAAACTCTGGAGACTGTGAAATACAAGCAGTACATACATGTCCTGCCGCAGCAAAAATGACCATGACAGTAAGCCACTTGTCTGACCTTTCCCTAGGGTTTCTTAGCATGTTTCCTATTGCCGGGGCCTTTCTAGCAGAGAATTAACAGCCTTTATCCCCAACAGATTTTAAATTGACATCATTATAAAGGATGGGCAGACAGGACTTAAAAATCTTGCAGATTGTTATCATATTCTGTACTAAATTAGGTCACAAATGTCACATTAGAATCTCCATACTGGTCCCCCTTGGTTTTTGAGTAAGATTTATTTTTATTTTTAAGGAGCTCCCTACAATCAAGCTGGTCAACTATTGCTCTAGCTTTCCTAACATGTTTCCAGGGGGTAACCTCTAGCCAAATGGACAGCTCATCCGCATGATGCACATATGAATCCCAAGTTGAACAATGTCTGTGCATGTGGATGAACTGTCCCTTTGGTATCCCAGTATGAAAATGAGTGGGGGGGGGGGGGGGGGGCGGGGGATAGACAAGAAACAGCATGGATTATTACCTGCTACAGATTTTCTGTTGACCTCCGTTTGTACTGCCTTTCTTGTGCTGTTAAAGTAAAAAGTAAAGTCCAGATAATTTTCACTTCAGCTATTAAATTCAAAAGTAAAACTCAGCTCATTGTTATTCAAGTACAACACAAATTCCAAAGCTAGATCCTGTCGTCCTCTCCAGATAAAAATCATATCATCAATATATCTGTAGTAAAAAAGTATGTTATCTCTGTAGGGATTCCCAAATATGTAAGATGACCCCCATCAACCCAAAAATAGGTTAGCGCAAGGCGCGGCAAATTTTGCTCCCATTACCATCCCACATCTTTGCAAGTAGAAATCTCCCTCAAACATAAAATAATTATGGCTCAGCAGAAGGTGCAAAATTTAAATGGACATCAGTGGAGTCTGGAAATTAAAACGTAGCTTTTATTAGTATTCGATAAAAAAGAGTAGTTAAAAATAGGTGTACACAGAACAAACTGGTGATAAAATAGTGAATAAAGTGAAAATAAAATAAAATACAATTAGGCTTGCTTGTCCAGATAGATAGTTAGTATGACTCTGGATTGGAATATACAATATCAAATTGTTAAGTGGAGAAGCAAGCTCAGTGATCAGACAGTATTCAGTGTGACTATATACTTCTGTCCATATCTGACAGTGGATAGTGATAGAAAGAAAAACTGATCACTGAATATATAGGTCCTCAGTTGTCCCTGCCTGAAAAAATGCACCCTTTGCCTAGATGATCCACAGAGCAAATGGCTTAAAGAGATAACTTTTTTTAGATCTCCACTCTCTTTTTGGAGATATAGGGAAGTAAAGGGGAAAATATGTTATATATGTACAGGGTAGGATATTGTTATTAGATCATTTGTACCTCATAGGGTTAAGGATGATCAGGTGAAACACATGCAAACAGCAGGGTCTGGATGGAATAAATTCCTATATGTGTCTGCACATGCTACACTTATAATAAAGAGCCCCTGTGGATTGTACCCAGTAAGGCTCATATAAGGCTCATATGATTGCAGGTAGTGTAAAGGGTGTTGGTGCAGCCAGGTTTGCCCAATAGAGAGGATAATCAGTTAATTTGATTCTAATGAATGAAGGCTAGGGCTGGCACCACATACGCCAGTAAAGCAAGCAATAAGCACTAAATACAAACATAAGTAAGGCACAAAGTACAGGCAGAAGGACAATAGGACCCTTACCAATATATATGTCCTCAGTTGTCCCTGCCTGAAAAAATGCACCGTTTGCCTAGATGATCCACAGAGCAAATGGCATAACCCAGCCCCAAGCTTAACGAGATAACTTATTACCCACTTTCTCTTTGGAGATATAGGGACGTAAAGGTGAATATATGTTATATATATACAGGGTAGAGAGCGAGTGGTTAGGAATAAGTATATTGTTATTAGATCATTTGTACCTCATAGGGTTAAGGATGATCAGGTGAGAGTGGAACACATGCAAACAGCAGGGTCTGGATGGAATAAATTCCTATATGTGTCTGCACATGCTCCACTTATAATAAAGAGCTCCTGTGGATTGTACCCAGTAAGGCTCATATAAGGCTTATATGATTGCAGATAGTATATAGGGTGTTGGTGCAGCCAGGTCTGCCCAATAGAGAGGATAATCAGTTGATTTGATTCTAATGAATGAAGGCTAGGGCTGGCACCACATATGCCAGTAAAGCAAGCAATAAGCACTAAATACAAACAAAAGTAAGGCACAAAGTACAGGCAGAGGGACAATAGGACCCTAACCCAACGCACGTTTCGCCACCTTAGTGGCTTCGTCAGGGGGTAAAGAGCATCAAAAACGGGAGGTTTAAATAGTAAACCAGCTGGTGGAGGTGTGTGCTGGAAGTTAAGTATGATTAGTTAGGCAAAATGTGCCTCCGCCCCTACATGTTGACATAGGAGCGTTTAAGCTCCACCCCTTGTGGGCGTATAGTGAGGAGACCTTGGTTAGTATAGGGTAGAGTGTGACCACCGCGCATTATGGGTGTCTAAACGACTCCCAGAGTGGGATATACCTAGTTAAGTTTCATAAGCCCTTAGCATTGGGGTGATATAGCTCCGCCCCTTATGGGCGTATGGGGAGGAGGTAGCTGCTGTTAGTGTGGAGGTGCACTGAGTCTAAAAGAAAAATGATTAAGTCATTCATATATTCGGAGAAGAGTCTCAGGTAATACTCAATAACATGAGTCCAAGGAGGCGATGTCGATTGT
Organism: Pelodytes ibericus; assembly: GCA_036172795.1. Lineage (NCBI taxonomy): Eukaryota > Metazoa > Chordata > Amphibia > Anura > Pelodytidae > Pelodytes > Pelodytes ibericus. The sequence continues at coordinate 53,890,227 of CM069858.1, read as the reverse complement.
CAACCAACTGTACACATTTGAGTGTCTTTTTTTATTTTCTATTCAGTTGTGTTGTACAAAAAATAGTATAAAAGTGCATACTACAAAGAGAATTTGAAATAAACACACAAAGTATAAACACTATTTTTTGTACAACTGTACACATTTGACCGTCTGATTCTATCTCCCTTTTGCATTAAGTGTTTGGAATATCTGATATAATCAGATAATTGTAACACCAGTAGCTGTAAGTAAGAATCCACAAACTGCCATAGGTTTTACCCAAGGGATCCAATCCTGGAGACAATGGGTCTCCTGGGTGGAAATACAAGGGCTTTGTGAAGCTTAGGGAAGTGATGGAATATTGGGGTAACTGGGTGTAAAACTGTTAGAAATCCAGCTGTCTTAGGAGTAAGAACTTGAAGAGCAACCCACCACCAATAAATCTTTCTAACTCCCCAAGGAATGTCCCAGTGGATTACTATAGTGTCAAGTTTTTATACATAGAATTACAAGAACCCATAAAGGGTGATTAAGATTCTGTTATTAGTTATACACAACCCCCAAATCCTAGTGCTTCTTGTCCCTGGCAACCTTTTTCTGTCTATATACCGTAATAATAGACTGCAGTACTAAAGATTTGTGGTTTGTCAGGAACTGACCAGACTTGAACTCTGACTTCCATATTCCTAGTTCTCTTCTTTACCGGTTCGCCAGCCTGTCTTTTACATTTTAGCCTATGTTCTAGTAACAATGAATATACAAAGCCTTGTTATTATCATCAACTCTCCTCACCTGTGTCTAGTCATGTGCTCACTCTCAGCCTATAAAAGCCTCTTCCTGTGAATCTACCTTTGCCAGATTTTTGTGGTTCCTGCAAGCTTTCTATTGATTGTTACCAGGGCCGGCCTTAAGTGTCCCGGCACCCTGTGCGGGCTTCCCCTGTGCCCCCCCCCTTTTACCACCCTATGTATGTGTCCCTTTCCTCTTCCTTGCCATGTCTGTCTCTCTCTAACTCCCCCATACCTGTTCTCTCTCTCTCTCCCTCTGTTCTGTCTCTCTCTCTCTCTCTCTCCCTGTTCTGTCTCTCTCCCCTATCCACCTGTTCTGTCTCTCTCCCCCCCTATTCTGTCTCTCTCCCCTATCCACCTGTTCTGTCTCTCTCCCCCCCCCTATTCTGTCTCTCTCCCCTATCCACCTGTTCTGTCTCTCTCCCCCCCCCTATTCTGTCCCTCTCCCCCATCCCCCTGTTCTGTCTCTCTCCCCTATCCACTTGTTCTGTCTCTCTCCCCTATCCACCTGTTCTGTCTCTCTCCCCCCCCGGTCTGTCTCTCTCCCCCCTCTCCCTGTTCTGTCTCTCTCTCCCCCCTCTCCCTGTTCTGTCTCTCTCTCCCCCCTCTCCCTGTTCTGTCTCTCACTCCCCCCTCTCCCTGTTCTGTCTCTCACTCCCCCCTCCCCCTGTTCTGTCTCTCACTCCCCCCTCCCCCTGTTCTGTCTCTCACTCCCCCCCCTCCCCCTGTTCTGTCTCTCACTCCCCCTGTTCTGTCTCTCTCTCTCTCTCTCTCTCTCTCTCTCTCTCTCTCTCTCTCCCCCCCCTCCCCTTCCCTGCAAATGTGGATCAGGGAGGGGGCGGAGCTAACCGGCTGAGCGGTGTAGCTCCGCCCCCACCCTGTGAAGCAGAGCAGTGTCTGCTTCACTAGGTGCCACAGGCAGCATGAGATAGTGCTGCTCGGCTCCCCATGCTTAATGCAGGCATGGGGAGCCGAGCAGCACTATCTCTTGCTGCCAGCAGCTCCCCGTGAAGCAGACGCTGCTCTGCTTCACAGGGTGGGGGCGGAGCTACACCGCTCAGCCGGTTAGCTCCGCCCCCTCCCCGGATCTAGCACAGCATGCCGAGCAGAGGGCTGTTGAGGGGGGATCTTTTGATCTCCCCCAGCCAGTGCCTCTACCGGCTTTTTTTTTTTTTTTTGTGGAGCAGCCGGGCGGGTGCCCCCTGGGGTGTTGCGCCCTGTGCGCTCGCACAGGTCGCACACCCCTAAGGCCGGCCCTGATCGTTACTTACCTGTTACCGATTTGGACTGTCTCACTACTCTGCTTACCCACTGACCTTGGCTTGCCTGACTACACTTATACTCTTTGTTCCAGCCTCACAGCTGCTAAAAGACCAGATTGTCACTCAAAGCTCAGGGGCTCAACCACCTGGGTAACGAGTGGCTACTTTTGGCAGAAGACCTTGCTGATCTGGCTGCTGGACTCCAAACCTGCTAACATCAGTATCATTACAGGTTTGTTTCTATTTCTACAGTGAATTTACTCTATGCATTGACATGTAGCTTACTGTCTTTAGGTTATTACCAATTTGTGTCTCACAGCCCCCAATGTGTTGATGGATTTGTAAGTAATTTCTCCAAAATAACTTAATCAGTCACCACTTTTGGAATATTAGGAATAGGTAATTCCATTGGGTCAAGTGACAATCCTAAGGTATTCACAACAAAGTCTTGGGTCCAAATTAAAATGGTCCTTAGGACATGCTATTTACAGCCCCCTCAAGTAGCGTAACTACAGAAGAACTTGCGTCCAACTCACGTATAGTGATTTTCCCTTGAGTTGAAACCCATAGACAACTATTGTAGTTAGTGGGGACTCGGGAAAATCTGGGGAAGGTGAATAATGATGTTGTACCTAATTTCTACCTCATATTATGAGCATGACATAAGGTTATGGGCACTGCGGTATTTTTGTTTTGTGGTGCCCTAGGCACAAATAAATTTGAGCACCACTGCCGCCCACATTGCAGGAGCAGGAGAAATTAGTTATATATGTTGTTGTCATGAGAGAGCACAATTTTAATTTGTATTATATGCATACAGCAGCATCTAGAGAACACACAACCAGGTTTTCATATATAAGTTAGGTAAATCTATACTGTGTTTTCTCTTTCTATGTGTCTTTTGATTGACATTTCTATATTTACTACTACATTGTATGGCCCTTTGGCTGGCATGAATCCAGTGGAGGGTTGGCAAGAGGGACAGAGGACTGCTCTCTAACCTGACTCAATGGACTGGGGCTTCACCACTTTTAATTTCTAAATACCCCAAAATGTAGAACTTTCTATCCAATTGTCTTGTATGCCTATCAGCCTCTGTACCTTGTCTGCTAGCATATCTGTCTTTTTGTGTCTACCTCTGATGATAATGATCGGGTTGATGAAGTTAAAGCATTGGCCACTAAATTATTGTTGTCCTTAGAATTGCCAACCTCCCCTGAATGAATATAATATGAAATTTAGCAATCCAGAATATTCACGAAGACAGTCCATTTATTGTGCAATAAAGTGAAAATTTGAAAGATCCATCCTCTGTGGATTTTTTTTTAACCAGCTTTCACTTTGTTCCACAATAAATAGGCTTTCTTTGTGAGTATTCTGGATTGCCAAATTTCATATCACATTTGTGTGTGGTCTGTGGAGTTTGTAGTCTAGCTTGGAGCTGCTCCTTTGTGTTTATGGTTTGTGCCTGGAGTGGAGCAAATGTCTCTGCAGTTTGGCTGTAGTTGAACATGCCCTCTAGTCTAAATGTTGCTACCCTGCTCCCATACTGGGGTCACTATACATTACTTATACATGACTCAGCATTAGCCTCGCTTAAGAGATGTTTTTGGCTCTGCACTGCGAGGCGTGATGTGCATTACTTGGGGATACCACTGTGCTGAGCTTTATTAACATCATGCTGTGCAGTGATTTAATATTGAAGAAGATAAGGTGAAGGGTTTAGATTTATTAGCACGTTCTGGTTTAAAGATACACTAGAATTTTAACATAAATACTCAAATTCTATAATAAACATGCAGTAATAAATATAATGAGACCCAGATGTGTTAGATCTGACACACTTAATATATGAAACTTGCTTTGATATGTATTGGATTAATAGGTAAGGTGAAGATAAGGTGAAACACGTAAAACATATGGTGAAAACATAACAAGGATAGATTCTCTATAGTGCTTACAAACATGATTACTCTCTCTTCTAAATTTTCAGGCACATGCTTTATAAAATTCATTGATGAGAATGTCCAACAATAATTCACTTACTCTCTAAATCAAAATATATATATTTAAACTAATCACTTATGTTTCAATACAAAGTAAATGAAAGTTAATACAGTTTATTAACATAATGGGTCATCTCTGTTACATTATTGTTTCTCAATTACCATGCCAAACTAATATCTTTGAAATTCCCATGTGCTAAATCCTTGCAGCAGATGTCTAAAGCCTTCTATTAAAATAAAAACAACATAATGTATGGTTTAGCAAATGGAATTCTCCACTAAGCCTTTCTGTTTGATTCTATTCAGATTAATCCAATAAGAATTTGATTTACTCGCATATGAAGAAAAAATCCATGATTTCATGACTCTGAGAAAACATTTGGCAAGTAGACTTTTAAGAAAAAAAATCCCACAAGTAATACTTTATGTATAGAAAATTACAGACCGTGCGTTGGAAATAAGTGCATTAACAGAGGTTGCTCAAACAGAAATATATTCAATAAGAAAATTTGACAAACTCTTTTCATTTTGGTCGTCAAACGGCTAACTAACAAGGGCTTAGTATTCTCACCATTAAAACTGCTATTAGCACTTTTCAACAATTACATACTGTGCATTGTTTGTCAAAGGGGGGTAGACAGGAGGGAACCAGAACCTAGAAACTCTGATGTCAGGGGTCACCACCCACCAAAACGTAAAAAAACTACATGCATGCTTATAACTGGTGAAATCAGCCGCATGCACTTCCCACTACTACCACATTATGAGTGGCAGTGGAGGGGAAACAATGAGTCTGGGATTCACAACCAATTCATGGCTTGATTCAGCTTCACCATTTTTGTGGCAGCACTGCATGCAAAATGTGTACACAGGGATATATGTAACATCTGTAACCTCTCTGTTAAACAATGAAAATGTCTATCTTGGCCTGAGTCTTTTTTTGTTTGCTCCTCTGGGTCATCCTTCATTAAAACTGTCCAACATGTTGGTTTTGTAATCTATAAACGGGATACATATATTCACTGTTAAGGGAAAAGGGTGGCAGACACCTACACATAAAACAAGTGCGAGCTTAAATTGTCATACAATATCTCTACATGTGAAACCTGCAGCTCTCCAGCTGCTGTGGACTTTTTTTTTTTTTTTTTTTTTAGTTTATTAATGTCTAAAAGTATTGGACTAAATAACTTTTGTAATAACTATTGTTTTTTTATATAAACAATATATTCTGATTGAATTATGTCCAATAGTAGGCTTGAGCAGTATGTCATTAATATTTTTTTATTGAAAATATTAGCCTAATGACTACCTTCAGTATCGTGGGAAATACAGTATGTTGTATACAGTGTGCTTCCTATTTTCTTTCTTTTTTTTTCAGTTTGTGTGTTGTAGATTTTGTACAAATTGTATTGTACTCTGAAGAAATTCAGTATTTTGTGCATAAAGTACATATTTAGAAATAAGTATGTCCATGGTTGGTTTGGCTGTTATAGATATAATATTTCTTCCAAAGCATGTTCCCAAGTGACAAACTGCTAATTAAAAGTGCAGAAAAGTAGTCTAGACTACAGCTAATATGGTCTGTATTTCCTGTGTGATTATATAAAGTGTTGTATAACATTTTTCTTTCCTTATCTGCCTATATCATAGCATATGTTGTATAACCACTATTTTTTTCTTTAAATGTTATTTGATGTATTCTCCTAAACAGATTTAAAACATTGAAGGTGGATTGGGGCCCATAATAAACACCTTACATAATCCATGGCCAGTAATTATTTATATATGGCCAAGGAATAGTACCATTAATGTTATTGTTTTGCTTCAATCAAAGATAATCTGGATACCATTATTTGTTTCCAATTTTAACAAATTATGTTAGAATCCAAATAGCAAATCCTCATTAATTTTGATGTAGAAAAAGGTGGGTTGCCTTAACCCACCTAAATCAAATCTAGTTACAGAGTAGTAAAATGCCTTTGTTTGGATATGAATACTAACAATTTTCTTTAAGGTGAACCATCCCAAATAAAGAAGATACACAATACACCAATAGCACCCTAACTATCCGTTGTATCTGTCCTGTCATGAAACAACAGTGACAGAATTGATAGTTACTGATTGCAGCAGCACTCCAAAATCACCACTGAAGGAGGATGGCACCCCCCCTAAATACCATCAAGGTTTACAATACATGCATCAGCTTGAATAATTTTCCATATCCCTAGAGTAAGATAATGGGCAGGCTCTGATAAGTTGAGGCTCCTAGGAAGTAAGATTAGTAAATTTTAAACTGTTCACACAGCTAGGATAAACAAGCACTAATTAATATTAATACCTATACTAACATGCATAACTCTTAATGCTCCGGCTCATTAAAAAAAGTATTCAGGCCCCTCTTAAAGGCATCAAACGTATTTGCTATAACCACCTCTTCAGGCAGTGAATTCCATATCTTAATTGTCCTTACTGTAAAAAATCCCTTCCACTGTCATAGACTAAATGGAGGACCTCTTGTCCTTTGTGCTGTTCTGTTAATGAACAGGTCTTTAGAAAGCCGTTTGTATGGGCCCTGTACATATTTATATAACATTATCATATCCCGTCTAAGCCGCCGTTTCTCTAGTGTGTACAAATTTAACTTTTCCAGCCTATCTTCATAACTAGATTGTAAGCTTGCGAGCAGGGTTCTCTATCTCATGTACCAGTCTGTTCTAGTTTGCCTAACTTAGTATGTAGTTCCCTTCTATGCTCTGTACCTTGCGCTACGTAAATTGTTGGCGCTATATAAATAAATGTTAATGTAATGTAATGTAAAAAACAATGAACAGTGTCCTACTTTTTTTTTTTTAATACTCCTGGCCCTACACATCCAAACATTCATAGCATGACTATATCAGTGTGTGAAACTGCATACAAACAAAACAAACATCTCCTTTCTCATAATAATAATATGGAGAAGATTAATGTTGGCACAACCACCCCATCATAGTTATTAGTGAAAAGAAAGTTGCAGGAGACACATAATATATTACTATGCCTTGAACATGGAACAAATTATTTTATTTAAACATTTAGAAGCTGTTTCGTATTTGATAAAATGTTGATGAAGTAGGTTGACTCGGTAAATAAATCTTTGACATTTATCTGACCCACTAAGGGAGAACGAAGGTACATGTTCCAAAGATAGCTAAAATGTATCTTGTCAACTTATTACTAACCATAATTCCCATGATGTACAAAAAAAAAACCTTTGCTAGCTGAGGTTAATATAAATTGTATTCCCAAAACAGCTGAACTGCTACTAGGTTAACTGTCACTTGTACATGCTAATACTGGTCATCACATGCATAATATACGGTATCACCTAAACTTCTAAAATTCTGTGACTGTAGAGAATAAAAATGATTGAAAATTATCTACACATTGTGTTAGCAAAATTGCAAGCAAATTCCTAAATCAGGAGGCAATTTGTTTTAAAAATTTCTCTGGAGTTTTGGCTTAATATGCAAGTTACACAATTGCCATTTGAAAAGCAATTCAGGTGATATAATCAACTGGATACCCCACAGACACATTTAAGATATTTATCAGACTGACAAACAGTGAAGACTCCAAAAAAACAACACATTTCTACTGCTCCAGAGTGAAATGGCAACTATATATCTGTTGTAATATTTGTAAATATAGATATACATAGCTACAATGAACTACAATTCCTAAGATGTTTAACTAGCTAAAAGGCTGGATGAGAATCATACGACACTTACTCTACTCAAAACTGACACTACTGCATTAAGTTTAGGGAAACGTTATGCCAGTAATGAACCGTTGCTCTTCTGTAAAAGTTATTCATTGATGCTCAGTCTAACTGTCAGTGGTGTATTTTGGTTTTGTGTTGCCCTAGGCTCCACTACATTCTGGCACCCCCCACAACCCTCCCTCACCTTCCCCCTGATAAATAGTACTTTATATCTTCCTTTATTATACAATTCTACTATGCTGAAAATGTGGATAAATAGAATCATATTTTGTTTTTTAAAAGCAGCATTGAATTAAACTGTATTAGAGGGAAACGTGGTAAGGCTCAATAGCCTTTTAAACTTGTGAGCGCTTTAGTGGACATTTGGGGGCAAGGCCACCATTAGAAATTGTTGGCACCCTGTAAAGAACAAATTGTCTGGGCCCCAACTTTCCCCAGTCCATGTCCCTGCATTACTTTCATTTTTGCTTCCACATCCCTTACCATAGTACCACCTTACTGTCAGAGATAAGTGGAATTATGAAAGATTAGATGCCACTAAAGATGGCCAATAACCATTCATAAAAACTGTATCTCCCAAGTTCGTTTTACAAGGCGATAATATGACATACACTTAAACCATTATAAATATGAAATAAAGCATACAGTAACAAAATATGAAAATTTATTTACACACACTAATATAGAATTAACACACAATAATACTAATAATACATTGATTGAGCCAATACACCAACAAACAACAACCTATTGTTAGTCAATACAAACAAAACCGTTACAGACCTGAGAACTCAATAGACCTCAAACAGACCAGACACACACAATCTATCAATAGCAGCTTTACTGTGAGCAATGTATTGACTTCTACCCACACAATCCTAGTGTATCAGAGTAACCAACACTAATGCAGAACCAGAATCTACTAAAACCCAATATTACACTAACTGATCTAACATTACTTATAAACCACAAATATCAGTGCACGATGGTATACATAGACTACAAATATGTTTATTTTAGTATTTCAGCATATAATGAGTACAACACATATGATAAATCAAATATTCTCACTTATAAATATTAGAATTAGGCTGTTATTTAATATCGTCATCTGCAGAAATAAGGATATCAAGCTACAGCATGCTAGGTCTAATGGCTTAGAATTGAAGCCAGTATAGAATTTGATTTACCATACAAGATTGCAGAAATAACAAACTAAAATATAAATTCAAAGTAGACTATATTTACCAAGGTATACCCAATAGTTTCTGGATCTGTTCCTTCTGGAATGATGTTGGATATCGTCAGTATGGCCTCTTTGGATCAATAATCTCCCCAGCTTAGATCTTTCAGATTTCATTCCAAAAACTCTCCCCTCCCCATCCTAATTTTATCCCCAATTTCCATCTCTATACCACCCCCATCAAAGGTGTGTCAGATATATGTGTTTTAATCTGGTTGGTTCTCTGAAAACACTCCTCTCAATATTTGATTAGGGTATAATAATATTAATCATAAGGTGGCGCTCTTAGCTTATAGTTCTGACCATGTTTAAATCCCAAACTTTCTAATCACCAGGGTAACCCCTGAATACAGTTTAATATATATGTGCCCTATAAGATTTTAGCGTATAATTTCCTAAATGTGATAGAAAACCCAGAAAGCATTCAACCTATTCTTGTATATACCTATCACACACTGAGCTCTCAGGATATCAAGGTATCTATTTGGGTTTCCCGTCATAGAACCAGGCCTTTGTTTATCAGATAGTTAACTTATATTGACCCATTGTCTTCTTAACCCCTTCGTGACCGATGACGGTCCTGGACCGTCATAGGGAAATCTCCCTTCGTGACCGATGACGGTCCAGGACAGTCATGCAGGTCCGATCGCGGTATGCACGCTGGCATACCGCGATCGCGCTAACAAAGACATGGCTGAGTGTCTTGATACCGAGACACTTCAGCCATGTCGGTTGAGGACCCCACGGAAACATCCGGGCACTGTGACAGCCAATCACAGCGCCCGGATGTTAATAGCTGTCAAAGCAGGTGCCTGCTTTGACAGCTATAGTCTCTCCCTGCTCCACGGTGATCATGGGGCAGGGAGAGACTAAATATAGTGTTTCAAGTCTCCCCCTGGTCCCCCCCAGTAACAACCAGCCCTCCCAAAGGATTTTTTTAAGGTTTTTTTTATTTTTTTATTTATTTTTCCTATTGTGCTAATCCTAACTCTTGGGTTAGGGTTAGAGTTCATCAAAACCCTAATCCTAGAGTTAGAATTAGGGTTTGTACTAACCCTAACCATAGGGTTAAGGTTAGAGTTAATTAAAATTTAAAAAAATTAAAAATTAAATAAATAAAAAAATTAAAAATAATAAATTGTATAAAAATAAGAAGTTATTCCGTAGAGGACCAATGACATGTTATGTCTGTCTGTGGTCCTCTAGGGATATTTTATTAAAAAAAAAAGACTGCTAGTGGGGTCAGTGATTTGCAGTGGCCCCACAGTAGATAGGGGCCCGCAGCAGCTGGATATTTGATCCATGCAGCCGCAGGATAACAAGGATAGCAAAAATCGGTGCTTCCTACTATAGACTACATTTCCTATTCTGCTACGGTAGCTTTTGGCTGGCTGAGCCTGATAGGAAATGTAGTCACAAGTATTACATAATAAATACACGTTTTAAAGCTGCAATAACCATATCCTAAATTTTTCCCTGTACCTGCCACATAAACCTAGCTAACCTATACATGTGGGGTACCGCTATACTCAGGGGAAGTTGCTGAACATATATTGGGGGTTTTTTTTGGCAATAAAATAGAACAGCCCCTTTAAATTCATACCTAAGTTTCAAAGTGTGTGGAAATAAAACACACACAAAATTACTACGTCAAAACTTGTCAAAGATTGGTGGTAAAATGACAGAGTGAAAAGTGTCAAATTACCCCAAGTTGAATGCCCTGGGATGTCTACTTTATAAAAAATGTGTACATGTGGGGGGTTATTCAGCGATTCATATCAGATATCGGTGTTACAGTGTCACTAACGCTAATTTTTTTTAAAAATGGTTTTGAAACAGCTGAATGCTACTTGTATTTATTAACCTAAAACATGCAAAAAAAAAAAAGCAAAAAAACATATAAACATTGGGTATTTCTGAACTCAGAACCTATAGTCTAATCTATTTAGCACGTTTTTTCATTAGCTTTTGGAGCTTAGTAAAAGAATTTACAAAGAAAATTCAGGAAAAGTGTTTATTTTTTTTAATTTTAACCATATTTTACTATTTTTTTCATAATACAATAAATGATATGAACAAAATAATGTCATGAAAAGAAAGCCCTTGTCCTGAAAAAAACAATATATAAAATGTGTGGGTACAGCAACCGACAAAGAAGAAAATTAAAGCTAAACACAAACACCTCAGAAGTGTTAAAACGGCCTCTGTCACTAACGCACAACATTCCAAAAACAGTCATGAAGGGGTTAAAGTCTTACCCAAACATCACTGAAAGTTGGACAATGATACTAAGTAACAGGCAGAAGACTGAAACGCAGAGGTCAATTAAAGGTTCTTCTTGATATCAGAATATGAGTCCATTTTGTCCCCATAGTATGAGGTGTATTAAAATACCCTGACATTACACACTCGCGACATGCCCCAGCACCACATTGCAGAACCATGACTCCCCCTAGCCAGCAGCCACAGGACATGCCCCAACACCCACATTGCAGACTGAGGACTTACCCTAGCACTCCAGGACATACCCATCACCAACAATGCACACACATGACATCCCAGTCACCCAAACTGCACACCCAGAACAGGGATTGTAATCAATTCTCTACAACTATGTAGGACATACAGCAAAAAGATGGTATGATGTAACATTGTATATAACGTTAACAACACTGCAATCCTTTTTATTCCCACTGAAAAAGCAAGCATGCATACCATGCATTTCTATATGGGCATTACTTTAATGTGTTAGCTCTCACTACTTTGAACAAATGTCTATAAAGCAGCAGCAGCTGCTTCCTAGTTTAATTACCTTTTTATTTCTAATTCTCCAGAACACATTTGTCTGGTTGTTTTATAATACATATTTAGCACACAGTAATTTTCCATTGTTCTCTCTATGGCTATAGCTATTGCTATGACCATGCAGAAACCTTGGCAAAAGCATCTTTGCAAAACCTGGCATAAAGAGGACCAAAGGCCTTAATAGATGTGTTGGCACAGCTATTATGTAGCTTTAGAAGCATCTGTTTGGCAATGTCATTAAAATCTCTCTGCATAGACGCAAGCAAAAGAACAGTCTGGTTAAGTGAATGCTCTTGTGTCATGCCCCTCTAGTACTAACCTGCAATCCCAGAACATCCATCTCTCCAGCAGTGATCCAGGAAATTCTGTGATTGCAGAGTAGGCCAAAGCCTAAATGCAGTAACGCCATCTGTAAAGGAACCCATATATAATAAATGAGCCCTGTGCAGCTTACTCCCGAATAAACAGCCGAAATACGTTGCAAAGTGAATATAAAATCCCAGTTCCCCAAACATGAGCCGAGACTTCATGAAGGGGTAAAATCAGTGTATTTAATCAGCGTTCAAATCATTCTTTTTATGCTCTGCCAGAACTCCTCCCCACATCCGGAGAGATAAATGGATTACTGTATAATCCCAACCCAGCTTCCCCCAGCACACCAAATACAGTATTAAGCTCCCAATGAAAACAAACATTAGAATTATTCACTCCACAACTTACAGCTGAAATAGCCCTGACTGATAAAGTTCCTGACCCAAATTAAGATCCCCTCCCTTGAACCCTTAAACTAATTACTTTTAATCCATAACTTGCCAGGATGTCTCCGGCTATAGCCCATTGTCCTATTGTTTTTTTATTTTAAGCATGCTTGGGATAGACACAAGGCTATCCTAGCTATAAGACTGGGAACGGGGGACTAATAAAAGTACTCAAAAAAAAAAAAAAAAATTGGGCAGACTAGATGGACCGAATGGTTCTTATCTGCTGACACATTCTATGTTTCTATGTTTCTCTGGGATACATCCTGAGACACCCTGGAGCCATCTCAAAACCAGCAGGCCATTAGCAATGCAGAAACTCACGAACGGAACTAAATTTGTATATAAAACAAGTGGATTTAAACAGAACTCTTCCTTTCGCCACACCATCTACCAGCAATTGTGCAAGCGGTAGGCCGAAACCACGGCCTAAAGTTGGTAAATTCCCAGAGAACAATATCCATTCAATTGAGGACCCGATTAAGAGCATCATGGCCCTGATGCTGAGGATTTTGGAGGATCTATGTTAATCTATGTTAATCTGGCCCTGATTATATAGACACTGAGCATATAAAGTTTTTTGTTTAATTGAGTCACTACTTGTGCTGCTAGAATAGAATACATTGCATAAAATGTAATAAGCTTGCTCTTATACACAGTAGGATCGCTGAACAGTGCAACACATTGTCATCACTAGAGAAACAGGATATACCCAAACAAAAAAAAGAGGAAATGCCTTTTACTCAGCTAGAGTGGGCAGTCCTTTTTTTTTTTTTTCCATCTAGGTGTAAGACTTATTTTAAGCAATGCATAAGCACAACTATAAAATATGTATTGTAAAATACTTTGAGTGTACTTTTTAATATGCATTAACATTTGGAAGATGCATTGTGGGCACCAGACTGTCCCTTTAATAAGAAACAAGTTATGATGTAAATTTTCAGTTAAACTTTTCTGATAATCCTAAAACAGATATAGTGATAGAGAAGGAATAACAATGTGCTCTACAATAATATAAACAGTGGAAACCATGGCAGCACACATTTTCTTTTATTAACTGCCAACTATTTTGCTGAACTGTTCAATGGAAATGGATTAAAAGAAAGCTGATATACATTAAACACATTACGTGATATACAAATCATACTGTTATAGGACATGTAGAATATATACAGAAGACATTCACCTGGAGTAAAGGTTTTTTGCAGCACACACACAGTGGATTGGCATTGACGTTAACCAAGTGTAAACTTCCAGTAGGTTGGCCAACCATCAGAAAATTTGCTGGCAGTATATAAACAGTTAAAACTGAGCTGCAAGTAAACTAATTTTGATTGTTAAAATTACATTATATTTATTTATGGAGTTACACTAACCGGCAGGTAGGAGTTGTGAATGTGTTGAGTTATTGCATGTTGAATAACCTATCAATAACAGCCATTTGAACAAACATAACCTAGATGAGCGTTAGTAAATGTTTTGCTGTCAGTAAATCTTAACATTGTCTCAGTAAAAAAAGAGATGTATCAGTTGTTAACCGTAGCTGCCAGACACTTACAAAACTTGGGATGCATTGTGTGGTGGATGCAATATCTGTCACTTTATGGTAAGTGACCTGTTGCTGTGAATGTGGCAGTTGGTGCATGTTGCTTCTTTTTATTTGTTCCCTGCTAATGGAGTATTGATCATTTTATTACCTACAGCTAAGATTTATCTGTACAACGATTTAAACTAATTTCTAACAAATGAGTTTACCAAAGAGAAGCATTTAGTGCTTATTGGCATTTACTGTCACATTACCTGTTTGAACTTCTATTTACCAACCGCTGTTAAATTATAGCTAATGAAAAAAGGATTGACACTTTTTTTTGTGTCACATCGTCATCCTGTGCAATGGCAGAATAGTTTTCCTTGTTGATGCCAAGAACTTCATCTCTTATGATGAGTTAATCAGAAAAGGAGTTGCAGTCCTCAAATCTGCATGGGCAAGCATGGATGTTATACCCTATTGCTGTAAACAGCAACACTTATCATGCTCAGTGCATGCATTGTCAGGATAAGTATTTTAGTGAACATGAATTGAACACATTACCAGGAAGATAGTCAGGAGTCACAGTGAGAAACAGTGATGTCATATGAAAATGTCCAGTCCTAGAGGCATGCCTCCTGTGAAGAGAAGCATGGAATGGCAGCTAAGAAGAATATAGAAGAGGCTTGCCTTGCTGCTATGCTTTACTTAGTCATAATATATTTTTGCCTTTAGTTCCACTTTAAAGAGTGCGTAAAACTGAAATAATTTATTCTAATAAGACAGAAGCCTCATTAAAAGTGTAATTTGAATGGTGCACTTATTGAAGCTTGGAGCATAGATTAACTGTTAAGAACATTTTTACACCTAGATTTCAATGTGACACACACATGACTGCTTGCGTTACAACTCACTAGTTACTATTTTTAAACTTCAGACAGAAGGAACAAGTATTAATTTTAAGATGGTTTATGAATAATACAAAATTCTTTAGAGATTAAGTACCTAAAAAATGAAGTAAGATGAACTATCAACGCAGTTGTTAAATATGGAAAGAAATTCCAACTAGACCTTTATGTTTCTTACAAGTCATATGTCACTTCACTACTGTTAAGTATTTAGTATTAAATGATAAGACTAGAGATGTGACATACAATGAATAGTGAAAACAGGACAATTAATAACATACACCTCCCACTCCACGAACTGCCATCATCCGGAAACCTTCATATCTCCTCCAAGCATATATAAAAAACAGGACAAGCACTCTCTTTCTGTAGTAAAATTGTAATAAATGTTTATGCAAAAAATATATAAAAATTCACATGGCAAGTAATGACCCCAACATGCCAGCTGCTTCATGTATTTTGTGCTGGGATGATCTTAATCGTAGACCTAAAACTGATTAAAACTGTCTGGCAACCAAATCTGTTTCTTCTACTTGCAATGCCAACATTTAGGTTTATCAATCACATACTTTCATAATCTCATACTCCAGCTGACACTCTGGGGGATATTCACTAAAAGGTGAGTTGTAGGTGAGTAGAGGTGAGATTAGGTGTGTTGAGGTGAGATGAACGTTTTATCTCACCAATTTAGCTATACATTGTGTAGGAGCTACTCACCTTTTAATGAATAGCCCCATCTGAGATTATGTTATATGGAGAAGTCCAGTGATCAAAAATGGTCAATAGACAGAAGAAAATGTTGCCTGGTAGGAGCACTACTATTGGCAGGTTTTCAAACCAGCCTACTATTGGGCATTCCATTAGAGCTAACATTGTGTGCTTTTTTGCTGGTGCAGTTTTTTTTATTTTATTATAAAAGGTGGATTAATTTAATGGGGCTGTAAACTTACTAAATCTCCCAGGCCCCAAAAATGAATGAGCCAAGGACTTGGCCTGTTAACCCCTCCTTCACTGTGCGGGGATTTCTTATCATTAACACCTTGTACAATGTTAAGTAATATTATGAGTGCCCCCTGAATCAGATTAAATAATCAAATGATACTCCCCATCCCGGGGCTTGCCAGGGCTGACCCTGGGCAAGCATTTCCTTGAGCCCCCTGGACTCTGCCTCCCTCCCCTGCATGCAATCACGCCCAGGGCCGGCCTTAAGTGTTCCAGAGCCCTGGGCGGGCCACCCCAATAGCGCACCCTCACAGTGGCACCGGGTGACCCCTCCAGCGGGGGTGACAGCCGTGCTGCCGGCATCCCCCCGCACTGCATCGCACTGCCTAACTTTTTTTGTTTGTTTTTTTCCTGGCAGTCGCATCCGCTGGATACGGCCACCGGAAAAAAAAAATCACCACGACCGGATGTGACGTTACGTGCAGGAGGGAACACTACACGGAGACATCCGGTGGGGGACACGGAGCAGCAGCTAGGAGGTAAGTGATGGGGGAGGAGGGAGGAAGAAAACGAGCACTGGAATAGCAAAATATTCCTGGGCTCTGACTGGCACAATATTCCTGGGCTCTGACTGGCCCAACATTCCTGGGCTCTGACTGGCCCAACATTCCTGGGCTCTGACTGGCCCAACATTCCAGGGCTCTGACTGGCCCAACATTCCAGGGCTCTGACTGGCCCAACATTCCAGGGCTCTGACTGGCCCAACATTCCAGGGCTCTGACTGGCCCAACATTCCAGGGCTCTGACTGGCCCAACATTCCAGGGCTCTGACTGGCCCAACATTCCTGGGCTCTGACTGGCCCAACATTCCTGGGCTCTGACTGGCCCAACATTCCTGGGCTCTGACTGGCCCAACATTCCTGGGCTCTGACTGGCCCAACATTCCTGGGCTCTGACTGGCCCAACATTCCTGGGCTCTGACTGGCCCAACATTCCTGGGCTCTGACTGGCCCAACATTCCTGGGCTCTGACTGGCCCAACATTCCTGGGCTCTGACTGGCCCAACATTACTGGTATCTGAATCGCACAATGGTATTGGCATCTGGCACAATAATACTGGCATATTAATGGGAAAATTGGCTGTGGCTTATTAATGACAAAATGATACTGGCATATAATTGGGCAAATTGGCTGTTAGAGAGAGAGAGAGAGAGAGATGTCTGTATGTATAGATATGTATTGTTTTAGACTTGTACAATTGTCACCTCATGGGGCTCCTGTGTGTTGCATAATTAATGGCGGTCCCATGTGTGCATAATTATGGGGCGCTTTTTTTCTTGGCAGGTGGGCGGGCGCCCCCTGGGGTATTGCGCCCTGTGCGCTTACATAGGTCATATATCCCTAAGGCCAACCCTGATCATGCCCTGCATCGCAATGTTACCCCCACACATAAAAAAACAAAAATAAGCACACACACACAATTGGACTTTTATTGCAATGAGTATTTGTATTGCATTGCATTGTATAAAATGTGTATATTAAATGTGTATAAAAGTGTATAAATTTGCCTCACATAACATACCATCGTGTCACTTTGTCCCACTGAACTGCTCATGCAGAACAAGCCACATTGTCACTTTCCCCCATAGTACATGTTATTTTGCTCCACAGAACATGCCACTGTCAGATACCAATTAACATGCCACCGTCACTTTGTCATTAACATATGCCAATTTGCCTGTTAAAATATGCCAGCATGTCTCCATTAAATATGCCACAGTGTGCCCATTAATATGCCACAGCCAATTTTCCCAGCAATATGCCAGTATTATATTGCCATTAATATTCCACAGAGAATTTGCCCGTTAATATGCCAGTGTTATTGTGCCATTAAGATGCCAGTGTTATTGTGCCATTAAGATGCCAGTAATATTGTGCCATTAAGATGCCAGTAATATTGTGCCATTAAGATGCCAGTAATATTGTGTCATTCAGATGCCAGTAATATTGTGTCATTCAGATGCCAGTAATATTGTGCCATTCAGATGCCAGTATTTTGCTAGTTAGATGCCAGAAATATTGTACCATTCAGATGCCAGAAAAATTGTACCGTTCAGATGCCAGAAAAATTGTACCATTCAGATGCCAGAAATATTGTACCATTCAGATGCCAGTAATATATTCAGATGCCAGAAATATTGTACCATTCAGATGCCAGTAATATATTCAGATGCCAGTAATATTGTGCCATTCAGATGCCAGTAATATTGTGCCATTCAGATGCCAGTAATATTGTGCCATTCAGATGCCAGTAATATTGTGCCATTCAGATGCTAGTAATATTGTGCCATTCAGATGCAAGTAATAGTGTGCCATTAAGATGCTAGTATTATTGTGCCATTTTAGATGCCAGTAATATTGGGCCATTAAGATGCCCCAGCCAATTTGCCCATTAAGATGCCAGTATTAGGTTTTCTATTAATATTTTAAAGTAACTATGCTCATTATATTCCACCTTCCCCAGTACTTACCGCCTGACTGCTGCTCCGTATCCCCGGACGTCTCCTCACACGTGATATCACATCCCGTGTCAATGCTGTTGTTTTTTTTTTTTCCACTTCACTTTTGACGTGAAGGTTAACCTCCCAAGTCGACCTCCTCGCACTATTCTGGTATTTTAGTAAATAGACCCCACTGTGATCTACGTGTGGGGAAATATGTAAACTGGTTTAGACCTGTCATTCTTTCAGGTCTGGTATAAATGCTTTAATAGAATACCATGCTTAATATTGTTCAATGCGACGGAGGGATCAAAGAAAATTGGGATGGAACAACTTTGTCTCTTACCATTAGGAGATTATTCAGAACCTAAACCTGAATTACAGGTAATTACAATTACATTTTTTTTTTTTAGCAACTTCTGAAAGGGATTAGAGATGTAGTTTGTGAGATGAGTATTTGTCACTGCACCTCAGTTGTATACATTTACTGAAAAATATAATAAAATGTCAACCATCTGCGATGCAAATTATGAAATAAACAGTTAGCCTATTTACAAGCAACAAAAGCAGTGCAGAAAAAAAGACAATTTTAATGATCTCCATATTGTTATATAAGACCGGAAAAAATATTTAGTCACAGTGTTTTGTTTTGTCTCTATTTCTTCACGGTGCTAAATAATATATAATGTAATTAAAGTTGGAGAATACACAGAATATTTTTAAGGGGATAGACAACATATGTTTGTATTCCACATAAAAATTTAGTGCATTCTTTTTTAATTAAATTACAGTTAAACAGAGCTTTTATTCCTTGACTTATTGTTTACTAGTTTAAGAGGATTTGAATTATGCTTCACATCACATTGGATAATGCTATGTATAAAAGAGTATACATTTACAATTCTATGTATAGAAGAGTATACATTTACAATTCATTCAGTCTTGTGCTTCTTTGTATATGTTTTTTATTCTCTGACAGTGAACTTTTGTTCCTCCACCACCGTTTTTCAAGTCAGTTGTTGTTTAGTTAATAGGTCCATTTATAATATATACAAAATTAACTTTAGAAAAAGACAAAAAAGGTAAAGTGAAAAAGATACAGAGGTGACAAGAGACAAGCTAAAAGTTTGTGAGGACCTTCATTTAGGGGTTTGGGCAGTATTGATGACGTTTTCCATCTGATTTATAATTTCTTGGATGCCCAGCTGTGTTGATGATTTCCAGTGTCTTGCAATTTGTAATTTGGTGGCATTTGTCACATGTGATATCAGTCTTTTACTATGTTTTGGTAATTGCAGTGGAAGCATATCTACCAGACCTGTATTTGGAGATGGTTCAAGGTTATAGCCAGTTATTGTTTGAATTAACTTGCAAAGGTCTTTGCAAAGTGGTTAAATACAGTTGCATTGCCACTATATATGATTCATTGGACCCAGAGATTGCATAGCCTCCAACATTCATAGGACATTTGAGGGTAGATTTTTTTTTAACCTACCTGGGACCCATTGAAATATGTACCTTTCTATTGGTTTCCCATTGTGTTGTGCTTTTTGAAGTTCCTAAAAAGTTTGTAATCGATCTGTGCTATTGGTTGCCAGTAAATTTAATACTCCGTTTTCTCTCCCAGTGTTTAAAATAGCGAGGTTTGCAGGTTTTTTTGAATGTAGTCAATCTCAGATATCAAACCATGACTTTGGTTTGGAGATTGTGCTTATGGAATGTAGTGTCCTCAGTAATATGAATGGGTAATTTCTGCCTCCAGTGAATCGGGACACCAGGGGTGCAGAGCTTGAGAGGTCAAGTGTCAGACTTTATGGGACTATAGTCCCCACCATCGAGACTGTAGTGTAGCTCCTGCTTCAAATGATAGGCAGGAGATATTTTTAGTTGTATTATTTTCTATGCTCACCACTCCTGTGGGGTCTACACAAGTATGTGCAGTACCAGTTTATAGGATTATTACTAATTATAACAAGGCTCCTGTTCAACATTACTTCACAACTTGCTACAAGGCATTGTTTCCCTCACCTCTCTTTTCTTTTTTTTAGTTTAACATAACTGGCTGTGGCATGGGTTCTGAGGTCTTACATCAGAGCAGGAGTTTGATATCTGAGGTAAAGCTAACTTGTGGGGCATTAGCTAAACAGCTAAATGCAGGAAACTTTATGGATTAGGATCATGGAGGGTTGTATTATGTCTGTTATGCAGGGGATGTTAAGTCGGTAGACACCCAGCAGGATCAATATTATGCCTATGTCAATATACTCATGGACCACATGTCATAATGTTAAGGTATAAATTCAGTAATACAGTTCAGGCTACCTCTTTGTCTTTATTATAGGTAGATTAATGACTTTTTGACATTGCACAGTCACGGGCTTGACACTGTGTATTGCTTCACTATAATAGCTGATTTGCATGTTAAAATATTTTTGGTGCGAAGATAATTGAACAACTCCAATGATGGGAGGTTAAAATTATTCTGCTGCAAGGGAAAGTTTAAGAGAAGATAGCTGGCTGCCAGAGAGTATACCTGCTTCTCTCCAAATATGGAGGTCTAAGTGATCTATATGAATCGTTAATGTTTCCAATGGAGCCAATGGTTTTTTTGTCCCAGTTTCATGTTAATCTTAGAATCCCCTGAATAGAGAGTGAATTGTGTAGTGACCTATGACGATTAGATCTAGTTTTAAGACTAGGTTTAGGGTCACACAATGCTAATTGGTGTATATTATAATGGTGTAAATATGCATTCTCTTAAGATAGTCTTATTGTAATATATGGAGATAAGTGGTGCTAAAATTAGCTTGGTTATCTCTTCTTGTTTTAATTAAACAATGCTATGCTATTCTAATATCCTCCAATATCTTAATTCAGCCCTGACATTATTGCTGATTTTGCCATGATATGCCAAATTTATACATTACTGTTGATTTTGCCATAATATGCCAAGTTTAAAAATTACTGCTGATTAAACCCTGATATGCCAAGTTTACATATTACTGCTGATTTAATCCTGATGTGCCAAGTTTATATATTACTATTGATTTAGTCATGATATGCCAAGTTTATATATTACTATTGATTTAGTCATGATATGCCAAGTTTATATATTACTATTGATTTAGCCATAATATGCCAAGTTAAAATATTACTATTGATTTAGCCATAATATGCCAAGTTAAAATGTTACGGCTGTGAACAGGTGACAGTGCGCTGTCGGCGCTACTTGTACTAATGATTATAATTATGTATGCAGCTCACTAATCAGTAGAAAATCACCTCTATTTTCTACAAACAACATAAGATAAAAAAGAAAAAAGAGAAGGAGCTCAACAAACTCAAAATAATACAAAATAATATGTGAAAAATGTGTGAAGATCAAATTCTGTGACAAGGGAGTGATTGTGAATCAAAAAGGAAAAAAATGCAATTGAGATATATTGTATATTATACTTATATTCAGGCAGAGACTTGATTGCAGATCTCAAGAGGCATTCATAAAAATAGAAACAGAAACAAAATAGTGCTCTCTGGTTAAACAGCAACAACAAGGATTGAAGTGATGGGAGTTGTACTTACAAAACTGGAGCAGATTCACTGCACTATATGCAGGTAATAAGGGAGATCCCTGGATACGTGTAGGGAACACCAGCCTCCTTAATAGATCCTCCTTAATATGCAGATGGAATGCCGTTGGGAGGACTCCCAAATTCAGATGGATGATGGCAAAAAAGAAGAAGGCTCTCATAGTGAAGTACAGTATAGAAATATATTTTAATAAGGCAAAAAAAGGCTTACTTTAAAATAATGTGAGTGCAGATAATGACTCACAAAACACGTTTATATATTGTACGAGGAAGCCAGGCAGGAGAACCCAGTGGCTGTGGGAATGATGAATATCCAGAAGCTTCTATGGGACAAAGTCTCTAGGAGTCTATTCACTGACCCAGCTGGAGACTGAATACAAGAGTTACGGAGAGGAGGGGGCGTGTCATACGCGTTTCGCCAGGTGTGGCTTCATCAAGTGCACACCCTCCTCCTTCTGATGTTCGTCTTATGTAGTAATCATTTGGACACACCTCCTCCCCGCTGAAGTCAATGATTCGTTCCTCTGTATTGGTGATTAAAGACACATGCAAGCAGTCTGTCTTATCTATTTATCATGCAGCATTTAAAACATATATACCAAAAATAAATATATAGACATAAAAATAACCTTTATCAGTTTTATTTGGCTGTCATCTGGTGGAACACTGTTTGAAAGACTACCTTTATGTGTAGAAAAATGATTATATATATATATATATATATATATATATATATATATATATATAGTGTGTGAAATTTAATTTAATGTGCATGATGTTATTACTCTTTTTGAGAGTGTCCAATTTACTGGCCATAATTTTGACCATGGATAGCATTCCATTGTTACATCACTAGCTGTTTTCTAAGGGAAAAATTACCAATTTTTCACTTAATTGTGGAAATAAAGGGTCTAATTAATCATGAGTCTTTGAAGGCAGTGCTGCACCAGTTCAAACAGCCACAGAGGGGGAAATGAACACATACATTTACCTTTTAAAAACTAGTTACATTAAATGGGATATGCCCGTATTAGTATACATAAACATATGAGAATATAAAAAATGCATATAAAAACATGGAGAAATACAAAAATTACAAAAATACATAAGAAATACGTAAAAAATGCAAAATAACATCATTCCATATTTATAGAGAAAAAGTAAGTAATTATTGCACATATAGGGGTTGTGCATGGAGAAAAGGGAACCCCACGGGGAAAAAAACATTGTTATTCAGCAGCATAGCGAGAAAGGATCTTTTTATATTATTACTGTTATTATAACTATAAAGCTGTGAAAAAAGAAGAAAATAAATTATTAATGGGGGAAAATATCACTTATCCATGCGTCTCATGGTCCAGGTGGGCTATATATCTTAATAAAACTAATGAAGGAATTGTAAGAAAAAAAAAACAACAATAATAATATTTTGTATATGAAGGGGACCTATAAAAAAAGTATAGAGATCGAATTCTATGTTTACATGTAATTAGCTATTTTATTTCATATTGTTTTGGATTATGAAGAGATGAAGTGTGTTATTTTATTACCCACCATGACGCGGCTGGATGTACATGCCCTACATGTCTTGCATCTTTAGAAGGCATTTGATATACCAAAGGGGTAGATAAATAGTTATATCCGGTTTGACAGCGGTCATTTTTCCCCCTGGCTCACAAACATTCCTAAAAATCAATTTATTAGACTAAAACGCAATTGTACAGAGCAAGAAATCTATCTAGAACAAGTGACAAAGATTAGTGAAAACTGTCGAGATAAGCAACATCCAGATGATCTCATCCAAAAAGCCCTTTTAGAGGTAACAAAAAGGAAAAAGAAATAGAAATGACACAAACACACGTGTGAAAACAAGTGATATAATAAAGATAAAATTAAAATACTCTTCCTCTGATACTGCAGCACCCACAAAGTGCTCCTCAAGCACTTAATGTAATAGAAAAAACGGGAAGGAAGGGGCGCATGTATGGGGAAAAGAAAAACAAATGATAGTGCAACACTCTTGATGTTGATAAATCGCAATATATTGGTGCTAAATAGGTACACTCACAAACTGTGCAATAAAATCAGGCTCATCAGAGGGATATGTATGGTGATCTTTTATTCCTCCATCTAGAAAAAGCAAATTAAAAAAGCCATTGCGCAGTGGCTGGAAAAATTTGGACACATTTAAAAACAATATTACACGTACAAATATTAAAAGCACTGATAAAGTGCAACTTGCGTATATGAAGAAGTTCCAGATAAGTAATTTTCTATCCTGTTGACATCAGGATAAAGACGACTGGAAACTTGAAATGATGAAAAGGTAACAAAAAGTAAGGAGGAACCAACAATTAAGATGAAGGCCAACGCAGTAGAAAGGATATCTTTAACAATAGACTTTAATCAAGACCATAGTTTTTTAAAAAAGATTTTCCATAAACATTGGAGATTGCTATTGAAAGATCCAATACTTAAAAATATACTAACAGATAAACCTAACATCACCTTTAGAGGGGCCCCTAGTGTTGGATCAGTATTGAGTAAAAGTTTTTTGAAAGAAAATAATAAAAGAGAGAACCCGTTTGGTATATCAAACGCCTTCTATAGATGCAAGACATATAGGGCATGTACATCCAGCTGCGTCATGGTGGGTAATAAAATAACACACTTTTCATCTCGTCATAATCCAAAACAATATGAAATAAAGTCGCTAATTACATGTAGATCAAATAATGTCATTTATCTTTTATCATGCCCATGTGGTCTACAGTACGTGGGACGAACCACTCGACCTCTGCATAAGAGAATAGGAGAACACATGAATAATATCCGGAATAAATATATGGAACATAGTGTTTCTGCCCACTTCAGTACCCACCATGGCGCAGACCCAGAAAAACTGCATTTTATAGGAATAATTCAGCTTAAAAAACATTGGCGACAATGCAACTGTAACCTTCTGTATTGAAGCTGGAAGCAGCCTTAAAGGGCCACGCAGGCTGTAAACCTATTTGTCTTCATCCTTCCTATAACTGTACATAGTGTCGCAGCTGAGGCCCAGACAAGGCTCAACTAAACCGAGGTACCCTTTCTTCAAGTCATCTGGGTGACCAGGGACCAATTTTTCTGTTTTAACTTACCCTTATTTTTGGGACATTTCAAGTATTTTATCTGTCTGCAATCAATGCAAACGTAACCTTCTGTATTATACCGGTACCCAGCAACATAGTGCAAAACGGATCCGACACCTTATAATGGAAAAGTATGTTAACAAATCTAAGCAAGACTCTAAATCCACTAAACAAGATTCAGCACAACCCAAAAGTGATCTTAAACAAGCTCGTACAACAACCAGACAATCATCAGCACTAAGAGAGGCCATGTCAGACTCCTCGAATAAATCATTGGAGGAAACAATGGGGCAAACTGAGCTGACATCCTCGGGAACTCCAGCCTCCGAGGTGGCCACAGAAGTGGCTAATCTACTTGGGCCAATGTTTGACCTGAAATTTAAAGAGTTACAACTATCAATCTCCACTGCTATGGAACAAATAGGCTCTAATACCACTCGGATTAAAGACTTAGAACAGAGACATAGCGATCTGGAAGATAATACGAACCTGCTACAGGAAACGGTGGATCGTCAGAACATACAACTACATATCTTATCAGATAAGGTCGATGACCTTGAAAATAGAAGTCGTCGGAACAACTTGAGAATAGTTGGCATTCCCGAATCGATCAAACCAGCGTCACTCCTAAAGACCATGCAAACATGGCTTGTCACGGAACTGCACTTACCACATGGTGACAATAACCTCTGGCTATCGAACGTGCACACAGGATTGGCCCAGAACGGAAAGAATCAGGAACAAAACCAAGACAAGTTATCATCAAATTGTTAAACTTTCAAGACAAAATCCTGACAGCATACCGTAAAGCCAAGACCTTACTGTTCCAAGGAGAAGGAGCTCTGATATTTCAGGATTATTCTATGCTCGTGACAACACGACGAAGGGAGTTCACACCATAGATGAGGCCGGAAGATACCTTATCTTAGACATATCAATCCATAAGATCCGATATTGTCTGGTCAATGTATACGCCCCAAACGCACCTAATAATAGGTTATTCCTAGATAAACTGTACCAAATTGTGGTGAACTGTACTAACAACAATTTAATTCTAGGTGGAGATTTCAATACCGTAATGGACCCCTTACAGGACAGGACCGGAAACAGGACCAAAGGAACATATGGAGACGTGACGGACTTGATGAAACTTACGGGTAGACTACATTTGGTAGATCCATGGTGAACTAATCATCCAACAGTAAGACAATACACTCACATCTCTAGAGCACATAACACAGCCTCAAGAATAGATTACATACTTACTTCTAACGACGTACTACCACAGGTACAAGACACTAAGATACACAATATAATAATATCAGACCATGCACCCATAGAGTTGCTTCTAAACACACAGAGATCAGTCGCATACTCCACACATTGGAACTTCCAGTCCTATTTGGCTCAGAGGGAGGACTTCAAATCACACTTGATTTCCTCATGGGCAAACTATACAGATGATAATATCCAACATGTAGAGGACGACATGCTCTTCTGGCAGACATCCAAAGCAGTGATGAGAGGGCACATCATCTCATATGCATCTATGCGTAAGAAAGAATGGCTTAAAAAATACAACAATTTGCATGCTGCCCTAACGAAATCAATGCAAACTTATTTGGGGGACCCCTCTGAGTCAAATAGACATACGTATTTTGAACACAAACAAATCATGGACACACTGCTAGCTGAAAGGGCACAATCACAAATAGACTATACTAACAGTCGGTTTTTTAGATGGGGCTACAAACATGGGAAATTACTAATGTCTCTTACCAATTCGAAAAAACCAAAACACAATATCTCCATGATCAGAACAAAGCCAGATCAAGTTTCCACTGACATGAAAACTATCAACAAAACATTTCAATCATAATATAGCCACTTATATCAGACTAGACCTGATGATTTTGCCAAGGGGATCCAATTGCTGCAAACAGCTAAATTGTCACGAATTAGTAACGAACACTGAGACATATTAAATGCTTCCATTACGGACACAGAGGTGGGTCATACCATTACTCAATTACGTAATGGGAAAGCACCGGGACCTGATGGTTTTTCAACAGAATACTACAAAACACTGAAACCACACATAGTGCCACACCTTACCTCCCTGTACAACTCCATGTTACAGGACAACGTGTCATTTCAGGCCCTCACTGAAGCCAGAACAATACTGATCCACAAACCAGGGAAAGACCCAGTAGACACCTCCTCATACAGACCGATAACATTGATGAATGTGGATATTAAAATACTGAAAAAAATTATGGCAAACCGATTGCAAACATTTCTCCCCCAATTGCTACACAGCTCACAATTAGGTTTCATAAAAGGCAGACAAGCGGTAACAGGCATCCGGGCGGCTATAGCAGCGGTAGTGGCAACGGACAACCAGACCATCCCCTCTGAGAACATACTTCTGAGCCTGGATGCTCAGAAAGCATTCGACCAAGTACTATGGCCCCATCTTATTAGAATCCTTAAATTTCGATACTTCGGGCTACCTTTTCTTAATTTTGTAAGAAACTTATACGACCGTCCAATCACACGTATTACTACTAATTATGATTCAACCCCAGTCACAATGTATAGGGGAGTTCGCCAGGGATGTCCTTTATCCACATTATTATTCAACATTGCCCTAGACCCTCTTTTATGTATCTTACACAATACACCCGAATTCACAGGCATTAAGGTAGGGAGCGAAGAGAAAAAAAGTAACCGCAATAGGAAAAATCAATATCAAAAAAACCTTAAAGATGCAGGGGTAGTCCTGGGGTATAACAGCTGAGGCTTTGTACAGGCACGGGGCGACGCGCTCGGAGAGTGTCTCCTTCACATGGCCCTTGAAGGAGACACTCTCCGAGCACGTCGCCCCATGCCTGTACAAAGCCTCAGCTGTTATACCCCAGGACTACCCCTGCATCTATAAGGGTTTTTTGATAGTAGGGGACTGATGGACTACCCACTTACTATTATTATTATTTTTCCTATTGTGGTTACTTTTTTTCTGCTGTAAACTTTGGTTATATCCCCTTGTTTGGGACATTTTTTCTGTTTTTCCCACAATTGTTTTTTTTCCTTGTTGCTGCTTTTTCTTATATTACCTTTGATGCAGGTCCTTTGATTGTTTGCAGGAGGTTTACCTGTGGACATTGTCCCACATTATTCTCTCTTTTTTTGTTATTATATGTTTTTTCTTATAGTGGTTGGCCTTCTATCAGACTTATGCTGTATCATTTGCTATTATTTTGAGCCCTCTGTTACTACTTCATCCTATTATTATTTTTTTATTTCCATTTCTTTGTTTTTTTGCTCTGTTCTTGTACTTTTTTCCATTTTTTTCGATTTTTTTTTTTTTTTGCATTTTTTTACTGTTTACTATTTTTATTTTTCTACCTTTTTTTCTTGTGCTGCTCATATACTTTGCCTACATAGCTCTGTGTAGCTTCCTATTTTTTTCTGTTTTTCTCTATTTTTTTGCTCTATTTTTACAGTATCACTATACATACTGTTATATTTCTCCGACCTATACCTACTGTGTTTGTCGTTACATTACTACATTTACAAATAAATATACTTTATTTTCTATTATCAGTGTGCATGTCTGCTTACTTGTTATATTTTGTTTTCCCATATATATGCCCCTTAGGAGAGAGCATATAAGCAGTCCATTGCTTTGCACCTGTTTCTACTATATACTCTAGGGTGGCAGTTCTCAAACCCCTAATCCTAATAAGAATAACTCAAGGCCTAAACTGGAAATACTCAATCTGGATTAGCTGGGTGGGAAATCGGGATTTCCAAGGCGGATCTTTAGACCCACAATTTAAATCCTGGCAATCTAGGGGACTACAATACATCCACCATATAGTCAACAGATCCACAAAAAAGCTCCTCACAAGAGAACAATGGATGGAAAAATTCCCAAAAATAGAAATAGCAGCTTTCCAATATCTACAGGTTTCGAGTTTTGCCTCAAAAATCATTGGTAGGATGGGGATGAGGACTGGGAAAATAGTTTAGATATATTTATGACAGGTACAGGTAACAGAAAACATTCTATTAGCAACATATATAATCTTACTAGACATCACATTGATTATCAGGGAGAGAAGGGTGGCTTGATGAGATGGATCTCACACATCCCTGACCTGGATATCAAAGCCTTAGCGGACCACACACTAAACACTTTTAAACTCACTCCTTTTCCAACATATCAAGAAATGCATCAAAAAATTGTTCATGGAGCTTATTACTCACCTAAACGACTTTTTGATATGGGGGCTAGGGAGACATCTGCTTGTCCCAAATGCGGTCAAGAGGATGCTGACTTGTTTCATAGCTTTTGGACGTGCAATATAATTCGGGAATTTTGGAAGCAGGTCATTACATTTGCAGAAAGGATCTCCTTGGCAAACATCCCTATGACACCCTTAACAATGATATTTGGTATGAACCATGGCCAATCAACAAATGCTTCGAGGCTACTCTTCTTGATCACAGCCGCAGCTAGGAAAACAATTCTGCACCATTGGATAGTGGCGGAACCACCCCCACTCACCCTATTCAAATCAAAATTACAACATGTATTTCATATGGAATGGCTAAATGCAACAACCAATAAAGAATTATTCACAAAAAAATTCTTCCAAACATGGGGAAAATACATTAACCAACTAGACCAAACAATTCAAACCAAAATACGCCAGACTTTTGTATACACCACATGGTATTCACAACAACTTTTGGAGGGGTCTGACCCTATACCAGTTAGGTAAGGAGGACAGGGTGGACAGAGGGCAACTGGGGATACCTGCGACAGACAAGGGGGGGCGAATATCAGCCTGAATGGGGGGGGGGGGGGAGTGGAATAAGACATTAACCCAAATTGAGGGTTCACAGACTGGGATATGGCGGACACCGCTACCTGTTTCTACTTTGACTGAGTTTGGTTATGTTTCACAGTTCAGTTTTTAGTATCACCCGAGGCCTGAACAGGGATGGTATACATTCATGTTCTCATATACATGTGCAAAAGATGTCCACGGCAGGGACGAAGTTGGACAGATATCTGTTCTTGTATATATAAGCCAGATAGAACCCATGAGCGATCTAGAATATCTCTTAACATACCTGAGACATGTCCCTTCACCAAGAAATGAAGCTACCACAATATATAGGTCAATGTAATACCATGCTCTGGTTTTTATTATCATTCCTTGGGGCAGCCTATCCGCCAAATGTCTCTGTCAGGATAAATCAGATATGGATCATCTATGAAAGGCCTAATGTAATATATATGTCATTATGTTTATTATGATTTGCTGGCTATTATCTGAATTTCTGACAACCCCTGTTTGTACTGTGTATCAGACAAAGCATTTATGCATATGTTACGCTCCGATCATATAATGTGTATGTCATCTCCTTTCGGAAAATAAAAGATGTAAATAAAAAAGGGAAAAAAAAAAAAAAAATTGGCGAGGGGAAGATTTTGTTAAAACAATAGGTAAAACCGAAATGAAGTGGGTATATATTTTAAAGACCCTAACACCAATGGGATTAAACATAGAATTCGATCTCTATAATTTTTTATAGGTCCCCTTCATAAATAAAATATTATTATTGTTGTTATTTTTATTACAATTCCTTCATTAGTTTTATTAATATATATAGCCCACCTGGACCATGAGACGCATGGATAAGTGATATTTTCCCCCATTAATAATTTATTTTCTTCTTTTTTCACAGATTTATAGTTATAATAACAGTAATAATATAAAAAGATCCTTTCTCGCTATGCTGCTGAATAACAATGTTTTTTTCCCCATGGGGTTCCCTTTTCTTCATGCACAACCCCTATATATGCAATAATTACTTATGTGCAATATCTTTTTCTCTATAAATATGGAATGATGTTATTTTGTATTTTTTTATGTATTTCTTATGTATTTTTGTAATTTTTGGATTTCTCCATGTTTTTATATGCATTTTTTTATATTATCATATGTTTATGTATACTAATACGGGCATATCCCATTTAATTTAACTGGTTTTTAAAAGGTAAATGTATGTGTTCATTTCCCCCTCTGTGGCTGTTTGAACTGGCGCAGCACTGCCTTCAAAGACTCCTGATTAATTAGACCCTTTATTTCCCCAATTAAGTGAAAAATTGGTAATTTTTCCCTTAGAAAACGGCTAGTGATGTAACAATGGAATGCTATCCATGGTCAAAATTATGGCCAGTAAATTGGACACTCTCAAAAAGAGTAATAACATCATGCACATTAAATTAAATTTCACACATATATATATATATATAATCGTTTTTCTACACATAAAGGTAGTCTTTCAAACAGTGTTCCACCAGATGACAGCCAAATAAAACTGATAAAGGTTATTTTTATGTCTATATATTTATTTTTTATTTTTGGTATATATGTTTTAAATGCTGCATGATAAATAGATAAGACAGACTGCTTGCATCTGTCTTTAATCACCAATACAGAGGAACAAATCATTGACTTCAGCGGGGAGGAGGTGTGTCCAAATGATTACTACATAAGACGGACATCAGGAGGAGGAGGGTGTGCACTTGATGAAGCCACACCTGGCGAAACGCGTATGACACGCCCCCTCCTCTCCGCAACTCTTGTATTCAGTCTCCAGCTGGGTCAGTGAATAGACTCCTAGAGACTTTGTCCCATAGAAGCTTCTGGATATTCATCATTCCCACAGCCACTGGGTTCTCCTGCCTGGCTTCCTCGTACAATATATAAACGTGTTTTGTGAGTCATTATCTGCACTCACATTATTTTAAAGTAAGCCTTTTTTTGCCTTATTAAAATATATTTCTATACTGTACTTCACTATGAGAGCCTTCTTCTTTTTTGCCATCATCCATCTGAATTTGGGAGTCCTCCCAACGGCATTCCATCTGCATATTAAGGAGGATCTATAAAGGCTGGTGTTCCCTACACGTATCCAGGGATCTCCCTTATTACCTGCATATAGAGCAGTGAATCTGCTCCAGTTTTGTAAGTACAACTCCCATCACTTCAATCCTTGTTGTTGCTGTTTAACCAGAGAGCACTATTTTGTTTCTGTTTCTATTTTTATGAATGCCTCTTGAGATCTGCAATCAAGTCTCTGCCTGAATATAAGTATAATATACAATATATCTCAATTGCAATTTTTTCCTTTTTGATTCACAATCAGTCCCTTGTCACAGAATTTGATCTTCACACATTTTTCACATATTATTTTGTATTATTTTGAGTTTGTTGTGCTCCTTCTCTTTTTTCTTTTTTATCAAAATGTTACTGCTGATTTAGTCACGTTATGCCAAGTTGGCATAAAATGCCAAGTTTATAATATCAGAAAATATATATTATGTTTTCCTTATGAACTTTTTACAAAAGAGAAAAAAACATATTCATAATGAATTATAATATTTTTTTATGTAGGGGTTCCCTGAGACATTAATATTATTTCAAGACTTACGCAAGGGTAGAGATGTTGAAAAACACTGGTATAATTATATTATGGGTGTAGATATATATACAGTAGTGGCCATGGAAAATGCGCCAGGGTATTAAGGCGGTGTCCGGTCGCCCCCTCCCCCCCCCCGGGTCAAGTGTCGGGGTCATGAACCACTTGACCACCTCCAGTAACAGTGCACCTTACCGGACTAGGTAAGCGGTAAAAAGCACCCGTCGTCGTGGAACCCTGTCTGGGCGTCGCAAGCCTGACCGGTCCCCTAGAGCTTTTTAAAAAAATGGAGCTTTTTAAAAAATGTTATTTTTTTTTGGTGTAAATTCATGTGCCAACTGTCCGTGCACCCCTTGGGCATGTTTTGGGCTGTGTGTTCGCTTGCTGGCTCGTTCAACGGCTCCATCTTGTGCGTGCGCATCCCGTGGGGAACCGGGTCCGGTGTGCGGGACAAAGCACAAGTCGTCGTGGAACCCTGTCTGGCCGTAATGCCTAATGCAGTGTCCGGTCGACACCCCCCCCCCCACACCCCCGCGGGTCAGATGTCGGAGACATGAAACACTTGAACAGTGCACCTTACCTGACTAGAGTGAATCGGTGACAGAAACTCCGGATTCAGTCAAAAAACGCCGACACCTGCTCCTCTGCTCCAGCCACGTCCAAACAGCTCCAGCTCCTCTGCTCCAGCCCCGTCCAAACAGCTCCAGCTCCTCTGCTCCAGCCCCGTTTACACAGCTCCTCTGCTCCACTGTCACATCAGTGCCGTCGCGCTGCAGGACACGTCCTGCTTACCTTAGCCGCCGCTTGACACGCGCTTCTTCTGCGCGTGTAATACTTACCACAAGGTCCTGTCCCGGATCCGCTGCTATGATTCCAAAAAATGTACGCATGCGCTTACGCAGTGCAGCGCATACTCCTCCACACTATACGCTGCCTAAGAATTAGCTATTGCCATAGAAGTCCCTTCCACACGGCGGCGCCATCTTGGTTTTTATGCAACTTCCTAGTTTGCTTTCCAAGCCTCATTTTCATCCCAAAGGCGGAGACTTCTTGGTTTTATATGCTACTTTCTAGTTTGCTTTCCATGCCTCATTTTCATCCCAGAGGCGGAGACTTTCCTTGGAGGGATATTTAAAGGCTCAGTCTACATTCAACCTTTGCCTGTGATAGTGCCTTGAGCCTTTACTAGCGTTTTTGTACTTCCTATTCTATATCACTGTTGCCGAACTTTGCTACCTGACCTTGCCTGTTTGCCGCCTGTCCTGACCTGTTGCCTGTTTTGACTTCGCCTGAACTCTGCCAGCCTCGACTTATCGCCTGCCTGACTACTCTTTTGCCTGTGTCCCTGTTACCTTCGCCTCGGTCCTGTTTCAGCATCCTATCCTGCACCTCGGCTTCGGTCCTGTTACAGCTTCCAGTCCAGTACCTTGGTTTCAGCTTCGATACTCTGGTAGTAGTACAGAGTGCAAAAGACCAGGGGAATGAAACCTGAGGCTCAACCATAAGGTGGACTTCCTTCAGGCGGAAGAATTCTGTTCTATTACCGGGGTTCGTTGCACTAACCTCTATCTCTCTGCAAAGCGGTTCCAACCTCGCTCCTGAACGTGACATCCACCCCCGTTCAAACAGTTCCTCTGCTCCACCCTGCAGCCGCATTTATAGTGGCTCCCGCGCAGCCAGCTCCACCCCCATGGTCGCTTTTCTGATTGGTCACTTCTAGGCCACCTCTGTCCCGATTGGTGGCTGTTTCAGAGGTCCCCTCTGACTGGTGCCTTTCCAAGCCATATATAACGTTATCTTTTATTTTACTAGTCCCGTGGGGAACCGGGCCTGGTGAGCGGGATAAAGCTGTTGTCGCCGTGGAACTCTGGCTGGGCGTCGCTGGCCGGTCCGCTCCCCTGAGGGTCATGGAGCTTTTTAAAAAAACTTTTTTTTTTTTAGGTGTCAATTCATGTACCAACTGTCCGTGCACCCCTGGGGCATGTTTTGGGCTATGTGTTCACTTGCCGGCTCGTTCAACGGCTCCACCTTGCGCGTCCCGCGGAGAACCGGGCCCGGTGAGCGGGATAAACCTGCTGTCGCTGTGGAACTCTGGCTGGGCGTCGCCAGCCGGTCCGGTCCCCTGAGGAGGAGCAGGGGGCTTAAGCCTCCATTCCCGGGCTTAAGACTCGGGCAGGTGGGCAGCAGGGAACCGCAAAGGACTTGGCTCGGGACACTTTCTCCCAGGTGCCACGGGCGCCAATGGGCTCGCGGACCGGCGGAGGGTGGGTGTGAGGAAGGAGGAAGGGTGGCTTAAGCCTGGGGGTGGTGAGGAAGGAGGGGGGGGGGCTTAAGCCTCCATTCCCGGGCTTAAGTCTCGGGCAGCAGCGGGGCAGAGGGCAGGTGGACAGCCGGGGTGGGATCTTAAGTCTCTGGCAAGCGGGGTGCAGGCTGGCAGTCTGTGCCCAGGATTGAGCTCCACAGCGACGGGACCGATGTCTCCCTCTTTCGGCCTCCGCCTATCTCTTCTGTGATCGATCCGGCACCTTGTGTCCACACTGGGAAGGGAGGCCTTTGCTGGTGTCCCCCTGAGACAGGCAAAGGTCGCTTCCTCCCCGCCTGCTGGAGCGGTCCCTTGGCCCCCGTCCCCTAGAAACTACTGTATCTGAGGAGGGAAGGTCCCCCAGAAGCCCACCCTACCCCCTGACCCCCACTATATATTGCCTCCCTCTCAGGGAGACATGATCCCCCGCACAGCATGGGTGCGGGGGCTCAAGTCTCCCTGAGAAAGGAATGTATGTGTGTGTGTGTGTGTCTATTGTCTCCCTGGGGCCGGCAGTGGTGTTGAAAAGAAAAAAAACACAGAGTGAACGTTAACTTATTTATTAAATATGAACTTATCTTACTCTTGCTTAATATTTTGTAGGCCCGCCACGGGCAGCTATGACAGCCCGGCATCTATCGGGCATGGACCTAATCAGACGGCCGATCAAGTCCACAGGCAGTTCGTTCTGCCACACCCGTAACAAGGTGTCTTGGAGCTCTTGCCGGGTCCTCTGCTTGTGTCTGTTCACCGCAAGTCCGACCGTTCTCCAAACGTTTTTGATCGGGTTCAAATCAGGACTATTGGGGGGCCAATCGAGCAGACACACGCCTTTGCGCTCCAAGTACTGTCTCACCTTTCCGGCTCGGTGGCAGGGAGCCAAATCGTGCTGGAAGATGCAGTCCTGTGGCTGCCCAAACAAACTCCCGATGGTGGGCATCAGTGATCGGGATAAAATCCGTACGTACGACTTGGCATCGACAGTTCCATCTACCATGTGCAAGTCTCCTGTGCCCTTTGCGCTCGTGCAGCCCCATATCATTTGCGACACCGGGAACTTGACGGTGGAGACTATGCAGCTTGGTAGCAGATGTTCACCCCTGCGTCTCCTGACATAGGCTATGCCATCCGTCCCGTGAATGTTGAACTTACTTTCGTCTGAGAAGATGACCTTCTCCCACATGTCCAGTGTCCAGGCCCTGTGGGCTCCCGCCCACCTTAGACGCTTGGCTCTAGCAGTTTCCGTCACCAAGGATTTCTTGGGGGGGCACCTTGCGATGAGCCCTGCCTGGCACAACCTTCTCCTTGCCGTTCTGTTGCTGACCGTGGCCCCCGTGGCTAATCTCCAATCCCGGTTGATTTGCGGTGACGTGAGCCACCGATCGCGCAGGCAGAGCCGTACCAGCAGCCTGTCTTGTGAAGCGGTCGTGCACCTTCTCCGCCCTCGACCTTTCCTCTGCTCCATATTGCCCGTCTGAGCGTACCTCTTCTGCCAGCGACTCACCGTGGACCGGTGTGTTTGAATCCTGTCAGCAATCTGCAGGTATGACAGACCTTCGTTGTGTAGTGCGAGCAATACAGCCTTGACTTCCGGAGTCAGTTGCATCTTCAGGCCGGAATCTGACCGGGGTCCGGCTCCGTGATGAGCTGGAATAAAGAACAGAGGGTGAGGGTTAGTCCAGTGCCCACACACGCACACACACTCACAGAACTGTTAGTGTTTTTTTTTTTAAAAAGTAATACTGTTAAAAGGCTACAATACTTTACTTAAACACTGGCGCGATAATTATGTCCACTACTGTGTATATATATATATATATATTCTTCACTCAAATCTTAACCCCTTCGTGACCAATGACGGTCCTGGACCGTCATGAGGAAAAACTCCCTTCATGACCAATGACGGTCTGGCATGCCGAGATCGTGATTTAAATGGCATGGCTAGCTAAGTGTCTCGATATCAAGACACTTCAGCCATGTCGATTAAGGCCCCCCCGGAAACATCCGGGCACCATGACAGCCAATCACAGTGCCCGGATGTTAATAGCTGTCAAAGCAGTTGCCTGCTTTGACAGCTATAATCTCTCCCTGCTCCACAGCAATCCTGGGGCAGGGAGAGACTAAATATAGTGATGGAAGCCACCCCTGGTCCCCCCAAGCCCATCCAGGCCCCCCAGGTTTTTTTTTATTAAAAAAAAAAAAAAATATATTTATTTTTATTTTTAATTTGCTAACCTTAACCCTTGGGTTAGGGTTAGAGATCATCAAAACCCTAATCCTAGAGTTAGAATTAGGGTTTGTACTTACCATAACCCTAGGGATAAAGTTAGAGTCTAATATAAATAAAAAAGTAAAAAAAATTAAATAAATAAAAATAATAATAATAAAATAAATATTATTAAATTAAATTAAAATATGACGTTAATCCGTAGAGGACCAGTGACATGTTAGGTCTGTTGGTGGCCCTCTAGGGATATTTTATATTTAAAAAAAAAAAAACTGCTAGTGGGGCCATTGCCTTGCATTGGCCCCCCAACAGTAGATAGGGGCCCGCAGCAGCTGGATATATAATCCATGCAGCCGCAGGATAGCAAGGATAGCAACCATTTTTGCTTCCTACTATAGACTACATTCCCTATGATGCTACGGTCACTATTGGCTGGCTGAGCATGATAGGAAATGTTGTCACAAGCATTACATAATAAATACATGTTTTAAAGCTGCAATGACCGTATCCTAAATTTGTCCCTTTACCTGCCACATAACACTAGAAAACCTATACATGTGGGGTACCACTATACTCAGGGGAAGTTGCTTAACATATATTGGGGTGTTTGGCAAAAAAAATAGAACAACCCCTTTAAATTCTTACCTAAATACAAAGAGTGTGGGGAAAAAAACACCAAAAAAATGACTACGCCAAAACTTGTCAAAGATTGGTTGGAAAATTACTGCAAAAAAATGGTTTTGAAACAGCTAGGTGCTACTTGTATTTATTACACTACAACATTAAAAAAAAGAAAGAAAACATATAAACATTGGGGATTTCTAAACTCAGGACCAATCTAAGAATCTAATTAGCATGTTTTTTTATTTGCTTTTGTAGCTTAGTAAAAGATTTTACAAATAAAAGTCAGGAAAAGTGTTTTTTTATATACATTTTTCAACATATTTTTCTATTTTTTTCATAATAATATAAATGATATAAACAAAATAATGGCATTAAAAGAAAGCCCTTCTTGTCCTGAAAAAAACAATATATCATATGTGTTGGTACAGCAAATAACAAAGAATAAAATTACAGCTAAACACAAACACCTGAAGTGTAAAAATCCGGCCCTGCATATAATCAGTGCTGTAGTATCTGCAGTAAACATGCAGAGTAATCACTAGGGAAGGCTTGATTCAAATATTTAAAAATGTGATTTATGCAGAATGCCTGCATAAAATCCCACTGGCCACTACAAACCACAGCCTGGCACTATACAAGCAGTAGACTTCAACATGTGCCTGGGTGATTTTTGGGACCAGACTAGTCCCTTTAATTGTTCACATTGTACAGAGATATATTTCCCTTTGTCATCCCTATTTGAGTATGCATGCCTTAAAAGTACAGGCCATGGAGAACTAAGAACATCCTGTGTCCAGAACTATGTGATACAAGATTCACCATGAGCTGAGGATGTCTTTTTCCTTTAAGTGGCATTATTTGAAAGACATTTCTCTCTTTGCTTGTGCGTAATCAAAATGTTGCAAGTTGAGACATAGCTACAGATGTTATGTCCAATCACTATGCACCAGACTTCAGTGGCATCCCAAACCTTATTGTAGGGAACAACAGGGAACAGAGAATAAGATGCAATGCTAAGTGACTATCAGATTTGTGAACTGGCACCTTTTATATTAAGTAAGAAAAACACCACTGCTGATCATTAATCTTATAGCTGTAAATGTAAATTTTATTCAGCCAAGTTATACTCAGTTTCATGAGCTCAGAATATAAATAGAAAAAAAAACCATATAAGTGTATATCTGTAAAATGGAAAGGATTAGAATTCCTTACCCCCCAAAGTTATTCACTCACACATTGCAGAGCCAATAACTGGTTTGGAATGCAGACTGGGACCTCAATGTCCAAACTTGTAATGAAGCTGTCTCTGTCTCAACTCCTCACATGATATTGCACAGTAATATAGCTCCATCTTCCCCAGGTATTCGCCAGTAAACAACGCACTTGAAGGACACTCTCATCCATCATGCACAATTAGGTAGTGATCATACCTGAAGAAGAGATCTAATTGGTCTTGAAAGTTGCTTTTCAAATGCCCATCAGTTTGCCAATATGGTTATAAATCTGAAATAAATGAATATTAAAAGATATATTTTCATGAGAGTTTTCCTTTTCAAGTAATCTTCTTACTTGTTTGGAAAGTAAATTTATTATGCGTTATAGCCAGAGAATCTCAATCTATGTAAGCCTATGAACCTACTGATTTTCTTCTAATGTGCTACATTTGTGATAATATTCTTGTGAATATACATATAATATTGTATATACCTGTAAAAGCTACTGTGTTCTGTTCATTACTTTGTATTCATTAATGAACACCTCTGTTTTTAGCAACTACTCTGGAACACTGTCGTAGAGACCAAAAATCAGAAAGCAATTACCAGAATACATAACAGTGATTGTCTGTATGAGTATGAGTGTCTGTATGAGTATGAGTGTCTGTCTGTGTGTGCGAGTATAAGTGTGTGCAAGTATAAGTGTGTGTGTACAAGTATAAGTGTGTGTGTGAGTGTATGCGTGTCTGTATGAGTATAAGTGTCTGTATGAGTATAAGTGTCTGTATGAGTATAAGTGTGTGTGTGTTTGGGTATATGTGTGTGTGAGTATAAGTATGAGTGTGTGTGAGTATAAATGTGTGCGCTTGAGTATAAGTGTGTGTGAGTACGAGTATAAGTGTGTATGTGTATGAACTTGTTTGTGTATGAATATAAGCGTGTGTAAGTATGCGGTGTTGGCACTTTGTGGTCTGCAAATTTGTGTCGGTCAAAATTTGGGCACTCGGGACAAAAAAAGTTCGCCACCACTGGTGTAGTGTATCGACTGTTAAACAGCTAATGCGACAAGTAACAATTAGTGTTGAGCGAACCCGAACCGCACAGTTCGGGTTCGTAACGAACTTTACGGTTTTTGGACCCCGGACCCGAACACGGACATTTCACTGTATGTTCGGGTTGGAGTTCGGGGTTCGGCAATTTAATGGCGCGTTTTGAAAGGCTGCAGGGCAGCCAAACAACAAGCGTTTAACTCGTTTGCCCTTAGAAGACATCACAGCCATGCCTACTAATGGCATGGCTGTGATTGGCCAGTGCAGCATGTGACCCAGCCTCTATATATAAGCTGGAGTTACGTACAAGTACATCACATGAGCTCTTCTTAGTGTAGGGAGATGATGCTGCAGCTGTGAGGGACAGATTTAAAAAAATTCTGGTGTTGAATCTGCAAACTACAGCGATTTATTCAAACTACAGCGATTATTCAAATTACAGTGATTATTTTAGTGGGTGCTGTACTACATATTTGTACCCTGCCCTGAGCCCAGTGCCACAAATAGTGCAGTGCACCTGCAACTGCATGTGTGCCAGGCACATGACTTTAATCCTATTCTGTTAGCTCAGTGGGCAACATCTAGGCATTTTTAAATATTGCAATTTGTTGGTGTTAAATATTACATTTGCGTCCTGCACTTCATATCTGAGAGTCAAATAGAACCGTCAAATGCTGTGCTTACAGCGCACTTTGAAAAATTCTAATAGTTTTGGGTGGTAAATAGACCAGACGGGTTTCATACTGGGGCGCACAGTAGAAGATAATGTCAGGAAAGTCCTTAACTTGATCTCAGTCGCACAGAGTAGCAAATCTCCAGTTGCCATTATAGCGCTTGACGCAGAAAAGGCGTTAGATCGAGTTAACTGGCGCTTTCTATCTCATACTCTTGAGGCCTTTGGCTTAGTGGGACCCTTCAGGGACTGTTCCATGGCACTTTATACCTCTCCTAAGGCTAGAATTGTGGGCCCCATGCTGAGATCAGGACTCTTTAATATTAGAAACAGAACTAGACATGGGTGTCCTTTGGCCCCCTTGTTGTACGCCTTAACCATTGAATCGTTAGCTTCGCAGATAAGATCTAACCAGAATATAAAGGGAATTATTAATGGGAAGTCAGAATTTAAGACTACTCTTTATGCCGATGATATCTTATTGACACTTTCATCTCCAGAAACATCGACATTGGCTGTCCTTGAAGTCATACAGGAATATGCTAAATACTCCAATTACAAGGTGAATCTATCCAAATCTCAGGTCATTACTCATGAACTGGCTCCGATTCAATTGACTGACCTGAAAAAGGAAGTTCACTTTGATTGGAGTAACAAAAGCATAAGGCATCTTGGCATAAAGATTAAATTCAATCTTAGACAATGTAAAGAAGATAATTACTTAACATTAATAGAAGATCTTAGAGATCAGCTTCTCAGATGGAAGGGCTTAGAACCCTCCTGGATGGGTCGCCTGAATATAGTGAAATCATATATCATTCCAAAAATATTATATATATTTAGGACAATTCCACTCCGAGCATCAAACAATGAAATAAAACAGCTTACACAAATAATCTCTAACTATATCTGGCACTCTAAAAAGCCTAGGATTCAAAGTTCGATACTAAAATCAAAACTGAATCATGATGGCCTGGGTCTACCTGATCTGAAAAGATTACATGAAGCTTGTATGCTGGCTCACTGCTTAGCTTGGAACTCGGCGAACATAAACACAGGATGGCTTAAAATAGAAAAGGAGGTTAGTAAACTGAGCACCCCATTTCACTTATTTTGGCTTCCCCCAGACACTTTTAATCAATATAGAACAAGTAATAACATCATTGACGATATCCTGATTACTCTGCGAAAAGCAAAGAAAAACTATCATCTCATCCCTCATCTCACTCTCGGGACCCCTATCCGGGTCCTCGGACTGAGCATGACGGACCTTAACCTGACAAGCTGGGAAAATAGGGGTATCACTAAACTGGGAGATTTCATTACACTGAACGGTATTCGTTCTCTATCTGAGATACAAACTAAATATGGTACTCATCAGGGAGATTTTCTATCATATCAAAGATTGAAGTATTTTTTTAGCAAAAACCCAATTAGACAGAACACCCCATTAGACGATCTCATAGAAGGGAAAAAATCTGCGAATATAATTAGAAGAATCATGACCCTAGCAGATAAAGAATCCCACCCCGACAAATCCCCTTCCATCTTAAAATGGGAGATAGACCTTGGAAAAGTGTACTCTAACGAAGAATGGTTTAGCGGCTGGAACCTTACGAGGAAATCCGTGCATTCGGTGAGTCTCCAAGAGACATATTTCAAGGTCCTCCACAGGTGGTACATGGTGCCTACAAGACTGAATAAAATCAACACCTCGGCATCAACAACATGTTGGAGATGTTTGAGGCAGCCGGGCACCATGTTCCACATCTGGTGAACCTGTGAAAACCTTGGGAAATTTAAGGAAGATTTGGAAACTCTGCTGTCATTGCTGTTCAATAAAACTATATCTATTTCACCGCAAATGTTTCTGTTTCACTTAGACCTCGTGAATCTAAGTGCAAATGAAAAAATATTAATTATAAATATCCTGTTAGCTAGTAAAATACTACTAGCCAGATTATGGCTTAATACCGAGCCACCGACTCTGAGAGAACTGAACACCCAAATTCATTATCAGTGCACTATGGAAAAGCATTTCTTTATAATTAATTCCACTCAGCACAAATATGATAAAATATGGGCTAGATGGATAACAACTCATTCCGAAATTTAGGATTCTTGGTGGAGACGCTCCCCCTACAGTTCAGCGACCTAGACACCCAGACACTTTTACGGCCTGCACTTCATATCTGAGAGTCAAATAGAACCGTCAAATACTGTGCTTACAGTGCACTTTGAAAAATTCTAATTGCTTTGGGTGGTAAATAGTACATTTACGTCTTGCAGTGCACTTCATATCTGAGAGTCAAAAAGAACCGTCAAATACTGTGCTTCACCACCAATGAGTGGGCCTCCATGCGAGACCTGTGTGCCATTTTCCACTGTTTTGAGTACTGCACCAACATGGCCAGTACCAATGACGACGTTCTCAGCTTTACTATCCCGCTTGTATGTCTCCTTGAAAAAACGCTTAGGGGGATGATGGAAGAGGATGTGGCACAGGAGGAAGAGGAAGAAGAGGGGTCATTTCCACGGTTATCAGGCCAGTCATTCACAAGTGGCTTGGAGGGTGGGTTCCTGCACCAGCATAGGCCAGGTACACAACTGTCAAGCCAGGGTACAGTTTTTTAGGAGGATGAGGATGATGAGGAGGAGGAGGAGGAGGAGGAAGAAGAGGGGTCATTCCCACGGTTATCAGGCAAGTCATTCACAAGTGGCTTGGAGGGTTGATTCCTGCACCAGCATAGGCCAGGTACACAACTGTCAAGCCAGGGCACAGTTTTTGAGGAGGATGAGGATAATGATGAGGAGGAGGAAGGGGTCGCCAGTGCAGCTGGGGCACCACCAGCACCTCAGAAGGCAGCATGGCCGAAATGTGGAAAAGCTTTGTCAGCACGCCACAAGAAGCAGCATCACCATCTGCAACGTCTTAGCAGGAGGCAGCATATCAGCAACATGGTGGAACAGTACGTGTGCACAGGCCTACACGTACTGACTGATGGGTCTGCCCCATTCAACTTCTGGGTCTCCATATTGGGCACATGGCCTGAGCTTGCCCTTTATGCCTTGGAGGTGCTGGCCTGCCCTGCAGCCAGTGTATTGTCTGATCGTGTGTTTAGCACGGCATGGGGCGTTATCACAGACAAGCGCAGCCGCCTGTCCACAGCCAATGTGGACAAGCTCACATTTATTAAGATGAACCAGGCATGGATCCCACCAGACTTGTCTGTACCTTGTGCAGAATAGACATTTATACCGGCCTCACCCAGTCATTCTTATACTCAAGTGCACTTATTCTTTGTTTTAAGTCACAATATTTTGGGGGCTACCCCAATTTAAAAAAAGAAAAACAAATAAAAAACAGTGTTGGCTACCTCCTCCTCTAGCGCCGCTTCCACCTACACCGCCACGGTCAACGCCTCCTCAACCTATGGGTCACTTAGTATAAACTGAAAGAGAATACCCTGTACTCCAACCTTTTCTCAAATGGATAATTCTGTTGATCCTTTTGATTGATTGTTCTTCCAAAGCTAAAATCAAATATTCCATCTAGTGCTATTTTATGGCTCAGCTGTATTTTTAATTTGTATGTATTTTATGTTATTTTAAGTTATTTCCCTATCCACATTTGCTTGCAGGGCACTTGTCCTGGGGTTCAGGTTCGGGGTCAAGTTCGAGCACGGACCTGGACATTTTTTCGAAGAACCCGAACATGCAGGTGTCCACTCAACTCTAGTAACAATGCTATTGAGCATATCTCAGCAATATATATATAAATCTAACAGAAAATATAAATTGGATTTACTTTTGAAAACAGCGTTCTTATCATTTTAATACCAAATTAATGTAAAACCAAAGCTGGTATATATGCTTATATATACCGTACATTTCCTTATTTTCACAACCATTGTTATAAAATATCAAAGCTCCATTCCCGTTTTTACACTAAATGAGATTCCAATCAGTTTCAAAGTAACATTTAGTAAAACTAAATTGTTAAACTGGTGAACTAGAAACGAGTGTCAATTATAAAAGCAGGATTTCAAAGAGATTTTGACAGTGGAAAAAAACAAATTGGACAATCAAGTTTGCCCTTTCAAACAGCCAAAATCTATTTAC
This sequence comes from Pelodytes ibericus, assembly GCA_036172795.1. Classification (NCBI taxonomy): domain Eukaryota; kingdom Metazoa; phylum Chordata; class Amphibia; order Anura; family Pelodytidae; genus Pelodytes; species Pelodytes ibericus. The sequence goes on along the minus strand of CM069858.1, from coordinate 53,845,303 downwards.
TTACTTACTCTTAAACGATCTCCTTGTTCCTTGGTACCATCTTTTGTTATCTTACTGCATTAACCTTTAAAATATCTGATGAATATGTATGTATATCATATTTTTGGATATACTCTTTCCTAATTAGACTGTTATTATGAAGATATGTTCATCAGCATCTCAACTTAATAAACCTATTATAATGTAACCATATGGTGCAATAAATAACATAGATTTCTGAAACCCATCTAGAATGTGTTATGCAATGAAAATAAAATGTAAATGTCACTAGGGAAAATGTTAGGATAAACAGCACCCAGCATTTGCAAAAAACAAGTGACCATCTTCATTTGTGATTGATCAGTGTGGAAGAAAGCATTCTATTTTCCATCTTCAGCATTGTTTAAAACTAAGAATACCATAAATATTAAAAAGTAATGGTAAATCCATATTTGGATAGATGTAGCTTTAGTTATATCAGTGGGAGCTATGGGAATGGTTCAGTTACACAGTTAGCATGGGTAATGGAAGGAGTGGAGTGAAGACATGACCTTGAGAAGAGTGAACCCATGACCAAGTGGGAGATACACAAAAGGCAGGCAAGCAGTGAATACAGATTTCTCAAGATCCCTGCAGGAGGTGAAGTATGTGCTAGCAAAAACACCAGGGGAAAACATCCACACAGTAAGTGCTGTGTTTGATAGGTACATTGTAGATTTTCAAAAGATGGCTGCCTAGTATGTGTACACAACATGGTTAGTTCTGGAGTTGTCTACTTCCACAACAATGCTCATAGCCAGTCCTTGGCTATCGGCATTGTCATGATCTCAGGACCCCTCTGATCATCCTCATTAGCACACACACACACACACACATATATTTCAACCAAATTTGTGTGTAATCAGCGAACATTTGGGTAGCCGTAAATCAATGGTTTTCATGGTGAAAATGTCCCGACCCAAACTCATATGATTTTTCTATTCACGAACAACCTGAACTTCCAATTCGGACTCAAATAGAGGGATACTGAATAGCCACATTTTGGAGATTTGGGAAATTTGACTAAAGTGTCCGACCCAAATCCAATTTGGGACTATTGTGTATAGTAAGCTGACCCTTAAATCTGAAAGCTATATGGTTCCCAAGGCTTCCTAATAAATCATTTTTATATAGCATGTATTCTATGTGTATGTTGTGTGTATACAGATTTGGGCGTCACAAACATTTTTAGTTTGTCCAAAATTCCAGTTCATCCAAACCAAATTTCATACATTGATGCATTTGTTTTCATACAAAATTCGGACATAATATTCTTTTCAGGAATTCCACTTGGGTGAATGAAATTGTGTTGAAGTTCATTTCAGAATAACTCAAAGGGTTAGGAAATTCGAAATTCAGATGAAAGATACAAATTTTATACAAAAAGTTAGTCCGAAAAGGATGCCGAAGTCTAGTTAGGTGTATTAGTGAGTTTTATGTGTGAGAGTGTGTTTGTGTGTATTAGTGTGTTTGTGTGTATTAGTGTGAGCATGTATTAGTGAGTGTGTTTGTGTAAGAGTGTGTTTTGTGTGTATTAGTGAGGGTTATGTGTGATACAAATGTGCTATGCAAACAGCATCTGAATGATTGAATGAACGGATGAATGCACAAATTATATTTTCGTTCATTGTGTATTCATACTTTCATTCAGCTTTCCATATGGAATTCGGATGAGTAGACGAAAATGAATTTGTCCAAAAACGAATGCCCAAGTTTTCTATATATAAATCAGTGTGTATGTGATATGTTCTGTAAAGGTTAACTGTCATGGCTTGGTGGAGATTGGCCAAGGGTGTAAATCTCCCTCCATGTTAGGAGCAAGTATCTGTCGCTCCTCTCTTGATTGGTGGCTAAGTTAAGGGACCAAACTCAAATGGGCGCCTGTGAGTCTGAGCCCTAGACCTTCACTGAGCATCCCATTGGTCTCTACTACCCTGGCCTAAATGGGATTAGGATTCACTTTTTGTGTGGAGATATCAGCTGTTATTCTGATCTATAAATGTATAAATATACTGACTGTACTACAATAACGTGTACTTGTTTTGCTGTTCAAGAGATATGTGTTTGGGGATTATTTGCGAATCATTTGTGGACATTTAAAGAATCCATAGCGGGCTAAGAAAGATATTTAATCCCTGGTGAACGCAGTTACCAACCTTGGGTATACGTCTCATCACAGATTAATTATCAGCATAACAAACATGTATCTCATAGAATTCAATTCTCTGAAAATTGCTCGACTTTTCTGGCTTCTACATAGGCTTGCTCATGAATATTATATTTAATGATACCTTAATGTGTTTCCTTTATTAAATGTTTCTTGATAATTCAATACATGTATCCTGATAAATGACAAGATCTCACTTGTTCTAATTTTGCTGTTATTGGCGTGTCTGTAAGTTACGGAAAAGAAAGTGCATTCCTTTAACATAGTGTAGTGAATAAGTGCATAGTGTAGTCTGGCTCAAGACTAATATTTCTGTATATACTACCATGGCAGCATTAAAATGTTTCTTTAATACACTATTATGAATAGACTAACAACCACAGAATACAGGGCACATAAAAATAATGGCTTTTAAATTGGTAAGTCTTGAAGAGTGAAAATTTGGACAATTTCATACAGCACCTTTAGTCAGGTGGTGAACAAAGTGGAAAATATCTGTATTTTTCATGTGCACAGCAAAGTGTCCTATGAAAGTGATTATTTCACGCTGTATCTTCACTTAAAGGGACACTACCACTTACATGAGCTGTAACTAGATAACCCGGTCATTTAAAACAAACACATATAAAAATCATATGCCACTGTTTTTTTTTTTTTATATGACTGAATTAATTACATATAAAAGGAAAAATAAAATTAAGTGTTCCATCTACCGGTTACATTTTAAAAAAAAAATATTTCCCATGATGCAACATCATCCAAAGCCTTTCAGACAGCAACACTTTACAACTGTGGCACAAGCCTGCACGATGATGTCATAAGATACACCCCTGCTCTCTTATTGGCTTCTGTGTACCATAGTGGGCAGGAGTGGCTGTATACAACTTTTTTTTAACAGCCTTCCAACACAAATAGAGGAGATTAACCTGATCAAACAGGATCATAACTCTGCCTCCTTGTGATTTAATAGTTACATTACCCTCACATTCAATGCAAGTCTAGGATCAGAATTCGGACTTATGGACTTGGGACTGTGGACATTCTATGTCCACAGTCTCAAAGTGAGAACTTTGTGCTGTAAAGTCACTAGGGGGTGGCACCCAAAAACACCATATATTTCAGAAAATGGCAGTCACACCTGTTTTGTTACATATTTTTTAAATCAAGTCACATATCAAAAACAAAAGACATATCTGAAATCAACAATACAAAATAAAAATAAATAAAACCTTTTAATTTTTTGGTGTGAGTGTCCCTTTAAATTGTGCTGTGTGATATCTTCAAATATGTCACAACTACAAAAAGGTACACAAGGTAAACTAAAAGAGATGCTAAAGATAAACTAAAAGTTATAATAGCCCAAATCGGTATTTTGTTCATGTCCCCATTAATCATTAGGATTTCTCACAAAATGACTGATACTATTTTGTTAGATTACAGCCTTAAATTCAATGTTTTATTAATCTGAATTTCATGTGATGGATCAGAACACAATAGTCTAAGTTGGTGAAGTGAAATGAGAAAAATATATATACATAAAACTATTTTTTTGAAATAGAAAACATAAAATTGGCATGTGCGTATGTATTCACCCCCTTTTTTATGAAGACCATAAAAAGCTCTGGTGCAGCCAATTACCTTCAGAAGTCACATAATTAGTGAAATGATGTCCACCTGTGTGCAATCTAAGTGTCACATGATCTGTCATTACATTTACACACCTTTTTGAAAGGCCCCAGAGGCTGCAACACATAAGCAAGAGGCACCACTCTGCCAAACACTGCCATGAAGACCAAGGAACTCTCCAAACAAGTAAGGGACAATGTTGTTGAGAAGTACAAGTCAGGGTTAGGTTATAAAAAAATATCCAAATCTTGTATGATCCCCAGGAGCACCATTAAATCTATCATAACCAAATGGAAAGAACATGGCACAACAGCAAACCTGCCAACCTGCAAACCTGCCAAGAGACAGCCACCAAAACTCACAGACCGGGCAAGGAGGGCATTAATCAGAGAGGCAGCACAGAGACCTAAGGTAACCCTGGAGGAGCTGCAGCATTCCACAGCAGAGACTGGAGTATCTCTACATAGGACAACAATAAGCCATTTGCTCCATAGAGTTGGGCTTTATGGAAGAGTGGCCAGAAGAAAGCCATTACTTTCAGCAAAAAACAAAATGGCACTTTTCGAGTTTGCGAAAAGGCATGTGGGAGTATCCCAAAATGTATGGAGGAAGGTGCTCTGGTCTGATGAGACTAAAATGAAACTTTTCGGACATCAATGAAAGCGCTAAGTCTGGCGCAAACCCAAAAAATCACATCACCCAAAGAACAGCATCCACACAGTGAAACATGGTGGTGGCAGCATCATGCTGTGGGGATGTTTTTCAGCAGCGGGACTGGGAAACTGGTCAGAGTTGAGGGAAAACTGTCTGTGGCATATTAATAGGCAAATACAAGGGGGTTATGAGGAGGGAAGAGACAGACAAGGGGGAGAGATACGTGTGAGTTTTGAAGAGAAAGAAACAGACAGACATGGGGTTATAAGAGACATGAGATGCAGAAAAAGAGACCAGCATGGGGAACAGAAAGAAAGATGTGGAAAAATAATCAATAGTCAAGGGAGAGATATTCATGAGGGTATAAGTAGAGAGAGAAAGAGAGAGAGAGACATGAGGATATGAGTGGAGAGAGATAGAGAGAGATACATGAGGGTATGAGTGGAGAGAGAGATATACATGAGGGTATGAGTGGAGAGAAAAATATAAATGAGGGAATAAATGAAGAGAGATATACATGAGGGTATGGGTGAGAGAGACACGTGAGTGACTGACATGGTGAAATATTTTTTTTTCTTCTTTATTAAAGTATCAAAAAACATACAGAGGTCAAAGTACATATATATGCCTAATACAACTATTATTATGGAAACAATTTAGTGTGAATGGTCTCCCGATCTTCCAGTGGCTAAACTTTTATGAGTCAATCTGCTCCACCCTATGAAAAAGGCAGCTTCCATTTTGTATTGAAAATCAATTTGTTGCATGATCTCTGACCATTGTATGCAACCTTTGCTTTTCCATTTTCTTGCAACACATATTTTTGCTGCTAAATTTGAGTGAGAAGAGCCTGGCAGTCCACATATTGATGTATGTGGACTGCCAGGCTCTTCTCACTCTTATTCCATGGTAGTTGTATGTTAAACAAAAATGTTTCTGGTTTTAAATTTAGTGTTAGGTCTAACAAGAACGTTCAGTAGACTTTGAAGCTTGACTATTGTGGGTTTTAAGTCCAAAGTACCCATTTCTCTGCACCTCCAACAAGTAGTGGATATATCATTGTTGATTTTATGCATTCTGGTTGGAACCATATACCACCTCATATTAATTTTGTGTTGTAACTCTACCAAATTTATACAATGGATAGACCTTTTCAGAAGCCTTATTGCTTTCCCCCAGTCTTCATGCGAGAGGGAGATCCCCAGGTCCCGCTCCCATCTTATCCAGGGGGTCACCCTCTCGCACATCCGGAGGTTTACCAAAAAGCTTGATACCTCCAAAGTAACCTTTGTTTTTATGTGCCTTGTTAACAATTCCTCCAGTGGTCCCCTCTCCATAGATATCCTTCCAGCTAGGAAGCTCTTCACTCTCAAGTAGTTAAAGACTTCCTCTGCTGGATGGTCCCATTTTGACTGTAGTGAGTCAAAGGGAAGCAATACCCCTTGTGGAGCTATGTCCCCTACAGAATTGATATTATGCGATTTCCACTTTGACAAGCTAATATTTCCTATATCAAATTCCACTATTGCCATGGGGGTGTCTAAAGAGATTTGGTTATAATCACCTAGGGTGTTTTTTCTCAAGTTTGTAATTGTGGTGCTGTCAGGTCCCAGGACCATCACTTACCTTGCCCAGGGGACCCTCACAGACAAAGTCATCCTCTGTCCCTGTTTGCAGCCATCGTGCTTTAGCGCAACCACGAGGTAGGCTGAATCCCCGGCCTCGAGTTTCTAGTCACCCACTCACAGTGAATGCAACTACTTCCAAGAGGTTTAGGGGGCGGAGCTTACTCGTGAGAAACGTTGCGCGATTGGTTGTTGACAAAGGGGCAGGGAGAATAGGGAGAGAAGGGCTGTACCCCTTCTCCCTATTCATAACATGGTTCAGGGGAGGTCCCCAGCTGTAAAGGGGAGAGGTCCTTGATCAGCAGCTCTATAAAAACCCCACACTCACCTTAATCATTGCTTGCTTGTTGAGCTGTGGTATCTGTTCTCAGTACCATTTCTTTCCATTTACCTGATATATATTGAAGACCTTCCTGTGTACCGACCTTGGATTTTTCCCTGGACTTTCCTTATTGCTGTAAACCTACCTGGACTTACTATACCCGTTTTTTGCAACCTTGCTGCCTGCCTTGACCTTTTGGATTGGACTGACTACTCTTTTGCCTTACCCTTTTGTTGTGTCACTTTTGGATTTACCTTTTGGGTCACTCCATCTCCCTACCCGCCACCCAGCGCTACGCTCATTATCCTTGAACCTCACAGGTACATAAATCATTGACTATTGGGTTTTTGAAATACTGTTTCTTGGAGTTCAGTTTTTTACTCCAAAAAAGATTTTGAGGTTCCTTAAGCCCAGTGTCCAGTCTCACTATCTCCAACCAAACCGGGGCTGTTGATAAGCAATTGTCCCAGGATAGTGCATGGCCTATCATGCTACAATTATGCAGATGCTGAACACTGGGGAAGGATGTACCGCCTGATTCTGTATCCTGCTGTAGTAACTCAAGTGAGATTCTTGGTTTTTGCCAGATGTATTCGGCAGTTAATTTCTGTATAGTCGTTAATACAGCGCTATCCACTTTCAATGGAATATTACTGAGTAGGTAGAATATTTTAGGCATTATGTAACTTTTAACCACTTCTACTCTACCCAACCAGGATAGTTCCTGCCCCTTCCAGTCATTTAGATTTTTCTTAATTTCTTTTAGTTTTGATAAGTAATTTAATTTGATTAATTCTTCAAACTGAAGAGTCAATTTTATCCCCAAATATTCAATGTATGTTTGGGACCAGTTAAATCTAAACCTTGACTTTTAATCCATCTAATTCTTTTATAGACATATATCCTATTAGAATCTGTGTCTTATCAAGATTCAACTTGTAGTTGGAGTATTTGCTGAATTCTGCTATCAAACTGATTATATTGGTAATTGAGTTTACTCGATCTGTTAGAGTTAAAAGGACATCATCTGCATACAATGCCACTCTGTTGTCCATAGTATTAATGGTAATCCCTTGTATGATATCTGATTTCCTTATCATACAGGCCAATGGCTCCATAGCTAATATGTAAAGCATCGGGGACAAAGGACATCCTTGCCTGGTCCCGTTTTTTATTTTGAACCATTCTGATTGTAATAAATGTCCCGTGACCCTTGCCATTGGTTGGGAATACAGGACCATCACTCCATCTCGGAATCGGCCCTCGACGCTGAAGGCCCCCATCACCGCCTCTAGGTATATCCAACTAACCATATCGAAAGCTTTTTTGGCATCGAGGGCCATCAGGGTAGACGGTATCCTCTGTACGTTTATATGATGTATAATGTTTAATATCCGTCTGATGTTGTCACTTGTTCCTCTGACCCTCACAAAACCACATTGGTCTTTGTGGATTAGGTCTGGGATAATAATTTTTAATCTCTCAGCTAAAATTTTTGAGTAGATTTTTACATCTAAATTTATAAGTGAGATTGGCATGTAGTTTGATGTTAATGTTGGGTCTTTGTTAGGTTTGGCAATAGGGGAGATTGAAGACTGCAATAATTCTGTTGGTATATTTTCTTTGTTGGTTAATTGTGTGAACAGACTATGAAGGATTGGGGCCAATTGATTGTCAAATTTATGGTAAAATAAGGTCGAGAACCCACCTGGTCCGGGGGACTTTCCCCCCCTTTAGGGAGTGTATGTTATCCTTCACTTCTTGTGCGGTGATTGGGTGGTTCAGTGTAAGCAATTGCTCTTTTGAAATTTTAGGTAGATTTAGTTTTACCAAAAAAGCCAAAATTTCCAATGGTGATTTTTTTATTTCCTCTAGATTGTATAGTTCCCCATAGTACTCTTTAAATGCATTGCTTATATCCTTTGGGGATAGTAGATGTTTATTTTTGACTACTATCTTTTTATTATTTCTCTATTTTGTTTAGCTTTAAGTTTTTTGGTCAGGAGTTTCCCTGTGCGGTTCACCCCATAATACCATTTCTGCCTTAAAAACATAATAGCCTTTTTTGTGTTTTCATACAATCTGTCATTAATCAGTCCTCTTACTATCTTTGTTTGAGCTAGTACGGAGTTGTCCAAGGCCTCCTTATGGTGTCTCTCAAGATTAACTAGTTTAATATATAGTTTGTTCAATGAGTCTCCTTTTTTCTTTTTCATGACAGTGCCTAGTTTAATTATTAGTCCTCGAACAAAACATTTTAGAGTACACCATAAGGCTGCGTCGGACACCTCCGCATTATCATTCACCTCCAACAAGGCTTTTATTTGTTGAGATATATTTTCTACATCTTCACTAGATCTTAGCAGGTTTTCATTCAGTCTCCATCTATCTAATCCGAGTTGTTCCTAATTGATAGATATATTGGAGCATGGTCTGACCATGACATTACTCCTATTTTTGATTGTAATATTAAGTCTAGGGTATTGGATCTAGTTAGGAAATAGTCTATCCTAGTGTATGTTTGATGTGTATGTGAGAAAAAGGAGTAGTCCCGCTCATCTCTATTTTATCGTCCCTCAGTAGTTTGTAGAGACAGCCTCTTTTGTAAGTCGAATTTAGGCCCTTGGTATTAATGGATACTAAATTAATAGCCACTTATTTCACTAACTACCCGTTCCCCACCGAATTCCCCCGCCCGTACACAACACCGATTCATACACACATACCAACCAACATTTAAATCGTCCCCCCCATACTATCTTTTGGGAGGGGAAGAGAGAGAAAGAGAGTGTATGGGTGGAGAGAGACACATGAGTGACTGACATGGGGAAATATTATTTATCACTCCTTGTGTACTTCTTTTCCAATGATGCTCAGCCAGACTAATGGGAGACTTTGACTGGTTGGGCACCATGGGTAGTTCAAGCTCACTCTTCCAGCCAGCAAAAAAGCCTCCTTGTGTCAATGTTGCTAGCTGAGCATCATCGACAAATAAAACCACTACACTGTATTATGGCCAAATAAATATCTTTATTTAAAATAAAAGTTTGTATTGGTCATTCACTTCAAAATCAAGTTTGTGCTCCTACTGCCCAGTAAGAAAAAGTGGCATGTCTGGAAAAGAGATGTGTAAAGGGGAGGAGTTTGTAATATAGCCAATCCCATTTGGGGCCCAAAAAGAAACCTGCACCCAAGGCATCCATGACCCTAGGATTGACCCTTCTGGGAGGGAGGAGAAGAGACATGGGAGTAAGGAGGGGACATAAAACAGATATTGGGTGGCACAGACAACATATATGGGGGGGGACAAACATGGGAGGGGGGACAACAGATATGGGAGTCGGGGGTTTGACTGACAACAGAAATGGGGGGGAGACAGACATGGGAGGGGGAATAACAGACATGGGAAAGAAGAGAGAGACATACAATGGGGGGATCGGATATCCCTGCCCCACGATAAAACAAATATAATTTTACGCATTGTAATGCTAATAGATACAACAAATAAAAAAATACAGTTTGTAATATTAAAACCCAAATATGCATATCTGAACTATATGTAAAGTTATGTAAAAGTAGAGAATGACTCACTTTAAGAGGTAGAAATTGATTCTCACCAACAATGGTGATGAATGCAGCTATGTGTACACAAAAATGACAATTAGAAAAAAGGCACTTAACCCCTTGCCGACAATGGACGTGTCAGGCATGTCTTGGGAGAAACTCCCTTAACGACAAAGGACGTACCTGGTACGTCCATTGTCGGCAAGGGGTTAAGTGCCTTTTTTTTCTGCGGTGAATCAAGCGGTTTTCGCGATCAACGATCGCAAAACCGCTTTAACGGTGCTGGTCTATTGCCTCAATGTCGAGGCAATAGCCAGCACCGAAATTTATTTTCTGGGGCACCCACGATGGCCCCACGGAGCGATCGTGGGAGCCATATTGACGGAGCAGCATGCTCCGTCAATATGGCTATGCCCTCTGGAGGTCTGAGCTTTGGAAGTGAAAGTAACTTCACTTCCGTCGCTCTGAATATGCTACTTGACTGCCCCTAGTGGTAGTGTTAAGGTTACATTTTTGGTTCGGGTTGGGTTCAAAAGGTCAATATAGGAAAAAAAAAATAAAACACTATTTTTGGTTTTTGCCCCATAACTCTCAAAAAAATACCGAAAAATATGTAAACATGCATATTTCTGATCTCGGGACAACATTTAGAATCTATTTAGATGGGGTCTTTTTTAATGATTGTATTTGTCTAAATTATATTTTAGGTCAAAGTTAGAAAAAGTGTTTTTTTTTTAATTTTTCATCATATTTTATGATTTTTTTTGTAGTAAATTCTAAGATATGATGAACATAATGGTATATAATGAAAGCCCTTCGTATGACGATAAAAACAACACATAATTTGTGTGGGTACAGTATCTGAGAAAAAAGAAAATTGCAGCTAAACTAGGAAAAAACTTGGAAAAAATGTAATGAAAATAGATGAAAGATAAACTGATAAAATGTAAGGTAAAACATATATTCTAATAACATATAAAGGCATCCTAGTCTGGATATAGTTTTATCTGCCATATATTCTTTCCCTTCTTATCTTGTTATCTGAACACATATATTTAGCTCAGCGACCATTTTCTTTAGATGTCGAGCTGGACTTAGTCTCAAAAAACTTTCCCCATTCCCACAGCCATGAAATAAAAATGCATTATGTGGTAAACAATGGGAAATGGCCCCTGGGCTGCTAATAACTAAGGCTACAGGCTATGCAAGGTGTCCTTTAATACCAGGGCTAGGGACTGCAAAAGGTAATGATCCCGCCCCCCTACTGAAACATATGAGGCCGGGGCTGGCCAAAGGAACAATGGCTCCCCCTTTTATTAGAACTCATGGGTAGCATAAGTGGCAAAAATTCTAAATCCGGGATCGATAAATTGAGCTCACATTGGAAATAGTTCTGGGGTTACTACAGTTGGTCAGGTCTAGGGTCAGCAGCATTAGGTACGCAAAGAATGAGGTCAGCTGACTACCTGGATATACTGAATGATCAGGTTATTCCATCAATGGATTTTTTTTCCCTGATGGCACGGGCATATTCCAAGATGACAATGCATCGGGCTCAAATTGTGAAAGAGTGGTTCAGGGAGCCATCATTGTCATAACCCCATTGAGAATCTTTTGGATGCGCTGGAGAAGGCTTTGATTTACAAGATCTTGGTGAAAATGTAATACAACACTCGACGGAAATAAATCTTGTCACAATGCAGAAGCTTATCGAAACAATGCCACAGCAAATGTGTGCCGTAATCAAAGCTAAATGCGGTCCAATGAAATATTAGAGTGTGTGACCTTTTTTGGGGGCCAGGCAGTGTATATTAACCATGATATATAAATAAGCTGTACATATGAATTTTCCTTTGTTTTATTCCAACTTTTGTTTTCTGCACACCAGTAGTAATTTTGTATATTTTGCACTATTTCATGATTTTATTATATCATTTATATTATCTATGAATATTCAGGTATCTTTGTCTTTTATATTTAGAGTTTTACTGTTCCTCTATTAATATTCATGGAATGTTGTTCCTAAGTACCTTAGTAATTTAGGTTGAAAAAAGACACAAGTCCATCAAGTTCAACCCATCTACCTATCATTCCAGCGTTTTGATCCAAAAGAAGGCAAAAACCCATAAGGAAGCTATTTCGAATTTTGCCTCCTAGGGGGAAAAATTTCTTCTTGACTCCAAAAGGGCAATCAGATTTCTCCTTGGATCCATAAGGTCTATTATTAATGCTTATTCTATTATTAATAGCTCTGTATGTTCTGCTTTTCTAAAAAAAAAAACATCCAGACCATTTTTAAATGCATCTATTGTGGTTGATAGCACTACCTCTCTTGGCAGTGAGTTCCATAACTTTATTGTCTTTACCGTAAAGAATCCCTTCCTTTTCTGTCTATGAAATCTTTGCTCTTCCAGTTTCAGAGGGTGACCTCTTGTTCTTTGAACATTTCTGTTAATGAACAGGTCCCTGGAGAGCTCTTTACATTGGCCCTGCACATATGTATATTGTGTTATCATATCCCCTCTAAGACGCCTTTTTTCTAAAGTAAATAAATGCAATTTTTTACTTCTCTCTTCATAACTAAGATCCTCCAATTCCCTTATTAATTTTGTAGCTCTCCTTTGCACTTTTTCTAGTTCCTTAATATCCTTTTGCACCATAATTGTACTGCATATTCAAGGTGAGGTCTTACCATTGATTTGTAAAGAGGCAAGATGATGTCCGCCTTCCATGAATCTATACCTCGTTTTATACATGCCAATATCTTATTGGCCCTTCCAGCTGCTGACTGGCATTGGGCACTGCTGCCAAGTTTGTTATCTGCAATGATTCCTAAATCCTTTTCGTTAGTAGTTTTTCCCAGGGAAATACCATTTAAGGTATATGTTGCTTTGTTATTATTTTTCCCATAATGCATAACTTTACATTTGTCTATATTGAACCTCATTTGCCACTTTCTTGCCCAGTCCCCCACTCTGTCTTCCTGTAAAGAAAAAACATCAAGATTAGTCTTTATTACCTTACCTAATTTTGTGTCATCAGCAAACACTGAGACATGGCTCTCAGCACAACGCGGGAGATCATTAATAAACATATTAAAAAGAAGAGGTCCCAAAATAGACCCCTGAGGTACTCCGCTCAATACCCTGGTCCAATTTGAGGCTTTTCCATTTACAACAACCCTCTGTGTTCTATCTGTTAGCCAATTTTCGATCCAAATACATACATTTGCCCCAATCCTATTTCTCTCAATTTGTAGAGTAACCTTTTGTGTGGAACTGTATCAAATGCTTTAGCAAAATCCAAATAGATCACATCAACTGCCACACCTAGATCCATATTTTTACTGACTTCTTCATAGAATGTTATTAAGTTTGTTTGACAAGACCTGTCTTTCACAAAACCATGTTGACTTTTACTAATTATATTCTGATTCAAGATGTATTCTTGAGTGTACACCTTTAGCAATCCTTTAAATAATTTCCCCACTACAGATGTCAAGCTCACTGGCCTATAATTACCAGGCAGAGATTTTGATCCCTTTTTAAATATTGGAATAACATTCACCTTTCGCCAGTTTGTTGGCACTATACCTGAACTGAAAGAATCCCTAAAGATCATAAATATTGGTCTGGCCAGAATTATGCTTAACTCTCTAAGGACCCTTGGGTGTATACCATCTGGCCCTGGGGCCTTGTCTATCATAACAGAGTTTAATTGCTTAAACACTTTTTCCTGTGTCAGCCAATCCCATGTTTGTGGTGATTGTTCCGTAACTTCCGGTAGCAGGGGCTCATCCATCTGTTCTTCCTTAGTATAAACAGAAGAAAAAAAAGTATTTAAAATGTCTGCTTTCTCTCTGTCCTTACTTACCAAATTTGCAATTTGGGATAACAAGGGCCCAACATTTTCCTTCTTTAGATTTTTTCCATTTATATACTTATAAAAAAAAATTGGGGTTAATTTTACTCTCCTTAGCAATCCTTTTCTCGTTTTCCAATTTAGCCATTTTAATTGCCTATTTGCAGGCTTTGTTGGCATCTTTGTATTTTATAAATGATAATGTTGATCCCTTGCTTTTATAATGTTTGAATGCCATTTTCTTGTTTTGCATTTCCTGTTTCACGTTACCGGTAAGCCACATTGGTTTTGATTTGTGTCTTTGTATTTGTTTCCCACAGGTATATATTGGGATGTGTACTTTTGTAATGTGTGCTTAAAGGCATTCCACTTGTCTTCTGTGTTTAGTCCAGAAAACAATCGTTCCCAGTCTAAATGTTCAATTGATGCCCTAAGTCCATCAAAGTTGGCCCTTCTAAAATTAAGTGTTTTGGTGGCATAGTTACCAATTTGCTTTTTTGCATTAATCTCAAACGAAACCATGTTATGGTCACTATTGCCCCAGTGTTCTCTTACTTTGATGTTTGAGATAAGCTGCTCATTGTTTGTTATTACTAAATCCAGACAGGCATCCATTCTAGTTGGGGTGTCTACTAATTTTGTCATAAATTTGTTATTAAGCAGGTTCAGAAACTTGCTGCCCTTAGCAGAACTAGTTGTGCCACAATTCCAATCTATATCTGGGTAATTAAAATCTCCCATGATTAGAGCTTCATTCAGATTTGCAGCCTTTTCAATTTGTAATAAAAGCTGATCTTCTCCATCGATGCTAATATTTGGTGGCTTGTAACATACACCTACAAGTAATGTGCGATTCTTTTTAGCGTCTAAGCTAATCTTCACCCACAGTGTCTCCACATCAGTTCCAGTTAGGTCATGCACACCTTCTTTAATACTGGGCTTTAGTTTAGGATTTACATATAGACAAATCCCTCCCCCTTTTCCCCCCTTTTCTATTTACTCTGCCCTTTCTAAAAAGTGAGTAGCCTTGTAAATTAACTGACCAGTCGTGGGTCTCATGCCACCACATTTCTGTGATTCCGATTAAATAATACTGTTCAGCCCTTACCAGTATCTCCAGCTCACCCATTTTGTTTGTCAAGCTTCTTGCATTTGCTAAAAGACATTTAAGATTACTACCCATTTTCTGTTTAGTTGACAAACACGTAATGCCCGCAGGTTTAATTGTATGTACCTCCCTATGATCTATGTTAACCCCACCAGTGCTTTCCTCCTCCTTTGCCATAGCTAGACCCACCTTCCAATCTACTCTAGCTGCCATTGCTTCATTTTGATCTTGACCCTCCCCCCCAGAGCTTAGTTTAAAAGCTCATCTAACCCTCTAGCCATCCTCTCCCCTAATACTGCAGAGCCCTCATCATTGAGGTGCAGCCCATCCCATCCATAGAGTCTGAAGCCGACTGCAAAGTCTGCCCAGTGCTCCAAGAACCCAAATCCCTCTTGCTTGCACCACTTTCGCGACCACGCATTAATCTCCCTAAGCTCCTGCTGTCTCCCTGATGTACCGCGTGGTACTGGTAATATTTCCGAGAATATTACCTTGGAGGTCCATTCCTTCAGCTTATTTCCTAGTTCCTTAAAATTATTTTTAAGGACCCCCCACCAACCATTAACTTTGTCATCCCCTACCACCACAGCCTGTCTAGCCTTCCTAGTGTCCTGGCTCCCAACTGTGCTGGAGAGGCTATTCACCTGGCTACTAGGAGTGTCCGCCTGCCCCAGAAATGCCTCTTCTGAGCTAATCCCCCCCCCCCCCAGCATCCTCACACAAGCTGGCAAACATGTTGGGGTGAACTAGCTCAGAACAAGCCTCCCTAGCTCTCCGACCCCTACTTCCTCTTACACAACTAACCCAGCTCTCTGCCCTAGAAACCTCTTCTCCTCCATCATCACCCTCCTCTACACTGGCCCCAGCCAATGCCTGCTCCGTGAGCAGTAAACTCCGCTCCATGTTGCTTATGTCCCTAAGTGTTGCCAGTTGCCTCTTTAGATCTAGTATGATATTTTCCAAAGCAGCAACCTGCTCACATCTGCCACAGCGGTATGGACCTCGGGGAACTTGCTCCAAGACAGCATACATGCTGCAAGACATGCACTTAGTGGCATTGTCCAACATGCTCTCTAACGTAAAACACCCAATATAAATAGAATAAACAAGGATTTATACTTTACCCTCCTTCTTGCCTTTTAACTCCTTCTTTGCTTCTGACTCCTCCACTTAAGCAGCTTGTTCACTTTAGTAGATGTTCACCTGGATTCGCCTGGCTCAGTATTCACCTGCTTCCTCCAGATAAATGGCCTTCCCAGGGCTGGCCCAAGACATTGTGCTGCCTTGGACGAAAAATGAAAATGCTCTCACTCACACTGACATACACACACTCTCACTCACACTGACACACATACACTCTCACTCACACTGACATACACACACTCACACTGACATACACACACTCTCACTCACACTGACATACACACACTCCCACTCACACTGACATACACACATTCACACTGAAACGTACCTGCTGTATGCATCTCTCTTTGCTTTGAGCTCTGTGTGAAGGAGGTCTCAGCCAATCAGGAGAGTTGATTGGCTGAGACCTCCTTCAATCAAGAAACACAGAAAAAAAAAAAAAGACAGCTGCTCTGAGGAACAAAAGTGCCGCCTCTGCCAGGATGCCGCCTGGGGCAGCTGCCCCACTCTGCCCCATTGTAGGGCCGGCCCTGGGCCTTCCAGTAAAATAAAAAAAGTAATTTGTCTTATTTTATTTTTTCCATATTGTCCATAACTATTTACTATTTATTATTTAAAACTATTTCTATTGTTTACTGAATATTTACATTTTTCAAATGTGAGGATCATCACAAACAACAGTTTGAAATGTTTTTCGGCATTAAAACTGCATAAATATGGAGTTGAACTTTGATAACACCCAATGGAACGGACTGTGAACCACCCCTGGAATTCATTGTGGCATGCACACGTAACTTCCGGTGATGGCATTTACACGGGACTGTAAGTTTTACTGTAAGATGCAATTTCCATGGCACATGGGATCATTAGCACTATTCAAAAATGAAGGGGACTTCAACACATTATATTTGGACGGCAAATTCATAGACAGATATAGCCTGTTCACCTGAAATGCACTTAGTGGCCCAGAATCTTCTACTGGCGTTATTCACTACTACTGGGACTTTTTTCTCCATTGGATATATATATATATATATATATAAATATATATTTTCCCACATGTGATTCTGCCCTACTCCAACTATATATATTGATTAATAGGGCCCGGAGTGGCCCAAAAAAAGTAGGGGACAGGGGCACCTGGAGTTGGGGATCTTTAGGAGAACACCTATTAGCTGTGGTGCCGGGGACTACGCTTGGGCTGGCCCCCGGTGTTAAAGAGGGTGCTGTGGTAATTTTACTGCACCCACTAAAGAATACCCATTATTTTACCACATGTGGTAACAATTCTACTGCACTACATTAATTTGAGGTGGTGGGTTTCACCAGGGGAAATTGGGCATCAAAATCCAACTCACCTCCCAAATCTAACTTCCTTCACTTTTAAGTGAATAGTTATTTTTTTATTGCATTAAATGAAAGTTGAGTTTGAGATAGGAGTCCGAGTTGGACTTTGTTAAGAGGGGGGGGGGGGGGGGGGTAGAAGGAGTTGGAGAAGGAGAGCAACTTTGTTCTAGTAAATAGCTCAAGGTGGTCAAGTTGACTGGCCAAATTTAATTTTTTAACTAAATCAAATTCGACCTCCCAACACACCACCTTGAGACAAATTCAAATTTTAGTGAATAGACCTCCTAGTGTATGCATGGTTTAGATGTTGATTTCTAAAGTGAGAACCAAGGGTAAGCCCATTTGGATAGTAACTTTATTTTCATTGCTTACACATATTTGTTTATTGGAGTAAGTTGTACATTTAGTAAGGGTGTTTGCTCCTATTGCTCTTCTTTAAATAACAACAGCAAACGCCACCACCACAACTAATGTAGCAAAGAAGAGAACTAGGAGAAATAAGTATAGATATGGATGGAGAAAATTGAGATGGGGAGAAAAAAAGAGAGGGTCAGAAAAAAGGAGGGGTGAACTAAAAAAAAAATGCTATGCCATCGATTTCTCTCCTTTGGCATCACAAATTCCATGTAATACAATTGCCATAATGCACATGAGCATCTTGAGAACTGTAGTAATCATCAGATGAGGTATAAGTAATAGCTAATATTTGGATTGCCTCTGTGGGTTTAGTAGACCATTAAGAAACTGAACCTGGAATATTGAACATAAATAAACTTTAGGATATTTTTACCCTTTGATTTTTGTAATACTTTTTCACCAAGGATCAGACCGCCCACTCTAAAGGGTGTCCTCCGCATCTCATGTGAGCTAATCACATTGTCCACTACTGAGCATGTATTAGGCCCTATGATTCACTATGAATTGGAATAGGAACTCATTGTGCATGTGTAAGCTGCGCATGACCAGTGCTTTTTATTTTCAAAAGGAGCAGAATTTTGACCATACATATGTATTTAGCAAAACTCTGCATATGGTGGAGTATGCATTTTATCCTGTATATTTAAATATTCACAAATTATGCTGGTTCATCTAGGGACAAATGATTTGGCTTGCAATGAGGTTTCAGAGGTGAAGGAAGCGTTTCGTGTTCTTGCCAATGATATACGGCAGGTTGTGTCCACACTGTCCTTTTCTGAAGTTATGCCTGTGCATAACATTCAGAATGATAGACGGATGCATATTAGGGACTTCAACTTGTGGCTTGGAGAATGGTGTCGGGAGCAAGGATTTGGCTTTGTTTCTCATGGAAGTTCACTATGGGATAGAAAGGAACTGTACAAAAAAGATGGTTTGCATCTTTCTCAAAAGGGAACGAATGTTCTCAGTGAGCAGTTCAGAGGTTTTGCTAGGAGGTTTTTAAACTAAAAGAGGGGGGCAAAATGGCGATAAAACATCAATCCAATTGCCCCCCCAAAAAAGGGACAGAAGTTACCTGTAGTCAGTGTGCTGAAAAATGATAAGCTTAGGGTCATGTCTACAAATGCTTGCAGTTTAGGGAATAAGATCCATAAACTTGTGGCAATATTGGCAACTGAGAATGTAGATTTAGTGGCTGTTACTGAGACATGGTATAATGAAAAACATGATTGGGACATATCAATACCAGGGTACTCTTTATATAGAAAAGACAGAGAAGGTAAAAAAGGGGGAGGGGTGGCCCTGTATGTGAGGGATAGCTTAAAATGTAACGTAATACAAGTTAGTGAGGCGAACATAGAGTCAGTTTGGGTTACATTAGAATTTGGTAATCATATGGTAACTCGGGTAGGTGTGATTTATAGGCCCCCTGGACAAATAGAGGAGTTAGATAATCTACTAGTTGAGGAAATAGCTAAAATGACAATGAAGGGAGAAGTGATCATCATGGGTGACTTTAATCTTCCTGATGTGAACTGGAAATACAAAACAGCTACTTGCGCCAGGAGTACGCATATCCTCAACTCCCTACTGGGATTATCTCTAAAACAAGTAGTGGAGGAGCCAACTCGAAAGCAGGCCATACTAGACTTAGTGTTCACAAATGGAGATTTGTTATCAGATATTACTGTAGGTGAAAGTTTAGGATCTAGTGATCACCAGACAGTGTGGTTTAATATAAGAACAGTGACGCAGTCACACCACACAAAAACAAAAGTTTTAGATTTTAGAAAAACAGACTTTTCTAAAATTAGATTAGGTGTGAAGGAGTCATTATCAGACTGGAGCAATTTAAATGGAGTCCAGGAGAAATGGGATTATCTAAAAGTTGCACTACTGAAGGCAACAGAAAATTGCATAAGGCTTGTCAGTAAGAGCAAAAAATTGAAGAAACCACTGTGGTACTCTGCAGAGGTGGCTAAAATAGTAAAAAATAAAAAGCTAGCATTTAGTAATTATAAAAATACTCAGAGTGAGGAAGATAGAAAGATCTATAAGAGTAGGCAGAAAGAGGCAAAGCAAGCTATAAGAGCTTCCAAAGCACACACAGAAGAGACTATAGCCCAGTCAGTGAAAAAGGGGGATAAAACATTTTTTAGATACATAAATGAGAAAAGGAAAGTAAAACAAGGATTAGTTAGATTAAAAACAAAAGAAGGATGCTATGTAGAAGAGGATAAAGGCTTAGCAGACTGCCTTAATGAATATTTTTGTTCTGTTTTTACAAATGAAAATGAGGGTAAGGGACCTCATTTAGGGAAAAAGACTAATGAGTCTTTTGATGCATGTAAGTTTACAGAGGAAGAGGTTTTACTTCAGCTGTCTAAAGTAAAGACAAATAAGTCGATGGGACCTGATGGGATACATCCAAAGTTATTAAAATAACTTAGTGGTGTACTAGCAAACCCATTAACAGATTTATTTAACCAATCATTGTTAACGGGAGTAGTTCCAGAAGATTGGAAATTAGCTAATGTTGTGCCCATTCACAAGAAAGGTAGTAGGGAGGAGGCGGGCAACTATAGACCAGTAAGTCTTACTTCAGTAGTGGGGAAAATAATGGAAACCTTGTTAAAGAATAGGATTGTTGAACATCTAAAGTCGCTTTGATTTCAAGATCAGAGACAGCATGGGTTTACTTCAGGGAGATCATGCCAAACTAATCTTATTGATTTTTTTGATTGGGTAACTAAAATAATAGATCAGGGTGGTGCAGTAGACATTGCTTACCTAGCTTTCAGTAAGGCTTTTGACACTGTCGCACATAGAAGGCTTATCAATAAACTGAAATCTTTGAGTTTGGATTTCAATATTGTTGAATGGATTAGACAATGGCTGAGTGACAGGCAACAGAGGGTTGTAGTCAATGGGGTATATTCGATGCAAGGTCGTGTTACTAGTGGGGTACCTCAGGGATCTGTTCTTGGACCCATTCTCTTTAATATTTTTATTAGCGATATTGCAGAAGGTCTTGTTGGCAAAGTATGTCTTTTTGCTGATGATACAAAGATTTGCAGCAGGGTTGATATTCATGGAGGGATAAGCCAAATGGCAAATGATTTAGCTAAACTAGAAAAATGGTCAGAGCAGTG
Source organism: Pelodytes ibericus (assembly GCA_036172795.1). Taxonomy (NCBI): domain Eukaryota; kingdom Metazoa; phylum Chordata; class Amphibia; order Anura; family Pelodytidae; genus Pelodytes; species Pelodytes ibericus. Next base: position 53,824,299 of record CM069858.1, on the reverse strand, counting down.
GCAACTGGCATTTAATGTGGACAAGTGCAAGATTATGCACCTTGGGCGTAAAAACCCAAAAGCAGAATATAGACTATTTGGTACAGTCCTAACCTCAACATCTGAGGAAAGGGATTTAGGAGTAATAATTTCAGAGGACTTGAAGGTAGGTAGGCAATGCAATAGAGCAGCAGGAAATGCTAGCAGAATGCTTGGTTGCATAGGGAGAGGTATTAGCAGTAGGAAGAGGGAAGTGCTCATGCCATTGTACAGAGCACTGGTGAGACCTCACTTGGAGTATTGTACGCAGTACTGGAGACCGTATCTCCAGAAGGATATTGATACTTTGGAGAGAGTTCAGAGAAGGGCTACTAAACTGGTTCATGGGTTGAAGGATAAAACTTACCAGGAAAGGTTAAAGCATCTTAACATGTATAGCTTGGAGGAAAGACGTAACAGGGGGGATATGATAGAAACATTTAAATACATAAAGGGAATCAACACAGTAAAGGAAGAGAGTATATTTAAAAGAAGAAAAACTACCACAACTAGAGGACATAGTCTTAAGTTAGAGGGGCAACGATTTAAAAGTAATATCAGGAAGTATTACTTTACTGAGAGGGTAGTGGATGTATGGAATAGCCTGCCAGCAGAAGTGGTAGAGGTAAACACAGTCAAGGATTTTAAGCATGCGTGGGATAGACACAAGGCTATCCTAGCTATAAGACCAGGAACGGGGGACTAATAAAAGTACTCAAAAAAAAAAATTGGGCAGACTAGATGGACCGAATGGTTCTTATCTGCCGACACATTTTATGTTTCTATGTTTCTATGCATATTTGAGCATAAAGAAACGTGTACACTCTATGCAGCATACTCCATCACATGCATTATAAACATATAGTAGAGATTCCATAAACTTATTAATGTAGACACAATCAGACTGATTGTATTGAAAACACTAATGTATTTTCTAGAAAACTCTTCATTATCCACATAACGGAATACAGTTAAGATAGAGTCCTTGGAATTCAGGGACAGTTTGATTCTGTAGCCACTAGTTACAAAATATTCTCATGGCTTTAGTAAATAAAATAATGATTCGTTTGACAATGTGACAACTCAATATCCAATAGATATGTTAAAAACTTGAACTTAAGGTTCTGATATGAATGATGCAGCCAATACTACCCTGTGTCCTCTTTTATCCAAATCATAACAGCTTCAGTCACAGTTCCACATCATAGTTAGGCATTCTGACACTGTTCTGTAAAGTATACTCAGGGCCGCCATCATACATTTCAGGGCCCCTTACTGAAAAAATTCTGCCTTCCCATGACTCCTTCTCACCCCCTACCCTCCCAAAGTCATTTTATCCAGGCCTTGCCCATTAATATGCCGAACTATGCCCATTTACATGTCACAGCCGGTTTGTCCATTAATATACCACTCTTTGCCCATTAATATGCCACAGCCAAATTCCCCCCTCCTCCCACCTTCCCCAGTACTTACCTTGCTGCTGAGACACAGCAGCCTTCCATGCTGCCTCTCTCATGCTTGCTGACACTGATCTGATTAGAGCACCGGAAGGTAACGTGACCCCTGGCGCTCTGATGTCAGATCATTGCGTGAGTAGCGCGGGATAGGCAGCATAAATGGATGTCTGTGCAAAGATATCATATCCCTGCTCTCTGTGCTGAGACATGCAGTGTGCATGAGCAGTAAGAGCAGTTCTCACTAAGGAGATGTGTGTGTATATATATATATATATTGTACAAGGTCCCCTGAGTTCTCATGGAGCCACACATTACTGCAAATGGTTTACATTACTCACCCTAAGCAAAAGTTTAAACAAAGAACCTGATGAGCATCCTCCCAAAGGGGTTGCCATTTGAAAGAACAGCAGAGAGAGAGCTGGTCAAGTAACTGACCACATCCTCTCTCCATCATTGCTGTGTGGGAATGTAAATCTTGCTGCACACAGCCCATATCTGGTGAGGAGATAAGCATTTCCCCTTGGCACATGATAAAGCGAGCACACGACCAGCTAACACCCCAATCATTGGTGCCACATCATAACGTGCAGCCCTATAACGTTGCACTCCAGAAGTCTGCATCAGACTGCCACAATAAAACTAACTGCCTTGAAACAGTGCTCAATAGAAGCATCACTAAAAAATACTTTTTAATCATACATAGTGTTCATTGTGAGGGTTCAGTATTCATTTAACTTGTTGCCTTAATAATTGTCATCCTCTAAATTTTTCCTAACTATTCCCTAAATACTGTTCTACTTATTTTTTATTTAAAAATCATTATAATTTTCATCCAGTTAAGAAACCAAAAAGTAGTTGTTATTTTTTTTTTGTTGGTTTATGTGATTCTGCTTGTGAAGTAAATCATGATATGAATGTTTTGTTTATCAGTATAATACAAAATGCTGCAGGCCAATTCATTATATGAAAAGATTAGATTTCTACATTGTAAATACAGATATGCTTTTCTCACTTCTTCGTTAGATAAAAACAAAACACAAATGTGTTGAGTCAGTGCTAATATAAATGATTATACAGTATAACTAAGCTATTAAAATGTTACTAGAGAAAGTATAAATGTGGTTTCAATAGCTGCAAACATAAACATTCGTAAGTGTAGAATGTAAGACCAAATTATGACAAATTTTATCAAGTCATCTTATCTGGCATTTACCGTAAAAGCTCAGAGTAGCCACTAGCCACCAAAGTTACTGTGGGTTTCTGTGAAATGCCCAAACATTTATATTTTAACTGCTACATTGATCTGTCAGAATTGCACTACAAGAATTGGACTCAGCATAGTATAGTATAGAATAGTCCATGCCTCTCAACTGCCCCACTATGAGCGGCTATTGGAGGCTGTCCTGCCGAGCTCTACCACAGTCCAGACTCACACTCCTGTGGCCCTATTTATATTATCCGGTGTCCCAGACTAAAATGCACATGCACAGTAACTCTGATAGTTTGAGCAGTGGTAAAAGTTGTAAGCTATGACTAATAATCTAAATAATACATTTCTTAATAATGAGTCATAGATTTATAGATCCCCATATATTCCTTTAAGTATATCAAATACAGGATTTCATATCTGTATTACAGTACACTTCTATCAGTGTTGAAATGTAATAAACATGACACATAATCTCAAACCTGTATAGAGAAACAGATAGAAAGCTTGGGACCACTAAAGGGTCTACTGAGGTAGATTTACCTCAGCCAGACAGTGTGGTTTAATATAAGAACAGTGACGCCACACCACAAAAACAAAAGTTTTAGATTTTAGAAAAACAGACTTTTCTAAAACTAGATTAGGTGTGAAGGAGTCATTATCAGACTGGAGCAATTTAAATGGAGTCCAGGAGAAATGGGATTATCTAAAAGTTGCACTACTGAAGGCAACAGAAAATTGCATAAGGCTTGTCAGTAAGAGCAAAAAATTGAAGAAACCACTGTGGTACTATGCAGAGGTGGCTAAAATAGTAAAAAAATAAAAAGCTAGCATTTAGTAATTATAAAAATACTCAGAGTGAGGAAGATAGAAAGATCTATAAGAGTAGGCAGAAAGAGGCAAAGCAAGCTATAAGAGCTTCCAAAGCACACACAGAAGAGACTATAGCCCAGTCAGTGAAAAAGGGGGATAAAACATTTTTTAGATACATAAATGAGAAAAGGAAAGTAAAACAAGGATTAGTTAGATTAAAAACAAAAGAAGGATGCTATGTAGAAGAGGATAAAGGCTTAGCAGACTGCCTTAATTAATATTTTTGTTCAGTTTTTACAAATGAAAATGAGGGTAAGGGACCTCATTTAGGGAAAAAGACTAATGAGTCTTTTGATGCATTTAAGTTTACAGAGGAAGAGGTTTTACTTCAGCTGTCTAAAGTAAAGACAAATAAGTCGATGGGACCTGATGGGATACATCCAAAGTTATTAAAAGAACTTAGTGGTGTACTAGCAAAACCGTTAACAGATTTATTTAACCAATCATTGTTAACGGGAGTAGTTCCAGAAGATTGGAAATTAGCTAATGTTGTGCCCATTCACAAGAAAGGTAGTAAGGAGGAGGCGGGCAACTATAGACCAGTAAGTCTTACTTCAGTAGTGGGGAAAATAATGGAAACCTTGTTAAAGAATAGGATTGTTGAACATCTAAAGTCGCTTGGATTTCAAGATCAGAGACAGCATGGGTTTACTTCAGGGAGATCATGCCAAACTAATCTTATTGATTTTTTTGATTGGGTAACTAAAATAATAGATCAGGGTGGTGCAGTAGACATTGCTTACCTAGATTTCAGTAAGGCTTTTGACACTGTCGCACATAGAAGGCTTATCAATAAACTGAAATCTTTGAGTTTGGATTTCAATATTGTTGAATGGATTAGACAATGGCTGAGTGACAGGCAACAGAGGGTTGTAGTCAATGGGGTATATTCGATGCAAGGTCTTGTTACTAGTGGGGTACCTCAGGGATCTGTTCTTGGACCCATTCTCTTTAATATTTTTATTAGCGATATTGCAGAAGGTCTTGTTGGCAAAGTATGTCTTTTTGCTGATGATACAAAGATTTGCAGCAGGGTTGATATTCATGGAGGGATAAGCCAAATGGCAAATGATTTAGCTAAACTAGAAAAATGGTCAGAGCAGTGGCAACTGGCATTTAATGTGGACAAGTGCAAGATTATGCACCTTGGGCGTAAAAACCCAAAAGCAGAATATAGACTATTTGGTACAGTCCTAACCTCAACATCTGAGGAAAGGGATTTAGGAGTAATAATTTCAGAGGACTTGAAGGTAGGTAGGCAATGCAATAGAGCAGCAGGAAATGCTAGCAGAATGCTTGGTTGCATAGGGAGAGGTATTAGCAGTAGGAAGAGGGAAGTGCTCATGCCATTGTACAGAGCACTGGTGAGACCTCACTTGGAGTATTGTACGCAGTACTGGAGACCGTATCTCCAGAAGGATATTGATACTTTGGAGAGAGTTCAGAGAAGGGCTACTAAACTGGTTCATGGGTTGAAGGATAAAACTTACCAGGAAAGGTTAAAGCATCTTAACATGTATAGCTTGGAGGAAAGACGTAACAGGGGAGATATTATAGAAACATTTAAATACATAAAGGGAATCAACACAGTAAAGGAAGAGAGTATATTTAAAAGAAGAAAAACTACCACAACTAGAGGACATAGTCTTAAATTAGAGGGGCAACGATTTAAAAGTAATATCAGGAAGTATTACTTTACTGAGAGGGTAGTGGATGTATGGAATAGCCTGCCAGCAGAAGTGGTAGAGGTAAACACAGTCAAGGATTTTAAGCATGCGTGGGATAGACACAAGGCTATCCTAGCTATAAGACCGGGAAAGGGGGACTAATAAAAGTACTCCAAAAAAAAAAAAAATTGGGCAGACTAGATGGACCGAATGGTTCTTATCTGCCGACACATTCTATGTTTCTATGTTTCTATTTGCATTTCTGACCACTTTGGTAATCCAAAAAGGCCTTAAATTTGGGCTACTCTCAAACCACCAAAGTGCTCCTAAATTAGCATGAAAATCAGTCATAGTACTGCTAAGTCCAAGAGCAAGTCTATTACAGTCCACACAGTGTCTTCCATTCCAGTAGCACAGAAAGTAACTAAATGAAACACAATTGTATATGCTCAATGTATATATAATCAGTGCTGCTGCACCTGCAGTAAACATGCAGAGTAATCACTGGTGGAGGGCTTGAGTCAAATATTAAAAATGCATTTCACCTCTGACAGTTCAGTGATCAAACTGCTGGGTTGAACTGTCAGCGGTGTAACAGCCACGTTAAACTGTAATAGACCCTCCTCCAGACCCAAAGCAGTGGGACGTCATAATCCAGCTTGCAGCCACGCATGTGGGAAGGTCAGGAGTGGTCGAGTGACAACAGACCCCAGTTGGAAGTACAAAGAAGTCCCCAAACTAGACCCCAGAGCGCACCCAGTATATCGAACGGAGGAACCTTTTTTCTGATACCACAGACTTGGTGTCTGTTTTTCACCTCGACATGCACTTTATTTATGTTATTCAATTACGCTGCACTATCTGGGGCCATTTTTAAATTGTTATTGCAATATTGCACGATTTGTGGCTCTCTCTCTCTTACTCTAGAGTTGTCTGTATCGGAACTAAAGCTTTGGGTCTAGAGCAGAGGCGTCCAACGTGCGACCCGCCGGGCATCGAGGTGCGGCCCGCCTGAGCTCTGCTCCGGTAGCCGCACCTCGAACTGCACACCACACGAGAAGCTGTGGTTCCCCGATACAGCTTCCCGTGCGGTGTGCAGCAGCAGTGCTGCTCTCGTGCACATATCCCCTCCTCTACCCTGCGCGTGAGGTCATGCGCAAGGGTCAGAGGGAGGGAAGAAGTGCACCGGGAGCCCACAACCTACACAGCCACATGTGGGGGTAAGTGTATGTATGTATGTGAGTGTCTGTATAAATGTGTATGTGTGTGGGGGTAAGTGTATGTATGTATGTGAGTGTCTGTATAAATGTGTGTGGGGGTAAGTGTATGTATGTATGTGAGTGTCTGTATAAATGTGTATGTGTGTGGGGGTAAGTGTATGTATGTATGTGAGTGTCTGTATAAATGTGTATGGGTGCGGGGGTAAGTGTATGTATGTATGTGAGTGTGTGTATAAATGTGTATGTGTGTGGGGGTAAGTGTATGTATGTATGTGAGTGTCTGTATAAATGTGTGTGGGGGTAAGTGTATGTATGTATGTGAGTGTCTGTATAAATGTGTATGTGTGTGGGGGTAAGTGTATGTATTTATGTGAGTGTCTGTATAAATGTGTATGTGTGTGGGGGTAAGTGTATGTATGTATGTGAGTGTCTGTATAAATGTGTAAGTGTATGTATGTGAGTGTCTGTATAAATGTGTATGTGTGTGTGGGGGTAAGTGTATGTATGTATGTGAGTGTCTGTATAAATGTGTATGTGTGTGGGGGTAAGTGTATGTATGTATGTGAGTGTCTGTATAAATGTGTATGTGTGTGGGGGTAAGTGTATGTATGTATGTATGTGAGTGTCTGTATAAATGTGTATGTGTGTGGGGGTAAGTGTATGTATGTATGTATGTATGTATGTATGTGAGTGTCTGTATAAATGTGTATGTGTGTGGGGGTAAGTGTATGTATGTATGTATGTGAGTGTCTGTATAAATGTGTATGTGTGTGGGGGTAAGTGTATGTATGTATGTGAGTATGTGTATCAATGTGTGTGTGGGGTAAGTGTATGTATGTATGTATGTGTGTGTGTGTGTATTAGTGTGTGGGGTAAGTGTATGTGAGTGTGTGTGTGGGGTAAGTGTATGTGAGTGTGTGTGTGGGGTAAGTGTATGTATGTATGTGAGTGTGTGTGTGGGGTAACTGTATGTATGTGTGTGTGTGTATAAATGTGTATGTGTGTGAATGGGGTAAGTGTATGTATGTGAGTGTCTGTATAAATGTGGATGTGTGTGGGGGTAAGTGTATGTATGTATGTGAGTGTGTATCAATGTGTGTGTGGGGTAAGTGTATGTATGTATGTGAGTGTGTGTGTGTGTGTATAAATGTGTATTAGTGTGTGGGGTAAGTGTATGTGAGTGTGTGTGTGGGGTAAGTGTATGTATGTGAGTGTGTGTGTGGGGTAACTGTATGTATGTATGTGAGTGTGTGTGTATAAATGTGTATGTGTGTGAGTGGGGTAAGTGTATGTATGCGAGTATGTGTATAAATGTGTATCTATGTGAGTGAATGTTAAGTGGGTGTGGGGTAAGTGTATGTATGTATGTGAGTGTGTGTGAATAAATGTGTATGTGTGTGAGTGGGGTAAGTGTATGTATGCGAGTATGTGTATAAATGTGTATCTATGTGAGTGAATGTTAAGTGGGTGTGGGGTAAGTGTATGTATGTATGTGAGTGTGTGTGTATAAATGTGTATGTGTGTGGGGTAAGTGTATGTATGTGAGCATGTGTGTATAAATGTGCATGTGTGTGTGGGGTAATTGTGACTGTGTGTGTGGGAAGGGGGGGTAAGTGTGACTGTGTATGCATGCGTGTGTTTGTAGTTAATGTGACCACTACACATTAGTGTAAAATATATATATATATACACACACATGTATATAATTATATATATTATTCTCTGAATGAATAAAAAATAAATGCGGCCCACGCACGCATACATTTCTAGCGAAGTGGCCCTTTGCAGAATAAACTTGGACACCCCTGGTCTAGAGGATACCTAGTAAAAGTTCCCACATATATTCCACACCAGAGCCTAGTTTCTATAGACTCTGGTACATGTGAGTTGGCTGGCATAAGGGCAATCCTATTGTATGTTTAGCATATTACACACATATCACACATATTTTCTTTTATCTTCTAGTTTTTATATTTACATTTCATCGTTTTAGTCCAAGTGATTCATTCCATATAGATTGGGCAAACTTAAAGATAAGTTTATATATTCCTGTTATTTTACTTTTCTTTTGCGCAACACCTACTATATATTTGTGTCTATATTTGTGTTTAAATAGGACAAGCACAGGTTGTTCTGCTGCACTTCTTGTTCAGTAGTGCCAGATTCACATTTTGTCTTTTAGGAACTTGTAGTTTATCCCAAATTTTCTGAAAAATGAGTGAAAGTACCCGGGGGAGGGCTAAATATAATCTAGGGGGTAATGGTCAAGGCAGATGAAATTGAAGGGAAGCAACTATTGTCCAATCAAGACCTAAGAAAATATGTGGTGATAGATTCCTAACCCTGTCATGCTGGCCTTACTTGCACATTACCCTTCAGGCTAGTGCTTAAAAAAAACACTCCCAGAAGTGGGAAATCTGTGTTGTGCTAGTAGTGACTTTCTATCCTTGGACCATTTCACATAACCCCAATTTTGTAAATCAATTATTTTATGTTCCAATAGCTCTGCTTATTATATCACTAATTGTAAAAATGTTGTATTAATTATACGAGGACCGTTTCATTCAAGTTTTTTTAAAGCCTTGTGTTTCAAATTTTCTTAAAAAAAAAAAAAAAAAAAGTTGTTTCTTGTATATTAATGTTTCACATTATCTCAGAGAGTAATTGACTACATTGCAATAAACTGGTTTGCATGTTTGGTGTTAGATTATGCTATATCAGTGTTTTCATTGAAAGAGATTTACATCAAAGCTCATGGGATTTACTGAAGTGGAAATTAGACTCAACAATCTACGATTATACTGACATCAGAAAACATTACACTGACATCAGAAAACATTTCAAACATAATCTGTAATAACATATACTGTCAAGTGGGAATTAACATGTACACTTTTAATATAAAGTAAATAACAATTGTTTAATTTGTTTACTTCCCTTATAATGTTCCTATAAGTTTTGTCATTATGTTGCAAGATCCAAGAGACATTACATTCTAATGTTTACAACAGCTGTAAAGAATTACTCTGTTTTGTATACTTCTACTCATTTGAAATGTATAGTAGCTCTTCCTACGTGCTATGCTTGCCTTACTAGTTGATGTAAATTATACTAAATGGAATCTGTATTTTGCTGTTCACAAAATGGGAGCTATTAGGCACTAATAGCAGAGTTTGAAAAATTTGCCAATTTGCCTAACTTCCAACTATGCACTTATTGTGGCACTTGACCACCGCTTCATTCTCAACAGGTTGGCTTTGGTAGCCACAGGTAGCATGGCTATCTCTTGGATTGAGTCATATGTATGTGAGTGCTCTTTCTCCATGTTGTTTAGTGGAGTAGCATATTTGCCTGTTCGGATCTCTGTTGGTGTCCCTCAAGGGCTTTGACTGTTCTCCCTGTACTCCTTGTCTCTCATAATTTTTTCTCCTGCCCTGATCCCTCTCCCTCTGTCATGTTGCGAGTTGGTGACTATGTGTTTGCCATCTCTTTCTGGATGTCTGGATGTCTGATCAATACTTAAAAAATATTCTTGTCAGGGTTCAACACTGACCTTCTGACTCATGCATTTAAAAGTCATTATTTATGTGCTTATATACCTCCTGCCTCCTCTAGAGGCCTCCCTACCTTACTTTGCTTGTATTCATTCCCCTCTGTTTGGTGTCAGATGGGCTCGTTAACATTTGCTCACACCCAGGTTAAATAGCTGCAGTTTGGGGCAAACAGTGCTTTTGCATTGAAGTTGGATGCCTGATTTCTGAGATCTGCTGCTTCTGTTCCTGATCCTCTCCTTAAAGCCCATTTGTATTGTGACCCTGTCTAGGAACTAGGAATCTGAACCTGAGTGGCTCAACCATCTCAGTAGATGATTTTCAGCATCTCCTGAGACCCTCTGAGTACATCAAGATCTCTTCAGCTAAGTTATTCCCTTAAAGCTACCCTTCTCATTTCTCACCCTCACTAGGGTGTTCCTTACTGCTTAGCTAGCCTTGTCTGACCTCACCCCCTCTCGGGTGTTCCTGCTTAGCTACCCTTACCTCTGGCCTGAACCCTTACCTCTGGCCTCTTGTTCAACTCTCTCCACCCCTACCGTTGCTTTGTCTACAGTCCATGCTATAGCTCTTTTCCTATTCTGCAGTTCTTTGCTAAATTCCCTTTTGTCTCTCCTTCAGTCTTTATTCCAATACCTACCTCTGTTTCTTTATCTGTACTCCCTTTGCACTATATTTAACATGCAACCAGACACCTCCACTATCCCTGTGCTTAAACTCCTACCTGACCTGGTAAAGGCCCTGACAATTCTATCTAAAACAGAATTGATTTATGTCCCTGTACTGGACTTCACCATCTAAGATGCTGCAATTTTACCCACTGATGTCTTGAGGTTGACTGTGTCTCAGCTCTCTCCTCCATCCACCATGTTCAGTCGTTTGCCAAACCCTGTTATTTGCACCTCGGGGACATTGTATTATTTTGCCCATTCCTCAATAAAGACACAGGAAAAATTCTAGTGCATTCCATTGTTATCTCCCGTCTCAACAACTATAATATTGTCCTTTCTCTGGTTCATCTTCCCCCTGCAATCTACTCAAAGTGGGGTTACAAGGCTAATATTTCTGACTCATTGATCCACATCAGCTACTTCTCTTGGTAGAGCCCTCCACTGACTTCTGATCTGCTCCAGGATTAAATTTAAATGTCTAATACTAACCTACAAAGCCCTCCACTTCTCTGCCCCTCCTTATTTACTTATCTGAGTTGACCCCTGTCTCAGGAAACCAGTTCAACAGGGCCTCCAGCTCTCTTCCACACTCTCAATCTTAAAAAATTCCCTCGAAACTCACCTGTTTAAAGAAATTTACAATTCACCCCACTAAAACATCAATTAAGTCGCCTATGTTAAAACCCACCCAGCTGCCACTGTACCCAAATACTGTTACTACCACCACCTTCCCCTCAGACCTTTTATTCACCTTATGTGTCTACTGTCCCTGCCCCCTCTTGATTGTAAACTTGCGAGCAGGGCTCTCTTTCTTATGTATTGTTCTGTCTCTGTTTGTCTAATGTAATATGTAGTCCCACTCTGTGCTCTGTACCAAGTGCTGCGTAAATTGTTAGTACTATATAAGTATATGTTAATGTAATGTAAAAACATAACAAATGTAGACATTCTGGAGTAAGGGTAAGGAAAACAAGAACATGTATAGATCAAGAAATAAATGATTGTAAATGCATTAGCTATCCTTCCGGTCCTCAATGTATTGTCATATGTTAAAAAAAATGTGGTGTTGTTTTACATTTTCATAGGTAGGGCCTAAAGGGACGCAGGCAAAGATTTCTGAAGAAGGCATTGGGCGAATATGTCTCTCCATATAGAGACATAGGGAGCTACAAAATAACTGACAAATGAACTACAAGTGAACTGCAAAAATAGGCCATTAATAGTTGAGTTGGAAACATGCTCAAACTCCCTGTCTTTCAAACTCACCTATTAATGCCTGATTTTGCAGTTTACTAGTCAGCACCTTCGTAAATAGCCTCTGAAAGGACTTCAACTGTGTGTGCGTGTTAAAGTTCTTATGTACTTTGGGAACCCTCCATTTGGCTCTAAAGCAAAATCGATGGATGACCACACAATCCCCAGTGGAAGTGGATCATCGAGCCCTGGAGAAAAATCTGCACAAGCCAAGCTTTTCAAGGTTAATATGTAGTAATAGTTATAAATACTGTGTTTTTTATGGAGTTTGAATGTACATTAATCAGCATTGTGCATGTGTATGCCTAAATTAGCCCTTTTGTTTCATAGCTAAAATGTAAACCAGGCATGAACTGGTCTGTGTCTGCCTTCTATTTGCAACAAATAGATGCAATGCCCATGAACAGAACTGCTATTCTGCCAACTACAAAATACATCAAGGACATTTATACTTCCACCTGCAGCTTTTGGTTTCATGAAAATCAAATATTCACAGTTTAACACATATTCTATTCATTTTTGCAACTCCTACTTCAAAATCTGTGGTCTAACATGTTTTATTTCTGAACTTCGCTATATTAGATAGGTCCAGTAACCACTGATATTTTAGTGCTCAACTGCTCATAATATTTTTCTTTGGTGAGTGTTCATACTTATTGATGAATAATTTTGAAAAACATTAAAGACATTAGTTGGTTATTTAAAGGGACACTTCACTGGAAAAATATTTTATGCACATTTATGAATTCATAGTTGTTGTCTGGTGAGTAATGCATAAGGGTTGACTCAAGTGTATTTGAGTAGGCACTTCAGCCAAAATTTCAAGAAGCTCAGAAATGTCACCCCTGAACATACTCCGAATTCGGGTAACACAGGTGGAAAAATTCTTCGGAACATAGTGGGAGATTTGAATAGAAAAGTGTAGAAGAATAAAAATAGCAAACATTTTTTAAACACATAAATATTTATATACAATTATTATATATTAATGTTTTATATTATAATAGTATAGTTACACTAATAGAAGCATTTTTTTTTTTATTGTTAATGCAAATTTATTTTATATCAAGTTAATTTACTTAATTTTCATGAATTTAATAAATGTATCATGTTTTCTTCTTTTCATTTTAAGTGTTACTGATTTTTATATATTACACTTCGGGCGATTTATGGTCCCATTGATTCTATGGGTTTGGGAAACCTCACTGGTTGATGTGTAGGATTCCCCCTGTTTTGGATCTGATCAAGGGTCAGTTATGTTGATGTGTTGGTCCAAATTAGTTAGATAGGATACGTGCACGGAGAGAAAACTCACTGACACACTCTGTGGAGTCAAAGCAAATCTCTACTTTATTAAGTGCGACACAGCTGATTATATACTTCAAGGATATAGGTGTGGAAAGCTATTATGTTACCAATTGATTGGTTATAAGGATGAATGATTGACAAGCTACGCTGTTATGCAAATGTAAAGGTTCTCTTAGCTAAGCTACGTAACAGGATGCAGCTGCATCCTGTGAAGCAACATCTCTTTCTGTTAAGCACAGCAATTTTCTGCATCATGTCAGTTTCTTAGCAAGCAAGTGTCCATTTTGTTTTATATTGCCATGACAGTCCCCCCTTGGATCACTTGATTGCAGACTATCCCTATTACCTAGCTCATCTGTCCCAATGTGCCTCGGAACTCTTTTCTTGCTGCACGTTAGACGAGTGATGGCTTGTCCATCACCCCCCTTGTTACAGACTTTGCACATAAGGAAGTCAGATGCTGTCCCTATCACAGAAACATTTCATGTTGGGAAGGGGGGGCTGTAAGGGATCTCGCATTCTCCACCAGGCCATCTTCTTCATACCCGTACATTAACATGATTGGTTTGTCATCGATTGGAGACAGGACTTTAACACACATTTTCTTAATACAAGGTATTAGACAACACGTGATAACACATAATATGGTCATTATTATAACAATCATGATACCCAACTGTACCAGGGCAGACTTCCATCCTTTGAACCACCCAAAATATTGGTCCCAGGGGTCAGGAATACCTGAGTTACGCTTCAATTCTTCAGATAAATGGTCAACTTCTTAATAGCAAGGGTGACCTTACCATTTGGCCCAGTGTTACCAGGTATGTATGTGCAACAGGTTTCACCAATCATTTTACACACTCCTCCTTTTTCTGATAAGATCATATCTAAAGCTATTCGGTTTTGGAAAGTCATTAGAGGTAGCTTCTAATTGTTCTGCTACATCTTTTAGGGTGTCTCTTGTATAATTCACAAATCACTGTTGGTTATAATATATATAACTGATCCAGTCAACATTCTTGTTTACAGTGATTATCGGGGAGAAAAAACTTTTGAATCCTGCTGCTACCTGGTCTCTAACTTTAAACTCATCTGAGATCCCCCTAGGAACTCCAATAGCATCTATATACACATGGGGATCAAAGCTGGCTTGGGGTGCTCTTCTCTTTTTTTCTGGTTGGGTTTAGTGCCCCTACTGTGGGTGTTGTATGATTATATAAAAAACACCTATAACTACTATTATTAAAACAAAACACTTCTCTCTAACCATGAGCATATGTCCAATGAAAACCTGTGGCCTACTTGAGATCTGTAACCACTTATCTTATATTATTTAACTATTGTAAGATAAAATTAGAATGGTCTGATAAAATAAAACAGCATATTCAATCAAAAATACCACATCCATAATAAAGCTTATAATAACCGACTATGGCTGTCCTGTTTTACCGGACTGCCTCAGGACAATACTGACTAGGTTTAGACTTTTGGCGACTGAGCAGACCTTGGCTTCGTTCCACAGAGATATTGGACTTTTTCTCTTAAATATGGAAGGCCTGCCATAACTATCTAAATATGTTACATAATGTTACATAATGGCATTACCTGATGACCCAAAAACACATATGAGCACAAAACTAAATTAAATATCTATTGTTCATTGCTTCTCGTACCCTGCCTAATAAAACCCCTAAGGTTATTAGTTAGCAGTTCTCTAAAACCAATAAATGCATGTAAAAAAAATAAAACATATTAATCCGGAGTTTGCTATTCCCCAGGACTGTTGTTGACTAAATACTTTAACCCCTTCGCGACACAGGACGGACTAGGTCCGTCCTGTGTGGCGAAGCGTTAGTGACACAGGACGGACCTAGTCCGTCCTGTGTCAAAACGAGCACTGAAAGCGGAGTTTTTCCGCTTTCAGTGCTCTGATGGTATTGTAACGATGCTTCCGTGTGGAAGCATCGTACAATACTAAAAAAAATGCCCGTCGGCATTTCGATCGCTCCGGAGAGCGATCGAAATGCCGGTTTTAAAGGCACAGTGCCTTTAAAACGACGGGCATTAAAAAATGAGCATAGGAAGTGAATCAGAAACACGAATCGAGGCAATCAGAAACACAAAAAAAAAATGCACGATCTTGGTCACTGAGTGACCAAGATGGCGCTGCCCTTCTAAGGGCAAGAGCACAGGAGGCAGGAAGTACCTGCATCCTGTGCTCTCTGGCTGTCACACGATTGCCTCTTCACAGAGGCAATCAGTGACTGCCAGGCACACTGACAGGCAGTGGGGATGTTCTGCTGAACATCCCCACTGACTGGTCAGATCAATATTAACCCTATATTGATCTGACCAGTTATGATCTGCCTCCCTCTCCTCACATTTTTTTAGTGAGGGAGAGAGACAGATCAAAGTTCTAAAAGTAAAAAAAAACAATAAACACACAACACACAAATATTAAAACAATAAAAAAAAATTTAATAAAGCAATTCCCTGCGTTTTAACCCCTTCCCTGCCACTGATCTTGCATAAGCAGTGATCGTGCACATCAGCGCATTTATTTTTGCCGTTTGTGCATTTTTTAGGGGTTAATTTTTTTTGTACTGTAATTTATTACAGTACTAAAAAGGCTCTTCTAAGAGTTATTAACCCCTTCTTTGCCGTCGATCACTGCTTACGCAATGATATTGACGCCAAAGCAATTTTTATCTGTCTGCATATTTTTATTTTATTTTTTTTACACATACCCGCTAGGGGATTACATGTAAAGTAAAAATATTTGAGTTTTTTTTTTTTTAAGCTGCCTGAGCGCATAGCGATCAGTAACAGCGAATTAGTGGCAAAGGCGGTTTGGTGATTTCTCAATTAAGCTCACCATTCGCCCTGGTCAGATCAAAATTGGTCGGATCAATATTCACAAATATTGATCTGCCTCCCTCTCCTCACTTACATTTTTGTGACGGAAAGAGACAGATCAGTATTAGTGATATAAAATAACATTTTATAAAATTGTCAGGTTTTATGAAAGTCTTTCACTGTGTATTAACCCCTTCCCTGCCATTCATCACTGTGTAAGCAGTAATCTTGCACAGCAACAGTATGTTTTTCTGTCTGCACTGTTTTATGGATTAATTTCTTTGTACTGTAATGTATTACAGTACTAGATAGGCTCTTCTAAGAGCTATTAACCCCTTCTTTGCTCGAGATAACTGCTTACGCACTGATTCTGAGGCCGCGGACTCAGGGTTCGATTTTGACCCTATTCAGCTTTCTGATACATCATCTAGCGATGTATCGGTGGCTGCTGAGCCCTTGCCACAAGTAGTGATGGGGGTCTACCGATAAAAAAATATATGGTTTGGTGGGGGTAAATTACATTGGCTGGCTTCAAAGATATATCCCATAAAGGACACGTACGCAGGTTGACTACATGTCAAAATTCCAAGTTGGAATTTTGAGATGCGCATCTCACAAATGTTGCCTTCTAGCCAAAAACAAACCAACAAACCTATGCATGGGTGCTATCCCTGTACTCGGGAGATGTTGCTGAACCCATATTGGGTTGTTGTTTGGCAGTGACATATACCAGAATCTGTGAATTCATGCCTGAAGTACAATGCATGTGGAAAAAAACCTCCCAAAAAAGTACTACCACAAACTTTTACAAAGGCTGGTGGTAGAATTAGTACCTATACAGTATTAAAATACCACCATTTGAAATACCTTAGGATGTCTATTTTCCAAAAATATATGGTTTGATGGGGTAAAATTCATTGGACGGCTTCAAAAATGTTCCAAATGGAACATGGGCGCAGGCTGACTACATGTCAAAATTCCAGGTTGGAATTGC
Organism: Pelodytes ibericus; assembly: GCA_036172795.1. Classification (NCBI taxonomy): domain Eukaryota; kingdom Metazoa; phylum Chordata; class Amphibia; order Anura; family Pelodytidae; genus Pelodytes; species Pelodytes ibericus. The sequence continues at coordinate 53,807,220 of CM069858.1, read as the reverse complement.
GCACCTCCTAAATGTGGAATTTTAGACCCAATACAAACCAACAAACCTATGCATGGGGGGTATCCCTGTACTCAGGAGATGTTGCTGAACACATATTGAGGTGTTGGTTGGCAGTGGCAAATACCAGAATCTGAAAATTCCTGCCTGAACTACAATGTGTGTGGGGAAAAAATGACATCCCAACCCTTTGACATAGGTTGGTGGTAGAATTAGCACTTGGAAAGTGTTAAAATACCACAATTTTAAAAACCCTAGGATGTCTAGTTTTCCAAAATATATGGTTTTATGGGGTAAAATACTTTGACAGGCTTCAAAAGTGTCCCAAATGGAACATGGGCGCAGGCTGACTACATGTCAAAATTCCAAGTTGGAAATGCACCCCCCCTAAACATGGCCTTTTAGCCCCCAAATAATCTAACTAACCTACACATGGGTGGTATCCCTGTACTCAGGAGATGTTGCTGAACACATATTAATGTGTTTTGTGGCACTGACACATAATAGGATCTATGAATTCATGCCCGATGTACAATGAATGTGAAAAACAAATTACTATCCATAACATTGACATAGGCTGGTGGTAGAATTAGTGCATGGAAAGTGTTAAAATACTACCATTTGAAATACCCTAGGGTGTCCTAGTTTCCAAAAATGTATGGTTTTGTGGGGTAAAATACACATTCTGGCTTCAAAAATGTCCCAAATGGAACATGGGCGCAGGTTTTCTGCATGTCAGAATTCCAAGTTGAAAAACCAAAAAGCGCACCTCTCAAATGGGGCTTTTTAACCCCCAAATAATCTAACTAACCTACACATGGGTGGTATCCCAGTACTTAGGAGATGTTGCTGAACACATATTGAGGTGTTGTTTGGCACTGACACATAATAGGATCTGAGAATTCATGCCCGAAGTACAATGTATGTGATAAAAAATTACTATCCAAAACATTGACATAGGCTGGTGGTAGAATTAGTGCATGGAAAGTGTTAAAATACTACCATTTGAAATACCCTAGGCTGTCTAGTTTTCAAAAATATATGGCTTTGTGTGGTAGAATACACTTTCTGGCTTCAAAAATGTCCCAAATGGGACATGGGCGCAAGTTTTCTGCATGTCAGAATTCCAAGTTGGAAAACCAAAATGCGCACCCCCTAAATGTGGCCTTTTAGGCCCAAAACAAACCAACAAACCTATGCATGGGTGGTATCCCTGTACTCAGGAGATGTTGCTGAACACATATTGAGGTGTTATTTGGAAATACCCCTTCACATTTTAAGGTAATGTTTACCTAAATTGCAATCTATGTGAAAAAAATGTAAAAAAAATTGGGGGGCAAAGATTGGTGGTAAAATGGCTACATGAAATGTGTCAAAATACCCCAAGTTAAATTCCCTGAGTGGTCTAGTTTTCAAAAATATGTACATGTTGGAGGACATTCATGGATTTAGTGCAGATATCAGTGTTACAATGTCACTATCGCTAATTTTGAAAAAAAGGATTTTAAAATAGCTTTGCACTACTTATAGTTCTGGCCCTGTAAAATGAATAAAAAAGCACTAAAACATGGGCTATTTATGAATTCAGGACATATATTAGAAACTATTTAGCAGTGTTTTTTTGTTGTCTCTTGTACATGAGTATACGATTTTTCAAATAAAAGTCATAAAAATCTTTTTCCATTTTTTTGCCATAATTTATTATTTTTTTTACATCAAAATATATGCTATTATCAAAATAATTGTATCAAAAGAAAGGCGTTCTTATGACTATAAAAACGATATATAGTTTGTGTGGGTACACTAAATGAGACAGAAATAAATTACAGCAAAACACAAACACCTCAGAAATGTTAAAACAGCCCATGTCACCAAGTGTTGGACAAGCCAAAAAAGTCATGTCACTAAGGAGTTAAAGCATCCCCGCTGGCCAAATTCTTAAAGCATCCACCACGGCCATTTTCTTAATGCCTGTGGCGGCCCCAGGGAAGATGGCCTACCGGGATTTTTCCTGCCCTGCCTGATAGGATATTTTATGAAAAAAATCATGATTTGACTATATTTAACATAGAATCTGCCATTTCCATTGAACTCATGTACCAGAGACTAGCAGTGCTACCTTTTTATGCGTACACTTTAGTCAATAAACATGCTATGAACAGCTAACATTCTGAACACACACTTACAGCTTCTACATGACTGGCAGATATTTTACCATGTGAAGCCACATAAAGCACTTCGGATCTGTACGGTCCTAGCTAGCCTTCACAAAGGTATCTTTCAGCGCCCCAATTTTCGCTTTGAAAATCAGAGCTACCTGAATAAACCCCTAAATTATTGATATATTAACATAGATCCCTTATCTAACCAATGGTAAAGAAAAGGTCCCATGAAAACTTATTATGATACATGTATTTTACTGCCATTGGAGGTTAATTGAGTGGTAGTTTTCTTTCAGCCCAAATTCCACATATGTTTGATTATATCCTGGCTCTTTGTGTCATTCTAACTTTTAGGTCAACTTCCACCCACAACATCTTTTCTTTTTTATGTGTGTGTGCTGAGGTATAAATCTAGCCATGTCTTGCAATATGACCCTTTACCTTCTACAGTTAGTTTATAACACCTATCTTTCTTTTTTTGATAAAAAATGTTATATATTTTCCTATGAATACTCTATACATCACAAGAGTGTCAAAAGAAAATAGCAGACATTAATCGATATCCATTTTTAGTATATTTGTAAACCATTGTGGACTGTCAGAAGTGGGTGTCTATGGCATGCATGCCTTTTGGCCCCTATACACTTATATGTAGCTAACAAAGGGAACACCTTCTTAGAAGCACAAACAGCGCAGGTTAAAAACACTTTTTGTTAATAGGAAACCTTACAGTACTACCTTCAGCCACTGAATTGATTTACTATCAAATACGCTTTTATCATTTATCATCAACTCAAAAAGCAATGTTGCAATCTGTTCCAGGAACACTACTTTTGTTTTGCATATTTATCTTACAAAATGATCTCTTGCTGACCTTATTCTAATTGTAGTTCAGTAACCTGTTGAAAGGAGTGATCTTCTCCACCAATAGGATGGACTCAATGGACAAGCAATGACATAATGTTGTCTCTGGATAAGCTGCAGGCAAAAACAAGACTAGTCTCTCTGGAACAAACACGTAATTCTGCATCCCTAAAAAACATGTTTATAATCTGCATATAACGTACATACGCATGTTTCTATTATTTTCATTATAAACAAAGTTTGTTGTTCTGTTTCTCTTTTTGTTTTTAGTTATATTGGAAAATATACAGTATATTTTAAATCCATATTGTCTTCCCACTAATATTCATATTAACAATCTTTTTTCAGACTTCCCTTTACCATTAATAATTCCTAATTCAAACATGTGGGAGGTAAGTTTACAGAGGAAGAGGTTTTACTTCAGCTGTCTAAAGTAAAGATAAATAATTCGATGGGACCTGATGGGATACATCCAAAGTTATTAAAAGAACTTAGTGGTGTACTAGCAAAACCGTTAACAGAATTATTTAACGTTTGTTAACGGGAGTAGTTAAAGAAGATTGGAAATTAGCTAATGTTGTGCCCATTCACAAAAAGGTAGTAGGGAGGAGGCGGGCAACTATAGACCAGTAAGTCTTACTTCAGTAGTGGGGAGAATAATGGAAACCTTGTTAAAGAATAGGATTGTTGAGCATCTAAAGTCGCTTGGATTTCAAGATCAGAGACAGCATGGGTTTACTTCAGGGAGATCATGCCAAACTAATCTTATTGATTTTTTTGATTGGGTAACTAAAATAATAGATCAGGGTGGTGCAGTAGACATTGCTTACCTAGATTTCAGTAAGGCTTTTGACACTGTCGCACATAGAAGGCTTATCAATAAACTGAAATATTTGAGTTTGGATTTCAATATTGTTGAATGGATTAGACAATGGCTGAGTGACAGGCAACAGAGGGTTGTAGTCAATGGGGTATATTCGATGCAAGGTCTTGTTACTAGTGGGGTACCTCCAGTGGTGTATCTTGATTTTGTGCTGCCCTAGGCAGACAAAATCTGGGCACCCCCCTACCCAAGCTGCACACCCACGTTACACACCTATGACATGCCCCATCACCTCCATTACATGACCCCACATCACACATAACATTCAGACTCACATCAAGCTCATACTCCCATCACACTCAGTCACACACTCCTACTCCCATCACACTCAGTCACACACACTGTCTCCCATCACACACACTCTGACTCCCATCACACTCAGTCACACACAGCCTCACATCACACACAGCCTCCCATCACACACAGACTCCCATCACACACAGCCTCACATCACACACAGCCTCACATCACACTCAGTAACACACTGCCTCGCGGTAGATACACTACTGCATCTCTCATTCCACTGGCCGTGCATCATGGGAAATACAGTCATAAACATCAGGAGTGGAATGGTTAGCCATCACTGTTCTACAATAATTTAATCTTATTTGAGATTCCCAACATATGTATATTTACTAGAACTATAGCGTTTATATTTCTGAATTATGACACTGCAGTTTTTATAATGACTGGTATTATTAGAACCTATGTGATGGCTGGCTGCTATATGTAGAAAACTGCAATCAGTCTTTGGTACATTTTATCACACTCAGTCACACACAGCCTCACATCACACACTGACTCCCATCACACTCAGTTACACACAGCCTCACATCACACACAGACTCCCATCACTCTCAGTCATACACAGCCTCACATCACACACACTCTTCCATCACACTCAGTCACACACACTGACTCCCATCACACACCCATCACACTCAGTCAAACACTAACTCACACCACACTGTCACACACAGACTCCCATCACACTCAGTCACACACAGCCTCACATCACACACAGACTCCCATCACACTCATACTCACAACCACCGTTTTCATTTTTCCATTTGAATTAGCTTACCTTCTGCTGTACTCTGACAGGCAGGGGGCGGAGACTTTACACTGGCACGTGTGACGGGGAACGAAGGGAGGGGAAGTGAGGGAGCCCTGAGCATGACAAGCATCACCGGCTGAGGGGAAGACTGAAAGGAGCGGTGGGGGTGGGAAGGGGAGGGGGTAGGAAGGTAAGAGAGAGGGAGGGGAGGGGAGGGGGTGGGAAAAGAGAGGGAGGGGAGGGAACAACTTTTCACACAATGAAGAACAAAGTTAAAATCTTCGCCGCACCAGAAGTGTTTAAAGCACCAGTGTGCTTTAACAACCTCTGGGAAAGTGCCGCCCTAAACAAGGCGCCGCCCTAGGCGAGCGCCTTGTTTGGCTCGCGGTAGATACACTACTGGGTACCTTAGGGATCTGTTCTTGGACCCATTCTCTTTAATATTTTTATTAGCGATATTGCAGAAGGTCTTGTTGGCAAAGTATGTCTTTTTGCTGATGATACAAAGATTTGCAGCAGGGTTGATATTCATGGAGGGATAAGCCAAATGGCAAATGATTTAGCTAAACTAGAAAAATGGTCAGAGCAGTGGCAACTGACATTTAATGTGGACAAGTGCATTATTATGCACCTTGGGCGTAAAAACCCAAAAGCAGAATATAGACTATTTGGTACAGTCCTAACCTCAACATCTGAGGAAAGGGATTTAGGAGTAATAATTTCAGAGGACTTGAAGGTAGGTAGGCAATGCAATAGAGCAGCAGGAAATGCTAGCAGAATGCTTGGTTGCATAGGGAGAGGTATTAGCAGTAGGAAGAGGGAAGTGCTCATGCCATTGTACAGAGCACTGGTGAGACCTCACTTGGAGTATTGTACGCAGTACTGGAGACCGTATCTCCAGAAGGATATTGATACTTTGGAGAGAGTTCAGAGGAGGGCTACTAAACTGGTTCATGGGTTGAAGGATAAAAATTACCAGGAAAGGTTAAAGCATCTTAACATGTATAGCTTGGAGGAAAGACATAACAAGGGGATATGATAGAAACATTTAAATACATAAAGGGAATCAACATAGTAAAAGAAGAGAGTATATTTTAAAGAAGAAAAACTACCACAACTAGAGGACATAGTCTTAAATTAGAGGGGCAACGATTTAAAAGTAATATCAGGAAGTATTACTTTACTGAGAGGGTAGTGGATGTATGGAATAGCCTGCCAGCAGAAGTGGTAGAGGTAAACACAGTCAATGATTTTAAGCATGCATGGGATAGACACAAGGCTATCCTAGCTATAAGACCGGGAACAGGGGACTAAAAAAAGTACTAAAGAAAAATTGGGCAGACTAGATGGACCGAATGGTTCTTATCTGCTGACACATTCTATGTTTCTAGGTATTCACTGAAAGTAAGGTGCAAGTAAGTAGAGGCTAAATGAGCATTCAGCTAAACATTTTGTACGAACAAACCTGAGGAGTTTATTTGGCTAGAAGAGCTCAAATGACCCTGCATAATGCATAGTTAAATATTTAAATATTGAAAAAATGAACATCTCACCTGCATCTCACCTATAATGGATAGATATCGTTCACATTGTAATTGATGGGATATTTTTTTTCTAAATGCCTACCAAAGTTGTGATTGATAAGATCAGTGGTATAATGACATAGTTATAGGAGATACACTTTTTTATGTACATTTTAAGGGCTTCCTACTCTGTACAGGTTATACCATAACCATGTATTATGATAAAGAAACTTCACATGAAGATAAAGAAATGTTTTTTAATGTTTAAATGTGACTCATTTCAAAAGGGAATAACAACTTCTATAAATATTACATGCTTCTTACCCTCACAATTATGTAAAAGAAAAAAAAAACTGTGCCCAATGCTTAAAACGTTAATTGCTGTTTTTATTTTTAAAAGGTGTTATTATTATTAACGCCAACGCTAAAACATTATCTCAGAGAAGCTGTAAAATACATTATTAACCCCTTAACGCATGTGGACGTATATATACGTCCTGAAAAGCATGGTCCTTAAGGACCATGAGGACGTATATATACGTCCTCCGTTTTCATGTAGTGTTGCGCTCATTAGCGCAACACTACATGCCTGCAGCTACTCTCAGAGGCTGATTCGGATCCGAAGCAGTCTCTGAGAGGGCTTTCAGCCCCCCCTCGACCCCCTCGTGCGCATACGATCACCGCGAATGTGATCGTATGCGCGCTAACACACATAGGCAGTGAAAGCTCATCACTGCCTATGTGTGTTAAAGTGTTGCATGATGCCTCTATCGAGGCATCATGCAACACAATCTGTGCCCTCCTGGGCACCGCGATCACCCGGTGATCGCGGGTGTGTGCTGTATCGGAGGAGCATGCTCCTCCGATACAGCATGCCCAGAGGAGAGCGACGGAAGAGAGAAAAAAAAAATCTCTTCCGTCGCTCTGAAACCGCTACTTGACTGCCCCTACAGGCAGTTAGGCGGTATTACAGGTAAAAATAGAAAATTAAATAAATAAATAAATTAAATAAATAAATAAATGGAAAAATCTAACCCTTGATCTACTGAACCTAGATCTAGGGTTAGGGTCCAAATAGGGTAATAATTAGGGTTAAATGGGGGTTCGGATGATTACAAGGGTTAGATTAAGGGGTGGGGGTCAATTTAGGGTTAGATTAAATTTAGAGTTGGGGTAAATTTAGGGTTCGGGTTAAAAAAATCACTGTAGAAGAAAATGGTTAGAAAACAAAAAAAAACACTAATATTGTTTATTGCCCTATTACGTGAAATAAAACATAGACAAACAAGGAAACATTGATATTACTAAACTCAGGACAAATAGTAGAAATATATAGACGGGGTCTTTTTTACCATTTGTAATTGTGTAAAAAAAAAAATCAGGTCAAAGTTGGAAAAAGTGTTTTTTATGGCATATTTTCATCATATTTTCTATTTTTTTAATAGTAAATGATATCATATGATGAAAATAATAGTATCAAATGAAAGCCCTATCTGTCCTTTAAAAAATGATATATAATTTGTGTGGGTGTCTGGTCTTCAGGGCACGTCAAATGCAACATAGCACTCGGTCACTAAGGGGTTAAAGCACTTTGTCATTTTTAAGTAGAGTCGGAAAATGCCTATGTTTATAGGACAAGACATTGTATTTGTAGCAATTGTATATAAGCAAATCATTTCTCAGACTGGCACTTAGAGGGTTCAGACTCTGCATATTTCAGTAAACATACACATAGCCTTAAATTAGAGGAGCAAAGTTTTTTAAAATTAATAACAGGAAGTATACTTTACTCAAAGGGCAGTGGATACACAAAATAGACTTCCAACAGAAGTGGTATAGATTAATACAATTAAGGCATTGAAGCAAGCATGGCATATGCATTAGGCTATCCAAGATATACAATAAGGCAACTAATGAATGTATTCAGATTTTTGTTTTTAGGCAGAAATTGGGCAGAATAAATAGCCTGAATAGTTCTTATCTGCCAAAACATTCTATGTTTCTATGTATTCCCTGAGCACTTTAACCCCTTCGTGACGCTAGTACCTTCTATGTGGTCCTATTTTTTGTGGTCCAAAAAGATGCTAGGCATAAAATGTTCTGCATTTAACAGCTAATCGCAACTCCCCATGATGAGCTGTGCTCAGATCCTCCTGCAGGGACTTGCAGAGGGATCTCACCTGTCAGATGAGGAAGAGTGTATGCCTCCTTGATGTCAGAAGTGACGTCAGGAGGTCTCACGTTTTTTTGGTAGGAATCCACAGGGTCTCTTAAGACCTTGATCGGGTCTCTGGAATTGTGTCCCTGCCTATCAATCACCTTGTAATCGGGGCAAGGAACAAAAAATGCCATTATGGTGCTTGTGTCTTTTGGGACACAAGCATTATGTGTCACCAAGGGGTAAACTATAAATATACTTTGGCGGACATGTTCTTGCAAATGCACATGCTGTGACATAATTCTGATATTTAAAAAATGCATTTTCCTTGTAACTGATGCTGATTGTGGAGTCTAATAGAATACTAAGATATGATGTCCTTTACTCTAAGGGCACCTGTCAGTGAGCGCTTGTCATCAATATGACATATGTTTATGTGTTAGCTTGCTGCTTTGCTGCTCTCTAGGCTGACATCCAGTGTTTACTAGGTCAGTGCTGATTAATTGAACACTGAACTTTAGACTTTAATAAGATGACTAAGCTATGAACTTAGTTATGCAAGATGCAATGAGGTTGTATCCAGAACAGGTCAAAGGTCGGGTCTAGCTAATATGAGCTTAGTCATGTATGTTAAAAATGTAAGGTCATGGCAGGAGGCAGATGATTGGAGTCAAGAGAACAGACAGGTATTGTTATCCAAGGATCAGTCACAATGATGTGCACAACCAAAAATGTAATCAAGTAGAAAGATACACTGATACTGGTAGATGAAAGGGATGCTAGTGTTTCTGTATAGGATGTTTTATTATGGAAAATCTGTGACTCTAGATTTGCAACATAATACAGAACTTATTAAAGAAAATAAGCTGTTATAGTAAAGATTACAATGCTTTTAGATGTGTTCAGCCATAAACATAAAAGAGAAATCCAGTGAGGATGAAAGCAGTGCAAATAAACCAAACCTATAGTTTATGAATAAATAGCAATATAAAAGTATTAGTTTGGTTTCAGATAAATAATATTCCAAAAACAGAAAAAAATCCATTAAAGGGATAACAGCATTCTTTGGTCTCTTAAGTATATCCTGGAGACGTTACTTTTGCCCAACATCTAGTGGATGCTACTATTACTGATTTTATCTACCTCAGAAAGAGGAAGGACTGAGTTGACCCTGACAGTAATTGAGCCTGTAAACCCAAGAGTTAAACAGATTCTACAAATGGGTCATTAGGCAACTGAGCTATTTTACTGACAAACAATAGGATTTCAATAACATATCAGTAGAATTATTCGGGAATATAATTGTGACTATTATTGTATCTAATAAATGGTAATATTTATTTAGGAATTTTGACAATGTACCAGTGCAATCTAACTTGACTTAACAAACATTATAGGGTCTACACAATAAAGATAGAATTGCATTGGGAATTTCAAACTTTAGGCCAAATTAACTGAGATGGAACAATTCTCCGATGCAACTGAAATTCCCATCTCAGTTCCCTGCAATACTCTCTTTATTGAGTAGACCCTTATATGTTAGGCTTCCCAGGTATCTAAAACATTCTTAACCCTTAACTTGTTACGGCTCCTTACTCCAACACTGACACAAGGATTAAGTTGTAACTAGAGGTGGTAAAAGAGGTCAAAGAGATGAGAGTGGGAGATTGGTGGGAAATTATTAAGTGTCTGCTTGGAAGAGGTTTAGAGTAGACTGAAGAACAATTAAGAGTGCTGGTTAACAGTTAGTGATTAGACAAGGAGAAACAACTTTCTGAAAAGATATTGGTTCAAGAGCATTTCTATTTTCATGAGTAGGGGAGTTAATCAATTATTTGAGATTAAAGGGTATTCTTAAGAATTTGAAGGCCCAAAGCTGATAGTCTGTAAAGTCACCATGGATAAGAGAAGGAATGTAGGAGACAAAACGTGAGTCCAGAACAAGGAAGAGATTATAAGCACCCCAGGGATAGAAGATGACAGCAAAAGATATTAACAGGCAAATAGCATGAACTTCAAAGAATTAGAAAAGAGTGCATGAATTGGTGGGTTAAAAGGGGATTCTAGGATTAAGTAAAGCTTACACCACCCTTTTAGAAAAGGTCTACAAATATGTGTGCTTGCTCTATGTTTACTTTTAGGCACAAACATACAGGAGCTGAAGAATTGTTGCACAGCACAGACTGAAAAGCCAGTTTTTAGTGAAAGATAGGAGATGCAGGCAACATAATATGCATAGATGTTAGTTTGCTGCCCACAGAGCATGCATTTCACTGAGCAAAATTTAAAAAGAGGCAGAGCAATGCCAAGAATTGCAGATAAGAGTAATACGATTTCTAGTTTAATAGTATAGTGATTAAGCACAGAGAGGAAAGGGACTCAGCATTGGAAAATATATCTCGAACTGCTAAAAGCAGAAGGATGGAAAGAGTGGAAAAGGTAAAATTAGGGAGGGTGAGAAGAGCTCCTTCTCACTAATGTCACTGAATTTAGAGGCCACTGTGAAATGAATTGCTATATAAAGCTATAGAAAAACTGTCATTTGTTTTACAGAAAAATAAATGCATTTCATGCATTTTAAAAACATGTACAATCAGCTAGATGAAACTAACCCTTTCCTGACCTTTGGACATGTTATCCCTTCGTTGTCATGCTGATCATGACCTTATCATGGGATAGCCTGTCCTGCATCACATATCGTGGAGTGCTCTGTGTGCATTGCTTCAGGCATTACACTGGTCCAGGAATCCTTGCAACTGAAGTAGTGTTCCTGAACCCAATTCGCGATCATGTGATTGCTGTGATCAATGAATCACAGCGATGACAGACAATTACATGACAAAATCGATTTTTGGGAATAATGACTTTGTGTCGCTCTCTGTACCTCTAACACTGATCTTGATGCACAGAGTGACAGTTCAGAGACAGAAGGTGACAGGGACAGTTCCAGCAGTTAAAGTGCACATTTATTAAAATGAACCTGTCCCATTGGTACCTCTCCATATCGCTCAGGAGGGTGGCTCGAGCCTGTCGGGGCAACAAGGGATCAGAGGTTTGAGGTGCCTGGGGAGACAGCAGTGATGCAGGCATACGAGATCATAGCTGGGGACAATTTCTCCTGATGTGCATGGACTGTCCACAGTGGAAGCACCCATTGGAGCTCCCCATGGTCCTGACCAGAGGTGAAGGATGGCAAGGAACAGGGGCAGGGAACGGCCGCTGGGGCATCGGGGGTAAGAGGGTGCTCCTGGCCCAGGAGCATAGGAGGACATGGAGCGGGTAGTGAGCAATCTGATGTCCACATACTTATTGGCCAGTTGTGCTAACTCATCAATGGTTTTGGGGTCTTGGTCCCGGACCCAGTACCTGGCATCACAGGCTACGTGAAGGAAGAACTTGCTCCATGAGGACCTGTTGTAGCATCTCCTCCACAGTTACAGCCGCACAGCCCTGCATCCAGTTTCTGGCTGCCCAGCTCAATCTGTGAACCTATTCTGCATGGGTATCTCAGGGCCCCAATCGTGTGTCACAAAACCTCCGGTGGTACGTGTCTGGGGTTATGACATATCGTGCCAACAGTCACTTTTTTACCTCCTGGTACTCTTGGCTCCACTCGACGGGGATGGCACGGTAAGCTTCTGCTGCCCTTCCGGAGAGTTTGCCTACCAGGATAGGGACCCATTCCTTGGAACAATTTGATGCAACTGGCGCTGGTCTTGTAATTATCCATAAATGTCTCCAGTGTCTTCAAATGTCTTTGAAGGTTTGATTCTATACCTTGAGGCTGTTGCTGGACGCTGTACTCCGAACGGACCCAAGGTCTCCATGATTGCTGTCCTCATCTGCTGTAAGGCTGGCGCTCAGCTCGTTGGTAGAGTTGAGCGGACACCTGGATGTTAGGGTTCGGCGAGTTCGGACGAACTTCGGAAAAAAGTCCGGGTTCGGGGTCGAACTTGACCCCGAACCCGAAACCCCATTGAAGTCAATGGGGACCCGAACTTTTGGCCACTAAAATGCCTCTAAAAAAGTCCTGGAAAGGGCTAGAGGGCTGCAAAATGAAGTAAAATGTGGGTGACATTTGGTTTATAGACTTTCGTTTCATAGAATACATGTAATGCTATTGCTATTCTATAAACCGAAAGTCTATAAACCGAATGTTGTTCGGTTTAAAGACTTTCGGCTTATGGAATACATGTAATGCTATTGGCTTTCTATAAACCGAACTAGAGTCCCTATTCATAAGAATTTCTTATGAATGGGGACTCTAGTTCAGTTTATATAAAGCCAATAGTATTAAATGTATTCCATAAGCCGAAAGTCTATAAACCGAATTACATTCGGTTTATAGACTTTCGGTTTATAGAATACATGTAATGCTATTGCTATTCTATAAACCGAAAGTCTATAAACCGAATGTCGTTTGCTTTATAGACTTTCGGCTTATGGAATGCATGTAATACTATTGGCTTTCTATAAACCGAAATAGAGTCCCCATTCATAAGAATTTCTTATGAATGGGGACTCTATTTCGGTTTATAGAAAGCCAATAGCATTACATACAATGTAATCGCCGAACCCCAAACTCCAACACTTACATACAGTGAAATGTCTGTGTTCGGGGTCCAAAAACCGTTAAGTTCGGTACGAACCCAAACGTGCGGTTCGGGTTCGCTCAACACTACTCGTTGGCCCTTTCTCGTTCCACTGCCTGCATTATTAGGTTGATCACCTCAAATGTAGGGTCTGCTCCATATGCTGCCAGGTGACTCTTGACCCTCAGGGTGATAATATCCTGCTCCTCCAGTGGGGCTGTATGCCCATTGTGCCCAGTACTCAAGGGGGCATTCTGGACCGCTGAACTGCTTGGTCCCTCTTCCCCTTAATCTAGGACCACCAATGTGGCAATCAATTCAATCTTTTTTAATCCAGTGGTATTTTGTCCCTTGCTGATCAACAAGTCCTGTAGGGTGGCCACACTCAACGCCTTGTAATTCTCAGCAATTGTATGTACATGTGCACTGTTGCTGCAATCCACTTAGGCTTAGTTCAAAGGAGGATCCCGAAGCTGCCACCAGTGTAAGGAGATGTATCCTGGGATGGGTAAAAACGAAGAACATTTCTTAAAGCATAACATGGGAAATATATACAGTCAGGCATATAGATAACAGAGATTAGACCATAGAACAATAAACAGATTTGTTTTACATCCAATGGTAAACACAGTAGGGACATAAGGGGATTAACTTAACATTCAATCCAAGGCTCTTGAGTAGTGTTGAGCGGACACCTGGATGTTCGGCCAAACTTCGGAAAAAAGTCTGGGTTCGGGGTCGAACTTGACCCCGAACCCAAACCCCATTTAAGACAATGGGGACCCCGAACTTTTTTTTCATATATCATTCTTTATTAAGTTTCTTTTATCAAAAAAAAATACAGTACAATACATACACATAACGAACTTCCACTTAGTCAGTTTCATTTTGTTAAATAAAAGGATTTTACAACTATTCCATCATAATCTCCCTTTTAAAGTTTCTTTTACTTGTAGCGTGTTATCAAATGTGGTTAAAGCTGAATTAAATAGATCATCCGGCAGATCACTCAAACAATTCATCCGTCCATTCATACATTGGTTGTGTATACTCTGGGTCCAGGTCCTTGGCCTCCCGGTTTCGTTATTCTATGGCACTGTATGGTTCCCCCGTCAGACAGGGGGGTGGGGGAGCGGGAGGGGGCAGATCTTTCTCTAACAAGGCTTTCAACCAACTCCCTCGGGTCCTGACCATAATTGTTAAATAGGATTCATATATTGAAGCCACGGTAGCCAAATATTTTCATATTTCTCCACCTCATGCCTATCGTTGTTATAGAAGTGTCTTTCCGATTGTGCCTGAAATTCAATTTGCCTCTTTATATCAGTTTGTGTTGGGATATCCGGATTTCGCCAATGCCTGGCCAAACATAGTTTGGCTGCCAGAAGGATGTTGATAAATAATAGTTGTTTATTTCTGTTTAACATTGGCAATTCTATGTGCAGGAGGAATGCCTGGGGGGAAAGGAGTACGTCTGATCCAAATATGGGCCCTATAATTTCCATGATATTTTCTTTATATTTATCTAAATTTTTACATGTCCACCATATGTGCAAATGTGTTCCCTTCTCCCGAAGACACCTCCAACACTTGTTGTTCCCTGCTATTTGAAACCTACCTAGTCGGGCCGGTACCATGTACCACCTGTGTGTTACTTTATAAAATAATTCGTGTAGATTTATGCAATGGACAGCTTTTCTAGTGATCTTCCAGGCATTATATCCTACTTGCAATGGAATCGTTATAGCCAAATTGTCTTCCCATTGCATACTTGCTCTTGTTTTTTCTACTTTATTTTGTGTATTGAGGAATTTTAGCACTTTTGCTGTCAGTTGTTTTGGTATACTAGATGTTAATAACTTTTCCCATTCTGTCCCCTCCCGTGTGTGATTCGATATTAGATATGATTTAAGTCTGAGGTGGTTAAACAGCTCATTTTTAGGTAGATCAAAACTTTCACAAAGGGTGGGAAAAGGGACCAACACCTCATTCAAATACAGATCTCCAATAGTATTGATACCGCTTTCTTTCCACCGTTGTAAATTTAGATCAGGTATATATAGAGTCAGTGCTTCAATCGGTGTCATTTTTGAAAGTTTGCACGTTAATCTATAACGTCTTTTGAGTTTATTAATAGAGGTCAGAATATCCTTAACTACGCCGTCCTTAATTCCTTTTTTTTTTATTTGTTTTAAGGGTAACCATAATAGGCATAATGGGTCTATGTCCCTACTCTGAGTCTTTTCGATTTGGTACCAGCCCATTTCCTTGTTGGAAGAGATGCCCCATTTAATTGCATGTGAAATTTGACTAGCTGCATAGAGTTTGATTATGTCAGGGTATCCTAGGCCATCCATATCTAGACTTTGTTTAATTGTCTGAGAAGGAATTCTTGGTTTTTTGGCCGCCCAAACAAATTTGGACATTATCATTTCAAGTTCTACCAGTATACTTCTCGGAAAAGGCATTGGAATCGTCCTGAACAGGTATGTAATTTTTGGAATAATGTATGATTTCAATACATTGATTCGACCCAGCCAGGACAGTTCTATCTTGGACCAGTTAGCTAACAGCGTTTTTAGTTCTATTATTAAGTTTGTAGAATTATAGGCCGCTGTATTCTGTATCAAAGGGATGATTTTAATCCCCAAGTAATCGATACTTTCTGTTTGGTCGTCTTCATTACCAAATATTTTTAGAGATTCCAATTGTTGATCCGATAAGTATAGGGATATTGTCTGTGTCTTATTTAAATTCAATTTATAGTTTGACATTGACCCAAACAGCTCTATCAGCTCCATCAAGGCTGGAACCGATTTTTCTGGCTGTGCCAATGTCAGTAGGACATCATCTGCATATAGTAAAATAGTATGTTTCTTGTGACCTATCATTATCCCTTGCACTTCTTCTGATTTCCTAATATATTCGGCAAATGGCTCCATTGTAAGGGCATACAATAATGGGGATAGGGGACACCCCTGACGGGTCCCGTTATTAATTTTAAAGTATTCCGAATCCAGGGAAGGACCCGTCACCTTTGCTCTGGGAGATGAATATAGGGCCAGAATCCAATCCAAGAATGTTCCTTCTATACCGAATGCCCTCAGGGTCTGTGTCATGTAGGTCCAGTCCACCCTATCGAATGCCTTTTCCGCATCTAAAGCCATTATGATCGAGGGTGTCTGGTTTTCATGGATTGTATTCAGAATGCCAAAGACCCTGCGGGTATTATCTTCTCCTGTCCGTCCAGGCATAAATCCTCCCTGGTCCGGGTGGATTAGGTCTTTGATTACTCTATTTAATCTCCGGGCCAGAATATTAGAATATAATTTGATATCTACATTAATCAATGAGATTGGTCTATAGTTATTTACAGATGTGGGGTCCTTCCCTGGCTTCGGAATTGGCACTACATTTGCTTCCAGCATCTCAGTCGGGAAAGGTTCCCCTTTCCCAATAGAATTAAATATTCTCTGTAAAATTGGGGAGATAATTAAATTAAGAGCTAGATAAAAGGGGGCGGAGAAACCATCCGGTCCTGGCGCTTTCCCCTTTTTCAGTTCCAAGATAGCATTGGTAACCTCTTTAAGTGTAATTGGTTGGTTGATACTTTCTAATTTAGCTGCATTTAGTTTCGGCAGTTGGAGTTTTCCTAGGAAACTAGATATCACTGTCTCTGAGCTTGTAGGTTTAGTTAAATTATATAATGATTGATAATAAGCCTGAAAGGCTTGCGCAATTTGTGATGGAGACACACATTTTTTATCATTATACATTATATATTTAATTCTAGTTTGTAATTTTTGAAATTTAAGTTTTTTGGTTAAGTTTTTATTAGCTCTATTGTTATTATAATACCAACTGCTCTTTAGGCGGGAAAGTGTTATCTCTGTCTTCTCCTTGATCTTTTTGCATATAAGACTTTGTAATTTATGCAGTTCTTTTGCTAGCTCTAGAGTTGGGTTGCTCTTATTTTCCCTTTCTACTTTTGCGAGAGTGATGTATAATTCATTTAAATCTTTCCCTTTTAACTTTTTTAGCCACGCCCCTTTTTTTAATTAGATGACCTCGGAGAACTGATTTCATAGCGCACCAGAGAGTCAAGTCTGAGGTTTCATGATTATCATTTGTTTCCAGAAAGAAGTTTGCTTGGTCTTTTAGCTCTTGAATATTAAGGGCCGATTTAAGGATAAATTCATTTAATTTCCATTTTGAACGGGTGTTGTATTGTGGATTATCTTTAATATGTATATACACTGGAGCGTGGTCTGACCATGAGATGTTGCCGATTTTGGAATTTATACATCTGTCTAGCCCCGACCCCAACATAAAAAAATAGTCAATTCTAGAATATGATGTATGAGCTCCTGAGAAAAAGGTAAAGTCCCTTTCTTCGGGGTGTTGCACTCTCCAAATATCGTTGTTGCTTCTTGTAGAGCTTTATTGAAAATTTCAGATTTTAGTTTAAGACGAAGCTCTTGTTTATCTTTTTTTGATGTTTTTCTATCCAATTCGCTATCTGCTATGCAATTTAGATCCCCTCCTAGAATTAATATTCCCATGGATATTCTCTCAATATACTCCATTGATTTACTTAGGAATCTTGAAATTCCATCTGAGGGAGCGTATAAATTCACCAGGGTATACAACACATCATTGAGGCGGCACACAACTATCAGTCGTCTCCCTTCTCCATCTATTTCGTGGTGTATATATTCGAACTTCAATTTAGATGCTATTATTAACGCTACTCCCCTTTTTTTCTTGTTTGGGTAGGAAGACTGAAAGATATGGGGGTACATCTGATATTTCCAGAGTTTATTTTGTTCTCCTCTCCAATGTGTCTCTTGAATAAAGGCGACATCAATTTTTTCTTTTTTCAACAATTCGTATAGACATGCTCTTTTGTATGGAAAGTTTAATCCTTGTGAGTTGATTGTAACCATCCTAATCACCTGGCTCATCATAGACTGCCGGTCCGTCTCCCCCCCCTCCCGCCACCCGAGCACCTCCCCAATTCATCCGGGGCCCAAGAGCCCTAAGCCCCTTTGCTGACACAACCACATTCATTCCTATCCATTCATAATTCCTGTCTGTACGTAATGGAAAAAGTACATCCACCATCATGAGCAGAAAACAAAAAGAAAATCCCTATACCATCAGGGATAGGGCGTGTCTACAGATCCATTCCTAGCTAACCCTTTTTTATAGTTTGTTATAGTGGACTCTTCATCCTCTCCTCTCTCCTCTCTAAAAGGGTACCGGAGTAAGGAGGCCACAGCGGGGTCAAACACTTTCTACTTAAATCTCTTATGTCAGTTGTGGCTTTAAAGCGTTGCTTCGATCCAGTTTTTCCTTTTTTTTTCCCTTCTCCCCTCTTCCTCCTTCCTTCCTCCTTCCTACTCCTATCCCCCATCCCCCTAGCTCTATTGTGCCTTAACCTTATTCCCAGATTTTACCCCCCAATGGGGTTTGTGTGTAAAACCACCACCCATTACCCCCGCCCCCTCCCCCCCTAAACAAAATACAACCCTTCCGTAGAACACCTGTACAGTCGTAGTTCATAAACCCACAGCTTATCCTCTGATTGTGCTATACCTAAAATGCTACCTTTTTCTTTGCTTAGTGAAATCCTGCAGATCTCTGCAGATCTAGTAATGCTTTATTCATTAACGTGCTTCTTAAAAAAAAAAAAAAACACCTTTGGGCTGTTCTCTAAGTAATATCTAATCTATCTTAAAAAATATTATTTCATACTTATACAGTTCTCACACCATTCTTTTCTTTTTTACTGTGATTCCATCCTTCAATATTAGGCTGTGTTTCCTAGCAAAAATATATTTTCTATCTTCCAAATATCCCATTCTAAAAAGTCACTAGACCTTTATCCCAAAACTAACTTAACCCCTATTCACATTATACCATTTAGTATGTTTTACTTGTGTACCCAGTGCAGTATCTTCCCCTTCATTTAAATCGGGGGGGTCAGTGAAGCTTCTAAAAACTTGAAAGGAGAAAAAAAAAAACCTGAGAAAACCACCATTTATACCATGACTAGTACATAGCAATTCAAATGAATACACGTCTGCTGAGTGTCTTTTCCTGCAATGTCGTGTTGCTTTAAATAAATTGCAGCAAAGATATACAAAAATAATTATTTTTGTGGAGACCAAATAAGTGTTCCATGATTATTCTACATTCAGGCTTCCATTAGGCCCCATAGTGTCATTTTTTCCTTTGCTTGAAGTGGATTAAAACACACATGTATGCTCTCCTTATAATTAATTCTTAACTTCGTTGGAAAACCTCATGAATACAGAATTCCATTGTCTCGAAGGCATGAAGTATATTCAGCAAATTTCCTTCTTGTTTCTCTAGTTGTAGAAGAAAGATCGGAAAAAGTCACGAGATTTGAAAATGTTTCTTCTTTTGTGGGGTTTTTGCGCATTTCTTGTGTCAATAAGTTCTTAATCCGGTAGCTACTAAAACATACAATTACATCCCGTGGGCTGTTATTCTGGGCTATTTTTGCCAGTTTAGGGAGCCTATGTGCCCTATCGATTGGAGTCGGTCCATATTTTGCAGGGTCTATGTAAGTTGCTAGAAGATCTTCCAGGAATACATCCAGGTTTTTTACTTCTTCAGGGATGCCCCGAATTTTCAAATTCTGTCTGCGGGCTCTATCTTCTATATCAGCCATTTTTAACTCCAGTTTATTTATGTTTTCTTTTGCTGTATTATTCTGTGCCTGTAAGTTACTCATATTCTGGTGTAATTGAGCTATTTCTTTGCTCTGGGATTCTATAGTCGTTTTTAATTGGTTTATTTCTTCTTTATATGCTTCTAGATTTTTATCCAGATCAGTTTTAATTTTAGCATATAGTGTGTCCAAAGCCGATAGTAGATTGCTCTGTGTAATATAACCTGAGCTCTCCAAAGTACTTGCCTCCATTGTTTGATCGGGTAAAGAGTTGTCTGGGGAGGTTGATTTTGATGATCCTTTCGGGGAATAATAGGTGTTAATGGATTGGATCTTACTGGATTTATTTTTTGCTTTATCCATTTTATCAGGTTTCTCGTGTTTATCCCCTTTGGGAGGCATGTTGCTTGTCCCGTGAGGTCTCAGAGAAAGGGTAAGGGGGATATTTTTGGAATGCTTCTTGTCCAGCTTTTAATCTTCCTCCTGCTTAAGGTTTCAACTACCACAAAAAAGGGTTCAGGGTCTGTCACTTTTAAGTTATTAACTATTAAACTGGCTTTTTAGGGGTTTTCCAGGTCTTTGCTCTAAAGGTCTTTTTTGTCAGTTTTTACCCAGTATAATATAGTCTCTCTTAATTTTCTTTCCTTTTTTTTTTTTTTATGTGTTTAGCCCAATTCATTAGAGAGTATACAACTTTCCAAACATTGGCATAGATAGCGTTTTTAAAAGATAATATGACACTTATCTTTCTATGTTGTATTCCTCCGTTTGGTCCTTCCGATCGTTGCTCCGTGTCACCATCCAGGCTTTAGACACTTTTCTGCTGGACCCCTCTCTCATAAATCTGGACCGTCCCACGCCAGACTCAAGTAGACCTCTTCTGTGTATTCACTGTAAGTATTTTTCAGTATGTTGTCCCGTACAGCTTCTGCAGGATTCCCCTTGGGTCTGATTCCTCCGTCCGCCTCACCGCAGCGCCAAATTTTAAACCTGCTTGAGACTTCAGAGTTTTCCTTCAATACTTGCTGTAACTCATCAGCGGGTGTTGTTTTATCCTACCGGAGGATACATTCCATTTTGGCTTGGGCTTGGGCTGTACTCCTCTCCCTCGGTCCACGCTTCAGATCTGCAGACACGCCCCAAACATTCGCCTAGCGTCTTCCTACGTCATCACGAACTTTTGGCCACTAAAATGCCTCTAAAAAAGTCCTGGAAAGGACTGACCTATTCGTATGAATGGGGACTCAATTTCGGTTTATAGAATAGCAATCGCATTACATGTATTCCATAAACCGAAAGTCTATAAACCGAAATACATTTGGTTTATAGACTTACGGTTTATAGAATAGCAATAGCATTACATGTATTCTATAAACCGAAAGTCTATAAACCGTATGTCGTTTGGTTTATAGACTTTCGGCTTATGGAATACATGTAATACTATTGGCTTTCTATAAACCGAACTAGAGTCCCCATTCATAAGAAATTCTTATGAATGGGGACTCTATTTCGGTTTATAGAAAGCCAATAGCATTACATACAATGTAATCGCCGAACCCCGAACTCCAACACGTACATACAGTGAAATGTCCGTGTTCAGGTCCGGGGTCCAAAAACCGTAAAGTTCGGTACGAACCCGAACAGTGCGGTTCGGGTTCGCTCAACACTACTCTTGAGCACTCTGAGGCCGGGCAAAAGAAGTCACAAAAGAGGTTGTAATCCATGGTTCTTCACAAGTGGTATCACTCTATGTAGAACATAAACAAACTAATGTAAATTATTCACTAAGGTTTATCCACATTAAAATGTATACATTCAAAATTAGCACTACAATAATACAAACTGATCACAAATATGTCAGTCAAAGCTCACAGAGCAACAACCCTTTTAATCTCACTCCTCTTTTTATTATTATTATTTTATTTGTTTTTATTGTATTCACTACTTTTACATTCAAATCTCCAGTTTGTAATTGGTGACTTGAAATGCCCTAAATTAGTCTGTTTCGGCTGAATTTGGAGCAATTTCATGGGATTTGGGACCTTTCTGAGTGCAAACATAACATGGCTGAAGATTGTCGAGAATTGTCAATTTCAGGCCAAAACCGACCATGCTGTGTACCTAAATTGCAATTTGGTACAAACCGCGATCTGGCCCTATTTTCTGCCAGATCGCACTATGTTGAGTAGACCCATAAATGTATATTTTATTTATACACAGAGTGTTTTTTTTCTGTCAGTCTATCCATGATTGCAAATTTGTACTCACTATGTATGTTTTTACCAGGCAAAAGAAATTATGCAACACAATAAAAGAGAGTTCTTGAAGAAAATGAGTATAAAACCATATAATCCAGACTTCAGCAGTATCATTTTCTGTAAAATTCCATAGCTGCCCATCTAAGTATTAGTTCACTGTCCAGTGAATTCCACCGAGATAATGTCATTAATTCCCAGTATAAATAATCTGAAGTGTATAAAGCTGGAATGTGAATGTCTAAGAGATCTCATTCCCAGCCAACAACAGAGAAGATACTAAGTCAACAAATAGTAAAGTTTAAAACAATCTGAACTATGGGGCATTGATCAAGAGATGAAAACATTAGACCCATGTACAAATATAGTCAAGACTTTTAAATAATATTGCTATGGTTAAATAATATTTTGAGAATATGACTGTTTTGACAAAGCGATCAATGTCAGTGTTAGTAGTCCAGATAGCTTTATCTTGCTGTTTATTCTAAAAATCACTTGGATTTGTCCAGCAACATTAATGTTATTTTCATAAAAAACAAAGTAGGAACAATTACGTTTCATGTAGAAATCAGCAGTAAGGGTTTTATGTATAGATCAAATCATCTGCAATTCTGCTTCATTTTATTAAATGGGCAAACATTCAGTTCTATTAAAATCTATAAAAATAAAGTTTAAAAACAAAACACTGTTCGTGCTAGTTATGTGAAATTGTACATTTTAGGTTTGCATACCTCCCAGCTGTGGACCTGGCTCATTATAATATGCCATGGAAGTGTATATACCAGCCATATTTTTTATTTTAAACACTTTTATACGCATCCACTGGATTCGGCTGCCGGAAACAAAAAGTAGCAGCCAGTCGGTAAGTGATGGGAAAGGGGGAAGGAGGGAGGAAGAAAATGAGCACAGGAAAGACACAATATTAGTGGGCTCTGAAAGGCACAATATTACTGGGCTCTGAAAGGCACAATATTACTGGCATCTGAATAGCACAATATTACTGGGCTCTGAATGGCACAATATTACTGCCATCTGAATGGCACAATATAACTGGCATCTGAATGGCACAATATTACTGGCATTTGAATGGCACAATATAACTGGCATCTGAATGGCACAATATAACTGACATCTGAATGGCACAATATTACTGGGCTCTGAATGGCACAATATTACTGACATCTGAATGGCACAATATTATTGACATCTGAATGGCACAATAATACAGGCATCTGAATGGCACAATATTAATGGCATTTGAATGGCACAATATAACTGGCATCTGAATGACACAATATTACTGGGCTCTGAATGGCACAATATTACTGACATCTGAATGCCACAATATTATTTACATCTGAATGGCACAATAATACAGGCATCTGAATGGCACAATATTACTGCATTCTGAATGGCACAATATTACTGGCATTTGAATGGCACAATATAACTGGCATCTGAATGGCACAATATTATTGGGCTCTGAATGGCACAATATTACTGACATCTGAATGGCACAATATTATTGACATCTGAATGGCACAATAATACAGGCATCTGAATGGCACAATATTAATGGCATTTGAATGGCACAATATAACTGGCATCTGAATGACACAATATTACTGGGCTCTGAATGGCACAATATTACTGACATCTGAATGCCACAATATTATTTACATCTGAATGGCACAATAATACAGGCATCTGAATGGCACAATATTACTGGCCTCTGAATGGCACAATATTACTGGCATTTGAATGGCACAATATAACTGGCATCTGAATGGCACAATATAACTGACATCTGAATGGCACAATATTACTAGGCTCTGAATGGCACAATATTTCTGCCATCTGAATGGCACAATATAACTGGCATCTGAATGGCACAGTGTTACTGGCATTTGAATGGCACAATATAACTGGCATCTGAATGGCACAATATAACTGACATCTGAATGGCACAATATTATTGACATCTGAATGGCACAATAATACAGGCATCTAAATGGCACAATATTAATGTCATTTGAATGGCACAATATAACTGGCATCTGAATGGCACAATATTACTGGGCTCTGAATGGCACAATATTACTGACATCTGAATGGCACAATATTATTGACATCTGAATGGCACAATAATACAAGCATTTGAATAGCACAATATTACAGGCAACTGAATGGCACAATATCACAGGCATTTGATTGGCACAATATTACAGGCAACTGAATGGAACAATATTACTGGCATCTGAATGGCACAATAATAAAGGAATTTGAATGGCACAATAATACTGGTATCTGAATGGCACAATAATACAGGCATCTGAATGGCACAATATTACTGGCATCTGAATGGCACAATAATACAGGCATCGGAATGGCACAATATTAATGGCATCTGAATGGCACAATAATATAGGGATCTGAATGTAACAGTATTTCTGGCATCTGAATGGCACAATATTACTGGTGTTTGAATGGCACAATATTACAGGCATCTGAATGACACAATATTACTGGCATCTGAATGGCACAATAATACAGGCATCGGAATGGCACAATATTACTGGCATCTGAATGGCACAATATTACTGGCATTTTCATGGCACAATATAATTGGCATCTGAATGGCACAATAATACAGGCATCTGAAATGCACAATAATACAGGCATTTGAATGGCACAATATTACAGGCATCAGAATGGTACAATATTACTGGCATCTGAATGGCACAATAATACAGGCATCTGAATGGCACAACATTACTGCCATCTGAATGGCACAATATAACTGGCATCTGAATGGTACAATATTACAGGCAACTGAATGGCACAATATTACTGGCATCTGAATGGCATAATAATTATGCCATTTGAATGACACAATATTACTGGCATCTGAATGGCACAATAATACAGACATCTGAATGGCACAACATTACTGGTATCTGAATGGCACAATATTACTGGCATTTGAATGGCACAATATTACTACCATCTGAATGGCATAATAATTATGCCATTTGAATTGCACAATATTACTGCCATCTGAATGGCACAATAATACAGGCATCTGAATTGCACAATATTACTGGCATTTTAATGGCACAATATTACTGGCATCTGAATGGCACAATAATACAGGCATCTGAATGGCACAATATTACTGGCATTTGCATGGCACAATATAACTGGCATCTGAATGACACAATAAGACAAACATTTGAATGGCACAATATTACTGGCATCTGAATGGCACAATATTACTGGCATCTGAATGGCACAATAATTATGTCATTTGAATGGCACAATATTACTGGTATCTGAATGGCACAATAATACAGGCATCTGAATTGCACAATACTACAGGCATTTGAATGGCACAATATTACAGGCATCAGAATGGTACAATATTACTGGCATTTGAATGGCACAACATTACTGGTATCTGAATGGCACAATATTACTGGTATCTGAATGGTACAATATTATAGGCAACTGAATGGCACAATATTACTGGCATCTGAATGGCATAATAATTATGCCATTTGAATGGCACAATATTACTGGCATCTGAATGGCACAATAATACAGACATCTGAATGGCAAAACATTAATGGTATCTGAATGGCACAATATTACTGGTATCTGAATGGTACAATATTACAGGCAACTGAATGGCACAATATTACTGGCATCTGAATGGCATAATAATTATGCCATTTGAATGACACAATATTACTGGCATCTGAATGGCACAATAATACAGACATCTGAATGGCACAACATTACTGGTATCTGAATGGCACAATATTACTGGTATCTGAATGGCACAATATTACTGGCATTTGAATGGCACAATATTACTAGCATCTGAATGGCATAATAATTATGCCATTTGAATGGCACAATATTACTGCCATCTGAATGGCACAATAATACAGGCATCTGAATGGCACAATAATACAGGCATCTGAATGGCACAATATTACTGGCATTTGAATGGCACAATATTACTGGCATCTGAATGGCACAATAATACAGGCATCTGAATGGCACAATATTACTGGCATCTGAATGGCACAATATTACTGGCATCTGAATGGCACAATATTACTGGCATTTGCATGGCACAATATAACTGGCATCTGAATGACACAATAAGACAAGCATTTGAATGGCACAATATTATAGGCATCTGAATGGCACAATATTACTGGCATCTGAATGGCACAATAATTATGTCATTTGAATGGCACAATAATACAGGCATCTAAATGGCACAATATTACTGGTATCTGAATGGCACAATAATACAGGCATCTGAATGGCACAATATTACTGGCATCTGAATGGCACAATAATACAGACATCTGAATGGCACAACATTACTGGTATCTGAATGGCACAATATTACTGGTATCTGAATGGTACAATATTACAGGCAACTGAATGCCACACTATTACTGGCATCTGAATGGCATAATAATTATGAAATTTGAATGGCACAATATTACTGGCATCTGAATGGCACAATAATACAGACATCTGAATGGCACAACATTACTGGTATCTGAATGGCACAATATTACTGGTATCTGAATGGAACAATAATACAGGCATCTGAATGGCACAATATTACTAGCATTTGAATGGCACAATATTACTGGTATCTGAATAGCACAATATTAATGGTATTTGAATGTTACAATAATACAGGCATCTGAATGTCACAATATTACTGACATCTGAATGGCAAAATAATACAGGCATCTGAATGGCACAATATTACAGGCATCTGAATAGCACAATATTACTGGTATCTGAATGGCACAATATTACTGGTATCTGAATGGTACAATAAAACAGGCATCTGAATGGCACAATATTAAAGGCATCTGAATGGCACAATAATACAGGCATCTGAATGGCACAATATTACTGGCATTTGAATGGCACAATAATATAGGCATCTTAATGACACAGTATTTCTGGCATCTGAATGGCACAGTATTTCTGCCATCTGAATGGCACAATATTACTGGTATCTGAATGGTAAAATATTACTAGTCTCTGAATGGTACAATAATAAAGGCATCTGAATGGCACAGTACTTCTGGCATCTGAATGACACAATATTACTGGGCTCTGAATGGCACAATATTACTGACATCTGAATGGCACAATATTATTGTCATCTGAATGGCACAATAATACTGGTGTTTGAATGGCACAATATTACAGGCATCTGAATGACACAATATTACTGGCATCTGAATGGCACAATATTACTGGCATTTCCATGGCACAATATAACTGGCATCTGAATGACACAATAATTATGGCATTTGAATGGCACAATATTATAGGCAACTGAATGGCACAATATTACTGGCATCTGAATGGCACAATAATTATGGCATTTGAATGGCACAATATTACTGGTATCTGAATGGCACAATAATACAGGCATCTGAAAGGGAAAATGTTACTGGCATCTTAATGGCACACATGGGCGTCCGCGGGGGGGGGGGGGGCTTGGGCAATTACCCTTTAAAAAAATTTTTTTTTTTTTTATTGTTATTATTATTATTTTTACTCAGTGTGCAGCCCCTAGTTGTCCCTAGGGGACTGCACACCAGTTGCTGGGGTAGGAGGTGGCACCCAAAGCTGTTGCTCTCTGCAACTCTGCTTGAAGATACTCAGAAACCACAGCTGAGCCTCTGTAACAGGTAGGAAGAGCTTATAATAGCTATAAGGTACATGGAAGAGTGGGGTAAATCGAGGGAGGTCCCTCCCATTTCCCTGAGGTCTCCATTTGTCCAGTCTGAGCAGATTTTCTGACCAGGCTCTGCTCACATCAACATGGTGACAAGTGGATGGGGCAGAAAAGATAATGGAGGATAAAATGATGTGATAGATGGAAGCAGATTGAAAACAAAATGGGATGACATGGGGCAGAAAAGATAATAGAGGATGAAAAAAGGTGATTGATTGGAGCAGAATACAGACAAAATTGTGACATGGGGCAGAAAAGATAAAATGTAGTTGAAAAAGAAGTCACTGACATGGAGGAATAAAACACATAAAATGATGGGGAAAGAGATGGCAAACATGGAATAATAAAACATATAAAAAAGGGGGAAAGAGATAAAGAAATGTCATGGATTTAGCAATTTGTGTGTTTTGGGGAATCTGTTGCTTTGTGTTTATATTGTGTGCTATAGTGTTGTATCTGGTGCTGTGAAGTTATATTGTGTGCTATAGTGTTGTGTCTGGTGCTGTTGGGTTATATTGTGTGCTATAGTGTTGTATCTGGAGCTGTGGGGTTATATTGTGTGCTATAGTGTTGTATCTGGTGCTGAGAGGTTATATTGTGTGCTATATTGTTGTGTCTGGTGCTGTTGGGTTATATTGTGTGCTATAGTGTTGTATCTGGTGCTGAGAGGTTATATTGTGTGCTATAGTGTTGTATCTGCTGCTGTGGGGTTATATTGTGTGCTATAGTGCTGTATCTCGTGCTGTGGGGTTATATTCTGTGCTATAGTGTTGTATCTGGTGCTGTGGGGTTATATTGTGTACTATAGTGTTTTATCTGGTGCTGAGGGGTTATATTGTGTGCTTGTGAGGCCTGTAGGGAACTGGATAGAGACCTTGATGCAGACACAATAACAAATAAAGAGCAATACACTGAGGGTACAAAACCTACTTAGTAATATCGGGTACACAGGAACACAGAACAGTTCGAAATCCTGCAGGAAGGTAAATAGCCTGTGGCTACGGGTAATGGTTAGCATCCAGCAGGGAGAAGGTTAATGCATATGAGCATAACACAGCAATTGAAATCCAGCAGGTAGATGATAACAACGTATAAGCACAAACAGTACTGTAATCCAGCAGATAGATGGTTAAAGCATATAAGCGTAAACAGCAACTGTAATCCAGCAGGTAGATGGTTAAAGCATATATGCATACAACAGCAACTGTAATCCAGCAGATAGATGGTTAAAGCAAATAAGCGTAAACAGCAACCGTAATGCAGCAGGTAGATGGTTAAAGTATATATGCGTACAACAGCAACTGTAATCCAGCAGGTAGATGGTTAAAGCATATAGAATGGTCGAGGTACAAACCGGGTTCAGTGGGACACAGACAGACAGAGAGGTAATAGGACAGTCCAGGGTCAAGGGCACAGGCAGGCAGGGTAGTCAGGATACAATCCAGGGTCAATAAGCAATCCAAATAAGAGTAGGGTATAACCGCTGAGCAAGGTACACGAGAATCACCAAGCAAGGATTGCAAGGTGATTCTCCCTTTTAAATCTCCCACGTCTGACGTGCACACGACGGTCAATTGACCTATTCGTATGAAAGGGGACTCTATTTCGGTTTATAGAAAGCCAATAGCATTACATGTAATCCATAAATCGAAATTCTATAAACCGAAAGACATTCGGTTTATAGACTTTCGGTTTATGAAATACATGTAATGCTATTGCTATTGTATAAACCGAAATAGAGTCCCTATTCCTATGAATGGGGACTCTATTTCTGTTTATAGAAAGCCCATAGCATTACATACAATGTAATCGCCGAACCCCGAACTCCAACGCGAACATACAGTGAAATGTCCGTGTTCGGGTCCAAAAACCGTAATGTTCGGTACGAACCCGAACAGTGCGGTTCGGGTTCGCTCAACACTAGTCATAAGCCATAAGCCACATTACCTTAGGTTAGAGAGACATGCAGAACTCTTGCTGTTCTTCTAGGGCAGGGATAGCAAAGCTATGGCATGGGTCCCACCTGTTTCACTTAGGAGCCTCTGTGGTGGCTCTTGACATTTGACCCCAAGTGATCTACTCAATAAAAAGAGAACTGGAGCCAATTGAGACAGGAATTTGAAACTTAAAGCCAAGGTAGCTGTGTTGAAATGCCAGTGGGTTATGGAACGCATCTATGTGGGTGAACCTTGGTGTGCAATCCAAGGAAAACATGAAAAGAAAAAAATAGATTGTCACTGGTGGGCAACAACCAGTTGCCTGGTGGGCAACAACTGGCATACTGAGGGACAAAATACTGGCATATTGAGTGGCAAAATAATACTGGCATATTGAGTGACAAAATAATACTGGCATATTGAGTAACAAATACTGGCATACTTGTATTTCTGGAGGGATGCTTGTTCTTGGACCTACATATATCCATTAATAGTGATGGATAATTTCTTTAGTCTGGCCGTCCTACAGAGGGATCGATCAAACCTCTTGATGTGGGAAGAGGGAATCTCACACCGAGATAGGGCATGGGGTGGATATGACACTGTTTGTTTTTATGTGAACATAGACGTCCGCGGGGGTAGAGGAAAGTTCAGGGGGGAGGCCATTGATATGAGATGGATAACCTAATACTGCTAACAGTCAATGCACATGGGATCAATTCCCCTCAAAAAAGGCTCATTATTTTGGATTTCCTTCAAAAAGAAAAAGTACATATAGGTGTGATCCAAGAGACCCACTGGAAGCAGGGGGATAAATTCAGAATGACCAAAGACCAAAAAAAGAAAGGGGTAGCTTTCGTGCTACCAAGAGAGATTGAACCTGAAATGCTATATTTGGAGAAAGATACAGATGCCAGATTAATTATTCTAATCTGTAAAATTAGAGGGAAAATATATACTATGGTAAATATATATGCCCCAAATCATTCACCAGCCTCATATATCCAAGGTTTGTTCGCCAAGATTCAGAGAACATAGAAACATAGAATGTGTCGGCAGATAAGAACCATTAGGTCCATCTAGTCTGCCCAAATGTTTTTTTTTTTTTTGAGTACTTTTATTAGTCCCCCGTTCCCGGTCTTATAGCTAGGATAGCCTTGTGTCTATCCCACGCATGCTTAAAATCCATGACTGTGTTTACCTCAATAAAACATGGATTTGTGCTAATTATGGGAAATTTTAACTGTGTTATGGATGTGGATCTGGACTGTAGGTCCGAGAGGGGAAGAGGCAAAGATAAGAATCTTATAAATAAAGCAAAGTAAATAGGGTGCTCAAGAAAAAAAAAGATCCCATCAGAATTTGGCTAATCTATATATCTCCTTGGACACTCTCAGGAACAAAAATAAGGACGATCCATAAGTATATACAACAAATAAGATAAAAGTAATAGAGCTAAAGATCAATGAATTACTAATGTTTAAAGCAAATAAAATATTAGCAAGATGTAAAACAACATGTATTACAAAGATAATAAGATAGACAAATGAATGACACAGAGGCTTAAAAAACAAGAAGCCAAAAAACTAATTACAGCAATAAAAACAGATATGGGCGTAGTGATGTCCCCTGTTAAGATAGCGGAAGAATTTTTAAAAAAAATTATCAATCACTCTATAATCTTCAGGAAGAACCGGATCAGGAAAAAATTGATTCCTATTTTAAAGATCTCTTATTACCTAGAATAGATACCGACCAATTACGGCACAATATTACTGGGCTCTGACTGGCACACTATTATTGGTATCTGACTGGCACAATATTACTGGGCTCTGAATGGCACAATATTACTGGGCTCTGACTGGCACAATATTACTGGGCTCTGACTGGTACAATATTACTGGGCTCTGACTGGCACAATATTAATGGGCTCTGACTGGCAAAATTTTACTGGACTCTGACTGGCACAATATTACTGGGCTCGGACTGGCACAATATTACTGGGCTCTGACTGGCACAATATTCCTTGGCTCGGACTGGCACTATATTACTGGGCTGTGACTGGCACAATATTACTGGCATCTGAACGGCACAATATTAATGGCATCTGAATGGCACAATATTACAGGCATCTGACTGGCACAATATTACTGGGCTCTGACTGGAACAATATTACTGGCATCTGAATGGCACAATATTACTGGCATCTGAATGGCACAATATTACAGGCATCTGACTGGCACAATATTACTGGGCTCTGACTGGCACAATATTACTGGGCTCTGACTGGCACAATATTCCTGGTATCTGACTGACACAATATTACTGGTATCTGACTGCACAATATCCCTGGTATCTGACTGGCACAATATAACTGTGATCTGATTGGCACAATATTACTGGGATCTGATTGGCACAATATTACTGGGCTCTGACTGGCATAATATTACTGGTATCTGACTGGCATAATATTCCTGGGCTCTGACTGGCACAATATTACTGGGCTCTGACTGGCACAATATTACTGCTATCTGACTGGCACAATATTACTGGGCTCTGACTGGCACAATATTACTGGGCTCTGACTGGCACAATATTACTGGTATCTGACTGGCATAATATTCCTGGGCTCTGACTGGCACACTATTACTGGGCTCTGAATGGCACAAAATTACTGGGCTCTGACTGGCACAATATTCCTGGTCTCTGACTGGCACACTATTACTGGGCTCTGAATGGCACAATATTACTGGGCTCTGACTGGCACAATATTACTGGGCTCTGACTGGCACAATATTCCTGGTATCTGACTGGCACAATATTACTGGGCTCTAACTGGCACAATATTACTGGTATCTGACTGGCACAATATTCCTGGTATCTGACTGGCACAATATAACTGTGATCTGATTGGCACAATATTACTGGGCTCTGACTGGCACAATATTACTGGTATCTGACTGGCATAATATTCCTGGGCTCTGACAGGCACAATATTACTGGGCTCTGACTGGCACAATATTATTGGTATCTGACTGGCACAATATTACTGGGCTCTGACTGGCACAATATTCCTGGTATCTGACTGGCACAATATAACTGTGATCTGTTTGGCACAATATTACTGGGCTCTGACTGGCATAATATTCCTGGGCTCTGACTGGCACAATATTACTGGGCTCTGACTGGCACAATATTATTGGTATCTGACTGGCACAATATTACTGGGCTCTGACTGGCACAATATTACTGGTATCTGGCTGGCATAATATTCCTGGGCTCTGACTGGCACACTATTACTGGGCTCTGAATGGCACAAAATTACTGGGCTCTGACTGGCACAATATTCCTGGTCTCTGACTGGCACACTATTACTGGGCTCTGAATGGCACAATATTACTGGGCTCTGAATGGCACAATATTACTGGGCTCTGACTGGCACAATATTCCTTGGCTCTGACTGGCACTATATTACTGGGCTCTGACTGGCACAATATTCCTTGGCTCTGACTGGCACTATATTACTGGGCTCTGACTGGCACAATATTCCTGATAACTGACTGGCACAATATTACTGGTATCTGACTGGCACAATATTCCTGGGCTCTGAATGTCACAATATTACAGGCATCTGACTGGCACAATATTACTGGCATCTGAATGGCACAATATTCCTGGGCTCTGAATGTCACAATATTACAGGCATCTGACTGGCACAATATTACTGGCATTTGAATGGCACAATATTACTGGCATCTGAATGGCACAATATTACACGCATCTGACTGGCACAATATTACTGGGATCTGACTGGCACAATATTACTGGGCTCTGACTGGCACAATATTCCTGGGCTCTGACTGGCACAATATTCCTGGTATCTGACTGGCACAATATTCCTGGTATCTGACTGGCACAATATTACTGGGCTCTGACTGGCACTATATTACTGGGCTCTGACTGACACAATATTACTGGGCTCTGACTGGCACTATATTACTGGGCTCTGACTGGCACAATATTCCTGGTATCTGACTGGCACAATATTACTGGGCTCTGACTGGCACAATTTTACTGGGCTCTGACTGGCACAATATTACTGGGCTCTGACTGGTACAATATTACTGGGCTCTGACTGGCACAATATTACTGGGCTCTGACTGGCAAAATTTTACTGGACTCTGACTGGCACAATATTACTGGGCTCGGACTGGCACAATATTACTGGGCTCTGACTGGCACAATATTCCTTGGCTCGGACTGGCACTATATTACTGGGCTGTGACTGGCACAATATTACTGGCATCTGAACGGCACAATATTAATGGCATCTGAATGGCACAATATTACAGGCATCTGACTGGCACAATATTACTGGGCTCTGACTGGAACAATATTACTGGCATCTGAATGGCACAATATTACTGGCATCTGAATGGCACAATATTACAGGCATCTGACTGGCACAATATTACTGGGCTCTGACTGGCACAATATTACTGGGCTCTGACTGGCACAATATTCCTGGTATCTGACTGACACAATATTACTGGTATCTGACTGCACAATATCCCTGGTATCTGACTGGCACAATATAACTGTGATCTGATTGGCACAATATTACTGGGATCTGATTGGCACAATATTACTGGGCTCTGACTGGCATAATATTACTGGTATCTGACTGGCATAATATTCCTGGGCTCTGACTGGCACAATATTACTGGGCTCTGACTGGCACAATATTACTGCTATCTGACTGGCACAATATTACTGGGCTCTGACTGGCACAATATTACTGGTATCTGACTGGCATAATATTCCTGGGCTCTGACTGGCACACTATTACTGGGCTCTGAATGGCACAAAATTACTGGGCTCTGACTGGCACAATATTCCTGGTCTCTGACTGGCACACTATTACTGGGCTCTGAATGGCACAATATTACTGGGCTCTGACTGGCACAATATTACTGGGCTCTGACTGGCACAATATTCCTGGTATCTGACTGGCACAATATTACTGGGCTCTAACTGGCACAATATTACTGGTATCTGACTGGCACAATATTCCTGGTATCTGACTGGCACAATATAACTGTGATCTGATTGGCACAATATTACTGGGCTCTGACTGGCACAATATTACTGGTATCTGACTGGCATAATATTCCTGGGCTCTGACAGGCACAATATTACTGGGCTCTGACTGGCACAATATTATTGGTATCTGACTGGCACAATATTACTGGGCTCTGACTGGCACAATATTCCTGGTATCTGACTGGCACAATATAACTGTGATCTGTTTGGCACAATATTACTGGGCTCTGACTGGCATAATATTCCTGGGCTCTGACTGGCACAATATTACTGGGCTCTGACTGGCACAATATTATTGGTATCTGACTGGCACAATATTACTGGGCTCTGACTGGCACAATATTACTGGTATCTGGCTGGCATAATATTCCTGGGCTCTGACTGGCACACTATTACTGGGCTCTGAATGGCACAAAATTACTGGGCTCTGACTGGCACAATATTCCTGGTCTCTGACTGGCACACTATTACTGGGCTCTGAATGGCACAATATTACTGGGCTCTGAATGGCACAATATTACTGGGCTCTGACTGGCACAATATTCCTTGGCTCTGACTGGCACTATATTACTGGGCTCTGACTGGCACAATATTCCTTGGCTCTGACTGGCACTATATTACTGGGCTCTGACTGGCACAATATTCCTGATAACTGACTGGCACAATATTACTGGTATCTGACTGGCACAATATTCCTGGGCTCTGAATGTCACAATATTACAGGCATCTGACTGGCACAATATTACTGGCATCTGAATGGCACAATATTCCTGGGCTCTGAATGTCACAATATTACAGGCATCTGACTGGCACAATATTACTGGCATTTGAATGGCACAATATTACTGGCATCTGAATGGCACAATATTACACGCATCTGACTGGCACAATATTACTGGGATCTGACTGGCACAATATTACTGGGCTCTGACTGGCACAATATTCCTGGGCTCTGACTGGCACAATATTCCTGGTATCTGACTGGCACAATATTCCTGGTATCTGACTGGCACAATATTACTGGGCTCTGACTGGCACTATATTACTGGGCTCTGACTGACACAATATTACTGGGCTCTGACTGGCACTATATTACTGGGCTCTGACTGGCACAATATTCCTGGTATCTGACTGGCACAATATTACTGGGCTCTGACTGGCACAATATTACTGGGCTCTGACTGGCACAATATTCCTGGGCTCTGACTGGCACAATATTACTGGTATCTGACTGGCACAATATAACTGTGATCTGATTGGCATCTGACTGGCACAATATTACTGGCATTTGAATGGCACAATATTACTGGCATCTGAATGGCACAATATTACACGCATCTGACTGGCACAATATTACTGGGATCTGACTGGCACAATATTACTGGGCTCTGACTGGCACAATATTCCTGGGCTCTGATTGGCACAATATTCCTGGTATCAGACTGACACAATATTACTGGGCTCTGACTGGCACTATATTCCTGGGCTCTGACTGGCACAATATTCCTGGTATCTGACTGACACAATATTACTGGGCTCTGACTGGCACTATATTACTGGGCTCTGACTGGCACAATATTCCTGGTATCTGACTGGCACAATATTACTGGGCTCTGACTGGCACAATATTACTGGGCTCTGACTGGCACAATATTCCTGGGCTCTGACTGGCACAGAGAACATAGAAACATAGAATGTGTCGGCAGATAAGAACCATTAGGTCCATCTAGTCTGCCCAAATGTTTTTTTTTTTTTTGAGTACTTTTATTAGTCCCCCGTTCCCGGTCTTATAGCTAGGATAGCCTTGTGTCTATCCCACGCATGCTTAAAATCCATGACTGTGTTTACCTCAATAAAACATGGATTTGTGCTAATTATGGGAAATTTTAACTGTGTTATGGATGTGGATCTGGACTGTAGGTCCGAGAGGGGAAGAGGCAAAGATAAGAATCTTATAAATAAAGCAAAGTAAATAGGGTGCTCAAGAAAAAAAAAGATCCCATCAGAATTTGGCTAATCTATATATCTCCTTGGACACTCTCAGGAACAAAAATAAGGACGATCCATAAGTATATACAACAAATAAGATAAAAGTAATAGAGCTAAAGATCAATGAATTACTAATGTTTAAAGCAAATAAAATATTAGCAAGATGTAAAACAACATGTATTACAAAGATAATAAGATAGACAAATGAATGACACAGAGGCTTAAAAAACAAGAAGCCAAAAAACTAATTACAGCAATGAAAACAGATATGGGCGTAGTGATGTGCCCTGTTAAGATAGCGGAAGAATTTTTAAAAAAAATTATCAATCACTCTATAATCTTCAGGAAGAACCGGATCAGGAAAAAATTAATTCCTATTTTAACGATCTCTTATTACCTAGAATAGATACCGACCAATTACGGCACAATATTACTGGGCTCTGATTGGCACACTATTATTGGTATCTGACTGGCACAATATTACTGGGCTCTGACTGGCACAATATTACTGGGCTCTGACTGGTACAATATTACTGGGCTCTGACTGGCACAATATTACTGGGCTCTGACTGGCACAATATTCCTTGGCTCGGACTGGCACTATATTACTGGGCTGTGACTGGCACAATATTACTGGCATCTGAACGGCACAATATTAATGGCATCTGAATGGCACAATATTACAGGCATCTGACTGGCACAATATTACTGGGCTCTGACTGGAACAATATTACTGGCATCTGAATGGCACAATATTACTGGCATCTGAATGGCACAATATTACAGGCATCTGACTGGCACAATATTCCTGGTATCTGACTGACACAATATTACTGGTATCTGACTGCACAATATCCCTGGTATCTGACTGGCACAATATAACTGTGATCTGATTGGCACAATATTACTGGGATCTGATTGGCACAATATTACTGGGCTCTGACTGGCATAATATTACTGGTATCTGACTGGCATAATATTCCTGGGCTCTGACTGGCACAATATTACTGGGCTCTGACTGGCACAATATTACTGCTATCTGACTGGCACAATATTACTGGGCTCTGACTGGCACAATATTACTGGTATCTGACTGGCATAATATTCCTGGGCTCTGACTGGCACACTATTACTGGGCTCTGAATGGCACAAAATTACTGGGCTCTGACTGGCACAATATTCCTGGTCTCTGACTGGCACACTATTACTGGGCTCTGAATGGCACAATATTACTGGGCTCTGACTGGCACAATATTACTGGGCTCTGACTGGCACAATATTCCTGGTATCTGACTGGCACAATATTACTGGGCTCTAACTGGCACAATATTACTGGTATCTGACTGGCACAATATTCCTGGTATCTGACTGGCACAATATAACTGTGATCTGATTGGCACAATATTACTGGGCTCTGACTGGCACAATATTACTGGTATCTGACTGGCATAATATTCCTGGGCTCTGACAGGCACAATATTACTGGGCTCTGACTGGCACAATATTATTGGTATCTGACTGGCACAATATTACTGGGCTCTGACTGGCACAATATTCCTGGTATCTGACTGGCACAATATAACTGTGATCTGTTTGGCACAATATTACTGGGCTCTGACTGGCATAATATTCCTGGGCTCTGACTGGCACAATATTACTGGGCTCTGACTGGCACAATATTATTGGTATCTGACTGGCACAATATTACTGGGCTCTGACTGGCACAATATTACTGGTATCTGACTGGCATAATATTCCTGGGCTCTGACTGGCACACTATTACTGGGCTCTGAATGGCACAAAATTACTGGGCTCTGACTGGCACAATATTCCTGGTCTCTGACTGGCACACTATTACTGGGCTCTGAATGGCACAATATTACTGGGCTCTGAATGGCACAATATTACTGGGCTCTGACTGGCACAATATTCCTTGGCTCTGACTGGCACTATATTACTGGGCTCTGACTGGCACAATATTCCTTGGCTCTGACTGGCACTATATTACT
Organism: Pelodytes ibericus; assembly: GCA_036172795.1. Classification (NCBI taxonomy): domain Eukaryota; kingdom Metazoa; phylum Chordata; class Amphibia; order Anura; family Pelodytidae; genus Pelodytes; species Pelodytes ibericus. The sequence goes on along the minus strand of CM069858.1, from coordinate 53,768,203 downwards.
GGGCTCTGACTGGCACAATATTCCTGGTATCTGACTGGCACAATATTCCTGGGCTCTGAATGTCACAATATTACAGGCATCTGACTGGCACAATATTACTGGCATCTGAATGGCACAATATTCCTGGGCTCTGAATGTCACAATATTACAGGCATCTGACTGGCACAATATTACTGGCATTTGAATGGCACAATATTACTGGTATCTGACTGGCACAATATTCCTGGGCTCTGAATGTCACAATATTACAGGCATCTGACTGGCACAATATTACTGGCATCTGAATGGCACAATATTCCTGGGCTCTGAATGTCACAATATTACAGGCATCTGACTGGCACAATATTACTGGCATTTGAATGGCACAATATTACTGGCATCTGAATGGCACAATATTACACGCATCTGACTGGCACAATATTACTGGTATCTGACTGGCACAATATTCCTGGGCTCTGAATGTCACAATATTACAGGCATCTGACTGGCACAATATTACTGGCATCTGAATGGCACAATATTCCTGGGCTCTGAATGTCACAATATTACAGGCATCTGACTGGCACAATATTACTGGCATTTGAATGGCACAATATTACTGGCATCTGAATGGCACAATATTACTGGCATCTGAATGGCACAATATTACACGCATCTGACTGGCACAATATTACTGGGATCTGACTGGCACAATATTACTGGGCTCTGACTGGCACAATATTCCTGGGCTCTGACTGGCACAATATTCCTGGTATCTGACTGGCACAATATTCCTGGTATCTGACTGGCACAATATTACTGGGCTCTGACTGGCACTATATTACTGGGCTCTGACTGACACAATATTACTGGGCTCTGACTGGCACTATATTACTGGGCTCTGACTGGCACAATATTCCTGGTATATGACTGGCACAATATTACTGGGCTCTGACTGGCACAATATTACTGGGCTCTGACTGGCACAATATTCCTGGGCTCTGACTGGCACAATATTACTGGTATCTGACTGGCACAATATAACTGTGATCTGATTGGCACAATATTACTGGGCTCTGACTGGCACAATATTACTGGTATCTGACTGGCATAATATTCCTGGGCTCTGACTGGCACAATATTACTGGGCTCTGACTGGCACAATATTATTGGTATCTGACTGGCACAATATTACTGGGCTCTGACTGGCACAATATTCCTGGTATCTGACTGGCACAATATAACTGTGATCTTATTGGCACAATATTACTGGGCTCTGACTGGCATAATATTCCTGGGCTCTGACTGGCACAATATTACTGGGCTCTGACTGGCACAATATTATTGGTATCTGACTGGCACAATATTATTGGTATCTGACTGGCACAATATTACTGGGCTCTGACTGGCACAATATTACTGGTATCTGACTGGCATAATATTCCTGGGCTCTGACTGGCACACTATTACTGGGCTCTGAATGGCACAAAATTACTGGGCTCTGACTGGCACAATATTCCTGGTCTCTGACTGGCACACTATTACTGGGCTCTGAATGGCACAATATTACTGGGCTCTGACTGGCACAATATTACTGGGCTCGAACTGGCACAATATTACTGGGCTCTGACTGGCACAATATTCCTTGGCTCTGACTGGCACTATATTACTGGGCTCTGACTGGCACAATATTCCTGATAACTGACTGGCACAATATTACTGGTATCTGACTGGCACAATATTCCTGGGCTCTGAATGTCACAATATTACAGGCATCTGACTGGCACAATATTACTGGCATCTGAATGGCACAATATTCCTGGGCTCTGAATGTCACAATATTACAGGCATCTGACTGGCACAATATTACTGGCATTTGAATGGCACAATATTACTGGCATCTGAATGGCACAATATTACACGCATCTGACTGGCACAATATTACTGGGATCTGACTGGCACAATATTACTGGGCTCTGACTGGCACAATATTCCTGGGCTCTGACTGGCACAATATTCCTGGTATCAGACTGGCACAATATTCCTGGTATCTGACTGGCACAATATTACTGGGCTCTGACTGGCACTATATTACTGGGCTCTGACTGACACAATATTACTGGGCTCTGACTGGCACTATATTACTGGGCTCTGACTGGCACAATATTCCTGGTATCTGACTGGCACAATATTACTGGGCTCTGACTGGCACAATATTACTGGGCTCTGACTGGCACAATATTCCTGGGCTCTGACTGGCACAATATTACTGGTATCTGACTGGCACAATATAACTGTGATCTGATTGGCACAATATTACTGGGCTCTGACTGGCACAATATTACTGGTATCTGACTGGCATAATATTCCTGGGCTCTGACTGGCACAATATTTCTGGGCTCTGACTGGCACAATATTACTGGGCTCTGACTGGCACAATATTACTGGGCTCTGACTGGCATAATATTACTGGTATCTGACTGGCATAATATTCCTGGGCTCTGACTGGCACAATATTACTGGGCTCTGACTGGCACAATATTACTGGGCTCTGACTGGCACAATATTACTGCTATCTGACTGGCACAATATTACTGGTATCTGACTGGCATAATATTCCTGGGCTCTGACTGGCACACTATTACTGGGCTCTGAATGGCACAAAATTACTGGGCTCTGACTGGCACAATATTCCTGGTCTCTGACTGGCACACTATTACTGGGCTCTGAATGGCACAATATTACTGGGCTCTGACTGGCACAATATTACTGGGCTCTGACTGGCACAATATTCCTGGTATCTGACTGGCACAATATTACTGGGCTCTGACTGGCACAATATTACTGGTATCTGACTGGCATAATATTCCTGGGCTCTGACTGGCACACTATTACTGGGCTCTGAATGGCACAATATTACTGGGCTCTGACTGGCACACTATTGCTGGGTTTTGAATGGCACAATATTCCTGGGCTCTGACTGGCACAATATTACTGGGCTCTGACTGGCACAATATTCCTGGTATCTGACTGGCACAATATTACTGGGCTCTGACTGGCACAATATTACTGGTATCTGACTGGCATAATATTCCTGGGCTCTGACTGGCACACTATTACTGGGCTCTGACTGGCACAATATTCCTGGGCTCTGACTGGCACACTATTGCTGGGTTTTGAATGGCACAATATTCCTGGGCTCTGACTGGCACAATATTCCTTGTATCTGACTAGCACAATATTACTGGCCTCTGACGGGCACAATATTCCTGGGCTCTGACTGGCACAATATTACTGGGCTCTGGCACAATATTCCTTGTCTCTGACTAGCACAATATTACTGGACTCTGACGGGCACAATATTCCTGGGCTCTGACTGGCACAATATTACTGGGCTCTGGCACAATATTACTGGTATCTGACTGGCACAATATTACTGGTATCTGACTGGCATAATATTCCTGGGCTCTGACTGGCACGCTATTACTGGGCTCTGACTGGCACTATATTACTGGGCTCTGACTGGCACAATATTACTGGGCTCTGACTGGCACAATATTACTGGGCTCTGACTGGCACGCTATTACTGGGCTCTGACTGGCACTATATTACTGGGCTCTGACTGGCACAATATTACTGGGCTCTGACTGGCACAATATTACTGGGCTCTGACTGGCACAATATTACTGGGCTCTGACTGGCATTGTATTGAAGGAAATCCAGTAGGGTGACACCATGAGTTTCCGCACCGGGTGACACCAACCCTAGTGACGCCACTGGGCTTTGTACCTGGAAGTTCCTCTACCAACAATGTTAGACATCTGGTTGACACTTTGGACAACTCACGAAGAAAGAATATTCCCCTCCTAACCTTGTCATTAGACAGGAAGGAACCCTGGTATGATCAAGAAAAAGAATTAGGCAGTGAATCAGACCTGCTTAGACTTTTTTGACCTACAGAGAAAAAACTTAAGGGAAAACAAATACGGCTTCTGGATAGGGGAGTAGTCCTAATTAATGTCCTGAATGCATGGAGTACATATAGGAGAAGAGACAAAAACAAAAGTGTTCCCAGCACTGTATTCGTAGCTTTTAGTGGCACTTTGACAGTGTGTCCCTATATCACACCAAAAGGTACAGTATAAAACAAAAATGACTTTGAGTCTATACCATAGATGAACATCAGCTGGAGCTGACGGATGCTCTATATATATCTCCTGCTTAAAAGGTGTTGTGAGTGTATCAAGATCTTTTCTTCTCAAATATTTTGAGAATATCTTCTCACTGATCATTTGATATTTACCACAGTTTGTTTTAAGCGCACTATTTGTCGTTTTTGTTTTATACATATAGGAGAAGATTGGGATTGGAGAAATATGTTATACCTGAACTACCCCTAGCAATCCTGGAGAGTAATACATAATCTATTAATATAAAATCTTGGCATAGATGTAGTCTGGAAACTCTGGGGGAAATTACGAGAGATACTGATATTATCCCTTTCCAGGAGCTAGTGAATATAAATCCAGAATTAAAGGGAGAAACTTTTAACTATTTAAGAATAAAGGGATATCTATTTAGACACTTATATAGGTCTAACTCGGAAAGTGTTGAAATTTTGAGGAGACTTTTGAAGGATAATGACCAAAAAAACCTATTAAGGAAATCTAAGCATATACTAGAGTTGGAGCTAGGGAAATGTGATTTCAAGGCCTTTGCCAAATAGGAACGAGACATGAATACTGTGTTGCCAAGAGAGGACCTAATCCAGGCCTTTTCTTTGATGTATAAAATGGTGCACTGCCTCAATCTAGTAGAAATGAATTTTTAAATAGTAAACAGAATGAATCTGGGATAAGGGTCAGCATCCCAGATACTTGTTGAAGATGTAATGGAGGCAGAGGTGACATGTTACACACTTGGTGGTCATATCTTAAATCATTGTGGCAGGGAATGGTGGAAAAATTATTTCATTTAACTAACATCCAGCTGCTAAACAATCCTGAAACACTTCTCCTCCATTTCAATCTCCCATGTACTAAGGAATGGCAAAAAGCATTTGTGCTTCATTTTATGTTGGCAATAAAAATCTCCATAGGTAGGAAATGGAAATCATCAACCTGGAGGAGTGAGGTTAAAAAACAATTAGAACATCAATTAAAAAGGAGGAATCTCCCTTTATCAATCAGAGAACTTAAAATATGTGGAAAAAATGAATAAATGTATAGATCTCCTAGCTCGGGATTTGTGAATAAGACCCGGGTGCGTTAGAACTGTAAATGGTTTAAAACTGGCTATACCTCCACGGACGTAGATGTTGTGTGGTTTTTATTGTGTAACTTGTTTGTATTTAACTTTAGAAACAAGCTAAGTGGCACTTCATTAAATGTTTCTATGTGTTATGTTTTAAATGTATTATAGTCCTGTAAGTTGACAAACAGGAAGATAATTGTCTGTGTTTATTTTGAAAATATGATTTTCTGCACAAAGGAAGAAGAGAAAAGTAAATTTAATGTTGTTTTTTGATACAGAAAATTGAATAAAGAATTACATTTTTTTTAAAAATACTAGCATACTGAATGGCAAATACTGGCATATTAAATGGCTAAATACTGGCATATTAAGTGGCAAAATACTGGCATACTGAGTGGCAAAATACTGGCATACTGAATGGCAAAATACTGCCATATTTAATTGCAAAATAATGGCATACTGAGTGAAAAAATACTGGCATATTGAGTGACAAAATACTGGCATATTGAGTGGCAAAATACTGGCATACTGAATGACAAAATACTGGCATATTTAATGGCAAAATACTGGCATACTGAGTGAAAAAATACTGGCATATTGAGTGACAAAATACTGGCATTTTGAATGGCAAAATAATACTGCCATTTTGAATGGCAAATACTGGCATATTGAGTGGCAAAATACTGGCATATTGAGTGGCTAAATACTGGCATATTGAATGGCAAAATAATACTGGAATTTTGAATGGCAAATACTGGCATACTGAGTGGCAAAATAATACTGGCATATTGACTGGCAAAATACTGGCATATTGACTGGCAAAATACTGGTATATTGAGTGACAAACTACTGGCATACTGAGTGGCTAAATACTGGCATATTGAATGGCATAATACTGGCATATTGAGTGACAAAATACTGGCATATTGAGTGACAAAATACTGGCATATTGAGTGGCAAAATACTGGCATATTGAATAGCAAAATACTGGCATATTTAATTGCAAAATACTGGCATACTGAGTGACAAAATACTGGCATAATGAGTGACAAAATACTGGCATATTGAATGGCAAAATAATACTGGTATATTGAGTGGCAAAATAATATTGGAATATATTAATAGCAACATAATACTGAAATATTATTGGGCAAATTGGCTGTGGCATATTAAATGGCAAAACAATACTGGCATATATATTATCAGGCAAATTGGCTGTGGCATATTAAATGGCAAAACAATACTGGCATATTATTAGGCAAATTGTCTGACTTATTAACAGCAAAATAATACTGGCATTTTATCGGGCAAATTGTGGTTTATGAATGACCAAATAATAGTGGCATATTATTGGGCAAATGGGCTGTGCCATATTTATGGGCAAACACTGGCATATTATAAGGAAATATTTTTAATTGGCAAAGTGATGCTGTGGTATGGTCTGTGGGGCAAAATAACATGTAATATGAGGAAATGTAACTAGTTATAGAGAGAGAGATAGAGAGATGTTTGTATGTTTAGATATGTATTGTTTTAGAATTGTACAATTGTCACCTCGTGGGGCTCCTAATTAATGGCGGTCCCATGTGTGACATATTTATTGGGCCTCATGTGTGGCATAATTAAGCAGCTCTTTTGTGTGGCATAATAATGGGGCGCTTGTGTGTGGCATAACTATGGGGTGCTTGTGTGTGGCATAATTAAGGGGCATCTGTGTGTGTGGCATAATTAATTTGGCTCTGAGGTGAGGCATAAATAATGGGGCTCTGGTGTGGCATAATTTATGGGGCTTTGGTGTGGCATAATTTATGGGGCTCTTGTGTGTGTCATAGTTATGGGGCTCCTGTGTGTGACATAGTTAATGGGCTCCTGTGTGTGACATAATTTGTGGGGCTCCTGTATGTGACATATGACTGGCATTACTAAGGAATCTGTTTGGCATGGTATTGAAGGAAATCCAGGGGGGTGACACCATCAGTTACCTCACCTGGTGACACCAACCCAATCTTAATCTTATTTTTATGATTCATTATATATGTATGGTAATAAAAGGAACTTATGTATGTAGATTCTTATTTATCTATGTTTTTAAATTATATTCTCTACATAGGCATGTTTTATAAAATGCAGTATAAGGCTTCCAATAGTTAGGTATGTTCTGATATAAATATCATTAGTTTTTTTTATAGTTGCCTTTATTTGTATGTACAAGATCTAGTGTGTTAAAATATTTCCCCAACGCATATAAATGGGTAATATGTACATAATGAAGGATTCCTTTGGCTTTTCATATCCATAACACGGAGAGGAGGTGTGTCCGTCAAGAGAAGTAGAAAAAAAGGATGTTGTGATGAGGGAGGCGTGCACATGAAAAAGCCATGCCTGGCGAAATGCATCTGACACGCCCCCTCTTCTCCGAGACTTCCGTATTCGAGTTTGGGTGAACAGCTGTTAAGACAAATTCCTTATCCGACATTGTTAGGTGTTCGTAGCGTTCGGCATTCGTATTATGTTTCTTGGCATCCCTAACAGATTGTGTTATACCTTTAAATGTCAGCATAGTTTTTTCATTGATCTAATTAGATTTAGATGTTTTATTGATGTGCAGTAGCTGCTTAAAATGAATTATTTTCCTTCTCACTAATACTAGAAGCATTGCACTCGCAATAAGAAACATAAATGGAGGTTGTCTGATAATGTTCCTGGATTAGCTGAATTTTCTGACTATAATAAATCAAAGTACTAAGGGATTCTCAACACTTGTGTCACCAAAAAACAGGGGTAAATAAGATATAAATCACTTTATTGTAATCATTAAAAGTAGAACGCTATAGCAGTATGAAGTGTTAGAGTATATTATGTTAGCCAGTGTTTGAATGAGAAAATGAGAAAAGTTGGCAAAAGAATCCCCTCAAGCATAGCCAAGCCAATTTCAATTAAGTACGTTGATCTTCCTCTGAACCAGCCAGCCATTTTTCTTTTCACTATAGAGACAACAATTATTCTCTAACAATAGGGTTCATATTCAGAGGGTGATGCTGTGATGACTTTGTTAGTATCAGTCTTTGTATGTGGCAGAATCACAGAAGACAAACAAACTACTTTTGTGGAGGTTGTATTTGCCACAGTTGTATGTTGCTTAAAAAAACTCTGTAAACTAAAAAGTATTATTTATTAATTAAAGTAACACACAACAAATGTGCAGGCAATGAAAAAAATAGTGAATTGAAGGTGTCTGTGCTTTTAACACTAATAGAAAACTGTAAGTAAGCAATTTTCAGGCACAAATATTAATGAAATGGCCAGGATGATATGATATGCTAATTTTTAATACAACCCCTTCTAAAGACTTTCATACAATTTTAAATCCATTTTTGGCACTCTGCAGATATTTGAGTTTATCTACTGCTTGATCTACTGAAGATTTTCACAATTTATTTGGCTAGGATAAGTGAGTTATTAGGTCTCAGTATGCTGTGGGGCTGCGTTTCCCTGTGTGTTATAACATGCTGTTACTTATTATTTCATGGTGCATGGTCTGCTTTGTCAGTTCTATTGTTCTGGGATTGTGCCACGTGGACTAAGGAGAGCTTTGTTGAATGGGGAACCCAGCTCCTCAAAGTGTCATGAACTAGAAGTGACCCACCAACAATTTATGCATTATAACATTATTATCATTTTTAATTGTTATTTTTAATTGGAAGCTGAATTTGCTGGTAAAGTGGCATTTGTACATAATGGTGCCACCTTGGAGTATTACTAGGTTTGACAAGTTATTAATTTACTCATACTGCAGGGTACACCTGTGATGCTGTCCCGACCTACACTTCATGTCCACTATAGTGCATTCCATGGGTTATACTGTCTTGCCTCCATTGTCCACCTCTAAACAAAACAAATGATGCTTGAAGCACAGTGAGGTCTCTGCAGGGTGCACTTAAGCAAATCACTGCTTCCTCAACATGATAGCATTGCTTGCCAGCACATAGGTGCTAAATATGGCTGCTCAGATGCTGATTTCTGCATAATGTATGTATGGTTCTTTTTTTACTTTTTGCACTTTACTACCTCTGCATATCTATATCTACATGTATTATAACAGATCAACAGATGCTTTTGCAATGCTCCAATGATGAGTCCCTTTAAGTGAATGTAGAATACAGAAACTATCTAGCGATTGTGTTAGCAGAATTGCAATCCAATGCACAGAAAAAGAGAAAGATTGGAATCTACTGTTTGTGATATCACCCTGTGGCTTCATATGTCAATTTCATATTTCCAAGTAAAGATAATTTACTTGAAATATCATAATATGATGATTAGCATGCTGCGCTACTGCTCCAACTGAAAGACTAACCTCACCATAATTTTTATAGAGTAATCTTGTGCTATTAATCCAATATGGTGTACTGCAGCCATTGCAATATGATACAGTAATGAGAAATAGGACCAAACACTCATTTATATTTATCCTTACTGACTGTACCCACCTGAAGACAGCCGTGTCCTCTGGTCATTGTGTCCTATGCGGATGCACTGGTCACACGCCCCAAAGGCCGGCCCTGCTGCTAACATAATGTTTTTAATTCTATAATGCATGGGTGCACCTTTTTAGCAGTTAAAAGTATGCATTCAAATAGCAGATGTTAACTTTATGTCAGAAGGAATTATCATTTCTTGCTAAAAACAATTCGCAAGGCCATAAAGAAAGTGCCTGCATGTTGCTTTTACATATTGGTAACATTCTCTTTTAGTTCACTTATCTGTTCACCACAATTCACTTTTAAGTGCACAGACCCCAGCATTAAATTAGCAAACAGTGTAAAAACTAAATTGTGATTGTTTCATGAGATAACTTGATGATATAAAAATAAGACAGTTTTGATATTTACTCCTAATAAATAGCTTCTAGTGTCTATAATGAGAGTGGGCATCTCTGTGGAAACTATTCATCAGCTTAAAAGTGCCACCTCCTTTAAATATTAGTCATAGATATGTCATGACTTGCTGAGCATAAGCACACACATTGTAAGAGAGGAGTGGTAATCCTCCACCTCTCAAAATGTTGTTAAATTGCAGCACATATAATAAGCAGCCAATCACTTTTAATTTATCAGCTTAATTCTGATGCAGTAATATTAAATAAAGAACTTAACTTTCATTGGTTCATAGAATAAGTATGATGTCAGATTCTGCTCTAGCAAATGGTACAATATACGATCTATTTTATTATCCAGATTATAGGTTGCACCCCTATTGTTTGCTACCATTTTAAAGAAAAGGCCATTTTTAAAAGATATACAGGTAAAACCTGTTTTCATGTGCTCTGTTAGAGCGTGATTGTGCTAGTAAAGCAGTGCTCAGATGAGTCAGTGAGGCATCTTCTCTCACTATAACTTCCACGCTTAAATTGTGATCCCACTTAGATCTCTAGGTAAGTTTGTGGACCCCGAGCCCTGCGTGCTTTTGGTGCTTACCTGTCATATATCCAAGTGCCCCACAGTACATGTCACATTGTCATATTGCCATAGAGTACCCTAGTGACAAGTAATATGTCACACTTCTACCCAGCCAGTATTTTACCAGCAAACATGTACAAACTTAGCTTTAAAGCCAATGTTAAGCCTAAAGAGGCAGGTATCTTTTGAAGAAAATGTAACAGTCCTTTTTGCCACACTGTCACATTGCTCCACATTATGTGTCCTAGTGTCACACTGCCCCACATTACTTTTTGCATGAACACAATGCTTCATAATACTTGCCACAGTGTCACTTTGCTCCACTACACTTGCCACACTGTCACGTGCATTCACAGTACTTACCACAGTATCACATTGATGCACAGTTTTTTTCTAAGTGTAACAACGTCTCCTGCGGTCATGTTGCCCCATAATCCTTGGTCCAATATCAAAAGTTCTTTCAATGTACTTTAAAATGCATATTTTACATGTTGCATTGGTTAAAATAAAAAAAAAAATACTTACAGTTAGATGATGTTTAAACTTTACTAGGTTTTGAAGCTAGTTAGTAACTTACAGTTAGATGATGTTTGAACTTTACTAGGTTTTGAAGCTAATGAGGGTTGACCACCCTGCTTGGCTGTGAGAAAGCTTTTTTTATTTTTGCAGCAGGGACCATTATGAATTTCTCCTATTAAATTTGAATAGAATTTCCTGTTTCCTCCTGTGATGGTGTAAAAGATCATAATAAGTTAGTTCCCTGTCACTGTGTTTAATGGTCAGATCAAAATGTGATGGGATCAAAGGCCTACATAGACCTGTGATTAGGTCAGGGGCACACAGCAACTAGCAGTAACCTCAGTTTTCATGGAGACGCTCTCCTTATGATGATAGCTGACATCGTGTACAAAGGATATATAAAATGTACTGTGGATCAGCTGCCAAAGACTACAACTTTCCACAGCAACCATCTCCTTCAGCCAGGCAGGCATTGGAGCACACATAAAGGATTATTTAACAATTCTGAAACAAAGGGTTAAAAGTGGAGTTATCCACAGGAATATTCCATTGGTTTCCATGGTGATTGCTTCACTGCACTGAACTTGGCCCCAGAATTCATCTTTAGGAATAACTCCTCTACTGAGGTCCCAGCTACAGTGACCAGATTCCACCCCGCACCCCCCTTTAGGATGGGTAGCAATAAAATATGCATTGTACATGGCTGCACTGAAATTAATGCTACCAAGCAGAGTTCATATTTACAAGCTCCCAAACACTTCCTTGTAGGCAAAATCTGGTCAACACAAATTACATAACACTACTACACATGAACAAATGTTATGACATCTAAAAGGTTCATTTATTCAAGCTTACTAAACAGTCCCACAGATAAAAACAACATAAAAGTTGTTTTTATCTTTTAATATTCGGCAGACTAAGTGTTCTGAATGGTTCTTATTTGCAAACAAATTCTGTTATTCTGTTTAAGAAAATCTTTTATATTTATTCCCTTTTTACTGTCTACTTATAGACTTTGGTAAATTAGTCTGCTAAGTTTGTAAGCAGTCCCTACTGCAACAGATTTAGCTATAGCTTACAGGCTAGCTTAGGTTGGCCATTTAGAGAACTTCTCTATTGTGCACACACACTTGTCACAGTTCAACCCCATTTCACTGGCCCCTTTATATTATATTATATTGTGGCTGTTTCCACTTCAGCTTCTAGTGGCCGCCATTCTAGTGTTTTCATTCTCCTGTTATGTCAGCTGCCTTGCCCATATTCATACCTGCAGCTATTTGCAAACGGTGCCTTTGTGTTGCTTTGGTTTCAGTCTATATTGTGTTTCTCTTGCTCTTTCTGATCTCTGTTCCTGATTCCTGTTGCTGATTTTTGGTTGTCCTTAACCAAGGCTGTTTGTTACCCATCCTGAACTGTTTGCCTGCTTTGTGACTTTGTCTAGTGATATTCATCCATTGTCCCTCATCCTGATCCATGTATGACTCGACCTTCTGACTATTCTATTTTTATATTTTTACCTGTATGTATTTTTCCTGCTTCAGTGTGTGGTCTCAGTCATTATGTCAAAGTCCTGCATGGTCATTTGCCTGAGGCTAAACCATAGGGTATAATACCATTCAGGTGAAAAGCACTGTTCTGTTTCCTATCCTGTTGCAGCAGCTAACAGCCAGTCTCAGTTACCAGTCCTGTCACAGTTTGGTCTCAGCTTCCAGTCCAGTGCCCTGCTCAGAGAACTGCCAGTCCTGTCTTCAGCTGCCAGTCTCAGTTACTAGTCCTATCTCAGCTTCCAGTCCAGTGCCCTGCTTAGGGGGCTGCCAGTCCTGTCTTCAGCTGCCAGTCTCAGTTACTAGTCTTTTCTCAGCTACCAGTCCTGTCTGAGGTTCCATCCAGTCCACGGTTATTCATCGTGGAGTGCAGACAGATCCCACTTTGTTCCCTTCAACGAGGCTTCTCTCTGGTCTGCTATCCCAGGTTGTGACCAGGGCCGTCTTTAATAGTGATTGGACCCTGGGCAAGCATTTGCTTGGGCCCCCTGGACCCTGCCCCCTCCCCTGCATGTAATCCCGCCATCCATCGCAATGTTACCCCCCCCACACACACACACACACATATGCCATAATTGTTGTGCCATTCGGATGCCAGTAATATTGTGCCTTTCAGATGCCAGTAATATTGTGCCTTTCAGAGGGCAGTAATATTGTGCCATTCAGAGGGCAGTATTATTGTGCCAGTCAGAGCCCAGTAATATTGTGCCAGTCAGAGCCCAGTAATATTGTGCCAGTCAGAGCCCAGGAATATTGTGCCAGTCAGAGCACAGGAATATTGAGTCAGTCAGAGCCCAGGAATATTGTGCCAGTCAGAGCCCAGGAATATTGTGCCAGTCAGAGCCCAGGAATATTGTGCCAGTCAGATACCAGGAATATTGTGAAATTCAGACCCCAGTAATATTGTGCCAGTCAGATGCCTGTAATATTGTGCCATTCAGAGCCCAGTAATAATGTGCCAGTCAGATGCCTGCAATATTGTGCCAGTCAGATGCCTGCAATATTGTGCCAGTCAGATGCCTGCAATATTAGGCCAGTCAGATGCCTGCAATATTGGGCCAGTCAGAGCCCAGTAATAATGTGCCAGTCAGATACCAGTAATATTGTGCCAGTCAGATACCAGGAATATTGTGCCAGTCAGAGGCCAGGAATATTGTGCCAGTCAGATGCCTGTTATATTATGCCAGTCAGATGCCTGCAATAGTGTGCCAGTCAGAGGCCAGGAATATTGTGCCAGTCAGAGGCCAGGAATATTGTGCCAGTCAGATGCCTGTAATATTATGCCAGTCAGATGCCTGTAATATTATGCCAGTCAGATGCCTGTAATAGTGTGCCAGTCAGAGGCCAGGAATATTGTGCCAGTCAGATGCCTGTAATATTGTGCCAGTCAGATGCCTGTAATATTATGCCAGTCAGATGCCTGTAATATTGTGCCAGTCAGAGCCCAGTAATATAGTGCCAGCCAGAGCCCAGTAATATTGTGCCAGTCAGAGCCCAGTAATATTGTGCCAGTCAGAGCCCAGGAATATTGTGCCAGTCAGAGCACAGGAATATTGAGTCAGTCAGAGCCCAGGAATATTGTGCCAGTCAGAGCCCAGGAATATTGTGCCAGTCAGAGCCCAGGAATATTGTGCCAGTCAGATACCAGGAATATTGTGAAATTCAGACCCCAGTAATATTGTGCCAGTCAGATGCCTGTAATATTGTGCCATTCAGAGCCCAGTAATAATGTGCCAGTCAGATGCCTGCAATATTGTGCCAGTCAGATGCCTGCAATATTGTGCCAGTCAGATGCCTGCAATATTGGGCCAGTCAGATGCCTGCAATATTGGGCCAGTCAGAGCCCAGTAATAATGTGCCAGTCAGATACCAGTAATATTGTGCCAGTCAGATACCAGGAATATTGTGCCAGTCAGATACCAGGAATATTGTGCCAGTCAGATGCCTGTTATATTATGCCAGTCAGATGCCTGCAATAGTGTGCCAGTCAGAGGCCAGGAATAGTGTGCCAGTCAGAGGCCAGGAATATTGTGCCAGTCAGAGGCCAGGAATATTGTGCCAGTCAGATGCCTGTAATATTATGCCAGTCAGATGCCTGTAATAGTGTGCCAGTCAGAGGCCAGGAATATTGTGCCAGTCAGATGCCTGTAATATTGTGCCAGTCAGATGCCTGTAATATTATGCCAGTCAGATGCCTGTAATATTGTGCCAGTCAGAGCCCAGTAATATAGTGCCAGCCAGAGCCCAGTAATATTGTGCCAGCCAGATGCCCAGTAATATTGTGCCAGCCAGATGCCCAGTAATATTATGCCAGTCAGATGCCCAGTAATATTATGCCAGTCAGATGCCCAGTAATATTGTGCCAGCCAGAGCCCAGTAATATAGTGCCAGCCAGAGCCCAGTAATATTGTGCCAGCCAGATGCCCAGTAATATTATGCCAGCCAGATGCCCAGTAATATTATGCCAGTCAGATGCCCAGTATTATTATGCCAGTCAGAGCCCAGGAATATTGTGCCGCCAGAGCCCAGTAATATTGTGCCAGCCAGATGCCCAGGAATATAGTGCCAGTCAGCCCCCGTTCCCAAGTACTTACATGAAGCTGCTCCGTGTCCCCAGCCGGATGTCTCCTCCGTGCAGTCTTCCCTCTTGCACGGAGGAGGGAAACAATCACCGGATGTGAGGCGACGTCACATCAGGCGTCCGTTTTTTTTTTTTTTTTTTTTTCCGGCCGTTGCATCCATCGGATGCGGCTTGCCGGAAAAAAGCGTTCACAAGCGCAATGCGCTGTGAACGCGGCAAGCAGGGGCTGGGGGCCCACGGACAGCTGCCTTGGGGCCCCCCAGGAGTAACTGGGCCCAGGGCAGCTGCCCCGTTTGCCCCGCGTTAAAGACGGCCCTGGTTGTGACATTTGGTAAGATCGATCCTTTATGGCACCAGTCAGGCACATGGCCTCAACCAGGGTCTTCTTGCTAGCCACCCCTACCTCCACACACCACCCTGATTGTGGTTAACCCGTGTATATACCCAGAGGGCTAAGTCCTAGTGAGGAGCAATAACCTCCCCAATCACAGTTTACAGTGAAAGCAAATTGATGGGCCAATAAGAGTGGGTAGATAAGCTGAGGATAATCGGTGGGGAACAATACTATTACTACCAACTATTGTATACTAGCCTATGGGTTAATTGCATGAGTGCTGCATGTGTCTCTGACAAGTGAACTGTGCCTGCTGAAAAACAATGTTAAATGTCTTCCAACCACCATTTAATATACTCACAATATTGTATCATTTAAACGGAGCTCACAAGGCTTAATGCAGAATGAAACACAAAGCTCAGAGGTTCTGGTGGTTATTTTCCCTTTAAAATTTTCTTTGTTCTAGTCGCTGAATTTGTATGCCTGTCTTTTTCCTGCTCCATAAGACTTTCTCTTAACAGGCAGATAAATAATAAAAACTATTTAAATAATAAAAACTAAAACATATTTTTGCACTGAAGAAAAACCTGTCCGCTACACAGTCAGTAGACTACAACTTCCACCAGCGTTACTTTAGTGCCTAGACTGTCCCTTTAAAGTCCAATCATAGACCCTACATTGTTCCAACAGTACTTTCTCCAATGTAATATTGCTCTGCAGTACCTGCCACAGAGTCACATTGGCCCCGCTGTAGTTGGCACAGTAGTATTGTACAATATTTTGCAGCAATCTCACTCTTGATCTTAAAGCCCTATTATAAGCATAGTTGGGATAATATGGTTATATCTTTGAACAGAGGTCTCGTAAGAAAAGAGATTTGTTGGTGGGTTCTTCACTTTCACTTTATCACTAAATGTGAGCTGGCAAGAGAACTACGAGTGAACTGAAACAGTCAGGCATTAATTGCCAAGTTAGAAAACTTGCCAACTCATTGCAAGTGATTTTGCAGTTCACTTGGCAGTCCACATTTTAGTGAATAGATTCTCTATTTCACACCCTTTTATTTCATCTTTATATTCCAAAGCCAGAAAGGTTTTATAATCACTGAAGAGTCATATGTATAAATATTGGTATATAATTTTTACATAGAAAATTCTGCTGAATTATTAAAATTCTGATTTAAAATGTGTATTCCATAAGGGGACAATTGATGAGATGTTATAAAAATGTCTAATATTTAGACTCATAATACTGTTCTAAGACTTTTGCCATCGAAAACAAGAGTTACCCAGAATTATATGTTTATTTTTTAGGAAGATTCATAAAATGTGTGATTTAACTTCAGCTTACCAATGCAAACACTAAATGATTTGGAAGGATTTTCTTACCCTGCCAGACCTGAATCAAGTCTTGTTATCTCAAAGGGTGTAATTTAACATTGAGTCTACAAAAACACTTGAAATATCCAGTGCCGTTCAACGTGCTTGTGGAATTAGCTGTATGTCTTCAGATTCAGATTGCGGGTCGACCGTGCCCATTCAAACAAAGGTATATTTTGTTGTAATAATAGTTATAGGGCAAAATTTGCAAAGGTCAGTTGGGGGGAAAGTTTAAAAAGTGAGTGAATCAGCATGTACATTCAACTGATTTCTATGCACCACTTTCACAACTTTGTTTCATTTCTGTTCTTTATACATAACCCCCATATAATTCTTATGCATGCACAGAGATCTGGAGATTCTTCACAACATAGTCCTTAAAGACATAATGCCTTATTTAGCATTATGAGCTCCATGGAATTCTATGTGGCTCTGCTGTCACTAAGTGAGTAAGTCATTTGGTATTGGAATAAGGTTATCAACAACTATATTTGTTGCCGTTTTTGCTCTGCTAAACAGAAACTATAGGTATTTATTAATTTTCAATCTAAGTTGATCTATATAGCATAATACGACATGTAATTACAAATAACATTTAGGACTGTGTTTAGCAAAGCAAAATTGGAACAAGTATAGTACAATATAGTCTAGCATAGTATTATGAAGAAATTATCTTTCTATTTTGCATTAATGTATCACTCCAAGATCAATAAATTGCATAATTGCATGTATAACGTTAATGTTTTTTCTTAGATTTTCCACTATACAAAACATCCAAGTACATTAATATGCATTAATATTTGGAAGATGCATTTTGGGCACTAGACTGTCTCTTTAAGCACAGCCTAAATTATCATGTATTGTATTTGACTCTTTGACAAGCACATTTTCCTTTTTCGTTCTTCACTCAACATTGCTGTGATGTAGTTCACAGTAATAAATATGTCAAATTATACAAAATTATAAAATTGCAAGAGTTTAGCACTATCTTTTTCACTCTGTTATCTTATTCCTTCTGCCGATGTAGTTGGTTGGCAAACTCTTTCACTCAATATATTGTCAGAGAGATGCTGTTGATTAACCCCTTAAGGACAGAGCCTTTGAAACATTTTTGTCCTTTCTGGACAATGGCTATTTTAACATTTCTGTGCTGTTTGTGTTTAGCAGTAATTTTCTTCTTTGTAATTTGCTGTACCCACACATATTATATATTGGTTTTATCGGGACAAGAAGGGCTTTCTATGGATGCCATCTTTTTGATCATATCTTATCATATTATTAAAAAAAAAAAAAAAAAATGGTAAAAAAATAAAAAATACACAAATTTCTTTGTTTTTATTTGAAACAACTTCTCCTCATCGACAATAGCGAACGAAAAAACATGCTAAATAGATTCTACTATTTCTCCTGAGTACAGGGATACCACCCATGCATAGGTTTGTTGGGTTGTTTGGGGGCTAAAATTCCAAATTTGTGAGGTGCAGTTTTTTGTTTTCCAACTTGAAATTTTTACATGCAGATAGCCTGCACCCATGTCCCATTTGGGACATATTTGAAGCCAGCTAGTGTATTTTACCCCATCAACCCATATATTTTTTAAAAGAAGACACCTTAGGCTATCTCAAATGGTGGTATTTTCACACTTTCCATGCACTAATTCTACCACCAAGCCTTTGTCAAACTTTGTGGTAGTCATTTTTTTGTGTTTTTTTTTCACAAACCTTGTACTTCAGACATGAATTCACAGATTTTGGTATGTGTCACTGCCAAATAACACCCTAATAAGTGTTCAGCAACATCTCTTGAGTACAGGGATACCACCCATGCATAGGTTTGTTGGGTTGTTTGGGGGGTAAAAGGCCAAATTTGGTAGGTGCAGTTTTTGGTTTTCCAAATTAAAATTTTGACATGCAGACCGCCTGCACCCATGTCCCATTTGGGACATATTTGAAACCAGCCAGTGTATTTTACCCCATCAACCCATATATTTTTTAAAAGAAGACACCTTAGGCTATCTCAAATGGTGGTATTTTTACACTTTCCATGCACTAATTCTACCACCAGCCTTTGTCAAACTTTGTGGTAGTAATTTTTTTGTGGGTTTTTTTCACAAACCTTGTACTTCAGACATGAATTCACAGATTTTGGTATGTGTCACTGCCAAATAACACCCCAATAAGTGTTCAGCAACATCTCTTGAGTACAGGGATACCACCCATGCATAGGTTTGTTGGGTTGTTTGGGGGGTAAAAGGCCAAATTTGGTAGGTGCAGTTTTTGGTTTTCCAAATTAAAATTTTGACATGCAGACCGCCTGCACCCATGTCCCATTGGGGACATATTTGAAACCAGCCAGTGTATTTTACCCCATCAACCCATATATTTTTTAAAAGTAGACACCCTACGCTATTTCAAATGGTGGTATTTTAACACTTTCCATGCACTAATTCTACCACCAGCCTTTGTCAAAGTTTGTGGTAGTCATTTTTGTGTGGTTTTTTTTCCACAAATATTGTATTTTAGACATAAATTCACAGATTTTGGTATGTGTCACTGCCAAACAATAACCCAATATGTGTTCAACAACATATCCTGAGTACAGGGATACCACCCATGCATAGGTTTGTTGGGTTGTTTGGGGGCTAAAGGGCCACATTGTGAAGGTGCGCATTTTCAACTTGGAATATTGACGTGTAGTCAGCCTGAGCCCATCTTTCATTTGGGACTTTCTTTAAGTAGGACAGTGTATTTTACCCCAAAAAGTATATATTTTGTAAAAGTAGACACCCTAGGCTATTTTAAATGGTGTTATTTTAACACTTTCCATGCACCAATTCTACCACCAGCCTTTGTCAAAGTTTGTGGTAGTCATTTTATTGTGTATTTTTTCCCACATACATTGCACTTTAGACACAAATTCACATATTTCGGTATGTGTCACTGACAAACAATACCACAATATATGTTCAGCAACATCTCCCGAGCACAGGGATACCACCCATGCATAGCTTTGTCAGCTTTGTTAGGGGTTGAAAGGCTACATTTGAGAGGTGCGCTTTTTGATTTTCAAACTTGGAATTTGAACATGTAGAGCAAGGAAGGGGTTAATAGCTCTTATAAGAGCCTTTGTAGTACTGGACAAAAAAATTAACCCCTAAAAATGCACAGACAAGAAAAAATGTTCTGCTGTGCAGTGATCAGTGGCAGGGAAGGGGTTAATATACTACACTATACAAAAGGTATGGCTTTTATAAAAGCCCTTGGGACTCACAATTTATTAACATTTTATTTAATTTATTACAATTTAAAAATTATGTTATACAGATCTGTCTCTTTCCCTCACTAAAACTCAAGTGAGGAGAGGGAGGCAGATCCATATGGGTCAGAACAATATTTACGAACCAGACGAATGGTGATGCTCATCTGAGAAATCACCAAACCACCTTTGCCACTGATCGGCTGTTACTGATCGCTATACACGCGTTCAGACAGCTTCAAAAGGAATACACGTAATCCCCTAGTGGGTATAATTAACCCCTAGTGAGTCTGACAAAAAAAATGCTGATAGCAAAAATAAATCCTTCGGCGACTAGATTGCTCCATATGCGCTGCTTAGGCAGTGACCATATGCACTGCTTAGGCAGTGACCATATGTGCTGCTTAGGAAGTGATATACGGCAAGGAAGGGGTTAATAGCTCTAAAAAGAGCCTTTGATATACTGTAATAAATCAAAGTAAAAAAAAATAACCACTAAAAAAAATGCACAGACAGCAAAAAATGTGCTGCTGTGTAAGATCACTGCGTACACAGCGATCAATTGCAGGGAAGGGGTTAAATACTGGAAACGGCTTTTATAAAAGCCTTTGGGTCTCAATTCTATTAAATATATTATAATTAAAAACTTACATTATACAGCTCTGTCTCCCTCCCTCACTAAAACTCAAGTGAGAGGGAGGCAGATCTACACGGGTCAGATCAAATATTTACACATATTGATCTAACCAGACTAATCATCTGAGCAAACGCCAACCCGCCATTGTCACTTATCAGCTGTTACTGATCGCTATACATGCGGTCAGACAGCTAAAAAAAAATTTTTACTTTAAACTTAGTCCCCTAGCGGGTATAATTAACACGTGACGGTGTAATAAAAAAGTTTTCAAAAAATTAAAAAAAATGCTTCTGCAGCAAGATTGCTGCATTTGCGTCAGATCGCTGATTAGGCAGTGATCTACGGCAAGAAAGGGGTTAATCTCTCTTAAAAGAGGTTTTTTTATACTGTAATGAATTACAGTAAAAAAAAAATAACCCCTAAAAAATGCACAGACAGCAAAAAATGTGCTGCTGTGTATGATCACTGCGTACACAGCGATCAATGGCAGGGAAGGGGTTAAATGGCTTTTATAAAAGCCCTTGGTGTTTAACATTTTATTAAATATTTTTTTTATTATTTTATTTTATTTTTTTATTTGATCTGATCTGTCTCTCTCCCTTACTAAAAGTAGTAAGGTGAGGGAGGCAGATCAATACTTGTCAAAGGCAATATTTAGTAATATTGCCTTTGACAGTATGGTAAGTGCTCATCAGAGCACTTACCATACATGCCTGCACACAGATCACATAGATCTGTTGTGCCGGCATCGATTGGCTCCCCCTAGAGGATCGGAAGTGAAATACTTTCACTTCCGATGCTCTTGCCATTAGAAGGGAAGCGCTGCCTGTACAGGCAGCGTTCCCTTCTACTGAGCCGATGGGGTCGCTCAGGAGAGCGACCACCATCGGTTCTGGGGCAGCCTGGAGGTGTTGTTAAGTGCCTCGCTAGCGAGGCACTTTAACAACACCGGAGATGCTTAGAAAGCGAACGATCGTTCACTTTCTAAGCACATGTGTGCAGCGGGCGCGGCCATTTTTAAATGGCTGCTACGATCACTCCGTGGAGTGATCGTAGCGCGCCCCTGCACATTTGGGGGGTGTTGCACAATGCCTCTACCTAGAGGCATTGTAGCAACACCGTTAGAGTAAAGAAAGCGACCGCTGGTCGCTTTCTTTACTCCATTTAGTGCATGACGTGCCAGGCACGTCAGCTGTCGGCAAGTCCACGATTTGCCGTGACGTGCCTGGCACGTCATCTGTCGTTAAGGGGTTAAACATTTGCATACATCAGGACCAGGGTGACCAGATCTTTGAAAATATAAAAACATAACACCCATTAACGATAACAAATTTGTCCACAAAATTAGCCAAACAAACAAAATGTTTTTGTTTATATATCCCCTCAATGTCTGCTGTCTCTCTCCTCTCCACCCCCTCGTCTTCTGTATCTTTTTCATGATTATTCCCACGTCTGCTGTCTTTCTCCTCTCCCCTCTCTGCCTGCTGCCAAGATACATTTATTATCCGGGGCGCCCTCCCCACAGAGCCGACACAAAAACTGGGACATTTCTGCATCCCAAAAAAAGTTTTCGGAAACTGGACAAAGAATCTAAAACTGTGACTGTCCCAGTAAAACCATTATGTCTGGTCACCCTGATCAAGACAGAAAATATTTGATTTACTTTCTTAACAGTTTACCAGTTCTAAAAAATCATGCACATTAGAGAAGTTGTGCTCTTTTCATGACAATTTTAACCCCTTAGTGACAAGACATTTTCACCTTGACTTTCCCTTGGTGACAATGGCTGTTTTGACATTTCTAGGGTGTTTGTGTTTAGCTGTAATTTTTTTTCTTTCTCACATACAGTACCCACACAAATTATATGTTGTTTTTATTGTCATAAGAAGGGCTTTCATTAGATACCACTATGTTCATCGTATCTTATAATTTACTACAAAAAAATCATAAAATATGATGAAATATTTAAAAAAAACCACTTTTTCTAACTTTGACCTAAAATATAATTTACAAAAATAAAATCATTAAAAAAGACCCTGTCTGTCCACTGCCAGGATAATCAGGGAGGAGAGCGATGACGTAACACGCACGTCGCGTTAGCGGGGAACGGGACCCGAGGGAGTGAGGAAGAACGCCAGCAGCCTGATGGTCGAACGACATAGCAGACTCTGAAACTCCAAGCAACCGAGAGCCAACGATTGAGGGGGGAGAGGAGGACCAACACCAGCACTACCAGATAAAAAAAAACGGGATTACTACATGCCCCAGACAGAAGAGAAGCAGGGGACCCGGCAAAGATAAGTGCATATCGGAAACTTTACAAAAAATATATATGCTCTGAAAAATATTCCAAAAAGGGGACTATGTATACTTTAGATTAAAAACTGCAAATCCCGAAAAAATATGTATGCCTAGTGGACTTGCTGGTTTGTTGACCCTGGGAGGGGTCTGAAGTGCACTAACTTCCCGCCTAAAGGTTAATACACCTCGCTAGAGTTGTTTTTTTTTTTCTCCCCTCTCCTGTCTGACTGGTAGAACTGGTAGAACTGGTGAATTGCCGTGGGCTGAATAAGATAAATTTTACCTACAGGGGTTTACCCACACATGCAGGGGCCTTGGTGGATATGCACTGGCTGATTGAGAATTGCAACTGATGAAAATCCTTTATAGCTAAGTGAGCCAATGAATTGTTGAATGGATGAATTGATATAGGATAAACCTCTCCCACAAAGCTAGAACCCCCGTCACAGGAGAGTCGGTAAATATATACTGACGGCCTGATAACAGACAGGCAGCACTGAGGACCCTCTGGGGGCTGAATTGGATAAACTCTCCTCATAAAGGGTAATATATCCCCATAGGAGACCTAGGGGACATACATTGGTAGTTTGTGACCTGCAATCCCAGACAAACTCCTCCATATTTGATCAGATGAACTGATGAATTCTTGAGGTTTGGATAAGATAAATTGTACCCACAAAGCTTAATATATCTATGCAAGGGATTACGTGGCAATCTACTGACAGAATAAGAACTGTAACTGTTGTAAAACCCCTGATTTTTGGAGTTGATGAACTGTTTGAACGGACTAACTGAAGATAAGATAAATCTCCCCCATAATCCTAGACTCACTGCTGCATGAGATCCTAAGGATATATGCTGTCAGTCGGATAAATACAACTGAGGATAAATTTCCCTGGGTCCTCGATATGTACAATTGTTGACCTGTAGGGGGCTGAACAGAACAAAATAAATCGACAAAGGTCAATTCAATTAGTAGGATACCGGAAAGGTTATACATTGGAAGACTTAAAACAGTAATTCCTGAAAAATGTATAGCTGCTGGCGAGGTGATGGATTGCTGAGGTGATAGTGGGAGGGTCTTTCCCCATAAGGCTCGGTACCATTGCCTGTAGGAGAACTGGGATATATACCTTGGTGGATTGAGCCTTGCAACGGTTGATAAATCCCGGCTTACTGGAGAAAGGAAAAGGGAAAAGAGGGGGGGAGGAGGAAGAGAGGGAAGGGGAAAGAGAAAAGGGAGACAAAAGGAGATAACATACAAGCCCCAGAGATGGCAGGTAAAAGACAACAAGATCACAGAATAATATCAAAAAAAGACAAAAAAGAATCAAGGGGCGAAAGAACCGAAAAGCGGTTGTCTTTTTTTTCCCCCAATACAGCAAGATCAGAGCTGGATACAACAGAAATAAATGAAAATCGACAGATAACAAATAATGCTAATGAAGATGAAGACATAGAAGGATCTAGACTCCAAGAAAAAACAAATTCATCAATCAATCACGAGCAGCTATCAAGGGCCCTAGATCAGCAATATGAAAAAATAAAAGAACTGATCACTCTGAGTACAGCAGAATTCAAAACAGAGATGTTGTCAATTGGAACCAGACTTAAGTCTACCGAGGACAGGATAGAAAACCTCACATTTACAACAGAAACCCAAAGAGATTCACTCAAGGAAATAGAAAAGAGGACAGAGGCCCTGGAACAAAAAGTAATGGAACTGGAGGATAGATCCAGGCGAAGTAACTTAAGAATCCGGGGAATTCCTGAAACTATAGAAAAAGCTGAACTTCCAATCTTCTTGGGAAACCTATTCGAATCACTGAATATACCTCTCTACGGTGCCCCCTATCATTGGGAAAGATGCCACCGTACATATAAGGCCCCGAATATACCAGACACGGTTCCAAGAGACGTCATGATTTGCTGCTCAACGTATAGGATCAAGGAAGAAATAATGAAAACAATAAGGACAAAGGAACTCCACTCCCCCTATGAGAATATAACAATCTATCAAGACATCTCATATCAAACACGAATGAAGAGGCGGGTTTTTGCTCCATATACAGAGATATTGAGACTAAATAACATCAAATATAGATGGGGGTTCCCTGTAAAGATCGTGATGTTTCATGAGTCAAAGCTGCTGGCTTTCGATACAGCGGATAAACTAAAAGACTGGCTGATAGAAAATAAGCTCACTAAGCATAATTAGAAAGGAAGAAGACAGGAGATCGATGGACTTCTGGGAGGGGGTGGAGGGGGGGGGCAACCGAGGAGGGACAGGGCACCATACAAGAAAAGGGATTAAAACTGATTACTTACTGTGCCGATAACTATCGGCGCAGTTCATATCTATGTATGGGTTTTTTGTAGAGAGGGGATATGTTTTTTTTTTTTTTCCTTTCTTCCCTTTCTTTCTCACGCTATAGGTGGGGGGCTAAATAGATTAGATACACGATAGGGATTTAGTATGACACAAGCTCCTATTAATAGAAGGATGGGTAATCTAACTAACCACAATAGACCAGTATCCAACACACAAATGCCCACTAGTAAGATATAATTAACTAAATAGGCACGAATCCAACCACGGCACTTAAATTACTAGTAATAATAGATTATAGTTTTTGATACATACAGCTTTTTCTTTTTTTTTTTTTCCTTTCTTTCCCCCTTCACTATAACCAACTTACACTAATAAGAGATCCCTAGTCTCACTGTGAACATTCCTACACAGAACACAATATGGATTATTAAGATTAAAACTAGCAAAAAGAAATGGACAATGTAAATAATATCACGAATATGAATGATAGAGCATATACAGAACTTTTAGGCATCATACCCCTTGATCAAATAATCAATTCACAAGGCACGCACGAGGAGTGACTCACTTACCACTATATACTCCATTTCGTTTCCCTTTTCTTTTTTTTCTTTTTTTCTTTTTCTTTTCTTCTTTCTTCTTCTTCTTTTTCTTTCTTCTTTCTTCTTCTTCTTTTTCTTTTCTTCTTTCCCCCCTAAGGTAATAATGGCGGCTGTACCCCCCCTCTCCCTGTCTCCTCCTCGGCTCTCCAATCTAATACCAACAGAGGGACGGCGGGGGGGGGAGGAGGGAAGGGAGAGAATAGTATAATGCTGTTCCCACATGAGGCTAGAGTTAAAGAGAGGACCAAAATTAAAATAGGCTCCTCCAGGTCCCTAACCCCAGGCACTTTTCCTGGTCTGGGCAATCGTACCTGGACATGTTAAAGTGCATCCGGGTGTTTGCAAAGAGAAACACTCGGCAGTGGATCCTCAACATGGGGTTGAGGATTACACGATGGGATAATTGGTATGGATGGGTTATTTCTTGTCCATTGGGTGAATGTAAATATGTATGTACGTCGGACATGGTGTGTGAACGGAGGCTGGAGTCAAAGAGGAAAGGTCTAGGATAAATGTCAAGATTCTGTACGATAAATGCCCGGGGCCTGAATTCCACGCAGAAAAGAACTATTATACTCGATTTCCTACGGAAACATAAAATAGAAGTGTGCTTCATTCAAGAAACACACTGGACAACAAAGGACAAGGCTAGGTTTAGGCCTACAGCCTACCCATACATAGTTGAGGCCTCTCTAGAGGAAAAAAAGAAATGCGGTGTGGCCATATTGTTCGCAAATACCTTGACAGTTAAAACAAAGCATGTGGAATGTGATTCGGAAGGCCGATATATTATAATGGTCTGTGAGATAAACAATAAAATGATGACTTTGGTTAATATATATGCCCCGAATACATCTGCAGTTAGATTCATAACAAAAATCCTGGCAAAAACAGAACAAATAAAGCAGGGCACTTTGGTATGGATGGGGGACTGCAACTGTGTGCTGAACCCAGAAATGGATAGGAAGTCCCAGAAAGGCAGGAAAAATAATAAAAACGATTGGGGCCAGTCTCGTAATTTACAAAGGACATTAGATAATTATGCTCTATACGACGTATGGAGGATTTTTAATGTAGACGAACGGGATTATACATGCTTTTCCAAGTCTTATTTAGCATACTCCAGGATAGATCTAGTACTGGGTAATGTGGGCCTGGTTAATCAGACGGAAACAATTAAAATACAGGAAGTTTCCTGGTCCGACCATAACGCCGTAATATTAGAACTCAAAAGAGATTTCAAGAAACTAACTACAGATTGGAGACTAAACAAAAACCTCCTAAGAAAAAATATAGATAGGGAGTACATAAGAAAAATGACGGAATTTTATTTTGAGGAAAATAAAACACAAGAAGTATCATATGGAACCATATGGTGCGCCTACAAAAGCGTAGTTAGAGGATATTTAATAAAAATGGGAGCACAAGCAAAGAAACAGAGAGAAATGAGACTCTCGGATTTCTTCATCCAAAAGCTAGATTTTCTAAAAACAAATAAATTAAACCCTACGACTAGAACCACAGTACAAATTGAACAGATAGACGATCAGATCAATACATTGAAGAAGATAAGAGCAAATAACCTACTAGAACGACTCAGGGTACAATGGTACTATAAGGGAAATAAAGCTGATAAACTGTTATCAAATAAATTAAAAAAAAAAAGAAGAGCCCAAAATATAACAAAAAATATTTATAATGGTATTACAGCAATGACCCCGGAAAAAATAGGACAGGCATTTAATACCTATTACCAGACGCTGTATAAGTTAGAAAATAAGACCGATAACATCAGAATCAAGTCCTACTTTGAGCATAAGAAGTTTCCGAACCTAACACAGGCCCAAAAAGAATTAATAAACAAACCATTCAAAACGGAAGAGATCCTTAAATCAATAGCAAAATTAAAAAAATGGAAAAACTCCGGGACCTGATGGGTTTGAAGCAAGTTTCTATAAACTGTACGCAGACATACTAGCCCCCCATTTGGTAAACGCCTTTAAGGAATTTATGACAAACGGTAACATACCGGAAGAAATGCTGAGATGTAATATAATACCCATACTAAAGGCAGGGAAGAACCCACAAGAAGTAACAAACTACAGACCAATCTCACTCTTAAATACGGACTATAAAATATACGCAGATATTTTGGCAGAGAGATTGAAGCAGGTGATCTCTGATATAATACACACAGATCAGGTGGGATTTGTTCCGGGCCGCTCATCAGCTAATCATATACGAACAGTTATGAATCTGGACCAGAAAGGACCAGAAAAGGGAGGTATCACCACCTGGCCCTGTCCTTAGACGCAGAAAAAGCGTTCGACAGGGTCAGGTGGGATTATATGGCTGAGGCCCTCAGGGCTTTTGGCATACAGGACAATATGCATAGAGCCATAATGGCACTATATACAAAGCCAACAGGAAGACTGGTGGGCCAAGGCATCAAATCTGACTGGTTCGCAATTTGTAATGGTACCAGACAGGGGTGTCCCCTGTCCCCACTCCTGTACGTAATATCCTTGGAACCGTTAGCGAACGCCATACGCTCTAATGATAAAATACAGGGAAGTGGGCCATTGAAAGAACAAAAAAATTAAACTCTATGCAGATGATATTCTGATAACAACGGACGACCCAATAAATTCTCTGTGCGAAATAATGTCAGACATAGAAGAATACGGAGCCCTTTCAAACTACAAACTTAACGGATCAAAAACAATGGCGCTCAGTATCAACCTACAACAAACAGATATAGAACTTATAAAGCAGAAGTACGGTTTTGTCTGGGTCAAAAACCACTTGGTTTACTTAGGAATAAACATCTCCTCAAATCCACGTAAGTGGATGGAAATCAATATGATACCACTGATTAGAGATATGAACAGATCACTAAATAAATGGAAGAACTCAGAGATATCGTGGTGGGGAAGAATCAATACGATTAAGTCCTACATCCTACCACGATATACCTATATTTTTAGGATGATCCCAATGGCAATACCCGACCCCTGGTTGAAGATGGTGCAAACAGCATTCTCAAAATTTATTTGGGCAGATAAAAGACCAAGAATAGGGATACACATTTTAGCAAAAAAGAAAAAAGATGGCGGCTTAGGCATACCAATAATCCAAGAGTATGCAAAAGCCGCAATCCTGACTCATGCTGTCATTACACAAAGACAAGAGGCAGCACAAGAGGATTGGTATGATTTAGAAATAGAAACAGCTGAACAAGCAAAGGATCTAATAACCCTATTCTGGCATAATAACAACAAAGGGGAGAAAAAAAACTACCCAAATCTGAGTTTCCCTCTCCAACAAATTCTAACTAACTGGTACAAAATTAAAAAAAAAATTAGGGATAGAATATAAACTACTACCATGCCTCCCAGTTAGATGTATTGAAAATAATATGAAAGATCTGAATATAGAAACTTGGCCACAAAAGGGAATAAAAGAAATTAGGGATCTATATAAAGAACGGGAGATTAAATCCTTTGCAGACCTGCGCCTAGAATTCCAACTGTTAGAAAAAGATAGGTTCAAATATATGAGAATAACTAGCTTTTTAAAAAAAAAACCTATATTTAAGAGGAGAGGATAGACATCTAAAATTATTGACAAATATCCTTCTACAAAAAGACTTTAAACATATGGTTACTAAATCCCATTCACTAATAAGAATGATAGATCAAAATAGATATCCTCCGGCAATAAAAAAATGGGAGAAGGACCTACAAGTTAGTATAAGATATAAAGAATGGAAAAACTCATTGAATTCAATGTATAAACTTGTACACTGCCTGAACCTAAATGAGACTCAATTCAAATTAATAAATAGGTGGTACTTGGACCCCAAGAAAGTGAGCAAAATGCATCAGTCTAACAAACCAGTTTGCTGGAGGTGTAATCAAGAGACAGGGGACTATATGCACATATGGTGGCACTGTAAGGAACTAAAACCACTATGGAAATTGGTGGCAGAAAAAGTGGTAGAACTATCAGGATTACAATGGGAACTAACGCCAACTAGAGCCCTACTACATTTGGACCTCCCAAAAATAAAAAAGGAACCAATGGCAATAATAATACACATACTAATGGCAGTCAAGGTTTCAATAGCAAGAAACTGGAATTCCAGGGAAGTAACAAAATGGCCACACATTAGTGCAATACTTGCCCAACAATGTATAATGGAAAAGGGGGTAGCATGGATAACGCAACACAATACATATACACCCGAATTTTGGGAAACTTGGAGTAAATACTTTAAGAACTAAGAAGGGCCCTAAAGCATAGGGGTGCGCCCGAATTGGAATATAAACGAGACAATAAGGTCCAATGGAAAGAGGGGTCGCCGCTATAATACAGCACAAAGCATATACACCTGTTCATTGGGGGAAAATGGGATAATCATCTCAAGCGATATGAAGGGGAGGAGAGAGGGAAGAGGGAAAAAAAGAGAAAAAAAAAAATCTAAAGAAAATTATAAAAGGGATTAACCCCGGGCAGGAACAAAAATCAACGGAAACAGGGTCTTATTCTGTTAAAAAGAGGGCCGCGGTTCACACACCATGTCCAATTATATGTAATGTAAATGTATGGTCTATGTATATAAATGTAAACACAGAATTGATGGCATTGCGCCATAGGCCATAAGTATGTCATAATTTGTAATGAAATGAATCAATGTAATTTTGATAATTTTGTAATAAAAGATGTTTAAAAAAAAAAATTTAAAAATTTTTTCAAAAAAGACCCTGTCTAAATAGTTTCTAAATGTTCTCCCGAGTTCAAAAATATGCATGTTTCCATGTTTTTCGGTATTTTTTTGCGAGTTATGGGGCAAAAAACAAAAATAGTGTTTTTTGGTTTTTTCCTATATTGATCTTTTGACCCCAACCCAAAATTTAACCCTAACACTAAATTTAACCCCAACTCTAATCCTTATTATATCCCTTAATATTTTTTAACTTTAATTTAATTTTAACCCTATCCCTTATGCTAAAAAATATTTAATTTTAACCCTATAGGCTAAT
The DNA here is from genome assembly GCA_036172795.1 of Pelodytes ibericus. NCBI lineage: Eukaryota > Metazoa > Chordata > Amphibia > Anura > Pelodytidae > Pelodytes > Pelodytes ibericus. The sequence goes on along the minus strand of CM069858.1, from coordinate 53,736,983 downwards.
ATAGCTAAATAACCTGTTTTTAATTAATTAAATATGTATTTTAAATATTTCCATTGCAATGCTACTTAACTACCACTAGGGGCAGTCAAGTAGCATATTCAGAGCGACGGAAGTGAAGTTATTTTCACTTCCGAAGCTCAGACCGGCAGAGCTTCATCGTTGATCGTTGATCGCGAAAACCGCTTCATTCACTGCAGGACGTGCCAACTCGTTAAGGAAGTTTCTCCCAGGACGTAAAAGTTTGTTTCAGTTTATACTAAGTGACCCACAGGTTGAGGAGGCGGTGACCGTGGCGGTGTAGGTGGAAGCGGCACTGGAGGAGGATGAGGAGGTAGCCAACACTGTTTTTTATTTGTTTTTGGTTTTTTAAATTGGGGTAGCCCCCAAAATATTGGGACATATAACAACAGAAAACAAAGAATAAGTGCACTTGAGTATAACAATGTCTGGGTGAGGCCGGTATAAATGTCTATTCTGCACAAGGTACAGAGAAGTCTGGTGGGATCCATGCCTGGTTCATCTTAATAAAGGTGAGCTTGTCCACGTTGGCTGTGGACAGGTGGCTGCACTTGTCTGTGATAACACCCCTGCCGTGCTAAACACACGTTCAGACAATACACTGGCTGCAGGGCAGGCCAGCACCTCCAAGGCATAAAGGGCAAGCTCGGTCCATGTGCCTAATTTGGAGACCCAGAAGTTGAATGGGGCAGACCCATCAGTCAGTACGTGTAGGCCTGTGCACATGTACTGTTCCACCATGTTGCTGAAATGCTGCCTCCTGCTAAGTCATTCCATATCAGATGGTGGTGCTGCTTGCCCCAGCTGCATTGGCGACCTCTTCCTCTGCCTTCGCCTTGTGCTTCTATTGAGCCCCAAGTGTCATTTTGGAATGCCCTCAGCAGCGCGTCTACCAGCGTGCGCGTGTAGTCGCACATATTACGATCACGCTCCAGTGATGGAATTAAGGAGAGCACGTTGTCCTTGTAACAGGGATCCAGCAGGGTGGCCACCCAGTAATCAGCACAAGTTAGAATGTGGGCAACTCGGCAGTCGTTGCGCAGGCACTGCAGCATGTAGTCGCTCATGTGTGCCAAGCTGCCCAGAGGCAAGGACAAGCTGTTCTCTGTGGGAGGTGTATCATCTGTGTCCTCCGTATCCCCCCAGCCACGCTCCAGTAATGCCCACGAGCTGCGTTGGGTGCCACCCTGCTGTGAACACGGTTCCTCCTCATCATCATCATCATCCTCCTCCAAAACTGTGCCCTGGCTTGACAGTTGTGTACCTGCCCTATGCTGGTGCAGGAACCCACCCTCCAAGCCACTTGTGAATGACTGGCCTGATAACCGTGGAAATTACCCCTCTTCTTCCTCCTCCTCTTCCTCCTGTGCCACATCCTCTTCCATCATCGCCCTAAGCGTTATTTCAAGGAGACATCCAAGTGGGATAGTAAGGCTGAGAACGGCATCATTGGCACTGGCCATGTTGGTGGAGTACTCTAAACAGTGCAAAATGGCACACAGGTCTCGCATGGAGGCCCACTCATTGATGGTGAAGTGGTGCTGTTCCGCAGAGCGACTGACCCGTGCTTGCTGCAGCTGATACACCACTATCGCCTGCTGCTGCTCGCACAATCTCTCCAGCATGTGCAAGGTGGAGTTCCACCTAGTGGGCACGTCGCATATGAGGCGGTAAGCGGGAAGGCCTAAGTTACGCTGCAGCGCAGACAGGCGAGCAGGGTGAGAACGCCAAAAGTGCGCACAGACGGCACGCACTTTCTGCAGCTGCTCTGATATATCTGGGTAGTTTTCAGGAATTTCTGCACCACCAAATTCAGCACATGCGCCAGGCAAGGGATGTGCGTCAAACCGGCAAGGCCCAGAGCTGCTAGGAGATTTTGCCCATTATCGCACACCACCAGGCCGAGCTTGAGGCTCAGTGGCAACAACCACTCATTGATCTGTTGTTCCATGCCCGTCCACAGCTCCTGTGCGCTGTGGGTTTTTCCCCCAAACATATGAGTTTTAAAAGAGCCTGCTGTCGTTTCCCCCTGGATGTGCTGAAGTTGGTGGTGAAGGTGTTACGCTGACCGGATGAGGAGGTGGTAGAGGAGGTGGTAGAGGAGAAGGAAAAAGCTGAGTAGGAGGAGGAGGCAACAGGAGGCAAAGAGAAATGCCCTGCAATCCTCGGTGGTGGAAAGACATGCGCCAAACTGCTATCTGCCTCAGGCCCAGCCGATACTACATTTGCCCAGTGTGCAGTTAGGGAGATATAGCGTCCCTGCCAGTGCTTACTGGTTCACGTATCTGTGGTTACGTGGACCTTGCCACAGATGGCGTTGCGCAGTGCACACCTGATTTTGTCCGCCAATTGCTTGTGCAGGGAAGGGATGGCTCGCCGGAAAAAGTAGTGGCGGCTGGGAACCACGTACTGTGGGACGGCCACCGCCATCAGGTTTTTAAAACTGTCCGTCTCCAACAGACGGAATGACAGCATTTCAAAGGCCAGGAATTTGGAAATGCTGGCATTCAGGGCCAGTGTTCGAGGGTGGGTAGGGCCATACTTCCTCTTTCTCTCCAGTGTTTGGGAGATGGACAGCTGAATGCTTCCATGGGACAGCGTGGAGATGCTTGGGGACGGAGGCGGACGTTGTGGAGTTGCTGCCACTTCCTCTATTTGTTCGGTGGCAGGTGCCACTGTGACTCCAGAGCTGGAGGAAGAGGCCAAGACAGCAGCAGAAGAGGAAGCAGGAGAAGCCTGAGACCTTTCTTGGGTTTTGAGATGCTTACTCCACTGCAGCTCGTGCTTTGCATGTAGATGCATGGTCATGCAGGTTGTGCTCAGGTTTAGCATGTTTATGCCTCGCTTCAGGTTCTGATTGCACAGCTTGCAAACCACTCGTGTCTTGTCATCAGCACATTGTCTAAAGAACTGCCACGCCAGGGAACTCCTTGGAGCTGGCTTTGGTGTGCTCGGCCCCTGGGTGCGGTGGGCAGTAGCAGGCGTCTAGGGGACGGCCGCTACTATTTTGCACCCTGCTCCCTCTTATGCTGCGCTGGTGCCTCTTTGCGACCACCGCCTCTTCCTCCAAACTGGACACGTCACTCGCATGACCTTGATTCCATGTGGGGTCCGGGTGGGAGACAATGTGAAGGAACTGGAGGCACTGTCAGACACCCAATCTACTATCGCCTGTACTTGTTCTGGCCTCACCATTCTAAGAGCGGCTGAAGGTTCTGTCGCATACTAGCACCTGAGGAAGGTGTTTCACTTGTGCGTGTAGCTGGCACAGATCGACCACATCCCCTACTTGCAACAGGAGCTCCACCAACACCAGCAGCACCACGACAAGGGCCACGTCCTTTATTTGACTCTCTCCTCTTTCTTTGCGGTCACTCACCAAAGTAACAGATGGTTTATGTCAGGCGACAATGTAACCGCCAATAGTCAACAATTTTTATTTGTATTTTTTTTGTTTTTTTGTTTATTGGACTGCAAGAAATGCACCGCAAGACGTAAATGTACTACTTAGCACCCAAAACAATTTTAATTTTTTAAAGTGCGCTGTAAGAACAGTATTGTACTGTTCTATTTGACTCTCAGATATGAAGTGCACAGCAAGACGCAAATGTACTATTTACCACCCAAAACAATTAGAATTTTTCAAAGTGCACTGTAAGCACAATATTTCACTATTCTATTTGACTCTCAGATATGAAGTGCACCGCAAGACACAAATGCACTTTTTAGTACCCAAAACAATAAGAATTTTTCAAAGTGCACTGTAACCACAGTATTTCACTGTTCTATTTGACTCTCAGATATGAAGTGCCCCGCAAGACGAAAAATGTACTATTTACCACCCAAAACAATTAGAATTTTTCAAAGTGCACTGTAACCACAGTATTTCACTGTTCTATTTGACTCTCAGATATGACGTGCACCGCAAGACACAAATGTACTATTTAGTACCCAAAACAATTCAAATTTTTCAAAGTGCGCTGTAAGCATAGTATTTGACGGTTCTATTTGACTCTCACATATGAAGTGCACCGCAAGACGCAAATGTACTATTTACCACCCAAAACTATTAGAATTTTTCAAAGTGCGCTGTAAGCACAGTATTTGACGGTTCTATTTGACTCTCAGATAAGAAGTGCAGGACGCAAATGTAATATTTAAAACCTACAAATTGCAGTATTTAAAAATGCCTAGATGTTGCCCACTGAGCTAACAGAACAGGATTAAAGTCATGTGCCTGGCACACATGCAGTTGCAAGTGCACTGCACTCTCTGTGGCACTTGGCTCGGGCAGGGTATATAATATGTAGTATAGCACCCACTAAAATAATCACTGTAATTTGAATAATCGCTGTAGTTTGAACAATCGCTGTAGTTTGCAGATTCAACACCAGAATTTGTTTTTTAATCTGTCCCTCACAGCTGCAGCATCCTCTCCCTACACTAAGAAGAGCTCATGTGATGTGCGTGTACGTGACTCCAGCTTATATATAGAGGCTAGGTCACATGCTGCACTGGCCAATCACAGCTGATGGCTTCTAAGGGCAAACGATGGCTTCTAAGGGCCCTGCAGCCTCTCAAAATGCGCCATTAAATCGCCAAACTCCAACCCGAAAATACAGTGAAATGTCCGTGTTTGGGTCCAAAAACCGTAATGTCGGCTCAACATTAATCATAAGGTAAATTCAGTACCCAACTGATGAAGTATGGTAAAAAATAGACATGTGCATTCGTTTTCGTCCATTCGTCCGAAAAACGAATAACGAAAATGCTAAGTTAACGAAAGCCGAATGAACGAATGGTTAATAAACGAAAATCATTCGTTCATTCGTCCATTCGTACTACTATTGCATTCTATAAGCCGAAATAGAGTCGGTTTATAGAATACAATAGCATAGTACACTTACATTCCATAAACTGACATAATGAACGACTTTCGGTTTATGGAATGCATGTAAGTCTATTGGGATTCTCTAAACCGAACGTTCGGTTTATAGAATAGCAATAGGATTACATGTATTACATAAGCCGACAGCCTATAAACCGAACTTTCGCTTTATAGGCTGTCGGCATTTCACTACACGGAGAAAAAGTCTCCATTCATAAGAATTTCTTATGAATGGGGCTCTCGTTCGGTTTATAGAAAGCCAATAGTGAAAGGGACCGAGTCTAGCTGAGGGGTCTTCTCAGCAACGTCTCTGCATACACGGCAATGTATCTTTAATGGTTAACTTCTCGTGGTGGGAGTTGTTCTCAACAACACGCGTGGAGAGCCAAAGAAAGCAGACACAAGTTCTTTATCCTTTAACTCTGAGTCTTTATTTATTTAACAGTCATATATATACCCCAAATTAAGGAGGTGGCTACTTCAATCTCATTGGTTATAATGTATGTGCACATATGAATATATAGGCGTATAGGGGTGTGTTAATGGTATATATGCTAAATAACTGTTACACAACAATCTAGAAAAGAGTGGAAAGTACCAGAATAAGAAATGGAAGGTACTGATAATTAAAAAGACATAGTGGTTCCAATCACGGGGTAAGACATAGATAAGAGCATTCTGGTATCATCTTCTGGTAACTTCTCCTTTCCCTAATTAGTAGGATTAATTGGAGATGGCAAGAACCTGAGATTCCAGGCCTCTGCCACCTTCTCTCCCCCAAGTACTCCTAGTATCATTTCCAAAGTTAGAACATTCAGATAAGCAAATGAATACATGAGATAATTATATGAGTATGTGTCTTCTAATTAAACTGAAGCTAAAACTTAAAACAGGCACAAAAGCAAAACTAACTTTTACGGTTAACCCTCACAATGCTAGGTTACTCCAGTTAACCCTTGCAATGCTGGGTTACCCCTTCAGTTCCACTCTTTTATCCATATGCTAATATGGATAACTCACTTCACTGTTCTCTCTGATATATCATAGAGAAAGCCAGTGTTTCTGAAAGCTTTCTTCTGCTTGACTGCATAGCCTAAGCAATGGTGCATCTAGCGCATTGTATGATAATATAAAAAACACCTATAACTACTATTATTAAAACAAAGCCCATAATTATCTTCTAACCAAGAACATATTCAAAATGGCCAGTCAAAACCTGGGGCCTACTTGATATCTGTGACCACTTCTCTTATATTGTTTAAATCAAGTTGGATAACATTTGAGTGGTCTAATAAATTAAAACATCATATTATTCCGGAGTTTGCAATTCCCCAGGACTGTTGTTGACTAAATACTTTAAAATGACTTGGAGCAAAGCTGAACATGCATTCAAAACACACAAAATGGCATGCATTCAGAACATAAAGCGTCAGTCAGACAAAATGGCTGTGGACAAAACATTATGGTCTCCCATCCACGACATAATTCCAGAGGCCCCTACAGTCCATGTAACGTTCATACTGTTCTCCCCTTTTATTCTTAGAAATTGACATTGTCTGTTTTTAAGGATAACCATCAGGAGTTGCCTGGTCAACATAATCATTGTATCCCAAGTGATATGGCACACTTCCTTGATTTCACACATTGGTAGGTCATCCAGTTTAGCTGCACTGTAAGCTTCCATAATGGGGAATATTTGAGCAGTGTCTTCCAGTCTTCTTGTAGGGGCATGATGTCAGTAGTCGGGATGCACTTGAGGATGAGACCCTTGAAACAAACAACATAAACACAGACAATTAGCAACACTGATCTCACACATGCCAAACCACTTACAAGTTTCGCTCCAAGTGATCCTAGCCAATTTCCCAGTCCCAGGGGATCTCACGGATTACCTGTGAACACTTTTTAACCTACTCCTTAAATCTATAATCCTTCTTGATTAAACTTTTTTTTTACAAGAACTAACTTATTTAAAAAAGAAAAAAATCTGAAAAACTTCCTAACATTCTCTATATAAACTTCCACAAAAATACTATCAAAATACAATTTCTTTATAAGTCTGACTAAATCCTGTTTGTAAGAGTCGGTCTAATTGTTAAGTTTCAAAAATTCACTATACTCCAAACATACCCATAATAACACAATTAAACAAATCTTTACCACAAAAATTACAATTCAACAATAACAATTTTATACATATATACTCAATGAAAATATACTTCCCAACAAAGATGATCTGCTGTAGACTGTTGTATCTGTTGCAGAGTCCTGGGTGATTTATTTGCGAGTTACCCTTAGGGTGAAGACTATGTTGGCTAGTAGTCACGGTTTATTATGTTCATCAAAACACTAACTTGCTGCTCCTTTGTTGGCCTGTTTGTCAGTATAGGAATTTGCTTTAAGTAAATAACGTTGATCCGGGAGTTGAGTTGAACAACTTTCACAACAATATTCCGATAAACTTTAAGAGAATCCTTTTACTTGAACTGGAAAACTTTTTCGTCTTTTAAAAAAATCAACTTTTCTTTAGAAATAATCTTGATCAGCATTAGATTCGTTGGTGCACTTTGAACTTGTCTTTTGTTGGCTGTACAGCTTTAATCTATAGGAAAATAAAACTCAAAAAAATTCCAGTTAGTAACATGCAATATTTCACTAAACATCTTCAATTATTTGATTTGTGACTCGCATTTATATTGCGGTCTCTAATCTTATTAATCTCCACCTTAAAATATAATTAAAACATATTATTACTGCTAGTCTGTGTTGCAATATAATTATAAAAATGTGTGAAGCTGAACCACTCTTTTGTTCTTGAAAAATTATTACCCTTTTATAATCATAGTTGAATCAATTGATAATGTGAGAATATGTTCTCATACATAATAATCATGTATCTCTTTACCATTAGGACATATCATGATTAGACTATATAACCATAGCACATAACACAGAACTTCTCAATAACTAACAGTAACTGGAATTCTGTCCCGTTCTCCCCCTCCCTTCACAAAAAGAAAAGCAATAATTTTGCAGCCGCTGCTACAATTCTCTTATCTGCAAATAGACTGTCAGAGAGAAGGGGGGCTTCTGGGAAAGCTTTCTCTCAACTTCACACACAACAAGAATTGCTACATTAACTCCTATAACTCCAAAACCACAAGCACAACTTGTCTGTTTATAACACGACACTTGCTAATTCTTTCCACTAATCACTGACATACGTACATTCTCATATATCGTATTAAAAACGTGTCTTGCATTTAAAACTTTAAACAACATCTCAATATTCTCTCACCATGTATTACATGGGGTACTTTGCCTTAATAATAACAAAAATTAGAACACAACAAATTAACATTTTATCATTGCACGTGTGTGCGTGTGTATTTACTGTATATAAATGTTGTAGAATGCAAATGCTATCTATGTGTCTATTTAGATACGTATTGCTCTTTACCTAGCAATCTAACATCCCTATAGTATGAATATTATATTCCTAAATCACCAACAGTTTAAGTAGCGCTGTACACAAATTCTGGCCACACTAAGAACATAAAACTATTACAGTGTATGCAAATTACCACCGATTGTATTGGATGGGCAGGGAGTTGCTTTAAAACACTAATCAATACTTTTCAGCATAAACTAAAAGTTCTGCCTCTTATTGCTATAAATACCCTTATTTCACATTATTAATTATATCTTCTGACTTTCTACAACATAGAAAAAAAACCTTTTATCTCCTTACAATTGCCATTTCCATGGTCCACAAAGCCTTCAACATCTTATCTTTACAACACAAAATTCACACCTTAACTTTTATTACGAATAAACGTTGCTCAATCTTTCTCTAGTACCTACTCTGATATTCTACTTAAATCTAATGCTCATCTGTAGCTGTGCATCTGTTTATACAAATACAACCTTACAATAAAAACATTTTCACTCATCCAATTATTCTAATTTTATCTAGAGTGTTGGAAGATGTGGTATCTACCTTGGGAAAGATCGAAATATGTCTTAATACAATAAAGACTTTAATTACAAAAGTCCTTCTAACCTTCATAAAGATTAAATACTAGTCAAACTACCCAAATACAAAAAAGAGGAAATATACCATAAACAAATACACATTTCTAGTAGGTAACATGTAAAACCTGTTAAGTCTTTGCCTTTAAATTAGCATCCTGCAAATTTTAGAACGCTTTTGCCAGAACATGAAATAATGGCTCTGGTTACAGCTTTAAAATATCCCAAAAATATGCAGCTGGGAAAATCCACAGCAAATAACATTGCTACAGCAATAAAAATATGACTTTTTACATTCATAGTATTATTACATAATGCCTCCTCACATGTAAATTGAATAAAAATAAACTTTTGTCAAAATTAATCAGATAATGGCATTTTGTAAAATTTTACAGCTGTTATACTGTCCAATGGATCGATCACGTATATTTAACATGATGTCCAAGAGATACCTCGGACACTATATGACTCTTGCTGTTTTACACACACATATTTCTATTTTTACTTAAAGATACAGTTACACAAATACAGAAGCAAATTAATTTGAAAACGATGCATAGCACTAATAAAATTAATGACAGTGCCAAAATAAAATAACTCTGCAACTTTTCTGCCAAACCATAACAAAAACTGCAGTAACTACGGTTACTCTTCAGGACCTTTATAACGAACAAAGAACATAACATGAATGAACTCATTTACTATAAAACTTTGCATCACACTGCTGAATATAGCCCAGAAGATCGTTACTCAAATAATCACTCAAACTATTATACGAAAGGCTAAAATGCCGTATTTTGTTTTTGAGCGCTCTGGTTTGAGTAATTTAGGAGATCCGTCTTCTCTACTCTACTAAATATAAAACACTTCCTTTTGCAACATCTCTATAAAACCATACTGCTGCTACTATGTAAATATTTAAACAATAATGACAATTCTTCTAATGACAACATTAAACATATTATGTCACAGCTTCTATTGTCTTATCAACTTGCGCGGCAAATATATCCAAAACACCAAGATACAGTGTGCTTGGGCGTTACAGACAGAAAACTAATCTTCAATATTTTTTACAATATGTTCTATCCTCTGTTACACAGCGTATCCCAGATACACAACTTCAATTCCCAGAACTATTGTCTTGTAACTTATTTATGTGTCCCAGACACACTAGACAGACGTAACACTCTTATATTTCAGTTTAACAATGCAATGTTATAATACTCTTATAGTTTATACATTAATTTCTACTATCCCCTTAAAACACTGAGTATTGGCAGGGAGGCAAATCAAACATACCTTATGGCCACAGACACAGCAGTTAATTTCTTATCTGACTATTTACATGCCGTGCTGTGCTGTGGGGGCTCTGAGCAAACAGTGAGTGCTGGATACAGCGGCTCTATCTTAGCTTTCTGTGGGACAGATCTCTTAGGGTATTTAGATGTACCCTTGTTCATTTTCTTATTTTTCTTTGGGTTTGCCTTCAATTAAAAATTCTGACATTATCACATCTGAATTAACTACTGCTGTCACATAAATTTAGGTGTAATTTCGTGGAGTCCACCTTGTATCGTCATACAAAGAGGCATCCTTTAATTTGCCTTTCTCACAAAATTTAGAAGTTGCCGATTTGCTGTCCCACTGTGATATCCCAAAACCTCTATACAAACAATATACAATATATGACAGGATTGATGATCAACTCACACCACGGAACAAAATTTGGGAGTAATTGCAATATGGAATGAATTTAGATTGCCGTTTTCTATATTATACTATATTATACCCTGTTCTATGTGTAAATGCAAAACATTTACATCTCTCACTGGAACTTCATCAGTGAGTAAGACTTTTAACTGAGACTTCAGTATAGTCTATATTTGCCGTCACTTATATTACTGGAACATCATCAGTAACTGTTGCAACTATATCCACTTATATGACAGGCGCGACCTGTCTCTAGAATACTTATTACAGGGTTTTATCTAACAGAGACTTTTAGGAATAACTAAGGATTCAGAGAAACACGGGTAAGTCAGAGATGTATAAAAATACACATGTACTCACCCTGTCTGTCTGAATCCCACTTCTGACACCAGCTGAAAGGGACCGAGTCTAGCTGAGGGGTCTTCTCAGCAACGTCTCTGCATACACGGCAATGTATCTTTAATGGTTAACTTCTCGTGGTGGGAGTTGTTCTCAACAACACGCGTGGAGAGCCAAAGAAAGCAGACACAAGTTCTTTATCCTTTAACTCTGAGTCTTTATTTATTTAACAGTCATATATATACCCCAAATTAAGGAGGTGGCTACTTCAATCTCATTGGTTATAATGTATGTGCACATATGAATATATAGGCGTATAGGGGTGTGTTAATGGTATATATGCTAAATAACTGTTACACAACAATCTAGAAAAGAGTGGAAAGTACCAGAATAAGAAATGGAAGGTACTGATAATTAAAAAGACATAGTGGTTCCAATCACGGGGTAAGACATAGATAAGAGCATTCTGGTATCATCTTCTGGTAACTTCTCCTTTCCCTAATTAGTAGGATTAATTGGAGATGGCAAGAACCTGAGATTCCAGGCCTCTGCCACCTTCTCTCCCACAAGTACTCCTAGTATCATCTCCAAAGTTAGAACATTCAGATAAACAAATGAATACATGAGATAATTGTATGAGTATGTGTCTTCTAATTAAACTGAAGCTAAAACTTAAAACAGGCACAAAAGCAAAACTAACTTTTACGGTTAACCCTCACAATGCTAGGTTACTCCAGTTAACCCTTGCAATGCTGGGTTACCCCTTCAAATAGTATTACACGTATTCTATAAAACAAACGAATATAACGAAACGAATATAACGAAACGAAACGAAAATAATGAACAAATTTCGTCTGAAACGTATGCAGTAATGAACGAAATTCGTTTTAGATGAAATAAATAACATTTTCGTCCGGATGGACGAAAACGAAACAAAAATTTTAGTTTTGCACATGTCTAGTAAAAAAAAAACTTGTTCTTCTCCAGTAAGCATGTTTTGAAGTGCTTGGGTTCATCTTGGCAAGATTTAACTTGGTACATATTGTGCAGGAACAAATCAGAAAACAATTCTAGGAACAGAGCCCTAGTTATTGCAATGCAGCTTTCAATACAATTTCAGAACTGTTCCAAGAAAAGTTTGACACCTTGTGTTACATATACATTTACTTTAAATTAAGACAATTTAAAAAAAGGAAAATGTTCTCAGTTAATTGATCCCAGAAAGATTCTTAGTATTTAACATCGACCTCAAACTATTTTTAAACCAGAGCTTAGCTACATCTGTGATGACAATGACACATGTTGGAATAATAATAAAATATTATGTTTATTATTTTTGGACAAGGCTTAATATTCTCACTGTGCATTTTCCCTGCAAGAAAAAATATAAATATTTTGCCTTTAAGTGTTTTATTGATCCAATATGAGTCAATAATCAGTTAAAAAGTCCATACAGATGATATGTTGCTAACGGAGCTTTATTCTAGATCAAAATCATTGGCATCTAACTGTAAGAGATATGTTGAAGCAAGCAGTGTTTCATAGTTGACCGAGTTTCATTATAAAACCGATCTGACCTTTAATATAAGAGAATTAGCCTATTTGGAATTAATGTAGTGCACATAGAAATGTCTGGATTTCCCATTCCTTTTTTCACAGACATGTGTTTGGCGCCTGGGTATTAACTTTCAGACTTTGTTTTTTTTACTGCATATACACAAATTGGCTGCCCACAAATGTCCAGCTTTAGGAAAACAGGTCTTTATCACCCTGCCATCCATCAGTGAACTCAAACACAAGAGAAGACCTGATCATTTAATACAATGTGCAGGGTGTTTTAACTGTGTTTAGAACATCTTTGGGGTATATTCATGCTACAAATAAGTGTGTTGCAAAATGCAGAGTCTACTATATCAAATTCTTCTCTTTAGACTAATTAATCACAACTGATCAACTTACTTTCTGTTAACAATTATGCAGAAAAGCTGCAAAAGTTGAATTTGTACACACTAATGAAATGGCATCTTAGAGGGGTTATATTAATGTTATATAAATATGTACAGGGTCCATACAAAAGGCTATCTAATGACCTTTTCATTAACAGAACAGGGGAAAGGACTAGAGGTCACCTGCTAAGACTTGAAGAAAGGAGATTTATTCTACTACAGCAAAAGGGATTTTTTACAGTAAGGACATCTAAGGTATGGAACTCACTGCCTGAAGAGGTGGTTCTAGCAAAAACTGTAGATGCTTCTAAAAGCGGCCTGGATACATTTTTAATGCACCAGAGCATAGAGGGCTATGCATGTTAGTATTAATATTTACTTAGTGCTTGTTGATTAAAGGTGAAATCTGACTGCCATTTGGAGTCAAGAAGACATTTTTCCCCACTGAAGCAATTTTGAAGGTGCTCAAACAAGGGTTTTTTTCCTCTTTGGATCAACAGTGGTAAACAAGAATAGGAAAAGGGTTGAAGAAGATGAACATAAGGCTTTTTAACCCTAAACTACTATGTTACCATGTAACATTACAATAGCGCTGTGATTCCATCACTTCTGTATCAATCACATTTCAGCAGATACTTAAAGTGGCAGTCTAGTCCCAAACTCACTTTGGCACAAGATGAAGATTACTGCTTGTATAGTGCACAGGCTTTTTTTCAGTGTGATTTGATGCAGGCATATTGCATAAATCACATTTTTAATATTTGACTCAAGCCCTCCCCAGTGATTACTGTGCATGCATACTACAGGTGTGGCAGCACTGATTAGATTGGCACTGAGCATATAAATTTTTGTTCCATTTAGTCACTTCCTGTGCTTCTGCAATCGAATACATTGTGTAGACTGTGATAAACTTGCTCTTGTAAACAGCAGGAACTCTTAACAGTGCAACAGATTGTCTGATGACATCACTAGGGAAATAGGATATTCCATTAATTTAAATAACGTTTTGTTCACTGGTTCCTGCAGCAAAAAAAAAAGGAAATTTCTTTTACTTAGCTTGTGTGGGCCATCCTGTTTTCTTGCAAACTGCTTTAATTTCACAATTTTTTCTAACTGTATGTTTTTTGTTTTATTTTAAGCAATGCAAAAAAGTACTTTGAAAGCCCATTAACATGCATTAAGATTTGGAAAATACATTTTGGGCACCAGACAGTTCTTTTAATTTTGAGTATAGTTATTATGTTTATATTATTAACATTTGTGAGCTTGAGCAAGATGTTGGATGGCTATCTCTGTTGAACTGTTAAATTGTAGGCAAAAACATGTAATAACCTGATTGAATAATATTTTTTTTGCTATTTTGGATTTATTTAAGGATTCAAAATAAAATACTGTTGGGATATTATTTTATTTTTTCAACTTTTTTAAAACAAGGAAGAAGATGAGTCATGATGACTAAAACGAATACAGTCAAGACATTTACTAACACGCCTGAACAAATCACACGCCAGCAACATGCCTGAGCGAATCTGAATAAATTACAATCAAATAATCAACAGGTTATCTTTATACTGTCGGTTTCTAGAGCTATGTGAAAGTTCTAGAATTTCTCATAAGCATAGAAACTAAATCAGTTACTATACGTATGTTTTGTATTTTTTTTCACAAACCAATTGACAACCAGGTGTGGTAAAATATATGTTTTTGTGTCAGTAATAGCAGTTTTTTCTTACTAATTCTTGTCATTTTCACCTTCATACCAGAATTGTCATTTTTACCCATGAATTCTGGTTGTTTTACTGTGTTCAAATATCCTCCACATTAGTATATTTAGTTATGTATTTAATTATAAAGCCTGCAGCACTATACTTTGAACAAATAAAAACATTGGGCAAAAACACAGTCTTATTTTTGCCTCATTTGAGTGTTTTATTCATTCATTTATTTAATTAGTATTTCTGTATTATGATACATTCAATTTCATTTCATTTATTAAGTTGTCTGTTTTTTACCCTGCTGGGTTTTTTTTTTATATTTGCTGTATCCATTATTAAATGGATCATCATTTTTTTATATTCACCCTCTTTTTATATGGACTGTTAAATGCATTAGCAATCATTATACATTTACTTTTTACTTATAGTTTATTCTTCTCTCTACCTCCTATTTACCTCTAATTGTTTGCTGTCATTATCATTACTGGCTGCTATTTTTTTCTTTCTTTCTTTTTTTTTTATTTTTATTGATATATATATATATATATATATATATATATATATATATATTAAATAACTGTCTCTCTAATTTTCTCTTACAGTGATCCAAATTTATATATTTTTTCTTTTTTACATTGCTTTTATGAAATTAACATTTTTTTAACAGTTCTTGTATTGATTTATCATACAGTCCCCACATTTTGTTTTCACAATTTTCATACCATCTTTAGATACTGCACCATATCGTCTATATTTCCAGTATTCCATACTTTGGTTATTTGACATACTACGCCATATTCCTATTTTTTTTTTTTCTGCATTTGGGTTTCTACCAACACACAGCAGTTTTATTCAAACTGCAGTGTTTTACAGTAAGTGCTCGATCTTTTTATTAGCACTATTTGATGTTTTGCAGATTTGGGGTTTCACATTTTGCGCAGGGGTTATTATCACATTCTTCTTAGCGCTATCCTATTGGCAGGTTATTAGAGAGTAGCCATCTCTACTTATTCTTAGTGTTTTGACCTGTGGCAGCAGCTGCCAGCAGTCACTAGGACTCCACAGTTGGTGTTGCTGTTCATTATTACTCAACAGCACTTGTGACTAACCTTACTTCCCATACCAAGAGTTCAGACATCCACTATACTTTTTATTTTTTAAATGTATTAAAAACATTTTTTACAAAATGTAATACAATTTTACATTAACATATCACTGCACCATATTACAATGCAGTGGATTTTCTTCATTTACTAGGTCCACTTATTTTAACCTGAACTCAAGTAGACCAGTCAGGAATTGGCAGGTCCACTTTAATTTATGATAGCCACCTGTGCTCATGTGAGCATATACTGTAAATCCACACTGTCTAAAGGTTCTAAGGTCTGACGATGAGCCACTAAATAATAAACTGGCACATGTCCTCAATGTTCCCTAGTATATTTAGCTTTTTGATTCACACATGGTAATGATAATAGCAGTTATGTTTGAAACAAGGATACTGTCAAGATTTACTTGCTTTCACAGGTTTGCTGCTCTATTTTAATTGTAGACATAATCAAATACAGTCTGATCAAGTGTTGCAGAGAAAACTAAGAATAAATGTGGTATCACTTAACCGAAGATCATTTCTACTGCAAAAATATAGCCACTAAAGAATTCAAACATTTTTATTATCTGAAGTGATTTCTTACATTGAATATAACATTATATTTGTGCCATGAGATAGTGGCTGTTCTTTAGATAACATACAGTGGATATAAAAAGTCTACACACCCCTGTTAAAATGTAAGGTTTCTGTGCTGTAAAAAAATGAGACAAAGATAAATCATTTAGAACTTTTGCCACCTTTAATGTGACCTATAAACTGTACAACTCAATTGAAAAACAAACTGAAATCTTTTAGGTAGAGGGAAGAAAAAATATAAAAATAAAATAATGTGGTTGCATAAGTGTGCACACCCTTAAACTAATACTTTGTTGAAGCACCTTTTGATTTTATTACAGCACTCAGTCTTTTTGGGTATGAGTCTATCAGCATGGCACATTTTGACTTGGCAAGATTTGCCCACTCTTCTTTGCAAAAACACTAAAAATCTGTCAGATTGCGAGGGCATCTCCTATGCACAGCCCTCTTCAGATCACCACACAGATTTTCAATCAGATTCAGGTCTGGGCTCTGGCTGGGCCATTCCAAAACTTTAATCTTCTTCTGGTGAAGCCAATCCTTTGTTGATTTGGATGTATGCTTTGGGTCGTTGTCATGCTGAAAGATGAAGTTCCTCTTCATGTTCAGCTTTCTAGCAGAAGCCTGAAGGTTTTGTGCCAATATTGACTGGTATTTGGAACTGTTCATAATTCCCTCTATCTTAACAGTTCCAGCTGAAGAAAAACAGCCCCAAAGCATGATGCTGCCACCACCATGCTTCACTGTGGGTATGGTGTTCTTTTGGTGATGTGCAGTGTTGTCTTGCGCCAAACATATCTTTTGGAATTATGGCCAAAAAGTTCAACCTTAGTTTTATCAGACCATAACACCTTTTCCCACATGCTTTTGGGAGACTTCCGATGTGTTTTTGCAAAAGGTAGCCTGGCTTGGATGTTTTTCTTCGTAAGAAAAGGCTTTCGTCTTGCCACTGTACCCCATAGCCCAGACATTTGAAGAATACTAGAGATTGTTGTCACATTTACCACACAGCCAGTACTTGCCAGATATTCCTGCAGCTCCTTTAATGTTGCTGTAGGCCTCTTGGTAGCCTCCCAGACCAGTTTTCTTCTCGTCTTTTCATCAATTTTTGAGGGAGCTCCAGTTCTTGGTAATGTCACTGTTGTGCCATATTTTCTCCACTTGATGATGACTGTCTTCACTGTGTTCCATGGTATATCTAATGCCTTAGAAATTCTTTTGTACCCTTCTCTTGACTGATACCTTTTAACAATGAGATCCCTATGATGCTTTGGAAGCTCTTTGTGGACCATGTGGGATGCGACTAAGAAAATTTCAGGAAAGACCAACTAGAGCAGCTGAACTTTATTTGGGGTTAATCAGAGGCACTTTAAATGATGACAGGTGTATGCTGACTCCTATTTAACATGATTTGGAATGTGATTGCTTAATTCTGAAAACAGCTACATCCCCAGTTATAAGAGGGTGTGCACACTTATGCACATTATTTTATTTTTATATTTTTTCTTCCCTCTATCTAAAAGATTTCAGTTTGTTTTTCAATTGAGTTGTACAGTTTATAGGTTACATTAAAGGTGGAAAAAGTTCTGAAATGATTTATCTTTGTCTAATTTTTTTACAGCACAGAAACCTGACATTTTAACAGGGGTGTGTAGACTTTTTATATCCACTGTAAATATATTATTTTAAAGGAACCTAAGCATTGGTTATATTGTTATATGTGCATTGGAGGTTATATATAGATACTTGCTGTGAATAAAACAAAGGGTACAATCGCCGTTTGACATATATATAGCTGCAATTGTGCTTTTTTCATTATTCCCAGGAGTGCTTGATGGGGCTTTCCCAGCACTAATCGTGTTCTGAAATAGGTGCTGGTTGGTTATATGAGTTGAGCAAAGCAGCCTGGAAGTTAAGGATCATAAATATATTAAAATGTAATCATTACAACCTGTCTCTGTATTTCCAGGTATAAACCTGAAAATGTTTTGCAGCCTCTATGCAGGAAATTATTGCCACTCTCAATTTCTCCTAATCTGGGTTTACCTACCTCCTCTTCTGAGCTACTCGTAATGTTTACACAGAGATAAATGGGAACTGGTGCAAATTCTGTATTAACCCCTTCAGGACAATGTGTTTCTTTGTTTTGCTGTCCATTCAGGACAATCGCTATTTTGTTACTTTAGCAATGCTGCATTTAAATAGTAGTGCAAGCTTTCTTCTTAAATGCATCTCCACATATTATATACTGTTTTTAACTACTATTAAGGCTTTTTTGTGGGGGTTTTCTTTCTGCGACACAGCATATATATTTCTTCTCTCTCTGACACAAGATCAAAGTGTGTCAGTGAGAGAGAGGAAGGATTTTGACAATCAGTGTTCGCACAACACTGATTGTAATTTAATGAATTTTTATTTATTTATTGCATGTGATCGATGTGATTGATTTTCACATAGATCACATCAATAAATGCAAAAATAATAATAATAATGATTGATCCTGGTCTGTCTAACTCTTAAGGCAACCAAGATCAACTCACCCTATCCATTCCCCCAAATTTTGGGGGGATGGCAATGGATTGTGATATGTCCTTTGACATATCACAATCTTCAATGAAATGGCTTAGCCCTTTGAGGACCATAAGATTACCGTCATCAATATAAAAATAATTATATTTTTTTCACTTTAAGAATGTATTTGAACAATAAATAAAACCATTTCCACACTTGTGTCATTTTTGGGGGAGGAATTATGACACGGGACAAATGTGTCCCTTTGGTCCTCAAAGGAGACAAGGTTGCAAACATTGTCTGTTTCTGGAACTTTAAATTTATTTTACAATGAATTCTAAAGAAGGTCATAATAAATTGAGTCAAATTCTGCTACTCTTAAACTATTTTGACATTTATTCAGATACATGCTCGAAACAATTTCAACAATAACATGTATTTATGTACATATGCTAACAGCCTCATGGTAGGCCAAAACCAAAAACGGATGCATCAAGGTACTGTCACTGTCTCAAAATGCAAAAGTCTCAATATGCGATATCCTAACAGTTCAGGCTATGATAGTCAGCAAAGCAGTTGCGTGTCTTTGTGTAACAAAGGTGCACGTTACATGTGTCGCAGAGGCTGTCCGTGCGATTTTCATTGCCATGTTTGGCACATTGAGCACATCGTTTGTGTCTATTGCTTCTAATCATGGAATGTTTCAGCTTTGGTGCTGGAAGGACACGTGAACTTCTGACTGGCGCTGACGGAACTTTTCTTTGTCAGTTGGAGTATCCACCCACCAGACTCCTTGCTATCATCTGCTGATATTCCAGTGGTGTTATCGCTTTGTACTCTGGGTGGCTCTCTTCATTTGCTTGTATATAAATACAGTGACTGTTGTTTACAGCAATATCTAGGAGGTCAAAGGAAATCCTCAAATAAAACTTTATTTTTGACTTCCGGTCTGCCTCATAGGACACTTTCTTCTGATCCATAAGGTCCACACACCCCCATGTATCAACTGAGTGAGGGAAGGCGTTGGCGTCGAGCAGAGGCACAGCGCTTGTGTAGACTCCACACGGAATTTGGATCGAGCAGTGCTGAGGAGTGTTGGTATCCAAGCTCCCAGGATTAATAAAGACACGTGGACAGGAGAGCAGAGCGGAGGATACGCACGGACCATACAGGAAGCGGGAGGTTAGTGGAGAAGCAGAGCCTTGCCTGAATTAACCTGTAGAAGCATCTACTTGACACCAGACACTAAACGCTGAAATAGAAATAGGTCTGTGGAAGTCCTCAAGTCGTGAAATAGAATATTGGAAGTAGTGAAGATCCAATGATAGCAGAGTCTGAATACAGGAGATGCCCATAGATGATCTGCAGCACACACCAGTATCTGCTTCAGAAAATGATAAGTATTGATTTATCATTTCTGATTGTGACTAAGATCTGTGTTTTGTATGAAGACTGTTTAAGTACTATAACTGAATCAGTGGCACATGGTGGCATAAAATTGTGGCAACCCTCCCTTCTTTGACAAATACCTCATTAAAGGATAAAGGACTTACAATACAAGAGGGACAATAAGATATTGGGGTACAGGTGGGGACTTTCGGGACCAAGATATGGCAAATAAGAGGAGAGCAGATCAGAACCCCCCCCCCCCCCCCCCCCCCCCCCCCCCAAAGAAAGACAAAGATAAAGAAAGAAAAAACCTAATCTCCAAAAGAGATGGCAAGATTGACTCTATATTTTCCCCACAGGCAGGAAAAATCAGTAAAGAGCTAGATAAATCCCCTAGTAATGATATGGACACCTCAGAATTGGAGGTCACAAGACAAGAAATGGATAGCTCTGTTGAGGATGTAGCTAAGACCATTACCCAGGAATATCTACATATGTGTCTGAATAAACAGATGGAACAAATTAAAACAGAGCTTAGCAGCTTCCTGCAAACATTTAAAAATGAGATGGGTGTAGTAAAAGAGAGAATACCCAAAGTAGAAGAAAAAATCGAATCTAATGAGGTAATACAGAAAGAGAATGCAGATGAAGTGAGCTATATAAAAAAGAAAATGGAAGCGATGGAGAAAAAGATCAATGATATGGAGGATAGAGCCCGTCGCAAAAATATAAGAATTAGGGGGATACCAGAGAGCGTAACAAGAGAAAAATTGATACCACACCTATTAGATTTATTTAATCAGACGGAGCTGCAAATCAAAGTTAATGAGATGGACATTGAAAGATCACACAGATTATTAAAACCAGAAGGGATTGGGGAAGAATACCCAAGAGATGTTATAGTTCGATTTTCGTCTTTCAGCTTAAAGCAAAAAATAATGAACATAGTAAGAGACCTGGGCCCAAAAGACCAAAGGATCATCAATTTAGTGTTCTTTCAAGATCTCTCCTATAATACTCGTCAGGGAAGAAGAGACTTTAAACCAGCATTGAAGAGATTAAAAGAAAGACAAATTATGTATTGGTGGGGTTACCCACTAAAATTATGTATAAAGGTTAATGGAGTAGCCCACTCATTTGAGAAAGTCAAGCAGACGATGGCCTGGCTTGATAAAAATTGTGGTGTATAGCTGAACGTGAGTTGGTTTAGAGTGGGGGGAGAAACAGGGGGGGGGGAATAAACTGTATATACTGATGATTATAAATTTGAAGGGGATCTGAATAATTGAAAGTACCTACCCAGATGAGACACCTGAAACCCTATGTTCCTTTGTTTTAGCCCCCTTACACAACTGAGCTGTCAGACAGGAGGGATTAAGATAGAAACTCCTCCTAGCTACGATGTTGGATATGGCAGCAGAGACCCTAATGATAATGCGGTTCTCAGGGAGGGTCAGGGGTAACATGGAAAATGGGTAAACATAAGTCTAGAGTAAAAATATAAGTATCTTATAAATAATAGGATTTATTAAAAATGAATAAGAAATTGCATCACAGGAGAAATGAATAGATGAATATTACTAGCACACATGAATAAAAAGAGTCACATCTGCTTAGGATTGATAGATATAAGTAGTAAGAATTGGTATCACAGGAATAATTAATTAGTTGAACACTATGAGCACATATGAATAATAAGAGCCACTTTTCTCTAGGATGGCCAGATATAGAGGCACGTAAATTAAAGAAGCACACATAGGTTTCATAGCAAAGAATATTTAATTTAGAAGAAGCTTGTCCTTTTCTCACCTCCCTTGCTAGATTTTGCAGGGGGAGAAAGGAAGGGAGAGGGAGCGGGAGGGGAAGAGAGAGGGAAAAAGGAAGGGAAAAACACAGTATCACTAAGGAGGGGGGAGGGGAGGGGGGAGAAGAGGAGTGTAGGGGAGAAGGAAAGGGGAAGATAAGAGGGGGGAATAAATATATGACAAGAACACTAGATGGGAAGATAGAATGGGACACTAAAATCGTAATGTATTCACATAAGACACCTAAACTCTAGACTGATTTAGTTATTGAAGAGCAGTAGATGGAATAGGGGTGGATAAGACTTAAAATAGAAGCAGGTGGTGAAGTCTCTTCGAGTAGTTATCTAGAAGTAAGGAAATTAAAGGAGTAAGAAAAAACCCCTTCCCCTATCACACTTTAAATCATAATTACCCCTAGGAGGAGGGTTTGGTGACACCACTAAAAAAAAAAAAAAATAAGAGAGTAGTTGGCGGGGAAGGAAGGAATGGGAAGATTGGAGTTTTGGAGTATCATAGGAGTTGAAAGAAATAGGCATCTATCTCGGCCTCATGACTTCACACCTCACTTTGGGATAAGTGCAGTGAGAAGTAAGGAGGGGAAAATCTGGGACGAACTCCCGGTATGTTATATGTTTGTTAGTATATTTAATGTTGGTTTTCTGTGCGACATGACGATAGGGCATTCCCATTTAAGGCAATATAATGACATTAAAAAAACAATAAGGACGGATAATGACCGATAAGATGAATTTTAAAATAATGACCCTGAATACCCAAGGTTTAAATTTACCTCATAAACGAATTACACTCCTGAATTATATGACCCAAAATAAAATAGCAGTAGGGATGATCCAGGAGACCCATTGGAAGCAGGGACACATACAAAAAATGGTTTGGAAGAAATATCCATATGAAATATGTTCATCATTACCTAGTCAGAAGAAAAGGGGGGTGGCAATCATGGTGTCCTGTGATGTTAAATATGAACTAATGTATGAAGTCATTGATAAAGAAGGCAGATATATATTCCTTGTGTGTAAAATAGATGATGTGGTCTATACCTTCTTGAATCTATATGCACCGAATAAGGGACAAATACGGTTCCTAAATTCAGTGATGAACCGGCATAAGGAGATGGTTCAAGGTCTTTTTTTTATTGCAGGGGACTTTAACTGTATAGTAGACCTGGGGATGGATAAACTGGTGGCTAAAAGTGTTAGAATAGATAGATCAATTTATGGACTAGCAAGAGATCTTACAGACTTTTTAGGAAGACACAAGATATATGATCTATGGAGATCACTCAACCCTGATGAGAAAGAATTGACATTCTACTCAAAACCCTGCAATTCATTCTCAAGAATAGACATGTTTCTGGGGAGGAAAGATGTCCTGGTTAGGTGTAAACAAGCCAATATACAAGAAATTGCCTGGTCAGACCATAATCCTGTAACAATAGAAATACTAACTCAAAAGCTTAAGGAAATCAAACCATGGAGATTGAATAAGGAGCTGATGTCTGATAAAGATTTTACTATGGAAATGCAGATAAACACTGAAAAGTTTTTTGAGGAAAATCTGTCCAAGGAAGTGGATATTGAATCTGTATGGTGCACATATAAATGCGTGGCAAGAGGTTGGCTAATAAATAGATCCGCATATCTTAGGAGGAATGCCTCAAAAAAATTATCTGAACTATATTTAGAATTGGAGAATACTAAAAGATCGGAAGGAAATAAGACAGCTCAGGAATATATCAATAATATAACCCAGATTAAACATAAGATTAATGAGATGTTAATGAACCGGGCGGCATATATAATAACAAAAAGAAAACAGAGGTGGTATTATATGGGCAATAAGACAGATAGACTACTGACATCTCAACTCCAGCAGCAGAATGCCAATAATAGAATACATAAAATCATAAATAATGAGAAAACAGCAATATTGTCACGGTTATTCTGGGTTTGTGGCTGTTTTTGTCTTCAGCCTCTAGTGGCCGCTATTGTGGTATTCCCATTCTACTCCTGTTGTCAGCTGCCTCGTTATCCTCAGCCCTTCCCTATTTAAACCTGCAGCTTATGGCAATCAGTGCCTTTGCATTGCTTTGGTTGCAGCCTGTGATAGTGCCCTGTTTCTAGTTCTAACATATATTGAATTCCCGGTTCTGACTCCTGCTTGATTTTGACTCCGCTGTTTTCTGCCTGCCTCTAGTGACCTTGCCTTCTGAATTCCTACGTTGTACCTTGTTCCTGTTTCGTGTATGACCCAGCCTGCTGACTATCCTTCTCGTCCAGTACTCCCTGTGTATCTCTGCTTCAGTGTGCGGTTGCAGTCAGTGTACAAGTCCTGGGTGGTTATTTACCTGAGGCTCAACCATAGGGTATAATACCATTCAGGTGAATAACACTGTTCTGTTTCCAAACCTGTTGCAGTAGCTACCAGTCCTGTCTGTTTGGTCTCAGCTACCAGTCCTGTCTGTTTGGTCACAGCTACCAGTCCTGCCTCAGTTCCAGTCTCAGCTACCAGTCCTGCCTCAGTCTCAGCTACCAGTCGTGTCTCAGTTCCAGTCTCTGTTACCTGTCCTGCCTCAGTCCCAGTCTCAGCTACCAGTCTTGTCTCAGTCCCAGTCTCAGCTACCAGTCCTTCCCAGTTATGCATCGTGGGGTTCAGACAGACCCCACACCCTGCCCTGCAACGAGGCTCCTCCCTGACCTGTTATCCCAGGTTGTGACAGAATGCAAAGGCCATAATAAAGAGCCCGCAGGGATAACATCTGTGTTAGAATTCTTGGCTGAATGCATGTTGGAGATGTGTAAGTCTGTAAAGCTTGTGCTTGAGAGTAATGCTGTCGGTACTAGAGTTGTGAAGTCTAAGACTATGACTGTGCATAAGAAAAGCTTTAAAAGAGAACCCCTCACTAAAGAGGAAATGCAGAGGAGACTGGAGGGAAGTTTGTGTTTTTATTGTGGGAAACTGGAATATAATTTTGTCCTTTAAAACCATCTAAGCCTCCTGTACCTGATAAAGCCAAAATCCAGGCCAGGGAACCTGAATACAATACAAGTGCTGAATTTAAAAGTGAAAAAAGCCAGTCTTTTTCTGAGTTCAGTAAACCTGGGGAGGGTAAATCTGAAACACCTGGGAACCCTTTAGAATCTGAAGCCTTGTCTAACGATCTGGAAATGTCTACTGTATCTGATCAGTGTTCTGATAGGGAAAGCATGTCTTTTTATGCCTCAGACCTCAGTGAGGAGGACATCACTGAGAAGGATTTTTCTAAGGCTGTTTGTGCTGTCAGGACTACTATTCCCACAACTCACCCAGAGAAGGCAAAAGAGTAATTCTAGAAAACCACAAACTGCAAAGCATTCTCTTCGTGCCCCAGGTCTTGTCTTGGCTTCTGATGGGACAATTATAGGCAGAGAAAATCTTGCTCAATATGAGAACTATCTTAGTGAACAAAAGTCTCTTGAGAGTAACCTGCTAGCAGCTAATTCTAAGAAAGTTCCAGCTAAAAGCCATGCAGCTTCTAAAAGAGCCTCCAGTACCTCTGCTGAACCCCTTCTCTGTGGCACTGTTCTGGTTTCTGGTAAGGGGAAGTTAAAGAAAAAAGGACCAATTGCACGTCTAGAGAAATATATGACTGAATGTCTGGGTGAGTCACCTTGCAGTGAGTCCACAGCAGTATCTGTTAGTGCAGTGCATGGTTCTGGTCCCTCTAACCCCTATAATAGTATTGCAGGTGATCTGCCACCAGATTGTACCTTTGCCTCTAATGGGCTATTGTAAGACAGCAAGACCTGCAAATTTATGAACAAACGCTATGTGCTAACTGATAGCAGATTCCCGTCTAGTTTCCATGTTTTGACTAGTGTGTATTTTTTGTTTCCTGTTTTGGGGGTCTTTTCAGCAGCATTTTGGAGCGCACGGAGTTCGCTCCTTAGAAGGGGGGCTGTGTCATGGTTATTCTGGGTTTGTAGCTGGTTTTGTGGTATTCCCATTCTACTCCTGTTGTCAGCTGCCTCGTTATCCTCAGCCCTTCCCTATTTAAACCTGCAGCTTATGGCAATCAGTGCCTTTTGGTTGCAGCCTGTGATAGTGCCTGTTTCTAGTTCTAACATATATATATTGATTATTGAATTCCCGGTTCTGACTCCTGCTTGATTTTGACTCCGCTGTTTTCTGCCTGCCTCGACCATTTTGCCTGTCTAGTGACCTTGCCTTCTGAATTCCTACGTTGTACCTTGTTCCTGTTTCGTGTATGACCCGGCCTGCTGACTATCCTTCTCGTCCAGTACTCCCTGTGTATCTCTGCTTCAGTGTGCGGTTGCAGTCAGTGTACAAGTCCTGGGTGGTTATTTACCTGAGGCTCAACCATATGGTATAACACCATTCAGGTGAATAACACTGTTCTGTTTCCAAACCTGTTGCAGTAGCTACCAGTCCTGTCTGTTTGGTCACAGCTACCAGTCCTGTCTGTTTGGTCACAGCTACCAGTCCTGCCTCAGTTCCAGTCTCAGCTACCAGTCCTGCCTCAGTTCCAGTCTCAGCTACCAGTCCTGCCTCAGTCCCAGTCTCAGCTACCAGTCGTGTCTTAGTTCCAGTCTCTGTTACCTGTCCTGCCTCAGTCCCAGTCTCAGCTACCAGTCCTTCCCAGTTATGCATCGTGGGGTGCAGACAGACCCCACACCCTGCCCTGCAACGAGGCTCCTCCCTGGCCTGTTATCCCAGGTTGTGACAAATATCCCCTGAACAGATAGGAGAAGAATTTAGAGAATTCTATAAGAAACTGTATTCATTACATAATGATGAAGGTACCAGAGAAACTGTGAAACCATTAAAGAAATCTCAGATATACACAAACAAATGTTAGAATGTCCGATAATAGCAGAAGAAATAAAAATGGCTATACAACATCTAAAAAACAAAGCACCGGGTCCCGATGGGTACACAGGACAGTTCTTTAAGAAATTAGCCCCAGCCATTATAACCCATATGACAGCATTATTTAATTCCATAAAAGAAAAGAGATGCTTCCCTCAAGAAATGCTTCAAGCTTTCATAATCCCAATTTTAAAACCAAATAAGGATCCAACAAAAGTGGCAAATTATCGGCCAATCTCCTTGATAAATACTGACATAAAAATATATTCATCTATTCTTGCCCAAAGATTGAAGTCCTGTCTCCCTGAAGTTATTCATACTGATCAAACGGGCTTCATGCAGGGTAGAGACTCGGGGGGATAACTCCATGAAAAATTGTGACATAATCAATTACGCAAATAAGATCAGAAGACCCATGCTGGCCCTGTCACTGGACGCAGAGAAGGCCTTTGACAGGGTCAGCTGGGTCTTCCTGGAGGAAACTCTAAGAAGGATAGGACTAGGCCCTAAAATATTGGATGCTATTATGGCTCTATATACATGCCCAACTGCCAGGGTGATAGCACAAGGTATTACATGTAGGTGGCTACCTATATATAATGGCACAAGACAGGGGTGTCCCCTGGGGCCGTTGCTATATATTGTCTCCCTGGAACCGATGGCGGAAAGTATAAGATATAACAACCAGATAAAGGGGTTTTTCTATAGGCACAAGCGAATACAAAATGTCTTTATATGCCGACGACGTCATGATAACAATAACTAATCCAGAGGCATCCTTGAGTAATTTGTTAAGAGAAATAGATGATTATGGCAAGGTATCAAACTATAAATTAAATATAGAGAAATCTCAAGCAATATGCATAGCCATGGATCTAAAAGAAAAGGAGGAAATAAGAAAAGAACACAAATTTCTATGGTCAGATAAAAAGATCGAATATCTGGGGCTTGAGATTCCTATTGATGGCAAGGATATATTAGAAACAAACTGTAGAGAGAAGACATCAACAGTACAGGCCGACCTGAGGAAGTGGAGCCATCTACCCATATCATGGATGGGGCGAATAAATATTTTATAAAAGACTATGTAATGCCTAGATGGCTCTACTTCCTTAGGATGATCCCTGGTAAGATAGGCCATGAGTGGTTTGAACAGACTCAAAAATGTCTGTTGGAATTTGTCTGGAAGAGTAAAAAACCTAGGATAAAAATGGAGACCATGTATAGGGACAGAAGAAAAGGGGGGATGGGAATCCCTAACTTAAAAGATCTTTGGCAAGCTAGTATGCTGATGCATATAAATAAAATCCAATGGAGCGCTTCAAAAACACTCGACTGGTATCGGATAGAGTCAGCAATGGCTGGGGTAAATTCCTTTGGAACAAATCCTTTGGACAAATAAGTTATTATATAAAGACCTCGTTAGCAACATAGGGCCCTCCCCTCTGGGCGACTTGTTGGCATTCTGGCAGACATTAAAGAAAAAGTGGGGGATAGAGGAGAAGGTCATATACTCAGCACCAGCAGAGTTAGTAGAAAGAAATATGCAAAATATAGAAATCAGAAATTGGACTAAGAAGGGTCAGTTATGTCATAAAGGGGAAGTTAAAAAATGTCAGGACCTAAAAATAGAATATGACCTGTCCAATAAGGAGATATTTAAATATATTAGGATTAAACACTATCTACAGGAAGCAATAATTGATGATGGGGAAGGAGAGGATAGGATAGGGGATCTGATGATATTATTCAATAATGATAAAAAGAAAAGAGCATTAAAACAGTGTACAGAATACTTGAAAAAGACTCATATAGCCCCTACCCCAAAAACTTGGAAAAAATGGAACGGGGACCTAGGAATAACGGAAAGGGTAGAAGGGGAACAAAAACAATGGATTAAGGCATGGAATGAAGTTAGGAAGTATGTACACTGTTTGAATCTCCAGGAAGTATATTTTAAGGTGGTACATAGATGGTATAGAATTCCCTGGATATTGAACAAGATAGATCCCACAAGATCCATAGTGTGCTGGAGATGTGATCTGGCAGTAGGTACCTGGATCCATATGTGGTGGGAGTGTATTAAAATTAAAGATTGTTGGAGGAAAACTGTTTGGGAAAATTTCTGAAATAACTGATACTGAAGTCGAACCCTGCCCCCAAATAGCCCTCTGCCATCTAAATATGGGGGGAATAGAGAAACACCATCATGGGATTGTACATCAGATGCTGGTAGCTATAAAAATCATTATCTCAAGAAATTGGCTCAAGAAAGAAAAAATAACTTGGGTTCAGGTGGAAAGACAGATTAATATGCAAAGGGTCATGGAAAAAGGTTTCTATCAAGCTACTGGCACTTTAGAAAAATATATTGCCATATGGCAGAAATGGAATTTGCTGAAATAGATGGAGAATAAGATATGGGAATGCTCCGTCACGTCTCACTACTTTTTAATGTGTGTGAATCTGGAAATTGACTAGGAATATGGAAGGAAATGGAGCTTAGCTAAATCTATTTTCAGAAGTATATATGTTGTCTAATTGTAATGTAAATGTATGTTTTTGGTTTTTGTAATAAAAAATAAAATAAAAAATTGATTAGAAATAAAGTCTTGTCAATTGTACACACCTCATTCCACCAATAAAAAAAAAAACCTGGAGAAAAAGAACCAGTCAACTATATAGAAGAATTATATAAAAATATTTATTTCTAACTCGTGAATAGTTTTTTGTATGGAAAATATGTATTTCATTACTTGGAGGGAGAGTAAATCAACTTTTCACATACATTCCTAGATATGTACTATATCCCATAATTTCCTTTGGTTGTTAATCTAACCGTTAATAAAAAGAAAAGGAAAAATTAAAATGTATTTCATTATCTATTATTTAATAAACATTATAACCATTATAACTATATTTACTGTGGTTATTGTCGTCAAGCATTTCTGAGTAAGTCTTGTGGAATGTTGGATTTTACACACAATATACCGTATTTATCGACGTATAACACGCACCTCATTTTAAGAAGGAAATTTCAGGAAAAAAAAACTTAAATTTCAAATAAAGAACTTTGAAGCCCAATATGCCATTTTAATATGCCAGGATATTGCCCCCAATATGCCATTTAATATGCCAGGACTTTGCCCCCAATATGCCATTTAATATGCCAGGACTTTGCCCCCAATATGCCATTTAATATGCCAGGACTTTGCCCCCAATATGCCATTTAATATGCCAGGACTTTGCCCCCAATATGCCATTTTAATATGCCAGGACTTTGCCCCCAATATGCCATTTTAATATGCCAGGATATTGACCCCAATATGCCATTTTAATATGCCAGGATATTGCCCCCAATATGCCATTTAATATGCCAGGATATTGCCCCTTAGTATGCTTGTTATGCCACCCTCCAAAGGGGCAATGTGTGGCAGCTGTTATGCTCAGCGGTGCTCCCCTGCGGGCTGTTAGTGGTAATAGGTCAGGTGGGAATAGTGCTTCCTGCTCTGCCACCAGTAGGAAAGGGACAGCAGGGATATGAAATCATATCCCCCATTCCTGTACATGGTAATGTTCAATAGGCAGGAACATTTTCAGCTCAGCTGCACAAGGTAGGATTACTATATTACTTAGGTTTGTTTTTTCTATATTGTCTTTCCCACTGTGCTGCCATCTAATCTGTGTCTCTGTCTATTTAGTATGCCTCTCTAGCATGTGTGTGTGTGTGTGTGTGTCTCTCTGTCTAATACATACCTCCCAATGTCTGCCTCCAACGAATTGGAACACTGGGGGCAGAGCATGGTAGGTCAAGCATCAGTGCTACCGCGCATGTGCGATAGCCCTGACAATCAATCAATCAGCACTACTGTCCCAAAATGCGATATCCCACAGAGCTGTACGTCTGTCCTGAAAAGCGTGACAGAGACAAAAAGATAGAGAGCTAAATGGTGTGAAGTAAATATGTGATACAAAATATAAATACAACTTGACAAAGCAGGCACGATGCCAAGATTGTTGGTCTCCAAGTAAACATAATACATGTAAAATAAGAGAGAAAACAAAATAATATAGTGCTTAAAAGTTTGGAAGCGCTGAAATGGTTAAGAATAATTCTTAAAGAATTTATATGTACGCACTCACAAAATAGAACTACATAAACAGGCATCCCAAGGACTACACCTTAACTGATGGATAGCGTGGAATTTCAGATCTCATGGCTTCAATATTAGTGAATATGTCCCAAAAGATAGCAGAAAATCCAGAATCAGCAATATCAGCATAGTATACCAATGCATTATGAAATAAAATATCTTACATTGAAAGCTGTAAGTTTCAGGATCTGCAATACTAGAGATTCTCCCGCATAGGAAGCAGAACAATGCCCTGCAATTCCTTCTTTCATGAATAAAGCCCTAAATAGAAGTTGTTTTTACTTATTTTAAATAAAGAATTATATCTAGTGCCTAATTTAAAGATGTTGTGTGTTTATTTGAATCTCGGGTGAGTTTGGATCAAATAGAGGATTGGTGTCGGGGAAATCAATGTCCAAAAAAGTATATTTAAAAAAGTACAGGATCATGTAAAGTAAAGATCCTTGTATTTTCTTCTTCAACACTTTCTGTCTCCTACAAACTGCACATAAAGTGTAATAGAGTTATTGCTATAGCAACAGTTCTGTCTATTTCTCCAAGCCCTCCTAGATGGATGCAAAATTTAGAGACCTCTTGAGTAGAACTGCCCATTTAAATGTTTGTATATAACTGTCTTGAAGAGTAAAGGAAATTGCAGAGTCACTATCAGTGTGTGCAGGAACAGTTGTAAAGTCATGCTGTCTATTAAGTATGACACAGCATTACACACGGTGAGCTTTCAGAATGATGTAAGTCAGCTTTTGAGTCTGCATGTAATTAATGTATTATAATAATTCATTTGATCTTCACTAATAGAAGAGCACATCAGCAACACACTTTCAAGCATCTAGCTTATTTTAGGGTGGGAAGAAAGTAAGACTATTTAAATGTTTTGACCTTGTTAAATTGGGAATATGACCTCTTGTCTCTTTATCTCTCTGTACTTGCTACTTGTAATATTGCTATTAAATATGAAACAGTAGTGATCATGATCCCAAAAGAGGCCCTTACATGAACTCCACCAGGCGAAAGGAAAAAGAGATAAACACAACCTAGAGGAAGACTGTAATGACTGAGCTGATGGAGATGGGTCTAACATAGGGTGAGACACAGCATATGGCACAGGATAAGTCCAAATGGGAAAAGATTGTCTCAGAATTTTGTCCCAGTGGGAACGAAGTGGAGTGAGCAAAGTAAGTATAAAGATTGGATATATAAATACAATGGATGAGCTTTTATAAAATTGCCACTAAACATTCTCATGCCTGCCAGATTTGAGGCTATGTCCTGCTGTGACCCTGAACTCCCTCTATTTGTTTGTTTATCTCAGGTCACTGTGTACCATAGACTGCAATAGAAACTTTTGAGGTAAGTACCAATGATAAGTGACAATGCCTGTAGCCCATTTAAAGACTCGTGAAAACCTTGGTGTTTCCATTTTTTTCTCCTTCATCTGGATATCCAAATACAGATATTGAGAAAAGAAACACAGTAAACATTTGCATGATCAAGCAATTCATGTTTAGAAAACACACAGAAAAAGGTGACATATCTATGTGTTTGTTTTTAAAATACAGTATAAACAAGGGGACCGTATTGGGTGTGTGCATTTGCATCACCCCATTTCATTTAACCCCTTAAGGACAGAGCCTTTGAAACATTTTTGTCCTTTCTGGACAATGCCTATTTTAACATTTCTGTGCTGTTTGTGTTTAGCAGTAATTTTCTTCTTTGTCATTTGCTGTACCCACACATATTATATATTGTTTTTATCGGGACAAGAAGGGCTTTCTATGGATGCCATCTTTTTGATCATATCTTATCATATTATTAAAAAAAATAATAAAATATGGTAAAAAAAAATAAAAATACACAAATTTCTTTGTTTTTATTTGAAACAACTTCTCCTCATCGACAATAGCGAACGAAAAAACATGCTAAATAGATTCTACTATTTCTCCTGAGTACAGGGATACCACCCATGCATAGGTTTGTTGGGTTGTTTGGGGGCTAAAATGCCAAATTTGTGAGGTGCAGTTTTTTGTTTTCCAACTTAAAATTTTTACATGCAGACAGCCTGCACCCATGTCCCATTTGGGACATATTTGAAGCCAGCTAGTGTATTTTACCCCATCAACCCATATATTTTTTAAAAGAAGACACCTTAGGCTATCTCAAATGGTGGTATTTTTACACTTTCCATGCACTAATTCTACCACCAGCCTTTGTCAAACTTTGTGGTAGTAATTTTTTTGTGGTTTTTTTCCACAAACCTTGTACTTCAGACATGAATTCACAGATTTTGGTATGTGTCACTGCCAAATAACACCCTAATAAGTGTTCAGCAACATCTCTTGAGTACAGGGATACCACCCATGCATAGGTTTGTTGGGTTGTTTGGGGGGTAAAAGGCCAAATTTGGTAGGTGCAGTTTTTGGTTTTCCAAATTAAAATTTTGACATGCAGACCGCCTGCACTCATGTCCCATTTGGGACATATTTGAAACCAGCCAGTGTATTTTACCCCATCAACCCATATATTTTTTAAAAGAAGACACCTTAGGCTATCTCAAATGGTGGTATTTTTACACTTTCCATGCACTAATTCTACCACTAGCCTTTGTCAAACTTTGTGGTAGTAATTTTTTTGTGGTTTTTTTTCACAAACCTTGTACTTCAGACATGAATTCACAGATTTTGGTATGTGTCACTGCCAAATAACACCCCAATAAGTGTTCAGCAACATCTCTTGAGTACAGGTATACCACCCATGCATAGGTTTGTTGGGTTGTTTGGGGAGTAAAAGGCCAAATTTGGTAGGTGCAGTTTTTGGTTTTCCAAATTAAAATTTTGACATGCAGACCGCCTGCACCCATGTCCCATTTGGGACATATTTGAAACCAGCCAGTGTATTTTACCACATCAACCCATATATTTTTTTAAAAGTAGACACCCTACGCTATTTCAAATGGTGGTATTTTAACACTTTCCATGCACTAATTCTACCACCAGCCTTTGTCAAAGTTTGTGGTAGTAATTTTTGTGTGGTTTTTTTTCACAAATATTGTATTTTAGACATAAATTCACAGATTTTGGTATGTGTCACTGCCAAACAATAACCCAATATGTGTTCAACAACATATCCTGAGTACAGGGATACCACCCATGCATAGGTTTGTTGGGTTGTTTGGGGTCTAAAGGGCCACATTGTGAAGGTGCGCATTTTCAACTTGGAATATTGACGTGTAGTCAGCCTGAGCCCATCTTTCATTTGGGACTTTTTTTTAAGTAGGACAGTGTATTTTACCCCAAAAAGTATATATTTTGTAAAAGTAGACACCCTAGGCTATTTTAAATGGTGTTATTTTAACACTTTCCATGCACCAATTCTACCACCAGCCTTTGTCAAAGTTTGTGGTAGTCATTTTATTGTGTATTTTTTCCCACATACATTGCACTTTAGACACAAATTCACATATTTCGGTATGTGTCACTGACAAACAATACCACAATATATGTTCAGCAACATCTCCCGAGCACAGGGATACCACCCATGCATAGCTTTGTCAGCTTTGTTAGGGGTTGAAAGGCTACATTTGAGAGGTGCGCTTTTTGATTTTCAAACTTGGAATTTGAACATGTAGAGCAAGGAAGGGGTTAATAGCTCTTATAAGAGCCTTTGTAGTACTGTACAAAAAAATTAACCCCTAAAAATGCACAGACAAGAAAAAAATTTCTGCTGTGCAGTGATCAGTGGCAGGGAAGGAGTTAATACACTACACTATACAAAAGGTATGGCTTTTATAAAAGCCCTTGGGACTCACAATTTATTAACATTTTATTTAATTTATTACAATTTAAAAATTATGTTATACAGATCTGTCTCTTTCCCTCACTAAAACT
Source organism: Pelodytes ibericus (assembly GCA_036172795.1). Lineage (NCBI taxonomy): Eukaryota > Metazoa > Chordata > Amphibia > Anura > Pelodytidae > Pelodytes > Pelodytes ibericus. Next base: position 53,702,018 of record CM069858.1, on the reverse strand, counting down.
CAAGTGAGGAGAGGGAGGCAGATCCATATGGGTCAGAACAATATTTACGAACCAGACGAATGGTGATGCTCATCTGAGAAATCACCAAACCACCTTTGCCACTGATCGGCTGTTACTGATCGCTATACACGCGTTCAGACAGCTTCAAAAGGAATACACGTAATCCCCTAGTGGGTATAATTAACCCCTAGTGAGTCTGACAAAAAAAATGCTGATAGCAAAAAAAAAATCCTTCGGCGACTAGATTGCTCCATATGCGCTGCTTAGGCAGTGACCATATGCACTGCTTAGGCAGTGACCATATGTGCTGCTTAGGAAGTGATATACGGCAAGGAAGGGGTTAATAGCTCTTAAAAGAGCCTTTGATATACTGTAATAAATCAAAGTAAAAAAAAATAACCCCTAAAAAAATGCACAGACAGCAAAAAATGTGCTGCTGTGTAAGATCACTGCGTACACAGCGATCAATTGCAGGGAAGGGGTTAAATACTGGAAACGGCTTTTATAAAAGCCTTTGGGTCTCAATTCTATTAAATATATTATAATTAAAAACTTACATTATACAGCTCTGTCTCCCTCACTAAAACTCAAGTGAGAGGGAGGCAGATCTACACGGGTCAGATCAAATATTTACACATATTGATCTAACCAGACGAATGGTGATGCTCATCTGAGCAAACGCCATCCCGCCATTGTCACTTATCAGCTGTTACTGATCGCTATACATGCGCTCAGACAGCTAAAAAAAATTTTTTACGTTAAACGTAGTCCCCTAGCGGGTATAATTAACACGTGACGGGTGTAATAAAAAAGTTTTAAAAAAATTAAAAATGCTTCTGCAGCAAGATTGCTGCATTTGCGTCAGATCGCTGATTAGGCAGTGATCTACGGCAAGAAAGGGGTTAATCTCTCTTAAAAGAGCCTTTTTTTATACTGTAATGAATTACAGTAAAAAAAAAATAACCCCTAAAAAATGCACAGACAGCAAAAAATGTGCTGCTGTGTATGATCACTGCGTACACAGCGATCAATGGCAGGGAAGGGGTTAAATGGCTTTTATAAAAGCCCTTGGTGTTTAAAATTTTATTAAATATTTTTTTTATTATTTTATTTTATTTTTTTACTTGATCTGATCTGTCTCTCTCCCTTACTAAAAGTAGTAAGGTGAGGGAGGCAGATCAATACTTGTCAAAGGCAATATTTAGTAATATTGCCTTTGACAGTATGGTAAGTGCTCATCAGAGCACTTACCATACATGCCTGCACACAGATCACATAGATCTGCTGTGCCGGCATCGATTGGCTCCCCCTAGAGCATCGGAAGTGAAATACTTTCACTTCCGATGCTCTTGCCATTAGAAGGGAAACGCTGCCTGTACAGGCAGCGTTCCCTTCTACTGAGCCGATGGGGTCGCTCAGGAGAGCGACCACCATCGGCTCTGGGGAGCAGCACGGTGTTGTAAAGTGCCTCGCTGGCGAGGCACTTTAACAACACCGGAGATGCTTAGAAAGCGAACGATCGTTCGCTTTCTAAGCACATGTGTGCAGCGGGCGCAGCCATTTTTAAATGGCTGCTACGATCACTCCGTGGAGTGATCGTAGCGCGCCCCTGCACATTTGGGGGGTGTTGCACAATGCCTCTACCTAGAGGCATTGTAGCAACACCGTTAGAGTAAAGAAAGCGACCGCTGGTCGCTTTCTTTACTCCATTTAGTGCATGACGTGCCAGGCACGTCACCTGTCGGCAAGTCCTCGATTTGCCGTGACGTGCCTGGCACGTCACCTGTCGTTAAGGGGTTAAATACCATATTGCATGTATGCATTTTTAAGAGGCACCTATTACTTAATATTCCCCAATAACCCAAAGGGACTCTATCAGTCTAAGCATTGCTCATAATGTGGATGAAGAGAATAAAAACATGATAACTATCTATACACTGTTAGCAGAATTTCATGCAAATACATAAAATAGGAGAGAATTTTGTTTTAATGTGTCTGTACTATCCCCTGTTTATGACATCACCTTGTAAGAAATATAGGGTGCCTTTATAGACAATGTTTTATATCTAATACATAGATATCTGCTTTTGGTGGGGTGGGCGTGTAATCTGGTTTCACAATGGAAGGTCATTTGCACATCAGAAGAGGTTGTAAACAAGGTTACAGAGATGACTATTAGATTGTAAAAACAAGCCTTTTCAGTTCTTTCCAGCTTTTACTTACTAACAGATAGCTGTGACAAAGGGGGTTGCATTTATTACAGAGACCATATATCTACAAACTAGGTTGAACTGGTTCTTTTATCTCTATGGGAGGTGACTTGGAGGGATTTTGGGATACTTAGTTGAGTGAACCACTTTTGCTAGTTAGTCTTGCTGTTCCTGTGGAAGGAGGGCTAGCTAGTCTTGTCTGTTCCTGGCATGAGGAGAGGAGAAGGCACAAGAAGATCTCCAATAATTAATAAGTATACCATTTTTCTGTTACCTGATGAATATGAACCAGTTATGTGTAATGTGTACACTGTGTATTTCCTGTATAACCTGTAAGAGTATCTCAGTTTAATAACAATATACCTTTTTATATACACTTGTCTCTGTGCTTCATCCGTCACACATTCCCTAAAAGAATAACCCCTGTAGACGGGTGTAATAATTTCTTACAAGTGGCGAGTCAGGTAGGAGGGATTTAGTGTGACGAGTGAGTACATTTTTAGTGTATCATTTTTGTATTGATCTGGGATACTGTTCAGGTATTGTGTGTGTATAGGAATTTCAGTGAATTCTGCTTTGATAATAATGGAAGGTTTGTTGAAAAAGATTGCTACGGTCTCTAATCCTGAAGCAATAATTAAATGTATGGAAGGAGCATTAGATCCGTGGCTTGATGCTCAGGATTATGTGGCCAGGGCAATTATTGAAAATAAATTGTCCAAATCTAATGGTAAAACAGTTTTGATTTTTGATGCCTGCTGGATTGCTGAGAGGTACACATCTTTAAATAAGCAAAAAGAGAAGTTAGAGGCAGAAGTTTTGCATTTAAAGAATGATGTGGAATCGTTCAAACTGTCTGCGCAAAATGCTGCTGCTTTGTGTGTAGGTAGTCAGCAAATGCGTCATCAAAATGTGGAATTGCACAGTTATAATGAGCAGCTTGTAGAAAGGCTGAAGGATGCAGAGGGAGCGATTAGGACCCTTGCTTCCAGCAGCCAGAAAGAAGCTGATCATTCAGACTGCATGTCTCAAATAAATGCATTGAAATGTAGACATGTTTCTGCAGATGGTCATGGTAATTGTGAGAATAATGTTCATGGAAAAATTGCACCAATTTCTGTTAAAACTAAGATGGATCCTCAGGGACTTATCATTTCTCAAATATCCAGACCCTTGTCTATTACTGAGATTGATTCAGTTTGCAAAGAGTTTCCAATAAGTTTTATTGATGATCCAGTGGAGGTGCTGATAAAGATCCAGCAGTTTAATAAAATAAAATAAAATTTATTAGATGCAGACAAATTTAAAAGTACTTTTGAGTAGTCTTGACCACACCTTAAAAGCAAATTTACCCCCTGAAGTATTTGTAGAGCCCAGAGAAAAAGATCTGCTGGTGAATTAAATATTAAAAGCTCTAGGCATGGAGGAGATAAACCTTAATGCTTCATTTTCAAACTGTTTTCAAAGAAATGGACAGTCTATACAGGAATACAGTGATAGGTTGTTCATGCATTACAAGTTAACACTCTCAGCTGAACGACAAACAAGTCAGGATGATTCTGCATATAAAAGGGCCCTACTGAGAAAAGCATTGCCTTCTATTTAGGAACTTGTTGGATTATCTGTGTCTCCACAGAAGTCATTTTCAAACATTTTAAATATGTTAAAGAAAGCAGAGGCAATTATAAAAAAAATCAGCGCAAAATTAATACAGTGAAAGTGTCTGCAATAAACAGTCACCAGCAAAACAAAGCATTTAACCAGCAAACAGAAGGTATTAAGTGTTTTGTATGTGGTAAGTTTGGGCACATGGCAAGAAATTGTAATTCTTTGACTGCATCAATCTCAAACTAGGAGTAGGAATAGCTGGACACTGAGAAAGGAAAATAGACAAATTAATACTAGGTGGGGATCTCAGAGAAGAGATAATATCAACTATAAACCCCCCACAGAACAATGGATTCCATCCATATGCTCAAGGCCCAGAATAAACAGCTAGAGGCAGAAAATCATTCCCTAAAATGTGAGCGAAGTCAGTTCCTTGAAAAACTGGAATTTCTCAAGACACAAATTAGTAAATTACAGGGGGTGATTTACAAAGGAACTGTTAGAGACACAGATACCTTTTTATTAAACTATTTTGTATGATACTAACTTCTACTCTTCAAGTTTGGTTTTTAGAAATATGTGAAGATGATACCAACTGAGGAGGAAGAGGAAACAGACCTGTGAGAAGACCTGCCATTTAATAGTTATTTTCTTTCAGGAAATTTTAAGTTCCAGTTTATAGAGGACCGTAATATGTATTTTAATTTTTTCATATTATAGAAAAGCCTCCTAATTCATTACACACAGTCAGGTGCAAAATTCCAAATTATTTTTATTTTATTAGATTAGCACGCCTGCACTGCCAGCTATGCTTTATTTTTGATGCTGAATTAATCTTTATAAATTCATAGATTAGGTGATTTGTTGCCAATGTGAGGCCTATATTTTTGTCACACTAGAGAGATGTGAGTGTAACCTGTTGGTTTACAACACTAAATATTTTTTTTTTTTTTTTTATTATTTTGGTTACCACAAAATATAGCCTCAAGCTGATCTTTTAAAAATTGTTATCTTTAACCCCTTAACGACAGGTGACGTGCCAGGCACGTCACGGCAAATCGAGGACTTGCCGACAGCTGACGTGCCTGGCACGTCATGCACTAAATGGAGTAAAGAAAGCGACCAGCGGTCGCTTTCTTTACTCTAACGGTGTTGCTACAATGCCTCTAGGTAGAGGCATTGTGCAACACCCCCAAATGTGCAGGGGCGCGCTACGATCACTCCTTAAAAATGGCTGCGCCCGCTGCACACATGTGCTTAGAAAGCGAACGATCGTTCGCTTTCTAAGCATCTCCGGTGTTGTTAAAGTGCCTCGCCAGCGAGACACTTAACACCGTTCTGCTCCCCAGAGCCGATGGTGGTCGCTCTCCTGAGCGACCCCATCGGCTCAGTAGAAGGGAACGCTGCCTGTACAGGCAGCGTTTCCCTTCTAATGGCAAGAGCATCGGAAGTGAAAGTATTTCACTTCCGATGCTCTAGGGGGAGCCAATCGATGCCGGCACAGCAGATCTATGTGATCTGTGTGCAGGCATGTATGGTAAGTGCTCTGATGAGCACTTACCATACTGTCAAAGGCAATATTACTAAATATTGCCTTTGACAAGGATTGATCTGCCTCCCTCACCTTACTACTTTTAGTAAGGGAGAGAGACAGATCAGATCAAGTAAAAAAATAAAATAAAATAATAAAAAAAAATTTAATAAAATTTTAAACACCAAGGGCTTTTATAAAAGCCATTTAACCCCTTCCCTGCCATTGATCGCTGTGTACGCAGGATCATACACAGCAGCACATTTTTTGCTGTCTGTGCATTTTTTAGGGGTTATTTTTTTTTTACTGTAATTCATTACAGGATAAAAAAAGGCTCTTTTAAGAGAGATTAACCCCTTTCTTGCCGTAGATCACTGCCTAATCAGCGATCTGACGCAAATGCAGCAATCTTGCTGCAGAAGCATTTTTAATTTTTTTTAAACTTTTTTATTACACCCGTCACGTGTTAATTATACCCGCTAGGGGACTACGTTTAACGTAAAAATATTTTTTTAGCTGTCTGAGCGCATGTATAGCGATCAGTAACAGCTGATAAGTGACAATGGCGGGTTGGCGCTTGCTCAGATGAGCATCACCATTCGTCTGGTTAGATCAATATGTGTAAATATTTGATCTGACCAGTGTAGATCTGCCTCCCTCTCACTTGAGTTTTAGTGAGGGAGACAGAGCTGTATAATGTAAGTTTTTAATTATAATATATTTAATAGAATTGAGACCCAAAGGCTTTTATAAAAGCCGTTTCCAGTATTTAACCCCTTCCCTGCAATTGATCGCTGTGTACGCAGTGATCTTACACAGCAGCACATTTTTTGCTGTCTGTGCATTTTTTTAGGGGTTATTTTTTTTTTACTTTGATTTATTACAGTATATCAAAGGCTCTTTTAAGAGCTATTAACCCCTTCCTTGCCGTATATCACTTCCTAAGCAGCACATATGGTCACTGCCTAAGCAGTGCATATGGTCACTGCCTAAGCAGTGCATATGGTCACTGCCTAAGCAGCGCATATGGTCACTGCCTAAGCAGCGCATATGGAGCAATCTAGTCGCCGAAGGATTTTTTTTTGCTATCAGCATTTTTTTTGTCAGACTCACTAGGGGTTAATTATACCCACTAGGGGATTACGTGTATTCCTTTTGAAGCTGTCTGAACGCGTGTATAGCGATCAGTAACAGCCGATCAGTGGCAAATGTGGTTTGGTGATTTCTCAGATGAGCATCACCATTCGTCTGGTTCGTAAATATTGTTCTGACCCATATGGATCTGCCTCCCTCTCCTCACTTGAGTTTTAGTGAGGGAAAGAGACAGATCTGTATAACATCATTTTTAAATTGTAATAAATTAAATAAAATGTTAATAAATTGCGAGTCCCAAGGGCTTTTATAAAAGCCATACCTTTTGTATAGTGTAGTGTATTAACTCCTTCCCTGCCACTGATCACTGCACAGCAGAAATGTTTTTCTTGTCTGTGCTTTTTTAGGGGTTAATTTTTTTGTACAGTACTACAAAGGCTCTTATAAGAGCTATTAACCCCTTCCTTGCTCTACATGTTCAAATTCCAAGTTTGAAAATCAAAAAGCGCACCTCTCAAATGTAGCCTTTCAACCCCTAACAAAGCTGACAAAGCTATGCATGGGTGGTATCCCTGTGCTCTGGAGATGTTGCTGAACATATATTGTGGTATTGTTTGTCAGTGACACATACCGAAATATGTGAATTTGTGTATTAAAGTGCAATGTATGTGGGAAAAAATACACAATAAAATGACTACCACAAACTTTGACAAAGGCTGGTGGTAGAATTGGTGCATGGAAAGTGTTAAAATAACACCATTTAAAATAGCCTAGGGTGTCTACTTTTACAAAATATATACTTTTTGGGGTAAAATACACTGTCCTACTTAAAAAAAAGTCCCAAATGAAAGATGGGCTCAGGCTGACTACACGTCAATATTCCAAGTTGAAAATGCGCACCTTCACAATGTGACCCTTTAGCCCCCAAACAACCCAACAAACCTATGCATGGGTGGTATCCCTGTACTCAGGATATGTTGTTGAACACATATTGGGTTATTGTTTGGCAGTGACACATACCAAAATCTGTGAATTTATGTCTAAAATACAATATTTGTGAAAAAAAAACACACAAAAATTACTATGACAAACTTTGACAAAGGCTGGTGGTAGAATTAGTGCATGGAAAGTGTTAAAATACCACCATTTGAAATAGCGTAGGGTGTCTACTTTAAAAAAATATATGGGTTGATGGGGTAAAATACACTGGCTGGTTTCAAATATGTCCCAAATGGGACATGGGTGCAGGCGGTCTGCATGTCAAAATTTTAATTTGGAAAACCAAAAACTGCACCTACCAAATTTGGCCTTTTACTCCCCAAACAACCCAACAAACCTATGCATGGGTGGTATCCCTGTACTCAAGAGATGTTGCTGAACACTTATTGGGGTGTTATTTGGCAGTGACACATACCAAAATCTGTGAATTCATGTCTGAAGTACAAGGTTTGTGAAAAAAAAACACAAAAAAATTACTACCACAAAGTTTGACAAAGGCTAGTGGTAGAATTAGTGCATGGAAAGTGTAAAAATACCACCATTTGAGATAGCCTAAGGTGTCTTCTTTTAAAAAATATATGGGTTGATGGGGTAAAATACACTGGCTGGTTTCAAATATGTCCCAAATGGGACATGAGTGCAGGCGGTCTGCATGTCAAAATTTTAATTTGGAAAACCAAAAACTGCACCTACCAAATTTGGCCTTTTACCCCCCAAACAACCCAACAAACCTATGCATGGGTGGTATCCCTGTACTCAAGAGATGTTGCTGAACACTTATTAGGGTGTTATTTGGCAGTGACACATACCAAAATCTGTGAATTCATGTCTGAAGTACAAGGTTTGTGAAAAAAAACCACAAAAAAATTACTACCACAAAGTTTGACAAAGGCTGGTGGTAGAATTAGTGCATGGAAAGTGTAAAAATACCACCATTTGAGATAGCCTAAGGTGTCTTCTTTTAAAAAATATATGGGTTGATGGGGTAAAATACACTAGCTGGCTTCAAATATGTCCCAAATGGGACATGGGTGCAGGCTGTCTGCATGTAAAAATTTCAAGTTGGAAAACAAAAAACTGCACCTCACAAATTTGGCATTTTAGCCCCCAAACAACCAAACAAACCTATGCATGGGTGGTATCCCTGTACTCAGGAGAAATAGTAGAATCTATTTAGCATGTTTTTTCGTTCGCTATTGTCGATGAGGAGAAGTTGTTTCAAATAAAAACAAAGAAATTTGTGTATTTTTATTTTTTTTTACCATATTTTATTATTTTTTTTAATAATATGATAAGATATGATCAAAAAGATGGCATCCATAGAAAGCCCTTCTTGTCCCGATAAAAACAATATATAATATGTGTGGGTACAGCAAATGACAAAGAAGAAAATTACTGCTAAACACAAACAGCACAGAAATGTTAAAATAGGCATTGTCCAGAAAGGACAAAAATGTTTCAAAGGCTCTGTCCTTAAGGGGTTAAATGGCAACAGACAATTGTCAGTTTTTTTTATAGATTGCATGCTGCCAAACTGTGCATACATTGCATTGTCTGAATGTAATGGTAGCATTCAATTTACTTTTTCTTTTCTCTCTCGGCGATGTTATTTTTATCTGGGAGGGCACAGATGTAGAACTGTCAGATTTTAAAACTTATATTAATAATAATAAACATGGACTTTATTTTTACCTTTGCCCAGAGTACAGAAACCATTGACTTTCTGGACCTTAATTTTTACATCCAAAATGACCTTCTAAAATCCAAGACTTTTTTCAAAAAAGTAGACAGTAATAACTATATAGACAAAAAAAGCTGCCATCATCCTAACTGGCTTAATAATATACCCAAAGGACAATTTAGGAGAATTAGAAGAAACTGCAGCGATGTCAAAGTCTATAAGGAACAAACAAAAACTTTGAAAGAGGTTTATCCAAAAAAATTATAAAAAAGACACACTGGATAAAGCTGAACAAGAAATCGAACAAATAGATAGGAATTTAATTTTAATGCCTAAAATCAGGAAAGAGGGACAGCCAATGAGAGAATATGACATGTCTTTCATTTCAGAGTATAATACAGCAACACCTCAAATTAGAAAAATTCTATCTCAACATTGGAACGTAGTAAAGGGAGACGAAACTTTGGCCCCTCTAGTTCCGAATAAACCGGCGGTCATTTTCATAAAGGCATCAAATTTAAAAACAGCCCTTGCCCCCACTGTTATTAGGACAGTCTCCAAAAATAATGGATCCAGCTGGCTTACTAGAAACAAAACCAATGGTTTCCACAAATGTGGCAATTGTAAGGCCTGTACGCATCAAACTCGAAAAAGAACTGAATTTAAATCCAAAACCACCGGTAAAGAATACAAAGTAAAAAGTTTCATAAATTGCAATACAACTTTTGTTGTATATCTGGTAGAATGCGGTTGTGGTGCCCAATATATAGGGCAAACAAAAAGACCTTTAAAGTTTGCATTCTAGAACATCTAGGGATGATGAACAAAGAATGTGATAAATTTAAATATAGCCTACCCAACCACTGTCATGGATGTCCAAAGGGAAACCCAGATAACATCAAATTTATGGGGATCAAAGCGATTCCCCAGACTTGGAAAAGGAGCAATAGATCTAGGAAGCTTCTCCAGAGAGAGGCCTTCTGGATAAATACCATGCAAACCCTGAACCCCAAAGGAATAAATCTGGATTTTGAGCATAAGGCCTTTTTATAGTATTTTTTTCTCACCCTAATTTAATCATAAATCGATTCAATTAATTTCTATCATAATAAAGATAATTTAATCTGTATTTTCCTTTTTAAATATTTAAATATTTTTAGGCATTTTAGGTCATTTTAAGTTACCCATAATCTTGTTGTTTACCTATCTTTTATGGTAGGAATTGATACATGTCTATCATATTGTTTTTTATTATGTTATGTAAAAGTTGCTCTGTCTTTTTTAAATTAATGTTTTTATCCTTTCATGTAATTTCATTCATGTTTCTCATATCTCGAACACGCATGCGCAGTTTAAAAGGTTTTAATACGAACTTATTCGTTTTATATAATACGCATGCGAAACTCAGATATTGGAAACACAAACCATTCACACAAACTATCCATACACCTTGTTTTATGTTTATAGGAACGAGTCTCACATTAGATGAATGCGAGACTGTCCTTGTTCGTTTTTTTGCATAATACAAACAGAATACGCATGCCCAGCTCGGATTAGCGTAACACAAACAAGGAAATATATGTGCTAAGTTAATGAATATACGAATTGGTTTTATTATGAATTATGACACGGTTGTATGTTCGGTTTTACTTTTTCGGATAAGTTCACATTATACGAACATGAATGACGTTCACCATACGGAAGTGTATATAAAGGTGACCAGATCTCGGCATTCAATAACCCCATGAGGAAGTCAAACGGACGAAACGCGTTGGGTGATCTTTGTTCTTTATTGAGCCACCGTATTTGCTGTGTGGACTTAATTTGCTCTTTTAAACCCGGAAACTGCATCCAGCCCCGAGGCGCACGGACAACTGGAGCAAGTGACCAAGTGTTTCCTGTAGTGTATTTTCATTGTGGAATTTTTCCACCGTACTTGTTTTATGCTTTTCTTTGTGGAATAAATTATTACCCTGGTTGGATCAGGAGGCTCATCAATTCCCTCACACACTATACTGGGGGAGGCGATCCCTTGGAAGGGGGCAAGTATTCCACGGTTTTATAAAAGCTTGATTCCATGCTCCTAGGTCATTAAGGAGCTACACATTGTGAGTCGTATTCCCACAGTAATCAATTGATTTATTTTTCCTTTTACAGTACATATTGCACTATTTTTTGTATGTTTATATTTTCACAGGTACATCCCATACCAAGGTTCTAAGTATATGGTTTTTATGATTTCACAAATTTAGCACAAGTTTTTGATTTTTAAAGCACTATTGCCTGATTTTCACACTGTTGCACATTACTAGATGTTTATCTATGTTTGCACGTATATTGCACAGATCTCGCTGATAATTGTGTGTGTATTGCATATGTTTCATCACATATTACCATAGAGTCTTTTTATTCTACATTTATATTCGTGTCCAAACACTGAGCGCCTGATTTTTCCCTGTTTTTGTGCACGTTTTCACGCAGTTGTTTGAAGCGGTCTGTTTTTTAAGTTGGGCTGCTGGTTTTAGTGGACACCTGGTACATATATTTTATTATCTCTTATAGCCCTGCTTTTGCTCCTTTCCTTCACTTTTTTTCATGAGGAGAGGACAGCCAGCAGAAGACCCAAGATGAAGGCACAAGAAAATCTCCAATAATTAATAAGTATACCATTTTTCTGTTACCTGTGGATTATGAACCAGTTATGTGTAATGTGTACACTGTGCATTTCCTGAATAACCTGTAACAGTATCTCAGTTTAATAACTTTTTATATACACTTGTCTCTGTGCTTCATTCGTCACACATTCCCTAAAAGAATAACCCCTGTAGGAGGGTGTAATAATTTCTAACAACCTGTGGCTTGATATGGAAATGAATTAATTTTCTATGGGAATTGTATAATTTGCACACCACAGACATGTTTAAAACACGCTTTTCTTCTTTTATGTATTTGCTTGCAAAATAGCCCTGACCCCTTGAGGCATAGACAGCACTCTAAAGGTGTGCTGTGGTATCTGGCATCAATAAATTAGCAGCAGATCCTTTAAGTCCTTTAAGTTGTGAGGTGGGGCCTCCATGGATTGGACTTGTTTGTCTAGCACATCCCACAGATGCCCAATTGGATTGAGATCTGGGGAATTTGGAGGCAAAGTCAACACCTTGAACTCATTGTTTTGTTCCTCAAACCATTCCTGAATATTTTTGCTTTGTGGCAGGGCATATAATCCTGTTGAAGGAGGCCAGTGCCATCAGGGAATATACATGTACATGGTCTGCAATAATGCTTAGGTAGGTGGTACATATCAAGGCAACATCCACATGAATGGCAGGACCCAAGGTTTCCCAGCAGAACATTGCCAAAGCATCACACTGCCTTTTCCAGCTTGCCACCTTTCAGTGGTCATAATGTTATAGCTGACCAGTGTATAATGTAGCTGTAAATAAACAATAATCAAAAGGTCATGTTACATATCTGTAAGTAGGCAATAGGAAATCACATTTTTATTTTATGTCCAGAATTACATCTTGGTGTACACACCAATCTGTGGAACTCACACAGACAAGCAGCAATTTTAATGGCAGATAGGTGAAAAATGCTTATCCATGGCACTCAAATATTTAGAAAGATAAATTATTAAAGGGAATACTTTTAAATTAGGCCAAAGTGTAATTGCAGTCCAGTTATTGTATTAACTTTGATTCACCTCTCCCCTGCTAATACCTCCCTCACTTCCACATTCCAACTTTTGGTTGGGAAGGTCATGTGATTGCAGTTCTCTCCTGCATTGTTTACTTTATAAGTGACACATTAACCCATTGAGGACACTGACGTTCCACGCCGTTGTGCATTTTATTTGCATTGAGGACACGATGATGGCATGGACAGGGCCGGTGCAAGGATTTTCGTCTACACAGGCGAAGGTGCATTTTGGTGCCCCCCTGCTCTGATCCGCCACGCCTCCCACACCATTAAGCCTCCTTACATTATATATATATATATATATATATATATCTATATATATATATATATATAGATATATATATATATATATATATATGAATAATGTATAGTGTAGAAAATAAATACATCTAAATATTCAACTCGCATGCTCTAAATGTGTCACACACTGAAACCCTTAAACACAAAGACACCCTTGCAGTCACACACACAGACACCCTTACCACTTACACACACACACACAGTTACACCAATTCACACATAACCGGAGACACACTATTTTGCCACTCAATATGCCAGTATTTAGCCCAGGGGTCCTTAAACTTTTTAAACAGGGGGCCAGTTCACTGTCCCTCAGACCGTTGGAGGGCCGGACTATAGTAAAAACAAAAACTATGAACAAATTCCTATGCACACTGAATATATCTTATTTTGAAGTGAAGAAACAAAATGGGAACAAATACAATATTTAAAATGAAGTAAAGTTAAATCAACAAACTTACCAGTATTTCAATGGGAATATTATGCCAGTCAGAGCCCAGTAATATTATGCCAGTCAGATGCCCAGGAACATTATGCCAGTCAGAGCCCAGTAATATTATGCCAGTCAGATGCCCAGGAATATTATGCCATTCAGATGCCCAGGAATATGCCATTCAGATGCCCAGGAATATTATGCCATTCAGATGCCCATGAACATTATGCCAGTCAGAGCCCAGTAATATTATGCCAGTCAGAGCCCAGGAATAGTGTGCCAGTCAGATGCCCAGTAATATTATGCCATTCAGATGCCCAGGAATATTATGCCAGTCAGATGCCCAGGAATATTATGCCATTCAGATGCCCAGGAATATGCCATTCAGATGCCCAGGAATATTATGCCATTCAGATGCCCAGGAATATTATGCCATTCAGATGCCCAGGAACATTATGCCAGTCAGAGCCCAGTAATATTATGCCAGTCAGATTCCCAGGAATATTATGCCATTCAGATGCCCAGGAATATTATGCCAGTCAGATTCCCAGGAATATTATGCCAGTTAGATGCCCAGGAATATTATGCCAGTCAGATTCCCAGGAATATTATGCCAGTCAGGTGCCCAGTAATATTATGCCAGTCAGATGCCCAGGAATATTATGCCAGTCAGGTGCCCAGGAATATTATGCCAGTCAGATTCCCAGGAATATTATGCCAGTCAGGTGCCCAGGAATATTATGCCAGTCAGATGCCCAGGAATATTATGCCAGTCAGATTCCCAGGAATATTATGCCAGTCAGGTGCCCAGTAATATTATGCCAGTCAGATTCCCAGGAATATTATGCCAGTCAGGTGCCCAGGAATATTATGCCAGTCAGAGCCCAGGAATAGTGTGCCAGTCAGATGCCCAGGAATATGATGCCATTCAGATGCCCAGGAATATTATGCCATTCAGATGCCCAGGAATATTATGCCATTCAGATGCCCAGGAATATGATGCCATTCAGATGCCCAGAAATAGTGTGCCAGTCAGATGCCCAGGAATTGCTCGTTATACCTCCCTCCTCCCCCCTTTCCCAGACCCCAGTACTTACCTCCATGCCGCTGTTCAGATCCGTGGCTGAGAGGGAAGCGCTGTGCGCTCCCCTCAGGCTGTGCGCATTCAATAAAGTGTGTTGAAAAAAAAAGTTTCAACACACTTTATTGAATGCGCACGGCCTGAGGGGAGCGCACCGCGCTTCCCTCTCAGCCACGGATCTGAACAGCGGCATGGAGGTAAGTACTGGGGTCTGGGGGAGCGGGCGATTTTCCCGCCCCCCCATTGGTGCGCCCTAAGGCAGCCGCCTGTGCTGCCTTACGATAGCGCCGGCCCTGGGCATGGAACATCTTCCGTTGTTGCAATCAATGATTACTTCCACCGCTCACGCAGTGGTGTGTCTTGGTTTTGTGCTGTCCTGGGCAGACAACATCTGGGCACCCCCCCCCCCCCCCCACGATTCACACCCACGGCATGATCCATAACCCACGTTGCACACCAAGGACATGCCCCATCACCCCATTTACATGCCCTCATAACCCCATTACATACACATTGCCAGTATTATTTGCAATTAATATGCCCCAGCCAATTTGCCCAATAATATGCCAGTACTTTCCATTTAATATGCCCCAGCCAATTTGCCCAATAATATTCCAGTATTATTTGCCATTAATAAGCCACAGCCAATTTGCCCAATAAAATGCCAGTACTTGCCATTTAATATGTCCCTGTCAATTTGCCCAATATTATGCCAGTATTATTTGCCATTTAATATGCCCCTGCCAATTTGCCCAATAATATGCCAGAATTATTTGCCATTTTATATGCCCCAGCCAATTTGCCCAATAATATGCCAGTATTTGCCATTAATAAGCCACAGCCAATTTGCCCAATAATATGCCAGTACTTGCCATTTAATATGCCCCTGTCAATTTGCCCAATATTATGCCAGTATTATTTGCCATTTAATATGCCCCTGCCAATTTGCCCAATAATATGCCAGTGTTATTTGCCATTTAATATGTGCCTGCCAATTTGCCCAGTAATATGCCAGTATTATTTGCACTTTAATATACCCCTGCCAATTTGCCCAATAATATGCCAGTATTTTCTGCCATTAATATGCCCCCAGCACTTACTTTTTGTCCCTGGTGGCTAGTGGCAGGCAGCTTGTTTTGTGTTTTTTTTAAAGGGGCAGCTTTTTTTTGTATTTTTTTTTTTTTGTTGGTGTTGCCCCTAATGGCAAACAAAGCAAGTGCCGCCGTAGGCACTTGCCTTCTTTGCCTCGCGGTAAATACGGTGCTGCGCTCACGTGCTATATTTGACCGTAGCTCAGGACCAAAACTTCTTGGAGACAATCGCAATTAATAGCACTCACAAGCTGTATTCTGTATGGTGGCAAAGATATGATGACAAGCTGTTTCAGGGTCAAAGATGACACTGACAAGTTGTTTGGTGATAAAGATGGCAATGACAAGCTGTTTGGGGACTGAGATGACATGGAAAAGATGTTTGGAGACAGAGATGGCGCTGACAGGCTCTTTGGGGAAAGAGAGAACTAGCAAGCTGTTTGAGTACAGATATGGCACTGGCAAGCTGTTTAAGGACAGAGATGAGACTGACAGGTTGCTTGGGGACATATATGTCAGTAGTAAACTGTTTGGGAACCAATGGCACTGGCAAGCTCTTTGGGAATAGAGATGGTACTGACAAACTGTTTGGGGATTGAGATGACACTGGCAAGCTTACACACACACGGTCCTATACATTCACATACACAGTCACATACATATCCAGTACAGTCACACAAACACACACAGTCACATCCACACATTCTGTTATACACAAACACAAAATGTTAGTCCACTGACCAGGACTTTGCAATGAAAGACACGCCATTTTGGGAGAAGCCTGCCCTCTTGAAAGTGAATAAAGTTTTTTTTTTTTTTTAAAGATACTTTAAGTAAATGGATTTTGAATTATGCTTTTGTGATAATAATATTTTATTAAATCCATTTACTTCAGGTAGTGCAAATTCCCAAGTTTAGTGTTACACACAGAGATTGTGCCACTATTAGACACTATTTCTCCATGTACTAACTTTTATAAATCTCCCATCTATTTCCATATTATGAAAAACTAGTTTTCAGCAGGACATATCATTAAAGGGTGGCTGTAGGAAGAAAACAACATGTGTAATGTAAAGATTGCATAGAAATGTTTTGATGAATACAAATAAATTACCTTACTGAGCCCTCTTTAGGTCATGGATGGAAACTTGTGCAGGCGTACTTCAGTGTCAAAACTCAGTAATGTGGGTTTTACGTTTTTGTGAATACCTAGCAAAGAGAGACTTATCTGTAAGAAGTTGGATAGAGGAATTTCATTTCAAATAAGGAACTCCAAGGAGTTATAGTAAGGAGATATTTAGCGCACACCCACCTAGTGCACCAATAGCGAACTATTGTTTTAATAACTAACTGTCATGTGTCTGCTGAACTCACAGTCACCACTCTAAATATAAATGTAGGCTCCTGCTCAGACAAACCTGACACAAGGTCATTTACTGCCTTTACTGTTAAACGTGAAATCAAAATATGCAATATGTAAAAGATTACCAAAACTGGTTTCCTACTGCAGTGCTACTGTTTGATTAAATATGTGTGCATTGCTGGCATGATTCAGCATGATTCAACCCTGCTGCTTTGCGGGACAGAGGTGAAGCTCAGCAGGACATCGTCGCTTGGGACATGGGACACTGGTTACTGTTTAGGCCACTGCAACATTATGCAACATTATGAGCATGGACTGTAGCATTGCTAGTTCCCATGACCAGTAGTGCTGACTCTCATCTTCAAACTCTGCCCCCAACGTCCCCGGGGACAAGAGTTGGAAGATATGTAATAATGTACATTATACATAGGTTAAACATGCAAGAGGTGATCTCTGATAGGCTGGAGCACAATCTTGTGGGGTCACATGTAGCGCTATATATCACACAACATCACAAACGCCAGAGATGTTGGCAAGTATGCTTAAATACAGTATGTCTGTATCAAATCCTAATAATACTCAACCCACTAACTACCACTTAAAGGAACAGCCATCACTAAAAAAGGTAAATTACTTAATGATTCAAAATGTCTCTAAAGCTGTGTGCCTCCAAAGCTGATTACCTAGGCAATGGAGGAAGAAACAAGTAGAAAAGAGATCTTTGCCTTGATCTATATGTATGACAGATTAAATATGCAATGAGGCAGATCTTGACCAATTTATCTAATCCAGCAAAAATAGTTTTAGCATTAACGGTCCCTCTCTTTTTTGAGGTTCAATTAGTGATTCAATAAAACTCCCTATTTTAACAAAATGTTCTTTTCTTTACACATGCTGATCTTATAACAGGTTGCAATGCTAAAATTAACATTTTATTATTTTCCTGAAATAGTATGACAAAAGACCGCAGAGATTATTTCTGATAAACTACAACATGGCCCATAAACATTCAGAATGTGGTCAAATCCTTCTCTGTGTATTGGGTTCATACTTAGCTTGTGTTCATATTTTCTGGACACCTGATGAAATTTTCTAGAAACACTCAATTTCTTTTTTTCTTTTTTTTTTTTTTATAAGTGAAATATTTTATTTTTCTTTCCATATCATATTAAAAAAAAGACAGTACATACAGTCACACAGTACAAATACAAAAAACTCAGTGATATGAGCAAGTACAGAGAGAAGTGTCGGCATTGAGCCTTTCGTTAAGTGCATAGTGACTTCAATAAAATTTAATTAACATTTTTGTCGACTCTATAAAACTGACTCAGTCCTTTGCCCCACCTAGCTCCCATTTAACCTTTTCCGACCGACCGACCAAGAGACCTCTCACCTTCAGTTGGGGAGCATTCAGTGGATTCTATGATTCCGCCAAATAGAAGTTCTCACCTTTACCTATTCAGGAATTTAAACTGTATAATTTACCCTTTTTCAGAGATATGAGCTTAACATTATTTTTAACAGGTTGAATTTATATTATATTGTATTTTCCAAAATTTTTCTTCTAAGTCTGGTCTATCTGGTTCAGCATTATTGTGTTGTGCTCGTATAGTCTCTTAGCTGGGGATGTTTGTGAACCACTCAAACCCTTTTCCATCCTTATTTGAAATGCTAATTGGTTAGTCAGGTGTATTTTCACAAAAGGTTTGCTTGTTTTCCAAGCTCGGGCTATCAAGACCTATGTGGGCACTAGGCAATGGATGGCTACTAGCTGGTTATCTTTGGATAACTTGTTTAATTTTAAATGCAGAAGGGCTGATCCTGGGTTCCAGTCATTATTACTATTAGTCAGGCTTTCGATCCAGTCGAACGTCCAATTCCATAGAACGGTAACAACTTCACAACTCCACCAAATGTGCAGAAATGTACCCTCCTCGACTCCGCATCTCCAACATTTAGATGACTGTTGTGGGTACATCTTTGTAAGAACGGATGGGACCCTGTACCATCTGTACATTATTTTAAATTGATTTTCTGCTAAATTCAAGCATCTCACCACTTTGTTAACCTGGGCAAAGGATCTCGCCCATTCCTCCTCTGAAATTTGAATAGCCAATTCCCTTTCCCATGTGGCTTTAACTTTGGTAGGATGGGTATTGACCATAGTTATCAGTGCGTTAGTCTTTGTTGTGATTTTAGGTATTTGTCTGTATGAGAAGATTCTTGCTATTTCTTTGTATAGATTTTCTGACCAGTGGCGTCACTAGGGTTGGTGTCACCCGGTGCGGAAACACATGGTGTCACCCCCCCTGGATTTCCTCCAATACAATACCAAACAGATTCCTTAGTAATGCCAGTTAGATGGCCTATAAATTATGCCACACACAGGAGCCCTATAAATTATGCCACACACAGGAACCCCATAAATTATGCCACACCAGAGCCCCATAAATTATGCCACACCAGAGCCCCATAAATTATGCCACACCAGAGCCCCACTATTTATGCCTCACCTCTGCCCAATTATGCCACACACACAGGTGCCCCATAATTATGCCATACAAAAGAGTCCCTTAATTATGCCACACAAAAGAGTCCCTTAATTATGCCACCAATGGGGCTCGATAAATATGCCACACACAAGCGCCCCATAATTATGCACACATGGGACCGCCATTTATTATGCAACACACAGGAGCCCCACGAGGTGACAATTGTACAATTATAGATACCAGTAATATTGTGCCACTCAGAGCCCAGTAATATTGTGCCAGTCAGATACCAGGAATATTGTTCCACTCAAAGCCCAGTAATATTGTGCCAGTCAGAGCCCAGTAATATTGTGCCAGTCAGAGACCAGTAATATTGTGCCACTCAGAGCCCAGTAATATTGTGCCAGTCAGAGCCCAGTAATAGTGTGCCAGTCAGAGCCCAGTAATAGTGTGCCAGTCAGAGCCCAGGAATAGTGTGCCAGTCAGAGCCCAGGAATATTGTACCAGTCAGAGCCCAGGAATATTGTACCAGTCAGAGCCCAGGAATATTGTACCAGTCAGAGCCCAGGAATAGTGTGCCAGTCAGAGCCAAGTAATAGTGTGCCAGTCAGAGCCCAGTAATAGTGTGCCAGTCAGAGTCCAGTAATATTGTGCCAGTCAGAGCCCAGTAATATTGTGCCAGTCAGAGCCCAGTAATAGTGTGCCAGTCAGAGCCCAGGAGTATTGTGCCAGTCAGATCCCAAGAATAGTGTGCCAGTCAGAGCCCAGGAATAGTGTGCCAGTCAGAGCCCAGGAATAGTGTGCCAGTCAGAGCCCAGGAATAGTGTGCCAGTCAGATACCAGGAATATTGTGCCAGTCAGAGCCCAGGAATATTGTGCTACTCAAAGCCCAGTAATATTGTGCTACTCAAAGCCCAGTAATAGTGTGCCAGTCAGAGCCCAGTTCTCTTCCCGCCTGCACGGAGGAGGGTAACACAGTCGCCGGTCGCTGTGATTTTATTTATTTATTTTTTTTACGGCGGCTGCCAGGGAAAAAATAAAAAAGGTAAGCAGCGCGGTGCGGGGGGTGCCGGCAGCACCGGTGTCACCCCCGCTGGAGGTGTCACCCGGTGCGGTCCGACGCCCCCCCCTCGGGACGCCACTGTTTCTGACTCATAGCAAACCCTACTAATCATAAAATTCTTAATTCTGAGATACGTAAATATCTCTTTACGGGGGAGGGAGTACTTTTCTACCAGTAACATTTAACATTTTTCTATGTTAAATTCTAAGGTTCTTAGCTTACATGAAACAGGCATTTTATTTTTTAAGTCCATTGATCTCTTAATACTATCCCATTCCTTTATTACCTGTCCCAAAATCCTTGTTTTCCCCATCAGAATTTTAGTCTGAGTCCTATTGCTATTTAGCCATAAATAGTATCCAAGGTCTTCTTTACTAGCTATCTCTTTTTCTATACAGTACCAGGGTTCTTTTTGAAGTGTGGGATTTTGAATGTTATAAGCATGGACCATCATGTTTGATTGGTAGTGATCCTTAATAATTGGATAATTAAGGCCCCCTTGTTTAACTTTTCTTGCCATATTAGTTCCATTGATGCTTGGAGTCTTTCCCTTCCAAAGAAATGCCTTAAATCCAGTTTGTACCATATCTAACCAGGATCTATGGACTCCCAAAGGTATCATTTTAAACAGATAGCACCATTTAGGTAAGATGTAATAATTAATTAGGTTGATCCTACCCCACCATGAGGTTTCTATTCGTCTCCACTCTTGTAGCGTCTGGTTTGTTTCTCTCAATAGTCTTAAAAAGTTAACCTCCATCACTCTTTCTACCTTATCAGGGAATTCCAGACCCAAATACTCGCAGCTTTTCGGGTTCCATGCAAACTTAAATAGTTTTTTTTTAAATATTAAGCGTATGTTCTGAAAGATTTTTTGTCCTAGCCGTTGTCTTATCTAAGTTTTGTTTGTAATTTGATATTAGGCCATACCTTTTTATTTCTTCCATCAGATGAGGGAGTGCGATGGAAATGTAATGGAAATCAGTATGTCATCCGCATATAGAGCTATTTTATGGTCCACTCCTCTAGTTTTAAAACCCATAATTTCTTCATTGTCCCTGATGTTAATTGCTAGGGGTTCAATTGTAAGAATATATATAAGGGGGGAGAGGGGACACCCTTGTCTCGTTCCGTTTGCTAATGGAAACCAATCGGCGCAGATATTTGGTCCCACTGTTCTTGCTGATGGGCCACTATATAATGCCATGATCACATTATGTATCCACCCCTCTAGGCCAAATACCTTCAGGACCTTCTCCAGGTAGTCCCATCCGACCCTGTCAAACGCCTTTTCGGCGTCCAGCGCCAGGGCTACGAGTGGAGTTCCCTGCAGTTCGGCCTGGTCCATAATATCCATTAGTCTTCTAGTATTGTTCGTTAACGATCTGCCTGGTATAAGGCCAATTTGGTCAGGGTGTATCACCGAGGCCACCACTGATTTTAGCCTGTTTGCTAAAATAGCCGCAATATAGCCAATAGTTCTTAACATCTGTTGAGTTTTTCTTAGGTTTTAAGATTGGTAATATATTGGCCCTTAATAGTTCTCCTGAGGTGGCTCTTTTAGATGTAATTTCGTTGAATGTATGGATTAGTGGATCTATAATATCTTCTTTAAAGGTTTTATAAAATAAATTGGTGTAGCCATCTGGTCCTGGGGTCTTATCTATTGACAGATTATTTATTATCATTTCAAGTTCTTTTTTCGTAAAGGTGTTATTCAACTTTGTCTGATATATTTTGGGTATCTTGGGAATTTTTGTATTTTGTAGATAGGAGTCTGTATCTTTAGAATTTATAGTTTGTGGAAGATTATATAAACTATGGTAGAACTCATTAAACTGGCTACAAATACCTTCTGGGGTCAGATAGATCTTATCTTCCACTATCAGTTTTTCTATGGTTGTTTTGGCATATTGTGATTTTATTTTATTTGAGAGTAGTTTGTCTGCCTTGTTATCTCTATAGTAGGAATTTCTCTTCGGTTTTTCAAAAAATATTATCATCTTCTCCTCTAATTTGACATTTATTTTAGTCTGCAAATCAATTATTTTAATCACATTATTTTTTGATGGTATTAATTTTTTTTTTGTTTGTAAAATCAAATAATTCTACATACAGATCAGTCAATTCCTTCCACTTCTCTCTTTTAGTGTGTTTCTCCATTTTTATACAATACCCTCTGATTACAGCTTTATATGTACACCAGAGGGTAGTATTAGAAATCTCTTCTGAGGTATTTTCTTTAAAGAAGAACTTCGACATTTTAGTAATATATTCTATATTGGCTTGATCTTTTATCAAATAGTCGTTTAATCTCCATGTTGTTTTACCTTTTGGGGGACTTACCCCAAGTTCTAAAATAAGAATGTTGTGGTCCGACCATGTATTTTCTACTATATGGACTTTTTTTTATTCTCTTGACTATCTGGGGTGTACCTAGGAAATAGTCTATCCTTGAATAGGATCCATGAACCCTCGATAGATGTGTAAAATCCATATTATTTGGGTGCATTGTTCTCCATCAATCTAATAGTCCGTATTTTTTACATAGAGATCTAAAGCGTCTAGCCTGGCAAATGATTGACCTATCTACCAGGGTTATTTTTATTAGTTTTTTATTCATTGCTGGGTCAAAAACACAGTTAAAATCCTCAGCTATTATTATTGTACCTTTCTTAATCTTATCAATTTTTTTCCAGGATTTTGGTAAACAGTCCTATTGGATTTTTATTTGGCAAATATACATTTACCAGGGTATAATATTCCCCTTCTATTTTGGCTACCAAGATAATAAATCTACCTTCAGGGTCTGATTCTTTCATAATAACCTCTGTTTCTACTTTACTGGAGAACACCACTGCTACTCTCCTTTTTTTTTTTTTTTTTTTTTTTGCTTAGAAGCGTGTAGTGAGAACCCATGCTTGAGGTTCTCTGTTTAGCCAGTGGGTTTCTTGTAAAAAGCCAATATGGGCCGAATACTTTACCAGACTGTTATACACCATGCGTCTCTTAAAAATGGAGTTCAAACCTTGTGCGTTTATCGAAATATAATTAACACTCATCCTTACAGTTTATCGTTTTTTCCTTCATTATGCTAAGGTCTCTCGGTCGGTTCAGTCTATAGTACTTCCCATACGGAACTCTGAACCTTTGAAGCTGGTCCAGGCTCCCAACACACATAACCATTAAATAAAATACATTAACATATACATAAGCCAATCTTTTACCCAAGCTGGATTTGATTGGATTTTGTGCAGGGAAATGGTACACAAAACCAGACATTTAACCATTTCTTGCACCAGGCGGGGGACTGACCCCTGGTACACGTGTATTAACTTTTTTAATTATTTTTTTTCTCCTTTTTGGCGTTATTCCGCCCATTATCTCCCTATACCTTTCTCTTTAAGAACTGCAAGGAAAAAATAAAAAAAAGATCACTCAAAAATGTACTTTGAAAGTGTCTTTTGCACATTCAAAATTGTATCTTTTCATAATCTTCTCTATTATTTATAAATAATTGCTTTTATATTTACATGTACATTTCCCTTATCTCCTTTATCCTCAATCTATACATAGCAAAGTGGGGGGTACACATCCGACAGAATAGAGGGGGGGATATTGATTTCTCAAGTACGTATTTTTAAAAGCATCTTGTGCTTATCTCTTTCTTAATATTCTTGAGTGATTGCATTTATTTTAACATGCAGATTTCCCTTATCTCCTTGTTTTCCTTTCTTCCTTCTCGTTCCTTCTGCATGCTATATTTAAGATATTTGTGGTATATCTTACGTAGTGAGTGATACATTTACACCAATTTACAACTGATAATCACGTTGAACCTTGTCCCAAAAGAACCCCTCAAGTTCCTTTAGATTATCCTCGGTCTAAACATAAAGTGGGGGGTACACATCCGACAGAATTAAAAAAAAAAATGCAGGATTAAAGACAAGTTAATTACTGCTAACCAGGCTCTGCCAGTGTCGGGGGATACACAGACTTCAGTTTGATTTTCATATGAAATTATCATTTTTACCGGGAATCCCCATCTAAATCTGATTTCATGTTTTCTTAGTATTGCTGCGACCGGCGCAATTTTTTTCCTTTTAGCTCTGGTTGCAAAATACAGGTCTGGTAAGACCAACACATCCTTATATCTACCCTCCCGTCTTAGTTGCTCTCTGTTCGTTTTTAGAACCTTCTCTTTAAAATTGTAGGAGTGGAAACAGGCGATGATATCTCGAGGGGCATCTTTTGGCAGGTTTTTAGGTTTGCTCAGTTTATGGCATCTTTCTATATTTTCTTCATGCCCATCCATATGGATCCCTAGTACTTCAAAATATTCTTTAAGGATTGGTCTAATGTCCTCTTGTCCCGGTTCTTCTGGGTAATTTCAGAATCTGAGATTTTTCCTTCTAGATCGATCTTCCATGTCACAGACTTTGTCTTCCAAGAGAGTTAACTATTTATTAAGAGAGTCATTCTCCTCTTTGAGGTCATTTATTCTGAATTCCAGGTTGTCATTTTTTTCTTCTACACTTTGGATCTTGATTGCCAGAGTGTTAATTTCTCTCTTAATGTCCGTCGCCTGGTTGGCAATTTCTTTCTTTATTTCAGCTAATAAGCCTTGCAGACTAGTGTCTAGTAATTTGATTGTCACTATCTCTCTCTCTTTTTTCTGAGGGACATCTGAAAGATCTAAATTTTAATGAATTTTCGGATTGGTCCCTTATTCCATGAGGGGGGAAAAAAGCGGAGAGATTTTTATCTTGCTTGTTTTCCCTTTTATCCCTTTTAGATTGAACTTTTGTATCTGGGATTGTTTTAGTCGCCATGTTAGTATTTCTTTTTTAACTCCTACAGTTTGTTCTGCTATTTCTTGAGAAATGCTTTTTGTGGAGAGTTATCACCCGAGTGATATATTATAACAGTTTTGGGTATATCTTCTTTGCCTACCCTTTCTGTTGTCAGGGGATATATTTGCAGCCCCTCTAAGGGTTGATAGTATTTTTGATCAGTTCTTAAAATCAGGAATAACCCTCTGTAAGTGATCGGTTCCCATATAATATGATTAGCAGTCACAGAGAATTAATAATAAAGTTTTTTGTTTAGAAGTCAAACACCTTTACTTTCTCTTTTTCCACTCCAAAGGGGTACTTGCGTTAATAGGCCTCTATATACATAAAATGTTATCACAAATACTTGTAGTCAGCAAAACATACAAACATAGCTTGATGTATAAAGGCACTTATCTGTTGTGTTTGATCCTTCTTGGGGAGAAGTGGGATCAAGTTACTCCTGTTCTGACAGTCTCCTCCGCAAAGTCATTCAATCGCATGGCCCTTTTTTTCCTTCCTCACCTCTCTGATCTTAATGCTGCCGCAGGTAGATACAGAATATGGGAAACTCACAGCAGCTGATGATTAGCAGAGTTGTCCTCTGTTTTCCCCTTGCTTGGTCCTCCGTTGGCGTTCACCACACATCCAGAACCCTATTCCATTGGCAGGATATAAACCTGCTACCCAAGCGCATCCGTGCTTTCAGTTAAGCCTTGGCCGCTCTTTTGCCGTGTTGCATGAGTTGCCCGGTACCCCAGTCTCTATTTTAAGCATGCGTGGGATAGACACAAGGCTATCCAAGCTATAAGACCGGGAACGGGGGACTAATAAAAGTACTCAAAAAAAAAATTGGGCAGACTAGATGGACCGAATGGTTCTTATCTGCCGACACATTCTATGTTTCTATGTTTCTCTAGGAGCTCCAACACAAATTTACAGTTTGCTTCTTCTCCAGGGATCCTCAATTCGCGCGCTTGCTACTTGGCTCCGTGTACTTCCGGCATTATCCTCGCCCCGCCTCCCAGCACATCAACATATAGCGTGTTACGTCATGCCGCCCCGCCACCCGAAACATACTCAATTTCATACATGGGGAGGTTATTTTTGCTTTGTCGTCTTAATGATTTTCTTCTGACAATCTGCATTTGCTGTTATAAATGACAACATTTCAGATCTCCAATTCATTGAGTATGCATGCAAACTAAAGTATCTGTACAATATAGTAGACATGTGCATTCGTTTTCGGATGAATGCATTTTCGTCCGAAAATAGTATTTTCGTTCATTCGTTTGAAAAACGAATAACGAAAATGCTAAGCTAACGAAAGCCGAATGAACAAATGGTTAATAAACGAAAATCATTCGTTCATTCGTCCATTCGTAGTACTATTGGCATTCTATAAGCCGAAATAGAGTCGGTTTATAGAATACAATAGCATAGTACACTACATTCCATAAACCGACATAATGAACGACTTTCGGTTTATGGAATGCATGTAAGTCTATTGGCATTCTATAAACCGACTCTATTTCGGTTTATAGTAATGCCAATACTATAGCACGAATGGACGAATGATTTTCATTTATATTAAACCATTCGTTCAACTTCTTAGCTTTCTATAAACCGAAACAGAGTCCCCATTCATACATTTTTATGAATGGGAACTCTAGTTCGGTTTATAGAATAGCAATAGGATTACATGTATTCCATAAGCCGAAAGTCTATAAACCGAACGTTTTATTCATTTGGAATGAATGTAATAGTACTATTGGCTTTCTCTACGCAAAATTTATGAATGGAGACTCTGTCTCTGTTTTTATGAACCCATTATTCTTATGAATGGGTTCATAGAAAGGCAATACTACTATACGTTTTCTATAAGCCGAAAGTCTATAAACCGAAGGTCGTTCAGTTTATAGACTTTCGGTTTATAGAATACATGTAATTCTATGTATTCTATAAACCAAAAATCTATAAACCGAACGACCTTTCGGCTTATAGAAAACTTGTAGTAGTATTGCCTTTCTATAAACCGAACGAGAGTCCCATTCATAAGAAATTCTTATGAATGGAGTCCCCATTCATAAGAATTTCTTATGAATGGGGCTCTCGTTCGGTTTATAGAAAGCCAATAGTATTACACGTATTCTATAAAACGAACGAATAAAATGAAACGAAACTAAAATAATGAACGAATTTCGTCTGAAACTAATGCAGTAATGAACAAAATTCGTTTTAGACTAAATAAATAACATTTTAGTCCGAATGGACGAAAACGAAACGAAAATGTTAGTTTTGCACATGTCTACAATATAGGCATAACTTAGGGCCCAAACTAATTGGCCCAAAGTCCAGAAAGATTTGGGGTACATTTGGGGTACACTGATGATAGCCTCACAATTCAGTCATCTTGGCCATCTTGGTTATTCTCTCCTAGGCTCAAGATTTCATGCTACCTTCTCAAGGTTTTGTCAAATGCTTGCTCCAGGATGTCTTCAGGGTATCTTCAGCACCTAGTCTTGGCTAGACTGGATACAGCAGCTGCTAACATAGGCCCTTGGAATGTGGCTGTACAACCTGGAGCCCCAAGCTTCCAGGGGAGTGCAGCTACCCTGCTCCAATTACCATGTCCCCATGTGTGCACTATGGACTTCTGAACTTGGGCGTTCAGGGTTTCATGCCATTTGGACCCATTCCTGACACATGGCTGTAAGCCACTGTCAGGAGATCCTGGCATTGCCGCTATCGCTGCATAAATATATATTTTTTAATGCTCACCATATAAGTGGTAGTGTCCCTTTAATGTGCTTTCAAAGTACTTTAAAATGCACATTTTACATTTTGCATTGCTTAAAATATAAAATACATACAGCTAGAGGAAACTGTGAAATGACAGCAATTTGCAGGAAACCAGGAATGCCCACACTAGCTGAGTAGAAGTCAATTACCTTTTTTTTTTTTGCTGCAGGACCCAATGAGAATAATTTCATGGAATTTCCTGTATCTCGAGTGATGTGTCGCACTAACAAGAGCAAGTCTATCTTAGTCCACGTAATAGGCCGTATTTATCAAAACAAAAAAGGTGGTATTTCAGGAAAAAGTGCTAAAATAGTAGTAATAACCATGGAAATCAATGTAATGGTATAGCAGTTTGCTCCAAATTTAGCACTTAAAAAATAGCACCTCTTTTGCCTTGATAAATCTGGCCCAATGTATTCTATTCTAGCAGCACAGGAAGTGACTAAATGAAACAAAACTTTATATCCTGTCAGAGGTATTGAAGAGTAATCTCGAGACTGGTACATATGAATAAAGCAGAAGCCAAGGATAACAAGATGGATGCAAGCAGCCTCCATTTTGTGACAGTTTTTGGACATCCTTCTCTGTGTTAAAATCTTATTCTGTGTACCTGATGCTAAAAGGAAAGTCGTCCACATTCCTAACTCGGTTATCTGTAACCAAATATTTTACTGATAAGTTCATAGTATCACCGGAAAAGATAAGGTGGCCATTGTTAGTGGTTTATGGTTTATGACTCTAAGACACAGCTGTGTCTATATACATATAAGAGGTGAAGGGGGGAGGGGCTTCTCTTCAGCTTGCTAGCCCACCCAAACATGGGATAAACTGACACACACAGAAACACTGAGATTATTTGGATTTTAGATGTGAAGAATCTAATAAGGGTTATTAAAGACACCTAGTTGATTCAAATCTCTCATTAAAATATATAATTATATCACACCTTCACTAATAAATATTTAAAGTATAATTAATCCTACATATTACTTAGAATATTGTTTTATTAGTGTGGTATATATTTTATTATACATTTTTATTTAATGTGCAATGATAAGAATAAGAGTGATGAATATTTACTCTAATTTGAAATTGTATTAACACTTTTAGACATTTAAACATATATATTGTCTTCTATTATACTCACAATCCAGGTGTAGCTATAAATCATGACATCATCTCATTTAAATTAAACACACCCATCCATTCGATTGGCTAGAAGTTACAGAAACAGGGTGTGAATCTGAGATAAGGTTTGGTTGATAAATTGACACTGGAGGTGTAGGAAAAAAACCTGAGATACCTGAAAAGACCTGGGGAGACTGATTTTGGGAGAGCTGCCACTAGTGGGGTTAGAGATGAGAATATTTAGAAAAGGGCTGAGTCTCTCTCCTTCTGGGGAGAACTCAGGAATATGAGGCTTTTAATAGCACATGTTTACAGTGGCGTAGCGTGGGTTGTCAGCACCCGGGGCAAGGCAAGTAATTTGCGCCCCCTAACCCGTGGATTTTAGCACTCGAGTCTCTTCTACTAGATTAGTTAAAGAAACCCTTACCCCCCAAGCACATGTATTGTTTGTTATGAAAATACTTATGTAATTAAAGTAAAATGCATCTAAATACAAGTTTATTTTCCAACACTTTATTGAGTGCGAACATGCATTACACACATTCTCCACATTTTCAGCAGGTCTATGAATACAAATATACACATGTAGTAACCTAGCATGGGCCATGCTATTATATGTCGTCTCACAACCATCGTAAACGACAAACAATATCAAGAACAAAAACTAAACATCAAAATGGAACCATACCCTGGAGATGATCCAAGACTGGGCTAGATGGAGCCAACTTCCTCAATCCTGTACCTCTAATGTTACCCCCCCCCCCCCCCCCCACACACACACACACACACACACACATATGCCATAATTGTTGTGCCATTCAGATGCCAGTAATATTGTAACTTTCGGATGCCAGTAATATTGTGGCAGTCAGAGCCCAGTAATATTGTGCCAGTCAGAGCCTAGTAATATTGTGCCAGTCAGATGCCTGCAATATTGTGCCAGTCAGATGCCTGCAATATTGTGCCAGTCAGAGCCCAGTAATAATGTGCCAGTCAGATACCAGTAATATTGTGCCAGTCAGATACCAATAATATTGTGCCAGTCAGATACCAGGAATATTGTGCCTGTCAGAGCCCAGGAATATTGTGCCTGTCAGAGCCCAGGAATATGGTGCCTGTCAGAGCCCAGGAATATGGTGCCTGTCAGAGCCCAGGAATATGGTGCCTGTCAGATGCCTGTAATATTATGCCAGTCAGATGCCTGTAATAGTGTGCAGTCAGAGGCCAGGAATATTGTGCCAGTCAGATGCCTGTAATATTGTGCCAGTCAGATGCCTGTAATATTATGCCAGTCAGGTGCCTGTAATATTATGCCAGTCAGATGCTTGTAATAGTGTGCCAGTCAGAGGCCAGGAATATTGTGCCAGTCAGAGGCCTGTAATATTGTGCCAGTCAGATGCCTGTAATATTATGCCAGTCAGATGCCTGTAATATTGTGCCAGTCAGAGCCCAGTAATATAGTGCCAGCCAGATGCCTGTAATATTATGCCAGCCAGATGCCCAGTATTATTGTGCCAGCCAGATGCCCAGTAATATAGTGCCAGTCAGATGCCCAGTATTATTGTGCCAGTCAGATGCCCAGTATTATTGTGCCAGCCAGATGCCCAGTAATATAGTGCCAGTCAGATGCCCAGTATTATTGTGCCAGTCAGATGCCCAGTATTATTGTGCCAGCCAGATGCCCAGTAATATAGTGCCAGTCAGATGCCCAGTAATATAGTGCCAATCAGATGCCAAGTAATATAGTGCCAATCAGATACCCAGTAATATAGTGCCAATCAGATGCCCAGTAATATAGTGCCAATCAGATGCCCAGTAATATTGTGCCAATCAGATACCCAGTAATATAGTGCCATTCAGATACCCAGTAATATAGTGCCAATCAGATGCCCAGTAATATTGTGCCAATCAGATGCCCAGTAATATTGTGCCAGTCAGATACCCAGTAATATAGTGCCAATCAGATACCCAGTAATATAGTGCCAATCAGATACCCAGTAATATTGTGCCAATCAGATACCCAGTAATATAGTGCCAATCAGATACCCAGTAATATAGTGCCAATCAGATGCCCAGTAATATTGTGCCAGTCAGATACCCAGTAATATAGTGCCAATCAGATTCCCAGTAATATTGTGCCAATCAGATACCCAGTAATATAGTGCCAGTCAGATACCCAGTAATATTGTGCCAATCAGATGCCCAGTAATATAGTGCCAATCAGATGCCCAGTAATATAGTGCCAATCAGATGCCCAGTAATATTGTGCAAATCAGATACCCAGTAATATAGTGCCAATCAGATGCCCAGGAATATAGTGCCAATCAGATACCCAGTAATATAGTGCCAATCAGATACCCAGTAATATAGTGCCAATCAGATACCAGGAATATAGTGCCAATCAGATGCCCAGGAATATAGTGCCAATCAGATACCCAGTAATATTGTGCCAGTCAGATACCAGGAATATTGTGCCAGCCAGCCACCCCCCCCCCCCCCCCGCCCCCCCGTACTTACATGAAGCGGCTCCGTGTCCCCCGCCGGATGTCTCCTCCGTGCAGTCTTCCCTCTTGCACGGAGGAGGGAAGCAGACACCGGATGTGACGCGACGTCACATCCGGCGTCAGTTTTTTTTTTTTCCGGCCGTCGCATCCATCGGATGCGGCTTGCCGGAAAAAAGCGTTCACAAGCGCAATGCGCTGTGAACGCGGCAGCAGGGGCTGGGGGCCCACGGGACAGCTGCCTTGGGGCCCCCCAGGAGTAAATGGGCCCAGGGCAGCTGCCCCGTTTGCCCCGCGTTAAAGACGGCCCTGGCGGCCACATAGGGCTAGTGCGCCCCCCCAGATATTGCGCCCGGTGCGGCCGGCCCCCCCTGCACCCCCCACGCTACGCCACTGCATGTTTACTATAACAATAGAAATCTTCATACCCATAGTATTGAGCTAAGTCCCAGGAGTAACTCCCATCATTCAATTCTTCAATGGAAGGAGTCTCAACTGCAAACTAAGAATATGGTTTATGCCTCTGCCGGTAATGCAATTTTTTATGGATGTCATTTACATATATATTTGGGTAAATGTAACTTAAATCCCACAATTTCTAGGATCTATATGTTTTAGCCTGGTGTTTATCTGTCATCCTTTCTGCAGAAGGAAGCCATAGGAATATCCTAGAGATATTAACAAAAGAATCATACATTTTTATAGTCTAGCTATTTACCCAAATATGTCATATCTTATCTCCAGAGATTATCTAAGATTCTCATTCTTAAAGTCTAAGCTAGAATACATACATTATCATTTACCGAGCAGATTAAGAAATAGCCACCTTGAGTAGTTATATGATTTAGTAATATTACCTTACCTAAGCAGAGTATAAGTTGGTAATTTGTAGGTAATTATGGTGTACTATCATTAACCATTTTAAATACTAATCATTATCAATGTAGGTTGTATCGAAATAAAATGCATGGCCATCTTATGGTCAGAAACATACTGCATATTAAATTATTCAACATGCTTTTTGATATAGGTACAGACCTGCATAATTCATGTTTTGTCCTACTTACTTATGTTATAAGTCATACATGTGAATTATGATTAACATCTATTGATATTGTATTTTGTTGTTATGCTATTTTGCTTACCGTTTGATCTTTATTCTATATTCAATAAATTCATTATTATTTTATTAATAATTTTTGCATTGTATTTACTTTTGTAAAAACGTCCTCCAAACTCTCACATACATAACGAATTCTTGATATGGGTATTTTTAGTCGGACCCATATATATGAATCATCAATTTTTTTTTTGTTATGATTCATATTTAATAACTCATATTCCATTTTTTATGGTTATTAATATCTGACAATACTTAGAGTCTATATAATCAGTGCTGCCACACTGCAGTCAGGGCTGGCGCCACCGTAAAGCTGCTTAGGCAGCCGCCTTAGGACGCTACAGCAGGGGGGCGCAAGCGCGGAGAGAGGGGGGGGGGAATGCAGATAGAGGCACTGGCTGGGGAGATGATCTCCCCTCTACATGGCCGGAGTGGAGCACTCTGGGAGGGGGCGGATATAACCAGGTGCAAGGAGGGCCCCGAAAAGCACTTTCGCCTGTGTAGCAAAAAATCCTTCCATCGGCCCTGTCTGTAGTAAACATGCAAAGTAATCATTGGGGAGGGCTTGAGTAAAATATAAAAAATGTGATTTATGCAGAATGCCTGTATCAAATCAAACTGGAAAAAAGCTGGTGCATTATATAAGCAGTAATCTTCATCTTACACCAAAGTGAGTTTGGGGACTAGACTGTCCCTTTAATTCCTGTCATTTTAGAGTACACTAAATAAAGCATTGCTCAATGGTCTTTTCCATATGAATATACTTTAGTTTCCCTTAATGTGTTGACCACAGTTGGCATTGGTCAGGATTATGTGATTCCTGATTAACACCTACAGTATTACTTCATGGAAAAGATTATCAAGTTTTTGCTTAAAAATAATTCCACATCACCCATTAGTTAAATCATCCTGTGGGGCATCAAGACCTACTCAATTGACTATTTTGATTGATTTTTTTGTGTGAACATAATTTACTAAGGTAGTCACAGTTTAGTTTTATCTATACAAGGACAAGAAAGTCATAAATAAACAAATAAAGCAAGGATCGACCAATCAAAAACGTTCAAGTCAATCACTGATTTAAAAACTGAAAAATATGGAACAGTGGTTGAGAGCATTTTGTTGTTGTTGTTGTTGTTGTTGTTGATAATAATAATAAAGTAGCTGTGTAATAATAATAATAATAATAATAATAATAATAAAGTAGCTGTGTAATTTCCCCTTTAGGTTGAAACAAAAATGCTTGTTACCAGTGTGAATATAGTCACAATATCAGTTCAGAACAAACAGACAGTACTATTACTGTATCAATGTTATTACTTCCCAGTGACAGCATATCTTATCACAAAAAAAGTTTCAAAATTCCTGAGTAATGACTGTTCTTTCCGGACAGTGTTCTAGAGATAGGACATGTAATGTAATGCAGGAAATTTAGACCACATACAAATGTGTACTTACATGATGCAACCAGAGATGAGGTTGTACAAAACTAACTAGATAATTTTTTGTTCAGTTTTATGGTCTTTGTTCAACTCCTGTAACTTTTGCCATGATTACCATGCTGTGATTGTCTGCTAAACACTGACTACTCGGTTTATAGAATACATGTAATGCTATTGCTATTCTATAAACTGAAAGTCTATAAACCGAATGTCGTTCGGTTTATAGACTTTCGGCTTATGGAATACATGTAATGCTATTGGCTTTCTATAAACCGAAATAGAGTCCTCATTCATAAGAAATTCTTATGAATGGGGACTCTATTTCGGTTTATAGAAAGCCAATAGCATTACATACAATGTAATCGCCGAACTCCAACATGAACATACAGTGGAATGTCCATGTTTGGGTCCGGGGTCCAAAAACCATAACAGTGTGGTTCGGGTTCGCTCAACACTACTAACCACCCTTCATATTACACTAAACTGGGATAACATGCTTGTGAGGGTAGGTGGGGTGAGTGGGAGAACTTTTCAGGGGGGGGGGGGGGGGCAGAAAATGTGTTCAGTAAGGGGTCCTGAAATTCATGGTGGCGGCCCTGATCGATAATGTTCAGCATTTTTTTAATCTCTAAATGCAGAGTGTAAGCTATGTTTAGATTTCAAGCTTCTTCTTTGACCAGCATTATAATTTGATACAGAGCTCTACAGCAACCAGATTCCCAATCACAATTCATTTCAAACAACCCAGTTGTTCCAAAAGATGCATATTTTAGCTTTTGGGTGCTCAGACATGACTGTGTGCATGTGGTTTAAAAACTGACTTTTCTGCGCGTTGGATTATTCATTTTTTAACCATCAAAACTGTTGCCTGTTTCTATTTTCCCCAGCAGCTGTTTTAAAAGGGAAAAGAGAATTATTTTTCACTTGAAACTTGTCAAAGGCTTTTAAAGTTGGGGCATTAACATGTTTTTTCTCCTTCTTGCACATAACAGAGGAAGTTAACCCCTTTATTTCCAAAGCTTGCTGTCCACAGGTTGACTGGAGGAGAGTTAATTCCATCATCTCCAACACATTAAAAAGGGTTTTACAAAAAGGGACTTACACTATTCAGAATTTGCCTTAATATGGGGAACATTTAATTATGCTTTTGCCAATTCATTTAGGCAAAGCTCTATTTTCCATAATGCATATTTTATAATTGTCATAACTAGAGTTGAGCGGACACCTGGATGTTCGGGTTCGGCCGAACTTCGGAAAAAAGTCCAGGTTCGGGCTCGAACATGACCCCGGACTTGACCCCGAACTCGAACCCCATTGAAGTCAATGGGGACACGAACTTTTGGGCACTAAAATGCCTCTAACAAAGTCCTGGAAAGGGCTAGAGGACTGCAAAAGTAATTAAAATGTGGGTAAGAGTAGGACAAGTGCCCTGCAAACAAATATGGATAGGGAAATAACTTCAAAAAACATAAAATACATACAAATTAAAAATACAGCTGAGCCATAAAATAGCACTAGATGGAATCTTTGATTTTAGCTTTGGAAGAACATAAATCTAAATCTAAAGCATGGCTGCCAGGAGGATCAACAGAATTATCCATTTGAGAGAGGGTTGGAGTGCAGGGTATTCTTTTTCAGTTTATACTAAGTGACCCATAGGTTGAGGAAGTGGTGACCGTGGTGGTGTAGGTGGAAGCGGCGCTGGAGGAGGAGGAGGAGGAGGTAGCCAGAATTTTTCAAAAGTAAATTGACCTATTCTTATGAATGGGGACTCTATTTCGGTTTATAGAATAGCATTAGCATTACATGTATTCCATAAACCGAAAGTCTATAAACCGAAAGACATTCGGTTTAAAGACTTTAGTTTTATAGAATACATTTAATGCCATTGCTATTCTATAAAAAGAAAGTCTATAAACAGAATGTCTATTGGTTTATAGACTTTCGGCTTATGGAATACATGTAATACTATTGGCTTTCTATAAACCGAACTAGAGTCCCCATTCATAAGAAATTCTTATGAATGGGGACTCTAGTTCGGTTTATAGAAAGCCAATAGTATAACATGTATTCCAGACATGGGGTATGAGTGGTGAGAGAGAGACAGACATGGGGTATGAGTGGTGAGAGAGAGACAGACATGGAGCATGAATGGAAAGAGAGAGACATGGAGCATGAATGGAAAGAGAGAGACATGGAGCATGAATGGAAAGAGAAAGACATGGAGCATGAATGGAAAGAGAGAGACATGGAGCATGAATGGAAAGAGAGAGACATGGAGCATGAATGGAAAGAGAGAGACATGGAGCATGAGTGGAGAGAGACATGGAGCATGAATGGAAAGAGAGAGACATGGAGCATGAATGGAAAGAGAGAGACATGGAGCATGAATGGAAAGAGAGAGACATGGAGCATGAGTGGAGAGAGACATGGAGCATGAGTGGAGAGAGACATGGAGCATGAGTGGAGAGAGACATGGAGCATGAGTGGAGAGAGAGAGACAGACATGAGGGTACGGGGAGAGACAGATATTGAGCAAAATGTAATTGAAATATTGTCGATGTGGCGCTCCAGCAGTGCTCGGGTTGCTCATGCGGCCCCCGGTAAAAATTAATTGCCCACCCCTGGCTTAGGGGGTTAGTGTTAGTGTTAGTATTACGGCTATTAGTATTAGGATTTTCATCGCTGAACTGTCCTAGACCCTACAATATATGGCTAAGCAAGGAGGGATGCCACTCTGTTGGGGATACACTATTTGGCCGAGCAAAGAGGGGTGCCCCACTGTGGCCGAGCAAGGAACAAGGATATAAACCAAGAACAGGAGCAAGTATAAGTCATAAACAAAACGAGAAAGCAAAAGCTGGAGCAAGCATAGACAATAAGCAAGCAAACAAAGCAAAAGGATACAGAAATCACTGGATCAGCTTGAATAAGTCTGCCAACGGGGCGAGTCCTGACTGTAAGTGTGACTGTGTGTGTTTGCGTGTGTGTGTGTAAGTGTGACTGTGTGTGAAAGGGTTTATGTGTGTGTGTATTTCAAATATCAAACAGAATATCCGGGAAAGTAGCAGTACAGTGATCCCACTGCTTTAAGAATTTGGCTGCGGACAGATGTGGTTGAGGCTGCGTGAGTGTGGAGAGAACTCTCGCCGCAGATGTGTTGTTGCCGCATGATAGGCATCTTCTGTGCTGGGAGAAGTCCTGTAAGGGCAATCTAATAGCTGGGGCAAGTCCTGTAACTGCATTGTAAGTGATGGGGGAAGTCCTGAGTTCTGGGGCAAGTCCTGTGAGTGCATTGTAAGTGCTGGAGCATGTCATGTGAGTGCAATCTGTGTGTTTGGCAAGTCCTGTTAGTATAGTCTGCAAGCTGGGGTAAGTCCTAGGTGCCAGGGCAAGTCCTGTGAGTGCAATCTGAGTTATGGTGTAAATTCTGGGTGCTGGGGGCAAGCCTTGTGAGTGTAAGCTGAATGCTGGGATAAGTCCTAAGTGCTGGAGCAAGTCCTGTGGGTGCAATCTATGTGCTGGAGTAAGTCATTGCCGGGGCAAGTTCTGAGTGAAATCTAAGTGATGGGGCCCTGGCTGGGTGCTGAGGCAAGTGATGTAAGTCCTGTGTGCTGGGGCAAGTATTGAAAATGCAATTTGGGTGCTGGAGGAAGTCCTGGCTGCTGGGGGAAGTCCTGTAAGTGCAATCTGAGTGTTGGGGTAGGTTCTATGAGTGCAATCTGCATGCTGGGGTAAGTGCTGTGAGTGCAATCTGAACACTGGGGTAAGTCCTATGAGTGTAATCTGAGTGCTGGGGTAAGTCTTGTGAGTGCAATCTGCATGCTAGTGTACATACTGGGTGCTGGGGCAAGTCCTGTGAGTGCAATCTGTGTGCTGGGGTAAATGCTGCAGCAAGTCCTGTGAGTGAAATCTGAGTGCTGGGGTAGGCCATGAGTGACTCATTTGATGAGTTATTTCCCTACAGGTAGGAGATTCAGAATTTCATATATATATATATAAACAGAGTACAGTCTCTTGATTCTAAATGAGTTTGAATGTATACTAGTACGCTATTGCACCTCCAGAAATTGAACCATGTACCAGCGATGAAGTAATTAGTAAAATTACTCTTGCAAAGTTACACAATGTACTGCTTTTCTGAACCTATTCCAATTTTCCGCTAAGAATGATTTACCTAAATTTTATTTCCCATTTTGCAATCAACAAAGTTAACTCAACTTTTGAGTTAATATGCGAATACACTTTGGTGTAATGCCTTTTAATATAGCAACACACACTTGACTGCATAAAGTATCAAGATGCTATGTTTAGGTAGAATCGCTTTTAGGAATCTTTTATATCGTTCCAAACTATAGGAAATAGTATATATGTTTATAATATAACAAACTCATAGTTGCCAACATTTAAAAAAAAATTCCAGGCACACTTATTTGAAAATGTACCACACCCACTGCCCCCAAAGCTCCGCCCACTGCACAACCCACATTATTAGCATACTGTAGCTATGCCTAGTTATTATGGTGCATATTATATCACTAAATTATCACCAGGGCCTATTTAAGGAAAAAAATATCTCTGCAAGTTAAACTATCATTATGCCAGTTCCATAGCACCGCACCATTATTTGTTTGTTCAGAAAAGGAAAATTGTATTTTAATAGTACAATTAATAAATACACGGTTTATAGGCTGAATACAAAGAAAAGGGCATAGCGCTTTATTTTTTTCCCCTTATGCATACCCCCATTGAAACATGATCT
Organism: Pelodytes ibericus; assembly: GCA_036172795.1. Classification (NCBI taxonomy): domain Eukaryota; kingdom Metazoa; phylum Chordata; class Amphibia; order Anura; family Pelodytidae; genus Pelodytes; species Pelodytes ibericus. Next base: position 53,662,788 of record CM069858.1, on the reverse strand, counting down.
GCCAGTCACAGGGGGTGAGTGATAAAATATAGTTATGAGATAATGAGAATTTTTTTTTTTTAAATGCATTTCTTATATATTTCCTTCCTTTGCCCACTTTACTCCATTTCTCCTGCCCTTCTTTCATTATTGCTGCCACATCCCTTGCATTGCACCCACAGCACCTGATTGCACTCACATAACATGCCACTGCACCGCCTTGCACCCATGTGACTTGCCAGAGCACCCAGCTTGCAACCACAACTCTTGCCAGAGCACCCAGATTGCACCCTCAGCTCTTGCTAGAGCACCTAGATTGCACCAAACACCCATATTACACCCATAGGTTTTGCCAGAGACCCCAGTTTGCACACAAAAAATACCCATACAATTTGTTTTCATACTGCATGCACACACAAGCATACATACATTTTGCTTTCAAACTGCATGCACACACAAACAGGCCCGGACTGGCCAACGGGCTCACCGGGCAAATGCCCGGTGGGCCGCGGTGGCCATGGGCCGAGGCCGGCAGGGGAGGTCCCAGCAGTGGCCTCTGGGTCCCAGGATCTCCCCTGCCGGTCTATGCAGGGCCGGCACTATCCGAGCGCCGGCCCCGCTGTTTTCCATGACCATGCGCAGAGCTCTGCTGAAGAGCTCTAGCATGATAAAAAAGCCCTGTATTTGTTCTGCACAGTGCAAGAAAATTTAATAACATGCTTGCACTGTGTTTCCTTGCAACTTGTCTCTGGTGTCTCTATAAATGGATACCAAGAGACAAAAATGCCAGGAAAGAGTATTGAGCATGTGTTTGGAGCCTGTTTGTGGGATTGCGTGTGTGTAGAGTGAGCTGATTGTGGTGTGGTATTGTGTAATAAGGTCGGTTTTAGTTGTGTTGTGTTTGTGGTGTAATGTGATGCATATGTGGCTAGGGGCTGTAGAGAATGTGTGTATAGGGGATATAGCAAGTGTGTGAATACAGGCTATAGTGTGTGTGTGTGTGTGTGTGTGTGTGTGTGTATATATATATAGATGTAGTGTGTGTGTTTAGGGGTGTAGTATGTGTTTGCTTACAAAGAATCTAGTGTGTGTATATATACACACATATATATATATATATATATATATATGAGTCTAGTGTGTGTTTGAAGGACCCAGAATGTGTATAGGAGATCTAGTGAGTGTGTGTTTATAACGGTTTCAGAGTGTATATAGGGATCTAGCGTGTGTATGTGTGTAGATGATCCAGAGTTGGGTAAGGGATCTAGTGTGTGTCTGGAATGTAATGTGTTTAGGGGTGCAGTATGTGTGTGAGGTGTGTGTGTGTGTGTGTGTGTATATATATATGGAATTATTGTGTATGTCTGTTGTGTAGTGTGTTGGGGGGTTCTGTGTGTATGTGAGGGGTACAGTATGTGTGTGTGAGGGGGGCGGGGTGTGAGAGTGATGTGTGTGAGTGCTGTGTATGATGTGTGTGAGAGTGCTGTGTGTGAGTTTGCTATGTGTGAGTGAGAGTGCTGTGTGTGATGGGTGTGTGTGATGGGTGTGTGTGATGGGTGTGAGTGATGGGTGTGAGTGATGGGTGTGAGAATGCTGGGTGTGAGAGTGCTGTGTGTGATGGGTGTGAGAGTGCTGTATATATGTTAGAATGGATTGTGTGTGTGTGTGTGTGTGTGTGTGTGTGTGTGTGTGTGTGTGTGTGTGTAGGGGGGTAAATAAACAAATAAAATAACAGGCATTATGTCCGGGGGTGACATAATGCCTGTTATTTTATTTGTTTATTTACCCCCCTACACACACACACACACAATCCATTCTAATATTTATACAGCACTCTCACACCCATCACACACAGCACTCACACCCATCACTCCCTTCTTACCTTTAGCCTGGGACTGGGAGGCGGGGTTCCCTGGTGGTCCTCGTGGTGAGTGAACTCTAGCCTGCGGGCTAGAGTTCACTCTCGCGAGATCCGGTCGTTGCCATGGCAATGCTCCGGATCTCGCGAGAGGAAACCGGTGGAGCTGCAAGTTAGAGCTCCCCCGATGGCCAGTCCGGGCCTGTTTGTGTGTGCATGCAGTTTGAAAGCAAAATGTATGTATGTTTGTGTGTGCATGCAGTATGAAAACAAATTGTATGGGTATTGTTTGTGTGCAACCAAGCCATCCCCAAACATTGGAACTGCTTGCTGCAAAGGAAGAGAGTTGTAAAATACCAATTGCCACTTTGCAGATATACTTATGTTATTAATTCACCAGTACAAACAAAAATTACCAGCAAACAAAAATCTATATTTTTGTAAAAATTATATCATTTTATTGAATGCAGCAGTACAAATATATGAATATAAATAAAAACTATGAATAAATTAAAAGTAAATATTTTGCATCTTGAAGTTAAACTAAATCCCTTTGCTGTAAATAAAATAGATTTAGTGATTTCTCTCATTAAATTACCTCCAGAGCCTGACTATACTTTATATTTAGAATAATAAAATCATCAAAACGTGACCCGGTGACACTGCGATAGCGGAATGAGGATTTACAAGTGAAGCACAGGTGGACTTATTACAAACACCAGACATCACGATCATGAAGTAATTTGACAAGTGAGCCATTTCATACACGCAACAACGCAGTTTGCAGGGACAGTCCCGGTGTTCTGACAAAAAACTTGAGTGAATTCTACTGCACAGGCGCAGTAGAATTCATTCATTGCACTAGAAGTAGAAGTCAGACACGGGGGGCAGAGGGGACACACAGGAGTCTAAGGAGGTGATCACAACTCCCATCAAGATGCCAGCCCCCCCCCCCCCCCGTGTGTCCCCTTCTGTCCCCCGTGTCTGACTTCCACTTACTAGCGTAGCATGTCACCAATAGGAGTTTTACCAACTATACAGTGATTGCTACACTAACAAGTGACAATAATAAGTAATACGTTTCTACTTTACCTGTCGACGCAGCTGATCCTCACGGGGCGTGAGGTGGTGTGTATCCCTTGCGCATGCGCTGTTCTGGCAAAGTTATGGCTGAATGACAGCTGTAACTTTGTGCGCATGCGCTGTGGTACGCGATGAGTGTATTCTTCTGCGTCTGTGCAGTAGAATTCACTCATCGCGCACCACAGCGCATGCTCACAAAGTTACAGCTGTCATTCAGCCGTAACTTTGCCAGAACAGAACACCGGCATGGTTATTTTTTGTCAGAACACCGGCACGGTTATTTTCCCGGTACAATCTCTAACTTGCCGGGACTGTCCAGGTATAACGGGACAGTTGGCAAGTATGCAAACTGTTGTTTGTTTTACATATTGAAGCATGGCTACGCCTCATGGTAACAAACTGTGCCATGTGTGAATAATATATGTGCAAGTGTGGACAATAATATCACCAGTTTGCAATAAAAGGAGGAACTTCCTTACCCAGAAGGATGTAATGAGTCAGAACAGCTGCATAAGAGAGACAAAACAAGGAAATAACTGCTTCTTTTTTTAACCCTCATTATTTATATATTTCAAAACTCATGAATATTCATAAATTCACATAGACATGAAGGTGTACAATGCCCCCACTATATAATGTTAATTAATAAAACTAAAGTGTTTAACAATACCAAAGCACCAAAATGTAGAGAATAAAGATCTTTAGTTCTAGCTGGCACATTCTTTCACATCCTCTCCCACAACATGACAAAGGTATGGAGAATTAACGCACCCTCCCCCCAAGAAAAGACACGGACAACAAACTGGATATGAAGGTCACAGTATTTATTGAGAAATACTGCAACAAAGATTTTATATTTATATCAGTAACTTAGAAAACTTTAACGCATACTAAAAACGTATCAAAAACATTCAACACGTATAACATGTAAACCCATGTACAAAACACCATCTTGTTAAGTACAGGCATGTATATGCCACCAAGCAGTAGCATATCTAGGATTGGGTACCCGAGGATCGAACGTAGGCGTCACCAAAAATATCTGGCTACCGGCGTCGATGCCCCTGCACGGTAGCTGCCTGATATTCACTCCCCAGGGACCAGCCCATGGGGAGCCCGTGCAGCTAGATACCAGAGCTACTGCCTCCCGGGTTGGCCATACCCAAGACAGTCAACCCCCTGCACTGACGCCAGACCTCGGGTACCCCCTGCCAATGCCACTGAGTGTGAACCCTTATACTCTATTGGCTCCTCCATACCACTACCGCTTTTTCGATCCCAGACTGTATCGACAAATTCCACAGATCCAAGCCAACATCTGTCAAGTGGACCCCGTCACTTCGATACAGGGAGGCATCGGAACCGTCCAGTACTGGATGACGCACCACTAGGCCACCGTTGTAAGTCATGAACCGTGAAATGACGCTGTTCAGCTTCTTCCTGGCCTGCTCCACACCTGAAGGAGACCGAGCACCCCGCCACGCAGTCTCGAAATGATGTCGGACCACACTAGAACCAAATCTGGAAACTGCAGCCACAGCCGAAGAATGTCCGCCTTAATATAATAGGTCAGCTCCCTCAGTGGAGTGTAACACAAGTCGTTACCTCCGAGGTGCAGGATCAGCACATGGGATGACCCAAGGCGTGCAACGGAATTTGACACGTGACCATGCAGGGCGCTCCAGCGCATGCCCCGACAGCCCATCCACTGCAGATTGACCTGGTCACAACATAGACCCAAGAAAGCACCATTGGGACGAACTGCAGCCCGCCTGGCTACCCAGTAGACAAAAGAGTGTCCCACTATCCACGTTCTGCAGCATGCAGATTCTGAAAGAATAACACAGCAATCACCCCCGGGCTGGTGTAAAGCCCCAAACAAGCAGACGTCTTATCCCCCTGCTCTGTCCCACAGTTTCATGTTTGATTTTTTTATTTATTTATTAAAAAAAACTGTGAAAAACTGGAACTGGGACAGCGCAGAGCCATCTCTGTGTATCAACAAGGGAGAGCCGCCATCGGGACGGATATGCAAAAAACATTGGAGACAGTAAACAGGGCACGCGGGAGAGCCCGGGAGAGCCAGCAGGGAGACATTCAGACCTTTTCCAGCTTGATCCATTTTTGATCTTCTGATGAGGACGTGGACTGAGTCACCACGATGCCGTATGTCTTCCAAGAGCACTCCCCCGTGCTTAAGTCGGGAGGGGCTGACCAGCTCGCCTACCCGGAATGCTCCAAAAAAGGCCCATGAGTATGCCAAGGCAAAAAGAATAGATTAGAAAGGCGATGAGCACACCAATGGTAAAACTTCCAGGATCCGCAGCAAGATGGAGAAGGTCACAGGACGACGACTGTCCATCTGCTTGAAGCCCCGGCGGTAGCCCTTCAATGCTTGCTTCACCAGGAATTCTTTCGTCAAGTCAGGACCTCCAGAAAATTTGAAGAAAGCCTCTACTGCTGACATACTCCGGTTCAGGGATGGGACCGTAACCTTCTCAGCGAACATATGCCCAATGAACCACAGCAGGGCGGAGAGCACACCCTTGTGAGTATCGGGATCGCCCGCCATCTGGAGAAATGAATGCCATTGTACCCAGACCTTAGAATACGCAGTCCATGTGGCAGGCACCATGGACCGTTGCAGGAGTGTCAAGGCGCTCCGTCTGCTAGCGTCCATATCCAGCTGGGAAATGGAGTGGCCGTGCTGTCTGCGTCTGGTGCCAGTAGCCTGAACCAATCCCACTGCTGGTGAGACAAAGAGTCGGCCACCTCATTGTGTACACCAGGGACATGTACAGCCCGGACCCACAAATTGCGCCTTAAACCCAGGAGGACTAGCTGTCGTAGCAGATTAATCACTGGGGGGGATGACGCAGAGATATTATTGATGGCCTGGACCACCCCCATGTTGTCGCACCAGAACCGGACATTCTTGTTTTCCAGCAATGGCCCCCAGACAACAATGGAAACCACTATTGGAAACAATTCCAAGAAGGCCAGAGCAATGCCAGGTCTCAGGCCACCGACCAGAAAACCACCTACCGCGAAAGAACCGCCAGACTGGGTCCACGTCCTTTGACTTGACCTCAGCTATCGCAGGCGCAGTCACCAGTGATGCCACCGGGTCAGGGACTATAGCCGGGGAAGCTGTACTAACTGGGAGAACTAACGGCGAGGCAACTAAAGAAGACACCGGCGGGGTTGGTACTTCTGCTGTATATGCCCCCCAAACCTGCGATGGAGAAGGGTTATCCACTGCAGATAGCGACCCTGACTCAAATGATTTAAGTACACTAGTAAGGCTCGCCACCAACTGAGATATTCCCCCAGCTGCCCCCGTGGAACCCTGTGAATTACCCGTATTCGGGGGGCCATTGTGTGAAACAGCGCTGTGGATGTGTGTCAGGGAAACCTTTGTGGGGAGTGCTTTAGGAAGAGATGTTTTGTCAGGGCTTACCTTTGTTGGGAGTCTTTTAGGCAGAGATGTATGCTCACCCTTGCAAACAAACACAGACCAGGGTGACCAGGTAAGAAGCCACGTGGCCTGTGAGTTTGTGCACGGGGGCTGGTCAGGATATCCAGGTAAAGTTACAGACAAGGACAAGAGCAAAAGAATCTTCTTGGGAAAGCCAGAGGTCAGAGGATGCCAGAATTCAGAATAAACGGTTAACAAATCCAAGGTCAAAAGCCGAAAATGATTAGGAATACTGGAAGTCAAAATAACAGGAACCAAACAAGGAATCCAGAGTCAATGAACTGACACTGCTCTTAGGGAGAGGCAGTGTCTTATACCTTGTTAATTAGGTATGTGCTTCAGCTGAAGAGTTACTGACAGGTCTGAGCCTTTGGTGAAGTCCAGCCCCCTAGTGCTGCAGGCAATACAAACATAAACAGGAGTATTTCAAAGTTCTGAAATGGCTCAGAGGCAAAATAGCAGGATACAGTCCAGAAGAACCACAGTTCAAATCCCCTACTGGGTGCATCTGGGGCGACCACGTCTGGCAGTCTGGATGGCATGGTGGCGATCCTGACAATGTGTGAGTGTGAGTTAAGGATAGAAGAAGAGATAAAATTAGACTCACCCCTGGACTGGTTCCCTGCAGAATTGACCGCCGTGGGCTCAGGAACCAGAGATCCTCGTGGAGACTGTGAGAAGAGCAGAGGACTGCCGTACACCGAACCGCCCATCCGATTGTCCGCCGGAGGAAGGGGCCTGATGCCGTCTGATGTGAGGTGCTGGCCATCCCTGGCACGGGATCCCTCACCTGAAGGGCGCTGCACTCCAGATGCTGATGTTTGACCTTCAACAGCAAAGACTCCTGGAGAAGCTGACCTGGAACTCCGGCTGTCCAACCTGTTGCGCCGTCTGTGATCCCCGTCTGAGCCCCTCGCCGGACCGGTCCGAAAGGAAGATGATCCGTGACGAACCGGCTCCCTGGACCTTGCCAACACCTGGGAGCCCCTCTGCATAGAAGAGGACCTGGAACGCTGGTACTGCCTGGCCCGTCCGCCAGGTGCAGGGGGGCCAATGTGGTAGGAGGGGGACCTGGAGGAGAGGTGGCGGCAGGGGGCACTAAAATGCCCAACCAGACCCCTCTGTGAAGAAGGGGAACTGGGGGCCGGGGACATACTTCCCTCCATGTCCCTAACCTTATATACTGCCTGCATCCAGCAATGCAGTCCCTGCCCTGCCTAGATGATCTGCCCCCAGGGTCTCTCCTGTCAGGAGGAGATCCCCTGGCCTTTCTGGCAGTGATGGGGTTAATATGCACAGGCCGCGATGACTTCCCCGGCCTGTGGTCGCGCCAACGTGGTTCCCCATCAACATCTCGTCGGGAAACCACGTGGCGCGCAGAAGCGCTTCTCGCAGCCGTGTGAACGGACGTGCGAGAAGCTGAAGACTGCACCGGCGGAGCGGACGCCGGAGCAGGTAAGCGGGAAGGAGGTAGCACATCCGTGCACCTCGCTTCCAGTCCCGCCGGACCACTCGACCCCCGGGGGGAAGAAGGGAAGCGCGCCGTGCGGAGGCAGCATCCGGAGCACTTGGCCTCCGGTGAGGAGGGTGGGGGGCCAGAGCAGGAGGGGGGTGCTGCGCAGAGGCCAGCACAGTGGGGGAGACCAGTTGATGGGACCCCCGAGCAACGGAGGCCATAGTGGCACGCCCCCTAGATGGCAGGGCCTGGGGCGCAGGGGAGGACAGAGAGGCAGACTGCCGTTTCTTAGCAGCTGCCCTCTTTCTCCTCTTAGGAATAGGGGGCTCGGGCTGAGGGACAGTGGGGGGGCTCCTGGGGCTCAGGGGTAAATCTTGAAGGGGGCCTGGACCTTCTAGTGGGCCTGGACAGGAGGGGGGGAAGGAGATTGGGCAGGGGAGAGAATGGGAGAAGGAGATGGCAATGTACCTAATATAGTATTTATACTGTCTTGCAGCCACTCTCCTCCCTGCAGGACAGCAGCATCCCTCAACTGGACAGCAGAGCGTCCATCATAACTGGTAAGTTTTCAACTGATTTATTTAATGTAGAAAAGAGACTGGGCAAAACCTCTGCAAGGGTTGATAAAGGTTTTGCCCAGCCTCCAAAGGGGGAGGAACAGGCTTGTGATGAGGCTGCATCACCAACCTGTTGTCATGCTGCCCTTTCATATATTACAATATTACAGGCCATTTCTCTCAATGATCTATTTTGAAATTTACATAACATTACATTACATTAACATTTATTTGTACAGCGCCACCAATTCTCGAAGCGCTTGGTACAGAGCAAAGAAAGGAACTACATACTAATTTAGAGAAACTAGTACAGACTGGTACATGAGGTAGAGAACCCTGCTCGTAAGCTTACAATCTAAAGGGAATGGGGTCCATGACACAAATAAGGGATTGAAGAGGTCAGAGGGATTGAAGTTGTAGTAACAGTAGAGTGGATGGGAGGCATTAGGTGGGATAGGTCAAATAGGGAGTGTGTGTTCCAGCTAGGTTGGGTAGTAAGCCTCTCTAAAGAGATGAGTTTTGAGGGACTTTTTAAAGTTTGAAAACGAGGGAGAGAGCTGGATGCTCTGGGGAAGGGAGTTCCAGAGAGAGGGGGCAGCTCGGGCGAAATCTTGGAGACACGAGTGAGAAGTGGTGATGAGATTAGAAGAGAGTGTTAACCCCTGTGAGGAGCACAAAGGTCGTGTAGGGAAGTAGCGGTTAACAAGGGAGGAAATGTACGTAGGAGCAGAGGAGTGGAGGGCTTTGTAGGTTAGTGACAGAGTTTTAAATTTTATCCTCGAGCAGACGGGAAGCCAGTGTAGGGCGTTGCAGAGAGGAGCCGCCGAATCAGACCGACGTGCAAGAAAGACGAGTCTGGCAGCCGCATTTTGGATAGACTGTAGGGGAGCCAGACGAACCAGAGGTAGTCCAGTCAGAAGATCGTTACAGTAGTCCAGGCGAGAGATCACAAGCGAGTGCACTAGAATTTTGGCGGTCTCTTCGCTGAGGAACGGACGAATGCGTGCAATGTTCCTTAGGTGCAGCCGACAGGATCTGGCCAAGGACTGGATTTGAGGAAGGAAGGAGAGAGCAGAGTCAAAAGTGACCCCAAGACATCGAACACGGTCAGCCGGTACGATCGTAGTATTATCAACGTTGACCGTGAACCCAGGTGTAGGGACAGCGGTTGAGGGAGGGAAGATAATGAGTTCTGTTTTGGAGAGGTTAAGTTTCAGGTAGCGATCAGACATCCAAGCGGAGATGGCTGACAGACACTCAGCTACTCGTGACACTAGAGAGGGAGTGAGGTCAGGGGAGGAGAGGTAGAGCTGAGTATCATCCGCGTACAAGTGGTAGTGAAAGCCAAAAGAGCGGATGAGTTCTCCCAGAGAGGTAGTGTATAAGTACGACTCGATCCAAGAGAGTGCCACACCACTTAAGCCAATCGATTTTTGCTTTTCTCAAATTCACTTTTGCTTTTCTCTTTGATGCAGCCTGTAGTCAGCAAAATATTAAAGAGTACAGGAATATGGGTCCTACTCTAAAATCATTTTGATTATGTGCAGTGCAAAAGCACTCCTAGGGCAAACATCATTAGATAGATATTTTGCATTAGATAAAGAAAACTGTAAAAGACTAGTTTCTGGAATTTGGAGACATTGCTTACTCCCTTTGCAGAGACAATGGATGTTACGTACAAAAAAGTCCAACATATTTTACCGGGAAGTTGACACTTTTATGTGCAGGAATTGTCCAACACTTTTTGGGCATGTTTGCATGTTGCCAACAGTCCTGAATTTGCTGGGCCAAGCCCATTTTACTTGGGTCCTGTCCTATCATATTTGGATCTGCCTAGCATTGTGTTTAGATTATGTATGTCTAACAGACATGCATATCTTAAATGCAAAGAAGGGAGGGCTAGGGGGAAGGAGACACGGACGAGGGCTGGAAGAAAGAGAAAGAGACACAGTGGAGGGCTGGGAGACAGAGACACAGAGGAGGGCTGGGGAGAAAGAGACACAGAGGAGGGCTGGGGAGAAAGAGACACAGAGGAGGGCTGGGGAGAAAGAGACACAGAGGAGGGCTGGGGAGAAAGAGACACAGAGGAGGGCTGGGGAGAAAGAGACACAGAGGAGGGCTGGGGAGAAAGAGACATGGAGGAGGGCTGGGGGAAAAGAGAAATAGACCCGGGGAGGGCTTGGGGAATTGAGAAAGAGAAACGGAGGAGGGAGGGCTGGGGGAAGAGAGAACTGGGGGGGGGGGGGGGGGCAGAGACACTGGGAGGAGGTAGTGAAATGAACAGACACTTCAGAAATGAGAGAGAGAAGCTACAGAAATGAGAGAGAAACGCTACAGGAATGGGAGAGAGAAACAGACACACTATAGAAATGAGAGACAGACAGACACACTACAGAAATGAGAGACAGACACACTACAGAAATGAGAGACAGACACACTACAGAAATGAGGAAGACAGACATACACTACAGAAATGAGAGAAACAGACATACACTACAGAAATGAGAGAGAGACGTACACTACAGAAGTGAGAGAGATGTACACTACAGAAATGAGAGAAACAGACATACACTACAGAAATGAGAGAGAGACGTACACTACAGAAGTGAGAGAGATGTACACTACAGAAATGAGAGAGACATACACTACAGAAATGAGAGAGAGAGATTACAGATATGAGAAAAATACAGACCAACATGGGCAGTTCCCCTCCTGAAAAAAAGACTATGAGTCCGCTCCTGTGGTGCAATCTCAGTGCTGGGCTGGGGTTAATCCTGTAAGTGCAATCTCACTGCTGGGGTAAGTCCTGGGGGTTGGGTCAAATCTTGTAAGTGCAATATGGGTGCTGGGTCAAATCTTGTATGTGGAATATGGGTGCTGGGCCATGTCTTGTGAGAGTAATATGGGTGCTGGGTCAAGTCCTGTGAGGGCAATCTGAGTGCTGGGGTAAATTCTGGATGCAGGGTCAAATCTTGTTTCAAGACTTGTTTCTCAAGTACAATATGGGTGCTATGGCAAGTCTTGTGAGAACAATATGGGTGCTTGGTCAAGTCCTGTGAGGGCAATTTGAGGTAATTTCTGGGTGCTGGGTCAAGCCCTTTGAGTGCAAACTGGGTGCTAGGGTACATCAATATATCCAGCCAGGATGTATATAAAGTTATGTTTTACACCCTGCCCTGATATACACCTCTGCACAGGGCAATTCATATAACTTTGTGTTCATACTCTTCAGATGTGCTTTTAAAATGCCTGTTTTTCCCTTTTACGAACAAAAAGATTATATTATTCTATGGGGCTGGTTTAATTATGTTATGCTATAGGGCTGCTATACAATTTTTTTCCAGGGCTGGTTTTTGTTCCCAGTCCTGCCCTGCGAGTAGAGGAGAGAGAACAGAAAGACGGAGGGGGGGGGGGGGGGGAGACATGGGCGTGAGGTGGGACAGACATGGGCGGGGGGAAAGATATGGAGGGACAGACAACAAGACATGGGAGTGAGGGGGGTCAGACAACAGACATGGGCGTGAAGGGGGGTCGGACATGGGGGGCAGACAACAGACATGGGAGTGAGGGGGGGACAGATTACAGACATGATGGGACAGACAAAAGACATGGGAGTGAAGGGGGATCGGACATGGGGGGAAGACAACAGACATGGGAGTGAGGGGGAGAACAGACATACAATGGGGGGATAGGAGAGGAAGATAGACATGGGAAGGGAGAGGAGACAGACAGGGGGACACATTAAGAAATGTACCTTTTCTTTAACAAGAAACAAAAAAATGGTGGTCTGTGTTTGAGACTGTCTGTGTGTGTGTGACTGTCCCTGTGTGACTGTCTCTGTGTGTGAGTGACTGTGTGTAAAAAATGTGTAAACGAGACTGTGTGTGTGTTTGCGTGATTGATGCGCATTTGTCTAGCTGTTATAGGTAGACAAGGAGAAGGGGAAGCACAAGAGGCAAAGCCAAGGAGGCGGGAAAATGAGGGTTCACCTAGGGCAGTGATGGCGAACGTTTTTGGTCCCGAGTGCCTAATTTTTGACCGACACAAATTTGCAGACCACAAAGTGCCAACACCGCATACTCACACACGCTTATACTCATACACACTCACGCTCATACACACACACGCACATACACACACGCACATACACACACGCACACTCATACACATGCACACTCATACACACGCACACTCATACTCACACTCATACACATACTCACACACACACTTATACTCACACACACTTATACATATACTCATGCGCACACACACTTATACTCAAACTCACACACACATTTATACTCACACACACACTTATACTCATACTCACACACTTATACCCAAACACACACACTTATACTCATACAGACATTCATACTCATACACACACACACACACACACTTATACTCATACTCGCACACACTTATACTCATACTCGCACACACATATACTCACACACACACACTATTCATACTCATACTCACACACACACTTATCATACTCATACTCGCAAACACACTTATCATACTCATACTCGCAAACACACACTTATACTCACACACACACTTCTACTTACAAACGCACACACACATACAGGTTCAGCTCTCACCGCTTATCTGCTCCATTGTCCTGGAGGTGAAGGCATCAGTGTAATAGACGGGCGCTGACGGTCACCTGCTTCTTCTCCAGATGATTGGCGCATGTGCGTTCTGTGAAGAAGCGTTCAAGTTGGAAAGCAAACAGTTAATTGCTTTCCGACTTGAACACTTCTTCACAGAACACGCATGCGCCAATCATCTGGAGAAGAAGCAGATGACCGGCGGCGCCCGTCTATTACGCTGATGCCTGCACCTCCAGGACAACGGAGCAGATAAGCGGTGAGAGTTGAACCTGACCGCGTGCCACACCTGAGGACTCGGCGTGCCAGTAGTGGCACACGTGCCATAGGTTCGCCACTGCTGACCTAGGGTGTAAAAAATCCTTGCACCGGCCCTGCTAACAATGTAAAATATCCATACCATATGTACTTGTGAAAATAACAGTAGAATGTAGGTGTCCTTAGAGGGTTAAAATGCAACAGTTAGTCTGCAAGTCTTAGTTTATACATTGTATATAATCATTTGGCATATCTAAGATTATTTTGATGTCTGAAGACTTAGGTTGTAATGGCAGTAAATTCCACCACCAATATGCATAAAAAGGATTTTTATTACCTTTTATTGCACTAACAAGAACAAACATTGTCCACCCAAATGTAGGTGAAATATGAAGCCTTTGATCTTCTAACTACTCTTCCTGCTGAAAGAATCGTTATCACTAGATTCATTCATATCTACTGCAGTAAAAAAATTGGCTTCAAGCCAATGTTAAGTCTATGGAGACAGTACCAAGGCCGGTATTTTTCTGAAGAAAAGGTGGCAACCCTAACTGCATACAGCAGGGCTGACCCGAGAAGTTGCTGCTTGTGTCCTGGAAGAAATGTAGCCCCCACCTCTGCACACATACACACTCAAAGTAATGCATGCACATACCATCTCATACACAGTCACACAACTAAAGCCACACAAACACACACAGTCTCATACAAGCACAATCTCATAGTCACCTGAGACCCACCCGAACACATTATAGAGCCGGCCAAAAGTTAAATCACCAGTATTGCATAAGACAGGAGACAATTGCATAGCGCAAGGTATGTAAAACCCCAGAAGACAGTAACCCAGTAGCTGAAATATCATGATCGCAGGGGTTGCAGCTGCGATCAGGCCCGTAACACCAGGGTCCCGGCTTCCCTGTTAATCCCCCCGGATTAAAACCTGTACTATGCGATCTGCACTGATCGCATAGTACAGGCCCTCCGGACAAAGAGATGTGGCCCGCGTGACATTGTCACCGGTAGCCACACCTCCGCTGGTCTTGTGCAAGGGGGTGAAAGCTCCGCCCCTTCCGCTCTGAGCCTAGTAGAGTGCCAGATGTCACAGACATCACATCTTAGAAGAAAACGAGGCTCGATCAAACCCCCTCCCTGCAATGAAAGTCTGACTGTGTGTATGTATGTAAGTATAAGTCTGACTGTGTTTATGTATGTATGTAACTAAGTCTGACTATGTGTGTATGTAAGTCTAAGTCTCACTGTGTGTATGTATGTAAGTCTAAGTCTGACTATGTGTACGTAAGTCTAAGTCTGACTGTATGTATTTACATCATATGGCTGGTTTATATAATATTTATATAATATATATGGCTGGTTTATAATATTTATATAACAAATTACATGATATTATATTAATATTTTAAACCAACCATTTATATTATATAAAATATAAACCTGAGCCATCTGTTTTTATATATATATATATATATATATATATATATATATAGCTGGTTTTATATAATATTTGTTGTATAAATATAAAACCAGCCATATATATTATATAAACCTGAGCCAAATGTTATAAATACCTATCCGGTGGTTTCTAGTTACGCCTCTGCAGTAACCCATGATTTTTAAAAACATTGATGTTATTTATATTTGTGACTGATTATGTAAAGTCTAGGAGCACATGTATTACTTTGCTGCCAAGAAAATTTGGATGGTTTTTAAATAGATACATTCTGCCAACGCGGTACAATAGGGGTTGCAGCAGGTGTAATGCTTTCTGTCCAGTATCATAGTGAGCTATTTTACTCCAGCTGTTATATAATGAATTTCCCATTTTACTTATTTTTTCTTATTATAGCATGCTTGCCTTATAGAGGCCCTTAACTGCATTTGACACATATATTTTTCAAACATTAACATTGAACAAATGTGATGTTTTGAGTGGGCGAAAAGGGGTCATCCTAAGTCCTGAAGTCACTCCCCTTAACTTTGTGTTGTTTGAGCAAGTTAGTTTTTGTTATTAGATGGTCAGCATGACAAAACAAATATAGCTAGGAAACACATTATGCTGGGTCAGGCACTGATTGTGGAGGAAATCATGAACACCCCCATTTATATGGACAGAATCTCTGTGTGTATGGGCTTTTGAAGGACCAGATAGATTTATATTTGTTGTAATAGTGTATTTTTATATGTTTGCTATTATTAGTAAATGTGTTATTATTGATGGTACAGGGACAATATCCCTAACATTACTTGTACTGTGAATGTAGAAAAAAATTATATATATGTTGTGTTAGCAGAATTACAAACAAATGCATTAATTAGGAGAAAAATATGTTTTAAATGTATCTCCTGCTTATGACATAATCTGTGGCTTGATATGCATATGAGCCACTGTTCAAGTTGAAATTTGTATTTTTCTCTTATTTTTTGCATTTGTTTGTATATTTACTAACACAGTGTAGATATAATTTTTCAGCATTTTTTATTCTCTACATTCACAGTACAAGTAATGATTGGTTGGCATTCTCTCTGTTCATTTTTGCCTGTCCATTTACCTTAGCTGTTTTCTGTACTGTAGAGAGGACAGTAATTAAAGCAGAACACATTTTACCTTGAAAAGGGATTATTTAACCCTTTGGAGCATTTGGATGTATATATCTGCCCTGTGTTTCCATGCAGTTGGGGACACAGGACGTACATATACGTTCTGTGTTAAATCGAGGCTGTGGATGCGATCAGTGTTTGATACCACCACTTAAATTGAGTTGCTTTAATGCCTTGATGTTGAGGCATTAAGTAGTACCAAAAATTGTCCCACCAAGCCACCGCTGTCACTCCACTGAGTGATCAAGGGCACTAATTTAAAGACAGTATGCTCCTCCAGTATGGCACTGTCCCCTATCCGGCAAGACATTGACAAAAAAGAGGACAAAACTAACCCTAGTTCTAGGGTAATAGTTCCACTTAGGGTTACACATGAGTTAGGATTAGTGTTAGATTTAAAGTTATATTTAGGGTTATATGTATGGTTGGGGTCAAAAGGTAGGAGAGAGTATTTAGAAAACAAAAAAAAAACTTACTTTCGGTTATTGCCCTATAGTTTGCAAAAGAAAAACATGTAAACATTTGTATTTCTAAATTCAGGACAAACATTAGAAAATATATAAATGGGGCCTTTTACGGCTTGTAATTGTATAAAAGATTTTTCAGGTCAAAGTTAAAAAACGTGTTTTTATTTCATTACATTTTTTTATATAGTAGATTATTTGATATGATCAAAATAATTGTATCTTAAGTAAAGCCGATAAAACCAGTATATAATGTGTGTAGGTAAGTTAAAACGAGATAAATGAACATTACAGTAAAACAAAGACAATGCACAAGTGTTAAAAAAGCCTCAGTCACCAAGGGTACAAAACGTTCGAAACAGAACGGTCACCTAGGGGTTAATATGAACCCTTTATTAATGCCAAGTGTCTTTTTTGGTAGTTGAATATTCTCAAACATCTGAAATACGTGAATAGTGTAATTTTTATTCCAGCATTGTAAGAAACATTTGGGCACGGTTTGGCAGATTTTTCCAGCCTGTTTTTTCCCAGAACAATTTTTCTGTGGTTTTTTTTGCAATTTGTGAATAGGTTTGACAACTCGGCCATTTTTTACTGGTCACATATAATTTGTGCATGTTGCCTTGCAGTATGTAGTAGTCACATATGACCAGAAATAAACCAATTAACTAATCAATGTGGTTCTGTGGTATCCATTATTTGATTAGGTAAGTGATTTCCTTCTGGTCACATATCACTTTTTACATACTGCAGCCTGCAAACGTTGTGTGGCCGATAAAAAATGGCCGAGGTGGCAACCCTACCTGGGAAGTATGATGACACACTCTGTGCAGATCACTGTGAAGAGCTGCCCTGGCAGCACACAACAAACACAGCAGCTTCAACTTGACCTGTGCATAATACAGGGGGATGGGACACTTCATCGCGGCTGGAAGCGAGGGCGGGGACTTGGCTGGAGACGTGGAGCTAGTGGGAACCCGTGGTTTGGTATGTTAGTATACAATAGGTAGGAACTCGATGATTGGCTGGAGTCATATCAACGCTCCTCCTTTACCAACTCACTCGTATTCCCCCTAGCGTTTTCTAATAAGTGAGAGTATCCCCGATGCACTCCAGTCGCTGATTTGCTGCCACCGGGAAAGGAGGTCAATCGGTCGTCACTTACCCTATAAGTGCCAGTTCTACCTCCATCAGGGATTACACATCGCTGTGGTGTTAACTGATTTTACCCTACTGTCTATTTAGTTTTTATCGCATTATTTATTACATACGTTTCTCGTCCTTTGTGACTCCCATCCAGCGTGACTTCGTCCTAATTGTTTGGCAGAAGAGCTTGCGATTTCGGTAAGATTCTAACCTATATTTAGGTGCTGGAATTGGTAGAATACTACGCTCCTTATCTGTCAAGCTGTCACGTTGGGGATGTGTCTTTATAGTGAGCACGACGCGTATAGTTCCTGTCTGTGTGTAGCAATGATGGGCAATCTTCGGCACTCCAGCTGTTGTGGCTTCTTGTGTGATCAGCCAGCTAAATCGTTGGCTGAGCATCGTGGGAAGCTATAGTCCACAAGTGCTGAAGAACCGAAAATTGTCCATCATTGTCTGCTGAAGCGTGGGTGGATGTCATTAGAATATAATGTCTCAAAGAAAAATGTGATATGGATGTAATTTAATATTGCACTTGATTAGTACCAAAGGCCAAGCAGGAATAATCTTAGCATTACGAAGAGTGTGATGTAGTTGTGCTTGGTATCAGGCAACATCTATAAATAATGTAATCTTACCGAGACATATCTGATAAAATAACGAGATCTCAGCTTTACAGATTGGTATTGCTACACTTTACCATTTATCGTATGTGTTATGTGTATTGTATCCTCTGATTGACTGGTTTCAGTGGGCAACATGAGCAAGAAACACATTCCGTCCTTTTTGTGTCTTTATCAAGAAACTTCTCCAGTTTGGGTTGATGGGCCAGCAGATTCTGGTTGTGACCCAAGTCGGGTGATGTTTCAGTGGTTGGTTGATGGCATGTATTGGAGGCCTTGGTTGTTGGGAATCTGCTCTAATCCTCAGTGGCTGTTGCATCAGATTCGCCTGTAGAACAGAGGTTGGGGTGTAGAGGGAGTGGAGAACAAGGAGTGGCTTATCTACCTTTCCTGTTTTATGAAGTGCCGCACTGAATATTATTTTCCCCTCTTCCACCCCTCCCGTACAGATAATTTTCTAGACACAAGAGTCTTCTTCATGTAAAGGCCATTGCAACTTTGTAACAAGTTCTTTTGTGCAGCTCATAGTGTTGCTGATTTGAATCTGTAGTGAATTTAATTAAATGCATTCTAATCATATTTGAATATTACATTTACTGTTTTGGCTCCAGTCTATACTCAAGTGCTACATTGTCTAGAATATTAATGACACGGATGGTGTCTGGGATATATCATTACTTATTCATATTACAATTTCCACTTATGTAAACAAAGAAGTATGTTAAGGATGAGATTTAAGTTTTCTAAAATAAAAAACTGCATTATCTGGGTAAAAATTGGTAGTTCATGGTAATGGCTTGGAATCCAGAGTTGCATCATTTTTTTTTTTTTTTTTGTCTTGGGCGGGTAGGGCAATTTGGTCAGAAATTTGAGTGTTTGAACCCTTAGGCGCCAGACGAATGTGATCAGTTGTGAGGCAGTTAAATGGTTACATTAATGTTCATGGCCTTGGAATGCGTGCGTTTGAGAAGGGTGGGTGGTATAATGGGTTAGGCGGGCGGGGGGCTATGAGCTGAGAGAGAAGAATGAGGCGGTGCTTGGAATTTGCCGTCTACTTGCGAGAGAGCAGCTAGTACTTTTCCACTCTGTCTCCCACCCCTCCTTTCCTCAGGGTAGCGCGTGATCATGGGTCACGTGGTTCCAATAGCACACTGCAGTATTGACGTTTTCTCTCCTTGCAGGCAGAGAGCCAAGCGCAGCAGCGGCCACACCATTCAGATCAGCATCGCCAGTGGTTACAGTTATTCCAAAAGCTCCACTAATACAACACTGGTCATATAGATCCCCGTATTAGGTGAATTGTCAAAATGAGCAAAGCAGAGATGGGAAGATTTAACATTTCTCCTGATGAAGACAGCACAAGCAACAGCTCCAATAGCAATGATGATTTCAGCTACTCTGACTACCCTGCAAAGAAGCTGTCTATCAAAGGGTAAGCTGTGCATTGGGTTTCTTTACATATTTAGGGATGTCATACATTTATTTAGTTTATATGTATAGCAACACTTTTGCTTTAATATGTCTATATTGGCATTGTTTAGTTTAATCCATCCTGGGATAAGGTTATCAATAATTACAATGAACAAGGTCACTGGATCTAGAGGTGGTAATAGAAAAACAGAATGATGTGTGCACACCAAAGCATTGGGGATATTCTAATTGAGTATTCCTTTTCTTGCAGGCGTTATGATATGGATCCAGAAAACCAAAATTTCCTTCTTGAGCCAACTCTGGCAAAAAAGAAATGTGAAAATGAATACGTAAGTATTTGTATTCAATTTAGTTGGTTTTTTTTTTTTTGGAATTTTAGTAATTAATATAATTCTAATTATTAAAATGCTATTAATATATTACTCCTTACTCCTTAGCTTCCGGGCACCACTTCATTCGGTATGTCCGTATTTAATCTCAGCAATGCCATTGTGGGTAGTGGCATCCTCGGACTGGCATATGCAATGGCCAATACAGGAATTGCACTTTTCATGTAAGTGGTTTTTCCATTAATTTATATGGATTTTTATTTGAACATTTTAATATAGTAGATATTAATACATGGTTTGGATTCCTTGATACGTCTGTAAACCAGTTACATTTTGAATACATATTTTTTGTGTGTGTGTTGTAGCAGGTGATTTACATGTTTTCAGTATATCATTTAATCCTTATAGCATTTAAAGCATTCAAACCATGCTGCAGTAAAATCGAGGGATGCTTTTTTTTTTTTCTGCTGCATTATAAAAATTGCTATATGCAAATTTTTTTCATAAAAAATGTTATTTGGATGGATTGTTCAGAAAATGAATTTTCTCTTACTGAACACTAGGGGGCAGACAAGACTTTATACACTACTGAAAACAGTCTCCTACAAATAAAGCTTCCTTTGTGTCTTAGTATCACATGCCTGTCTTTTAAATGTTGTACTATTATGATGTTTAGATGTAAATCTGGCTGGTCACCTTGCCTTTTAATAAGCCTCTAAGAAAGTATGACATATTCCAAAATGTTACATTACACAGTAACAATTATATAGGTATAATTGTAATCTCAAAATGAATATATTTTCCAGAAATATCCCATCGCAGGATGCACTTTGCTGTTAATGTAATACATGTAATGCTTCTATTGAATTGTGAATCCTTATATAAAAAGACAGGATTTATAATCATTTTACAATCAGACATTGCAAGTATGACTGATGCATTTCTATTGTTTAATCATAAGTAAATTTTCATGTTGGCGCTATATAAATAAATCATAATGTAATGTCTGGGCAATGATTATAGACATACGATTTTTTATTTTTTTTTTTATTTTATTTTTTGTAGCCGATCTATAGAAAGCTCAGATCCAGACACCTCTTATTAAAATTTTAAATCCGCCCACTCAAAATAATAATGAATCGAATCAGCACATCAAATATCTTCATAAGCATAACCACCATATAGCGCTCCATCTACTGTATAATGAAACTCCTATTCTACTATACCATCCTTTTTAGTAATAATGGCAGTTGTAGTGGACCTTTTGTGGAATGTCATAGGAATATTAAGGAATCAAAATATTTATGACTATTCTGTGCAATTCCTGTGTTAGGAATTTCTCAGTTGTGTTCAAATTTTGGATTATAAGCAGTTACATTGTTTGCTATTTTTTAACAATCAAACATGTTACATTACCTGTCAAGACTTGCCAATTAGTTTTACAGTGAGTCCCTCACTGTAAATTTATAAACCAGGCATGTCTACATATTATGCTAGCTGGGTATGAAATTGATTGTAGTATAGCCATATACCATGTTTAAAATGCAATCTGACAAGTATTCATTTTAACATAAGTTTACTTTTCTTTTTCTTGATAGGATTCTCTTGTCGTTTGTTACCATATTCTCTTTGTATTCTATTCATCTACTACTAAAGACCGCAAATGAAGGAGGTAGGCACGTCAGTATTGCTGGAATAATCTTATAGGCAGTGTGTCCATAGCCAATCCAGTGAAGGGCCATTAAAAAATTACATTGTCTTTCACAAATTCCAGTAAATTTCCACCATGAACAATGTTGGTGCCTAGCCCTTGATTCATACAAGGTTTAATAATAACTTTATTTTTCTGTTTCCAGGTTCTTTATTGTATGAGCAGCTGGGATTTAAGGCATTTGGTTTATGTGGAAAAATTGCTGCTTCTGGATCAGTCACCATGCAAAATATTGGAGGTATACCTTATACTGTATGAGTATTCATTCAACTGTGATGTATGTCTTTATCTGCTGGGAATGTAATATTTTATACTTGTTCTCTTTCCATGGAAACTAAGCTCAATCCCTCTTGTTATAAAAAATAATAAACATTGATTAGCATCTAAAATGTTTCCATTTTCTTTCAGCCATGTCAAGCTACCTCTACATTGTGAAATATGAATTGCCTCTTGTAATAAAGCAATTGGTGGGAACAGAGGACACTGGGTATGTATCTTGATTTATTAAATGTTACTTTATGGTATTAAATGCAAGCTGTTTCTTTTGTGCTTGCAGCTAAAGCTTTTGGTCAAAAATTCATGTTTTTGTTACTGCCTACAAACTAGGGAGTGCAAAAGATCTTTGTCATCTGTTTGCCCTTTTATATCACAACGGTTTAGTAATGCCATGAAACCTGCCTACAAGATGGATTTATTTGTTTAGACGTTCACATTAACCATTTAGAAAAATGTGTGTTGAGATTGTGACACACAATTTACCTTTTTTCTTTTGTATTGTGCCTAAATACATCTCTATAGGCAGTTTCTTTGTGTATTTAAAGTACGGTGTTTGTTTTAGAAGTAGAATATTCATTGCTTATTTAATAATATATTAAACAAAATGCTTGGCTGACCAAATTGTCAGTGGATTGTTTGCACATATCTATCGCATGAACCATTTCAAGATCCATTAATGTACAGGTTACAGTATCTAGCTTTAACCTTTTTTGGTGAAAACAATATATAGATTTTTTTTTTGGTATGTTTTTTACATCTCTTGTCATACAACATAATTTATGGCAGAAAGGTGATGGGGAAACCGTACCACCTGCAGTTTAATGAGTGGCAGAAGCATTATAAAACCCAGACATGCCATAGTACATGCTTTTCCTACAGAAAGCTCACATTAACAGTGCTACAACCACTACAAGTGATTCTGGGTAGGCATATGCAAATAAGGCCACAATTTGCCTCTATATTCACTTTATATGTGGACTATTTGGAGCCAATGCATGTTTTACAATACAGTATTTAAACATTGCTCAGGACAGAGGTGCAGCAGCAGATAACCATTCATGGACAGCTGTTTATAAAGATAAAACTGTTTTCCTTAAACTACTATAAGGGGTGAACTTGATGGATGCATGTGTTTTATTTTTTTACAGCCTAAACTAGTATGTAGCATTTTCTAGCAAATGAGTTTGTCCTTTTATTTACATAATGTTCTAATGCAATATTTCTTTTCTCAATTTACAGAGTGTGGTACTTAAATGGAGATTATCTAGTGCTGTTGGTCTCATTGTTTCTCATCCTCCCTCTTTCACTGCTGAGAAATCTTGGTATGATAATATGTTTCTTATGCAAACATTTATAGTATTTCAAACATATACCAGAGTAGCCTAGTTGTAAAATGTCACCCAATTCAGCTGAATGGGAGAATGTTTCCAACTCTGCTAGTTTGGCCTTTAGTTTAAAATTCCCTGCAATCATCTTTCTTGAATAAAGCACTGTATAATGGTTAAAAAAAAATCTTGGTTTATGGGGTCCAAGACATTTTAGCTGATCTAGGCTCTTGTAGTTAAATTTGCACAGTTAAACCTTGTGATTGGATTTGCGTTCCACCTCCATTGCCAGATCAACAATATGCAGTAAGTTGTGACTAATCTAACCATGGCAGCACAGTACCTTGTCATACTGATAACTTGAGAAGAAAAAAAGCTGGCTCTGTAAAATCTACTTTTTCATTTTCCCCCCAGGGTACTTGGGATATACAAGCGGTCTTTCCTTGATGTGCATGGTGTTTTTTCTGATAGTTGTAAGTAAATATACTTTAAAAATAGAAAATGTACTGTTCATTTATTTGGTAAATACAGATAACCAATGTAGCGCACATGATAAATTTACATGTCCCTTTAAAATAATGTATCTGCATAATAGAATAACAAAATTGCCCTTTTTGTCTGTAAATTCAAGCAGATTTCATAGAATTGGGAAGGTAGACTCCTGCTCTGGCCCACTCCTCATATTAGAGCAAACTTTTCAAGAATCGGTTATCATTAACTGCTCTGTACCTAATTGCAACCAATAGTTCAGCACTGCAGTAGATTTTTGCATGTGTGGGATCTTATTAAAATGAATAATGTAAATAATAAATTATTTATGGCTTATCGCATTCATTTATATACTTTTTTTTTTTTTTATTTTTTTTTTTACAGGTGATCTACAAGAAGTTTCAGCTTGTGTGCCCTGACTGGGGATATCCTGATGTTCTGAACCACACTTTAAACACCACAATGTCCAGCTTTACCACGCACACACCCACACATGAAATAGAACACAACACTACAGATGACGAAATGTGCAAACCAAAATACTTTGTGTTTAACTCTCAGGTAATTGTGGTGCTGTTTAAATTAAGAGAACTTGTGTTTCGCGTGCATATATATTACCACCTAGTAATCACTATGTTTTTCTTTTTTCAGACTGTATATGCCGTTCCAATCCTGACTTTCTCCTTCGTCTGCCACCCAGCTGTCCTTCCCATTTACCAAGAACTTAAAGGGTATGTCCTTTCCTGTATTCCATAGAGAAATGACCATGTTATTTGTTACTGAAAGTCAACTAAACATATTTCTACTTTTTTGTTATTTTAACAGACGTAGCCGTAAAAGGATGATGAACGTTTCCAATGTTTCCTTTTTTGCGATGTTCCTCATGTATCTCTTGGCTGCACTCTTTGGATATTTGACATTTTACGGTAAATCTTTTGTTGTACTATATTGTATGTTTGCTCTACATATCCCAACCTGTGATGATTCCTTTCCAATGCTTAATGAGTTACCCTGTATATTAATGATCTCGCCTGAATATATTTTCTTATAATAATCTCATAATGTAACAGATGACTAAGCTTGAACTACTTTAAGTACTAGTAAAAATGTAGTTACATGGTCCTGTGGTCAGCTATTCTAGCTTGGATTTAAATGCCTTTCTTCAGACTTCCTTTTTTTTTTTTTTGTTGTTATAAAATAAAAAAATGTTTAATGTTTTTATTTCAGGAAATGTAGAGCCTGAATTACTTCATACATATTCAAAGGTTATGGGAGCTGGAGTAATATTTGTTGTTGTGCGTCTGGCAGTTCTTGTGGCAGTCACCCTAACTGTACCGATTGTCATTTTCCCAGTAAGTATTCTTCTTAATAATATTATAAAGTTTAATTTTGATAATATTGTTTTAAGTGCAACACATGTTCCACCCCTGTGAGCATGTTGCAGGTTTAATTTGTAGCAATGATCTGTATTGCTGTGCATCGGCTAAATGCATCCATTTCAACAAATGTGTTTCTTTCAGATTCGCAGCTCTATCACGGAGCTCTTGTGTTCAGGGAAGGAGTTTGCCATGTGGCGTCATTGCCTCATCACAATTCTAATATTGGTCTTCACCAATGGTCTGGTCATTTTTGTTCCAACTATAAGGGATATCTTTGGATTCATTGGTAAGTAGATTTATTTATGGAGTAGTAAGTAATCTAGAGAAAAGCTTGTGAGGTGTATCATATTCTTCTAAACATTTCTGTTGGCTCTTGAATGCTAAAGCTGTTGTTGCCTAACACATGTGATCCTAGTTTGATGGGGAGGTTTCAGGGGGTGCAGGAGTTGTGTGTGTTTTTTTTTTTTAATTTTATGCTTTTAAAGACTGTTTACAATAAAAACATGTTCCATCTATATTTTAAAAGGTGCCTCTGCTGCTGCTATGCTGGTATTTATTCTCCCATCAGCTTTTTACATCAAACTAGTAAAGAAAGAGCCAATGAAATCCGTGCAAAAGATTGGGGTATGTATAGCATTTATACTGTGCTTTTGTGTTTCATTATCCTGTGTTTTTTTTTAGTGACTTGTACATAAAGGTACCAACCTACACCATTTGCTACAGCATGTTCAATTTTGTTTTTAATAATTCATTTTTTGTGTGCATGCTTAATGTTTGTGCCGTTGTTACATATTTCCACATTCAAAATAAACTCCACCTCTAGCTCCTTTTGTGGATTATGAGCATACAGCTGTACACTCATAACTGCAATTGCCCTATATTTCCCATGTTAAACATAATGGACTGAGGAGGGTATTCTCTGAGTTAGCTATACGTTGTGCAGGGACATGGTGAGTTTGCTTAGCAGGGAAACTCACTAGGTTTGTCACTGCACAATGTATAGTTAAATGGGTGTGATGAAATGTTCAACTCCATGCTGTCTCACCCTCAACTCACCTTTTAGTGAATAGACCCCTGAGAATTATTACATGTGCATAGGATTCCTAATGAGCATTGTTCAGACATTGTACATTGGGTAGCATCATGCATCTTTGTTGGAGCCCTTGGCTTGGCTTCCCCCATCAAAAATTACAATTCACATGAGTCTACAAAAGGTGAATATATGAGTCCCAATGCCTTTTGCTCATCCAATGTCACCCATTGCTTTTATTGTTGATTTTGTTTACTGTTTTATGTAGTGCTCTAACATGTGTTTTCTTTCTTCTTTTAGGCGACTCTATTTCTTATAAGTGGAATAATTGTTATGATTGGAAGTATGACACTGATTATCATGGACTGGATCCACAATGCTTCATCTAATGGGCACTAACTGACAAACAGTTGCTTGAAGTGGATATACTAATTCACAAGCCTTCTACTGAGAACGAGTATTTACTATTGTTTGCAGTTTCTCTTCCTTCAGGACACCAATACTTTCTTATAGAACAAGTGAACGCTTGAGAAACTAGTTCTATATCATAACAAAAAAAAAAACATTACCAACTTAAATCCAAAGGTTCTGACTGAAGGAAGTAATTTTATTCCATTCCGGAGAATGGACAAAAATATCAACTTTTATCAAAGCCGTATGTTTGGCTATTGTCACTTACTGTTACTTGTAATTTTGTTGTTTATTACTTGAATGTGCCTACAGGAACCATCTGATGTGAGAACACACTGCTACACTAAAGTGTTAACTTTTGTGGAGGGGGTCAAAAGTCCCTCTTTTTGTACCAAAAATATTATTTTAAAAGCACTTCTGAGGAGAGAGATATAATATGAAAACAGTGTGCTTTTTAATTTTTATTTAAAAAAACCTTAGGTGGTTTCTTACAGTATCTGTAAAACCTTCAAACAGTATTTTAGTAAATATTTATTTTGTCACTTGAACAAGTGCACAATTTAACACCTGAAATATCTCCTACATAATAGAAATGTGGATTGAAGTGTCAGCGGTTTTCTGCTGGTGGTACTTAATTTCTTGAGGAAAATCTTGTTGGAAAGCGATTTAAAATGACCTCCATTACTTCACAAACTGGAACCACCTCATTGTTCCAATGAATTCCCCATGTAAAGTAAACTTAAGTGCTGGTTTCTTTCCGTGATGAAATATTACTTTGGGCACGCGTATAACTATGTTTGAATGGTTGTACTTAATAATTCAGCCAGTGTTCCTGCAGCTCTGATATAAAAAAAACTCTACAACACATATACTAATTATTTTAGGCAAAGTGGGAATTGGTCTTTTCAAACAAAATAGCTACAGTGCATGTTGTTTGAACAAACCTAATTACTTTACATTTTTACTGCTGGTATTGTTATGAAAGCATGGTACAATAGGTGACATATTTTAAAATGACTAATTTATTCAGTTCCGTGGCAGTTTACATCTTGTACAGTATTTCTTAATATTTAAATATTAATTTATAAAATACTGAATTACTTGAGGAACACTTTTTTTTTTTTTTTTTTAATAATGGTAATCCACGAGGCTTTATTTTTACCCCCACATGTGCTTTTCTGTCTCACAAATGTTTACTTTGTACATTTTACAATACGCTTGTTGCAATTCTGTAGGGAAAACATTCAGGCGATTCCCCCACTGCCACAATAACAACTTAACATCAGTGGATTAAGTGTCCGAAGAGATATTTGTCTAATATTACATGGAGTAAAAGTAAAACCAGTCTTATTTCTAGACCACTTACTACTTAAAGGGAAGTTATTACTGAAAGCCACACATTTACTGCAATATTAAGTAAAGGATAATGCTTCACCTAGTCTTATATCAAGGGTGTAGCTGTACTGGTGTATGTTAAAACCAGTGTGTTAAGTATTTTTCCCCATCACATGGAATGTCCTAATATTGCCCTTTTATTTAGAAGGTTTTTCCCTCATCTTAAATTATCTGAGTGATAATTTCCCTTTTAAATATTAGGTAAATTGTATAGATGGTAAAAGAAAGACTTCGTCTCAAATTATATCTTTACAGCAACAACACCTTTTGATTTGCAAAGTCTTTTTGCCTACTTTTAGAATACGCTGAAGCCGTTACACAAATGTCTCTACTGATGCTTCCAACACTTAAGTAATTTTGTTGGTGGGTTTTAACTCTACTACTAGTGAAATAAGAATTTACTTTTTTCCCCAGACATGTTTCATTTCCATACATTCTAAAAGCAAGTAGGGATAATATAGTATGTGTTTAAAAACAAATTACACCTCAGCACTAAGAAAATTTGAAGTATTTCACCACATTTTGTCACCTCATTGTCTTCCACAGGCAAATTTAACGCTAATGTGCTAATTACAGAACATTACACTGTTGAAAATTTACTTATTTTTCAATATTTATGACCTTTGTACACTAGACCTTTTGTAAATATATAAATATGCTATGTATAATGCAAATATGTATATATGTATTATGTGTAAACTTTTTTTTTTTTTAAACACATTTTGTCATGGGGGTTTTTTTCCCCCAAGGTGGATCAGAAGAACAATTTTTTTTTTTTTTTTTTTTTTACATTATTAAAAAAAAAAAAGTATCACTTATCCTTCTTATTTGTGGTTTATATAAAAATTGTAATAATCCAGTAGCTACCACAAAGACTTAGAAAGCGGCTATTTTTGTTTCAGAGTTAATATAGAAGAACAAAGAAGTGAAAAGTAGAATGGAACCAATTGATACAAATTGCTCCTCTATAATTATCTCTTTGTATACATATGTCTTCATTGGCTATTATGATCAAACTCTTTCCAAACTCAAGTCTTATCCCGTGCAATATCCCATCAAAGAATTGGTATGAATCTTTCTCTTTAGGTAAAAGTTCCAATAACAATTATACATTTTATTACTATAGCAATACCAACTTAATTTTTATTCTTCCAGTATTTTCCCTTTACCATAATTATTTTTCCTGCCAGACACTGGGTATAATGGGTGTACAGAGCAATTCTGAGGAAGAGTTTGCTATGGAGACCACTAAAACTTGTCCCAGAATTGCTTTTTAGACTTGATTTGGACCTCTACAGCCTCCTCCAAGAATATCAGATTCCTATGTATTGCTGTATATAGATTGTTGTAGATGAAACAAAGTAGGCATGGTTTAATAAACCATGATGAATTTTTTTTTTTTTTAGGTATTTGACATAAATGATTTTTAATACTCCTTTCATTTATTACAATACGTGTGATTAGTGTTTTTCTTTGAGCTTTCCATTGCCATCATACTAGTATAATGGACTACTCAAATGCTGCTTCATCTAGCTATAGGCCTGAACACGGCAATTTCCATATCATTTAGGAAGACCAAATAAACCCTAATGGAGCAAATAAATTGTAAAGATGTAAATAATCCTGTTACTTCATCTCTTAATTTTGCGAATTTATAGTTTGCCTCTGAATTCTGGTTATTTAGGTTATCTGGATTACCTGGTTAACTGTTTTCTGTATATTAATGTAAAATATTAGTGTACTATTGCAAAAAAAGAAAAAGCCAGCAACTGTGCTGCTGGTGAAGTCTCTTGCGTTTCAATGAAACACTGTATGCTTTTAATTGAAATAAAATAAAAACATAATAAGACTGAATTCTATAAATTTTTTAACATTGCTTTTGTGTGTTCTTCATTAAGTGACTAAATCTTGGAGAAAATGGAGCTGTAGCAGCAATCTATTGAGTAAATGTGGCTTAGTTCTGTATAGCATATTACAAGTTGAAGCATCAATATAAAAGGTCTAAGGGGGGATTGTTTAAATACATAAACTGCAAGGTAATTGGGGATTACACAGATTTGTGAAGCAGATGGTGAAATCACATGTAACGTACATTACTAAATGTGTTGAAAGCAAAAACTAATGTATAATTTGTGTAAAGGTGGGCAGACCATGATAATATCAGGGAAGGATTAATGAAAATCCCATTTATCAAGTTCCAATTTGAACTATTTTGAATTCTAAGTACTAAAAAATGATTACAGGAAAATTGTAGGCTATATTTAGGGGGGGCACCAGTGACCAGCACAGGGCGTCTGAGCACATAAGACCTGCCCTGGTGGCATTAATATTAGATTGGAAAAACTCACCTAGCTTTTACAGGCTTCCCAAAGGATACTTAATAGATGTTTTAGTGTAATCAATGGCCTTTCTCTTTGAAGAAGTGGGCTTTGTGAGACGTTTGAAAATTGAGTGTGAGGGAGATAGTTAGAGGAGCTGGGAAGTGAATTCAATAGACAAGGTGCGTAAGAGTTAAGTTTCGCAGGCATGAATGACTAGGTTGATGGAGACTCTTAGGCCAAGTGAGGAACGTGTAGGGTAATATTTGTTGACAAGGTAGGCAGTGTAAGGAAGGAGTTGAGGGCTTTGTACATTAAAGTTAGTATTTTACATTTAATCCTAGAGCGAACAAGAAGTCAGTGGAGGGCTTTACAAAGCAGAGAGGCAAGTTAAAGAGTCTGGCAGCAGCATTTTTCATAGAATGCAGGGGAGCAAGGTGAACCAAATAAAGACAGATCAGAAGATTTTTAGAGTAGTTTAGATGGGAGATAATTGGGAGAGTGTACGAGGAATTTGGCAGCCTTTTTGGTGAGATTCTAGTTTCATGAAATTTGACCGGATGAATATTAATTATACCTTCTCAAACAAATTAAAAAGGATTTGGCACCACTATGGTCTGATTTTTGTGCCCATTTTCTAGTAATGGTCTGTTTATACTATTGGTTGACAGCTATATAAAGGGTTAGAATGCAGTATGTTTTTGTACACAGTATGTAGCCAATTACACTGCACTTGCAAGTATGCCAACACCTGTTTCTAAGCAGCTTGAAAAGACATGGTACTCTATCACTAACTGGATGGAGTTGTATAGAATACTCAGAGACACAGCCATGTGCGTACTTTCTAATATTGAGCAACATGCACACTATAACACACATGATGGCTGTCAGTGGAGCTATAAAGTGAAGGCCACTTATTAGTCACATTCACTAAGTTGCCCCGCTGCCTCATTTTTATGTCCGGTGTTAAATTATATTGACCATAGAATGCTACTATGAAGATGCTTTTTGTGCAGTACTATATACTCTCCACATATTTGCACACACTTATTTATTATCAAAATCATATTTGTTATTTATATATTCAGTTAAAAATCACATTGATGCACATGATTTTTACCAAAGGTAGGATCGTTTTTTTTTTTTCAAAAGTACCATATTAGATCTATTATTGTGGCTATCCTAAACGGAATATTATATTTCTACACAGGGTCAAACAGTGGTTGTTTGACTTGACCTTCCACTTGCACTTGTATGGCTGTGTTGTATGGAATATGTGTTTGTGCTAGAAATAGAAGAGCAGCGAAAGAGTACGCGCCTTCCATGGTGTGGAATTTTCGTGCTCGGTGTAACCATGCTATAAACAGCAGGAGATTATAACATGTCCTGAGGTAATTTTGTCCTCAGAGAAACAATATCCCACCACTTTACTATTTTATGCTTTAAAACACCAACCACAAATTAGAGATTAGAATAATGGTAGCATCTGGAAAGACTTTAATGCACCTGGTTTAGTAATTTTTACAACACCTTTAAAAGTAAAATGATTACTGTTAAACTGATTAATGTGCAGGGAATTCTGGTAGTGCTTAACTGAAATGCATGTGCATATCTACTAGTTCTTATTATATTATTTTAACTATTATTTTAACTATGCAGTGGCATACTAAGAGGAGGGTAGGGGCAGTACACTCCTAGTGTCGGGTTGCCAGGGGTTGCAACTGGCGGGAGTGCAGTGGTACAAGCAAAATTGCACTCAGACAGCACAGATCTCAGGGCTGCGTGTTCTCCTCACGCGAATAAAGATTCATCGAATCATTCTGAGTCATCACAAAGAGAGGGGGGAAATGAGCAGGGAAAAGATAGCACAGCGGCTGCATGGAGGACGAAGATGTCACAGAGAGGCTGTTTGGGGGGGGAAATATAACACAGAAAGTCTGTTTTGCCCAAAGATGGCACATTGTTGTTTGGGGGCTAAAATGGGACAGACAAGCTGTAGGGGCATGTTAAAGGTAGAGGGGCAGGGGAAATTTTAGCACCGGGATCTTGTAATTCCTTGTTATGCCCCCACACTGGCTAGCTGCTTCGGGACCGAAACAGCACTGGAAAGCTGTTTGGGGACAAAGGTGGCACTTCAAGCTGTTTACATTTAAAAAATGGGTTCGTTGAGTGTGCCAAAAATAGTATCTGACCAGATGCTAAATAATCTGGGTACACCCCTACCACTATCTCTTGTTATTGTGCTGTCAGTTTCTGTTACCTTTATTTATTGGACTGTGAAAAATAGACACAAGCCAGCAACAGTTGTCACACATGGAAAAGTTAAACATAGTTCAGTACACAATGCAGACAATTATTAGACTGCATATAATCTAACACATACAAGAGAAAATACCTAGTTAATTCCAGTATCTGAAGATCCATCAAGTAACAGGAGATAGGCCCAGCACCAGCCTCTCCCAATAATATTATTACTTCTTCAGCATTCTGGACATGGCTGGATTATGCAAGTTTGTCACACCTCTTCATCGTACGCATGTCTTCCTAATGCAGCACCTAGTTTGTTCACGAGCACTAACAGCATTAAATACATGCCAAGCAACTCTAGGAACAATGTAATGGGGGGGTGGGGGGGGAAGGCATTTAAATACCACAGTCAAAAAGGGAAGGGGGCACTAATAAGAAACATAGGTATATGAAAGCAATCTGGAGTAGCAGTATAGGTATATTCTTTGTATATGAACTTAATATATAAAGATTATACCTATACTGATGCTCCATATCGCCTTCATAAATAAATATATGTTTTTTGTAGTTTTCAGAAAGGTTATAGTAACATACATAAAAGGATTGGTCAAGTGGTAACAGACATCAGTAAACATGTGAGGGGGTGGGGGAGATGGTGGGGTACAGAAGAGAAGTTTAGGGCAGGGAGGGAAAAGAGGGAGGGTAGCAGCAAAAAACAATACTTATCAGCGACAGTCAGTATTAAAAAGACATGACCAGGTTTACCACCTATGGTGTGATGTGTGTACAGTATGAAAGGCCCTCAAGGTGGGCTAGCGGCGATTTTCACCCAATATTATCTGGTATGCATAAAATCCATAAATAGGCTTAAAACTGCCTAGGAGTGTGTATTCAAATGGGTTGTGTGTACATTCATTGTATTATATTGTCAAGGTGTGTGGTATCATTCAGGAGAAGAATGGGGGCAGTACATGAAATATAACACATACTACAGACTTGCCATAGCAATGTACTCAATACAATAAAACTAAGTTTGTCTGAATGTCTTGTGTGTGAGGTAAAGAGAATGCCATCAATTCCTCAATGGAGCGGATCTCTTCCACTCTCTCTACCCATTCTCTAAGTGTGGGGGCTGATTGCCTTCATATACAAATATTATACAGCAGCATATGTCAAGTATTTGTATATAAACGCATTCAGGAGCAGCTGCCTAGGTATAACCAGATTGCACTCCAAAGACTTACCCCAGAACCCAGGACTTACGCCAGCACACAGATTGCACTCACAAAATATGCCACAGCAGCCAGGGTTTACCCCACCATGCAGACTGTACTCATAGAACTTGCTCCAACACCCAGGATTTACCCAAGCTATTAGATTGCACTGACAGTACTTGTCATCAGGACTTACCCAAGGAATTAGATCACACTCACAGGACTTGCCCCCAAGGACTTACCCCAGGAATTAGATCACACTCACAAGTACAATGCCAAGCATTGGATCAAGTGGTGTAAAGCAAGCTGCCACTGGGCTCTGGAGCATTGGAAACATGCAGAGTTTAGCAGTCTGATGGGCAAATGAGAGTTTGTCGGAAGCCAGGAGAACGAGCATGTGACACCAAACATATAGGAAACAGAACGGTATCATCTAGCTACCGGAATATAATCATTGAATGTCAAATCGAAAGAATTGAACTATATAGTGAAACATCACTGAAAATCTCAACTTTGATGTACACATGTTTTATTGACATAAGCAACTGGAGATAAATGCATATGCCATGTTATTCTCCAACCAGAGGTCTCCATGCTGCACTCTGTCTCTCTCTGCACCTTGAACAGAGAGACAGGGTTACATAGTGTAAAAGCAAGCCTGCTCTAACCGGCTAAACATGTGCTCACAATGTGAGCTGTGAGGCAGAGCTCTGTGTAAACTGTGTGTATTTCTACAAATAAGATAAAAAAATTTACTTTTATTGAAGAAGCAGCAACTAAATATACGTCACTTTAAAACATTTTTTTCTCTTAAAGGACAACTAAAGTTTTCTTAACCCCATTTTTTAGGAAGCAAGGGTAAACAAAAAATGTAGACTCTCCTCCAAAGTAAACCCTAATGTGTATCTTTAGAGATAAACGAGGATTTATTCTTAATTGCCCTTTAATTGTCCTTACTCAGACCTGCACATGCCATACCTTGTTGAAAATGGATATTAAACTTTAATAATGATAAAAGTCTATGCAGTTATTAAAATATATCTATATTCAAAATGTTTTAATTTATTCTCCCACTTTGGCTGGAGCCAGGAAGAAAAAAGGTACAATTAAAAGGCGCATGGGGAGAGCACAAACAATCTAGTTCCCCAGCTGGAGGCCTGACATCCTTCTGATACAGAAATTGGATTAAGTTAAGATCTATTGATTAACAACAAGAAAAAAGAAGCAATTTACTAAATATGAATGGGAGATAGCTGTGCAAGCAACAGAACCTTTTAATGTAAGCATGTCAATAGGTAGCTCAAAAAGCTAAACTGCAATTTCAAACACTAGAGAAAACATTTTATTTTAGCTATGACAGATCTGCACACAAGATCAAATCTAATATTTCAGAAGAGTACAATACATTGCATAACTATAACTAAGGCAGGTAACGCATGACATGTCAATTGGGGTCAAGCTGATAGCCAATGCTGGCTGTGACTGGACCATAAATAAACAGACTGGTAGAACATTTCTCCTGTGAAAACACAATGTTCTTGGAAGAAAAGATCACCCTTCTCACATCTTTAAAAAGATTTAAGCTGGTTTGTGAATTTCCTTGGACCAAATATTATGGGAGATATAGCCTTCAGCAGCAGGAGGTCTGCTGACAGCCCTGATTTAAGGTATTAAGCTTCACTTAGTGATATGAATTGTGAGTACTTTAGGGATTATATAAAATCTCCAGCACTTTTAATTGTTGGGCATTAATAATACTCAGTGGCGTCCCGAGGGGGGGGCGGGGGGGGCGGCCCGCCCCGGGTGCCACTGACTAGGGGGGTGCCACCGGTGCTGCCGGCACCCCCCGCGCTGCTTACCTTTTTTTTTTTTTTTCTCAGGCGGCCGCATCTGGATGCGGCCGCCGGGTGAAAAAAAAAAAAAAAAAAAATCACAGCGACCGGATGTGACGATACGTCACATCCGGCGACTGTGTTTCCCTCCTCCGTGCAGGAGGGAAGAGAAGACTGCACGGAGGAGTCGTCCGTCCGGGAGAAGCAGCGATTTGGTAAGTGATGGGGGGGGGGGGCTGGCACTATATTACTGGGTTCTGGCTGGCACTATATTACTGGGTTCTGACTGGCACTATATTACTGGGCTCTGGCTGGCACTATATTACTGGGTTCTGACTGGCACAATATTACTGGACTCTGGCTGGCACTATATTACTGGGTTCTGACTGGCACAATATTACTGGGCTCTGACTGGCACTATATTACTGGGCTCTGACTGGCACTATATTACTGGGTTCTGACTGGCACTATATTACTGGGTTCTGACTGGCACTATATTACTGGGTTCTGACTGGCACAATATTACTGGGTTCTGGCTGGCACAATATTACTGGGTTCTGGCTGGCACAATATTACTGGGCTCTGACTGGCACTATATTACTGGGCTCTGACTGGCACTATATTACTGGGTTCTGGCTGGCACTATATTACTGGGTTCTGGCTGGCACTATATTACTGGGTTCTGGCTGGCACTATATTACTGGGCTCTGACTGGCACTATATTACTGGGTTCTGGCTGGCACTATATTACTGGGTTCTGACTGGCACTATATTACTGGGTTCTGACTGGCACAATATTACTGGGCTCTGGCTGGCACTATATTACTGGGCTCTGACTGGCACAATATTCCTGGGCACTGACTGGCACAAAATTACTTGGCATCTGACTGGCATAAAATTCATGGGCACTGACTGGCACAATATTTCTGGGCATTTGACTGGCACACTATTCCTGGGCTCTGAGTGGCACACTATTACTGGGCACTGACTGGCACAATATTCCTGGGCACTGACTGGCACTATATTACTGGGCTCTGACTGTTACAATATTCCTGGTATCTGACTGGCACACTATTACTGGGCTCTGACTGGCACACTATTACTGGGCACTGACTGGCACAATATTCCTGGGCACTGACTGGCACAATATTCCTGGGCATCTGACTGGCATAATATTCCTGGGCACTGACTGGCACAAAATTACTTGGCATCTGACTGGCATAATATTCATGGGCACTGACTGGCACAATATTACTGGGCATCTGACTGGCACAATATTCCTGGGCTCTGAGTGGAACACTATTACTGGGCACTGACTGGCACACTATTACTGGGCACTGACTGGCACACTATTACTGGGCACTGACTGGCACTATATTACTGGGCTCTGACTAGCACAAACAATAATACTGGCTCTGACTGGCACAATATTCCTGGTATCTGACTGGCACATTACTGGGTTCTGAGTGGCACTATATAACTGGGCTCTGACTGGCACACTATTACTGGGCTCTGAGTGGCACACTATTACTGGGCTCTGACTGGCACTATATTACTGGGTTCTGAGTGGCACTATATTACTGGGCTCTGAGTGGCACACTATTACTGGGCTCTGACTGGCACACTTACTGGGCTCTGAGTGGCACACTATTACTGGGCTCTGACTGGCACAATATTACTGGTATCTGACTGGCACAATATTACTGGTATCTGACTGGCACACTATTCCTGGTAACTATAATTGTACAATTTTCAAACATTGAAAAAATTGTGGGTGTTTTCTTGCATTTTTATGGGGGGGGGGGGGGGGGGGTGCCACACTCGGGGTCCGCCCCGGGTGCCAAATGCTCTAGGTACGCCCCTGATAATACTGATGTTTGCTATGTTATAGCGGTAACACCTTTTTTATACATCTTCAGGACAATGGTATTCTTCGTTTTGATGTCAGTTCTGGACAATAACCACTTTAGACATGTGTGCATTTAAATTAAAATGCAAGCTTGCTATTTTAATGAATCCCCACATATATTATATTGGGGGGGGGGGGGGGTTGAGGGTTTGAGGACAGATTTGGCCTTCTTTTGCAACCATTTTATTTAACATTTATCCCTTTGTGTATAGTTTAAGATTTAATAAAGAGTGTAAAAATGGGGGGGGGGGGGGTTGTGTTTTTTTTTTTATTACATTTTTTTCTGGGACACAGTATTTTTCTCTCCTGTCTTTCTCTGACACAAGATAAAAATGTGAAAATTAAGATTTTGACAATAAGTGTTCACACAACACTTTAATGTATTTTTTGCATTTATTCCATGTGATCAATATGATTGATATGCACAGTGATCACATTCATAAATGCAAAAAATAATGGTTGATCCTGCCTAACTGTTAAGGCAACCAGGATCAACTTTCCCATCTCTCCCCCCAAATTTGGGGGAGGATGGCAATGGATTGTGATTAGCCAATTTGGTAATCACAATCCACTGAGCCCATCTCAGATATTGCAGGTAAGACAGCCCCTTTTCTGGTCTTGCCTCAATCAATATTTGCATAGGGTTAAGAGCCATGATTGACAGGTCAGTGATATTGTTTTTGCTTTCCTGGATGCCTTCACAAACATCAAGGAAAGGCGAAAATATTCGGCAAAAACGCTGCAATTGCGCTATTTTAAACACAGCCCGTACATGTACTGGCATTGTCACCAATGCATTGTATTGGGAGCCCGTACATGTACAGGTATTGTCGTTAATGGGTTAAGAGTGAGTAAATAAAACCTCTGCCAAACAGCCTTTGGCAGGGGTTCTCAGACTCTAATCAGCTCTCTATGCTTGGGTTGTGTCAGTGCATTGAGCACCAGAGCAAACCGGGTGTTTGGACCAGTTGCAGGCAGACATTATAGTCTGCTTTATAGGCACACAAGGAGATAACACGTAATACCGGCACTGTCTCCATGTGTTAAACTGTACATATGGTAGGTTGCGTCAAATTCATGGGACTCCAAATGGTAAGTTAACTGAGATAATCACATTTATGAACATCCACTGTTCTTATAGTATTATAGTTATTATATTACACAACTGGTGTAACTGTAAAATACCATCACCAAAAAATACAAAAGGATTTCCAAAATATTCCAAAATAAGTGAAATTGCTTAGCAAAAAAATAAATTTTATGGAAAATCTCCATTTCCTGGAATAATCTGTCATAATTGCATAACTTTGTGGGGGATTTATTGAATACCAACCAAAACATATCTGCTTTTTTCATCATTTTGTAAAACATGACTGTGTACAGTATATATTATTTTTATGCTCATAAAAGTATTTAAAAAAAAAGTGTACTGTGTGAGATACTGCAGCGCCTTCCTGTTTCCATTCAAAATGTAATGTAAATACAGGGTGTGGCTCCCCTGGACTGTACTTACGTCAGTACTGCTGACATATCAAGGCACTGTAGTCACTGCACACAAAAAAACAAATATTTGCAAAAGCAACCAAACGTAGCAAGGAACATGCAAATGCTTGAATGGGGATATTGTACAGTGAACAAGCTAAAAGTTATAGATCTTCGTGTATTAACTCTGTAGATCCCAAGGGTGTCAATCACTTATTGCACAATGCATTTACTTAGCTATTACTAAGGAGATAATTAGGTCTGCTATGTAAAGTAGATTCAGAGGCTGAATACAGAGGGGGAGTCCCTGTAAAGAAGTCTCTTATTGACAAAGTTACGTTATTGAATGATGTATGCATTTATAGACTGTAAGATTGCTTTGTGTTTGTGAATGCGTATAGGGCAAAATTTGAGGGCTCTGCTAAGAATAACACCTTATTAAGTAGCATGAACATTTTAAACACAAATCTTCACACACCAGGCAAGTCAAAATACTTGCTTTTCTGAAAGGAATCTCACATTCACAGTACTACCACCAATGCAAGGGATTCTGGGTAGACATATGCACACACTGCATTTCTCACACACACACAAAAGTGTCAATGTAGGAAAAAATGGTTAGGAAACAAAAGAAACCACTTTTGGTTATTGCGTATAACATGCAAAAAAAAAACAGAAAAACATTTACACATGCATATTTCTAAACTCAAGACAATATTTAGAAACTATTTTGATGGAGTCTTTTTTACCATTTGTTATTTTGTAAAAGGTTAAAGTTACAAAAAGTGTTTTGTCTATGTTTTCATCATATTTTATGATTTATTTATAGTGAATTATATGATGACAGTAAATGCCAATAAAAACAGTATATAATATGTGTGGGTACAGCAAATGAGAAAGAGGAAAATTACGGGGGGGGGGGGGGGGGTATAAATAAATGTAAAAAATTACCCAGAGGAGAAATTCTACTTATACAGCTGACCTGCATGTATACCACAAATAATAATAATAAATAATGGTGGATCAAACAGCACAGTTAGCTTAAGCCATTAAACCTCCTGGTACTGCACCAGAAGGTATATGGTTTGTTTGTTTTTTACAATGGTAGTTACTTGTTGCTTGTATAAGGGCAAGGTACAGAAACGATTTTGATACAAACATACTGCTACTGCATCAAAGTTATACATATGCATACAATTATTGCTTCCAAGCAAATGCCACAGTACATCCAGTTTATACAAAACAAAATATACTCATCACTCCTTTCGGTGATCTTCTTTATTCCACACAGTGACAACGTTTCAATTACGGTTGAAATGCCGTCTCTGTGTGGAATAAAGAAAATCACCCAAATGATTGCAGAGTATATTCATTTATTATTGGTAATTGAGTGGAGTCTCCTTCTGAGCACCCAATAAATTATATTGTGTGCTGATATGGGGATCTCTTCATTTGCAAGTATGTCAGCTGAGTGTTACAGGAAAGTCGTGTAATTCTTAGAATTTTGCTGGAGGCAATGTATAAATAATTT
This sequence comes from Pelodytes ibericus, assembly GCA_036172795.1. NCBI lineage: Eukaryota > Metazoa > Chordata > Amphibia > Anura > Pelodytidae > Pelodytes > Pelodytes ibericus. The sequence goes on along the minus strand of CM069858.1, from coordinate 53,622,342 downwards.
TCAAAACATTTTACATAACTTTGCAACCCTTTGTCCTTCTGATTTGACATTATACATATTTTGTATAGAAACTCCCAATGTAAACAAAAACAATAGTGAGCTAGCAGACCAAGACGGGTGGTCTCATTGTTCTAGAGCTCCGCGGTCTAATCCAGTCTAGTACAACAGCCTGGACCAACAAAATAGGCTGGGAGAGACTGCCAAGAAACAAAAGGCAAAGTCTGGCATCTGGGTCTGTGGTGAAACAGTGGGCGAAGAGAACCTAAAATGCCATTATCCAGGAGCTGTTTAACTTCATTGCACAGAGAGAAGCCAAAAGCCCTGTTGAAATTGACAGCATTTTTAGGCCTCACAGAGCCAAAGGTGATGTATGTGGCCTACATTATCCAGCAGACCAAGAAATGCTGCTGACGACCTACCGCACTATACCTTCTTTCAAGATCCAGGAGAGCGAGACATCACTGTATGCAGACCTGTCAAAAAACATTCTTAAGGTTCGCAGGGCAATTTAGCCTATTACCTTGGAATTAAGAGCAACTGATCTGGCCTTCTCATGGAGCTCACCTTTGCCTTACTGGCCAGAAACAGTAACAGGAATCAGATCCTTAGACACCCATGAGACTTATCAAAGTTCCTCAGTGGATTTTTATCCAGGGCTGCTTTAAGATCCTGGGCAAAGTCTTTAGCAGTGGGCCCCCCTCGACCCAATTTTGTAAAGTCACATTGTAAAAAAAAAACTGTATGTAAATGTAATACAGTTATCACAGCATCACTTTGCCAATTAAAATAAGGTATTGTCACATACCAATTAACATCCCACAGTCACTTTCTCATTAACATATGCAGCAGTCAGGTTGCCGATTAAATATGCCACAGCTTGCCCATTAATATGCCCGTGTTTTGCCATTAATATGCCACAGCCAATTTTCCATTAATATGCCAGTATTATTGTGCCATTAATAAGCTGCAGCCAATTTGCCCATTAATTTGGCAGTATTATTTTGCCATTAACAAGCCACAGCCATTTTGCCCAGTAGTACGCCAGTATTTTGCCATCAATAAACCACAGCCAATTTGCCCAATAATATGCCAGTATTATTTTGTCATCAAGAAGTCACAGCCACTTTGCCCAATAATATGCCAATATTATTTTGCCCATAAATAAGCCACATCCAAGTTGCCCAATATTAGGCCAGTATTATTTTGCAATTAACCCCTTAACGACAGATGAAGTGCCAGGCACGTCACGGCAAATCGAGGACTTGCCGACAGGTGACGTGCCTGGCACGTCATGCACTAAACTGAGTAAAGAAAGCGACCAGCGGCTCTTTACTCTAACGGTGTTGCTACAATGCCTCTAGCTAGAGGCATTGTGCAACACCCCCAAAAAGTGCAGGGGCGCGCTACGATCACTCCACGGAGTGATCGTAGCAGCCATTTAAAAATGGCTGCGCCCGCTGCACACATGTGCTTAGAAAGCGAACGATCGTTCGCTTTCTAAGCATCTGCGGTGTTTCTAAAGTGCCTCGCTAGCGAGGCACTTAGAAACACCTTCCAGCTCCCCAGAGCCGATGGTGGTCGCTCTCCTGAGCGACCCCATCGGCTCAGTAGAAGGGAACGCTGCCTGAACAGGCAGCGATTCCCTTCTAATGGCAAGAGCATCGGAAGTGAAAGTATTTCACTTCCGATGCTCTAGGGGGAGCCAGTCGATGCCGGCACAACAGATCTATGTGATCTGTGTGCAGGCATGTATGGTAAGTGCTCTGATGAGCACTTACCATACTGTCAAAGGCAATATTAGTAAATATTGCCTTTGACAAGTATTGATCTGCCTCCCTCACCTTACTAGTTTTAGTAAGGGAGAGAGACAGATCAGATAAAGTAAAAAATAAAATAAAATAATAAAAAAAATATTTAATACAATTTTAAACACCAAGGGCTTTTATAAAAGCCATTTAACCCCTTCCCTGCCATTGATCGCTGTGTACGCAGTGATCATACACAGCAGCACATTTTTTGCTGTCTTTTTTTACATTTTTTAGGGGTTCATTTTTTTTTTTACTGTAATTCATTACAGTATTAAAAAAAAGCTCTTTTAAGAGAGATTAACCCCTTTCTTGCTGTAGATCACTGCCTAAGCAGCGAACTGACGCAAATGCATCAATCTTGCTGCAGAAGCATTTTTAATTTTTTTAAAACTTTTTTATCACACCCGTCACGTGTTAATTATACCCGCTAGGGGACTACGTTTTACGTAAAAAAATTTTTTTTTAGCTGTCTGACCGCATATATAGCGATCAGTAACAGCTGATAAGTGACAAAGGCGGGTTGGCGTTTGCTTAGATGAGCATCACCATTCGTCTGGTTAGATCAATATTTGTAAATATTTGATCTGACCCGTGTAGATCTGCCTCCCTCTCACTTGAGTTTTAGTGAGGGAGGGAGACAGAGCTGTATAATGTAAGTTTTTAATTATAATATATTTAATAGAATTGAGACCCAAAGGCTTTTATAAAAGCCGTTTCCAGTATTTAACCCCTTCCCTGCAATTGATCGCTGTGTACGCAGTGATCTTACACAGCAGCACATTTTTTGCTGTCTGTGCATTTTTTTAGGGGTTATTTTTTTTTACTTTGATTTATTACAGTATATCAAAGGCTCTTTTAAGAGCTATTAACCCCTTCCTTGCCGTATATCACTTCCTAAGCAGCACATATGGTCACTGCCTAAGCAGTGCATATGGTCACTGCCTAAGCAGCGCATATGGAGCAATCTAGTCGCAGAAGGATTTTTTTTTGCTATCAGCATTTTTTTTGTCAGACTCGCTAGGGGTTAGTTATACCCACTAGGGGATTACGTGTATTCCTTTTGAAGCTGTCTGAACGCGTGTATAGCGATCAGTAACAGCCGATCAGTGGCAAAGGTGGTTTGGTGATTTCTCAGATGAGCATCACCATTCGTCTGGTTCGTAAATATTGTTCTGACCCATATGGATCTGCCTCCCTCTCCTCACTTGAGTTTTAGTGAGGGAAAGAGACAGATCTGTATAACATAATTTTTTAATTGTAATAAATTAAATAAAATGTTAAAAAATTGTGAGTCCCAAGGGCTTTTATAAAAGCCATACCCTTTGTATAGTGTAGTGTATTAACCCCTTCCCTGCCACTGATCACTGCACAGCAGAACATTTTTTCTTGTCTGTGCATTTTTAGGGGTTAATTTTTTTGTACAGTAATACAAAGGCTCTTATAAGAGCTATTAACCCCTTCCTTGCTCTACATGTTCAAATTCCAAGTTTGAAAATCAAAAAGCGCACCTCTCAAATGTAGCCTTTCAACACCCAACAAAGCTGACAAAGCTATGCATGGGTGGTGTCCCTGTGCTCGGGAGATGTTGCTGAACATATATTGTGGTATTGTTTGTCAGTGACACATACCGAAATATGTGAATTTGTGTCTAAAGTGCAATGTATGTGGGAAAAAATACACAATAAAATGACTACCACAAACTTTGACAAAGGCTGGTGGTAGAATTGGTGCATGGAAAGTGTTAAAATAACACCATTTAAAATAGCCTAGGGTGTCTACTTTTACAAAATATATACTTTTTGGGGTAAAATACACTGTCCTACTTTAAAAAAAAGTCCCAAATGAAAGATGGGCTCAGGCTGACTACACGTCAATATTCCAAGTTGAAAATGCGCACCTTCACAATGTGGCCCTTTTAGCCCCCAAACAACCCAACAAACCTATGCATGGGTGGTATTCCTGTACTCAGGAGATGTTGTTGAACACATATTGGGTTATTGTTTGGCAGTGACACATACCAAAATCTGTGAATTTATGTCTAAAATACAATATTTGTGAAAAAAAACCACACAAAAATTACTACCACAAACTTTGACAAAGGCTGGTGGTAGAATTAGTCCATGGAAAGTGTTAAAATACCACCATTTGAAATAGCGTAGGGTGTCTACTTTTAAAAAATATATGGGTTGATGGGGTAAAATACACTGGCTGTTTTCAAATATGTCCCAAATGGGACATGGGTGCAGGCGGTCTGCATGTCAAAATTTCAATTTGGAAAACCAAAAACGGCACCTACCAAATTTGTCCTTTTACCCCCCAAACAACCCAACAAACCTATGCATGGGTGGTATCCCTGTACTCAAGAGATGTTGCTGAACACTTATTGGGGTGTTATTTGGCAGTGACACATACCAAAATCTGTAAATTCATGTCTGAAGTACAAGGTTTGTGAAAAAAAAACACAAAAAAATTACTACCACAAACTTTGACAAAGGCTGGTGGTAGAATTAGTGCATGGAAAGTGTAAAAATACCACCATTTGAGATAGCCTAGGGTGTCTACTTTTAAAAAATATATGGGTTGATGGGGTAAAATACACTGGCTGGTTTCAAATATGTCCCAAATGGGACATGGGTGCAGGCTGTCTGCATGTAAAAATTTCAAGTTGGAAAACAAAAAACTGCACCTCACAAATTTGGCATTTTAGCCCCCAAACAACCCAACAAACCTATGCATGGGTGGTATCCCTGTACTCAGGAGAAATAGTAGAATCTATTTAGCATGTTTTTTCATTCGCTATTGTCGATGAGGAGAAGTTGTTTCAAATAAAACAAAGAAATTTGTGTATTTTTTTTTTTTACCATATTTTTTTTTTTTTTTTAATAATATAATAAGATATGATCAAAAATATGGCATCCATAGAAAGCCCTTTTTGTCCCGATAAAAACAATATATAATATGTGTGGGTGCAGCAAATGACGAAGAAGAAAATTACTGCTAAACACAAACAGCACAGAAATGTTAACATAGCCATTGTCCAGAAAGGACAAACATGTTTCAAAGGCTCTGTCCTTAAGGGGTTAATTAGCCACATCCAATTTGCCCAATAATATGCCAGTATTATTTTGCCCATTAATAAGCCACATCCAATTTGCCCAATATTATGCCAGTATGATTTTGGCCATTAATATGCCATCCTCCTGCCCCTTCCCCAGTACTCACCTCCTGGCTACTCCGTGTCTCTGGTTGTCTCCTCCTGCACAGAGGAGGAAAGTACAGCCACCAGACATGACGCACTGCCATAAACAGTCGCAATGATTTATTTTTTTTTAACTTTTTTTTAATTTTTCTTTCGGCAGCCGCATCCAGTGGATGCGGAATGCTGTCGGCTGCCCGCATGACTGTCTCAGTGTGAGACAGTCATATTGGCGGGGGGGAGGGGGGGACATTGGGCCAGTGGGGACCCCTTAACCAGTGGGCCCTGGGCAAGTGCCCACTTTGCCCATTGATTATATTTCTCAAATATCTCCGTACCGGCCTGGAATAAGCCATCATCCTACCCATTCTTATGTCCCACATTTCTCTTTCTCTCCTATCCTCTCTACCGATGCTCATTAAATCTTTGATTACCCTAGCCTTGGAACATACCATTGTTGTAACAATATGCAACTTTTGATATCGCCTACAAAATTGTTATATATCTGAAATAAAATAAAACATAATTTACAAAAAAAGCATTTGCAATTGGGTCTCAATTTGACCAAATATATATAGTCCATTCAGAAATGATAAAGTGATAAAATATATTTATCAATGATAAAGCAAAAACAAGATAAAATAAGAATACAAAAATAATAATTAATACTATTTTGTACCAGTGGCGTACCTACCACTGGTGCAGGGGTCGCAGCTGCGACTGGGCCCGTAACTCCAGGGGCCCGGCCGCCCTGCGACCCCTGCAGATTTTTTTTTTTTTAATGTGCAGGCAAACGGGGCAGCTGCCCAGGGCCTATTCATTCTTGGGGCCCAAGGCAGCTGCCCCGTGGGCCCCCGCTACCCGTGTCTAGGGTTTTTCTCCCCCCTTCCCCAGCCAATACTTACCTCCTTCCTGCTCTGTCCCCCGGTGCAGGTCCGTGGCTGTTAGGGAAGCGTTGCGCGCTCCCCTCCAGCCGCGCGGATCAATAAAGTTTAAACAAACTTTTTTTTCAACAAACTTTATTGCTCCGCGAGGCTGGAGGGGAGCGCACAACGCTTCCCTCACAGCCATGGACCTGCACAACAGCATGTAGGTAAGTACTGGCTGGGGGAGGGGGGAGGGGGGAGGAGGGTGGCATAACGAGCATACCGACTGGCAATATACTGGCATATTGAGGGGCATTATCCTGGCATTTTGAGGGGCAAAATACTGTAATATTAATTGGCAAAGGAATGGCATATTAAATGGAAAAATCCTGGCATATTGAGGGCACATAACACTGGCAAATGGGCACATAACACTGGCAAATGGGCACATAACACTGGCAAATGGGCATAACTGGCAAATGGGCAAATAACACTGGCAAATGGGCACTTAACACTGGCTAATGGCACAACTGGCAAATGGGCACATAACACTGACAAATGGGCACAACTGGCAAATGGGCACATAACACTGGTAAATGGGCACACCTAGCAAATGGGCACAACTGGCAAATGGGCACATAACACTGGCAAATGGGCACATAACACTGGCAAATGGCACAAGTGTCAAATGGGCACATAACACTGGCAAATGGGCACAACTGGCAAATAAGCACATAACACTGGTAAATGGGCACATAACACTGGCAAATGGGCACAACTGGCAAATGGGCACAACTGGCAAATGGGCACATAATGCTGGCAAATGGGCACATAACTGGCAAATGGGCAAACAACTAGCAAATGGGCAAACAACAGGCACATAACTGGCAAATGGGCACATAATTGGCAAATGGGCAAATAACACTGGAAAATGGGCACATAACTGGCAAATAACTGGCAAATGGGCACATAACTGGCAAATGGGCACATAACACTGGCAAATGGGCACATAACTGGCAAATGATCAAAATAACACTGGCAAATGGGCAAATAACTGGCAAATGAGCAAAATAACACTGGCAAATGGGCACAAAACTGGCAAATTATGGTCAGAATAACACTGGCAAATGGCCAAATTAACACTGGCAAATGGGCAAATAACTGGCAAATGGGCAAAATAACACTGGCAAATGGACAAAATTGGCTGTGGCATATTGGCAATCTGGCTGTGGCATATTGGCAATCCTGGCTAATCGTGGCAAAATGGCCAAATTGGCTGTGGCCATAACATTTTCATTAAATATGAAAATAGTTAGATATAATATTAAAACGTTCATATAAGTATACATGCAGCTAGTTATATACATATATTTGGGGTCCACCTCAAGCTTTTGATAAGGCTGGAAATATTTTAAAGTTTTTGTTTTTTTTTTGTGTCCAGAAAAGTAATATTACTTTACTGAGAGGGTGGTGGATGAGAGGTTAATATATGAAGGAGTTTAAGCATACATGGGATAAGCATAAGGCTATCCTTGATATAAGAGAAGGCCAGGGACTAATGAAAATATTACTTTACGGAGAGGGTAGTGGATGCATGGGATAGCCTTTCAGCAGAAGTGGTAGAGGTTAATACAGTGAAGGAGTGTAAGCATAAGGCTATTCTAGATATAAGATGAGGCCAGGGATTAATGGAAGTATTACTTTCTGAGAGGGTAGTGGATGCATGGAATAGTCTTCCAGCAGAAATGGTAGAGGTTAATACAGTGGAGGTCAGAAACTTTGTATTATTTTACTGAGAGGGTAGTGGATACATGGAATACTTTGCCAGCAGAAGTGGTAGAGGTTAATACAGTGAAGGAGTTTAAGCATGCATGGGATAGGTATAAGTCTATCCTAGATAAAAGACAAGGCTAGGCACAAAGCGGAACAGTTGGGAGGCATGTAAGTGGCATTTCTGGGGTGGAGTTGCATGGTTGGGTCGGGGGGCCCCGAGGCAAATTTTGCACCGGGGCTCGGTGGTTTCTAGTTACGCCTCTGTCTCTGACTGTCTCTTTTTTTCTCTCCCCCCTAATGTTTGTTAGTCTCATTTTTGTAGTCTCTGTCTCCCCTCATTTCTGTAGTTTCTTTCACCCTTTTCCCACTCTCATTTCAGTATTCTCGCTCTACCCTATCCACCCCTCTCATTTCTTTAGGCTCTCTCCCCTCTGATTTCTGCAGTCTCTTTATCCCCTCTTTTCTGTAGTATCTTCCTCCCTTCTCCCCCCTCATTTCTGTAGTCTATTTCTCCCCCTTGTTTCTGTAGTCTCTTTCTCCCCTCTCCCCCTCGTTTCTGTAGTCTATTTCTCCCCTCTCTCGTTCGTTTCTGTAGTCTCTTTCTCCCCTCTCCCCTCTTGTTTCTGTAGTCTCTTTCTCCCCTCTCCCAATTTTTGCACCGGGGCCTGGTGGTTTCTAGTTATGCCTCTGTTTAGTACACACTTATGTGGAGCAGAATATAAAATAAATAGATGTTCTCTTAAATGTAATGATGTTTTGAAGGTTGCATGACAAAAATAAATATTTTGAAGGGAATCAACAACAAAAAATAATATATTCTAATAATTTTACCTGAATATAAAAATGGTAACATTTTCAGAAAATTCAACAGAATAAAAAAATGCACAAACATACTATGTATAAACATATACTCTTTTACCTAATCAGCCATGGATTATTTTTTAGTGTAAAATAGTGGATGTATTTGAAGAATCAATGAAGCATTATAGTGAATACACCAGGAAAAACACAACACAGGTAATGTAAACACGTCTGCGTTGTATACATTTTCTCCATTGTGTAATCTAAACCCGCACATCACAGCTGACATTTAACCTTGTGTGCCAGAGAAACCTGAAGCAAATGTATCAAATATTCATTACCTTTGATGTACGTAATGGAGAGGAAATACCGGATAACCTGTAAGTCTGTCTTACCTTGTGAAGAGTAACCTGCTTAGTGCAGTTATAAATTCCATTTAGGCTCATTATTACAAATTAATGGGGTCTTTTCCATAAACTGACTGAAGTTGAATTGTCTTAGAATTGCAAATAAATGGTGAATCTGTCATTCCCCTCTTTAAAAAAACGAGGAAATGTTTAACTTTAGTGTCTTTCGCTGCAGGGCATATTAGACAATATTCTCCTGAATTTTCCTATCAAGGCAGCATTAATACATATAAATAAGTGGTCGTCATGACGTGAAGCACGCTGACGTCGGAGGAGGAGTGTCCGAGAGTTGGAGCTGGAGGCAACCTGGCGAGACGAGGAAGAGACCGATAGAGACCTGGCGTTAACAGAGCCTGAAAAGACCTCACGGAAAGACACAGTCAACACGGTGTACACTGCCTACAGAGAATCGGCTTTGCCGTCTCATCCGTCCCCCCGCTCCCCCCAGCGCAACACCTAAGAGGCTCATCTTTAAAATACCAAGACAAAGCTGCAGGACGCCGACGGCTGAAGAGCGGAAGGCTGAGAGCAGCGGTCGGTGGAGGAGGTAAGAGCAACACGTGACTAGAGGTACAGGGTGCTGGGGGTTTGAGCAGAAAAGTACTGGAGAGTCAAACAAAAAGGGGGTGACATGAAGAGACAGTGAAGGCAGAGGCAAATAAAGAAGAAAAAAAAAACAAAAAAAAAAACACAGCACAAGACAATAAGACTAACCCTCGAGACAAAGCATATTTTGAGAAATATAGAACAGACTCAAATAAAAAAAAAAAATATATAAAAAAAAAAAAAGTATGGCCACAAGCAAAATTAACGAAAAAACTAGTCTAAGGAAAGACAAGAAAAAGGAGCAAAAAATAGAAAAAACATCCGCAGATTTTTTCTCACCTACCGGCAGAATGAATAAAGGGAAAAAGGGGTTAGATCAGTCCCCTAATGAATCACGAATGGAGGACTCCCTAGGGAGCTCAGCAGGGGGAGAAACCCCACAAATTACGGGGGAATTTCTAAAAAAATGTCTGGATGATCAACTTAAGGCTATTACTTCTCAAATTAACAATAACTTCATAGAAATGAAGACACAGATAGAAGAAATGGTAGAAAAAATTCATAAAGTAGAACAAAAGACAGAGATACTGGAATATGACGGAAACTTATTAAGGACACAAAATAAAAAAAATAAAAAAATAGAGGATATAGAAGTAAAAATGAGCGTGCTTGAGAACCGCTCAAGGAGAAATAATATAAGATTTAGGAATATCCCCGAAAAAATATCTCAAGAAGAAATCCCTGAATTCTTGAAAAAACTTTGGCAAGCCTGGGAGATAGAAACAGATAAGTACTGCTGTGGAATGGAAAGATTCCACAGAGTGTTCAAACCGAAAAATATCCCAGAGAAGAACAGTAGGGATGTTATCGTCAATTTCCAGTCTTTCCAATTTAAAGAAGTAATATATAAAGCCAGCAGGATAAAACCTGCGAAAGAGGAAGACTTTAGAAATATAGTAGCCCTGCAAGATCTATCTTTCCATACCAGAGCACAGAGAAAAAACTATGCATCAATTACCAACATCTTAAGAGCTCAGAATATCAAATACTCCTGGGGCTTCCCTACAGCATTAAGGATTTATAAAGAGGACAAATTGAACGTGCTAGATTCCGTGGAAAAAGCCAATCAGTGGCTTAGAGAGAACAAGTTGGTGTAAATAGAGGCTATGGGACGGAGTGGGAAGAGGGAAATGAGGAATCTAGAGAAAAATGGTAAAGGAACTATCATGGTGATCGATTAATATGCTGTACCCTCCTTCCTTGGTTGTCCCCATCCCCCCCAAAAAAACAAAAAAAAAATATATATATATATATAATTTCTAACACTCTCACACTGCTAATAAAATCAAGGTTAACTTAGAGTGGCACACTAAAGATAGAAAGTTATTACCACTAAAGAAGTAGGACACTTCTCAGTAGAGTACTTAAAGACGGGCGGGGGGGGGGGGGTAGATATAGGGGAACATAAATACGAAAGCCGATTACGGTTTAGTAGATTGATATATTAAACACTAAAAGCACATAGATATAGAATAATTTTCCCAATAGAGTAAAATACACAAAATAAAGATACCTAGATAATAACAAGAAAGGGAGAAAGAGAAAAAAAAAAAAGATAAATTATTACAAATATTTCTTACACACATATACAAGCTAATAAAATAAGTATAATTAAGTATGCGACACAAGAGATAGAAAATTATCACTATTAAAGGTATAGAAAAAAATTATTATAGTAGTTAAAGCTGGGTGGGAGGGGCAGATTTGGAGAAATATAAACAAGAAAACAGATTATGGTTTAGCTGCTTGTTTATTAAACAATAAAAACACATAGATATAGAGCAATCTTCCACGACAGCGTAAAACTCACAAAACAAAGACACTAAAAAAAAAAAAAATAACAAGATAAAGGAAGGGGGGGGGGGAGGGAAAGGGAAAAAAAAAAAAAGGAAAAGGAGGGGTCTTTTGTTTTTTACGCTTTTAATGTCTGAATTCCCACATTTTATATTTAAAAATATGGAGGTGTAAAGAGAGGGGGATGGTAGAGAGTGGGATTCCCAGAGAAGAGGAAAAGACAGGGATGATAAGAACCAAAGGGAAAAGATAAGGAAAAGATAAAATTACTCAAAAAAAAAAAATGAACACAAAGAAATAGAGGGATAGACGATGGTTAGATTCGCATCTATAAATATCCAAGGATTAAATATCCCACAAAAAAGAATGGCACTCGACAGATATTTGGAGAAAGAGAGGATTCAGGTGGTAATGGTACAGGAGACCCATTGGCGACAAATGGATGAAGTCAGATGGACAAGTAGACAATATTCCCAGATAATAAGAGCTTCAAGGATTACAGAAAAGAAATGTGGAGTGGCAATATACTTCCACAAATCAATTCGTATAGAGATTAAACATCAAGAATTGGATCCAGAAGGAAGATTTATAATCTTAGTGTGTACGATTAATGAAGAACTGTTCACTTTGATAAATGTATATCTGCCCAATGTCAATCCAGTGGGCCTCCTGAACCATATTATGGAGAGGGTAGAGAAAGTCAGAATGGGAACACAGTTGATAGCGGGAGACTTTAATTGTGTAGCCGATATTACAATAGACAAAATGAGCCTTATGAATAAGGAAAAAGACAAGAGGAGTGCCAAATGCTCCAAATCCCTCAATACATGCCTAAAGAGGAATGATTTGTTTGATGTCTGGAGAGTAAAAAATCCGACAGAGAGAGAGTATACTTTTTATTCAAGTCTAAATCCCGAATCGATATGGTAATAGGTGATTTAGCACTGATAAAAAGAGTAAAAAAATAGAGATTAAACCTTTCATATGTTCTGATCATGACATAATATGTATGGAATTGTCAGATGCTAAAGTAAGACACCCTATGACGACATGGAAATTAAACGACGCAATCTTAAAAGATAAAGAAAATTGTGAATACTTAAAAAAAATGACAGAATGTTATTTTAAAGAGAATAAAACTATCGAAGTCAGCAAAGCCATGATCTGGTGTGCTTATAAAGCAGTGATAAGAGGCCATTGCATAAAAATAAAGAAGAGAATGAAACAAAAATCAGGCCCACAGCTATCAGAGCTGTATATACAACTATATAGCACACTTAGAGAAAATAAGGAAAATCCAACAATAGAAAGGCAAAATAAAATAGGGGATATAAAAAAACTAATTAAAGAAAAAATAATAGATAGAATAAATAAAAACATGATTACTCTCAAAATGAAATTCTACCATCAACAAAACAGAGCAGACAAAATGTTAACGAACAAACTAAAAAAACAAAGGGGCGATAACCGTATAAAAAAAATAATAGAGGAGGGAAATATAAATAGAACACCAGAGGAAATCGGTAGAATATTTGGAAATTACTATCAAAGACTATACAATCTCCCTGAAAACAAAGAAAAAATGGATTTACAGGACTATTTATCTGAAATAAATCTACCAGCCTTACCACCAGAGATCCTAGCTCCGATAAACGGGGAATTCACTAGAGAGGAATTAAACAGAGCCATTGACAAATTAGCCAAATATAAGACACCTGGCCCAGATGGCTTTAGTAATGAATTCTTTAAAGTTATGAGGCCCCAAATTATAGACCACCTAACAGAAACCTTCAATAAAATAGCAGAAACGGGTCAATTCCCTCGAGAAATGTTGAAGGCTAACATCTTACCGATATTGAAACCTGGGAAAGAACCAACAGACATAAAAAATTACAGGCCAATATCATTAATCAATGTAGATGTTAAATTGTATGCCTCCGTATTCTCCGAAAGAGTGAAAACTGTCCTGCCGGACATGATACAGTCGGACCAGATTGGGTTCGTGCCTGGCCGGACAGTAAGTAATAATATTAGAGTGTTGCTAGACCTGATTGATGAGGCTACAAGAGAAGGTAGGTCCCTCTTGACCCTGTCGTTGGATGCAGAGAAAGCCTTCGACAGGGTCAATTGGGACTTTATGAGCGAGGTGATCGCGGCCTTTGGCCTTTGCGGTTGGATACACAAGGCAATAGTGGCACTATACTCATACCCATCGGCTAGAATAGTCGGACCTAATTTGTGTTCTGAGTGGTTTGAGATAAGAAATGGCACGAGGCAGGGGTGCCCGCTCTCACCACTCCTATATATAATGACAATGGAGATAGTAGCAACAAAAATAAGACAAAATCAACTAATAAGGGGATATCCAACAGCGCAGGGGGAAGTTAAAATCTCAATGTATGCAGACGACACCATTTTATATGTATTAGATCCAATTGACAACATACAAAAAGTGATATGTCTGAAGTAGCTCAATATAGTTTGGTGTCAAATTACAAATTAAATGTAGCCAAATCAATAGCAATGTATTTCAATACAAGTCAAGAGGAGCAGGAGGAGATACAAAATAGATATGCCTTTAACAATCCGAGTTTACCTATTTGGGAATAAAAATTTGAAAAAAGTTAGATAAGATAATGGAGATAAATTTTTACCACCAACTACAATCCATGAACAGAAATTTTAGAGAGTGGCGGTCATATGAATTATCTTGGTGGGGTAGAGTTAATGTAGTAAAATCATATATAGTCCCAAAGTGGAGTTACCTATTCCGGATGTTGCCATTAACAATCCCCAAAGCGTGGCTAACAATGATCCAGGCAGCTATGGCAAATTTTATTTGGCGAGGTAAAAAGCCAAGAATCAAATTTGGCCTACTAACCAGAGATATTGATAAAGGAGGAGTAGCAATACCTAATATATAAAAAATATATGAGGCCGGAATAATATTACATATAGCATGGATGAGTAAAATATCAAGTAAATCTACATGGTGGTATAAAATCGAAGAACAAAACACCGGGTTAAGAGGGGTAGATAACTTAGTATGGAGTTCAAGAGAAATAATGCCAACTTCATCATATATACTCAACCAAATCGTTCCTAGCTGGGAAAAAATAAAAAAAAGATTAAAATTAGATAACAAGCTCATGGATTTTCAAAAAATTGATACAATAGAACAAGAAGTAGAGAATTTATCTCTTAAGAACTGGAGGGACAATAATATTACTAAAATAGCTCATCTATTAAAGAACAATAGAGTGATGACCTTCGAGGAATTAAGAGAGAAATATAACATCCGGAGCCGCGAAATATTCACATATTTACGGGTAAAAAATTATACACAAACTAAAATAATAATGCAAGAAGGGGCACTTTACTCTATTCTGGGTAATATCTTAAAAAATGACTGCTCTAAAAAACTGTTTACCAAATGCTTGGCGCTAGCAAATCAAGAGGAAGTAAAAATAACTATTCCCGTGATTGAAGGCTGGCAAAAAGATTTAAAAATATTCATAGATGAGAAACACTGGTGTACCGCATTAGCTGATATAAATAGAGTAATTCATTCCGTACAACTCGTAGAAACACACTATAAAGTAGCCAATAAATGGTACTTAGTTCCAACTAGAATGAGGAAAATCTCCCACCAGAATGACGATACTTGTTGGAGATGCAAGCAAATAGGTACATACCTTCACATATGGTGGGAATGTAAGGAGGTAGCCCAATTGTGGGAAACAGTAGTAAAAATAGTAGAGGTAACCTGTAGGATAAAGTTGCCACTAAGGCCAGAGGTCATGTTACTTCATTTAGACTGGCCAAAAGTCAAGAAAGAACAATCCGACCTTATTATACATTGTCTGCCTTCGGTCTGAGAGTAAAGTAAAAAGAAAAAGATGTAGAAGAACTCAGTTTAAAGGAGAAGTGCGGGAGGGACACCACAAAACACACACCACTTTGTATGTGAATGTTAATACTATAAGTAGATAATTTGGCGGGAGAATGCAAATTTACTCCTTTCCTCTTCAATTAAAATAGAAAGATAGAGCAATACACGTCTAGTTAAAGACAGAGGAATGAGGGTAAATTTGGTATATTTATTCAAGAAGTGAAGCTAGAAACTACAGTAGAGGTGATATATTAGAAGGGAAGAGGTGCAAATAGGAAACAAAAATGAGAACAAGATAAATTCAGACACCCCTGTTTTATATATGCAATTATTAGCTTGTTACTGTATAGCATATCCTGCCAACAGACTTATATTTGAACTTTTGTATGAATTTCTTTTTTAATGCACTGTATGTATCGTTTGTATTTTGTAATAATAAAAAAATAAAAATAAAATAAAAAAATACATATAAATAAACCAGCATTCGATACTAGCCCATCTAGAGTTTTTAAATTCAAAATAAGATACACAGCACAATAGCTGTGTAATAATAAAGGGTCCTAAGAGGGGAATTGGCAGAGGGCATAGGTATTAATTCAGAAGTGGGTAAGGAATATATAAATGATGCAATAGAGGTCTTTAGTGACATGGCCCAGGAGAAGAAAAGTAAATAGCTCCTCCTAAGGTCTGGCTCCCCATCCCCTCTTCACACTGTTTACAAACTCCATCCTACTTTAAAGTCATTCTTCTTAACTGTCCACATTCACATTCCAATTTTCCTGGTGTACATTATTACATTATTTTTAGTATTTTTATTTATATGCCAATTCACACTCCTATTCACAGATACTTTCCGTATCCCCAGATCAAATGACATGCACAACATGATGAGCAACCAACAGTTGCTTGACAGTTTCACTGAGAAACTGGCTTCACTAAATGATTTTTCAAAAGTCTTTGCTTTCTGAACAAATACTGTGATTTATCCTTTGAATGGTATGTAGATCAGAGAACTAAAATTAGAAATAAAAAACAAATGTAACACTGGCATGAATAAATAAATATTTTAATAAATTATTAATATATAAAAAATATTTCTTATACAAAATAAGAAAAAGTTAGATGGGAAGGAAAGGTATAGTATATTATGTCCACTGATATTTATCTATAGTGTGTATAGACTTTACTCAGTTTAGCTGCACAATATTTCATAATGTGATTAGATGTACTGGTTTATGAAAGTTCCCCATTATCTTGTTCCTGTGTATAGTTGTAGTGAAGTGTGTAACACAGGTGCTCCTTAAATGGTGACCAGAGAAAATGTTTACATTTGTGTCAAACTAAGTACCAACATTGGAACTATGATCATGATGCACTGGGTTACTGAGCATAATAGCCATATGGTTTGACTAAATCTTAGTATTTTTGATTAGCATTAAAACAATTTGCAACTTTATGACGAGGGATAGTAAATTATGATGATATGTAGATATGTCTGTGTATTGGGTATTTCAGCAGCATACCTTATCATACTATTATCAAAATATTCTGGTTTAGGGTAATGCTCCCATTGGCCTTGTTTCTACATGTTCTTACACGGATCTGACTGAAACACAGGTGATTGTGTATCATTGGCATAATAAAAGTATATAAAAAAAAAAAAGATCTATGCATTTAATAACCCATTCCCCCTTCATCTCAAGGCACCATACAACTGACATTCATGCACTCGTTTATTCAGCTTCTGTGACTGATGAATGAGGCACATTAGAGAAGAAAAGTCAGTGTCAGTGTCTGTGACAATACTTTTCCCTAAAATCTTTCCCTTAGACTAGTGAAAGTGACTGTATCATCTAAACATTGTCTTTACTGTGCATGTAGAGGATAACAAATTATTGAAAAAAATCTGTACATTGTGTTAGCAAAATTGCAAGCAAGTGCCTACATAAGGAGACAAATGTGATTCAAATGTGTCTGTGGTGTCTCCTGTTTATGACACCACCTGTGTCCTGATATGCAAATGAACTGTTTTTCAATGGGAAATTTGTAACTTGCATATTAGGCCACAAGTTATGTCCAAAATGGAAACTCCACAGACACTTTTAAAACATGTTTTTCTCCTAATTTAGACATTTGCAATGTCATTTTTAATATCTACATCTACAGTAAAAACAATGTTTAGGTAATACAGTCCCTTTAAAGGCAAAAGGGTTGTCCAACAACAGATGTCAACTTGCAGTTTTGTCTGATCTAGAATCTGAAACGAATGTGCCGTTTATACATTTAAAATTGTGCAAAACACCATCTAGTGTTACAGGAGGAAATGACAGTCAGTATAATACACTGATGTGTCAGGAAGCTCATCATTTCCTTTGTTCCACTGTTACAAACAGGATGCTGCATACTGTCTGAGGTACACCTCACACTCATGCATTGTGCAAGAAAAAAAAAACATGTTTTATAAACTTGCTACCTATATTTAATGGCCTGTTCCAACCTATGTTAGCATTCTGTGGATTAGACAAGTCCTACTTTTTAGATATTATCATAATCATAGTTATTGCAATATTGATCATATAAAAATAGAACAACATAGTAACGGTGTAGTACTTATGTGCAGTTATTTTAATAAAGAGGCACTTAATAAATGTAATAAATTGGCATGCACTTATTAGTATACGTTCCTTTTTTTTCCCGTGACCAGCAGATGCAATGCTTCATTGTGAATCATGAAGGATGATCCTCAGCTAACTGACTGACAGAAGATCCCAGACAGAAGCGAGCATCCAGATTATCTCTGCCTCAGCTCAGAGTAAATGTACCACAAATCTGTATCACAAACATTTTTTAGTGCCACTTCAATTTCCTTATAAAACCTATCTGAAGATGAAGACTTGGATCAAACTCTAGAACAGGGATCTCCAAACTAAGGCACACAGGCCAGATCCAGCCATAAACATTTCAGCGTCCGCCGCTGCTTTAAGAATTTGTCAGAGGCTTTGCCACTGTCGCAGGATATACAAAATGAGAAGAGGGGAGAAAGAGACTACAGAAACGAGGTGGAGAGGGGAGAAAGAGACTACAGAAACGAGAGGGGAGAAAGAGACTACAGAAACGAGGGGGAGAGGGAAGAAAGAGACTACAGAAACGAGGGGGAGAGGGGAGAAATAGACTACAGAAACGAGGGGGAGAGGGGAGGAAGAGACTACAGAAAAGAGGAGGAGAGGGGAGAAAGAGACTACAGAAACAAGGGGGAGAGGGGAGAAATAGACTACAGAAATTAGGGGGGAGAGGGGAGGAAGATACTACAGAAAAGAGGGGATAAAGAGACTGCAGAAATCAGAGGGGAGAGAGACTAAAGAAATGAGAGGGGTGGATAGGGTAGAGCGAGAATACTGAAATGAGAGTGGGAAAAGGGTGAAAGAAACTACAGAAATGAGGGGAGACAGAGACTACAAAAATGAGACTAACAAACATTAGGGGGGAGAGAAAAAAAGAGACAGTCAGAGACAGAGGCGTAACTAGAAACCACCGGGCCCCAGTGCAAAAATTGCCTTGGGGCCCTCCGACCCAACCATGCAACTCCACCCCAGAAATGCCACTTACATGCCTCCCAACTGTTCCGCTTTGTGTCTTTTATCTAGGATAGCCTTATACCTATCCCATGCATGCTTAAACTCCTTCACTGTATTAACCTCTACCACTTCTGCTGGCAAAGTATTCCATGTATCCACTACCCTCTCAGTAAAATAATACAAAGTTTCTGACCTCCACTGTATTAACCTTTACCATTTCTGCTGGAAGACTATTCCATGCATCCACTACCCTCTCAGAAAGTAATATTTCCATTAATCCCTGGCCTCATCTTATATCTAGAATAGCCTTAGGCTTACACTCCTTCACTGTATTAACCTCTACCACTTCTGCTGAAAGGCTATACCATGCATCCACTACCCTCTCAGTAAAGTAATATTTTCATTAGTCCCTGGCTTTCTCTTATATCAAGAATAGCCTTATGCTTATCCCATGTATGCTTAAACTCCTTCATACCTCTCATCCACCACCCTCTCAGTAAAGTAATATTACTTTTCTGGACACAAAAAAAAAAAACGTTAAAATATTTCCAGCCTTATCAAAAGCTTGAGGTGGACCCCAAATATATGTACAGTGGAATAATTGACCACATTATTTTATTTTTATATTTTTTCTTCCCTCTACCTAAAAGATTTCAGTTTGTTTTTCAATTGAGTTGTACAGTTTATAGGTCACATTAAAGGTGGAAAAAGTTCTGAAATGATTTATCTTTGTCTAATTTTTTTTATAGCACAGAAACCTGACATTTTAACAGGGGTGTGTAGACTTTTTATATCCACTTTATATAACTAGCTGCATGTATACTTATATGAACTTTTTAATATTATATTCAACTATTTTCATATGTAATGAAAATGTTATTGAAAAATTGTTATGAATTTGTTAATTTCTTATTTTTATTACGTTTCCCTGCACCCACATTGCACCTAAAGGTCTTAACACAGCACTATACAGTACCCACAGCACTTGGCTTGAACTCAAATTGCACCCACACGATTTGGCATGCTGCAGTATAAATTTTCCGCCAGAACATACCACAGTGTCACTTTGTCCCACTGAACTGCCCCTGCAGAACATGCCACAGTGTCACTTTCCCCCATAGTACACGTTATTTTGCCCCACAGAACATGCCACAATGTTCCTTTTTACCCCATAGTACATGTTATCTTGCCCCACAGAACATGCCACAGTATCAATCTGGCCACAGCCAATTTGGCCATTATGCCACGATTAGCCACGATTGCTAATATGCCACCGCCAGATTGCCAATATGCCACAGACAATTTTGCCCATTTGCCAGTTATTTGCCTATTTGCCAGTGTTATTCTGCCAATACTTTGCCAGTAATGTGCCCATTTGCCAGTGTTATTTTGCTCATTTGCCAGTTATGTGCCCATTTGCCAGTGTTATTTGCCCATTTGCCAATTATGTGCCCATTTGCCAGTTATTTGCCTGTTATGTGCCCATTTGCCAGTTATTTGCCTGTTATATGCCCATTTGCCAGTTGTGCCAATTTGCCAGTTGTGCCCATTTGCCAGTTGTGCCCATTTGATAGTGTTATGTGCCCATTTGCCAGTTGTGCCCATTTGCCAGTTGTGCCCATTTGCCAGTGTTATGTGCCCATTTGCCAGTTGTGCTCATTTGCCAGTGTGTTTTGCCCATTTGCCAGTTGTGCCATTTGCCAGTGTTATGTGCCCATTTGTCAGTGTTATGTGCCCATTTGCCAGTGTTATGTGTCCATTTACTAGTGTTATGTGCCCATTCCCCCCCCCCCCCCCATGTTCTTACCTGTATACTGCTCGTTGCACCGGTCTCCTCCACAATGTTTCCTGCACGCACGCAAGTATAGCCACCGGAAGTGACGTTTCCGGTGGCTGTGATGGAAAGCGGATCCAATGGATCCAATGGATGCGGATCTCATGGCTACTGCCCGAGTGTTACTGTCTCCGTGTGAGACAGTCACATGGGTAGCGGGGGCCCACGGGGCAGCTGCCTTGGGCCCTAAGAATGAATGGGCCTTGGGCAGCTGCCCCGTTTGCCCGCACATTTTTATTTTTTTATTTTTGTGCAGGGGTCGACCCCTGCACCAGTGGTAGGTACGCCACTGGTCAGAGATGAGGGAGGAGATGAAAAGAGAGACAGACAGAAGTGAGGGAGGAGGTGTTAAGAGAGACAGAAAGACAGATAAAAGTGAGGAAAGGAAAAGACAGACACACTGACGTGAGGGAGGAGTGGAAAAGAGAGACTCAATGTCACGGTTCTATCGCAATTCCCTGTTTCCTGTATATTGTATTTAGGTCTTGTGGCTGTTTCTTCTTCACCCTCTAGTAGCTGCCATTCTAGTGTTTTCATTCTCCTCCTGTTGTGTCAGCTTCCTCATTAACCTGAGTTCAACCCTATTAAAACGTGCAAGCTAATTGCAAAAAATTCTGGCGATACTGGCGTCCCGGGCCCGGCGGGTACAGGGGGTCCGGCGGGCCCGGGTCACACCAGGTAAAAAAAAAAAAAATCTCCGTTAAAAGCCGGTCGACGGCTGTGAGGGAAGCGTTGTGCGCTCCCCTCCAGCAGCGCGGCTTCAATAAAGTTTGTTTTAAAAAAAAGTTTAAACAAACTTTATTGGAGCCACGCGGCTGGAGGGGAGCTCACAACGCTTATTAATTGGCAACATCCTGGCATATTAATTGACATAATCCTGACATATTAATTGGCATAATCCTGACATATTAATTGGCTAAATCCTGGCATATTAATTGGCATAATCGTGGTTTATTAATTGGCGTCATCCTGACATATTAATTGGCATAATCCTGGCAAATTAATTGGCAAAATCCTGGCATATTAATTGGCATATTGAGGGGCAAAATCCTGGCATATTGAGTGACAAAATCCTGGCATATTAATTGGCATAATCCTGACATATTAATTAGCATAATCCTGGCATATTAATTGGCATAATCCTGGCATATTAATTGGCATAATCCTGGTTTATTAATTGGCATAACCCTGACATATTAATTGGCATAACCCTGGCATATTAATTGGCAAAATCGTGGCATATTAATTGGCATAACCCTGACATATTCATTGGCATAATCCTGATATATTAATTGGCTAAATCCTGGCATATTAATTGGCATAACCCTGGCATATTAATTGGCAACATCCTGGCATATTAATTGACATAATCCTGACATATTAATTGACATAATTCTGGCATATTAATTGGCAAAATCCTGACATATTAATTGGCATATTGAGGGGCAAAATCCTGGCATATTGAAGGGCTAAATTCTGGCATATTAAATGTCAAAATCCTGGCATATTGAAGGGCAAAATACTGGCATATTGAGGGGCAAATTACTGGCATATTGAGGGGCAAAATACTGGCATATTGAGGGGCAAAATACTGGCATATTAAATGGCACATTGAGGGGCAAAATACTGGCATATTAATTGGCAAAAGAATATCATATTGAGGGGCAAAATCCTGGCATATTAAATGGCACATTGAGGGTCAAATTACCGGCATATTAAATGGCATATTGAGTGGAAAAATACTGGCATATTAAATGGCATATTGAGGAAAAAATACTGGCATATTAAATGGGAAAAGAATGGCACATTGAGGGGCAAAATCCTGGCATATTAAATGGCAAAAGAATGGTATATTAAATGGCAAAAGAATGGCATATTAAGGGAAAAATACTGACTTATTGAGTGGCAAAATATTACTGACATATTGACCAACTGCTCCCAACCACCCTCCATATTACAGTAGACCGGTATAACATGCTTGTAAGGGTAGGTGGGGCGAGTGGGAGATATTGTTGGGGGGGGGGGTATTGTTTTTTTTGTTTCATGTTTTGGACAGTATGTATAAACATTGTGGAAAACAATACAAATTGTTTTGTGGAATAAATGATAATACTTCAGAAATGAAATTATTTTGGGGTCATGACTTCATGCCCCACGCCAAATGTGGGTCCTGAGGTTAGACAGGTTGAGAACCACTGCTAAAGAGCAATATGTGCAATATAATTAGCATTTACTAGGAAGTCCAAAGCTAGACATGCCTAGAATGCCTTGAAGAAGCCAATGCTTTATGAAGGTGAGAGATGCAAATTTTTTTGCCAGTCTAATAGAAGGACCCACTATGTCAGAGAGTTCTTCTGAACAGCGGAAGCTGGTGGAGACACCTGACAGAGAGCTCTTAAAGCGCAACTAAACTTTTAAATTAATCTAATTGAACTTTGTTGGGGGGAGGGGACGACTTACTTTGTACTTTATTTCATTCAGAGAGCATTCCCCAGCACCTCCTACTTTTAATGTTTAGTGGTCCTGTACACAACCATTTTTTTGGGGTAATGTGCTGCATTGAGGGATTGCATTGAGGGATGGTAGTTTTTTTTAAATAATTTGTATGTAATGTAACAGTCCTTTCAGTGATGGATGGGAGAGTAGCATTTTAAAGGGTTAATGTATATTTTATTTATTTGGGGGCGGTTATTCAATACTGGCAGCCAGTGCTATGAAAATCAATTAATTAGAAAGCGCTGAAAATCTGCAATCACAAGAATGTTTGCATAGAATAACAATAAAAAATTCTGCGCTCATGGGGATTGTTGAGGACACGAGAATGGTAGTTATGGGGTTAATTCTATAATTCTCTAGGTTGCAGGTAGTACACGCAGGTTTGGAGTTGCTTCATTGGTTTAGCATTTGCAATGTTTCTGTTAGGGAATTCTGTGTTTATAAAAAAATATTGTGGGATTTTTTTTAGAGCAGCACTGAGAAAAAACCCCTGCCCTCTTTCCCCTTTTGTATATCTATTGTATGTTATTGTTGTAATATTTTATGGGTATAAGTCACCTTCTTGTCTATTAGGCAGGTGGGTGGATACTGGATGTTCAACTCCTTCTTGATGCTAGGACATTCTAAGCCATCCTAATCTAAAGGTCCCAAAAGATGCTAGGACGGCATATAAAGTCCAGCGTTTAACAGCTCATCGCGGCTCTTCTTCAGGGTTCGGGCACATCTCTGTGACGTCACACGTGACATCGGGAGATCTCACGAGATTTTGGCAGGGACCCACAGGGTTTATTAAGACCCTAATTGGGTCTCTGCCATTGTGTCACTGGCTAACAATCACCTAGTGATTGGTGGCCAAGGACAAAAAGTGGTGTTTTGGAGCTTGTGTCATCTGGTACGCAAGCACCATGCATCACAAGGTGGTTAAAGTGATCAGTTCAGGCTTTCTGGGCAGATGGGGTGAAGCAAATATGAATTACATAACATTTTGTTTTATAAGTGATTGTTTACATTTGATTGGGTTATTAGTGATGTAAACCTAAAAGGATTGTAATACTCCTAATAAATGATCATTACCTTTTTCCAATATTTTTCT
This sequence comes from Pelodytes ibericus, assembly GCA_036172795.1. NCBI lineage: Eukaryota > Metazoa > Chordata > Amphibia > Anura > Pelodytidae > Pelodytes > Pelodytes ibericus. The sequence goes on along the minus strand of CM069858.1, from coordinate 53,598,201 downwards.
GGTGTAAGTGTTCTTATTTATTTATTGTGTATTTATCATATGCTCACCATGACTGGGCTACATGCAGCACTCAACCCAACGGATGGACCACTCTCTACCAATTTGTAGAGTAATGTAATATCATGGTAAAATGAACCCAGGATCAGTCCATTTCCACTTATCTTTATATGGTATGTATCTAATTTTCTTCATGCGCAGCAATGGCTTTATTATTATTGTTGTTAATCTGAATGATCTCTAGGTATTTGAAAAAGAGCTGTTGTCTCATTTGGAGAGATTGAAGGGTGACTGATACACAGACTAATGAGTCCATACACTGCACTTCATGAACACCTGAAATGAAGTTCACCATTAAAGCACTGCGGTAATTCACAGATGTTCCCACGAAGCATCAACCACTGTTCTCATATCTTAAACTCAGTGTTTAGTATTCATGTTCAGACACTAAACAGCAGTATCCATTTTCTGACACTAGATGGCAAACACATTCTTAAACAAAACAAAGTCCATATAAATATAGTTACATTGCCATACAATTGCATAGTTGCCAACTGTCCTGTTTTTGCCAGGACTGTCCCAGCAAGCAGGAGATTGTCCCGGGGGGAAATCACCATGCCGGTACTGTCCCGGCAATTGAGCTGTCAGGATGTCATCACACTATGTTACCTGACCCTGCGCAGGCTGTGTGAGCTGCCGCTTATTACAGCCTGCATCTCCCAGTCCCATGTCTGGAAACCTCAGCTCAGGTAACTCCTGAGCACAGAGTGGGTGCTGGGTGTCCTTATGGATTCTGGTCCAGAATGGCTCATTAGTGGTTCTTTGAGATATGCGTTCTTAAGCTAGCGTTGTGCTAGTTTTATCATATAGCATTTATCAAAAATGCAACTCCCTGTTTTTCTCTTACACTAGTTTTTCTTATGATTAAAGTCTCCCTAATTAATCCCTTCCATCAGATCACACATTATCATAAATCTGTTGTTCACAACTGCATATGCACCCCAGGCTTGCCATTAGGCAACCAGACTTGTCAAAGTTATATCCCATCACCCACACTTCACACCCAGAGCTTGCCTCAGTACACTGTCCATCACCCACATTGCATATATAGGAGTTACCCCAGTATATGCACCCATCATCCACATTGCACATCTAGGATTTACCTCAGAACCCCAGGATATGCACCATCAGTCACATTGCTGCTCAAAACTTACTTGAGTATCCTAGGATGTGTCCCATCACTCACATTGCACACCCAGTAGAAATCCAATCACCCACATTTCACACCCAGGATTTAGTCCAGTACATGCCCCATCACCACGCTGCACACCCAGGACTTACTCCAGTACATGCCCCATCACCCACATTGCAAACCTAGGACTTACCCTAGTACCCCAGGATCAGGGTCGGTGCAAGATTTTTTGCCAAGCTAGGCAAAACCTAATTTTGATGCCCCTTGGCCCTGCCCCCTTCATGTCCTGCCTACTTATATCCCACCTCTTTTAATATTTGTTACTTTACCCACACAATCACACAGTGTCAAATGAAGTCGACTACACATACCATCACACAGTGTCACATGCAGTCACACACAATTACATAGTGTCACATACACACCATCACCTAGTGTCTCATGGAGTCACACAGACAATGACATAGTGTCACATGCAGTCATACACAATTACACAGTGTCACATGCAGTCACACACAATCACACACTTTTCCCTTTTAGAACAGACAGGCCACTATGTACTGGATCAAAACCCTGCAATCTTTAATGACCGTGAGATTGGAGTATTTTTTAAAGGGCAACTAATTTTTTTTAACTGCATCTAATCTAGAAGCACAAAATGTAGTGCCCCTAGTATAGGAACAAACGGACATGTACTTTTAAAAATATATGTCAGATTATGTTCTAATCGGCATCTGCCATGCTTCAATGGGCAACAGGAACATGGCTAGTGCAGAGAGAAACCCTCATTTTTACTGCACCAGCAGAATAGAGATACCCCAACTACATTAGGACCCCGATCAGATGAGCACTGATAAGTGATGTTTTCCTGTGTGTAAACATTACAATATCCCAGAATATTAAAATACATCACCATATGAACCTATAAGTAGCAGTGATATGATATGTGAGTGTGATACACATATGTATAAATGAAAAAATATCATACAGAGAATTTCATGTACTCCCTACAGGTAACTTTGGCAGGATACTGCAGAGTAAAGGATATAGGCATGTAATTAACCCTTTGTGTGTTTTCTCAGTACCATTAATGCATTTTATGTATAACACCATTTAAGGCATTTAATGTATAACACCATAAAAGGCGTTTTATGTTTGTACCATATAAGGTCATATTTGCTACTGTAAGAAATTATCATACCCTCCTACAGGGGTTATTCTTTTAGGGAATGTGTGACGAATGAAGCACAGAGACAAGTGTATATAAAAAGGTATATTGTTATTAATCTGAGATACTGTTACAGGTTATACAGGAAATGCACAGTGTACACATTACACATAACTGTTTCATAATCAACAAGTAACAGACAATGGTATACTTATACATTCATATCATCTCCTTGTTCCTTCATCTTGGGTCTTCTGCTGGCTGTCCCCTCCTCACACAGGAACAGACAAGACTCGCACTCTCCCTCCTTCCACAGGAACAGCAAGACTCACTCTCCCCATGCCACAGGAACAGCAAGACTAACTAGCAAAAGTGGTTCACTCAACTAAGTATCCCAAAATCCCTCCAAGATACCTCCCATAGAGATAAAAGAACCAGTTCAACCCAGTTTGGAGACATATGGTGTATGTAATAAAGGCAACCCCCTTCTCACATATCAGTTAGTAAATAAAGACTGGAAAGGTGAGTGAAAGGCTTGCTCACACAATCAAAAGAAGTCATCTCTGCAGCCTTGTTTACAACCTCTTCTGATGTGCAAATGACCTTCCATTGTGAAACCAGATTACACGCCCACCCCACCAAAAGAAGATATATATCTATTAGATATAAAACAACATTGTTTATAAAGGCACCCTATATTTCTTACACTACTACCTTTCTTATGGCCATATAAGGAACCTTGAGATAATTGGTTAATCTTACCAATGGAATGCCATATAATATTATTATTATTTTAGTAGTAAAATATACATTTATAATTTTTTTTCTTTTTTTTCATACTTAAAGGAAGCAGAAAATAGTTGAGTCATGAAATAATAACCAAGACACACAATAATTAAATTTATAGTGTAAGGTTTTATTTAATTAAAATAAAAAGACCCCAGAGAAGGGCCCAATGACAGAAACCTCTGGACTGACAAAGATTCATCTTTCAGCACTCAGGAGAGGAAAAAACCCCTGTGAGGGAAACCTCTGGGGAGCCATGGCTGGAAGGACTGCCCTTCCATCTGGTTGTTAAGAAGTTAATGCCACAAATAAAATTGCAGGGTGCAGAATGAAGTATTATTGTCACTGTGGGCTATAGCCCCTGATCATTTAGGAGATTAGCAATGCTCCTGCATAAAGATATTGTTTTTCTCTTGTAAGGGAGAAATCTCCCATCTGTGGCCACTCCCACCATGTGATGTCATTAATGTTAGTGTCCTAATGTAAAGAATGTTTTTGTGTGTGTCTGTGTTCTATTATTGGCTGTGAGAGGTGAGAAGTCATTATATATATATTTATATATATATATATGTATATATATATATATATATATATATATATATATATATATATATATATATATATATATATATATATATACCGTATTTGCTCGATTATAAGACGACCCCCAAACTTTGTATATTCCTTTAGGAAAAAAACTAAAAGCCTGAATATAAGATTACCCTATAGGAAAAAAAAGTTTAACTTGTATATATTCACATGTAAATTGCTTTTTAATAAAAATGATTATATTAAACAAATGCATTTCTTTTTTTATTTCCTTTTATGTGCCAATGCTGCCTCTCTCTCTCCCCCCCTGCGTTGTCTCTCTCTCTCTGCCAGTGTTTTCTCTCTCTCCCCCTTGTCTTTCTCTTCCCCTCTCTCCCCTCTCCCCTTTTCTCTCCCCCCTCTCCTTGTCTTTCTCTCCCCCCTCTCCTTGTCTTTCTCTCCCCCCTCTCCTTGTCTTTCTCTCCCCCCTCTCCTTGTCTTTCTCTCCCCCCTCTCCTTGTCTTTCTCTCCCCCTCCCTCTGTCTTTCTCTCGCCCTCCTCCCTCCCCCTCTGTCTTTCTCTCCCCCCCCCCATTGTCTCTCTCTGCCCCCCCCCTCACCTTTTTTATTGCTCCCTGGTGGCTAGTGGGGGCAGCTGGGGCATGTCTGGGGCATGTCTGCACGATACATGCAGACCTCCTCCATGCTGCCCGACACTTCCGTCCATAGACGGCAGTGTCGGGCAGCATGGAGGATGTCTGCCCGATTCTCCCTGGTGCCTAGTGGAGGCAGCGGAGAATGTCTGCACGATACGAGCTTCATCATAGAACTCCCGGCGGTCGTGCCGGGCAGCAGCAAGGGGAGTCTGCGCTCATCGCACAGACATCCCCCTGCAGCTCTGCGGGGGACCTGGATCCCTGTCTTATAGTCTGACCTCGATTTGAGGTCAGATTATAAGACGACCTCGAATATAAGACGAGGGGTATTTTTCAGAGCATTTGCTCTGAAAAAAACCTTGTCTTATATTCGAGCAAATACGGTATGTATGTATATATATATATATATATATATATAATTATATATATAAACTGAGTGATCCTGAGTTACCTTCACCAGAGTTAAATTCACCAATTTTCATTCCTTTTACAGTGAATTAAAGGCATGGAAACTGACATCCCAAATCTGTAGGAATCTGTTTATTCGAGAGAGAGAGATCAATCCATGTTAAAGTAAAGCGAGTGATCAAAGAAAACTTGTAAAGAGTTTGGTAGAGATTTTCGTACACTAATCAGGAGTTTTTCAGCATCTGATTCTGGTTCTGGTTGCGCCAGTGCTCCACAGACCCTAAATTTGAGCATTGGCACACATGCTGATAGTACCTGTATTTGGTGTTAAGTGTGCATAATTCCAAGAATTTGTAAATATACAAATGCTCGCAGACAGGGGCTGGTGATAGGAGAACTTTTGATCTTCCCAGCCAGAGCCCTTCTTGGCAAGATTTTTTATAAAAAGGGCTGTACACGGCTAGGGCTATTTTCAGGTAGAGGCCTGGATGCTGCAGCTCCATCAGCCCCTATGTTAATCCAGCCCTGCATGTGGGTTTATTCTTAGCTCTGCCTCTCAAGAAACTGGCTCTCATGTCTGTCTGATTAACCCTTTAAGGACCAGGGATTTTCCTGGGCCAAGGACCAGAGCGTTTTTCAATTTTTAATACGCGGTTTTTGAAACATAATTTTCCTCTCTCTCATTTAACGTACCCATACAAGTTATATGTTGTTTTTTAAAGGACAGTTAGAGCTTTCTTTTGATACCCTATACATAAAAATGATTTACATTTTAGTATTAAAAAATACATATAAAAGAGGAAATTTTTGAGGAAAAAAAAGTTTTTCCCCATTATTTTCCCAATAATAAGCTACATAACTAGTGCAACACTAACCCACTTATCCCCACTAATTAACTCACTAATAAAAAAGAAAAATATTGGTTCCCAAACCCCCCATAACAAAAAAGACAGAAAAAAACTCTGAAGAGTGCGATGTCAGATCAGTAAAAATCATGCAACAGGCATGCAGGGGTTACATTTTATTAAATAAATATATTAAAATTACCTTTATTTATTTAAAAAAAACTTTATAAATTGTAAAAATAAAAAAATCTGTTAAAAGAATGTGAAGCACAGAGAGTGAATTAGAGGCAAAGTCAGTGTGTGAACACACTGACTTTGCATCTAATTTGCATGTTATCGCGGTGATCACTCAATCACCGCGATCACATGCCCGGAAATGCACCGATCGGGTCCAGGAGCTTTGCGTCGGGTGCGAGGCTTAGTCCTGGACCCGTTGCAGACTAGCTGGCGGTGCCCACGGAGCGCACCGCCGGCTAGTCTGCATGACGAGTTAACTCGTCATAAGGTCGGGAAGGGGTTAAATCAATCTCACACTGAGTGGAGGCTGCTGGTAAGGGAATACAATGGCATGATGCTTACAAAGTACATGCTATTATCTGCTCATACTAGATCCACTAAACTTTTCACTGGTGCTTTTTCATTTGAAAAACAAATGTAGTTGCTTTTTAGATTCATTATGAAATGTAAGTTTTCAAATGGTCTAAGAAAGCATCCTCCACATCATTATACCTCTACCATAAGCTTGTCACAATGGCAGAAGCGTCACTAGGGTTGGTGTCACCCAGTGCGGTAACTCATGGTGTCACCCCCCTGGATTTCCTCCAATACCATGCCAAAAAGATTCGTTAGCAATGCCAGTCAGATGGCCCATTAAATATGCCACATACAGGAGCCCCACAAATTATGTCACACACAATAATAATATGCCAGTATTATTTTGCTGTTAATTAGCTAGACAATTTTCCTAATATGCCAGTAATATTGTGCCATTCAGATGCCAGTAAGATTGTGCCATTAAGATGCCAGTAATATTGTGCCATTAAGATGCCAGTAATATAGAAACATAGAAACATAGAATGTGTCGGCAGATAAGAACCATTCGGTCCATCTAGTCTGCCCAATTTTGTTTTTGAGTACTTTTATTAGTCCCCCGTTCCCGGTCTTATAGCTAGGATAGCCTTGTGTCTATCCCACGCATGCTTAAAATCCTTGACTGTGTTTACCTCTACCACTTCTGCTGGCAGGCTATTCCATACATCCACTACCCTCTCAGTAATATTGTGCCATTCAGATGCCAGTAATATTGTGCCATTCAGATACCATTAATATTGTGCCATTCAGATGCCAGAATTATTGTGCCATTTAGATACCAGTAATATTGTGGCATTAAAATGCCAGTAATGTTGTGCCATTGAGATGCCTGTATTATTGTGCAATTCAAATGCCTGTAATATTGTGCCATTCAGATGCCTTTATTGTTGTGCCATTCAAATGCCTATATTATTGTGCCATTCAGATACCAGTAATATTGTGCCATTCAAATGCCTGTAATAATGTGCCATTCAGATGTCTGTATTAATGTGCCATTCCAATACCAGTAATATTGTGCCATTCAGATGCCTGTATTATTGTGCCATTCAGATACCAGTAATATTGTGCCATTCCAATGCCAGTAATATTGTGCAATTCAGATGCCTGTATTATTGTGCCACTCAAATGCCAGTAATATTGTGCAATTCAAATGCCTGTATTATTGTGCCATTCAGATGCCTGTATTATTGTGCCATTCAGATACCAGTAATATTGTGCCATTCAAATGCCTGTAATATTGTGCCATTCAAATGCCTGTAATATTGTGCCATTCAGATGCCAGTAATATTGTGCCATTCAGATGTCTGTATTATTGTGCCATTCAGATGCCAGTAATATTGTGCAAATCAAATGCCTGTATTATTGTGCCATTCAAATGCCAGTAATATTGTGCAATTCAAATGCCTGTATTATTGTGCTATTCAGATGCCAATATTATTGTGCCATTCAGATACCAGTAATATTGTGCCATTCAAATGCCATAATTATTGTGCCATTCAAATGCCATAACTATTGTGCCATTCAAATGCCAGTAATATTGCGCCATTCAGATGACTGTATTATTGTGCCATTCAAATGCCAGTGATATTGTGCCATTCAGATGCCTGTATTATTGTGCCATTCAGATACCAGTAATATTGTGCCATTCAGATGCCAGTAATATTGTCCAATTGAAATGCCATAATTATTGTGCCATTCAGATGCCATAATTATTGTGCCATTCAGATACCAGTAATATTGTGCCATTCAAATGCCAGTAATATTGTGCTATTCAGATGTCTGTATTATTGTGCCATTCAAATGCCAGTAATATTGTGCAATTCAAATGCCTCTATTATTGTGCTATTCAGATGCCAATATTATTGTGCCATTCAGATACCAGTAATATTGTGCCATTCAAATGCCATAATTATTGTGCCATTCAAATGCCATAACTATTGTGCCATTCAAATGCCAGTAATATTGCCCATTCAGATACCAGTAATATTGTGCCATTCAGATACCAGTAATATTGTGCCATTCAGATACCAGTAATATTGTGCAATTCAGATGCCTGTATTATTGTGCCACTCAAATGCCAGTAATATTGTGCAATTCAAATGCCTGTATTATTGTGCCATTCAGATGCCTGTATTATTGTGCCATTCAGATGCCTGTATTATTGTGCCATACAGATACCAGTAATATTGTGCCATTCAGGTGCCAGTAATATTGTGCCATTCAGATGCCAGTAATATTGTGCCATTCATATGCCTGTATTATTGTGCCATTCAAATGCCTGTATTATTGTGCCATTCAGATACCAGTAATATTGTGCCATTCAAATGCCTGTAATATTGTGCCATTTAAATGCCATAATTATTATGCCATTCAAATGGCATAATTATTGTGCCATTCAAATGCCAGTATTATTGTGCCATTCAGATGCCTGTATTATTGTGCCATTAAAATGCCTGTATTATTGTGCCATTAAAATGCCTGTATTATTGTGCCATTCAGATACCAGTAATAGTGTTGTGCCATTCAGATACCAGTAATATTGTGCCATTAAAATGCCTGTAATATTGTGCCATTCAGATACCAGGAATATTGTGCCATTCAAATGCCAGTAATATTATACAATTCAAATGCCTGTATTATTGTGCCATTCAGATGCCTGTATAATTGTCAAATTCAGATGCCAGTAATATAGTACCATTCAGATGCCTGTATTATTGTGCTATTCAGATGCCTGTATTATTGTGCCATTCAGATGCCTGTATTATTGTGCCATTCAGATGCCTGTATTATTTTGCCATTCAAATGCCAGCAATATTGTGCCATTCATATACCTGTATTATTGTGCCATTCAAATGCCTGTATTATTGTGCCATTCAGATACCAGTAATATTGTGCCATTCAAATGCCTGTAATATTGTCCCATTCAGATGCCTCTATTATTGTGTCATGCAGATGCCAGTTATATTGTTCGATTCAAATGCCTGTATTATTGTGCCATTCAGATGACTGTAATATTCTGCTTTTCAAATGCCTGTAATATTGTGCGATTCAGATGCCTGTATTATTGTACAATTCAGATGCCTGTATTATTTTGCCATTCAAATGCCAGTAATATTGTACCATTCATATGTCTATATTTTTTTGCTATTCAAATGCCTGTATTATTGTGCCATTAAGATACCAGTAATATTGTGCCATTCAAATGACAGTAATATTGTGCAATTCAAATGCCTGTATTATTGTGCCATTCAGATGCCTGTAATATTGTGCAATTCAGATACCAGGAATATTGTGCCATTCAAATACCAGTAATATTGTGCCATTTAGATGCCTGTATTATTGTGCCATTCAAATGCCATAATTATTGTGCTTTTGAAATGCCATAATTATTGTGCCATTCAAATGACATAATTATTATTCCATTCAAATGCAAGTAATATTGTGCCATTCAGATGACTGTAATATTCTGCCATTCAAATGCCTGTAATATTGTGCCATTCAGATGCCTGTATTATTGTGCCATTCAGATGCCTATATTATTTTGCCATTCAAATCCCAGTAATATTGTGCCATTCAGATGTCTGTATTATTGTGCCATTAAGATACAAGTAATATTGTGCCAATTAAATGCCAGTAATATTGTGCAATTCAAATGCCTGTATTATTGTGCCATTCAGATGCCTGTATTATTGTGCCTTTCAAATAACAGTAATATTGTGCAATTGAAATGCCTGTATTATTGTGCCATTAAAATGCCAGTAATATTGTGCAATTCAGATACCAGGAATATTGTGCCATTCAAATGCCAGGAATATTGTGCCATTTAGATGCCTGTAATATTGTGCCATTAAAATGCCAGTAATATTGTGCCATTCAAATGCCATAATTATTGTGCCATTCAAATGCCATAATTATTGTGCCATTCAAATGCCATAATTATTGTGCCATTCAAATGACAGTAATAGTGTGCAATTCAGATACCAGGAATATTGTGCCTTTTAGATGCCTGTATTATTGTGCCATTCAAATGCCATAATTATTATTCCATTCAAATGCTAGTAATATTGTGCCATTCAGATGCCTATAATATTCTGCCATTCAAATGCCTGCAATATTGTGCCATTCAGATGCCTGTATTATTGTGCCATTCAACTGCCAGTAATATTGTGCCATTCAAATGCCATAATTTTTGTGCAATTAAAATACCTATATTATTGTGCCATTCAAATGCCAGTAATATTGTGCAATTCAGATACCAGGAATATTGAGCCATTCAAATGCCAGTAATATTGTGCAATTTAGATGCCTGTATTATTGTGCCATTAAGATACCAGTAATATTGTGCCATTCAAATGACAGTAATATTGTGCAATTCAAATGCCTGTATTATTGTGCCATTCAGATGCCTGTAATATTGTGCAATTCAGATACCAGGAATATTGTGCCATTCAAATACCAGTAATATTGTGCCATTTAGATGCCTGTATTATTGTGCCATTCAAATGCCATAATTATTGTGCTTTTGAAATGCCATAATTATTGTGCCATTCAAATGACATAATTATTATTCCATTCAAATGCAAGTAATATTGTGCCATTCAGATGACTGTAATATTCTGCCATTCAAATGCCTGTAATATTGTGCGATTCAGATGCCTGTATTATTGTGCCATTCAGATGCCTATATTATTTTGCCATTCAAATCCCAGTAATATTGTGCCATTCAGATGTCTGTATTATTGTGCCATTAAGATACAAGTAATATTGTGCCAATTAAATGCCAGTAATATTGTGCAATTCAAATGCCTGTATTATTGTGCCATTCAGATGCCTGTATTATTGTGCCTTTCAAATAACAGTAATATTGTGCAATTGAAATGCCTGTATTATTGTGCCATTAAAATGCCAGTAATATTGTGCAATTCAGATACCAGGAATATTGTGCCATTCAAATGCCAGGAATATTGTGCCATTTAGATGCCTGTAATATTGTGCCATTAAAATGCCAGTAATATTGTGCCATTCAAATGCCATAATTATTGTGCCATTCAAATGCCATAATTATTGTGCCATTCAAATGCCATAATTATTGTGCCATTCAAATGACAGTAATAGTGTGCAATTCAGATACCAGGAATATTGTGCCTTTTAGATGCCTGTATTATTGTGCCATTCAAATGCCATAATTATTATTCCATTCAAATGCTAGTAATATTGTGCCATTCAGATGCCTATAATATTCTGCCATTCAAATGCCTGCAATATTGTGCCATTCAGATGCCTGTATTATTGTGCCATTCAAATGCCAGTAGTATTGTGCCATTCAAATGCCATAATTTTTGTGCAATTAAAATACCTATATTATTGTGCCATTCAAATGCCAGTAATATTGTGCAATTCAGATACCAGGAATATTGAGCCATTCAAATGCCAGTAATATTGTGCAATTTAGATGCCTGTATTATTGTGCCATTCAAATGCCAGTAATATTGTGCCATTCAAATGCCATAATTTTTGTGCAATTCAAATGCCATAATTATTGTGCCATTCAAATGCCATAATTATTATTCCATTCAAATGCCAGTAATATTGTGCCATTCAGATGCCTGTAATATTCTGCCATTCAGATGCCTGTATTATTGTGCCATTCATTTGCCTGTATTATTGTGCCATTCATATACCAGTAATATTGTGCCATTCAAATGCCTGTAATATTGTGCCATTCATATACTAGTAATATTGTGCCATTCAAATGCCAGTAATATTGTGCCATTCAGATATCAGGAATATTGTGCCATTCAAATGCCAGTAATATTGTGCAATGCAAATGCCTGTATTATTGTGCCATTCAGATGCCTATATTATTGTGCCATACAGATAACAGTAATATTGTGCCATTCAAATGCCATAATTATTGTGCCATTCAAATGCCATAACTATTGTGCCATTCAAATGCCAGTAATATTGCGCCATTCTGATGCCTGTAATATTGTGCCATTCATATACTAGTAATATTGTGCCATTCAAATGCCAGTAATATTGTGCCATTCAGATATCAGGAATATTGTGCCATTCAAATGCCAGTAATATTGTGCAATGCAAAAGCCTGTATTATTGTGCCATTCAAATGACAGTAATAGTGTGCAATTCAGATACCAGGAATATTGTGCCTTTTAGATGCCTGTATTATTGTGCCATTCAAATGCCATAATTATTATTCCATTCAAATGCTAGTAATATTGTGCCATTCAGATGCCTATAATATTCTGCCATTCAAATGCCTGCAATATTGTGCCATTCAGATGCCTGTATTATTGTGCCATTCAAATGCCAGTAATATTGTGCCATTCAAATTCCATAATTTTTGTGCAATTAAAATACCTATATTATTGTGCCATTCAAATGCCAGTAATATTGTGCAATTCAGATACCAGGAATATTGTGCCATTCAAATGCCAGTAATATTGTGCAATTTAGATGCCTGTATTATTGTGCCATTCAAATGCCAGTAATATTGTGCCATTCAAATGCCATAATTTTTGTGCCATTCAAATGCCATAATTATTGTGCCATTCAAATGCCATAATTATTATTCCATTCAAATGCCAGCAATATTGTGCCATTCAGATGCCTGTATTATTGTGCCATTCAGATACCAGTAATATTTTGCATTTCAAATGCCATAATTATTGTGCCATTCAGATGCCAGTAATATTGTGCCATTCAGATGCCAATAATATTGTGCCTTTCATTTGTCTGTAATATTGTGCCTTTCATTTGTCTGTAATATTGTGTCATTCAGATGCCAGTTATATTGTGTCATTCAGATGCCTGTATTATTGTGCCATTCAGATGCCTGTATTATTGTGCCATTCAGATGCCTTTAATATTCAGCCATTCAAATGCCTGTAATATTGTGCCATTCAGATGCCTGTATTATTGTGCCATTCAGATGCCTTTAATATTCAGCCATTCAAATGCCTGTAATATTGTGCCTTTCATTTGTCTGTAATATTGTGTCATTCAGATGCCAGTTATATTGTGTCATTCAGATGCCTGTATTATTGTGCTATTCAGATGCCAATATTATTGTGCCATTCAGATACCAGTAATATTGTGCCATTCAAATGCCATAATTATTGTGCCATTCAAATGCCATAACTATTGTGCCATTCAAATGCCAGTAATATTGCGCCATTCAGATGACTGTATTATTGTGCCATTCAAATGCCAGTGATATTGTGCCATTCAGATGCCTGTATTATTGTGCCATTCAGATACCAGTAATATTGTGCCATTCAGATGCCAGTAATATTGTCCAATTGAAATGCCATAATTATTGTGCCATTCAGATGCCATAATTATTGTGCCATTCAGATACCAGTAATATTGTGCCATTCAAATGCCAGTAATATTGTGCTATTCAGATGTCTGTATTATTGTGCCATTCAAATGCCAGTAATATTGTGCAATTCAAATGCCTCTATTATTGTGCTATTCAGATGCCAATATTATTGTGCCATTCAGATACCAGTAATATTGTGCCATTCAAATGCCATAATTATTGTGCCATTCAAATGCCATAACTATTGTGCCATTCAAATGCCAGTAATATTGCCCATTCAGATACCAGTAATATTGTGCCATTCAGATACCAGTAATATTGTGCCATTCAGATACCAGTAATATTGTGCAATTCAGATGCCTGTATTATTGTGCCACTCAAATGCCAGTAATATTGTGCAATTCAAATGCCTGTATTATTGTGCCATTCAGATGCCTGTATTATTGTGCCATTCAGATGCCTGTATTATTGTGCCATACAGATACCAGTAATATTGTGCCATTCAGGTGCCAGTAATATTGTGCCATTCAGATGCCAGTAATATTGTGCCATTCATATGCCTGTATTATTGTGCCATTCAAATGCCTGTATTATTGTGCCATTCAGATACCAGTAATATTGTGCCATTCAAATGCCTGTAATATTGTGCCATTTAAATGCCATAATTATTATGCCATTCAAATGGCATAATTATTGTGCCATTCAAATGCCAGTATTATTGTGCCATTCAGATGCCTGTATTATTGTGCCATTAAAATGCCTGTATTATTGTGCCATTAAAATGCCTGTATTATTGTGCCATTCAGATACCAGTAATAGTGTTGTGCCATTCAGATACCAGTAATATTGTGCCATTAAAATGCCTGTAATATTGTGCCATTCAGATACCAGGAATATTGTGCCATTCAAATGCCAGTAATATTATACAATTCAAATGCCTGTATTATTGTGCCATTCAGATGCCTGTATAATTGTCAAATTCAGATGCCAGTAATATAGTACCATTCAGATGCCTGTATTATTGTGCTATTCAGATGCCTGTATTATTGTGCCATTCAGATGCCTGTATTATTGTGCCATTCAGATGCCTGTATTATTTTGCCATTCAAATGCCAGCAATATTGTGCCATTCATATACCTGTATTATTGTGCCATTCAAATGCCTGTATTATTGTGCCATTCAGATACCAGTAATATTGTGCCATTCAAATGCCTGTAATATTGTCCCATTCAGATGCCTCTATTATTGTGTCATGCAGATGCCAGTTATATTGTTCGATTCAAATGCCTGTATTATTGTGCCATTCAGATGACTGTAATATTCTGCTTTTCAAATGCCTGTAATATTGTGCGATTCAGATGCCTGTATTATTGTACAATTCAGATGCCTGTATTATTTTGCCATTCAAATGCCAGTAATATTGTACCATTCATATGTCTATATTTTTTTGCTATTCAAATGCCTGTATTATTGTGCCATTAAGATACCAGTAATATTGTGCCATTCAAATGACAGTAATATTGTGCAATTCAAATGCCTGTATTATTGTGCCATTCAGATGCCTGTAATATTGTGCAATTCAGATACCAGGAATATTGTGCCATTCAAATACCAGTAATATTGTGCCATTTAGATGCCTGTATTATTGTGCCATTCAAATGCCATAATTATTGTGCTTTTGAAATGCCATAATTATTGTGCCATTCAAATGACATAATTATTATTCCATTCAAATGCAAGTAATATTGTGCCATTCAGATGACTGTAATATTCTGCCATTCAAATGCCTGTAATATTGTGCCATTCAGATGCCTGTATTATTGTGCCATTCAGATGCCTATATTATTTTGCCATTCAAATCCCAGTAATATTGTGCCATTCAGATGTCTGTATTATTGTGCCATTAAGATACAAGTAATATTGTGCCAATTAAATGCCAGTAATATTGTGCAATTCAAATGCCTGTATTATTGTGCCATTCAGATGCCTGTATTATTGTGCCTTTCAAATAACAGTAATATTGTGCAATTGAAATGCCTGTATTATTGTGCCATTAAAATGCCAGTAATATTGTGCAATTCAGATACCAGGAATATTGTGCCATTCAAATGCCAGGAATATTGTGCCATTTAGATGCCTGTAATATTGTGCCATTAAAATGCCAGTAATATTGTGCCATTCAAATGCCATAATTATTGTGCCATTCAAATGCCATAATTATTGTGCCATTCAAATGCCATAATTATTGTGCCATTCAAATGACAGTAATAGTGTGCAATTCAGATACCAGGAATATTGTGCCTTTTAGATGCCTGTATTATTGTGCCATTCAAATGCCATAATTATTATTCCATTCAAATGCTAGTAATATTGTGCCATTCAGATGCCTATAATATTCTGCCATTCAAATGCCTGCAATATTGTGCCATTCAGATGCCTGTATTATTGTGCCATTCAACTGCCAGTAATATTGTGCCATTCAAATGCCATAATTTTTGTGCAATTAAAATACCTATATTATTGTGCCATTCAAATGCCAGTAATATTGTGCAATTCAGATACCAGGAATATTGAGCCATTCAAATGCCAGTAATATTGTGCAATTTAGATGCCTGTATTATTGTGCCATTAAGATACCAGTAATATTGTGCCATTCAAATGACAGTAATATTGTGCAATTCAAATGCCTGTATTATTGTGCCATTCAGATGCCTGTAATATTGTGCAATTCAGATACCAGGAATATTGTGCCATTCAAATACCAGTAATATTGTGCCATTTAGATGCCTGTATTATTGTGCCATTCAAATGCCATAATTATTGTGCTTTTGAAATGCCATAATTATTGTGCCATTCAAATGACATAATTATTATTCCATTCAAATGCAAGTAATATTGTGCCATTCAGATGACTGTAATATTCTGCCATTCAAATGCCTGTAATATTGTGCGATTCAGATGCCTGTATTATTGTGCCATTCAGATGCCTATATTATTTTGCCATTCAAATCCCAGTAATATTGTGCCATTCAGATGTCTGTATTATTGTGCCATTAAGATACAAGTAATATTGTGCCAATTAAATGCCAGTAATATTGTGCAATTCAAATGCCTGTATTATTGTGCCATTCAGATGCCTGTATTATTGTGCCTTTCAAATAACAGTAATATTGTGCAATTGAAATGCCTGTATTATTGTGCCATTAAAATGCCAGTAATATTGTGCAATTCAGATACCAGGAATATTGTGCCATTCAAATGCCAGGAATATTGTGCCATTTAGATGCCTGTAATATTGTGCCATTAAAATGCCAGTAATATTGTGCCATTCAAATGCCATAATTATTGTGCCATTCAAATGCCATAATTATTGTGCCATTCAAATGCCATAATTATTGTGCCATTCAAATGACAGTAATAGTGTGCAATTCAGATACCAGGAATATTGTGCCTTTTAGATGCCTGTATTATTGTGCCATTCAAATGCCATAATTATTATTCCATTCAAATGCTAGTAATATTGTGCCATTCAGATGCCTATAATATTCTGCCATTCAAATGCCTGCAATATTGTGCCATTCAGATGCCTGTATTATTGTGCCATTCAAATGCCAGTAGTATTGTGCCATTCAAATGCCATAATTTTTGTGCAATTAAAATACCTATATTATTGTGCCATTCAAATGCCAGTAATATTGTGCAATTCAGATACCAGGAATATTGAGCCATTCAAATGCCAGTAATATTGTGCAATTTAGATGCCTGTATTATTGTGCCATTCAAATGCCAGTAATATTGTGCCATTCAAATGCCATAATTTTTGTGCAATTCAAATGCCATAATTATTGTGCCATTCAAATGCCATAATTATTATTCCATTCAAATGCCAGTAATATTGTGCCATTCAGATGCCTGTAATATTCTGCCATTCAGATGCCTGTATTATTGTGCCATTCATTTGCCTGTATTATTGTGCCATTCATATACCAGTAATATTGTGCCATTCAAATGCCTGTAATATTGTGCCATTCATATACTAGTAATATTGTGCCATTCAAATGCCAGTAATATTGTGCCATTCAGATATCAGGAATATTGTGCCATTCAAATGCCAGTAATATTGTGCAATGCAAATGCCTGTATTATTGTGCCATTCAGATGCCTATATTATTGTGCCATACAGATAACAGTAATATTGTGCCATTCAAATGCCATAATTATTGTGCCATTCAAATGCCATAACTATTGTGCCATTCAAATGCCAGTAATATTGCGCCATTCTGATGCCTGTAATATTGTGCCATTCATATACTAGTAATATTGTGCCATTCAAATGCCAGTAATATTGTGCCATTCAGATATCAGGAATATTGTGCCATTCAAATGCCAGTAATATTGTGCAATGCAAAAGCCTGTATTATTGTGCCATTCAAATGACAGTAATAGTGTGCAATTCAGATACCAGGAATATTGTGCCTTTTAGATGCCTGTATTATTGTGCCATTCAAATGCCATAATTATTATTCCATTCAAATGCTAGTAATATTGTGCCATTCAGATGCCTATAATATTCTGCCATTCAAATGCCTGCAATATTGTGCCATTCAGATGCCTGTATTATTGTGCCATTCAAATGCCAGTAATATTGTGCCATTCAAATTCCATAATTTTTGTGCAATTAAAATACCTATATTATTGTGCCATTCAAATGCCAGTAATATTGTGCAATTCAGATACCAGGAATATTGTGCCATTCAAATGCCAGTAATATTGTGCAATTTAGATGCCTGTATTATTGTGCCATTCAAATGCCAGTAATATTGTGCCATTCAAATGCCATAATTTTTGTGCCATTCAAATGCCATAATTATTGTGCCATTCAAATGCCATAATTATTATTCCATTCAAATGCCAGCAATATTGTGCCATTCAGATGCCTGTATTATTGTGCCATTCAGATACCAGTAATATTTTGCATTTCAAATGCCATAATTATTGTGCCATTCAGATGCCAGTAATATTGTGCCATTCAGATGCCAATAATATTGTGCCTTTCATTTGTCTGTAATATTGTGCCTTTCATTTGTCTGTAATATTGTGTCATTCAGATGCCAGTTATATTGTGTCATTCAGATGCCTGTATTATTGTGCCATTCAGATGCCTGTATTATTGTGCCATTCAGATGCCTTTAATATTCAGCCATTCAAATGCCTGTAATATTGTGCCATTCAGATGCCTGTATTATTGTGCCATTCAGATGCCTTTAATATTCAGCCATTCAAATGCCTGTAATATTGTGCCTTTCATTTGTCTGTAATATTGTGTCATTCAGATGCCAGTTATATTGTGTCATTCAGATGCCTGTATTATTGTGCCATTCAGATGTCTTTAATATTCTGCCATTCAAATGCCTGTAATATTGTGCCATTCAAACGTCTGTATTATTGTGCTATTCAGATGCCAATATTATTGTGCCATTCAGACACCAGTAATATTATGCCTTTCAAATGCCATAATTATTGTGCCATTCAAATGCCATAACTATTGTACAGTTATACAGATGCCTGTATAATTCTGCAATTCAGATGCCAGTAATATAGTGCCATTCAGATGCCAGTAATATTGTGCCATTCAGATGCCAGTAATATTGTGCCATTCAGATGCCAGTAATATTGTGCCTTTCATTTGTCTGTAATATTGTGCCTTTCATTTGTCTGTAATATTGTGTCATTCAGATGCCAGTTATATTGTGTCATTCAGATGCCTGTATTATTGTGCCATTCAGATGCCTTTAATATTCAGCCATTCAAATGCCTGTAATATTGTGCCATTCAGATGTCTGTATTATTGTGCCATTCAAATGCCAGTAATATTGTGCAAATCAAATGCCTGTATTATTGTGCCATTCAAATGCCAGTAATATTGTGCAATTCAAATGTCTGTATTATTGTGCTATTCAGATGCCAATATTATTGTGCCATTCAGATACCAGTAATATTGTGCCATTCAAATGCCATAATTATTGTGCCATTCAAATGCCATAACTATTGTGCCATTCAAATGCCAGTAATATTGTGCAATGCAAATGCCTGTATTATTGTGCCATTCAGATGCCTATATTATTGTGACCATACAGATAACAGTAATATTGTGCCATTCAAATGCCATAATTATTGTGCCATTCAAATGCCATAACTATTGTGCCATTCAAATGCCAGTAATATTGCGCCATTCAGATGCCTGTAATATTGTGCCATTCAAATGCCAGTAATATTTTGGCATTCAGATGCCTGTATTATTGTGCAATTCAAATTCCTGTATTATTGTGCCATTCAAATGCCAGTAATATTGTGCAATTCAGATACCAGGAATATTGAACCATTCAAATGCGAGTAATATTGTGCAATTTAAATGCATGTATTATTGTGCTATTCAGATGCCAGTATTATTGTGCCTTACAGATACCAGTAATATTGTGCCATTCAAATGCCATAATTATTGTGCCATTCAAATGCCATAACTATTGTGCCATTCAAATGCCAGTAATGTTGTGTCATTCAGATGCCAGTTATATTGTGCCATTTAAATGCCAGTAATATTGTGGCATTCAGATGCCTGTAATATTGTGCCATTCAGATGCCTGTATTATTGTGCCATTCAAATGCCAGTAATATTGTGCCATTTAAATGCCATCATTATTATGCCATTCAAATGCCATAATTATTGTGCCATTCAAATGCCAGTATTATTATGCCATTCAAATGCCATAATTATTGTGCCATTCAAATGCCTGTATTATTGTGCCATTAAAATGCCTGTTTTATTGTGCCATTAAAATGCCTGTATTTTTGTGCCATTCAGATACCAGTAATAGTGTTGTGCCATTCAGATACCAGTAATATTGTGCCATTCAAATGCCTGTAATATTGTGCCATTCAGATACCAGGAATATTGTGCCATTCAAATGCCTGTAATATTGACCCATTAAGATGCCTCTATTATTGTGTCATGCAGATGCCAGTTATATTGTTCGATTCAAATGCCTGTATTATTGTGCCATTCAGATGACTGTAATATTCTGCTTTTCAAATGCCTGTAATATTGTGCGATTCAGATGCCTGTATTATTGTGCCATTCAGATGCCTGTATTATTTTGCCATTCAAATGCCAGTAATATTGTACCATTCATATGTCTATATTTTTTTGCTATTCAAATGCCTGTATTATTGTGCCATTAAGATACCAGTAATATTGTGCCATTCAAATGACAGTAATATTGTGCAATTCAAATGCCTGTATTATTGTGCCATTCAGATGCCTGTAATATTGTGCAATTCAGATACCAGGAATATTGTTCCATTCAAATGCCAGTAATATTGTGCCATTTAGATGCCTGTATTATTGTGCCATTCAAATGCCAGTAATATTGTGCCATTCAAATGCCATAATTGTTGTGCCTTTCAAATGCCATAATTATTGTGCTTTTCAAATGCCATAATTATTGTGCCATTCAAATGACATAATTATTATTCCATTCAAATGCAAGTAATATTGTGCCATTCAGATGACTGTAATATTCTGCCATTCAAATGCCTGTAATATTGTGCAATTCAGATGCCTGTATTATTGTGCCATTCAGATGCCTATATTATTTTGCCATTCAAATCGAAGTAATATTGTGCCATTCAGATGTCTGTATTATTGTGCTATTAAGATACAAGTAATATTGTGCCATTTAAATGCCAGTAATATTGTGCAATTCAAATGCCTGTATTATTGTGCCATTCAGATGCCTGTATTATTGTGCCTTTCAAATAACAGTAATATTGTGCAATTGAAATGCCTGTATTATTGTGCCGTTAAAATGCCAGGAATATTGTGCCATTTAGATGCCTGTAATATTGTGCCATTAAAATGCCAGTAATATTGTGCCATTCAAATGCCATAATTATTGTGCCATTCAAATGCCATAATTATTGTGCCATTCAAATGCCATAATTATTGTGCCATTCAAATGCCAGTAATATTGTGCAATTCAGATACCAGGAATATTGTGCCGTTCAAATGCCAGAAATATTGTGCCTTTTAGATGCCTGTATTATTGTGTAATTCAAATGCCAGTAATATTATGCCATTCAAATGCCATAATTATTGTGCCATTCAAATGCCATAATTAGTATTCCATTCAAATGCTAGTAATATTGTGCCATTCAGATGCCTATAATATTCTGCCATTCAAATGCCTGCAATATTGTGCCATTCAGATGCCTGTATTATTGTGCCATTCAGATGCCAGTAATATTGTGCCATTCAAATGCCATAATTTTTGTGCAATTAAAATACCTATATTATTGTGCCATTCAAATGCCAGTAATATTGTGCAATTCAGATACCAGGAATATTGTGCCATTCAAATGCCAGTAATATTGGGCAATTTAGATGCCTGTATTATTGTGCCATTCAAATGCCAGTAATATTGTGCCATTCAAATGCCATAATTTTTGTGCCATTCAAATGCCATAATTATTGTGCCATTCAAATGCCATAATTATTATTCCATTCAAATGCCAGTAATATTGTGCCATTCAGATGCCTGTAATATTCTGCCATTCAAATGCCTGTGATATTGTGCGATTCAGATGCCTGTATTATTGTGCCATTCAGATGCCTGTATTATTGTGCCATTCCGATGCCTGTATTATTTTGCCATTCAAATGCCAGTAATATTGTGCCATTCAGATGCCTGTATTATTGTACTATTCGAATGCCTGTATTATTGTGCCATTAAGATACAAGTAATATTGTGCCATTCAAATGCCTGTATTATTGTGCCATTCAGATGCCTGTATTATTGTGCCTTTCAAATAACAGTAATATTGTGCAATTCAAATGCCTGTATTATTGTGCCATTCAAATGCCAGTAATATTTTGCAATTTAGATACCAGGAATATTGTGCCATTCAAATGCCAGTAATATTGTGCCATTGAAATGCCTGTAATATTGTGCCATTCACATACCAGTAATATTGTGCTTTTCAAATGCCTGTAATATTGTGCCATTCAGATACCAGGAATATTGTGCCATTCAAATGCCAGTAATATTGTGCAATGCAAATGCCTGTATTATTGTGCCATTCTGATGCCTGTATTATTGTGCCATACAGATGCCAGTAATATTGCGCCATTCAGATGCCTGTATTATTGTGCTATTCAGGTGCCTGAATTATTGTGCCATTCAGATGCCAATAATATTGTGCCATTAAGATGCCTGTATTATTGTGCTATTCAAATGCCTGTATTATTGTGCCATTCAAATGCCAGTAATATTGTGCCATTCAAATGCCATAATTTTTGTGCCATTCAAATGCCATAATTATTGTGCCATTCAAATTCCATAATTATTATTCCATTCAAATGCCAGTAATATTGTGCCATTCAGATGCCTGTAATATTCTGCCATTCAAATGCCTGTGATATTGTGCGATTCAGATGCCTGTATTATTGTGCCATTCAAATGCCTGTATTATTGTGCCATTCCGATGCCTGTATTATTTTGCCATTCAAATGCCAGTAATATTGTGCCATTCAGATGCCTGTATTATTGTACTATTCGAATGCCTGTATTATTGTGCCATTAAGATACAAGTAATATTGTGCCATTCAAATGCCTGTATTATTGTGCCATTCAGATGCCTGTATTATTGTGCCTTTCAAATAACAGTAATATTGTGCAATTCAAATGCCTGTATTATTGTGCCATTCAAATGCCAGTAATATTGTGCAATTTAGATACCAGGAATATTGTGCCATTCAAATGCCAGTAATATTGTGCCATTCAAATGCCTGTAATATTGTGCCATTCACATACCAGTAATATTGTGCTTTTCAAATGCCTGTAATATTGTGCCATTCAGATACCAGGAATATTGTGCCATTCAAATGCCAGTAATATTGTGCAATGCAAATGCCTGTATTATTGTGCCATTCTGATGCCTGTATTATTGTGCCATACAGATGCCAGTAATATTGCGCCATTCAGATGCCTGTATTATTGTGCTATTCAGGTGCCTGAATTATTGTGCCATTCAGATGCCAATAATATTGTGCCATTAAGATGCCTGTATTATTGTGCTATTCAGATGCCCATATTATTGTGCCATTCAGATGCCAGTAATATTGTTCCATTCATTTGCCTGTAATTTTTTGCCATTCAAATGCCTCTATTATTGTGTCATTCAGATGCCAGTTATATTGTGCCATTCAAATGCCAGTAATATTGTGTCATTCAGATGCCTGTAATATTGTGCCATTCAGATGCCTGTATTATTGTGTCATTCAAAGGCCAGTTATATTGTGCCATTCAGATGCCAGTATTATTGTGCCATTCAGATACCAGTAATTTTCTTTTTCTTTGCGCAACACATTTTTTCACTTTTGCACCAGTAATATTGTGCCATTTAAATGCCATAATTATTGTGCAATTCAAATGCCATAACTATTGTGCCATTCAAATGCCAGTAATATTGTGCAATTCAGATGCCTGTATTATTGTGCCATTCAAATGCCTGTATTATTGTGCCATTCAGATACCAGTAATATTGTGCCATTCAGATACCAGTAATATTGTGTCATTCAAATGCCAGTTATATTGTGCCATTCAAATGCCAGTAATATTGTGCCATTCAAATGCCAGTAATATTGTGGCATTCAGATGCCTGTATTATTGTGCCATTCAGATGCCTATATTATTTTGCCATTCAAATCCCAGTAATATTGTGCCATTCAGATGTCTGTATTATTGTGCCATTCAGATGCCTGTATTATTGTGCCTTTCAAATAACAGTAATATTGTGCAATTGAAATGCCTGTATTATTGTGCAATTAAAATGCCAGTAATATTGTGCAATTCAGATACCAGGAGTATTGTGCCATTCAAATGCCAGGAATATTGTGCCATTCAGATGCCTGTAATATTGTGCCATTTAGATGCCTGTATTATTGTGTCATTCAAAGGCCAGTTATATTGTGCCATTCAGATGCCAGTATTATTGTGCCATTCAGATACCAGTAATTTTCTTTTTCTTTGCGCAACACATTTTTTCACTTTTGCACCAGTAATATTGTGCCATTTAAATGCCATAATTATTGTGCAATTCAAATGCCATAACTATTGTGCCATTCAAATGCCAGTAATATTGTGCAATTCAGATGCCTGTATTATTGTGCCATTCAAATTCCTGTATTATTGTGCCATTCAGATACCAGTAATATTGTGACATTCAGATACCAGTAATATTGTGCCATTCAGATACCCGTAATATTGTGTCATTCAAATGCCAGTTATATTGTGCCATTCAAATGCCAGTAATATTGTGCCATTCAAATGCCAGTAATATTGTGGCATTCAGATGCCTTTATTATTGTGCCATTCAGATGCCTATATTATTTTGCCATTCAAATCCCAGTAATATTGTGCCATTCAGATGTCTGTATTATTGTGCCATTCAGATGCCTATATTATTTTGCCATTCAAATCCCAGTAATATTGTGCCATTCAGATGTCTGTATTATTGTGCCATTAAGATACAAGTAATATTGTGCCATTTAAATGCCAGTAATATTGTGCAATTCAAATGCCTGTATTATTGTGCCATTCAGATGCCTGTATTATTGTGCCTTTCAAATAAAAGTAATATTGTGCAATTGAAATGCCTGTATTATTGTGCCATTAAAATGCCAGTAATATTGTGCAATTCAGATACCAGGAATATTGTGCCATTCAAATGCCAGGAATATTGTGCCATTTAGATGCCTGTAATATTGTGCCATTAAAATGCCAGTAATATTGTGCCATTCAAATGCCATAATTATTGTGCCATTCAAATGTCATAATGATTGTGCCATTCAAATGCCATAATTATTGTGCCATTCAAATGCCAGTAATATTGTGCAATTCAGATACCAGGAATATTGTGCCGTTCAAATGCCAGTAATATTGTGCCTTTTAGGTGCCTGTATTATTGTGCCATTCAGATGCCTATATTATTTTGCCATTCAAATCCCAGTAATATTGTGCCATTCAGATGTCTGTATTATTGTGCCATTCAGATGCCTGTATTATTGTGCCTTTCAAATAACAGTAATATTGTGCAATTGAAATGCCTGTATTATTGTGCAATTAAAATGCCAGTAATATTGTGCAATTCAGATACCAGGAGTATTGTGCCATTCAAATGCCAGGAATATTGTGCCATTCAGATGCCTGTAATATTGTGCCATTTAGATGCCTGTATTATTGTGTCATTCAAAGGCCAGTTATATTGTGCCATTCAGATGCCAGTATTATTGTGCCATTCAGATACCAGTAATTTTCTTTTTCTTTGCGCAACACATTTTTTCACTTTTGCACCAGTAATATTGTGCCATTTAAATGCCATAATTATTGTGCAATTCAAATGCCATAACTATTGTGCCATTCAAATGCCAGTAATATTGTGCAATTCAGATGCCTGTATTATTGTGCCATTCAAATTCCTGTATTATTGTGCCATTCAGATACCAGTAATATTGTGACATTCAGATACCAGTAATATTGTGCCATTCAGATACCCGTAATATTGTGTCATTCAAATGCCAGTTATATTGTGCCATTCAAATGCCAGTAATATTGTGCCATTCAAATGCCAGTAATATTGTGGCATTCAGATGCCTTTATTATTGTGCCATTCAGATGCCTATATTATTTTGCCATTCAAATCCCAGTAATATTGTGCCATTCAGATGTCTGTATTATTGTGCCATTCAGATGCCTATATTATTTTGCCATTCAAATCCCAGTAATATTGTGCCATTCAGATGTCTGTATTATTGTGCCATTAAGATACAAGTAATATTGTGCCATTTAAATGCCAGTAATATTGTGCAATTCAAATGCCTGTATTATTGTGCCATTCAGATGCCTGTATTATTGTGCCTTTCAAATAAAAGTAATATTGTGCAATTGAAATGCCTGTATTATTGTGCCATTAAAATGCCAGTAATATTGTGCAATTCAGATACCAGTAATATTGTGCCATTCAAATGCCAGGAATATTGTGCCATTTAGATGCCTGTAATATTGTGCCATTAAAATGCCAGTAATATTGTGCCATTCAAATGCCATAATTATTGTGCCATTCAAATGTCATAATGATTGTGCCATTCAAATGCCATAATTATTGTGCCATTCAAATGCCAGTAATATTGTGCAATTCAGATACCAGGAATATTGTGCCGTTCAAATGCCAGTAATATTGTGCCTTTTAGGTGCCTGTAATATTGTGCCATTCAAATGCCAGTAATATTGTGCCATTCAAATGCCATAATTATTGTGCCATTCAAATGCCATAATTATTATTCCATTCAAATGCTAGTAATATTGTGCCATTCAGATGCCTATAATATTCTGCCATTCAAATGCCTGCAATATTGTGCCATTCAGATGCCTGTATTATTGTGCCATTCAAATGCCAGTAATATTGTGCCATTCAAATGCCAGTAATATTGTGCCATTCAAATGCCATAATTTTTGTGCAATTAAAATACCTATATTATTGTGCCATTCAAATGCCAGTAATATTGTGCAATTCAGATACCAGGAATATTGTGCCATTCAAATGCCAGTAATATTGTGCAATTTAGATGCCTTTATTATTGTGCCATTCAAATGCCAGTAATATTGTGCCATTCAAATGCCATAATTTTTGTGCCATTCAAATGCCATAATTATTGTGCCATTCAAATGCCATAATTATTATTCCATTCAAATGCCAGTAATATTGTGCTATTCAGATGCCTGTAATATTCTGCCATTCAAATGCCTGTGATATTGTGCGATTCAGATGCCTGTATTATTGTGCCATTCAGATGCCTGTATTATTGTGCCATTCCGATGCCTGTATTATTTTGCCATTCAAATGCCAGTAATATTGTGCCATTCAGATGTCTGTATTATTGTACTATTCGAATGCCTGTATTATTGTGCCATTAAGATACAAGTAATATTGTGCCATTCAAATGCCTGTATTATTGTGCCATTCAGATGCCTGTATTATTGTGCCTTTCAAATAACAGTAATATTGTGCAATTCAAATGCCTGTATTATTGTGCCATTCAAATGCCAGTAATATTGTGCAATTTAGATACCAGGAATATTGTGCCATTCAAATGCCAGTAATATTGTGCCATTCAAATGCCTGTAATATTGTGCCATTCACATACCAGTAATATTGTGCTTTTCAAATGCCTGTAATATTGTGCCATTCAGATACCAGGAATATTGTGCCATTCAAATGCCAGTAATATTGTGCAATGCAAATGCCTGTATTATTGTGCCATTCTGATGCCTGTATTATTGTGACATACCGATGCCAGTAATATTGCGCCATTCAGATGCCTGTATTATTGTGCTATTCAGGTGCCTGAATTATTTTGCCATTCAGATGCCAATAATATTGTGCTATTCAGGTGCCTGAATTATTTTGCTATTCAGATGCCCATATTATTGTGCCATTCAGATGCCAGTAATATTGTTCCATTCATTTGCCTGTAATTTTTTGCCATTCAAATGCCTCTATTATTGTGTCATTCAGATGCCAGTTATATTGTGCCATTCAAATGCCATAATTTTTGTGCAATTAAAATACCTTTATTATTGTGCCATTCAAATGCCAGTAATATTGTGCAATTCAGATACCAGGAATATTGTGCCATTCAAATGCCAGTAATATTGTGCAATTTAGATGCCTTTATTATTGTGCCATTCAAATGCCAGTAATATTGTGCCATTCAAATGCCAGTAATATTGTGCCATTCAAATGCCATAATTTTTGTGCCATTCAAATGCCATAATTATTGTGCCATTCAAATGCCATAATTATTATTCCATTCAAATGCCAGTAATATTGTGCCATTCAGATGCCTGTAATATTCTGCCATTCAAATGCCTGTGATATTGTGCGATTCAGATGCCTGTATTATTGTGCCATTCAGATGCCTGTATTATTGTGCCATTCCGATGCCTGTATTATTTTGCCATTCAAATGCCAGTAATATTGTGCCATTCAGATGTCTGTATTATTGTACTATTCGAATGCCTGTATTATTGTGCCATTAAGATACAAGTAATATTGTGCCATTCAAATGCCTGTATTATTGTGCCATTCAGATGCCTGTATTATTGTGCCTTTCAAATAACAGTAATATTGTGCAATTCAAATGCCTGTATTATTGTGCCATTCAAATGCCAGTAATATTGTGCAATTTAGATACCAGGAATATTGTGCCATTCAAATGCCAGTAATATTGTGCCATTCAAATGCCTGTAATATTGTGCCATTCACATACCAGTAATATTGTGCTTTTCAAATGCCTGTAATATTGTGCCATTCAGATACCAGGAATATTGTGCCATTCAAATGCCAGTAATATTGTGCAATGCAAATGCCTGTATTATTGTGCCATTCTGATGCCTGTATTATTGTGACATACAGATGCCAGTAATATTGCGCCATTCAGATGCCTGTATTATTGTGCTATTCAGGTGCCTGAATTATTTTGCCATTCAGATGCCAATAATATTGTGCCATTAAGATGCCTGTATTATTGTGCTATTCAGATGCCCATATTATTGTGCCATTCAGATGACAGTAATATTGTTCCATTCATTTGCCTGTAATTTTTTGCCATTCAAATGCCTCTATTATTGTGTCATTCAGATGCCAGTTATATTGTGCCATTCAAATGCCAGTAATATTGTGTCATTCAGATGCCTGTAATATTGTGCCATTCAGATGCCTGTATTATTGTGTCATTCAAAGGCCAGTTATATTGTGCCATTCAGATGCCAGTATTATTGTGCCATTCAGATACCAGTAATTTTCTTTTTCTTTGCGCAACACATTTTTTCACTTTTGTACCAGTAATATTGGGCCATTCAGATACCAGTAATATTGTGTCATTCAAATGCCAGTTATATTGTGCCATTCAAATGCCAGTAATATTGTGGCATTCAGATGCCTGTATTATTGTGGCATTCAAATGCCTGTAATATTGTGCCATTCAGATGCCTGTATTATTGTGCCATTCAAATGCCAGTAATATTGTGCCATTTAAATGCCATAATTATTATGCCATTCAAATGCCATAATTATTGTGCCATTCAAATGCCAGTATTATTGTGCCATTCAGATACCAGTAATAGTGTTGTGCCATTCAGATACCAGTAATATTGTGCTATTCAAATGCCTGTAATATTGTACCATTCAGATACCAGTAATATTGTGCCATTCAGATGCCTGTATTATTGTGCTATTCAGATGCCTGTATTATTGTGCCATTCAGATACCAGTAATATTTTGCCATTAAAATGCCATAATTATTGTGCCATTCAGATGCCTGTATTATTGTGCCATTAAAATGCCAGTAATATTGTGCCATTCAGATGTCTGTATTATTGTGCTATTCAAATGTCTGTATTATTGTGCTATTAAGATACAAGTAATATTGTGCCATTCAAATGCCAGTAATATTGTGCAATTCAAATGCCTGTATTATTGTGCCATTCAGATGCCTGTATTATTGTGCAATTCAGATACCAGGAATATTGTGCCATTGAAATTCCAGTAATATTGTGCCATTCAAACACCATAATTATTGTGCCGTTCAAATGCCATAATTATTATATCATTCAAATGCCAATAATATTGTGCCATTCATATACCTGTATTATTGTGCCATTCAAATGCCTGTAATATTGTCCCATTCAGATGCCTCTATTATTGTGTCATTCAGATGCCAGTTATATTGTTTCATTCAAATGCCAGTAATATTGTGCCATTCAGATGACTGTAATATTCTGCTTTTCAAATGCCTGTAATATTGTGCGATTCAAATGCCTGTATTATTGTGCCATTCAGATGCCTGTATTATTTTGCCATTCAAATGCCAGTAATATTGTGCCATTCAGATGTCTATATTTTTTTGCTATTCAAATGCCTGTATTATTGTGCCATTAAGATACCAGTAATATTGTGCCATTCAAATGCCAGTAATATCAAGAACAGGAAGGTGATGACGTACGACGCAAGTAGGGTGTGTTGCGTGTTTGCTCACACAGGGGAGTGAATGGAGCTTTGAGCGACTGAATAAACGAGATCATCTTGGAACTCACGGACTGTGATGGCGACCCTTCCGACTGGGAATACAGTCTAGCAAAATTGGACTCCCTAATTTGTTACTCCCGCTGCTCAGAGGTGGACGGTTAGCCTACGGAGCCGATACTTGACCCACAGAGTAATCCGCGGTACTGCTATAAACAGCCAACGGGACTTCCCTTCAACGGGACTCTTGGAAGTGGAAGTGATTGACGAAAAGAAAATATCCACCACATACTTACCAGCGGGTGAAGAACCCCTTCCATCGTAAGATCGAAGATATTACAGATCGTAAGATATTCTGCGACATTGCTAGAGCAGATACGGAACTTCCCTTCGACGGGAGGAGTATTCGTGGCACAAAGAAGGAGTTGATAGTTCCTGGCTAAAATAAATATCTACTTTACATTTCCCAGAAGATAAGGATCTCCTTATACTTGCGATACTGCTGGAGTCGCCACGGAGTGTTCCCCCGAAGGGAGGAGTACACGTGGCTTTCACAAGCAGTTTGCGATATCCCTAGGCTAAATATAAATACTATCATACATTTGTCTGCAGATGTGGATTTCTTTCTTATGACCGCCACACAGCTCCTTTTTTTCTTGGGAAGCTTGAACACGAAACCGAGAAACGAGGCCTATCCCTGCAGAGGTACAACATATTGAACGCCTTTCATTAAAGTGCTTCACCTACCTGCCAACACATCGAGGAATTGACTTGAAGCCCTGGGACTAATACTTGCTGGGAGCACAAGACTACTGTTCCTAGAAACCTTAACTATAAACCAATAGGAAACCTATACGAGGAGTGAGAATTACTTATAGACTAATACTTATAGACTTATATGTTTCCTTTTAAAAAGAGATAATCCAGCTGTACTCGGCAACGGACTGTGGAGGCCTTCTCGAAGTTCCGAACAGTCTTACTTTTGGACCCTATCCGCAAGTACCATATTTATTTGTGACCTAGATGAGTCTTGACTGACGTTTTTTTCTTAGAGCTCTTTAAAGACAACAATTTTGTCCCTTCTCTCTGTCAGAATTTGAGACATGATATATTTGAATACATAGATCGATAATCTTTGGTTTTTGTAGATCAACATCATATTAGCAAAGTATAAGGAGTAATATGTCTATTTTATAGCTGTAGGTTGATATGTACTGTACTAGGAGGGGATTGTAGGGGGAGTGACCAGTTTAGTAACTACAATACACATATCTGATAACTAAAGACAACTTTGTTGTAGGGATCAAAAATTCCTTAATCTGGAAATTTAGTGAGAATTCTGCCCTATATAGACTCAAAATCGTTTTCTTAAACTGAGAGGGGCTCTCTCCCTGCGATCCATCTTTCTACTTTTATATAGTGCTGGGGGTTTTCCTGCTATATTGTTAACTGAAACGGGAGATAGGGTACCAAATTTTTTGCTTCTACTAACCTATGCTGTTTGAATACTTTGCCTATTCTATTTATATTTGAAATGTGATACACTGTAGGAAAGGGTATAGGTATTGTTTTGGGTTTGAATCATTTTGCTCAGTCCTTTTTTTTTTTTTTTTTAACAAACCTGGTTGATATTTTAATATACTATATCTCCAGGGGTGTGCTTCTGGTATCGTTTGTTTGAGATGCCCCCTAAGAAAAACCCCCCTCCTGAAAAGCAGGAAAAAATTAAACCATTGAATACATACTATTCCCCAAAGGCAGATTTGGGAAAAGCCCAAACCCAAAGGAGATCCCTATCACCATCTCCTCCAGATCCTTTTTCGCTTAGAACTGCAGTAGATGGATTAGACATTACCCTGTCCGAAGGAGTTACAAACTACACTATGACTAAATTGATGGATGAATTGTATGAAAAAATTAGGGGTGATCTCAGACAAAGTACATCAGAGCTAACTAAGGAAATGTCTTCTTTAAGCAAAAAAGTGCTTGATCAAAGTAAAGAAATGGAGGAAATACGAAAAGAGGTTTCCCTTTTCCAAACGCAAAATGAGATTCTTAAAAGCCAACTGAAAGATAATACCAATAAAATAACTACTCTGGAGGATAGATCCCGTCGCAACAATCTAAGATTAAAAGGTATACCCGAAAGTATTACTCATGAAAACATGGAACAATTTTTGAAAGAATTCCTGTCCCAATATTTAGACCCGATAAATTTGAACAATCCCATATTTGAAAGGGTTCACAGGATCTTCAGAGCAAAAGATCCAGGAAATGCAACTCCTAGAGATGTTGTAGTCAGATTTTTAAATTGCTCACTCAAAGAGGCCCTACTAAAACAGATGAGAATAAACCCAGTCCCCATAGAGGAGAGATTCAAGGGAATTTTGGTATTCCCAGATTTGTCCCCAGCCACAAGGATAAGTAGGAATCGTTTCAGAAATATTACCCAACAATTGAGATCAAAAAATATCCCCTACAAATGGGGGTTTCCTACAAAACTTTTGATATTCCATAATGGGGAAACAATCCTTATGAATGATCCTATCGAAGATTTCCCCAGACTCAAAGATCTTGAAATTCGTCCTTAACACCTAAAATGGGTAGGTACAGTTCTTTGGAGTTTTCACTAAACAGATATTAGGGGAATAAAGTAGATGAGAAAAGGAGAGGAAAGTAAATATTGTAGAATGGCGGAGGGAATAAGCAGGGAGAAATAGAGTTATAAAGGTTAGAAGAATATAAAAAGAAAGAGGGGGAGGAGGAGAAGAAAAAAAAAAATAAAAAAAAAAAAAGTAGTAATACTTTTATATTCACTTTTTTCTTCTATAAGGCACTATATATAAGGACACAATGATTTAGATAAAAACTACATAATTTTATTAACACGAAGGGATCTACATTTTCACTCTCTGCTGCACTAAATTTGTAATGTTATCACTTAGAGCATTAGATCACTTAGGGTTAAGTGTATAGAGATTCTAAGTAAGGGAAGGAGATTCTCTGTATTTTTTTTTAATTTTTTTTTCTCACCTTTTACTGCAATTAATATAAGCACTTAAAACTTGGAACACCTAGAACAACTTAATATTTAAAAGAAGAAAGATGAAATTAGAAGGGATACACATAGTAAAGCACTATTTATTATTCACAAAATTAGACACACCCTTTTGACTATTTATACCTTAATCCTTGAAGTAAACAAAAGAAACCCAGGCTGTTAATGAATAATCAGAAGCCTAATATAACTGATGTTGCCCCTACATTCCCTTGTAATGAACAATTTGAGCTCTACTTAGGTTATATCACCCCATGAGATGTATATACACAAAGATATTATGTGTTAAGGACGCTAGGAAACTCAATGAATACATTTGGTTGTGTTACTAGATGATTTAGATAACAACTGATATTCCCTCCCCTGTGGTGAGTCACCAGCAACTGTATACCCCTGAGACCACTTCAGGGTAGCCACTATTAGGATTTCCTATAAATGGTGTGTGAATTTTATGTAAGTGTTATTGTTTGTGTATGTGCATCTGTTGGTGTGGGGGGGGCTGTGGGGGACCGGGAGGGAGGGGGGAGGACGGGTGGCATTGACAGATCATGTCCCTTAAGCTTATGTCCATTAATGTCCAGGGACTAAATTCTCCTTTAAAGAGAGGCCTTCTATTTAAGACTCTACTAAAGGAGAACGTAGATGTATGTTTTGTCCAAGAGACCCACTGGAAAGCAAAGAGCTCTGACTTATGGAAATATTCAAAATTCCCAGTGATCTCTTGTTCAGACTTGGTTGATAAGAAAGCAAGAGGGGTTGCGATAATATGTTCAATAAAAGTTAAATACGAACCAATATTAGTAGAAAAAGACAATTTTGGTAGATTTGTACTGACTATATGCAAACTGAATGATATTACCTATACCTTGGCAAATATATATGCTTCTAACGACTATTCCCTGTTGTTTTTTAAAAAATTGTTTAAGAGGATAGACCAACTTAAGAAAGGAGTCCTAATTATTGGGGGAGATTTAAACACCATTTTTGACGAGAAACTAGACAGAAGTGGGACTATATCCCAAAAAGGCATAAATCTATATAGAAATAGATGTAAACAATTACAAAAGCTCTTACATGAATGTAATTTATTCGATATATGGAGAGTACACCACCCGATAGAGAGAGATTTTACCCATTTTTCAAAAATCCATAAGAGCTACTCTAGAATTGACTATTTCTTGACAGATTATAGTAACATCGATAAATTCGAAAGATCAAATATTGGACCAATTATATGGTCGGACCACGCCCCTGTAGACATTGTGGTAACAAACAACCCAGAATATAAACATGTTTATCAATGGAGATTTGATGAATCTCTCCTTGTTTCAGTGACTAATAACGATCTATTGTTGGATCATGCTAGAGAATATGTGAGCATCAACGATAATGGGAAGTTAGCTCAGAATATGTATGGTCTGCTTTTAAATGTGTTATGAGAGGTCACTTAATTAAAATGGAAGCTCGTAGAAGGAAGGACAGAGGGGCAGCTCTGTCGGACCTCCACATACAATTAGCACACTTAACGGCCCAGAATAAAATTAAGCCTACCCCATTTCAGACCCACAACATTTCTTTAATCCAGTCCCAGATAAAGCAAATACTCGAGGGGAAAGTAAAAAATACGATTGTATCACTAAAACAACAGTGGTATAGTAGTAATAATAAAGTGGGCAAACCTCTCTCTAGCAGACTCAAATCAGAGTTTACAAAAAAAGCAATTAAAAAGATTGTAGTAGGTGATACAACATACCTGTCCCCTTCACAAATAAGCAAAGCTTTTGCTAGTTATTATTCTTCTCTGTATAATCTGGAGAATACTACAGCCACTGTCCCAGATATAGAGGCTTTTCTCTCTAAATTGAGACTCCCACAGTTAGACCCGATGAAATTGGATTGCCTAAACCAACCTATAGGTAACGAAGAAATATCTTTAACAATAAATAACTTAAAGAATGGAAAGGCCCCAGGCCCCGATGGTTATAATGCCAAATTCTATAAATCTCTCGAACCTATAATAGTTCCCTTACTACGAAAATTATTTTCGGAGATTGGGAACTCTAAGAAAATCTCCTCGGACCTGCTGGGAGCTACGATTTCCCCCATACCGAAGCCAAACAAGGATCCAAATTTAATAAGTAATTATCGCCCGATCACGCTCATAAGTCTAGATATAAAGATCCTTTCTAAAATCCTAGCTGATAGGCTTAGTCTGGTTATCTCAGACTTAATACATCCAGATCAATCAGGATTTGTGAAAGCGAGATCAGGAACAGATAACGTACGGAAAATACTGAATATCATACAAGCCGCAAACAGGAAACTCCTTCCTACAGTATTCATCTCTGTCGACGCGGAAAAAGCGTTTGATAGAGTAAATTGGAACTTCCTGTTTGCTTCTTTGAACGGCTTCGGGATGGGGGGACTCTTCAGGGACACGATTTTAGCACTTTATTCTTCTCCTAAAGCCAAAATTTATGGCAATGGTTTAGACTCAGACTGGTTCTCAGTGCGGAATGGAACGAGACAGGGGTGTCCTCTAGCCCCACTCCTCTATGTCCTCTCAATTGAACCACTTGCAAATTATATCAGACAACATAATGATATTACAGGAATATATCTTGGAAATACACAACAGAAAATAACACTTTTTGCTGATGATATAATACTGACATTATCTAATCCTGATCTTTCAATACCCGCTACCCTTAAATGTATAAAGGAATATAGTATACTTTCCAATTATAAAATAAATATGACTAAAACACAAGTAATAAGCTGTTATCTTCCGCTGGACCTTAAGCAGAATTTAGAATGAAGATATAACTTTATTTGGACTAACGACACCATTTCATACTTAGGAAATAAATTAAATTTTAGGGTAGAAACATGGACTCAAAATAACTATTTGATACTCTATCAAGAATTGTCTTCAACTCTTAAAAAATGTAACAAATTGCATACTTCTTGGTTAGGAAGACTCAATATACTTAATGCCTAAATTGTACCAAAATATGTTTATTATCTACGTACAATCCCTTTACGAGTCCCTAGAGACATGTTAAATCTCTTCCAGAAACTTTTCATTTCATATATCTGGAATGGAAAAAAGTGTAGAATTGCGAAAAGGAACTATGATTACAAAATTAGCCAAAGGGGGTCTATCACTACCTGATGTAACACTCTTGCATGATACAACAATGTTTTCACACTTTTTACAATGGGGAAATCCCAACTCAAAAAATAAAACATGGTACATCTATGAAAGACTAAACTGTGGACAAGTCGACCCTACATCTTTATTCTGGTTGGATAAGCCTAATTTTAATAAATTAAATATTGACAATAAGATTATACAACAGGTATTTTCTTCCATTGCCCCAATCAAGGACAGATTATATCCAAAGGAGTGCATCTCCCGAGAGACCCAATTAGCAACCTGTACTTTAATGACTCGAAACCTTGATTTGAGGAATTGGATGGAGCTGGGAATTATAAAAATATCAGATATTATTAACGATTTAGGATTTTGTTCCTTTTCCCAACTTCAAACTAAATTTGCCCTTCGATCTTCCGAGTTTCTCACCTACATGAGAGTAATCGGACTACTGAGAAAATTAACTATTGTCAAAGAAGGACCTCTCGAAAGACTTTTCCATACCTCACTCCCCAAAATAACATCAAAAATAAGGCGTATAATAGCAGCCGAAACTGAAATAGTAAAATGAAGTAATATTAACAAATGGGAGACAGATATGGATAGAACTTTTTCGATCCAAGAATGGCAAAGAGATCACGATGTGGTGAGGAAAAACATCCACTGCATTAATATTCAGGAAAATTATGCAAAGATTTTACACAGGTGGTATATGGTCCCAACAAAGCTATGCAAATTTCAGAGCTCTACTTCAAATTTGTGCTGGCGCTGCGGCCTATCTCCAGGCTCAATAATGCATATATGGTGGGACTGTAGATCACTAGACAGCCTAAAGGATAATGTTACATATCTTACCTCAATCATGGGACTGGATATTGGTTCTCTTTCCCCACCTAAATTTTTGTTCCACATTGATCTCCCAAAGCTTCCTAAACCACAACTGATATTAATAATACACATCTTAGTGGCATCGAAGCTATGTATAGCAAGGCACTGGAGAGGGACCTCAACGCCAACCCTAAATGATATTATGATGCAGTTAAATTATCAAGCTACCATGGAGAAAGCAATTTTTTTTGATAATAGGACAATAGCCGCATTTAACAACATTTGGGGAAAACGGTTGTCCTTCACCTCACCCTTATACCAACCCCTGGACATATAGCTTGGCTGTAAATTTGGCTGTTCGGGCCTCCTAGCCCTCCTCATGCACCCCTCCGCCCCAGGCTCGCCGGGGATGCCAGGCGTCCCCCCGCCCTCCCCCCACCACATAATTATTGTGCCATTCAAATGCCATAATTATTATTCAATTCAAATGCCAGTAATATTGTGCGATTCAGATGCCTGTAATATTCTGCCATTCAAATGCCTGTAATATTGTGCGATTCAGATGCCTGTATTATTGTGCCATTCAGATGCCTGTAATATTCTGCCATTCAGATGCCTGAAATATTGTGCCATTCAGATGCCTGTATTATTTTGCCATTCAAATGCCAGTAAATTGTGCCATTCAGATGTCTGTATTATTGTGCTATTAAAATGCCTGTATTATTGTGCCATTAAGATACAAGTAATATTGTGCCATTTAAATGCCAGTAATATTGTGCAATTCAAATGCCTGTATTATTGTGCCATTAAAATGCCAGTAATATTGTGCAATTCAGATACCAGGAATATTGTAACATTCAAATGCCAGTAATATTGTGCCATTTAGATGCCAGTATTATTGTGCCATTCAAATGCCAGTAATATTGTGCCATTCAAATGCCATAATTATTGTGCCATTCAAATGCCATAATTATTATTCCATTCAAATGCCAGTAATATTGTGCGATTCAGATGCCTGTAATATTCTGCCGTTCAAATGCCTGTATTATTGTGCCATTCAGATGCCTGTATTATTGTGCCTTTCAAATAACAGTAATATTGTGCAATTCAGATGCCTGTATTATGTGCAATTCAAATGCCAGTAATATTGTGCAATTCAGATACCAGGAATATTGTGCCATTCAAATGCCAGTAATATT
The DNA here is from genome assembly GCA_036172795.1 of Pelodytes ibericus. Classification (NCBI taxonomy): domain Eukaryota; kingdom Metazoa; phylum Chordata; class Amphibia; order Anura; family Pelodytidae; genus Pelodytes; species Pelodytes ibericus. Next base: position 53,559,304 of record CM069858.1, on the reverse strand, counting down.
GTGCCATTCAGATGCCTGTATTATTTTGCCATTCAAATGCCAGTAAATTGTGCCATTCAGATGTCTGTATTATTGTGCTATTAAAATGCCTGTATTATTGTGCCATTAAGATACAAGTAATATTGTGCCATTTAAATGCCAGTAATATTGTGCAATTTAGATGCCTGTATTATTGTGCCATTCAAATGCCAGTAATATTGTGCCTTTCAAATGCCATAATTATTGTGCCATTCAAATGACATAATTATTATTCCATTCAAATGCAAGTAATATTGTGCCATTCAGATGCCTGTAATATTCTGCCATTCAAATGCCTGTATTATTGTGCCATTCAAATGCCTGTATTATTGTGCCATTCAGATACCAGTAATATTGTGCCATTCAAATGCCTGTAATATTGTGTTATTCAAATGCCTGTAATAATGTGCCATTCAAATGCCATAATTATTGTGCCATTCAAATGCCATAATTATTGTGCCATTCAAATGCCATAATTATTATTCCATTCAAATGCCAGTAATATTGTGCCATTCAGATGCCTGTATTATTGTGCCATTCAAATGCCTGTATTATTGTGCCATTCAAATGCCTGAATTATTGTGCCATTCAAATGCCTGAATTATTGTGCCATTCAGATACCAGTAATATTGTGCCATTCAAATGCCTGTAATATTGTGTTATTCAAATGCCTGTAATATTGTGTTATTCAGATAAAAAACGCTCTGGTTCTTGGCCCAGGAAAATCCCTGGTCCTTAAAGAGTTAAAATGCTTGTATTATTGTGCCATTAAGATACAAGTAATATTGTGCTATTCAAATGCCAGTAATATTGTGCAATTCAAATGCCTGTATTATTGTGCCATTCAGATGCCTGTATTATTGTGCCATTCAAATGCCTGTATTATTGTGCCATTCAAATGCCTGTATTATTGTGCCATTCAGATACCAGTAATATTGTGCCATTAAGATATCAGTAATATTGTGCCATTCAAATGCCTGTAATATTGTGTTATTCAGATACCAGGAATATTGTGCCATTCAAATGCCAGTAATATTATGCAATTCAAATGCCTGTATTATTGTGTCATTCAGATGCCTGTATTATTACCCCCCCCCCTTTCTCCCCTCCTATATATATTTTTTTTCTCTTTTCTTTCTCTTCTTCCTCTTTTTCTTTCCTCCTATTTATTTCTTTTTCCTTTTTCCTTTTTCCTTTTTTTTTTTTTTCCCTTTCTCCTTGTTTGTCAGACTACACTTTTAAATTCACGACCAATAACAAACACTGCTTGTGCTGCCCTTACTATGTATCGATTTTTACTCTTTGTATCATTAATAAAATAGAAAGCTGAGGAAAATAGACATAAGGATGATCAAAAGCATATGATAATAATGCCACTGCAGGACATATAACTGATCTGAACAACACACAAGTGAAAACGTGCGCTGTGACCCAACACTTCAAAACACACAACTCAGGAAAAATAAATAATAAATTGTTACCCTTAAAGTAAATCAGCCTTAACCCCTTGGCGACACAGGACGGACTAGGTCCGTCCTGTGTGCCGAGGCGTTAGTGACACAGGACGGACCTAGTCCGTCCTGTGTCAAAACGAGCACTGAAAGCGGAGTTTTTCCGCTTTCAGTGCTCTGATGGTATTGTAACGATGCTTCCGTGTGGAAGCATCGTACAATGCTAAAAAAAATGCCAGTCGGCATTTCGATCGCTCCGGAGAGCGATCGAAATGCCGGTTTTAAAGGCACAGTGCCTTTAAAACGCGGGCATTTTAAAAATGAGCATAGGAAGCGAATCTTTCGCTTCCTATGCTCAGAAAGTGTTCCTGATTGCCTCGCAAGTCGAGGCAATCAGGAACACAAAAAAAAAATGCACGATCTTGGTCACTGGGTGACCAAGATGGCGCTGCCCTTCTAAGGGCAAGAGCACAGGAGGCAGGAAGTACCTGCTTCCTGTGCTCTCTGGCTGTCACACGATTGCCTCTTCACAGAGGCAATCAGTGACTGCCAGGCACACTGACAGGCAGTGGGGATGCTCTCCTGAACATCCCCACTGACTGGTCAGATCAATATTAACTCTATATTGATCTGACCAGTTATGATCTGCCTCCCTCTCCTCACATTTTTTTTTGTGAGGGAGAGAGACAGATCAAAGTTCTAAAAGTAAGTAAAAGTTAAAAAAAACAATAAATACACAACACACAAATAATAAAACAATAAAAAAAATTTTATTAAAGCAATTCCCTGCTTTTAACCCCTTCCCTGCCACTGATCTTGCATAAGCAGTGATTGTGCACATCAGCGCATTTATTTTTGCTGTTTGTGCATTTTTTAGGGGTTAATTTCTTTTGTACTGTAAGTTATTACAGTACTAAAAAGGCTCTTCTAAGAGTTATTAACCCCTTATTTGCCGTCGATCACTGCTTATGCAATGATATTGACGCCAAAGCAATTTTTATCTGTCTGCATATTTTTATTTTATTTTTATTTTTTTACACATACCCGCTAGGGGATTACATGTAAAGTAAAAATATTTGAGATTTTTTTTTTTAAGCTGCCTGAGCGCATAGCGATCAGTAACAGCGAATTAGTGGCAAAGGCGGTTTGGTGATTTCTCAATTAAGCTCACCATTCGCCCTGGTCAGATCAAAATTAATCGGATCAATATTCACAAATATTGATCTGCCTCCCTCTCCTCACTTACATTTTTGTGACTGAAAGAGACAGATCAGTATTAGTGATATAAAATAACATTTTATAAAATTGGCAGGTTTTATGAAAGTCTTTCACTGTGTATTAACCCCTTCCCTGCCATTCATCACTGTGTAAGCAGTAATCTTGCACAGCAACAGTATGTTTTGTGTCTGCACTGTTTTATGGATTAATTTCTTTGTACTGTAATGTATTACAGTACTAGATAGGCTCTTCTAATAGCTATTAAACCCTTCTTTGCTCGAGATCACTGCTTACGCACTGATTCTGAGGCCGCGGACTCAGGGTTCGATTTTGACCCTATTCAGCTTTCTGATACATCATCTAGCGATGTATCGGTGCCTGCTGAGCCCTTGCCACAAGTAGTGATGGGGGTCTACCGATAAAAAAATATATGGTTTGGTGGGGGTAAATTACATTGGCTGGCTTCAAAGATATATCCCATAAAGGACACGGACGCAGGTTGACTACATGTCAAAATTCCAAGTTGGAATTTTGAGATGCGCATCTCACAAATGTTGCCTTCTAGCCAAAAACAAACCAACAAACCTATGCATGGGTGCTATCCCTGTACTCGGGAGATGTTGCTGAACACATATTGGGTTGTTGTTTGGCAGTGACAAATACCAGAATCTGTGAATTCATGCCTGAAGTACAATGCATGTGGGAAAAAAAAACTCCCAAAAAAGTACTACCACAAACTTTTACAAAGGCTGGTGGTAGAATTAGTACCTATACAGTATTAAAATACCACCATTTGAAATACCTTAGGATGTCTATTTTCCAAAAATATAAGGTTTGATGGGGTAAAATTCATTGGACGGCTTCAAAAATGTTCCAAATGGAACATGGGCGCAGGCTGACTACATGTCAAAATTCCAGGTTGGAATTGCGCACCCCCTAAATGTGGAATTTTAGACCCAATACAAACCAACAAACCTATGCATGGGGGGTATCCCTGTACTCAGGAGATGTTGCTGAACACATATTGAGGTGTTGGTTGGCAGTGGCAAATACCAGAATCTGAAAATTCCTGCCTGAACTACAATGTGTGTCGGGAAAAAATGACATCCCAACCCTTTGACATAGGTTGGTGGTAGAATTAGCACTTGGAAAGTGTTAAAATACCACAATTTTAAATACCCTAGGATTTCTAGTTTTCCAAAACATATGGTTTTATGGGGTAAAATACTTTGACAGGCTTCAAAAGTGTCCCAAATGGAACATGGGCGCAGGCTGACTACATGTCAAAATTCCAAGTTGGAAATGCACCCCCCCTAAACGTGGCCTTTTAGCCCCCAAATAATCTAACTAACCTACACATGGGTGGTATCCCTGTACTCAGGAGATGTTGCTGAACACATAAGGTGTTGTTTGGCACTGACACATAACAGGATCTGTGAATTCATGCCCGATGTACAATGAATGTGAAAAACAAATTACTATCCATAACATTGACATAGGCTGGTGGTAGAATTAGTGCATGAAAAGTGTTAAAATACTACCATTTGAAATACCCTAGGGTGTCTAGTTTTCAAAAATATATGGTTTTGTGGGGTAGAATACACTTTCTGGCTTCAAAAATGTCCCAAATGGGACATGGGCACAAGTTTCTGCATGTCAGAATTCCAAGTTGGAAAACCAAAATGCGCACCCCCTAAATGTGGCCTTTTAGCCCCAAAACAAACCAACAAACCTATGCATGGGTGGTATCCCTGTACTCAGGAGATGTTGCTGAACACATATTGAGGTGTTATTTGGAAATACCCCTTCACATTTTAAGGTAATGTTTACCTAAATTGCAATATATGTGAAAAATTAAAAAAAAAGATTTTTTTGCTGCAAACTTTGGCATAGATTGGTGGTAAAATGGCTGCATGAAATGTGTCAAAATACCCCAAGTTAAATGCCCTGAGTTGTCTAGTTTTCAAAAATATGTACATGTTGGGGGTCATTCATGGATTTAGTACAGAAATCAGTGTTACAATGTCACTATCGCTAATTTTGAAAGAAAGGATTTTAAAATAGCTTTGCACCACTTATAGTTCTGGCCCTGTAACATGAATAAAAAAGCACAAAAACATAAAAACATTGGCTATTTCTGAAATCAGGACATATATTAGAAACTTTTTAGCAGTGTTTTTTTGTTGTCTCTTGTACATGAGTATACGATTTTTCAAATAAAAGTCATAAAAAAATTATTGTTTCAATTTTTTTGCCATATTTTATTATTTTTTTTACATCAAATTATATGCTATTATCAAAATAATGGTATCAAAAGAAAGCCCTTCTTATAACGATAAAAACGATATATAGTTTGTGCGGGTACACTAAATCAGACAGAAATAAATTACAGCAAAACACAAACACCTCAGAAATGTTAAAACAGCCCATGTCACCAAGCGTCGGACAAGCCAAAAAAGTCATGTCACTAAGGGGTTAAAGTAAATCAGCTCAATATTCAATCCGAAGGGAAAAAAATAAAACAAAACAGAACAGAAATAATATAGTGTAGTATATCACATAAAAGTGCTGATAACAAATAATAAGTGAGAACACACTCACATCTTCCTGAGCAGAGATCTGCTCAGTCTATACAGCATCCAGGGAGCCCACCAAGGGGTTAAAGATCCAACAGGTTCACAGAGGAATCCTATGCAGCTTATTCAGGGTGGCAGACCCAGAAGGTACTCCCAGCAGTAGTATAAGAGAGGGTAAGGAGGAGACTATTTAGCTTCAACGATTTTAATACCAATAAAAACATATAAAGAATCTTACATTCAAAGATCCACTTGAACAGTACATATATAGAGTCCCAGTAGCAGTCTCCTCTTGTCCACAACGCGTTTCACCCCCAAAGTAGGGCTTTTTCAAGACTTGAAAAAGCCCTACTTTGGGGGTGAAACGCGTTGTGGACAAGAGGAGACTGCTACTGGGACTCTATATATGTACTGTTCAAGTGGATCTTTGAATGTAAGATTCTTTATATGTTTTTATTGGTATTAAAATCGTTGAAGCTAAATAGTCTCCTCCTTACCCTCTCTTATACTACTGCTGGGAGTACCTTCTGGGTCTGCCACCCTGAATAAGCTGCATAGGATTCCTCTGTGAACCTGTTGGATCTTTAACCCCTTGGTGGGCTCCCTGGATGCTGTATAGACTGAGCAGATCTCTGCTCAGGAAGATGTGAGTGTGTTCTCACTTATTATTTGTTATCAGCACTTTTATGTGATATACTACACTATATTATTTCTGTTCTGTTTTGTTTTATTTTTTTCCCTTCGGATTGAATATTGAGCTGATTTACTTTAAGGCTGATTTACTTTAAGGGTAACAATTTATTATTTATTTTTCCTGAGTTGTGTGTTTTGAAGTGTTGGGTCACAGCGCACGTTTTCACTTGTGTGTTGTTTTGATTTGTTTATTGCCAGGAGTGAGACACTGGTAGAATTTGCTGCAGCTGTTTCCACCACAATTGGGCGCAGTGTGTTTCTCTCTTGTTTCTTATATAACTGATCTGAATGTCAAAAAAAAAAAAACTTACAAGTAATATTGTGCCATTCAAATGCCAGTAATATTGTGCAATTCAAATGCCTGTATTATTGTGCCATTCAGATGCCTGTATTATTGTGCCTTACAAATGCCAGTAATATTGTGCAATTCAGATACCAGGAATATTGTGCCATTCAAATGCCAGTAATATTGTGCCATTTAGATGCCTGTATTATTGTGCCATTCAAATGCCATAATTATTGTGCCATTCAGATGCCTGTATTATTGTGCCTTTCAAATAACAGTAATATTGTGCAATTCAAAGGCCTGTATTATTGTGCCATTCAAATGCCAGTAATATTGTGCAATTCATATACCAGGAATATTGTGCCATTCAAATGCCAGTAATATTGTGCCATTTAGATGCCATAATTATTCTGCCATTCAAATGCCATAATTATTACTCCATTCATATACCAGTAATATTGTGCCATTCAGATGCCTGTAATATTCTGCTTTTCAAATGCCTGTATTATTGTGCTATTAAGATGCCTCTATTATTGTGCCATTCAGATACCAGTAATTTTTTGCCTTTCAAATGCCATAATTATTGTGTCATTCAGACGCCAGTAATATTGTGCCATTCATTTGTGTGTAAAATTGTGCCATTCAAATGCCTGTATTATTGTGTCATTCGGATGCAAGTTATATTGTGCCATTCAAATGCCAGTAATATTGTGCCATTCAGATGCCTGTATTATTGTGTCATTCCGATGCCATTTATATTGTGTTATTCAAATGCCAGTAATATTGTGCCATTCAGATGCCTGTATTATTGTGCCATTCAAATGCCAGTAATATTGTGCCATTCAGATACCAGGAATATTGTGCCGTTCAAATGCCTGTACTATTGTGCGATTCAGATGCCTATATTATTGTGCCATTCAGATGCCTGTATTATTTTGCAATTCAAATGCCAGTAATATTGTGCCATTCAGATGTCTGTATTATTGTGCTATTTAACTGCCTGTATTATTGTGCCATTAAGATACAAGTAACATTGTGCCATTCAAATGCCTGTATTATTGTGCCATTCAGATACCAGTAATATTGTGCGATTCATATGCCTGTATTATTGTGCCATTCAGATGCCTGTATTATTGTGCCATACAGATGCCAGTAATATTGTGCCATTCTGATGCCAGTATTATTGTTCTATTCAGTTGCCTGTAATATTGTGCCATTCAGATGCCTGTATTATTTTGCCATTCAGATGTCTGTATTATTGTGCTATTTAAATGCCTATATTATTGTGCCATTAAGATGCCAATTAAAAATGCCAATAATATTGTGCAATTCAAATGCCTGTATTATTGTGCCATTCAGATGCCTGTAATATTGTGCCATTCAGATGCCTGTATTATTGGGTCATTCAGATGCCAGTTATATTGTGCCATTTAAATGAAAGTAATATTGTGGCATTCAGATGCCTGTATTATTGTGCCATTCAAATGCCTGTATTATTGTGCCATTCAAATGCCTGTAATATTGTGCCAACCAGATGCATGTATTATTGTGCCATTCAAATGCCAGTAATATTGTGCCATTCAAATGCCATAATTTTTGTGCCATTCAAATGCCATAATTATTGTGCCTTTCAAATGCCATAATTATTGTGCCAATCAGATGCCTTTATTATTGTGCCATTCAGATGCCTGTATTATTGTGCCATTCAAATGCCTGTATTATTGTGCCATTCAGATACCAGGAATATTGTGTCATTCAAATGCCAGTAATATTATGCAATTCAAATGCCTGTATTTTTGTGCCATTAAGATGCCTGTATTATTGTGCCATTCAGATGCCAGTAGTATAGTGCCATTAAGATGCCTGTATTATTGTGCTATTCAGATGCCTGTATTATTGTGCCATTCAGATACCAGTAATATTTTGCCATTCAAATTCCATAATTATTGTGCCATTCAGATGCCAGTAATATTGTGCCATTCATTTGTCTGTAATATTGTGCCATTCATTTGTCTGTAATATTGTGCCATTCAAATGCCTGTATTATTGTGCCATTCAGATGCCTGTATTATTGTGCCTTTCAAATAACAGTAATATTGTGCAATTCATATACCAGGAATATTGTGCCATTCAAATGCCAGTAATATTGTGCCATTTAGATGCCATAATTATTCTGCCATTCAAATGCCATAATTATTATTCCATTCATATATCAGTAATATTGTGCCATTCAGATGCCTGTAATATTCTGCTTTTCAAATGCCTGTATTATTGTGCTATTAAGATGCCTCTATTATTGTGCCATTCAGATACCAGTAATATTTTGCCATTCAAATGCCATAATTATTGTGCCATTCAGATGCCACTAATATTGTGCCATTCATTTGTCTGTAAAATTGTGCTATTCAAATGCCTGTATTATTGTGTCATTCGGATGCAAGTTATATTGTGCCATTCAAATGCCAGTAATATTGTGCCATTCAGATGCCTGTATTATTGTGTCATTCAGATGCCATTTATATTGTGTTATTCAAATGCCAGTAATATTGTGCCATTCAGATGCCTGTATTATTGTGCCATTCAAATGCCAGTAATATTGTGCAATTCAGATACCAGGAATATTGTGCCGTTCAAATGTCTGTAATATTGTGTGATTCAGATGCCTATATTATTGTGCCATTCAGATGCCTGTATTATTTTGCCATTCAAATGCCAGTAATATTGAGCCATTCAGATGTCTTTATTATTGTGCTATTTAAATGCCTGTATTATTGTGCTATTTAAATGCCTGTATTATTGTGCCATTAAGATACAAGTAACATTGTGCCATTGAAATGCCTGTATTTTTGTGCCAATTAGATACCAGTAATATTGTGCCATTCAAACGCCAGTAATATTGTGCCATTAAAATGCCAGTAATATTGTGCAATTCATATACCAGGAATATTGTGCCATTCAAAGGCCAGTAATATTGTGCCATTTAGATGCCATAAATATTCTGCCATTCAAATGCCATAATTATTATTCCATTCAAATACCAGTAATATTGTGCCATTCAGATGCCTGTAATATTCTGCATTTCAAATGCCTGTATTATTGTGCCATTCAGATACAAGTCATATTTTGCCATTCAAATGCCATAATTATTGTGTCATTCGGATGCAAGTTATATTGTGTCATTCAAATGCCTGTAATATTGTGCCATTCAAATGCCTGTATTATTGTGTCATTCAAATGCCTGTAATATTGTGCCAACCAGATGCATGTATTATTGTGCCATTCAAATGCCAGTAATATTGTGCCATTCAAATGCCATAATTTTTGTGCCATTCAAATGCCATAATTATTGTGCCATTCAAATGCCATAATTATTGTGCCAATCAGATGCCTTTATTATTGTGCCATTCAGATGCCTGTATTATTGTGCCATTCAAATGCCTGTATTATTGTGCCATTCAGATACCAGGAATATTGTGTCATTCAAATGCCAGTAATATTATGCAATTCAAATGCCTGTATTTTTGTGCCATTAAGATGCCTGTATTATTGTGCCATTCAGATGCCAGTAGTATAGTGCCATTAAGATGCCTGTATTATTGTGCTATTCAGATGCCTGTATTATTGTGCCATTCAGATACCAGTAATATTTTGCCATTCAAATTCCATAATTATTGTGCCATTCAGATGCCAGTAATATTGTGCCATTCATTTGTCTGTAATATTGTGCCATTCATTTGTCTGTAATATTGTGCCATTCATTTGTCTGTAATATTGTGCCATTCAAATGCCTGTATTATTGTGCCATTCAGATGCCTGTATTATTGTGCCTTTCAAATAACAGTAATATTGTGCAATTCATATACCAGGAATATTGTGCCATTCAAATGCCAGTAATATTGTGCCATTTAGATGCCATAATTATTCTGCCATTCAAATGCCATAATTATTATTCCATTCATATATCAGTAATATTGTGCCATTCAGATGCCTGTAATATTCTGCTTTTCAAATGCCTGTATTATTGTGCTATTAAGATGCCTCTATTATTGTGCCATTCAGATACCAGTAATATTTTGCCATTCAAATGCCATAATTATTGTGCCATTCAGGTGCCACTAATATTGTGCCATTCATTTGTCTGTAAAATTGTGCTATTCAAATGCCTGTATTATTGTGTCATTCGGATGCAAGTTATATTGTGCCATTCAAATGCCAGTAATATTGTGCCATTCAGATGCCTGTATTATTGTGTCATTCAGATGCCATTTATATTGTGTTATTCAAATGCCAGTAATATTGTGCCATTCAGATGCCTGTATTATTGTGCCATTCAAATGCCAGTAATATTGTGCAATTCAGATACCAGGAATATTGTGCCGTTCAAATGTCTGTAATATTGTGTGATTCAGATGCCTATATTATTGTGCCATTCAGATGCCTGTATTATTTTGCCATTCAAATGCCAGTAATATTGAGCCATTCAGATGTCTTTATTATTGTGCTATTTAAATGCCTGTATTATTGTGCTATTTAAATGCCTGTATTATTGTGCCATTAAGATACAAGTAACATTGTGCCATTGAAATGCCTGTATTTTTGTGCCAATTAGACACCAGTAATATTGTGCCATTCAAACGCCAGTAATATTGTGCCATTAAAATGCCAGTAATATTGTGCAATTCATATACCAGGAATATTGTGCCATTCAAAGGCCAGTAATATTGTGCCATTTAGATGCCATAAATATTCTGCCATTCAAATGCCATAATTATTATTCCATTCAAATACCAGTAATATTGTGCCATTCAGATGCCTGTAATATTCTGCATTTCAAATGCCTGTATTATTGTGCCATTCAGATACCAGTCATATTTTGCCATTCAAATGCCATAATTATTGTGTCATTCGGATGCAAGTTATATTGTGTCATTCAAATGCCTGTAATATTGTGCCATTCAAATGCCTGTATTATTGTGTCATTCAAATGCCAGTTATATTGTGCCATTCAAATGCCAGTAATATTGTGCCATTCAGATGCCTGTATTATTGTGTCATTCAGATGCCATTTATATTGTGTTATTCAAATGCCAGTAATATTGTGCCATTCAGATGCCTGTATTATTGTGCCATTCAAATGCCAGTAATATTGTGCAATTCAGATACCAGGAATATTGTGCCGTTCAAATGCCTGTAATATTGTGTGATTCAGATGCCTATATTATTGTGCCATTCAGATGCCTGTATTATTTTGCCATTCAAATGCCAGTAATATTGTGCCATTCAGATGTCTGTATTATTGTGCTATTTAAAGGCCTGTATTATTGTGCCATTAAGATACAAGTAACATTGTGCCATTCAAATGCCTGTATTATTGTGCCATTCAGATACCAGTAATATTGTGCCATTCAAACGCCAGTAATATTGTGCCATTAAAATGCCAGTAATATTGTGCAATTCATATACCAGGAATATTGTGCCATTCAAAGGCCAGTAATATTGTGCCATTTAGATGCCATAAATAGTCTGCCATTCAAATGCCATAATTATTATTCCATTCAAATACCAGTAATATTGTGCCATTCAGATGCCTGTAATATTCTGCTTTTCAAATGCCTGTATTATTGTGCTTTTAAGATGCCTGTATTATTGTGCCATTCAGATACCAGTCATATTTTGCCATTCAAATGCCATAATTATTGTGTCATTCGGATGCAAGTTATATTGTGTCATTCAAATGTCTGTAATATTGTGCTATTCAAATGCCTGTATTATTGTGTCATTCAAATGCCAGTTATATTGTGCCATTCAAATGCCAGTAATATTGTGCCATTCAGATGCCTGTAATATTCTGCTTTTCAAATGCCTGTAATATTGTGCCATTCAGATGCCTGTATTATTGTGCCATTCAGATGCCTGTATTATTTTGCCATTCAAATGCCAGTAATATTGTGCTATTCAAATGTCTGTATTATTGTGCCGTTAAGATACCAGTAATATTGTACCATTCAAACGCCAGTAATATTGTGCCATTAAAATGCCAGTAATATTGTGCCATTTAGATGCCATAAATATTCTGCAATTCAAATGCCATAATTATTGTTCCATTCAGATGCCAATAATATTGTGCCATTCATTTGTCTGTAATATTGTGCCATTAAAATGCCTGTATTATTGTGTCATTCAGATGCAAGTTATATTGTGCCATTCAAATGCCTGTAATATTGTGCCATTTAGATGCCTGTATTATTGTGTCATTCAGATGCCAGTTATATTGTGCCATTCAAATGCCAGTAATATTGTGCCATTCAGATGCCTGTATTATTGTGCCATTAAAATGCCAGTAATATTGTGCCATTCAGATGCCTGTAATATTCTGCCATTCAAATGCCTGTAATATTGTGCGATTCATATGCCTGTATTATTGTGCCATTCAGATGCCTTTATTATTGTGCCATACAGATGCCAGTAATATTGTGGCATTCAGATGCCTGCATTATTGTGCCATTCAAATGCCTGTATTATTGTGCCATTCAAATGCCAGTAATATTGTGCCATTCAAATGCCAGTAATATTGTGCCATTCAAATGCCATAATTATTGTGCCATTCAAATGCCATAATAATTATTCCATTCAAATGCCAGTAATATTGTGCGATTCAGATGCCTGCAATATTCTGCCATTCAAATGCCTGTAATATAGTGCGATTCAGATGTCTGTATTATTGTGCCATTTAGATGCCTGTATTATTTTGCCATTCAAATGCCATAATTATTGTGCCATTAAAATGCAATAATCATTATTCCATTCTAATGCCAGTAATATTGTGCCATTCAGATGCCTGTAATATTCTGCCATTCAAATGCCAGTAATATTGTGCCATTTAGATGACTGTATTATTGTGCCATTCAAATGCCAGTAATATTGAGCCATTTAAATGCCAAAATTATTGTGCCATTGAAATGCCATAATTATTGTGCCATTCAAATGCCATAATTATTGTGCCATTAAAATGCCATAATCATTATTCCATTCAATTGCCAGTAATATTGTGCCATTCAGATGCCTGTATTATTCTGCTTTTCAAATACCTGTAATATTGTGTGATTCAGATGCCTGTATTACTGTGCCATTCAGATGCCTGTATTATTTTGTCATTCAAATGCCAGTAATATTGTGCCATTCAGATGTCTGTATTATTGTGCTATTCAAATGCCTGTATTATTGTGCCATTAAGATACCTGTATTATTGTGCAATTTAAATGCCTGTATTATTGTGCCATTCAAATGCCAGCAATATTGTGCCATTTAGATGCCTGTATTATTGTGCCATTCAAATGCCAGTAATATTGTGCAATTCAGATACCAGGAATATTGTGCCATTCAGATGCGTGTATTACTGTGCCATTCAAATGCCAGTAATATTGTGCAATTCAGATACCAGGAATATTGTGCCATTCAAATGCCAGTAATATTGTGCCATTCAAATGCCTGTATTATTGTGCTTTTAAAAAGCCTGTATTATTGTGCCATTCAGATACCAGTAATATTTTGCCATTCAAATGCCAGAATTATTGTTCCATTCAGATGCCAGTAATATTGTGCCATTCATTTGTCTGTAATATTGTGCCATTCAAATGCCTGTATTATTGTGTCATTCAGATGCAAGTTATATTGTGCCATTCAAAAGCCTGTAATATTGTGCCATTTAGATTCCTCTATTATTGTGTCATTCAGATGCTAGTTATATTGTGCCATTCAAATGCCAGTAATATTGTGCCATTCAGATGCCTGTAAGATTCTGCTGTTCAAATGCCTGTAATATTGTGCGATTCAGATGCCTGTATTATTGTGCCATTCAGATGCCTGTATTATTGTGCCATTCAGATGCCTGTATTATTGTGCCTTTCAAATAACAGTAATATTGTGCAATTCAGATACCAGGAATATTGTGCCATTCAAATGCCAGTAATATTGTGCTATTTAGATGCCAGTAATATTGTGACATTCAAATGCCATAATTATTGTGCCATTCAAATGCCATAATTATTATTCCATTCAAATGCCAGTAATATTGTGCGATTCAGATGCCTGCAATATTCTGCCATTCAAATGCCTGTAATATTTTGCGATTCAGATGCCTGTATTATTGTGCCATTTAGATGCCTGTATTATTTTGCCATTCAAATGCCAGTAAATTGTGCCATTCAGATGTCTGTATTATTGTGCTATTAAAATGCTTGTATTATTGTGCCATTAAGATACAAGTAATATTGTGCTATTCAAATGCCAGTAATATTGTGCAATTCAAATGCCTGTATTATTGTGCCATTCAGATGCCTGTGTTATTGTGCCATTCAAATGCCTGTATTATTGTGCCATTCAAATGCCGGTATTATTGTGCCATTCAGATACCAGTAATATTGTGACATTAAGATATCAGTAATATTGTGCCATTCAAATGCCTGTAATATTGTGTTATTCAGATACCAGGAATATTGTGCCATTCAAATGCCAGTAATATTATGCAATTCAAATGCCTGTATTATTGTGTCATTCAGATGCCTGTATTATTATGCCATTGAGATACCAGTAATATAGTGCCATTCAGATGCCTGTATTATTGTGCTATTCAGATGCCTGTATTATTGTGCCATTCAGATACCAGTAATATTTTGCCATTCAAATTCCATAATTATTGTGCCATTCAGATGCCAGTAATATTGTGCCATTCATTTGTCTGTAATATTGTGCCATTCATTTGTCTGTAATATTGTGCCATTCAAATGCCTGTATTATTGTGCTTTTAAAAAGACTGTATTATTGTGCCATTCAGATACCGGTAATATTTTGCCATTCAAATGCCAGAATTATTGTTCCATTCAGATGCCAGTAATATTGTGCCATTCATTTGTCTGTAATATTGTGCCATTCAAATGCCTGTATTATTGTGTCATTCAGATGCAAGTTATATTGTGCCATTCAAAAGCCTGTAATATTGTGCCATTTAGATGCCTCTATTATTGTGTCATTCAGATGCTAGTTATATTGTGCCATTCAAATGCCAGTAATATTGTGCCATTCAGATGCCTGTAAGATTCTGCTTTTCAAATGCCTGTATTATTGTGCCATTCAGATGCCTGTATTATTGTGCCATTCAGATGCCTGTATTATTGTGCCATTCAGATGCCTGTATTATTGTGCCTTTCAAATAACAGTAATATTGTGCAATTCAAATACCAGGAATATTGTGCCATTCAGATGCCAGTAATATTGTGCTATTTAGATGCCAGTAATATTGTGCCATTCAAATGCCATAATTATTGTGCCATTCAAATGCCATAATTATTATTCCATTCAAATGCCAGTAATATTGTGCGATTCAGATGCCTGCAATATTCTGCCATTCAAATGCCTGTAATATTGTGCGATTCAGATGCCTGTATTATTGTGCCATTTAGATGCCTGTATTATTTTGCCATTCAAATGCCAGTAAATTGTGCCATTCAGATGTCTGTATTATTGTGCTATTAAAATGCTTGTATTATTGTGCCATTAAGATACAAGTAATATTGTGCCATTCAAATGCCAGTAATATTGTGCCATTCAAATGCCTGTATTATTGTGCCATTCAGATGCCTGTATTATTGTGCCATTCAAATGCCTGTATTATTGTTCCATTAAAATGCCTGTATTATTGTGCCATTCAGATACCAGTAATAGTGTTGTGCCATTCATTTGCATGTAATATTGTGCCATTCAAATGCCTGTATTATTGTGTCATCCAGATGCCAGTTATATTGTGCCATTCAAATGCCAGTAATATTGTATCATTCAGATGCCTGTATTATTGTGCCATTCAGATTCTTTTAATATTCTGCCATTCAAATGCCTGTAATATTGTGCCATTCAGATGCCTGTAATATTGTGCCATTCAGATGCCTGTAATATTGTGCCATTCAGACGCCTGTATTATTGTGTCATTCAGATGCCAGTTATATCGTGCCATTGAAATGCTAGTAATATTGTGCCATTCAAATGCCTGTAATATTCTGCTTTTCAAATACCTGTAATATTGTGTGATTCAGATGCCTGTATTACTGTGCCATTCAGATGCCTATATTATTTTGTCATTCAAATGCCAGTAATATTGTGCAATTCAGATGTCTGTATTATTGTGCTATTCAAATGCCTGTATTATTGTGCCATTAAGATACCTGTATTATTGTGCCTTACAAATAACAGTAATATTGTGCAATTTAAATGCCTGTATTATTGAGCCATTCAAATGCCAGCAATATTGTGCCATTTAGATGCCTGTATTATTGTGCCATTCAAATGCCAGTAATATTGTGCCATTTAGATGCCTGTATTATTGTGCCATTCAAATGCCAGTAATATTGTGCCATTTATATGCCTGTATTATTGTGCCATTCAAATGCCAGTAATATTGTGCCATTTAGATGCCTGTATTATTGTGCCATTCAAATGCCAGTAATATTGTGCCATTCAAAATGCCATAATTATTGTGCCATTCAAATGCCATAATTATTGTGCCATTAAAATGCAATAATCATTATTCCATTCTAATGCCAGTAATATTGTGCCATTCAGATGCCTGTAATATTCTGCCATTCAAATGCCAGTAATATTGTGCCATTTAAATGACTGTATTATTGTGCCATTCAAATGCCAGTAATATTGAGCCATTTAAATGCCATAATTATTGTGCCATTGAAATGCCATAATAATTGTGCCATTCAAATGCCATAATTATTGTGCCATTAAAATGCCATAATCATTATTCCATTCAAATGCCAGTAATATTGTGCCATTCAGATGCCTGTATTATTCTGCTTTTCAAATCCCTGTAATATTGTGTGATTCAGATGCCTGTATTACTGTGCCATTCAGATGCCTGTATTATTTTGTCATTCAAATGCCAGTAATATTGTGCCATTCAGATGTCTGTATTATTGTGATATTCAAATGCCTGTATTATTGTGCCTTACAAATAACAGTAATATTGTGCATTTTAAATGCCTGTATTATTGTGCCATTCAAATGCCCGCAATATTGTGCCATTTAGATGCCTGTATTATTGTGCCATTCAAATGCCAGTAATATTGTGCAATTCAGATACCAGGATTATTGTGCCATGCAGATGCGTATATTATTGTGCCATTCAAATGCCAGTAATATTGTGCAATTCAGATACCAGGAATATTGTGCCATTCAAATGCCAGCAATATTGTGCCATTTAGATGCCTGTATTATTGTGCCATTCAAATGCCAGTAATATTGTGCAATTCAGATACCAGGAATATTGTGCCATTCAGATGCGTGTATTATTGTGCCATTCAAATGCCAGTAATATTGTGCAATTCAGATACCAGGAATATTGTGCCATTCAAATGCCAGTAATATTGTGCCATTCAAATGCCTGTATTATTGTGCTTTTAAAAAGCCTGTATTATTGTGCCATTCAGATACCAGTAATATTTTGCCATTCAAATGCCAGAATTATTGTTCCATTCAGATGCCAGTAATATTGTGCCATTCATTTGTCTGTAATATTGTGCCATTCAAATGCCTGTATTATTGTGTCATTCAGATGCAAGTTATATTGTGCCATTCAAAAGCCTGTAATATTGTGCCATTTAGATGCCTCTATTATTGTGTCATTCAGATGCTAGTTATATTGTGCCATTCAAATGCCAGTAATATTGTGCCATTCAGATGCCTGTAAGATTCTGCTGTTCAAATGCCTGTAATATTGTGCGATTCAGATGCCTGTATTATTGTGCCATTCAGATGCCTGTATTATTGTGCCATTCAGATGCCTGTATTATCGTGCCTTTCAAATAACAGTAATATTGTGCAATTCAGATACCAGGAATATTGTGCCATTCAAATACCAGTAATATTGTGCTATTTAGATGCCAGTAATATTGTGACATTCAAATGCCATAATTATTGTGCCATTCAAATGCCATAATTATTATTCCATTCAAATGCCAGTAATATTGTGCGATTCAGATGCCTGCAATATTCTGCCATTCAAATGCCTGTAATTATGTGCGATTCAGATGCCTGTATTATTGTGCCATTTAGATGCCTGTATTATTTTGCCATTCAAATGCCAGTAAATTGTGCCATTCAGATGTCTATATTATTGTGCTATTAAAATGCTTGTATTATTGTGCCATTAAGATACAAGTAATATTGTGCTATTCAAATGCCAGTAATATTGTGCAATTCAAATGCCTGTATTATTGTGCCATTCAGATGCCTGTATTATTGTGCCATTCAAATGCCTGTATTATTGTGCCATTCAAATGCCTGTATTATTGTGCCATTCAGATACCAGTAATATTGTGCCATTAAGATATCAGTAATAGTGTGCCATTCAAATGCCTGTAATATTGTGTTATTCAGATACCAGGAATATTGTGCCATTCAAATGCCAGTAATATTATGCAATTCAAATGCCTGTATTATTGTGTCATTCAGATGCCTGTATTATTATGCCATTGAGATACCAGTAATATAGTGCCATTCAGATGCCTGTATTATTGTGCTATTCAGATGCCTGTATTATTGTGCCATTCAGATACCAGTAATATTTTGCAATTCAAATTCCATAATTATTGTGCCATTCATTTGTCTGTAATATTGTGCCATTCATTTGTCTGTAATATTGTGCCATTCAAATGCCTGTATTATTGTGCTTTTAAAAAGACTGTATTATTGTGCCATTCAGATACCAGTAATATTTTGCCTTTCAAATGCCAGAATTATTGTTCCATTCAGATGCCAGTAATATTGTGCCATTCATTTGTCTGTAATATTGTGCCATTCAAATGCCTGTATTATTGTGTCATTCAGATGCAAGTTATATTGTGCATTCAAAAGCCTGTAATATTGTGCCATTTAGATGCCTCTATTATTGTGTCATTCAGATGCTAGTTATATTGTGCCATTCAAATGCCAGTAATATTGTGCCATTCAGATGCCTGTAAGATTCTGCTTTTCAAATGCCTGTGATATTGTGCGATTCAGATGCCTGTATTATTGTGCCATTCAGATGCCTGTATTATTGTGCCATTCAGATGCCTGTATTATTGTGCCTTTCAAATAACAGTAATATTGTGCAATTCAAATACCAGGAATATTGTGCCATTCAGATGCCAGTAATATTGTGCTATTTAGATGCCAGTAATATTGTGCCATTCAAATGCCATAATTATTGTGCCATTCAAATGCCATAATTATTATTCCATTCAAATGCCAGTAATATTGTGCGATTCAGATGCCTGCAATATTCTGCCATTCAAATGCCTGTAATATTGTGCGATTCAGATGCCTGTATTATTGTGCCATTTAGATGCCTGTATTATTTTGCCATTCAAATGCCAGTAAATTGTGCCATTCAGATGTCTGTATTATTGTGCTATTAAAATGCTTGTATTATTGTGCCATTAAGATACAAGTAATATTGTGCCATTCAAATGCCAGTAATATTGTGCAATTCAAATGCCTGTATTATTGTGCCATTCAGATGCCTGTATTATTGTGCCATTCAAATGCCTGTATTATTGTGCCATTCAAATGCCTGTATTATTGTGCCATTCAGATATCAGTAATATTGTGCCATTAAGATATCAGTAATATTGTGCCATTCAAATGCCTGTAATATTGTTTAATTCAGATACCAGGAATATTGTGCCATTCAAATGCCAGTAATATTATGCAATTCAAATGCCTGTATTATTGTGTCATTCAGATGCCTGTATTATTATGCCATTGAGATACCAGTAATATAGTGCCATTCAGATGCCTGTATTATTGTGCTATTCAGATACCTGTATTATTGTGCCATTCAGATACCAGTAATATTTTGCCATTCAAATTCCATAATTATTGTGCTATTCAGATGCCTGTATTATTGTGCCATTCAGATACCAGTAATATTTTGCCATTCAAATTCCATAATTATTGTGCTATTCAGATGCCTGTATTATTGTGCCATTCAGATACCAGTAATATTTTGCCATTCAAATTCCATAATTATTGTGCTATTCAGATGCCTGTATTATTGTGCCATTCAGATACCAGTAATATTTTGCCATTCAAATTCCATAATTATTGTGCCATTCAGATGCCAGTAATATTGTGCCATTCATTTGTCTGTAATATTGTGCCATTCATTTGTCAGTAATATTGTGCCATTCAAATGCCTGTATTATTGTGCTTTTAAAAAGCCTGTATTATTGTGCCATTCAGATACCAGTAATATTTTGCCATTCAAATGCCAGAATTATTGTTCCATTCAGATGCCAGTAATATTGTGCCATTCATTTGTCTGTAATATTGTGCCATTCAAATGCCTGTATTATTGTGTCATTCAGATGCAAGTTATATTGTGCCATTCATAAGCCTGTAATAATGTGCCATTTAGATGCCTCTATTATTGTGTCATTCAGATGCTAGTTATATTGTGCCATTCAAATGCCAGTAATATTGTGCCATTCAGATGCCTGTAAGATTCTGCTGTTCAAATGCCTGTAATATTGTGCGATTCAGATGCCTGTATTATTGTGCCATTCAGATGCCTGTATTATTGTGCCATTCAGATGCCTGTATTATTGTGCCATTCAGATGCCTGTATTATTGTGCCTTTCAAATAACAGTCATATTGTGCAATTCAGATACCAGGAATATTGTGCCATTCAAATGCCAGTAATATTGTGCTATTTAGATGCCAGTAATATTGTGACATTCAAATGCCATAATTATTGTGCCATTCAAATGCCATAATTATTATTCCATTCAAATGCCAGTAATATTGTGCGATTCAGATGCCTGCAATATTCTGCCATTCAAATGCCTGTAATATTGTGCGATTCAGATGCCTGTATTATTGTGCCATTTAGATGCCTGTATTATTTTGCCATTCAAATGCCAGTAAATTGTGCCATTCAGATGTCTGTATTATTGTGCTATTAAAATGCTTGTATTATTGTGCCATTAAGATACAAGTAATATTGTGCTATTCAAATGCCAGTAATATTGTGCAATTCAAATGCCTGTATTATTGTGCCATTCAGATGCCTGTATTATTGTGCCATTCAAATGCCTGTATTATTGTGCCATTCAAATGCCTGTATTATTGTGCCATTCAGATACCAGTAATATTGTGCCATTAAGATATCAGTAATATTGTGCCATTCAAATGCCTGTAATATTGTGTTATTCAGATACCAGGAATATTGTGCCATTCAAATGCCAGTAATATTATGCAATTCAAATGCCTGTATTATTGTGTCATTCAGATGTCTGTATTATTATGCCATTGAGATACCAGTAATATAGTGCCATTCAGATGCCTGTATTATTGTGCTATTCAGATGCCTGTATTATTGTGCCATTCAGATACCAGTAATATTTTGCCATTCAAATTCCATAATTATTGTGCCATTCAGATGCCAGTAATATTGTGCCATTCATTTGTCTGTAATATTGTGCCATTCATTTGTCTGTAATATTGTGCCATTCAAATACCTGTATTATTGTGCTTTTAAAAAGCCTGTATTATTGTGCCATTCAGATACCAGTAATATTTTGCCATTCAAATGCCAGAATTATTGTTCCATTCAGATGCCAGTAATATTGTGCCATTCATTTGTCTGTAATATTGTGCCATTCAAATGCCTGTATTATTGTGTCATTCAGATGCAAGTTATATTGTGCCATTCATAAGCCTGTAATAATGTGCCATTTAGATGCCTCTATTATTGTGTCATTCAGATGCTAGTTATATTGTGCCATTCAAATGCCAGTAATATTGTGCCATTCAGATGCCTGTAAGATTCTGCTTTTCAAATGCCTGTAATATTGTGCGATTCAGATGCCTGTATTATTGTGCCATTCAGATGCCTGTATTATTGTGCCATTCAGATGCCTGTATTATTGTGCCTTTCAAATAACAGTTATATTTTGCAATTCAGATACCAGGAATATTGTGCCATTCAGATGCCAGTAATATTGTGCTTTTTAGATGCCAGTAATATTATGCAATTCAAATGCCTGTATTATTGTGTCATTCAGATGCCTGTATTATTATGCTATTGAGATACCAGTAATATAGTGCCATTCAGATGCCTGTATTATTGTGCTAATCAGATGCCTGTATTATTGTGCTAATCAGATGCCTGTATTATTGTGCCATTCAGATACCAGTAATATTTTGCCATTCAAATGCCTGTAATATTGTGTAATTCAGATACCAGGAATATTGTGCCATTCAAATGCCAGTAATATTATGCAATTCAAATGCCTGTATTATTGTGTCATTCAGATGCCTGTATTATTATGCCATTGAGATACCAGTAATATAGTGCCATTCAGATGCCTGTATTATTGTGCTATTCAGATGCCTGTATTATTGTGCCATTCAGATACCAGTAATATTTTGCCATTCAAATTCCATAATTATTGTGCTATTCAGATGCCTGTATTATTGTGCCATTCAGATACCAGTAATATTTTGCCATTCAAATTCCATAATTATTGTGCTATTCAGATGCCTGTATTATTGTGCCATTCAGATACCAGTAATATTTTGCCATTCAAATTCCATAATTATTGTGCTATTCAGATGCATGTATTATTGTGCCAATCAGATACCAGTAATATTTTGCCATTCAAATTCCATAATTATTGTGCCATTCAGATGCCAGTAATATTGTGCCATTCATTTGTCTGTAATATTGTGCCATTCATTTGTCTGTAATATTGTGCCATTCAAATGCCTGTATTATTGTGCTTTTAAAAAGCCTGTATTATTGTGCCATTCAGATACCAGTAATATTTTGCCATTCAAATGCCAGAATTATTGTTCCATTCAGATGCCAGTAATATTGTGCCATTCATTTGTCTGTAATATTGTGCCATTCAAATGCCTGTATTATTGTGTCATTCAGATGCAAGTTATATTGTGCCATTCATAAGCCTGTAATAATGTGCCATTTAGATGCCTCTATTATTGTGTCATTCAGATGCTAGTTATATTGTGCCATTCAAATGCCAGTAATATTGTGCCATTCAGATGCCTGTAAGATTCTGCTTTTCAAATGCCTGTATTATTGTGCCATTCAGATGCCTGTATTATTGTGCCATTCAGATGCCTGTATTATTGTGCCTTTCAAATAACAGTAATATTGTGCAATTCAGATACCAGGAATATTGTGCCATTCAGATGCCAGTAATATTGTGCTTTTTAGATGCCAGTAATATTGTGCCTTTCAAATGCCATAATTATTGTGCCATTCAAATGCCATAATTATTATTCCATTCAAATGCCAGTAATATTGTGCGATTCAGATGCCTGCAATATTCTGCCATTCAAATGCCTGTAATATAGTGCGATTCAGATGCCTGTATTATTGTGCCATTCAGATACCAGTAATATTGTGCCATTAAGATATCAGTAATATTGTGCCATTCAAATGCCTGTAATATTGTGTTATTCAGATACCAGGAATATTGTGCCATTCAAATGCCAGTAATATTATGCAATTCAAATGCCTGTATTATTGTGTCATTCAGATGCCTGTATTATTATGCTATTGAGATACCAGTAATATAGTGCCATTCAGATGCCTGTATTATTGTGCTAATCAGATGCCTGTATTATTGTGCTAATCAGATGCCTGTATTATTGTGCCATTCAGATACCAGTAATATTTTGCCATTCAAATTCCATAATTATTGTGCCATTCAGATGCCAGTAATATTGTGCCATTCATTTGTCTGTAATATTGTGCCATTGATTTGTCTGTAATATTGTGCCATTCAAATGCCTGTATTATTGTGTCATTCAGATGCAAGTTATATTGTGCCATTCAAATGCCAGTAATATTGTGCCATTCAGATGCCTGTAATATTGTGCGATTCAGATGCCTGTATTATTGTGCAATTCAGATCCCTGTATTATTTTGGAATTCAAATGCCAGTAATTATGTGCTATTCAAATGCCTGTATTATTGTGCCATTAAGATACCAGTATTATTGTGCCATTCAAACGCCAGTAATATTGTGCAATTCAAATGCTGTATTATTGTGCCATTCAGATGCCTGTATTATTGTACCTTTCAAATAACAGTAATATTGTGCATTTCAAATGCCTGTATTATTGTGCCATTAAAATGCCAGTAATATTGTGCAATTCAGATACCAGGAATATTGTGCCATTCAAATGCCAGTAATATTGTGCCATTTAGATGCCAGTATTATTGTGCCATTCAAATGCCAGTAATATTGCGCCATTCAAATGCCATAATTATTGTGCCATTCAAATGCCAGTAATATTGTGTGATTCAGATGCCTGTAATATTCTGCCATTCAAATGCCTGTAATATTGTGCGATTCAGATGCCTGTATTATTGTGCCTTACAAATAACAGTAATATTATGCAATTTAAATGCCTGTATTATTGTGCCATTCAAATGCCAGTAATATTGTGCAATTCAGATACCAGGAATATTGTGCCATTAAAACACCAGTAATATTGTGCCATTTAGATGTCTGTATTATTGTACTATTCAAATGCCTGTATTATTGTGCCATTAAGATACAAGTAATATTGTGCCATTCAGATACCAGTAATATTTTGCCATTCAAATGCCATAATTATTGTGCCATTCAGATGCCACTAATATTGTGCCATTCATTTGTCTGTAAAATTGTGCCATTCAAATGCCTGTATTATTGTGCCATTCAAATGCCTGTATTATTGTGCCATTCAAATGCCTGTAATATTGTGCCAACCAGATGCCTGTATTATTGTGCCATTCAAATGCCAGTAATATTGTGCCATTCAAATGCCATAATTTTTGTGCCATTCAAATGCCATAATTATTGTGCCTTTCAAATGCCAGTATTATTGTGCCATTCAAATGCCTGTATTATTGTGCCATTCAGATACCAGGAATATTGTGCCATTCAAATGCCAGTAAAATTATGCAATTCAAATGCCTGTATTATTGTGCCATTCAGATGCCTGTATTATTGTGCCATTCAAATGCCAGAAATATTGTGCAATTCAGATACCAGGAATATTGTGCCATTCAAATGCCAGTAATATTGTGCCATTTAGATGCCTGTATTATTGTGCCATTCAAATGCCATAATTATTGTGCCATTCAGATGCCTGTATTATTGTGCCTTTCAAATAACAGTAATATAGTGCAATTCAAAGGCCTGTATTATTGTGCCATTCAAATGCCAGTAACATTGTGCAATTCATATACCAGGAATATTGTGCTATTCAAAAGCCAGTAATATTGTGCCATTTAGATGCCATAATTATTCTGCCATTCAAATGCCATAATTATTATTCCATTCATATACCAGTAATATTGTGCCATTCAGATGCCTGTAATATTCTGCTTTTCAAATGCCTGTATTATTGTGCTATTAAGATGCCTCTATTATTGTGCCATTCAGATGCCAGTAATATTGTGCCATTCATTTGTGTGTAAAATTGTGCCATTCAAATGCCTGTATTATTGTGTCATTCGGATGCAAGTTATATTGTGCCATTCAAATGCCAGTAATATTGTGCCATTCAGATGCCTGTATTATTGTGTCATTCAGATGCCATTTATATTGTGTTATTCAAATGCCAGTAATATTGTGCCATTCAGATGCCTGTATTATTGTGCCATTCAAATGCCAGTAATATTGTGCAATTCAGATACCAGGAATATTGTGCCATTCAAATGCCAGTAATATTGTGCCATTTAGATGCCTGTATTATTGTGCCATTCAAATGCCAGTAATATTGTGCCATTCAAATGCCTGTATTATTGTGCTTTTAAAAAGCATGTATTATTGTGCCATTCAGATACCAGTAATATTTTGCCATTCAAATGCCAGAATTATTGTTCCATTCAAATGCCTGTATTATTGTGCTTTTAAAAAGCCTGTATTATTGTGCCATTCAGATACCAGTAATATTTTGCCATTCAAATGCCAGAATTATTGTTCCATTCAGATGCCAGTAATATTGTGCCATTCATTTGTCTGTAATATTGTGCCATTCAAATGCCTGTATTATTGTGTCATTCAGATGCAAGTTATATTGTGCCATTCAAAAGCCTGTAATATTGTGCCATTTAGATGCCTCTATTATTGTGTCATTCAGATGCTAGTTATATTGTGCCATTCAAATGCCAGTAATATTGTGCCATTCAGATGCCTGTAATATTGTGCGATTCAGATGCCTGTATTATTGTGCAATTCAGATCCCTGTATTATTTTGGAATTCAAATGCCAGTAATATTGTGCTATTCAAATGCCTGTATTATTGTGCCATTAAGATACCAGTATTATTGTGCCATTCAAACGCCAGTAATATTGTGCAATTCAAATGCCTGTATTATTGTGCCATTCAGATGCCTGTATTATTGTACCTTTCAAATAACAGTAATATTGTGCATTTCAAATGCCTTTATTATTGTGCCATTAAAATGCCAGTAATATTGTGCAATTCAGATACCAGGAATATTGTGCCATTCAAATGCCAGTAATATTGTGCCATTCAGATGCCTGTAATATTCTGCTTTTCAAATGCCTGTATTATTGTGCTACTAAGATGCCTCTATTATTGTGCCATTCAGATACCAGTAATATTTTGCCATTCAAATGCCATAATTATTGTGCCATTCAGATGCCACTAATATTGTGCCATTCATTTGTCTGTAAAATTGTGCCATTCAAATGCCTGTATTATTGTGTCATTCGGATGCAAGTTATATTGTGCCATTCAAATGCCAGTAATATTGTGCCATTCAGATGCCTGTATTATCGTGTCATTCAGATGCCATTTATATTGTGTTATTCAAATGCCAGTAATATTGTGCCATTCAGATGCCTGTATTATTGTGCCATTCAAATGCCAGTAATATTGTGCAATTCAGATACCAGGAATATTGTGCCGTTCAAATGTCTGTAATATTGTGTGATTCAGATGCCTATATTATTGTGGCATTCAGATGCCTGTATTATTGAGCCATTCAAATGCCTGTATTATTGTGCCATTCAAATGCCTGTAATATGGTGCCAACCAGATGCCTGTATTATTGTGCCATTCAAATGCCAGTAATATTGTGCCATTCAAATGCCATAATTTTTGTGCCATTCAAATGCAATAATTATTGTGCCATTCAAATGCCAGTATTATTGTGCCAATCAGATGCCTGTATTATTGTGCCATTCAGATGCCTGTATTATTGTGCCATTCAAATGCCTGTATTATTGTGCCATTCAGATACCAGGAATATTGTGCGATTCAAATGCCAGTAAAATTATGCAATTCAAATGCCTGTATTATTGTGCCATTCAGATGCCTGTATTATTGTGCCATTAAAATGCCAGTAATATTGTGCCATTCAAATGCCATATTTTATTGTGCCATTCAAATGCCATATTTTATTGTGCCATTCAAATGCAATAATTATTATTAAATTCAAATGCCAGTAATATTCTGCCATTCAAATGCCTGTAATATTGTGCGATTCAGATGCCTGTATTATCGTGCCATTCAGATGCCTGTATTATTTTGCCATTCAAATGCCAGTAAATTGTGCCATTCAAATGCCAGTAATATTGTGCAATTCAAATGCCTGTATTATTGTGCCATTCAGATGCCTGTATTATTGTGCCTTACAAATAACAGTAATATTGTGCAATTTAAATGCCTGTATTATTGTGCCATTCAAATGCCAGTAATATTGTGCAATTCAGATACCAGGAATATTGTGCCATTAAAAC
Organism: Pelodytes ibericus; assembly: GCA_036172795.1. Lineage (NCBI taxonomy): Eukaryota > Metazoa > Chordata > Amphibia > Anura > Pelodytidae > Pelodytes > Pelodytes ibericus. Next base: position 53,531,228 of record CM069858.1, on the reverse strand, counting down.
GCCAGTAATATTGTGCCATTTAGATGTCTGTATTATTGTGCTATTCAAATGTCTGTATTATTGTGCCATTAAGATACAAGTAATATTGTGCCATTCAAATGCCAGTAATATTGTGCAATTCAAATGCCTGTATTATTGTGCCATTCAGATGCCTGTATTATTGTGCCATTCAAATGCCAGTAATATTGTGCAATTCAGATACCAGGAATATTGTGCCATTCAAATGCCAGTAGTATTGTGCCATTTAGATGCCTGTATTATTGTGCCATTCAAATGCCATAATTATTGTGCCATTCAGATGCCTGTATTATTGTGCCATTCAAATAACAGTAATATAGTGCAATTCAAAGGCCTGTATTATTGTGCCATTCAAATGCCAGTAACATTGTGCAATTCATATACCAGGAATATTGTGCTATTCAAATGCCAGTAATATTGTGCCATTTAGATGCCATAATTATTCTGCCATTCAAATGCCATAATTATTATTCCATTCATATACCAGTAATATTGTGCCATTCAGATGCCTGTAATATTCTGCTTTTCAAATGCCTGTATTATTGTGCTATTAAGATGCCTCTATTATTGTGCCATTTAGATGCCAGTAATATTGTGCCATTCATTTGTGTGTAAAATTGTGCCATTCAAATGCCTGTATTATTGTGTCATTCGGATGCAAGTTATATTGTGCCATTCAAATGCCAGTAATATTGTGCCATTCAAATGCCTGTATTATTGTGTCATTCGGATGCAAGTTATATTGTGCTATTCAAATGCCAGTAATATTGTGCCATTCAGATGCCTGTATTATTGTGCCATTCAAATGCCAGTAATATTGTGCAATTCAGATACCAGGAATATTGTGCCATTCAAATGCCAGTAATATTGTGCCATTTAGATGCCTGTATTATTGTGCCATTCAAATGCCAATAATATTGTGCCATTCAAATGCCTGTATTATTGTGCTTTTAAAAAGCCTGTATTATTGTGCCATTCAGATACCAGTAATATTTTGCCATTCAAATGCCAGAATTATTGTTCCATTCAAATGCCTGTATTATTGTGCTTTTAAAAAGCCTGTATTATTGTGCCATTCAGATACCAGTAATATTTTGCCATTCAAATGCCAGAATTATTGTTCCATTCAGATGCCAGTAATATTGTGCCATTCATTTGTCTGTAATATTGTGCCATTCAAATGCCTGTATTATTGTGTCATTCAGATGCAAGTTATATTGTGCCATTCAAAAGCCTGTATATTGTGCCATTTAGATGCCTTTTTTATTGTGTCATTCAGATGCTAGTTATATTGTGCCATTCAAATGCCAGTAATATTGTGCCATTCAGATGCCTGTAAGATTCTGCTTTTCAAATGCCTGTAATATTGTGCGATTCAGATGCCTGTATTATTGTGCCATTCAGATGCCTGTATTATTGTGCCATTCAGATGCCTGTATTATTGTGCCATTCAGATGCCTGTATTATTGTGCCTTTCAAATAACAGTAATATTGTGCAATTCAGATACCAGGAATATTGTGCCATTCAAATGCCAGTAATATTGTGCTATTTAGATGCCAGTAATATTGTGCCATTCAAATGCCGTAATTATTGTGCCATTCAAATGCCAGTAATATTGTGCTATTTAGATGCCAGTAATATTGTGCCATTCTAATGCCATAATTATTGTGCCATTCAAATGCCATAATTATTATTCCATTCAAATGCCAGTAATATTGTGCGATTCAGATGCCTGCAATATTCTGCCATTCAAATGCCTGTAATATTGTGCGATTCAGATGCCTGTATTATTGTGCCATTTAGATGCCTGTATTATTTTGCCATTCAAATGCCAGTAAATTGTGCCTTTCAGATGTCTGTATTATTGTGCTATTAAAATGCTTGTATTATTGTGCCATTAAGATACAAGTAATATTGTGCCATTCAAATGCCAGTAATATTGTGCAATTCAAATGCCTGTATTATTGTGTCATTCAGATGCCTGTATTATTATGCCATTGAGATACCAGTAATATAGTGCCATTCAGATGTCTGTATTATTGTGCTATTCAGATGTCTTTATTATTGTGCCATTCAGATGCCTGTATTATTGTGCCATTCAAATGCCAGTAATATTGTGCAATTCAGATACCAGCAATATTGTGCCATTCATTTGTCTGTAATATTGTGCCATTCATTTGTCTGTAATATTGTGCCATTCAAATGCCTGTATTATTGTGCTTTTAAAAAGACTGTATTATTGTGCCATTCAGATACCAGTAATATTTTGCCATTCAAATGCCAGAATTATTGTTCCATTCAGATGCCAGTAATATTGTGCCATTCATTTGTCTGTAATATTGTGCCATTCAAATGCCTGTATTATTGTGTCATTCAGATGCAAGTTATATTGTGCCATTCAAAAGCCTGTAATATTGTGCCATTTAGATGCCTCTATTATTGTGTCATTAAGATGCTAGTTATATTGTGCCATTCAAATGCCAGTAATATTGTGCCATTCAGATGCCTGTAAGATTCTGCTTTTCAAATGCCTGTAATATTGTGCGATTCAGATGCCTGTATTATTGTGCCATTCAGATGCCTGTATTATTGTGCCATTCAGATGCCTGTATTATTGTGCCATTCAGATGCCTGTATTATTGTGCCTTTCAAATAACAGTAATATTGTGCAATTCAGATACCAGGAATATTGTGCCATTCAGATGCCAGTAATATTGTGCTATTTAGATGCCAGTAATATTGTGCCATTCAAATGCCATAATTATTGTGCCATTCAAATGCCATAATTATTATTCCATTCAAATGCCAGTAATATTGTGCGATTCAGATGCCTGCAATATTCTGCCATCCAAATGCTTGTAATATTGTGCGATTCAGATGACTGTATTATTGTGCCATTTAGATGCCTGTATTATTTTGCCATTCAAATGCCAGTAAATTGTGCCATTCAGATGTCTGTATTATTGTGCTATTAAAATGCTTGTATTATTGTGCCATTAAGATACAAGTAATATTGTGCCATTCAAATGCCAGTAATATTGTGCAATTCAAATGCCTGTATTATTGTGCCATTCAGATGCCTGTATTATTGTGCCATTCAAATTCCTGTATTATTGTGCCATTCAAATGCCTGTATTATTGTGCCATTCAGATACCAGTAATATTGTGCCATTAAGATATCAGTAATATTGTGCCATTCAAATGCCTGTAATATTGTGTTATTCAGATACCAGGAATATTGTGCCATTCAAATGCCAGTAATATTATGCAATTCAAATGCCTGTATTATTGTGTCATTCAGATGCCTGTATTATTATGCCACTGAGATACCAGTAATATAGTGCCATTCAGATGCCTGTATTATTGTGCTGCTCAGATACCTGTATTATTGTGCCATTCAGATACCAGTAATATTTTGCCATTCAAATTCCATAATTATTGTGCCATTCAGATGCCAGTAATATTGTGCCATTCATTTGTCTGTAATATTGTGCCATTGATTTGTCTGTAATATTGTGCCATTCAAATGCCTGTATTATTGTGTCATTCAGATGCAAGTTATATTGTGCCATTCAAATGCCAGTAATATTGTGCCATTCAGATGCCTGTAATATTGTGCGATTCAGATGCCTGTATTATTGTGCAATTCAGATCCCTGTATTATTTTGGAATTCAAATGCCAGTAATTATGTGCTATTCAAATGCCTGTATTATTGTGCCATTAAGATACCAGTATTATTGTGCCATTCCAACGCCAGTAATATTGTGCAATTCAAATGCTGTATTATTGTGCCATTCAGATGCCAGTAATATTGTGCAATTCAGATACCAGGAATATTGTGCCATTCAAATGCCAGTAATATTGTGCCATTTAGATGCCAGTATTATTGTGCCATTCAAATGCCAGTAATATTGCGCCATTCAAATGCCATATTATTGTGCCATTCAAATGCCATAATTATTATTCCATTCAAATGCCAGTAATATTGTGCGATTCAGATGCCTGAAATATTGTGCGATTCAGATGCCTGTATTATTGTGCCTTACAAATAACAGTAATATTGTGCAATTTAAATGCCTGTATTATTGTGCCATTCAAATGCCAGTAATATTGTGCAATTCAGATACCAGGAATATTGTGCCATTAAAACACCAGTAATATTGTGCCATTTAGATGTCTGTATTATTGTGCTGTTTAAATGCCTGTATTATTGTGCCATTAAGATACAAGTAATATTGTGCCATTCAAATGCCAGTAATATTGTGCAATTCAAATGCCTGTATTATTGTGCCATTCAGATGCCTGTATTATTGTGCCATTCAAATGCCAGTAATATTGTGCAATTCAGATACCAGGAATATTGTGCCATTCAAATGCCAGTAATATTGTGCAATTCAGATACCAGGAATATTGTGCCATTCAAATGCCAGTAATATTGTGCCATTTAGATGCCTGTATTATTGTGCCATTCAAATGCCATAATTATTGTGCCATTCAGATGCCTGTATTATTGTGCCTTTCAAATAACAGTAATATTGTGCAATTCAAAGGCCTGTATTATTGTGCCATTCAAATGCCAGTAATATTGTGCAATTCATATACCAGGAATATTGTGCCATTCAAATGCCAGTAATATTGTGCCATTTAGATGCCATAATTATTCTGCCATTCAAATGCCATAATTATTATTTCATTCATATACCAGTAATATTGTGCCATTCAGATGCCTGTAATATTCTGCTTTTCAAATGCCTGTATTATTGTGCTATTAAGATGCCTCTATTATTGTGCCATTCAGATACCAGGAATATTGTGCCATTCAAATGCCAGTAATATTATGCAATTCAAATGCCTGTATTTTTGTGCCATTAAGATGCCTGTATTATTGTGCCATTCAGATGCCAGTAATATAGTGCCATTAAGAGGCCTGTATTATTGTGCTATTCGGATGCCTGTATTATTGTGCCATTCAGATACCAGTAATATTTTGCCATTCAAATGCCATAATTATTGTGCCATTCAGATGCCAGTAATATTGTGCCATTGATTTGCATGTAATATTGTGCCATTCAAATGCCTGTATTATTGTGCCATTAAGATGCCTGTATTATTGTGCGTTTGAAATAACAGTAATATTGTGCAATTCATATACCAGGAATATTGTGCCATTCAAATGCCAGTAATATTGTGCCATTTAGATGCCATAATTATTCTGCCATGCAAATGCCATAATTATTATTCCATTCATATACCAGTAATATTGTGCCATTCAGATGCCTGTAATATTCTGCTTTTCAAATGCCTGTATTATTGCGCTATTAAGATGCCTCTATTATTGTGCCATTCAGATACCAGTAATATTTTGCCATTCAAATGCCATAATTATTGTGCCATTCAGATGCCACTAATATTGTGCCATTCAGATGCCACTAATATTGTGCCATTCATTTGTCTGTAAAATTGTGCCATTCAAATGCCTGTATTATTGTGTCATTCGGATGCAAGTTATATTGTGCCATTCAAATGCCAGTAATATTGTGCCATTCAGATGCCTGTATTATTGTGTCATTCAGATGCCATTTTATATTGTGTTATTTAAATGCCAGTAATATTGTGCCATTCAGATGCCTGTATTATTGTGCCATTCAAATGCCAGTAATATTGTGCAATTCAAGATACCAGGAATATTGTGCCGTTCAAATGCCTGTAATATTGTGTGATTCAGATGCCTATATTATTGTGCCATTCAGATGCCTGTATTATTTTGCCATTCAAATGCCAGTAATATTGTGCCATTCAGATGTCTGTATTATTGTGCTATTTAAATGCCTGTATTATTGTGCTATTTAAATGCCTGTATTATTGTGCCATTAAGATACAAGTAACATTGTGCCATTCAAATGCCTGTATTATTGTGCCATTCAGATACCAGTAATATTGTGCCATTCAAACGCCAGTAATATTGTGCCATTAAAATGCCAGTAATATTGTGCAATTCATATACCAGGAATATTGTGCCATTCAAAGGCCAGTAATATTGTGCCATTTAGATGCCATAAATATTCTGCCATTCAAATGCCATAATTATTATTCCATTCAAATTCCAGTAATATTGTGCCATTCAGATGCCTGTAATATTCTGTTTTTCAAATGCCTGTATTATTGTGCTTTTAAGATGCCTGTATTATTGTGCCATTCAGATACCAGTCATATTTTGCCATTCAAATGCCATAATTATTGTGTCATTCGGATGCAAGTTATATTGTGTCATTCAATTGCCTGTAATATTGTGCCATTCAAATGCCTGTATTATTGTGTCATTCAGATGCCTGTATTATTGTGTCATTCAGATGCCATTTATATTGTGTTATTCAAATGCCAATAATATTGTGCCATTCAGATGCCTGTATTATTGTGCCATTCAAATGCCAGTAATATTGTGCAATTCAGATACCAGGAATATTGTGCCGTTCAAATGCCTGTAATATTGTGTGATTCAGATGCCTATATTATTGTGCCATTCAGATGCCTGTATTATTTTGCCATTCAAATGCCAGTAATATTGTGCCATTCAGATGTCTGTATTATTGTGCTATTTAAATGCCTGTATTATTGTGCCATTAAGATACAAGTAACATTGTGCCATTCAAATGCCTGTATTATTGTGCCATTCAGATACCAGTAATATTGTGCCATTCAAACGCCAGTAATATTGTGCCATTAAAATGCCAGTAATATTGTGCAATTCATATACCAGGAATATTGTGCCATTCAAAGGCCAGTAATATTGTGCCATTTAGATGCCATAAATATTCTGCCATTCAAATGCCATAATTATTATTCCATTCAAATCAGTAATATTGTGCCATTCAGATGCCTGTATTATTCTGCTTTTCAAATACCTGTAATATTGTGTGATTCAGATGCCTGTATTACTGTGCCATTCAGATGCCTGTATTATTTTGTCATTCAAATGCCAGTAATATTGTGCCATTCAGATGTCTGTATTATTGTGCTATTCAAATGCCTGTATTATTGTGCCATTAAGATACCTGTATTATTGTGCCTTACAAATAACAGTAATATTGTGCAATTTAAATGCCTGTATTATTGTGCCATTCAAATGCCAGCAATATTGTGCCATTTAGGTGCCTGTATTATTGTGCCATTCAAATGCCAGTAATATTGTGCCATTTAGATGCCTGTATTATTGTGCCATTCAAATGCCAGTAATATTGTGCCATTCAAAATGCCATAATTATTGTGCCATTCAAATGCCATAATTATTGTGCCATTAAAATGCAATAATCATTATTCCATTCTAATGCCAGTAATATTGTGCCATTCAGATGCCTGTAATATTCTGCCATTCAAATGCCAGTAATATTGTGCCATTTAGATGACTGTATTATTGTGCCATTCAAATGCCAGTAATATTGAGCCATTTAAATGCCATAATTATTGTGCCATTGAAATGCCATAATTATTGTGCCATTCAAATGCCATAATTATTGTGCCATTAAAATGCCATAATCATTATTCCATTCAAATGCCAGTAATATTGTGCCATTCAGATGCCTGTATTATTCTGCCATTCAAATGCCTGTAATATTGTGCGATTCATATGCCTGTATTATTGTGCCATTCAGATGCCTGTATTATTGTGCCATACAGATGCCAGTAATATTGTGCCATTCTGATGCCTGTATTATTGTGCTATTCAGATGCCTGTAATATTGTGCCATTCAGATGCCTGTATTATTGTGCCATTCAGATGCCTGTAATATTGTGCCATTCAGATGCCTGTATTATTGGGTCATTCAGATGCCAGTTATATTGTGCCATTTAAATGCCAGTAATATTGTGGCATTCAGATGCCTGTATTATTGTGCCATTCAAATGCCTGTAATATTGTGCCAATCAGATGCCTGTATTATTGTGCCATTCAAATGCCAGTAATATTGTGCCATTCAAATGCCATATTTTTGTGCCATTCAAATGCCATAATTATTGTTCCATTCAAATGCCAGTATTATTGTTCCATTCAAATGCCAGTAATATTGTGCCATTCAAATGCCATATTTTTGTGCCATTCAAATGCCATAATTATTGTGCCATTCAAATGCCAGTATTATTGTTCCATTCAGATGCCTGTATTATTGTGCCATTCAGATGCCTGTATTATTGTGCCATTCAAATGCCTGTATTATTGTGCCATTCAAATGGCTGTATTATTGTGCCATTCAGATACCAGTAATAGTGTTGTGACATTCAGATACCAGCAATATTGTGCCATTCAAATGCCTGTAATATTGTGCCAATCAGATGCCTGTATTATTGTGCCATTCAAATGCCAGTAATATTGTGCCATTCAAATGCCATAATTTTTGTGCCATTCAAATGCCATAATTATTGTGCCATTCAAATGCCAGTATTATTGTGCCATTCAGATGCCTGTATTATTGTGCCATTCAAATGCCTGTATTATTATGCCATTCAAATGCCTGTATTATTGTGCCATTCAGATACCAGTAATAGTGTTGTGCCATTCAGATACCAATAATATTGTGCCATTCAAATGCCTGTAATATTGTGCTATTCAAATGCCTGTATTATTGTGCCATTAAGATACCTGTATTATTGTGCCTTACAAATAACAGTAATATTGTGCAATTTAAATGCCTGTATTATTGTGCCATTCAAATGCCAGTAATATTGTGCAATTCAAATACCAGGAATATTGTGCCATTCAAATGCCAGTAATATTGTGCCATTTAGATGCCTGTATTATTGTGCCATTCAAATGCCAGTAATATTGTGCCATTCAAAATGCCATAATTATTGTGCCATTCAAATGCCATAATTATTGTGCCATTAAAATGCCATAATCATTATTCAATTCAAATGCCAGTATTATTGTGCCATTCAGATGCCTGTAATATTCTGCAATTCAAATGCCAGTAATATTGTGCCATTTAGATGCCTGTATTATTGTGCCATTCAAATGCCAGTAATATTGTGCCATTCAAAATGCCATAATTATTGTGCCATTCAAATGCCATAATTATTGTGCCATTAAAATGCAATAATCATTATTCCATTCTAATGCCAGTAATATTGTGCCAATCAGATGCCTGTATTATTGTGCCATTCAAATGCAATTTATTGTGCAAACAAAAAAAAAATATTGTGCAATTTAAATGCCTGTATTATTGTGCCATTCAAATGCCAGTAATATTGTGCAATTCAAATACCAGGAATATTGTGCCAATCAGATGCCTGTATTATTGTGCCATTCAAATTCCAGTAATATTGTGCCATTCAAATGCCATATTTTTGTGCCATTCAAATGCCATAATTATTGTGCCATTCAGATGCCTGTAATATTCTGCCATTATAAATGCCAGTAATATTGTGCCATTCAGATGCCTGTATTATTGTGCCATTCAAATGCCTGTATTATTGTGCCATTCAAATGGCTGTATTATTGTGCCATTCAGATACCAGTAATAGTGTTGTGCCATTCAGATACCAGCAATATTGTGCCATTCAAATGCCTGTAATATTGTGCCAATCAGATGCCTGTATTATTGTGCCATTCAAATGCCATTAATATTGGGCCATTCAAATGCCATAATTTATGTGCCATTCAAATGCCATAATTATTGTGCCATTCAAATGCCAGTATTATTGTGCCATTCAGATGCCTGTATTATTCTGCCATTCAGATGCCTGTATTATTGTGCCATTCAAATGCCTCTATTATTATGCCATTCAAATGCCTGTATTATTGTGCCATTCAGATACCAGTAATATTGTGCCATTCAGATGCCTGTAATATTGTGCCATTCAGATGCCTGTATTATTGTGTCATTCAGATGCCAGTTATATCGTGCCATTGAAATGCTAGTAATATTGTGCCATTCAGATGCCTGTAATATCCTGCTTTTCAAATACCTGTAATATTGTGTGATTCAGATGCCTGTATTACTGTGCCATTCAGATGCCTGTATTATTGTGCTATTCAAATGCCTGTATTATTGTGCCATTAAGATACCTGTATTATTGTGCCTTACAAATAAAAGTAATATTGTGCAATTTAAATGCCTGTATTATTGTGCCATTCAAATGCCAGTAATATTGTGCAATTTAAATGCCTGTATTATTGTGCCATTCAAATGCCAGTAATATTGTTCCATTTAGATGCCTGTATTATTGTGCCATTCAAATGCCAGTAATATTGTTCCATTCAGATGTCTGTAATATTCTGCCATTCAAATGCCTGTAATATTGTGTGATTCATATGCCTGTATTATTGTTCCATTCAGATGCCTGTATTATTGTGCCATACAGATGCCAGTAATATTGTGCCATTCTGATGCCTGTATTATTGTGCTATTCAGATGCCTGTAATATTGTGCCATTCAGATGCCTGTATTATTGTGCCATTCAGATGCCTGTAATATTGTGCCATTCAGATGCCTGTATTATTGGGTCTTTCAGATGCCAGTTATATTGTGCCATTTAAATGCCAGTAATATTGTGGCATTCAAATGCCATAATTATTGTGCCATTCAAATGCCTGTATTATTGTGCCATTCAAATGCCTGTATTATTGTGCCATTCAGATACCAGTAATAGTGTTGTGCCATTCAGATACCAGTAATATTGTGCCATTCAAATGCCTGTAATATTGTGCCAATAAGATGCCTGTATTATTGTGCCATTCAAATGCCAGTAATATTGTGCCATTCAAATGCCATAATTTTTGTGCCATTCAAATGCCATAATTATTGTGCCATTCAAATGCCAGTATTATTGTGCCATTCAGATGCCTGTATTATTGTGCCATTCAGATGCCTGTATTATTGTGCCATTCAAATGCCTGTATTATTGTGCCATTCAAATGCCTGTATTATTGTGCCATTCAGATACCAGTAATAGTGTTGTGCCATTCAGATACCAGTAATATTGTGCCATTCAAATGCCTGTAATATTGTGCCATTCAGATACCAGGAATATTGTGCCATTCAAATGCCAGTAATATTGTGCCATTCAGATTTCTGTATTATTGTGCCATTCAAATGCCAGTAATATTGTGCCATTTAGATGCCATAATTATTGTGCCATTCAAATGCCAGTATTATTGTGCCATTCAGATGCCTGTATTATTGTGCCATTCAGATGCCTGTATTATTGTGCCATTCAAATGCCTGTATTATTGTGCCATTCAAATGCCTGTATTATTGTGCCATTCAGATACCAGTAATAGTGTTGTGCCATTCAGATACCAGTAATATTGTGCCATTCAAATGCCTGTAATATTGTGCCATTCAGATACCAGGAATATTGTGCCATTCAAATGCCAGTAATATTGTGCCATTCAGATTTCTGTGTTATTGTGCTATTCAAATGCCTGTATTATTGTGCCATTAAGATACCTGTATTATTGTGCCTTACAAATAACAGTAATATTGTGCAATTTAATCCCTGTATTATTGTGCCATTCAAATGCCAGTAATATTGTGCAATTCAAATACCAGGAATATTGTGCCATTCAAATGCCAGTAATATTGTGCCATTTAGATGCCTGTATTATTGTGCCATTCAAATGCCAGTAATATTGTGCCATTCAAAATGCCATAATTATTGTGCCATTCAAATGCCATAATTATTGTGCCATTAAAATGCCATAATCATTATTCCATTCAAATGCCAGTAATATTGTGCCATTCAGATGCCTGTAATATTCTGCCATTCAAATGCCAGTAATATTGTGCGATTCATATGCCTGTATTATTGTGCCATTCAGATGCCTGTATTATTGTGCCATACAGATGCCAGTAATATTGTGCCATTCTGATGCCTGTATTATTGTGCTATTCAGATGCCTGTAATATTGTGCCATTCAGATGCCTGTATTATTGTGCCATTCAGATGCCTGTAATATTGTGCCATTCAGATGCCTGTATTATTGGGTCATTCAGATGCCAGTTATATTGTGCCATTTAAATGCCAGTAATATTGTGGCATTCAGATGCCTATATTATTGTGCCATTCAAATGCCTGTATTATTGTGCCATTCAAATGCCTGTAATATTGTGCCAATCAGATGCCTGTATTATTGTGCCATTCAAATGCCAGTAATATTGTGCCATTCAAATGCCATAATTTTTGTGCCATTCAAATGCCATAATTATTGTGCCATTCAAATGCCAGTATTATTGTGCCATTTAGATGCCTGTATTATTGTGCCATTCAGATGCCTGTATTGTTGTGCCATTCAAATGCCTGTATTATTGTGCTATTCAAATGCCTGTATTATTGTGCCATTAAGATACCTGTATTATTGTGCCTTACAAATAACAGTAATATTGTGCAATTTAAATCCCTGTATTATTGTGCCATTCAAATGCCAGTAATTTTGTGCAATTCAAACACCAGGAATATTGTGCCATTCAAATGCCAGTAATATTGTGCCATTTAGATGCCTGTATTATTGTGCCATTCAAATGCCAGTAATATTGTGCCATTCAAAATGCCATAATTATTGTGCCATTGAAATGCCATAATTATTGTGCCATTAAAATGCCATAATCATTATTCCATTCAAATGCCAGTAATATTGTGCCATTCAGATGCCTGTAATATTCTGCCATTCAAATGCCAGTAATATTGTGCCATTTAGATGACTGTATTATTGTGCCATTCAAATGCCAGTAATATTGTGCCATTCAAATGCCATAATTATTGTGCCATTCAAATGCCATAATTATTGTGCCATTCAAATGCCATAATTATTATTCCATTCAAATGCCAGTAATATTGTGCCATTCAGATGCCTGTAATATTCTGCCATTCAAATGCCTGTAATATTGTGCGATTCATATGCCTGTATTATTGTGCCATTCAGATGCCTGTATTATTGTGCCATACAGATGCCAGTAATATTGTGCCATTCTGATGCCTGTATTATTGTGCTATTCAGATGCCTGTAATATTGTGCCATTCAGATGCCTGTATTATTGTGCCATTCAGATGCCTGTAATATTGTGCCATTCAGATGCCTGTATTATTGTGCCATTTAAATGCCAGTAATATTGTGGCATTCAGATGCCTATATTATTGTGCCATTCAAATGCCTGTATTATTGTGCCATTCAAATGCCTGTAATATTGTGCCAATCAGATGCCTGTATTATTGTGCCATTCAAATGCCAGTAATATTGTGCCATTCAAATGCAATAATTTTTGTGCAATTCAAATGCCATAATTATTGTGCCATTCAAATGCCAGTATTATTGTGCCATTTATATGCCTGTATTATCGTGCCATTCAGATGCCTGTATTATTGTGCCATTCAAATGCCTGTATTATTGTGCCATTCAAATGCCTGTATTATTGTGCCATTCAAATGCCTGTATTAATGTGCCATTCAGATACCAGTAACAGTGTTGTGCCATTCAGATACTAGTAATATTGTACCTTTCAAATGCCTGTAATATTGTGCCATTCAGATACCAGGAATATTGTGCCATTCAAATGCCAGTAATATTGTGCCATTCAGATGTCTGTATTATTGTGCTATTCAAATGCCTGTATTATTGTGCCATTAAGATACCTGTATTATTGTGCCATTCAAATGCCAGTAATATTGTGCAATTCAAATACCAGGAATATTGTGCCATTCAAATGCCAGTAATATTGTGCCATTTAGATGCCTGTATTATTGTGCCATTCAAATGCCAGTAATATTGTGCCATTCAAATGCCATAATTATTGTGCCATTCAAATGCCATAATTATTGTGCCATTAAAATGCCATAATCATTATTCCATTCAAATGCCAGTAATATTGTGCCATTCAGATGCCTGTATTATTCTGCCATTCAAATGCCAGTAATATTGTGCCATTTAGATGACTGTATTATTGTGCCATTCAAATGCCAGTAATATTGTGCCATTTAAATGCCATAATTATTGTGCCATTCAAATGCCTGTATTATTGTGCCATTCAAATGCCTGTATTATTGTGCCATTCAGATACCAGTAATAGTGTTGTGCCATTCAAATGCCTGTAATATTGTGCCATTCAGATACCAGGAATATTGTGCCATTCAAATGCCAGTAATATTATGCAATTCAAATGCCTGTATTTTTGTGCCATTAAGATGCCTGTATTTTTGTGCCATTCAGATGCCAGTAATATAGTGCCATTAAGATGCCTGTATTATTGTGCTATTCAGATGCCTGTATGATTGTGCCATTCAGATGCCAGTAATATTGTGCCATTCAGATGCCAGTAATATTGTGCCATTCATTTGTATGTAATATTGTGCCATTCAAATGCCTGTATTATTGTGTCATCCAGATGCCAGTTATATTGTGCCATTCAAATGCCAGTAATATTGTATCATTCAGATGCCTGTATTATTGTGCCATTCAGATTCTTTTAATATTCTGCCATTCAAATGCCTGTAATATTGTGCCATTCAGATGCCTGTAATATTGTGCCATTCAGATGCCTGTATTATTGTGCCATTCAGATGCCTGTAATATTGTGCCATTCAGATGCCTGTATTATTGTGCCATTTAAATGCCAGTAATATTGTGGCATTCAGATGCCTATATTATTGTGCCATTCAAATGCCTGTATTATTGTGCCATTCAAATGCCTGTAATATTGTGCCAATCAGATGCCTGTATTATTGTGCCATTCAAATGCCAGTAATATTGTGCCATTCAAATGCCATAATTTTTGTGCCATTCAAATGCCATAATTATTGTGCCATTCAAATGCCAGTATTATTGTGCCATTTAGATGCCTGTATTATTGTGCCATTCAGATGCCTGTATTGTTGTGCCATTCAAATGCCTGTATTATTGTGCTATTCAAATGCCTGTATTATTGTGCCATTAAGATACCTGTATTATTGTGCCTTACAAATAACAGTAATATTGTGCAATTTAAATCCCTGTATTATTGTGCCATTCAAATGCCAGTAATTTTGTGCAATTCAAACACCAGGAATATTGTGCCATTCAAATGCCAGTAATATTGTGCCATTTAGATGCCTGTATTATTGTGCCATTCAAATGCCAGTAATATTGTGCCATTCAAAATGCCATAATTATTGTGCCATTGAAATGCCATAATTATTGTGCCATTAAAATGCCATAATCATTATTCCATTCAAATGCCAGTAATATTGTGCCATTCAGATGCCTGTAATATTCTGCCATTCAAATGCCAGTAATATTGTGCCATTTAGATGACTGTATTATTGTGCCATTCAAATGCCAGTAATATTGTGCCATTCAAATGCCATAATTATTGTGCCATTCAAATGCCATAATTATTGTGCCATTCAAATGCCATAATTATTATTCCATTCAAATGCCAGTAATATTGTGCCATTCAGATGCCTGTAATATTCTGCCATTCAAATGCCTGTAATATTGTGCGATTCATATGCCTGTATTATTGTGCCATTCAGATGCCTGTATTATTGTGCCATACAGATGCCAGTAATATTGTGCCATTCTGATGCCTGTATTATTGTGCTATTCAGATGCCTGTAATATTGTGCCATTCAGATGCCTGTAATATTGTGCCATTCAGATGCCTGTATTATTGTGCCATTTAAATGCCAGTAATATTGTGGCATTCAGATGCCTATATTATTGTGCCATTCAAATGCCTGTATTATTGTGCCATTCAAATGCCTGTAATATTGTGCCAATCAGATGCCTGTATTATTGTGCCATTCAAATGCCAGTAATATTGTGCCATTCAAATGCCATAATTTTTGTGCAATTCAAATGCCATAATTATTGTGCCATTCAAATGCCAGTATTATTGTGCCATTTAGATGCCTGTATTATCGTGCCATTCAGATGCCTGTATTATTGTGCCATTCAAATGCCTGTATTATTGTGCCATTCAAATGCCTGTATTATTGTGCCATTCAAATGCCTGTATTAATGTGCCATTCAGATACCAGTAATAGTGTTGTGCCATTCAGATACTAGTAATATTGTACCTTTCAAATGCCTGTAATATTGTGCCATTCAGATACCAGGAATATTGTGCCATTCAAATGCCAGTAATATTGTGCCATTCAGATGTCTGTATTATTGTGCTATTCAAATGCCTGTATTATTGTGCCATTAAGATACCTGTATTATTGTGCCTTACAAATAACAGTAATATTGTGCAATTTAAATACCTGTATTATTGTGCCATTCAAATGCCAGTAATATTGTGCAATTCAAATACCAGGAATATTGTGCCATTCAAATGCCAGTAATATTGTGCCATTTAGATGCCTGTATTATTGTGCCATTCAAATGCCAGTAATATTGTGCCATTCAAATGCCATAATTATTGTGCCATTCAAATGCCATAATTATTGTGCCATTAAAATGCCATAATCATTATTCCATTCAAATGCCAGTAATATTGTGCCATTCAGATGCCTGTATTATTCTGCCATTCAAATGCCAGTAATATTGTGCCATTTAGATGACTGTATTATTGTGCCATTCAAATGCCAGTAATATTGTGCCATTTAAATGCCATAATTATTGTGCCATTCAAATGCCTGTATTATTGTGCCATTCAAATGCCTGTATTATTGTGCCATTCAGATACCAGTAATAGTGTTGTGCCATTCAAATGCCTGTAATATTGTGCCATTCAGATACCAGGAATATTGTGCCATTCAAATGCCAGTAATATTATGCAATTCAAATGCCTGTATTTTTGTGCCATTAAGATGCCTGTATTTTTGTGCCATTCAGATGCCAGTAATATAGTGCCATTAAGATGCCTGTATTATTGTGCTATTCAGATGCCTGTATGATTGTGCCATTCAGATGCCAGTAATATTGTGCCATTCAGATGCCAGTAATATTGTGCCATTCATTTGTATGTAATATTGTGCCATTCAAATGCCTGTATTATTGTGTCATCCAGATGCCAGTTATATTGTGCCATTCAAATGCCAGTAATATTGTATCATTCAGATGCCTGTATTATTGTGCCATTCAGATTCTTTTAATATTCTGCCATTCAAATGCCTGTAATATTGTGCCATTCAGATGCCTGTAATATTGTGCCATTCAGATGCCTGTATTATTGTGTCATTCAGATGCCAGTTATATCGTGCCATTCAAATGCTAGTAATATTGTGCCATTCAGATGCCTGTAATATTCTGCTTTTCAAATACCTGTAATATTGTGTGATTCAGATGCCTGTATTACTGTGCCATTCAGATGCCTGTTTTATTTTGCCATTCAAATGCCAGTAATATTGTGAAATTCAGATGTCTGTATTATTGTGCTACTCAAATGCCGGCGATGCAGAGGGCTGCCCATTCCGTACCACGTTTCTCTATGACCCCCCTACCAACTTAGACTAAGTACAGCCTCCTACTCCTCCTTCCTCCAATATTTTATTGAAGCTGGCTAAATCTGCTCTCATAAGATAGTATCCCCTTTCCATTGAGCACTGTTTATTTATCTGATTTCTTACATGACACCAATTAATCCTTCCAGTTTTTTTCCATTTTCTTGCTATCACTATTTTGGTTGCTAGAAGTATATGTATTACTAAAGGTATATCCGCTCTATTAATTTTTTCCAAATTATGATGTAGTAGAGCCCACATTCTTACCACAGATCCTTGAGATTGCCGCGAAGGTCTCCCTCCAGCAATCTCGAAGATCCTCACATTCCCAAAATATATGGGCCAGGGTCCCCCTATTTCCCTCACATCTCCAGCATGTATCATCTATTTCAGGATTCATTTTTTTAAGTCTAACTGGGGTCATGTACCAACTGGCACTAATCTTAAAAAAGATTTCTTGCAGGTTTAAGCAGTGTATATGTTTCCGCACCTGAGACCATGCCATCTGCCAGTTATCTTCATTATTAGATGAGACCCTATTGGGATTTAATTCCCTTTCCCAGCTGGTCCACGCTGAGGGAGGCAGTCTCTTGTTTAGCTGTCCAATAATTATTGTACACTGTCTCAAGGCCCTTTTCTTAACATTATTATCAAACAGTTCAAGAAGTTGAACTTCTTCCTCCATTCTCCCCTCTATAACCAAGCCTTCCTGTATGCAGTGCTTTATCCTAAGGAATTTAAACAGATCCCCAAAAGGGAGATTATATTGTTCCCTTAAGGTAGTCAAGTCTTTAATCTTATTATTTAATATCAGATCGGAAATTTTAAGGATTCCTGCGCGTCTCCAGCTTGCTGTATCCAAGTCAGTTGTACAATATTCCAAAATTTCTGTTGGCGCGGATTCTAGGAACCTTCTATCCAGCCCCATTTTTCTTTTTAACTTCTCCCAAAATTCAATTTGGGCTACTATGTTTTTACCCACCATTTTTTTCTGAATGGCACTGCTTTTCTCCTTATTCATCCATAAAATACATTCTAGATTACTCAAATTCGTTGTCTTACGTTTGATTTTCCACCAGTCTTTATCCCTATTTATATGCCATTGTATTTGGTTGACATGCATTAACATGCTGGCGCTCCAAATGTCTTTCAGCACGGGGACTCCCAGGCCTCCCTTTTTAGCATCTAAATATAGAGTATCTTTGCAGACCCTTGCTTTTTTCCCCAGCCAGATGAAGTCTAGAAGCTCTTGCTTTATCTTTCTAAATTGTTCTTGTTTTAAAGCTCCAGGGATCATCCTAAATACATACATCCATTTAGGCATAATGTATGCTCTAATTGTGTTTATTCGACCCATCCATGATATTGTTAGATTCCTCCATTTTTTAAGATTTATTTCCATCTCTTTATGTACCCTACTACAATTTATCTCAAATGTATTTCTGCCATCTCTTGGAATTGTTAACCCCAAGTACTCTATTCCGGAATTTGACCAGCAGAAGGGATATGTTTTTTTAATTTCCTTCTGGATCCCCTCAGACATAGCAATACACATTGCCTGAGATTTCTCTAAGTTCAGTTTATAATTGCCCATTTTGCTATATTGTTTAATAACCTCCAAAAGCTCCGGGATGGATTCTATGTGGTCAGCCAGCGTCAAAAGGACATCATCTGCATACATTGAGATTTTGTATTCAGAAGTTCCCACCTTCATTCCTTTTATTTTTTTTATTATGCCGGATAGTATTTGCCAAGGGTTCCAAGGAAATTATATAAAGCAGTGGGGCCAGGGGACACCCCTGCCTCGTGCCATTATGTACATTGAACCATGTGGATTCAATATTCTGGCCAATCACTCTTGCTGTGGGATTGGTATAAAGGGCCATGATTGAATCCATCATGCCTAGACCTATTGCCATTAGAGTCTCCTCTAGGAAAACCCAGCTGACCCTGTCAAACGCTTTTTCTGCGTCTAACGACAGGGCCAGCATGGATTCCACAGATGAGTTTGCAATTTCCACCAAGTCCATGATTTTCCTAATACTATCTATCTTGTAGGAACCCTATTTGATCTTTATGAATTATGGAGCTAATACAGCCTCTCAGTCTATATGCTAAAATGGCAGCATAAATTTTAGTATCTATATTTATTAGGGATATTGGACGTTAATTTTTAATGTAGACGGGATCCTTACCCGGCTTAGGGATGGGTAAAATATCTGCCTGCATCAGTTCCCCTGGGAAGCTTCTGTTTTTCCTTACCTCATTAAATAAGTTGGTCAGGTGAGGGATCAATGTTTTTGCCAGTTTCTTATAGAAGATTCCCGTGAACCCATCTGGCCCTGGGGCTTTATTGTTCTTCAAATGTTTAATTGCGGTACCCACTTCGATTTTACTTATAGGCCGTTCCAAGTTGTCTTTTTGATCTTCCGTAAGACTATTTTATTTTTCATGCTTTATATATTACCTTATTTGTGTTTTTCTCTGACCCCTATCTGGTATATTATACAAGGCTGAATAGAAGGTCCCAAACTCCTGCCCCATCTGTGTAGGGGAGACTGCAGTCTTATCTCCATTTACAATTTTCGAAATTCTATTCTTAAGATTTGTTTTCTGGAGCTGTCTGGTCAGCAGTTTCTCAGGTCTGTTGCCCAGATAGTACCATTTTTGTTTATTGCGCAGAAGGATCTTATTTGCCCTTATCATCAGTTTTTCGTTTATTTCCTTCAGGATCTGCTTAATTTCTTTTTCATAATCAAGGAGAGCCATTTGTTTATTTTCCCTAATAATATTTTGCATTTTAATGTATAGTTTGGGCAAGTTCTCGGAGCGAGTTTTATTTATGTGTGCTTCCCTACTGCTGATCATCATCTGATATGCCCTCTTGCTACACATTTGTATGCGCACCATACATTATCTATTGAAGTATCTTCCGCTTTGTTTTCTCTAAAATATAGCTCTGAGATATTACCCAAATCTTCTACATATTCACTACTGCCCATTATATGATCTTTCAGACGCCACCTGCTTCCAACTTGCTTGACCTCTTTCCCAAAAACTGCTACGATCGCACTGTGATCTGACCATGAAATTTCCCTAATATCAATTTGTTTACATACACTGATCAATTGAGATTGTACCAGACACATATCTATTCTAGAGTAAGATTTGTATCTGTTGGAATAAAACGTGTAGTCTCTTTCATCAGGATGAAGTGTTCTCCACAGATCTTATAGCCTATGTTTCCCAACAAAATCATTAAATGCCTGTGCAAGGCCAAGCAAGGATTTGTCCATTTTTACCCCCTTAACAATCTTTTTATCCCATTCAGGATCAGCAATGCAATTAAAATCACCAGCCATTATGAATGTTCCCTGAATGAGGTCATACACCTTTTGCATGAGCCCATTCAGGAAATGTACCTGTCTTTTGTTGGGGGCATACACATTTAGAAATGTATACAACATATCATTCAATTTACATATCACAAAAACAAACCGCCCCTCTGGATCTTGAAGTTTATATGCTAATTCATATTTAAGCAGACTTGAAAACATAATAGCCACCCCCCTCTTTTTTTGAGAAGGCAGAGAAGCTATTTCAATATGCGGGAATTTACCAAAAGTCGCTTTCTTAGCGAACTCTTGGTTCCAATGGGTCTCCTGCAGCATGGCAACATCTATCCTCTGTTTCACCAAAAATTCTACCAAGGTGACCCGTTTTTGAGGGAGGTTCAACCCTTGCACGTTCAATGACAACAATCTGCCGAACATATTCATCTTACAATCCGACATAATTCTTAACAGCCCTCTCCCCCACCCCTAACCCCTCCACCCCACCCATCTTATTAGCCACCCCCACATTTTCCACAGATTCAACACACATAACATAAAACACATTGAACCATACCTAGGTTCATCTCCATTCTTCAACACCCTCATAGTTTTCCAGCCCATAACCCCTGGAAAAACCGTAATCAAGGTCGAAGGGACTCTGTGCGATCTTTTTATTTTATTTCTCTCTGGCCTTCTAACAAGAAATAGTGAAAAACAGTCCCGTGAGAGATGCAAGAGGGAGAGAGGCGAGGGGAGAGGGAAAAGAAGGGGGGGGAAAAAAGGTATAATCCCCCCCCCCCCCCCAAGTCCCGTAAGAGAGGCGAGAGGGGGAGAGGCGAGGGGAGAGGGAATAGAAAGAAAAAAGAAAAAAAAAGTATAATCCCCCCCCCCCCCCCGGGACACTCACTCGCAATCCTGGACTCCTGCATAGGAGATCTCTCAGCCTTACTGTCTAATATCGCACCAAGGTGCCTCTATTTGTTTCTACTCGCTTGTACAAATTTAATTTTACAATAGTTTTATCCTATACCGTTACACGGCATCAATCTTCTAAGTGATTGTTCATGACTATGACTCATCCTCAACGGGGGACAGATGCAAGAAGAGAAGAGAAAGAGAGAGGAAAAGAGAAGGAGAGAAAAAAAAAAAAGGAAAGAAAAGAAAAGTAAAAAAAAAAAAATATAGAAAAAAATAAGAACGTTATTAGACCACACCTGAGTTGGATTCTTCCATCCCTATTTTAAAGCTTTGTCTTATTCCTTTACTCCGCCTAGGCTTCCCACTATCCCTTTCTCGCCTGCTATATCCTACTTGCTTCTTACTATCATTATCTAAAGTCTTTATCTTAAATTATGACTTATTTAGTTAGTATATTTCCACCACAAAATATAATACCGCAAAGTGTCAAAGTGTATATTAATCAATCGTGCTCCTCATAATTCAACTTTTATATTTCTCAAAGTGTGAAATTTACCAAAATTTTTGTTGCACAAACAATACAAAAAAAAACAACCCACACCTAATTGCATTCATCTTCACCCTGTATTAAAGCTATATCTTATTTTTATTTTAACCTCCCTAAAATTCCCCCTCTCTCCTAATATATCCTGATTACTTCTTACTATAATTATCCAAGGTCTTTCTTAACTTCTAACGTAGTTGATTGCTATTTACCCTCCCTAAAATATAGTACCGCAGTGTGTCAAAATGTGTAGTGACAAATCTTACAACTCATAATACATCTACATCCATCTACCTCAAAGTGTCCAATGATACTTCCCTTTTCAAACTTAAATTAATATCACTTGAAACCAATTAGCAAATACCTCCCCCCTCATCCTTATATTCTTCTTAATTCCCTAAAAAAGAAAAGAAAGAGAAAAAAAAAAAACAAACAACAACAACACAGACCTTAAATAAATAATATATCCCCCCCTCTCCCTCTCCCTCTAGATTATCATTTTGTTCTTTCTAACCACACCTGAGCCTCCTTAACTTTATCAAAGGATATTGTTCTGTCTTGATAGACAAAACAAATTTTTATAGGGAAACCCCACCAATATTTAATCATTCTCTGCTTTAACATTTCAACAACTGGTTTAAAAGTTCTCCTAGCCTGTCGAGTGTAAAAAGAGAGTTCTTGGAAGAAAGTCAGATTCCCAAACTTTCCTTCTGAGTTGTTAAAAGTTCTTGCTGCCACCGTGATCTTTCTTTTAGTTCCATAGAAGGCGAATCTTACAATAACGTCTCTGGGCTGTGTTTCAACTATATTAGATGGTTTTCTGCATCGGTGTGCTCTCTCAATATCAATTTCTCCCATGTTTTTTATGCCCATACTACTAAAGAGATCCAATAGATGTCCCACTAGTTTTTCTTGAGTAATTGTTTCTGATATTCCACGGATTCTTAAGTTCTTTCTTCTGCCCCTATCTTCCATGTCCGACATTCTTAGTTCCATATCCTGGACTTTTTGATTCAAAACAGCGATTTGATCTTCTGATTCTTTCATATTTACATCTATATTTTCAATCCTATCTTCGTTTGACTTGACTCTATCTCCCAGTTTTAATATATCTTCCTTAAAGTCCCCTATTTGGTTAGAGAGTTCTTTTTTAAACATTAACAGTTGCATGTCTAAACATTTTTGTAGGTATTCCGGTGTGATACCTTTGTTTTCCACTTCCCCTGAGCAATCAAACGCATGTTAAGGAGATTCCACCTCCGTCGCATTCATGCTCATATCTCGGGGGTTATCCACCTCACTCTCTTGTGGGGCTATATTCTGGGGGAGAAAGTGCGCCTCAATTCCACTCTCTCTCTTTTTTCCTGGGTCAATTATCCGTTTTTCTTTTGCTTTCAATTTTTTAGGGGCAGGTTTCACTTCACCCCCCTTTTTAGATGACATCTTAACTTTCTAAGACCAGCCCTATAGGCCACCATGTATTGCTACTCCGGTAGCAATTAACTGGTCAAAGTTATGTAGAAATAGCCACCAACAGGTGAAACAGAAAAAAAGAAAGAATCAGCAGTTTATATCCCTGTCTGGGGCTCATAATAGGCATTCAATAATAGAAAGTCATGTATCAAGTATAAACAGCCTTCAGGCTCCAGCCTTACGGGGCTCCCACGCGACCTCTATGATAATAAATCCCAGCCGGGATGTACAGTTCAGACAAGCAGACCCGTTTATATATTATAAGAGAGATCCGAGTATAACAGGATTTATACTGTGCCTGTTATCCTGATGACTCCATCCAGAGTAGGTCTGAAGCAGCTTAACTTCTGCCCTTTCCTCCTCTGCTTGTTGTCCTTTTCCTCTAAAACCCTCGACACTCTCTCTTTCACCTTGGCAGGAGTTCCGCTTCCAGCTTCCCGCGCTTCAGAAGTGCAGAGGTTCAACAACCTCTATCTCTCATCAGCGTGGTCAATCAGGCGTTTTTCCAACTCCCCCTGCCTCAGTGGGATCGCATTTGTCTGTTCAGGAGGGATTGATGTTTATTTCCCTTTCATCTTGTGTAAGCTCTGCTGGACGTAGCTCCACTCTCACAAACTCGGGCCGCTGCTCTCATCGCCTCATCGTCCCTTCTCGACCTCAGACGCTCCTCCCTTCAGCGTGTACGTCATCACGTCCCAGAACAGACCTAGTTCTGTCCCAAATGCCTGTATTATTGTGCCATTCAGATGCCTGTATTATTGTGACTTTCATATAACAGTAATATTGTGCAATTCAAATGCCAGTAATATAGTGCAATTCAGATACCAGGAATATTGTGCCATTCAAATATCAGTAATATTG
This sequence comes from Pelodytes ibericus, assembly GCA_036172795.1. Classification (NCBI taxonomy): domain Eukaryota; kingdom Metazoa; phylum Chordata; class Amphibia; order Anura; family Pelodytidae; genus Pelodytes; species Pelodytes ibericus. The sequence continues at coordinate 53,506,668 of CM069858.1, read as the reverse complement.
TGCCATTTAGATGCCTGTATTATTGTGCCATTCAAATGCCAGTAATATTGTGCCATTCAAACGCCATAATTATTGCGCCATTCAAATGCCATAATTATTGTGCCATTCAAATACCAGTAATATTGTGCCATTCAGATGCCTGTAATATTTTGCCATTCAAATGCATGTAATATTGTGCCATTCAGATGCCTGTATTATTGTGCCATTCAGATGGCTGTATTATTTTTCCATTCAAATGCCAGTAATATTATGCCGTTCAGATGTCTGTATTATTGTGCTATTCAAATGCCTGTATTATTGTGCCATTAAGATACAAGTAATATTGTGCCATTCAAATGCCAGTAATATTGTGCAATTCAAATGCCTGTATTATTGTGCCATTCAGATGCCTGTATTATTGTGCCTTTCAAATAACAGTAATATTGTGCAATTTAAATGCCTGTATTATTGTGCCATTTAAATGCCAGTAATATTGTGCAATTCAGATACCAGGAATATTGTGCCATTCAAATGCCAGTAATATTGTGCCATTTAGATGCCTGTATTATTGTGCCATTGAAATGCCAGTAATATTGTGCAATACAAATGCCTGTATTATTGTGCCATTCAAATGCCAGTAATATAGTGCAATTCAGATACCAGGAATATTGTGCCTTTCAAATGCCAGTAATATTGTGCCATTTAGATGCCTGTATTTTTGTGCCATTCAAATGCCAGTAATATAGTGCCATTCAAAGGCCATAATTATTGTGCCATTCAAATGCCATAATTATTGTGCCATTCAAATGCCATAATTATTGTGCCATTCAAATGCCATAATTATTATGCCATTCAAATGCCAGTAATATTGTGCCATTCAGATGCCTGTAATATTATGCCATTCAAATGCCTGTAATATTGTGCGATTCAGATGCCTGTATTATTGTGCCATTCAGATGCCTGTATTATTTTGCCATTCAGATGCCAGTAATATAGTGCCATTCAGATGCCTGTATTATTGTGCTATTCGGATGTCTGTATTATTGTGCCATTCAGATACCAGTAATATTTTGCCATTCAAATGCCATAATTATTGTGCCATTCAGATGCCAGTAATATTGTGCCATTCAGATGCCAGTAATATTGTGCCATTCATTTGTCTGTATTATTGTGCCATTCAAATGCCTGTATTATTGTGTCATTCAGATGCCAGTTATATTGTGCCATTCAAATGCCAGTAATATTGTGTCATTCAGATGCCTGTGTTATTGTGCCATTCCGATGCTTTTAATATTATGCCATTCAAATGCCTGTAATATTGTGCGATTCAGATGCCTGTATTATTGTGCCCTTCAGATGCCAGTATTATTTTGCCATACAAATGCCAGTAATATTGTGCCATTCAGATGTCTGTATTATTGTGCTATTCAAATGCCTGTATTATTGTGCCATTAAGATACCAGTAATATTGTGTCATTCAAATGCCAGTAATATTGTGCCATTCATATGCCTGTGTTATTGTGCCATTCCGATGCTTTTAATATTCTGCCATTCAAATGCCTGTAATATTGTGCCATTCAGATGCCTGTATTATTGTGTCATTCATATGCCAGTTATATCGTGCCATTCAAATGCCAGTAATATTGTGCCATTCAGATGCCTGTAATATTCTGCTTTCCAAATACCTGTAATATTGTGCGATTCAGATGCCTGTATTATTGTGCCATTCAGATGCCTGTATTATTTTTCCATTCAAATGCCAGTAATATTATGCCATTCAGATGTCTGTATTATTGTGCTATTCAAATGCCTGTATTATTGTGCCATTAAGATACAAGTAATATTGTGCCATTCAAATGCCAGTAATATTGTGCAATTCAAATGCCTGTATTATTGTGCCATTCAGATTCCTGTATTATTGTGCCTTTCAAATAACTGTAATATTGTGCAATTTAAATGCCTGTATTATTGTGCCATTTAAATGCCAGTAATATTGTGCAATTCAGATACCAGGAATATTGTGCCATTCAAATGCCAGTAATATTGTGCCATTTAGATGCCTGTATTATTGTGCCATTCAAATGCCAGTAATATTGTGCAATACAAATGCCTGTATTATTGTGCCATTCAAATGCCAGTAATATAGTGAAATTCAGATACCAGGAATATTGTGCCTTTCAAATGCCAGTAATATTGTGCCATTTAGATGCCTGTATTTTTGTGCCATTCAAATGCCAGTAATATAGTGCCATTCAAAGGCCATAATTATTGTGCCATTCAAATGCCATAATTATTGTGCCATTCAAATGCCATAATTATTATGCCATTCAAATGCCAGTAATATTGTGCCATTCAGATGCCTGTAATATTATGCCATTCAAATGCCTGTAATATTGTGCGATTCAGATGCCTGTATTATTGTGCCATTCAGATGCCTGTATTATTTTGCCATTCAGATGCCAGTAATATAGTGCCATTCAGATGCCTGTATTATTGTGCTATTCGGATGTCTGTATTATTGTGCAATTCAGATACCAGTAATATTTTGCCATTCAAATGCCATAATTATTGTGCCATTCAGATGCCAGTAATATTGTGCCATTCAGATGCCAGTAATATTGTGCCATTCATTTGTCTGTATTATTGTGCCATTCAAATGCCTGTATTATTGTGTCATTCAGATGCCAGTTATATTGTGCCATTCAAATGCCAGTAATATTGTGTCATTCAGATGCCTGTGTTATTGTGCCATTCCGATGCTTTTAATATTATGCCATTCAAATGCCTGTAATATTGTGCGATTCAGATGCCTGTATTATTGTGCCCTTCAGATGCCTGTATTATTTTGCCATACAAATGCCAGTAATATTGTGCCATTCAGATGTCTGTATTATTGTGCTATTCAAATGCCTGTATTATTGTGCCATTAAGATACCAGTAATATTGTGTCATTCAAATGCCAGTAATATTGTGCCATTCATATGCCTGTGTTATTGTGCCATTCCGATGCTTTTAATATTCTGCCATTCAAATGCCTGTAATATTGTGCCATTCAGATGCCTGTATTATTGTGTCATTCATATGCCAGTTATATCGTGCCATTCAAATGCCAGTAATATTGTGCCATTCAGATGCCTGTAATATTCTGCTTTCCAAATACCTGTAATATTGTGCGATTCAGATGCCTGTATTATTGTGCCCTTCAGATGCCTGTATTATTTTGCCATACAAATGCCAGTAATATTGTGCCATTCAGATGTCTGTATTATTGTGCTATTCAAATGCCTGTATTATTGTGCCATTAAGATACCAGTAATATTGTGCCATTCAAATGCCAGTAATATTGTGCCATTCATATGCCTGTATTGTTGTGCTATTCAGATGTCTGTATTATTGTGCTATTCAGATACCAGTAATATTTTGCCATTCAAATGCCAGTAATATTGTGCAATTCAAATGCCTGTATTATTGTGCCATTCAGATGCCTGTATTATTGTGCAATTCAGATACCAGGAATATTGTGCCATTGAAATGCCAGTAATATTGTGCCATTCAAATACCATAATTATTGTGCCATTCAAATACCATAATTATTGTGCCATTCAAATGCCATAATTATTATATCATTCAAATGCCAGTAATATTGTGCCATTCATATACCTGTATTATTGTGCCATTCAAATGCCTGTAATATTGTGCGATTCAGATGCCTGTATTATTGTGCCATTGAGATGCCTGTATTATTGTGCCTTTCAAATAACAGTAATATTGTGCAATTTAAATGCCTGTATTATTGTGCCATTTAAATGCCAGTAATATTGTGCAATTCAGATACCAGGAATATTGTGCCATTCAAATGCCAGTAATATTGTGCCATTTAGATGCCTGTATTATTGTGCCATTCAAATGCCAGTAATATTGTGCAATACAAATGCCTGTATTATTGTGCCATTCAAATGCCAGTAATATAGTGCAATTCAGATACCAGGAATATTGTGCCTTTCAAATGCCAGTAATATTGTGCCATTTAGATGCCTGTATTTTTGTGCCATTCAAATGCCAGTAATATAGTGCCATTCAAAGGCCATAATTATTGTGCCATTCAAATGCCATAATTATTGTGCCATTCAAATGCCATAATTATTGTGCCATTCAAATGCCATAATTATTATGCCATTCAAATGCCAGTAATATTGTGCCATTCAGATGCCTGTAATATTATGCCATTCAAATGCCTGTAATATTGTGCGATTCAGATGCCTGTATTATTGTGCCATTCAGATGCCTGTATTATTGTGCTATTCGGATGTCTGTATTATTGTGCCATTCAGATACCAGTAATATTTTGCCATTCAAATGCCATAATTATTGTGCCATTCAGATGCCAGTAATATTGTGCCATTCAGATGCCAGTAATATTGTGCCATTCATTTGTCTGTATTATTGTGCCATTCAAATGCCTGTATTATTGTGTCATCCAGATGCCAGTTATATTGTGCCATTCAAATGCTAGTAATATTGTGTCATTCAGATGCCTGTGTTATTGTGCCATTCCGATGCTTTTAATATTATGCCATTCAAATGCCTGTAATATTGTGCGATTCAGATGCCTGTATTATTGTGCCCTTCAGATGCCTGTATTATTTTGCCATACAAATGCCAGTAATATTGTGCCATTCAGATGTCTGTATTATTGTGCTATTCAAATGCCTGTATTATTGTGCCATTAAGATACCAGTAATATTGTGTCATTCAAATGCCAGTAATATTGTGCCATTCATATGCCTGTGTTATTGTGCCATTCCGATGCTTTTAATATTCTGCCATTCAAATGCCTGTAATATTGTGCCATTTAAATGCCTGTATTATTGTGTCATTCATATGCCAGTTATATCGTGCCATTCAAATGCCAGTAATATTGTGCCATTCAGATGCCTGTAATATTCTGCTTTCCAAATACCTGTAATATTGTGCGATTCAGATGCCTGTATTATTGTGCCATTCAGATGCCTGTATTATTTTTCCATTCAAATGCCAGTAATATTATGCCATTCAGATGTCTGTATTATTGTGCTATTCAAATGCCTGTATTATTGTGCCATTAAGATACAAGTAATATTGTGCCATTCAAATGCCAGTAATATTGTGCAATTCAAATGCCTGTATTATTGTGCCATTCAGATGCCTGTATTATTGTGCCTTTCAAATAACAGTAATATTGTGCAATTTAAATGCCTGTATTATTGTGCCATTTAAATGCCAGTAATATTGTGCAATTCAGATACCAGGAATATTGTGCCATTCAAATGCCAGTAATATTGTGCCATTTAGATGTCTGTATTATTGTGCTATTCAAATGCCTGTATTATTGTGCCATTAAGATACAAGTAATATTGTGCCATTCAAATGCCAGTAATATTGTGCAATTCAAATGCCTGTATTATTGTGCCATTCAGATGCCTGTATTATTGTGCCTTTCAAATAACAGTAATATTGTGCAATTTAAATGCCTGTATTATTGTGCCATTTAAATGCCAGTAATATTGTGCAATTCAGATACCAGGAATATTGTGCCATTCAAATGCCAGTAATATTGTGCCATTTAGATGCCTGTATTATTGTGCCATTCAAATGCCAGTAATATTGTGCAATACAAATGCCTGTATTATTGTGCCATTCAAATGCCAGTAATATAGTGCAATTCAGATACCAGGAATATTGTGCCTTTCAAATGCCAGTAATATTGTGCCATTTAGATGCCTGTATTTTTGTGCCATTCAAATGCCAGTAATATAGTGCCATTCAAAGGCCATAATTATTGTGCCATTCAAATGCCATAATTATTGTGCCATTCAAATGCCATAATTATTGTGCCATTCAAATGCCATAATTATTATGCCATTCAAATGCCAGTAATATTGTGCCATTCAGATGCCTGTAATATTATGCCATTCAAATGCCTGTAATATTGTGCGATTCAGATGCCTGTATTATTGTGCCATTCAGATGCCTGTATTATTTTGCCATTCAGATGCCAGTAATATAGTGCCATTCAGATGCCTGTATTATTGTGCTATTCGGATGTCTGTATTATTGTGCCATTCAGATACCAGTAATATTTTGCCATTCAAATGCCATAATTATTGTGCCATTCAGATGCCAGTAATATTGTGCCATTCAGATGCCAGTAATATTGTGCCATTCATTTGTCTGTATTATTGTGCCATTCAAATGCCTGTATTATTGTGTCATTCAGATGCCAGTTATATTGTGCCATTCAAATGCCAGTAATATTGTGTCATTCAGATGCCTGTGTTATTGTGCCATTCCGATGCTTTTAATATTATGCCATTCAAATGCCTGTAATATTGTGCGATTCAGATGCCTGTATTATTGTGCCCTTCAGATGCCTGTATTATTTTGCCATACAAATGCCAGTAATATTGTGCCATTCAGATGTCTGTATTATTGTGCTATTCAAATGCCTGTATTATTGTGCCATTAAGATACCAGTAATATTGTGTCATTCAAATGCCAGTAATATTGTGCCATTCATATGCCTGTGTTATTGTGCCATTCCGATGCTTTTAATATTCTGCCATTCAAATGCCTGTAATATTGTGCCATTCAGATGTCTGTATTATTGTGTCATTCATATGCCAGTTATATCGTGCCATTCAAATGCCAGTAATATTGTGCCATTCAGATGCCTGTAATATTCTGCTTTCCAAATACCTGTAATATTGTGCGATTCAGATGCCTGTATTATTGTGCCATTCAGATGCCTGTATTATTTTTCCATTCAAATGCCAGTAATATTATGCCATTCAGATGTCTGTATTATTGTGCTATTCAAATGCCTGTATTATTGTGCCATTAAGATACAAGTAATATTGTGCCATTCAAATGCCAGTAATATTGTGCAATTCAAATGCCTGTATTATTGTGCCATTCAGATTCCTGTATTATTGTGCCTTTCAAATAACAGTAATATTGTGCAATTTAAATGCCTGTATTATTGTGCCATTTAAATGCCAGTAATATTGTGCAATTCAGATACCAGGAATATTGTGCCATTCAAATGCCAGTAATATTGTGCCATTTAGATGCCTGTATTATTGTGCCATTCAAATGCCAGTAATATTGTGCAATACAAATGCCTGTATTATTGTGCCATTCAAATGTCAGTAATATAGTGCAATTCAGATACCAGGAATATTGTGCCTTTCAAATGCCAGTAATATTGTGCCATTTAGATGCCTGTATTTTTGTGCCATTCAAATGCCAGTAATATAGTGCCATTCAAAGGCCATAATTATTGTGCCATTCAAATGCCATAATTATTGTGCCATTCAAATGCCATAATTATTATGCCATTCAAATGCCAGTAATATTGTGCCATTCAGATGCCTGTAATATTATGCCATTCAAATGCCTGTAATATTGTGCGATTCAGATGCCTGTATTATTGTGCCATTCAGATGCCTGTATTATTTTGCCATTCAGATGCCAGTAATATAGTGCCATTCAGATGCCTGTATTATTGTGCTATTCGGATGTCTGTATTATTGTGCCATTCAGATACCAGTAATATTTTGCCATTCAAATGCCATAATTATTGTGCCATTCAGATGCCTGTAATATTATGCCATTCAAATGCCTGTAATATTGTGCGATTCAGATGCCTGTATTATTGTGCCATTCAGATGCCTGTATTATTTTGCCATTCAGATGCCAGTAATATAGTGCCATTCAGATGCCTGTATTATTGTGCTATTCGGATGTCTGTATTATTGTGCCATTCAGATACCAGTAATATTTTGCCATTCAAATGCCATAATTATTGTGCCATTCAGATGCCAGTAATATTGTGCCATTCAGATGCCAGTAATATTGTGCCATTCATTTGTCTGTATTATTGTGCCATTCAAATGCCTGTATTATTGTGTCATTCAGATGCCAGTTATATTGTGCCATTCAAATGCCAGTAATATTGTGTCATTCAGATGCCTGTGTTATTGTGCCATTCCGATGCTTTTAATATTATGCCATTCAAATGCCTGTAATATTGTGCGATTCAGATGCCTGTATTATTGTGCCCTTCAGATGCCTGTATTATTTTGCCATACAAATGCCAGTAATATTGTGCCATTCAGATGTCTGTATTATTGTGCTATTCAAATGCCTGTATTATTGTGCCATTAAGATACCAGTAATATTGTGTCATTCAAATGCCAGTAATATTGTGCCATTCATATGCCTGTGTTATTGTGCCATTCCGATGCTTTTAATATTCTGCCATTCAGATGTCTGTATTATTGTGCTATTCAAATGCCTGTATTATTGTGCCATTAAGATACAAGTAATATTGTGCCATTCAAATGCCAGTAATATTGTGCAATTCAAATGCCTGTATTATTGTGCCATTCAGATGCCTGTATTATTTTGCCTTTCAAATAACAGTAATATTGTGCAATTTAAATGCCTGTATTATTGTGCCATTTAAATGCCAGTAATATTGTGCAATTCAGATACCAGGAATATTGTGCCATTCAAATGCCAGTAATATTGTGCCATTTAGATGCCTGTATTATTGTGCCATTCAAATGCCAGTAATATTGTGCAATACAAATGCCTGTATTATTGTGCCATTCAAATGCCAGTAATATAGTGCAATTCAGATACCAGGAATATTGTGCCTTTCAAATGCCAGTAATATTGTGCCATTTAGATGCCTGTATTTTTGTGCCATTCATATGCCAGTAATATAGTGCCATTCAAAGGCCATAATTATTGTGCCATTCAAATGCCATAATTATTGTGCCATTCAAATGCCATAATTATTATGCCATTCAAATGCCAGTAATATTGTGCCATTCAGATGCCTGTAATATTATGCCATTCAAATGCCTGTAATATTGTGCGATTCAGATGCCTGTATTATTGTGCCATTCAGATGCCTGTATTATTTTGCCATTCAGATGCCAGTAATATAGTGCCATTCAGATGCCTGTATTATTGTGCTATTCGGATGTCTGTATTATTGTGCCATTCAGATGCCAGTAATATTGTGCCATTCAGATGCCAGTAATATTGTGCCATTCATTTGTCTGTATTATTGTGCCATTCAAATGCCTGTATTATTGTGTCATTCAGATGCCAGTTATATTGTGCCATTCAAATGCCAGTAATATTGTGTCATTCAGATGCCTGTGTTATTGTGCCATTCCGATGCTTTTAATATTATGCCATTCAAATGCCTGTAATATTGTGCGATTCAGATGCCTGTATTATTGTGCCCTTCAGATGCCTGTATTATTTTGCCATACAAATGCCAGTAATATTGTGCCATTCAGATGTCTGTATTATTGTGCTATTCAAATGCCTGTATTATTGTGCCATTAAGATACCAGTAATATTGTGTCATTCAAATGCCAGTAATATTGTGCCATTCATATGCCTGTGTTATTGTGCCATTCCGATGCTTTTAATATTCTGCTTTCCAAATACCTGTAATATTGTGCGATTCAGATGCCTGTATTATTGTGCCCTTCAGATGCCTGTATTATTTTGCCATACAAATGCCAGTAATATTGTGCCATTCAGATGTCTGTATTATTGTGCTATTCAAATGCCTGTATTATTGTGCCATTAAGATACCAGTAATATTGTGCCATTCAAATGCCAGTAATATTGTGCCATTCATATGCCTGTATTGTTGTGCTATTCAGATGTCTGTATTATTGTGCTATTCAGATACCAGTAATATTTTGCCATTCAAATGCCAGTAATATTGTGCAATTCAAATGCCTGTATTATTGTGCCATTCAGATGCCTGTATTATTGTGCAATTCAGATACCAGGAATATTGTGCCATTGAAATGCCAGTAATATTGTGCCATTAAAATACCATAATTATTGTGCCATTCAAATGCCATAATTATTATATCATTCAAATGCCAGTAATATTGTGCCATTCATATACCTGTATTATTGTGCCATTCAAATGCCTGTAATATTGTGCGATTCAGATGCCTGTATTATTGTGCCATTCAGATGCCTGTATTATTGTGCCTTTCAAATAACAGTAATATTGTGCAATTTAAATGCCTGTATTATTGTGCCATTTAAATGCCAGTAATATTGTGCAATTCAGATACCAGGAATATTGTGCCATTCAAATGCCAGTAATATTGTGCCATTTAGATGCCTGTATTATTGTGCCATTCAAATGCCAGTAATATTGTGCAATACAAATGCCTGTATTATTGTGCCGTTCAAATGCCAGTAATATAGTGCAATTCAGATACCAGGAATATTGTGCCTTTCAAATGCCAGTAATATTGTGCCATTTAGATGCCTGTATTTTTGTGCCATTCAAAGCCAGTAATATAGTGCCATTCAAAGGCCATAATTATTGTGCCATTCAAATGCCATAATTATTGTGCCATTCAAATGCCATAATTATTGTGCCATTCAAATGCCATAATTATTATGCCATTCAAATGCCAGTAATATTGTGCCATTCAGATGCCTGTAATATTATGCCATTCAAATGCCTGTAATATTGTGCGATTCAGATGCCTGTATTATTGTGCCATTCAGATGCCTGTATTATTTTGCCATTCAGATGCCAGTAATATAGTGCCATTCAGATGCCTGTATTATTGGGCTATTCGGATGTCTGTATTATTGTGCCATTCAGATACCAGTAATATTTTGCCATTCAAATGCCATAATTATTGTGCCATTCAGATGCCAGTAATTTTGTGCCATTCAGATGCCAGTAATATTGTGCCATTCATTTGTCGGTATTATTGTGCCATTCAAATGCCTGTATTATTGTGTCATTCAGATGCCAGTAATATTGTGCCATTCAAATGCCAGTAATATTGTGTCATTCAGATGCCTGTGTTATTGTGCCATTCCGATGCTTTTAATATTATGCCATTCAAATGCCTGTAATATTGTGCGATTCAGATGCCTGTATTATTGTGCCCTTCAGATGCCTGTATTATTTTGCCATACAAATGCCAGTAATATTGTGCCATTCAGATGTCTGTATTATTGTGCTATTCAAATGCCTGTATTATTGTGCCATTAAGATACCAGTAATATTGTGTCATTCAAATGCCAGTAATATTGTGCCATTCATATGCCTGTGTTATTGTGCCATTCCGATGCTTTTAATATTCTGCCATTCAAATGCCTGTAATATTGTGCCATTCAAATGCCTGTATTATTGTGTCATTCATATGCCAGTTATATCGTGCCATTCAAATGCCAGTAATATTGTGCCATTCAGATGCCTGTAATATTCTGCTTTCCAAATACCTGTAATATTGTGCGATTCAGATGCCTGTATTATTGTGCCATTCAGATGCCTGTATTATTTTTCCATTCAAATGCCAGTAATATTATGCCATTCAGATGTCTGTATTATTGTGCTATTCAAATGCCTGTATTATTGTGCCATTAAGATACAAGTAATATTGTGCCATTCAAATGCCAGTAATATTGTGCAATTCAAATGCCTGTATTATTGTGCCATTCAGATTCCTGTATTATTGTGCCTTTCAAATAACAGTAATATTGTGCAATTTAAATGCCTGTATTATTGTGCCATTTAAATGCCAGTAATATTGTGCAATTCAGATACCAGGAATATTGTGCCATTCAAATGCCAGTAATATTGTGCCATTTAGATGCCTGTATTATTGTGCCATTCAAATGCCAGTAATATTGTGCAATACAAATGCCTGTATTATTGTGCCATTCAAATGCCAGTAATATAGTGCAATTCAGATACCAGGAATATTGTGCCTTTCAAATGCCAGTAATATTGTGCCATTTAGATGCCTGTATTTTTGTGCCATTCAAATGCCAGTAATATAGTGCCATTCAAAGGCCATAATTATTGTGCCATTCAAATGCCATAATTATTGTGCCATTCAAATGCCATAATTATTATGCCATTCAAATGCCAGTAATATTGTGCCATTCAGATGCCTGTAATATTATGCCATTCAAATGCCTGTAATATTGTGCGATTCAGATGCCTGTATTATTGTGCCATTCAGATGCCTGTATTATTTTGCCATTCAGATGCCAGTAATATAGTGCCATTCAGATGCCTGTATTATTGTGCTATTCGGATGTCTGTATTATTGTGCCATTCAGATACCAGTAATATTTTGCCATTCAAATGCCATAATTATTGTGCCATTCAGATGCCTGTAATATTATGCCATTCAAATGCCTGTAATATTGTGCGATTCAGATGCCTGTATTATTGTGCCATTCAGATGCCTGTATTATTTTGCCATTCAGATGCCAGTAATATAGTGCCATTCAGATGCCTGTATTATTGTGCTATTCGGATGTCTGTATTATTGTGCCATTCAGATACCAGTAATATTTTGCCATTCAAATGCCATAATTATTGTGCCATTCAGATGCCAGTAATATTGTGCCATTCAGATGCCAGTAATATTGTGCCATTCATTTGTCTGTATTATTGTGCCATTCAAATGCCTGTATTATTGTGTCATTCAGATGCCAGTTATATTGTGCCATTCAAATGCCAGTAATATTGTGTCATTCAGATGCCTGTGTTATTGTGCCATTCCGATGCTTTTAATATTATGCCATTCAAATGCCTGTAATATTGTGCGATTCAGATGCCTGTATTATTGTGCCCTTCAGATGCCTGTATTATTTTGCCATACAAATGCCAGTAATATTGTGCCATTCAGATGTCTGTATTATTGTGCTATTCAAATGCCTGTATTATTGTGCCATTAAGATACCAGTAATATTGTGTCATTCAAATGCCAGTAATATTGTGCCATTCATATGCCTGTGTTATTGTGCCATTCCGATGCTTTTAATATTCTGCCATTCAGATGTCTGTATTATTGTGCTATTCAAATGCCTGTATTATTGTGCCATTAAGATACAAGTAATATTGTGCCATTCAAATGCCAGTAATATTGTGCAATTCAAATGCCTGTATTATTGTGCCATTCAGATGCCTGTATTATTTTGCCTTTCAAATAACAGTAATATTGTGCAATTTAAATGCCTGTATTATTGTGCCATTTAAATGCCAGTAATATTGTGCAATTCAGATACCAGGAATATTGTGCCATTCAAATGCCAGTAATATTGTGCCATTTAGATGCCTGTATTATTGTGCCATTCAAATGCCAGTAATATTGTGCAATACAAATGCCTGTATTATTGTGCCATTCAAATGCCAGTAATATAGTGCAATTCAGATACCAGGAATATTGTGCCTTTCAAATGCCAGTAATATTGTGCCATTTAGATGCCTGTATTTTTGTGCCATTCATATGCCAGTAATATAGTGCCATTCAAAGGCCATAATTATTGTGCCATTCAAATGCCATAATTATTGTGCCATTCAAATGCCATAATTATTATGCCATTCAAATGCCAGTAATATTGTGCCATTCAGATGCCTGTAATATTATGCCATTCAAATGCCTGTAATATTGTGCGATTCAGATGCCTGTATTATTGTGCCATTCAGATGCCTGTATTATTTTGCCATTCAGATGCCAGTAATATAGTGCCATTCAGATGCCTGTATTATTGTGCTATTCGGATGTCTGTATTATTGTGCCATTCAGATGCCAGTAATATTGTGCCATTCAGATGCCAGTAATATTGTGCCATTCATTTGTCTGTATTATTGTGCCATTCAAATGCCTGTATTATTGTGTCATTCAGATGCCAGTTATATTGTGCCATTCAAATGCCAGTAATATTGTGTCATTCAGATGCCTGTGTTATTGTGCCATTCCGATGCTTTTAATATTATGCCATTCAAATGCCTGTAATATTGTGCGATTCAGATGCCTGTATTATTGTGCCCTTCAGATGCCTGTATTATTTTGCCATACAAATGCCAGTAATATTGTGCCATTCAGATGTCTGTATTATTGTGCTATTCAAATGCCTGTATTATTGTGCCATTAAGATACCAGTAATATTGTGTCATTCAAATGCCAGTAATATTGTGCCATTCATATGCCTGTGTTATTGTGCCATTCCGATGCTTTTAATATTCTGCTTTCCAAATACCTGTAATATTGTGCGATTCAGATGCCTGTATTATTGTGCCCTTCAGATGCCTGTATTATTTTGCCATACAAATGCCAGTAATATTGTGCCATTCAGATGTCTGTATTATTGTGCTATTCAAATGCCTGTATTATTGTGCCATTAAGATACCAGTAATATTGTGCCATTCAAATGCCAGTAATATTGTGCCATTCATATGCCTGTATTGTTGTGCTATTCAGATGTCTGTATTATTGTGCTATTCAGATACCAGTAATATTTTGCCATTCAAATGCCAGTAATATTGTGCAATTCAAATGCCTGTATTATTGTGCCATTCAGATGCCTGTATTATTGTGCAATTCAGATACCAGGAATATTGTGCCATTGAAATGCCAGTAATATTGTGCCATTCAAATACCATAATTATTGTGCCATTCAAATGCCATAATTATTATATCATTCAAATGCCAGTAATATTGTGCATTTCATATACCTGTATTATTGTGCCATTCAAATGCCTGTAATATTGTGCGATTCAGATGCCTGTATTATTGTGCCATTCAGATGCCTGTATTATTGTGCCTTTCAAATAACAGTAATATTGTGCAATTTAAATGCCTGTATTATTGTGCCATTTAAATGCCAGTAATATTGTGCAATTCAGATACCAGGAATATTGTGCCATTCAAATGCCAGTAATATTGTGCCATTTAGATGCCTGTATTATTGTGCCATTCAAATGCCAGTAATATTGTGCAATACAAATGCCTGTATTATTGTGCCGTTCAAATGCCAGTAATATAGTGCAATTCAGATACCAGGAATATTGTGCCTTTCAAATGCCAGTAATATTGTGCCATTTAGATGCCTGTATTTTTGTGCCATTCAAAGCCAGTAATATAGTGCCATTCAAAGGCCATAATTATTGTGCCATTCAAATGCCATAATTATTGTGCCATTCAAATGCCATAATTATTGTGCCATTCAAATGCCATAATTATTATGCCATTCAAATGCCAGTAATATTGTGCCATTCAGATGCCTGTAATATTATGCCATTCAAATGCCTGTAATATTGTGCGATTCAGATGCCTGTATTATTGTGCCATTCAGATGCCTGTATTATTTTGCCATTCAGATGCCAGTAATATAGTGCCATTCAGATGCCTGTATTATTGGGCTATTCGGATGTCTGTATTATTGTGCCATTCAGATACCAGTAATATTTTGCCATTCAAATGCCATAATTATTGTGCCATTCAGATGCCAGTAATTTTGTGCCATTCAGATGCCAGTAATATTGTGCCATTCATTTGTCGGTATTATTGTGCCATTCAAATGCCTGTATTATTGTGTCATTCAGATGCCAGTAATATTGTGCCATTCAAATGCCAGTAATATTGTGTCATTCAGATGCCTGTGTTATTGTGCCATTCCGATGCTTTTAATATTATGCCATTCAAATGCCTGTAATATTGTGCGATTCAGATGCCTGTATTATTGTGCCCTTCAGATGCCTGTATTATTTTGCCATACAAATGCCAGTAATATTGTGCCATTCAGATGTCTGTATTATTGTGCTATTCAAATGCCTGTATTATTGTGCCATTAAGATACCAGTAATATTGTGTCATTCAAATGCCAGTAATATTGTGCCATTCATATGCCTGTGTTATTGTGCCATTCCGATGCTTTTAATATTCTGCCATTCAAATGCCTGTAATATTGTGCCATTCAAATGCCTGTATTATTGTGTCATTCATATGCCAGTTATATCGTGCCATTCAAATGCCAGTAATATTGTGCCATTCAGATGCCTGTAATATTCTGCTTTCCAAATACCTGTAATATTGTGCGATTCAGATGCCTGTATTATTGTGCCATTCAGATGCCTGTATTATTTTTCCATTCAAATGCCAGTAATATTATGCCATTCAGATGTCTGTATTATTGTGCTATTCAAATGCCTGTATTATTGTGCCATTAAGATACAAGTAATATTGTGCCATTCAAATGCCAGTAATATTGTGCAATTCAAATGCCTGTATTATTGTGCCATTCAGATGCCTGTATTATTGTGCCTTTCAAATAACAGTAATATTGTGCAATTTAAATGCCTGTATTATTGTGCCATTTAAATGCCAGTAATATTGTGCAATTCAGATACCAGGAATATTGTGCCATTCAAATGCCAGTAATATTGTGCCATTTAGATGCCTGTATTATTGTGCCATTCAAATGCCAGTAATATTGTGCAATACAAATGCCTGTATTATTGTGCCATTCAAATGCCAGTAATATAGTGCAATTCAGATACCAGGAATATTGTGCCTTTCAAATGCCAGTAATATTGTGCCATTTAGATGCCTGTATTTTTGTGCCATTCAAATGCCAGTAATATAGTGCCATTCAAAGGCCATAATTATTGTGCCATTCAAATGCCATAATTATTGTGCCATTCAAATGCCATAATTATTATGCCATTCAAATGCCAGTAATATTGTGCCATTCAGATGCCTGTAATATTATGCCATTCAAATGCCTGTAATATTGTGCGATTCAGATGCCTGTATTATTGTGCCATTCAGATGCCTGTATTATTTTGCCATTCAGATGCCAGTAATATAGTGCCATTCAGATGCCTGTATTATTGTGCTATTCGGATGTCTGTATTATTGTGCCATTCAGATACCAGTAATATTTTGCCATTCAAATGCCATAATTATTGTGCCATTCAGATGCCAGTAATATTGTGCCATTCAGATGCCAGTAATATTGTGCCATTCATTTGTCTGTATTATTGTGCCATTCAAATGCCTGTATTATTGTGTCATTCAGATGCCAGTTATATTGTGCCATTCAAATGCCAGTAATATTGTGTCATTCAGATGCCTGTGTTATTGTGCCATTCCGATGCTTTTAATATTATGCCATTCAAATGCCTGTAATATTGTGCGATTCAGATGCCTGTATTATTGTGCCCTTCAGATGCCTGTATTATTTTGCCATACAAATGCCAGTAATATTGTGCCATTCAGATGTCTGTATTATTGTGCTATTCAAATGCCTGTATTATTGTGCCATTAAGATACCAGTAATATTGTGTCATTCAAATGCCAGTAATATTGTGCCATTCATATGCCTGTGTTATTGTGCCATTCCGATGCTTTTAATATTCTGCCATTCAAATGCCTGTAATATTGTGCCATTCAGATGCCTGTATTATTGTGTCATTCATATGCCAGTTATATCGTGCCATTCAAATGCCAGTAATATTGTGCCATTCAGATGCCTGTAATATTCTGCTTTCCAAATACCTGTAATATTGTGCGATTCAGATGCCTGTATTATTGTGCCCTTCAGATGCCTGTATTATTTTGCCATACAAATGCCAGTAATATTGTGCCATTCAGATGTCTGTATTATTGTGCTATTCAAATGCCTGTATTATTGTGCCATTAAGATACCAGTAATATTGTGCCATTCAAATGCCAGTAATATTGTGCCATTCATATGCCTGTATTGTTGTGCTATTCAGATGTCTGTATTATTGTGCTATTCAGATACCAGTAATATTTTGCCATTCAAATGCCAGTAATATTGTGCAATTCAAATGCCTGTATTATTGTGCCATTCAGATGCCTGTATTATTGTGCAATTCAGATACCAGGAATATTGTGCCATTGAAATGCCAGTAATATTGTGCCATTCAAATACCATAATTATTGTGCCATTCAAATGCCATAATTATTATATCATTCAAATGTTAGTAATATTGTGCCATTCATATACCTGTATTATTGTGCCATTCAAATGCCTGTAATATTGTGCGATTCAGATGCCTGTATTATTGTGCCATTCAGATGCCTGTATTAGTTTGCCATTCAGATGCCAGTAATATAGTGCCATTCAGATGCCTGTATTATTGTGCTATTCGGATGTCTGTATTATTGTGCTATTCAAATGCCTGTATTATTGTGCCATTAAGATACCAGTAATATTGTGTCATTCAAATGCCAGTAATATTGTGCCATTCATATGCCTGTGTTATTGTGCCATTCCGATGCTTTTAATATTCTGCCATTCAAATGCCTGTAATATTGTGCCATTCATTTGTCTGTATTATTGTGCCATTCAAATGCCTGTATTATTGTGTCATTCAGATGCCAGTTATATTGTGCCATTCAAATGCCAGTAATATTGTGTCATTCAGATGCCTGTGTTATTGTGCCATTCCGATGCTTTTAATATTATGCCATTCAAATGCCTGTAATATTGTGCGATTCAGATGCCTGTATTATTGTGCCCTTCAGATGCCTGTATTACTTTGCCATACAAATGCCAGTATTATTGTGCCATTCAGATGTCTGTATTATTGTGCTATTCAAATGCCTGTATTATTGTGCCATTAAGATACCAGTAATATTGTGTCATTCAAATGCCAGTAATATTGTGCCATTCATATGCCTGTGTTATTGTGCCATTCCGATGCTTTTAATATTCTGCCATTCAAATGCCTGTAATATTGTGCCATTCAGATGCCTGTATTATTGTGTCATTCATATGCCAGTTATATCGTGCCATTCAAATGCCAGTAATATTGTGCCATTCAGATGCCTGTAATATTCTGCTTTCCAAATACCTGTAATATTGTGCGATTCAGATGCCTGTATTATTGTGCCCTTCAGATGCCTGTATTATTTTGCCATACAAATGCCAGTAATATTGTGCCATTCAGATGTCTGTATTGTTGTGCTATTCAAATGCCTGTATTATTGTGCCATTAAGATACCAGTAATATTGTGGCATTCAAATGCCAGTAATATTGTGCCATTCATATGCCTGTATTGTTGTGCTATTCAGATGTCTGTATTATTGTGCTATTCAGATACCAGTAATATTTTGCCATTCAAATGCCAGTAATATTGTGCAATTCAAATGCCTGTATTATTGTGCCATTCAGATGCCTGTATTATTGTGCAATTCAGATACCAGGAATATTGTGCCATTGAAATGCCAGTAATATTGTGCCATTCAAATACCATAATTATTGTGCCATTCAAATGCCATAATTATTATATCATTCAAATGCCAGTAATATTGTGCCATTCATATACCTGTATTATTGTGCCATTCAAATGCCTGTAATATTGTGCCATTTAGATGCCTGTATTATTGTGCCATTCAAATGCCATAATTATTGTGCCATTCAAATGCCATAATTATTGTGCCATTCAAATACCAGTAAAATTGTGCCATTCAGATGCCATAATTAATGTGCCATTCAAATGCCATAATTATTATGCCATTCAAATGCCAGTAATATTGTGCCATTCAGATGCCTGTAATATTATGCCATTCAAATGCCTGTAATATTGTGCGATTCAGATGCCTGTATTATTGTGGATTCAGATGCCTGTATTATTTTGCCATTCAGATGCCAGTAATATAGTGCCATTCAGTGGCCTGTATTATTGTGCTATTCAGATGTCTGTATTATTGTGCCATTCAGATGCCAGTAATATTGTGCCATTCAGATGCCAGTAATATTGTGCAATTCAAATGCCTGTATTATTGTGCCATTCAGATGCCTGTATTATTGTGCCTTTCAAATAACAGTAATATTGTGCAACTCAAATGCCTGTATTATTATGCCATTCAAATGCCAGTAATATAGTGCAATTCAGATACCAGGAATATTGTGCCATTCAAATGCCAGTAATATTGTGCCATTCAAAGGCCATAATTATTGTGCCATTCAAATGCCATAATTATTGTGCCATTCAAATGCCATAATTATTATGCCATTCAAATGCCAGTAATATTGTGCCATTCAGATGCCTGTAATATTCTGCCTTTCAAATGCCTGTAATATTGTGCAATTCAGATGCCTGTATTATTTTGCCATTCAAATGCCAGGAATATTGTGCCATTCAGATGTCTGTATTATTGTGCTATTCAAATGCCTGTATTATTGTGCCATTAAGATACAAGTAATATTGTGCCATTTAATTGCCAGTAATATTGTGCAATTCAAATGCCTGTATTATTGTGCCATTTAGATGCCTGTATTATTGTGCCTTTCAAATAACAGTAATATTGTGCAATTTAAATGCCTGTATTATTGTGCCATTCAAATGCCAATAATATAGTGCAATTCAGATACCAGAAATATTGTGCCATTCAAATGCCAGTAATATTGTGCCATTTAGATGCCTGTATTATTGTGCCATTCAAATGCCAGTAATATTGTGCCTTTCAAATAACAGTAATATTGTGCAATTTAAATGCCTGTATTATTGTGCCATTCAGATGCCTGTATTATTGTGCCTTTCAAATAACAGTAATATTGTGCAATTTAAATGCCTGTATTATTGTGCCATTTAAATGCCAGTAATATTGTGCAATTCAGATACCAGGAATATTGTGCCATTCAAATGCCAGTAATATTGTGCCATTTAGATGCCTGTATTATTGTGCCATTCAAATGCCAGTAATATTGTGCAATACAAATGCCTGTATTATTGTGCCATTCAAATGCCAGTAATATAGTGCAATTCAGATACCAGGAATATTGTGCCTTTCAAATGCCAGTAATATTGTGCCATTTAGATGCCTGTATTTTTGTGCCATTCAAATGCCAGTAATATAGTGCCATTCAAAGGCCATAATTATTGTGCCATTCAAATGCCATAATTATTGTGCCATTCAAATGCCATAATTATTGTGCCATTCAAATGCCATAATTATTATGCCATTCAAATGCCAGTAATATTGTGCCATTCAGATGCCTGTAATATTATGCCATTCAAATGCCTGTAATATTGTGCGATTCAGATGCCTGTATTATTGTGCCATTCAGATGCCTGTATTATTTTGCCATTCAGATGCCAGTAATATAGTGCCATTCAGATGCCTGTATTATTGTGCTATTCGGATGTCTGTATTATTGTGCCATTCAGATACCAGTAATATTTTGCCATTCAAATGCCATAATTATTGTGCCATTCAGATGCCAGTAATATTGTGCCATTCAGATGCCAGTAATATTGTGCCATTCATTTGTCTGTATTATTGTGCCATTCAAATGCCTGTATTATTGTGTCATTCAGATGCCAGTTATATTGTGCCATTCAAATGCCAGTAATATTGTGTCATTCAGATGCCTGTGTTATTGTGCCATTCCGATGCTTTTAATATTATGCCATTCAAATGCCTGTAATATTGTGCGATTCAGATGCCTGTATTATTGTGCCCTTCAGATGCCTGTATTATTTTGCCATACAAATGCCAGTAATATTGTGCCATTCAGATGTCTGTATTATTGTGCTATTCAAATGCCTGTATTATTGTGCCATTAAGATACCAGTAATATTGTGTCATTCAAATGCCAGTAATATTGTGCCATTCATATGCCTGTGTTATTGTGCCATTCCGATGCTTTTAATATTCTGCCATTCAAATGCCTGTAATATTGTGCCATTCAGATGCCTGTATTATTGTGTCATTCATATGCCAGTTATATCGTGCCATTCAAATGCCAGTAATATTGTGCCATTCAGATGCCTGTATTATTCTGCTTTCCAAATACCTGTAATATTGTGCGATTCAGATGCCTGTATTATTGTGCCATTCAGATGCCTGTATTATTTTTCCATTCAAATGCCAGTAATATTATGCCATTCAGATGTCTGTATTATTGTGCTATTCAAATGCCTGTATTATTGTGCCATTAAGATACAAGTAATATTGTGCCATTCAAATGCCAGTAATATTGTGCAATTCAAATGCCTGTATTATTGTGCCATTCAGATTCCTGTATTATTGTGCATTTCAAATAACAGTAATATTGTGCAATTTAAATGCCTGTATTATTGTGCCATTTAAATGCCAGTAATATTGTGCAATTCAGATACCAGGAATATTGTGCCATTCAAATGCCAGTAATATTGTGCCATTTAGATGCCTGTATTATTGTGCCATTCAAATGCCAGTAATATTGTGCAATACAAATGCCTGTATTATTGTGCCATTCAAATGCCAGTAATATAGTGCAATTCAGATACCAGGAATATTGTGCCTTTCAAATGCCAGTAATATTGTGCCATTTAGATGCCTGTATTTTTGTGCCATTCAAATGCCAGTAATATAGTGCCATTCAAAGGCCATAATTATTGTGCCATTCAAATGCCATAATTATTGTGCCATTCAAATGCCATAATTATTATGCCATTCAAATGCCAGTAATATTGTGCCATTCAGATGCCTGTAATATTATGCCATTCAAATGCCTGTAATATTGTGCGAATCAGATGCCTGTATTATTGTGCCATTCAGATGCCTGTATTATTTTGCCATTCAGATGCCAGTAATATAGTGCCATTCAGATGCCTGTATTATTGTGCTATTCGGATGTCTGTATTATTGTGCCATTCAGATACCAGTAATATTTTGCCATTCAAATGCCATAATTATTGTGCCATTCAGATGCCAGTAATATTGTGCCATTCAGATGCCAGTAATATTGTGCCATTCATTTGTCTGTATTATTGTGCCATTCAAATGCCTGTATTATTGTGTCATTCAGATGCCAGTTATATTGTGCCATTCAAATGCCAGTAATATTGTGTCATTCAGATGCCTGTGTTATTGTGCCATTCCGATGCTTTTAATATTATGCCATTCAAATGCCTGTAATATTGTGCGATTCAGATGCCTGTATTATTGTGCCCTTCAGATGCCTGTATTATTTTGCCATACAAATGCCAGTAATATTGTGCCATTCAGATGTCTGTATTATTGTGCTATTCAAATGCCTGTATTATTGTGCCATTAAGATACCAGTAATATTGTGTCATTCAAATGCCAGTAATATTGTGCCATTCATATGCCTGTGTTATTGTGCCATTCCGATGCTTTTAATATTCTGCCATTCAAATGCCTGTAATATTGTGCCATTCAGATGCCTGTATTATTGTGTCATTCATATGCCAGTTATATCGTGCCATTCAAATGCCAGTAATATTGTGCCATTCAGATGCCTGTAATATTCTGCTTTCCAAATACCTGTAATATTGACGATTCAGATGCCTGTATTATTGTGCCCTTCAGATGCCTGTATTATTTTGCCATACAAATGCCAGTAATATTGTGCCATTCAGATGTCTGTATTATTGTGCTATTCAAATGCCTGTATTATTGTGCCATTAAGATACCAGTAATATTGTGCCATTCAAATGCCAGTAATATTGTGCCATTCATATGCCTGTATTGTTGTGCTATTCAGATGTCTGTATTATTGTGCTATTCAGATACCAGTAATATTTTGCCATTCAAATGCCAGTAATATTGTGCAATTCAAATGCCTGTATTATTGTGCCATTCAGATGCCTGTATTATTGTGCAATTCAGATACCAGGAATATTGTGCCATTGAAATGCCAGTAATATTGTGCCATTCAAATACCATAATTATTGTGCCATTCAAATACCATAATTATTGTGCCATTCAAATACCATAATTATTGTGCCATTCAAATGCCATAATTATTATATCATTCAAATGCCAGTAATATTGTGCCATTCATATACCTGTATTATTGTGCCATTCAAATGCCTGTAATATTGTGCGATTCAGATGCCTGTATTATTGTGCCATTCAGATGCCTGTATTATTGTGCCTTTCAAATAACAGTAATATTGTGCAATTTAAATGCCTGTATTATTGTGCCATTTAAATGCCAGTAATATTGTGCAATTCAGATACCAGGAATATTGTGCCATTCAAATGCCAGTAATATTGTGCCATTTAGATGCCTGTATTATTGTGCCATTCAAATGCCAGTAATATTGTGCAATACAAATGCCTGTATTATTGTGCCATTCAAATGCCAGTAATATAGTGCAATTCAGATACCAGGAATATTGTGCCTTTCAAATGCCAGTAATATTGTGCCATTTAGATGCCTGTATTTTTGTGCCATTCAAATGCCAGTAATATAGTGCCATTCAAAGGCCATAATTATTGTGCCATTCAAATGCCATAATTATTGTGCCATTCAAATGCCATAATTATTATGCCATTCAAATGCCAGTAATATTGTGCCATTCAGATGCCTGTAATATTATGCCATTCAAATGCCTGTAATATTGTGCGATTCAGATGCCTGTATTATTGTGTCATTCAGATGCCTGTATTATTTTGCCATTCAGATGCCAGTAATATAGTGCCATTCAGATGCCTGTATTATTGTGCTATTCGGATGTCTGTATTATTGTGCCATTCAGATACCAGTAATATTTTGCCATTCAAATGCCATAATTATTGTGCCATTCAGATGCCAGTAATATTGTGCCATTCAGATGCCAGTAATATTGTGCCATTCATTTGTCTGTATTATTGTGCCATTCAAATGCCTGTATTATTGTGTCATTCAGATGCCAGTTATATTGTGCCATTCAAATGCCAGTAATATTGTGTCATTCAGATGCCTGTGTTATTGTGCCATTCCGATGCTTTTAATATTATGCCATTCAAATGCCTGTAATATTGTGCGATTCAGATGCCTGTATTATTGTGCCCTTCAGATGCCTGTATTATTTTGCCATACAAATGCCAGTAATATTGTGCCATTCAGATGTCTGTATTATTGTGCTATTCAAATGCCTGTATTATTGTGCCATTAAGATACCAGTAATATTGTGTCATTCAAATGCCAGTAATATTGTGCCATTCATATGCCTGTGTTATTGTGCCATTCCGATGCTTTTAATATTCTGCCATTCAAATGCCTGTAATATTGTGCCATTCAGATGCCTGTATTATTGTGTCATTCATATGCCAGTTATATCGTGCCATTCAAATGCCAGTAATATTGTGCCATTCAGATGCCTGTAATATTCTGCTTTCCAAATACCTGTAATATTGTGCGATTCAGATGCCTGTATTATTGTGCCTTTCAGATGCCTGTATTATTTTGCCATACAAATGCCAGTAATATTGTGCCATTCAGATGTCTGTATTATTGTGCTATTCAAATGCCTGTATTATTGTGCCATTAAGATACCAGTAATATTGTGCCATTCAAATGCCAGTAATATTGTGCCATTCATATGCCTGTATTGTTGTGCTATTCAGATGTCTGTATTATTGTGCTATTCAGATACCAGTAATATTTTGCCATTCAAATGCCAGTAATATTGTGCAATTCAAATGCCTGTATTATTGTGCCATTCAGATGCCTGTATTATTGTGCAATTCAGATACCAGGAATATTGTGCCATTGAAATGCCAGTAATATTGTGCCATTCAAATACCATAATTATTGTGCCATTCAAATGCCATAATTATTATATCATTCAAATGCCAGTAATATTGTGCCATTCATATACCTGTATTATTGTGCCATTCAAATGCCTGTAATATTGTGCCATTTAGATGCCTGTATTATTGTGCCATTCAAATGCCATAATTATTGTGCCATTCAAATGCCATAATTATTGTGCCATTCAAATACCAGTAAAATTGTGCCATTCAGATGCCATAATTAATGTGCCATTCAAATGCCATAATTATTATGCCATTCAAATGCCAGTAATATTGTGCCATTCAGATGCCTGTAATATTATGCCATTCAAATGCCTGTAATATTGTGCGATTCAGATGCCTGTATTATTGTGGATTCAGATGCCTGTATTATTTTGCCATTCAGATGCCAGTAATATAGTGCCATTCAGTGGCCTGTATTATTGTGCTATTCAGATGTCTGTATTATTGTGCCATTCAGATGCCAGTAATATTGTGCCATTCAGATGCCAGTAATATTGTGCAATTCAAATGCCTGTATTATTGTGCCATTCAGATGCCTGTATTATTGTGCCTTTCAAATAACAGTAATATTGTGCAACTCAAATGCCTGTATTATTATGCCATTCAAATGCCAGTAATATAGTGCAATTCAGATACCAGGAATATTGTGCCATTCAAATGCCAGTAATATTGTGCCATTCAAAGGCCATAATTATTGTGCCATTCAAATGCCATAATTATTGTGCCATTCAAATGCCATAATTATTATGCCATTCAAATGCCAGTAATATTGTGCCATTCAGATGCCTGTAATATTCTGCCTTTCAAATGCCTGTAATATTGTGCAATTCAGATGCCTGTATTATTTTGCCATTCAAATGCCAGGAATATTGTGCCATTCAGATGTCTGTATTATTGTGCTATTCAAATGCCTGTATTATTGTGCCATTAAGATACAAGTAATATTGTGCCATTTAATTGCCAGTAATATTGTGCAATTCAAATGCCTGTATTATTGTGCCATTTAGATGCCTGTATTATTGTGCCTTTCAAATAACAGTAATATTGTGCAATTTAAATGCCTGTATTATTGTGCCATTCAAATGCCAATAATATAGTGCAATTCAGATACCAGAAATATTGTGCCATTCAAATGCCAGTAATATTGTGCCATTTAGATGCCTGTATTATTGTGCCATTCAAATGCCAGTAATATTGTGCCTTTCAAATAACAGTAATATTGTGCAATTTAAATGCCTGTATTATTGTGCCATTCAGATGCCTGTATTATTGTGCCTTTCAAATAACAGTAATATTGTGCAATTTAAATGCCTGTATTATTGTGCCATTTAAATGCCAGTAATATTGTGCAATTCAGATACCAGGAATATTGTGCCATTCAAATGCCAGTAATATTGTGCCATTTAGATGCCTGTATTATTGTGCCATTCAAATGCCAGTAATATTGTGCAATACAAATGCCTGTATTATTGTGCCATTCAAATGCCAGTAATATAGTGCAATTCAGATACCAGGAATATTGTGCCTTTCAAATGCCAGTAATATTGTGCCATTTAGATGCCTGTATTTTTGTGCCATTCAAATGCCAGTAATATAGTGCCATTCAAAGGCCATAATTATTGTGCCATTCAAATGCCATAATTATTGTGCCATTCAAATGCCATAATTATTGTGCCATTCAAATGCCATAATTATTATGCCATTCAAATGCCAGTAATATTGTGCCATTCAGATGCCTGTAATATTATGCCATTCAAATGCCTGTAATATTGTGCGATTCAGATGCCTGTATTATTGTGCCATTCAGATGCCTGTATTATTTTGCCATTCAGATGCCAGTAATATAGTGCCATTCAGATGCCTGTATTATTGTGCTATTCGGATGTCTGTATTATTGTGCCATTCAGATACCAGTAATATTTTGCCATTCAAATGCCATAATTATTGTGCCATTCAGATGCCAGTAATATTGTGCCATTCAGATGCCAGTAATATTGTGCCATTCATTTGTCTGTATTATTGTGCCATTCAAATGCCTGTATTATTGTGTCATTCAGATGCCAGTTATATTGTGCCATTCAAATGCCAGTAATATTGTGTCATTCAGATGCCTGTGTTATTGTGCCATTCCGATGCTTTTAATATTATGCCATTCAAATGCCTGTAATATTGTGCGATTCAGATGCCTGTATTATTGTGCCCTTCAGATGCCTGTATTATTTTGCCATACAAATGCCAGTAATATTGTGCCATTCAGATGTCTGTATTATTGTGCTATTCAAATGCCTGTATTATTGTGCCATTAAGATACCAGTAATATTGTGTCATTCAAATGCCAGTAATATTGTGCCATTCATATGCCTGTGTTATTGTGCCATTCCGATGCTTTTAATATTCTGCCATTCAAATGCCTGTAATATTGTGCCATTCAGATGCCTGTATTATTGTGTCATTCATATGCCAGTTATATCGTGCCATTCAAATGCCAGTAATATTGTGCCATTCAGATGCCTGTAATATTGTGTCATTCAAATGCCAGTAATATTGTGCCATTCATATGCCTGTGTTATTGTGCCATTCCGATGCTTTTAATATTCTGCCATTCAAATGCCTGTAATATTGTGCCATTCAGATGCCTGTATTATTGTGTCATTCATATGCCAGTTATATCGTGCCATTCAAATGCCAGTAATATTGTGCCATTCAGATGCCTGTAATATTCTGCTTTCCAAATACCTGTAATATTGTGCGATTCAGATGCCTGTATTATTGTGCCCTTCAGATGCCTGTATTATTTTGCCATACAAATGCCAGTAATATTGTGCCATTCAGATGTCTGTATTATTGTGCTATTCAAATGCCTGTATTATTGTGCCATTAAGATACCAGTAATATTGTGCCATTCAAATGCCAGTAATATTGTGCCATTCATATGCCTGTATTGTTGTGCTATTCAGATGTCTGTATTATTGTGCTATTCAGATACCAGTAATATTTTGCCATTCAAATGCCAGTAATATTGTGCAATTCAAATGCCTGTATTATTGTGCCATTCAGATGCCTGTATTATTGTGCAATTCAGATACCAGGAATATTGTGCCATTGAAATGCCAGTAATATTGTGCCATTCAAATACCATAATTATTGTGCCATTCAAATGCCATAATTATTATATCATTCAAATGTTAGTAATATTGTGCCATTCATATACCTGTATTATTGTGCCATTCAAATGCCTGTAATATTGTGCGATTCAGATGCCTGTATTATTGTGCCATTCAGATGCCTGTATTAGTTTGCCATTCAGATGCCAGTAATATAGTGCCATTCAGATGCCTGTATTATTGTGCTATTCGGATGTCTGTATTATTGTGCTATTCAAATGCCTGTATTATTGTGCCATTAAGATACCAGTAATATTGTGTCATTCAAATGCCAGTAATATTGTGCCATTCATATGCCTGTGTTATTGTGCCATTCCGATGCTTTTAATATTCTGCCATTCAAATGCCTGTAATATTGTGCCATTCATTTGTCTGTATTATTGTGCCATTCAAATGCCTGTATTATTGTGTCATTCAGATGCCAGTTATATTGTGCCATTCAAATGCCAGTAATATTGTGTCATTCAGATGCCTGTGTTATTGTGCCATTCCGATGCTTTTAATATTATGCCATTCAAATGCCTGTAATATTGTGCGATTCAGATGCCTGTATTATTGTGCCCTTCAGATGCCTGTATTACTTTGCCATACAAATGCCAGTATTATTGTGCCATTCAGATGTCTGTATTATTGTGCTATTCAAATGCCTGTATTATTGTGCCATTAAGATACCAGTAATATTGTGTCATTCAAATGCCAGTAATATTGTGCCATTCATATGCCTGTGTTATTGTGCCATTCCGATGCTTTTAATATTCTGCCATTCAAATGCCTGTAATATTGTGCCATTCAGATGCCTGTATTATTGTGTCATTCATATGCCAGTTATATCGTGCCATTCAAATGCCAGTAATATTGTGCCATTCAGATGCCTGTAATATTCTGCTTTCCAAATACCTGTAATATTGTGCGATTCAGATGCCTGTATTATTGTGCCCTTCAGATGCCTGTATTATTTTGCCATACAAATGCCAGTAATATTGTGCCATTCAGATGTCTGTATTATTGTGCTATTCAAATGCCTGTATTATTGTGCCATTAAGATACCAGTAATATTGTGCCATTCAAATGCCAGTAATATTGTGCCATTCATATGCCTGTATTGTTGTGCTATTCAGATGTCTGTATTATTGTGCTATTCAGATACCAGTAATATTTTGCCATTCAAATGCCAGTAATATTGTGCAATTCAAATGCCTGTATTATTGTGCCATTCAGATGCCTGTATTATTGTGCAATTCAGATACCAGGAATATTGTGCCATTGAAATGCCAGTAATATTGTGCCATTCAAATACCATAATTATTGTGCCATTCAAATGCCATAATTATTATATCATTCAAATGTTAGTAATATTGTGCCATTCATATACCTGTATTATTGTGCCATTCAAATGCCTGTAATATTGTGCCATTTAGATGCCTGTATTATTGTGCCATTCAAATGCCATAATTATTGTGCCATTCAAATGCCATAATTATTGTGCCATTCAAATACCAGTAAAATTGTGCCATTCAGATGCCATAATTAATGTGCCATTCAAATGCCATAATTATTATGCCATTCAAATGCCAGTAATATTGTGCCATTCAGATGCCTGTAATATTATGCCATTCAAATGCCTGTAATATTGTGCGATTCAGATGCCTGTATTATTGTGGATTCAGATGCCTGTATTATTTTGCCATTCAGATGCCAGTAATATAGTGCCATTCAGTGGCCTGTATTATTGTGCTATTCAGATGTCTGTATTATTGTGCCATTCAGATGCCAGTAATATTGTGCCATTCAGATGCCAGTAATATTGTGCAATTCAAATGCCTGTATTATTGTGCCATTCAGATGCCTGTATTATTGTGCCTTTCAAATAACAGTAATATTGTGCAACTCAAATGCCTGTATTATTATGCCATTCAAATGCCAGTAATATAGTGCAATTCAGATACCAGGAATATTGTGCCATTCAAATGCCAGTAATATTGTGCCATTCAAAGGCCATAATTATTGTGCCATTCAAATGCCATAATTATTGTGCCATTCAAATGCCATAATTATTATGCCATTCAAATGCCAGTAATATTGTGCCATTCAGATGCCTGTAATATTCTGCCTTTCAAATGCCTGTAATATTGTGCAATTCAGATGCCTGTATTATTTTGCCATTCAAATGCCAGGAATATTGTGCCATTCAGATGTCTGTATTATTGTGCTATTCAAATGCCTGTATTATTGTGCCATTAAGATACAAGTAATATTGTGCCATTTAATTGCCAGTAATATTGTGCAATTCAAATGCCTGTATTATTGTGCCATTTAGATGCCTGTATTATTGTGCCTTTCAAATAACAGTAATATTGTGCAATTTAAATGCCTGTATTATTGTGCCATTCAAATGCCAATAATATAGTGCAATTCAGATACCAGAAATATTGTGCCATTCAAATGCCAGTAATATTGTGCCATTTAGATGCCTGTATTATTGTGCCATTCAAATGCCAGTAATATTGTGCCTTTCAAATAACAGTAATATTGTGCAATTTAAATGCCTGTATTATTGTGCCATTCAGATGCCTGTATTATTGTGCCTTTCAAATAACAGTAATATTGTGCAATTTAAATGCCTGTATTATTGTGCCATTTAAATGCCAGTAATATTGTGCAATTCAGATACCAGGAATATTGTGCCATTCAAATGCCAGTAATATTGTGCCATTTAGATGCCTGTATTATTGTGCCATTCAAATGCCAGTAATATTGTGCAATACAAATGCCTGTATTATTGTGCCATTCAAATGCCAGTAATATAGTGCAATTCAGATACCAGGAATATTGTGCCTTTCAAATGCCAGTAATATTGTGCCATTTAGATGCCTGTATTTTTGTGCCATTCAAATGCCAGTAATATAGTGCCATTCAAAGGCCATAATTATTGTGCCATTCAAATGCCATAATTATTGTGCCATTCAAATGCCATAATTATTGTGCCATTCAAATGCCATAATTATTATGCCATTCAAATGCCAGTAATATTGTGCCATTCAGATGCCTGTAATATTATGCCATTCAAATGCCTGTAATATTGTGCGATTCAGATGCCTGTATTATTGTGCCATTCAGATGCCTGTATTATTTTGCCATTCAGATGCCAGTAATATAGTGCCATTCAGATGCCTGTATTATTGTGCTATTCGGATGTCTGTATTATTGTGCCATTCAGATACCAGTAATATTTTGCCATTCAAATGCCATAATTATTGTGCCATTCAGATGCCAGTAATATTGTGCCATTCAGATGCCAGTAATATTGTGCCATTCATTTGTCTGTATTATTGTGCCATTCAAATGCCTGTATTATTGTGTCATTCAGATGCCAGTTATATTGTGCCATTCAAATGCCAGTAATATTGTGTCATTCAGATGCCTGTGTTATTGTGCCATTCCGATGCTTTTAATATTATGCCATTCAAATGCCTGTAATATTGTGCGATTCAGATGCCTGTATTATTGTGCCCTTCAGATGCCTGTATTATTTTGCCATACAAATGCCAGTAATATTGTGCCATTCAGATGTCTGTATTATTGTGCTATTCAAATGCCTGTATTATTGTGCCATTAAGATACCAGTAATATTGTGTCATTCAAATGCCAGTAATATTGTGCCATTCATATGCCTGTGTTATTGTGCCATTCCGATGCTTTTAATATTCTGCCATTCAAATGCCTGTAATATTGTGCCATTCAGATGCCTGTATTATTGTGTCATTCATATGCCAGTTATATCGTGCCATTCAAATGCCAGTAATATTGTGCCATTCAGATGCCTGTAATATTCTGCTTTCCAAATACCTGTAATATTGTGCGATTCAGATGCCTGTATTATTGTGCCATTCAGATGCCTGTATTATTTTTCCATTCAAATGCCAGTAATATTATGCCATTCAGATGTCTGTATTATTGTGCTATTCAAATGCCTGTATTATTGTGCCATTAAGATACAAGTAATATTGTGCCATTCAAATGCCAGTAATATTGTGCAATTCAAATGCCTGTATTATTGTGCCATTCAGATTCCTGTATTATTGTGCCTTTCAAATAACAGTAATATTGTGCAATTTAAATGCCTGTATTATTGTGCCATTTAAATGCCAGTAATATTGTGCAATTCAGATACCAGGAATATTGTGCCATTCAAATGCCAGTAATATTGTGCCATTTAGATGCCTGTATTATTGTGCCATTCAAATGCCAGTAATATTGTGCAATACAAATGCCTGTATTATTGTGCCATTCAAATGCCAGTAATATAGTGCAATTCAGATACCAGGAATATTGTGCCTTTCAAATGCCAGTAATATTGTGCCATTTAGATGCCTGTATTTTTGTGCCATTCAAATGCCAGTAATATAGTGCCATTCAAAGGCCATAATTATTGTGCCATTCAAATGCCATAATTATTGTGCCATTCAAATGCCATAATTATTATGCCATTCAAATGCCAGTAATATTGTGCCATTCAGATGCCTGTAATATTATGCCATTCAAATGCCTGTAATATTGTGCGATTCAGATGCCTGTATTATTGTGCCATTCAGATGCCTGTATTATTTTGCCATTCAGATGTCAGTAATATAGTGCCATTCAGATGCCTGTATTATTGTGCTATTCGGATGTCTGTATTATTGTGCCATTCAGATACCAGTAATATTTTGCCATTCAAATGCCATAATTATTGTGCCATTCAGATACCAGAAATATTGTGCCATTCAAATGCCAGTAATATTGTGCCATTTAGATGCCTGTATTATTGTGCCATTCAAATGCTAGTAATATTGTGCCTTTCAAATAACAGTAATATTGTGCAATTTAAATGCCTGTATTATTGTGCCATTCAGATGCCTGTATTATTGTGCCTTTCAAATAACAGTAATATTGTGCAATTTAAATGCCTGTATTATTGTGCCATTTAAATGCCAGTAATATTGTGCAATTCAGATACCAGGAATATTGTGCCATTCAAATGCCAGTAATATTGTGCCATTTAGATGCCTGTATTATTGTGCCATTCAAATGCCAGTAATATTGTGCAATACAAATGCCTGTATTATTGTGCCATTCAAATGCCAGTAATATAGTGCAATTCAGATACCAGGAATATTGTGCCTTTCAAATGCCAGTAATATTGTGCCATTTAGATGCCTGTATTTTTGTGCCATTCAAATGCCAGTAATATAGTGCCATTCAAAGGCCATAATTATTGTGCCATTCAAATGCCATAATTATTGTGCCATTCAAATGCCATAATTATTGTGCCATTCAAATGCCATAATTATTATGCCATTCAAATGCCAGTAATATTGTGCCATTCAGATGCCTGTAATATTATGCCATTCAAATGCCTGTAATATTGTGCGATTCAGATGCCTGTATTATTGTGCCATTCAGATGCCTGTATTATTTTGCCATTCAGATGTCAGTAATATAGTGCCATTCAGATGCCTGTATTATTGTGCTATTCGGATGTCTGTATTATTGTGCCATTCAGATACCAGTAATATTTTGCCATTCAAATGCCATAATTATTGTGCCATTCAGATGCCAGTAATATTGTGCCATTCAGATGCCAGTAATATTGTGCCATTCATTTGTCTGTATTATTGTGCCATTCAAATGCCTGTATTATTGTGTCATTCAGATGCCAGTTATATTGTGCCATTCAAATGCCAGTAATATTGTGTCATTCAGATGCCTGTGTTATTGTGCCATTCCGATGCTTTTAATATTATGCCATTCAAATGCCTGTAATATTGTGCGATTCAGATGCCTGTATTATTGTGCCCTTCAGATGCCTGTATTATTTTGCCATACAAATGCCAGTAATATTGTGCCATTCAGATGTCTGTATTATTGTGCTATTCAAATGCCTGTATTATTGTGCCATTAAGATACCAGTAATATTGTGTCATTCAAATGCCAGTAATATTGTGCCATTCATATGCCTGTGTTATTGTGCCATTCCGATGCTTTTAATATTCTGCCATTCAAATGCCTGTAATATTGTGCCATTCAGATGCCTGTATTATTGTGTCATTCATATGCCAGTTATATCGTGCCATTCAAATGCCAGTAATATTGTGCCATTCAGATGCCTGTAATATTCTGCTTTCCAAATACCTGTAATATTGTGCGATTCAGATGCCTGTATTATTGTGCCATTCAGATGCCTGTATTATTTTTCCATTCAAATGCCAGTAATATTATGCCATTCAGATGTCTGTATTATTGTGCTATTCAAATGCCTGTATTATTGTGCCATTAAGATACAAGTAATATTGTGCCATTCAAATGCCAGTAATATTGTGCAATTCAAATGCCTGTATTATTGTGCCATTCAGATTCCTGTATTATTGTGCCTTTCAAATAACAGTAATATTGTGCAATTTAAATGCCTGTATTATTGTGCCATTTAAATGCCAGTAATATTGTGCAATTCAGATACCAGGAATATTGTGCCATTCAAATGCCAGTAATATTGTGCCATTTAGATGCCTGTATTATTGTGCCATTCAAATGCCAGTAATATTGTGCAATACAAATGCCTGTATTATTGTGCCATTCAAATGCCAGTAATATAGTGCAATTCAGATACCAGGAATATTGTGCCTTTCAAATGCCAGTAATATTGTGCCATTTAGATGCCTGTATTTTTGTGCCATTCAAATGCCAGTAATATAGTGCCATTCAAAGGCCATAATTATTGTGCCATTCAAATGCCATAATTATTGTGCCATTCAAATGCCATAATTATTATGCCATTCAAATGCCAGTAATATTGTGCCATTCAGATGCCTGTAATATTATGCCATTCAAATGCCTGTAATATTGTGCGATTCAGATGCCTGTATTATTGTGCCATTCAGATGCCTGTATTATTTTGCCATTCAGATGCCAGTAATATAGTGCCATTCAGATGCCTGTATTATTGTGCTATTCGGATGTCTGTATTATTGTGCCATTCAGATACCAGTAATATTTTGCCATTCAAATGCCATAATTATTGTGCCATTCAGATGCCAGTAATATTGTGCCATTCAGATGCCAGTAATATTGTGCCATTCATTTGTCTGTATTATTGTGCCATTCAAATGCCTGTATTATTGTGTCATTCAGATGCCAGTTATATTGTGCCATTCAAATGCCAGTAATATTGTGTCATTCAGATGCCTGTGTTATTGTGCCATTCCGATGCTTTTAATATTATGCCATTCAAATGCCTGTAATATTGTGCGATTCAGATGCCTGTATTATTGTGCCCTTCAGATGCCTGTATTATTTTGCCATACAAATGCCAGTAATATTGTGCCATTCAGATGTCTGTATTATTGTGCTATTCAAATGCCTGTATTATTGTGCCATTAAGATACCAGTAATATTGTGTCATTCAAATGCCAGTAATATTGTGCCATTCATATGCCTGTGTTATTGTGCCATTCCGATGCTTTTAATATTCTGCCATTCAAATGCCTGTAATATTGTGCCATTCAGATGCCTGTATTATTGTGTCATTCATATGCCAGTTATATCGTGCCATTCAAATGCCAGTAATATTGTGCCATTCAGATGCCTGTAATATTCTGCTTTCCAAATACCTGTAATATTGTGCGATTCAGATGCCTGTATTATTGTGCCCTTCAGATGCCTGTATTATTTTGCCATACAAATGCCAGTAATATTGTGCCATTCAGATGTCTGTATTATTGTGCTATTCAAATGCCTGTATTATTGTGCCATTAAGATACCAGTAATATTGTGCCATTCAAATGCCAGTAATATTGTGCCATTCATATGCCTGTATTGTTGTGCTATTCAGATGTCTGTATTATTGTGCTATTCAGATACCAGTAATATTTTGCCATTCAAATGCCAGTAATATTGTGCAATTCAAATGCCTGTATTATTGTGCCATTCAGATGCCTGTATTATTGTGCAATTCAGATACCAGGAATATTGTGCCATTGAAATGCCAGTAATATTGTGCCATTCAAATACCATAATTATTGTGCCATTCAAATACCATAATTATTGTGCCATTCAAATGCCATAATTATTATATCATTCAAATGCCAGTAATATTGTGCCATTCATATACCTGTATTATTGTGCCATTCAAATGCCTGTAATATTGTGCGATTCAGATGCCTGTATTATTGTGCCATTCAGATGCCTGTATTATTGTGCCTTTCAAATAACAGTAATATTGTGCAATTTAAATGCCTGTATTATTGTGCCATTTAAATGCCAGTAATATTGTGCAATTCAGATACCAGGAATATTGTGCCATTCAAATGCCAGTAATATTGTGCCATTTAGATGCCTGTATTATTGTGCCATTCAAATGCCAGTAATATTGTGCAATACAAATGCCTGTATTATTGTGCCATTCAAATGCCAGTAATATAGTGCAATTCAGATACCAGGAATATTGTGCCTTTCAAATGCCAGTAATATTGTGCCATTTAGATGCCTGTATTTTTGTGCCATTCAAATGCCAGTAATATAGTGCCATTCAAAGGCCATAATTATTGTGCCATTCAAATGCCATAATTATTGTGCCATTCAAATGCCATAATTATTGTGCCATTCAAATGCCATAATTATTATGCCATTCAAATGCCAGTAATATTGTGCCATTCAGATGCCTGTATTATTGTGCTATTCGGATGTCTGTATTATTGTGCCATTCAGATACCAGTAATATTTTGCCATTCAAATGCCATAATTATTGTGCCATTCAGATGCCAGTAATATTGTGCCATTCAGATGCCAGTAATATTGTGCCATTCATTTGTCTGTATTATTGTGCCATTCAAATGCCTGTATTATTGTGTCATCCAGATGCCAGTTATATTGTGCCATTCAAATGCCAGTAATATTGTGTCATTCAGATGCCTGTGTTATTGTGCCATTCCGATGCTTTTAATATTATGCCATTCAAATGCCTGTAATATTGTGCGATTCAGATGCCTGTATTATTGTGCCCTTCAGATGCCTGTATTATTTTGCCATACAAATGCCAGTAATATTGTGCCATTCAGATGTCTGTATTATTGTGCTATTCAAATGCCTGTATTATTGTGCCATTAAGATACCAGTAATATTGTGTCATTCAAATGCCAGTAATATTGTGCCATTCATATGCCTGTGTTATTGTGCCATTCCGATGCTTTTAATATTCTGCCATTCAAATGCCTGTAATATTGTGCCATTTAAATGCCTGTATTATTGTGTCATTCATATGCCAGTTATATCGTGCCATTCAAATGCCAGTAATATTGTGCCATTCAGATGCCTGTAATATTCTGCTTTCCAAATACCTGTAATATTGTGCGATTCAGATGCCTGTATTATTGTGCCATTCAGATGCCTGTATTATTTTTCCATTCAAATGCCAGTAATATTATGCCATTCAGATGTCTATATTATTGTGCTATTCAAATGCCTGTATTATTGTGCCATTAAGATACAAGTAATATTGTGCCATTCAAATGCCAGTAATATTGTGCAATTCAAATGCCTGTATTATTGTGCCATTCAGATGCCTGTATTATTGTGCCTTTCAAATAACAGTAATATTGTGCAATTTAAATGCCTGTATTATTGTGCCATTTAAATGCCAGTAATATTGTGCAATTCAGATACCAGGAATATTGTGCCATTCAAATGCCAGTAATATTGTGCCATTTAGATGTCTGTATTATTGTGCTATTCAAATGCCTGTATTATTGTGCCATTAAGATACAAGTAATATTGTGCCATTCAAATGCCAGTAATATTGTGCAATTCAAATGCCTGTATTATTGTGCCATTCAGATGCCTGTATTATTGTGCCTTTCAAATAACAGTAATATTGTGCAATTTAAATGCCTGTATTATTGTGCCATTTAAATGCCAGTAATATTGTGCAATTCAGATACCAGGAATATTGTGCCATTCAAATGCCAGTAATATTGTGCCATTTAGATGCCTGTATTATTGTGCCATTCAAATGCCAGTAATATTGTGCAATACAAATGCCTGTATTATTGTGCCATTCAAATGCCAGTAATATAGTGCAATTCAGATACCAGGAATATTGTGCCTTTCAAATGCCAGTAATATTGTGCCATTTAGATGCCTGTATTTTTGTGCCATTCAAATGCCAGTAATATAGTGCCATTCAAAGGCCATAATTATTGTGCCATTCAAATGCCATAATTATTGTGCCATTCAAATGCCATAATTATTGTGCCATTCAAATGCCATAATTATTATGCCATTCAAATGCCAGTAATATTGTGCCATTCAGATGCCTGTAATATTATGCCATTCAAATGCCTGTAATATTGTGCGATTCAGATGCCTGTATTATTGTGCCATTCAGATGCCTGTATTATTTTGCCATTCAGATGCCAGTAATATAGTGCCATTCAGATGCCTGTATTATTGTGCTATTCGGATGTCTGTATTATTGTGCCATTCAGATACCAGTAATATTTTGCCATTCAAATGCCATAATTATTGTGCCATTCAGATGCCAGTAATATTGTGCCATTCAGATGCCAGTAATATTGTGCCATTCATTTGTCTGTATTATTGTGCCATTCAAATGCCTGTATTATTGTGTCATTCAGATGCCAGTTATATTGTGCCATTCAAATGCCAGTAATATTGTGTCATTCAGATGCCTGTGTTATTGTGCCATTCCGATGCTTTTAATATTATGCCATTCAAATGCCTGTAATATTGTGCGATTCAGATGCCTGTATTATTGTGCCCTTCAGATGCCTGTATTATTTTGCCATACAAATGCCAGTAATATTGTGCCATTCAGATGTCTGTATTATTGTGCTATTCAAATGCCTGTATTATTGTGCCATTAAGATACCAGTAATATTGTGTCATTCAAATGCCAGTAATATTGTGCCATTCATATGCCTGTGTTATTGTGCCATTCCGATGCTTTTAATATTCTGCCATTCAAATGCCTGTAATATTGTGCCATTCAGATGCCTGTATTATTGTGTCATTCATATGCCAGTTATATCGTGCCATTCAAATGCCAGTAATATTGTGCCATTCAGATGCCTGTAATATTCTGCTTTCCAAATACCTGTAATATTGTGCGATTCAGATGCCTGTATTATTGTGCCATTCAGATGCCTGTATTATTTTTCCATTCAAATGCCAGTAATATTATGCCATTCAGATGTCTGTATTATTGTGCTATTCAAATGCCTGTATTATTGTGCCATTAAGATACAAGTAATATTGTGCCATTCAAATGCCAGTAATATTGTGCAATTCAAATGCCTGTATTATTGTGCCATTCAGATTCCTGTATTATTGTGCCATTCAAATGCCTGTAATATTGTGCGATTCAGATGCCTGTATTATTGTGCCATTCAGATGCCTGTATTATTGTGCCTTTCAAATAACAGTAATATTGTGCAATTTAAATGCCTGTATTATTGTGCCATTTAAATGCCAGTAATATTGTGCAATTCAGATACCAGGAATATTGTGCCATTCAAATGCCTGTATTATTGTGCCATTCAAATGCCAGTAATATAGTGCAATTCAGATACCAGGAATATTGTGCCTTTCAAATGCCAGTAATATTGTGCCATTTAGATGATTGTATTTTTGTGCCATTCAAATGCCAGTAATATAGTGCCATTCAAAGGCCATAATTATTGTGCCATTCAAATGCCATAATTATTGTGCCATTCAAATGCCATAATTATTATGCCATTCAAATGCCAGTAATATTGTGCCATTCAGATGCCTGTAATATTATGCCATTCAAATGCCTGTAATATTGTGCGATTCAGATGCCTGTATTATTGTGCCATTCAGATGCCTGTATTATTTTGCCATTCAGATGCCAGTAATATAGTGCCATTCAGATGCCTGTATTATTGTGCTATTCGGATGTCTGTATTATTGTGCCATTCAGATACCAGTAATATTTTGCCATTCAAATGCCATAATTATTGTGCCATTCAGATGCCAGTAATATTGTGCCATTCAGATGAGAGTAATATTGTGCCATTCATTTGTCTGTATTATTGTGCCATTCAAATGCCTGTATTATTGTGTCATTCAGATGCCAGTTATATTGTGCCATTCAAATGCCAGTAATATTGTGTCATTCAGATGCCTGTGTTATTGTGCCATTCCGATGCTTTTAATATTATGCCATTCAAATGCCTGTAATATTGTGCGATTCAGATGCCTGTATTATTGTGCCCTTCAGATGCCTGTATTATTTTGCCATACAAATGCCAGTAATATTGTGCCATTCAGATGTCTGTATTATTGTGCTATTCAAATGCCTGTATTATTGTGCCATTAAGATACCAGTAATATTGTGTCATTCAAATGCCAGTAATATTGTGCCATTCATATGCCTGTGTTATTGTGCCATTCCGATGCTTTTAATATTCTGCCATTCAAATGCCTGTAATATTGTGCCATTTAAATGCCTGTATTATTGTGTCATTCATATGCCAGTTATATCGTGCCATTCAAATGCCAGTAATATTGTGCCATTCAGATGCCTGTAATATTCTGCTTTCCAAATACCTGTAATATTGTGCGATTCAGATGCCTGTATTATTGTGCCATTCAGATGCCTGTATTATTTTTCCATTCAAATGCCAGTAATATTATGCCATTCAGATGTCTGTATTATTGTGCTATTCAAATGCCTGTATTATTGTGCCATTAAGATACAAGTAATATTGTGCCATTCAAATGCCAGTAATATTGCGCAATTCAAATGCCTGTATTATTGTGCCATTCAGATGCCTGTATTATTTTGCCTTTCAAATAACAGTAATATTGTGCAATTTAAATGCCTGTATTATTGTGCCATTTAAATGCCAGTAATATTGTGCAATTCAGATACCAGGAATATTGTGCCATTCAAATGCCAGTAATATTGTGCCATTTAGATGCCTGTATTATTGTGCCATTC
Source organism: Pelodytes ibericus (assembly GCA_036172795.1). NCBI lineage: Eukaryota > Metazoa > Chordata > Amphibia > Anura > Pelodytidae > Pelodytes > Pelodytes ibericus. The sequence goes on along the minus strand of CM069858.1, from coordinate 53,465,091 downwards.
AAATGCCAGTAATATTGTGCAATACAAATGCCTGTATTATTGTGCCATTCAAATGCCAGTAATATAGTGCAATTCAGATACCAGGAATATTGTGCCTTTCAAATGCCAGTAATATTGTGCCATTTAGATGCCTGTATTTTTGTGCCATTCAAATGCCAGTAATATTGTGCCATTCAAATGCCAGTAATATTGCGCAATTCAAATGCCTGTATTATTGTGCCATTCAGATGCCTGTATTATTTTGCCTTTCAAATAACAGTAATATTGTGCAATTTAAATGCCTGTATTATTGTGCCATTTAAATGCCAGTAATATTGTGCAATTCAGATACCAGGAATATTGTGCCATTCAAATGCCAGTAATATTGTGCCATTTAGATGCCTGTATTATTGTGCCATTCAAATGCCAGTAATATTGTGCAATACAAATGCCTGTATTATTGTGCCATTCAAATGCCAGTAATATAGTGCAATTCAGATACCAGGAATATTGTGCCTTTCAAATGCCAGTAATATTGTGCCATTTAGATGCCTGTATTTTTGTGCCATTCAAATGCCAGTAATATAGTGCCATTCAAAGGCCATAATTATTGTGCCATTCAAATGCCATAATTATTGTGCCATTCAAATGCCATAATTATTATGCCATTCAAATGCCAGTAATATTGTGCCATTCAGATGCCTGTAATATTATGCCATTCAAATGCCTGTAATATTGTGCGATTCAGATGCCTGTATTATTGTGCCATTCAGATGCCTGTATTATTTTGCCATTCAGATGCCAGTAATATAGTGCCATTCAGATGCCTGTATTATTGTGCTATTCGGATGTCTGTATTATTGTGCCATTCAGATACCAGTAATATTTTGCCATTCAAATGCCATAATTATTGTGCCATTCAGATGCCAGTAATATTGTGCCATTCAGATGCCAGTAATATTGTGCCATTCATTTGTCTGTATTATTGTGCCATTCAAATGCCTGTATTATTGTGTCATTCAGATGCCAGTTATATTGTGCCATTCAAATGCCAGTAATATTGTGTCATTCAGATGCCTGTGTTATTGTGCCATTCCGATGCTTTTAATATTATGCCATTCAAATGCCTGTAATATTGTGCGATTCAGATGCCTGTATTATTGTGCCCTTCAGATGCCTGTATTATTTTGCCATACAAATGCCAGTAATATTGTGCCATTCAGATGTCTGTATTATTGTGCTATTCAAATGCCTGTATTATTGTGCCATTAAGATACCAGTAATATTGTGTCATTTAAATGCCAGTAATATTGTGCCATTCATATGCCTGTGTTATTGTGCCATTCCGATGCTTTTAATATTCTGCCATTCAAATGCCTGTAATATTGTGCCATTTAAATGCCTGTATTATTGTGTCATTCATATGCCAGTTATATCGTGCCATTCAAATGCCAGTAATATTGTGCCATTCAGATGCCTGTAATATTCTGCTTTCCAAATACCTGTAATATTGTGCGATTCAGATGCCTGTATTATTGTGCCATTCAGATGCCTGTATTATTTTTCCATTCAAATGCCAGTAATATTATGCCATTCAGATGTCTGTATTATTGTGCTATTCAAATGCCTGTATTATTGTGCCATTAAGATACAAGTAATATTGTGCCATTCAAATGCCAGTAATATTGCGCAATTCAAATGCCTGTATTATTGTGCCATTCAGATGCCGGTATTATTTTGCCTTTCAAATAACAGTAATATTGTGCAATTTAAATGCCTGTATTATTGTGCCATTTAAATGCCAGTAATATTGTGCAATTCAGATACCAGGAATATTGTGCCATTCAAATGCCAGTAATATTGTGCCATTTAGATGCCTGTATTATTGTGCCATTCAAATGCCAGTAATATTGTGCAATACAAATGCCTGTATTATTGTGCCATTCAAATGCCAGTAATATAGTGCAATTCAGATACCAGGAATATTGTGCCTTTCAAATGCCAGTAATATTGTGCCATTTAGATGCCTGTATTTTTGTGCCATTCAAATGCCAGTAATATAGTGCCATTCAAAGGCCATAATTATTGTGCCATTCAAATGCCATAATTATTGTGCCATTCAAATGCCATAATTATTATGCCATTCAAATGCCAGTAATATTGTGCCATTCAGATGCCTGTAATATTATGCCATTCAAATGCCTGTAATATTGTGCGATTCAGATGCCTGTATTATTGTGCCATTCAGATGCCTGTATTATTTTGCCATTCAGATGCCAGTAATATAGTGCCATTCAGATGCCTGTATTATTGTGCTATTCGGATGTCTGTATTATTGTGCCATTCAGATGCCAGTAATATTGTGCCATTCAGATGCCAGTAATATTGTGCCATTCATTTGTCTGTATTATTGTGCCATTCAAATGCCTGTATTATTGTGTCATTCAGATGCCAGTTATATTGTGCCATTCAAATGCCAGTAATATTGTGTCATTCAGATGCCTGTGTTATTGTGCCATTCCGATGCTTTTAATATTATGCCATTCAAATGCCTGTAATATTGTGCGATTCAGATGCCTGTATTATTGTGCCCTTCAAGATGCCTGTATTATTTTGCCATACAAATGCCAGTAATATTGTGCCATTCAGATGTCTGTATTATTGTGCTATTCAAATGCCTGTATTATTGTGCCATTAAGATACCAGTAATATTGTGTCATTCAAATGCCAGTAATATTGTGCCATTCATATGCCTGTGTTATTGTGCCATTCCGATGCTTTTAATATTCTGCTTTCCAAATACCTGTAATATTGTGCGATTCAGATGCCTGTATTATTGTGCCCTTCAGATGCCTGTATTATTTTGCCATACAAATGCCAGTAATATTGTGCCATTCAGATGTCTGTATTATTGTGCTATTCAAATGCCTGTATTATTGTGCCATTAAGATACCAGTAATATTGTGCCATTCAAATGCCAGTAATATTGTGCCATTCATATGCCTGTATTGTTGTGCTATTCAGATGTCTGTATTATTGTGCTATTCAGATACCAGTAATATTTTGCCATTCAAATGCCAGTAATATTGTGCAATTCAAATGCCTGTATTATTGTGCCATTCAGATGCCTGTATTATTGTGCAATTCAGATACCAGGAATATTGTGCCATTGAAATGCCAGTAATATTGTGCCATTCAAATACCATAATTATTGTGCCATTCAAATGCCATAATTATTATATCATTCAAATGCCAGTAATATTGTGCCATTCATATACCTGTATTATTGTGCCATTCAAATGCCTGTAATATTGTGCGATTCAGATGCCTGTATTATTGTGCCATTCAGATGCCTGTATTATTGTGCCTTTCAAATAACAGTAATATTGTGCAATTTAAATGCCTGTATTATTGTGCCATTTAAATGCCAGTAATATTGTGCAATTCAGATACCAGGAATATTGTGCCATTCAAATGCCAGTAATATTGTGCCATTTAGATGCCTGTATTATTGTGCCATTCAAATGCCAGTAATATTGTGCAATACAAATGCCTGTATTATTGTGCCATTCAAATGCCAGTAATATAGTGCAATTCAGATACCAGGAATATTGTGCCTTTCAAATGCCAGTAATATTGTGCCATTTAGATGCCTGTATTTTTGTGCCATTCAAAGCCAGTAATATAGTGCCATTCAAAGGCCATAATTATTGTGCCATTCAAATGCCATAATTATTGTGCCATTCAAATGCCATAATTATTGTGCCATTCAAATGCCATAATTATTATGCCATTCAAATGCCAGTAATATTGTGCCATTCAGATGCCTGTAATATTATGCCATTCAAATGCCTGTAATATTGTGCGATTCAGATGCCTGTATTATTGTGCCATTCAGATGCCTGTATTATTTTGCCATTCAGATGCCAGTAATATAGTGCCATTCAGATGCCTGTATTATTGTGCTATTCGGATGTCTGTATTATTGTGCCATTCAGATACCAGTAATATTTTGCCATTCAAATGCCATAATTATTGTGCCATTCAGATGCCAGTAATTTTGTGCCATTCAGATGCCAGTAATATTGTGCCATTCATTTGTCGGTATTATTGTGCCATTCAAATGCCTGTATTATTGTGTCATTCAGATGCCAGTTATATTGTGCCATTCAAATGCCAGTAATATTGTGTCATTCAGATGCCTGTGTTATTGTGCCATTCCGATGCTTTTAATATTATGCCATTCAAATGCCTGTAATATTGTGCGATTCAGATGCCTGTATTATTGTGCCCTTCAGATGCCTGTATTATTTTGCCATACAAATGCCAGTAATATTGTGCCATTCAGATGTCTGTATTATTGTGCTATTCAAATGCCTGTATTATTGTGCCATTAAGATACCAGTAATATTGTGTCATTCAAATGCCAGTAATATTGTGCCATTCATATGCCTGTGTTATTGTGCCATTCCGATGCTTTTAATATTCTGCCATTCAAATGCCTGTAATATTGTGCCATTCAAATGCCTGTATTATTGTGTCATTCATATGCCAGTTATATCGTGCCATTCAAATGCCAGTAATATTGTGCCATTCAGATGCCTGTAATATTCTGCTTTCCAAATACCTGTAATATTGTGCGATTCAGATGCCTGTATTATTGTGCCATTCAGATGCCTGTATTATTTTTCCATTCAAATGCCAGTAATATTATGCCATTCAGATGTCTGTATTATTGTGCTATTCAAATGCCTGTATTATTGTGCCATTAAGATACAAGTAATATTGTGCCATTCAAATGCCAGTAATATTGTGCAATTCAAATGCCTGTATTATTGTGCCATTCAGATGCCTGTATTATTGTGCCTTTCAAATAACAGTAATATTGTGCAATTTAAATGCCTGTATTATTGTGCCATTTAAATGCCAGTAATATTGTGCAATTCAGATACCAGGAATATTGTGCCATTCAAATGCCAGTAATATTGTGCCATTTAGATGCCTGTATTATTGTGCCATTCAAATGCCAGTAATATTGTGCAATACAAATGCCTGTATTATTGTGCCATTCAAATGCCAGTAATATAGTGCAATTCAGATACCAGGAATATTGTGCCTTTCAAATGCCAGTAATATTGTGCCATTTAGATGCCTGTATTTTTGTGCCATTCAAATGCCAGTAATATAGTGCCATTCAAAGGCCATAATTATTGTGCCATTCAAATGCCATAATTATTGTGCCATTCAAATGCCATAATTATTATGCCATTCAAATGCCAGTAATATTGTGCCATTCAGATGCCTGTAATATTATGCCATTCAAATGCCTGTAATATTGTGCGATTCAGATGCCTGTATTATTGTGCCATTCAGATGCCTGTATTATTTTGCCATTCAGATGCCAGTAATATAGTGCCATTCAGATGCCTGTATTATTGTGCTATTCGGATGTCTGTATTATTGTGCCATTCAGATACCAGTAATATTTTGCCATTCAAATGCCATAATTATTGTGCCATTCAGATGCCAGTAATATTGTGCCATTCAGATGCCAGTAATATTGTGCCATTCATTTGTCTGTATTATTGTGCCATTCAAATGCCTGTATTATTGTGTCATTCAGATGCCAGTTATATTGTGCCATTCAAATGCCAGTAATATTGTGTCATTCAGATGCCTGTGTTATTGTGCCATTCCGATGCTTTTAATATTATGCCATTCAAATGCCTGTAATATTGTGCGATTCAGATGCCTGTATTATTGTGCCCTTCAGATGCCTGTATTATTTTGCCATACAAATGCCAGTAATATTGTGCCATTCAGATGTCTGTATTATTGTGCTATTCAAATGCCTGTATTATTGTGCCATTAAGATACCAGTAATATTGTGTCACTCAAATGCCAGTAATATTGTGCCATTCATATGCCTGTGTTATTGTGCCATTCCGATGCTTTTAATATTCTGCCATTCAAATGCCTGTAATATTGTGCCATTCAGATGCCTGTATTATTGTGTCATTCATATGCCAGTTATATCGTGCCATTCAAATGCCAGTAATATTGTGCCATTCAGATGCCTGTAATATTCTGCTTTCCAAATACCTGTAATATTGTGCGATTCAGATGCCTGTATTATTGTGCCCTTCAGATGCCTGTATTATTTTGCCATACAAATGCCAGTAATATTGTGCCATTCAGATGTCTGTATTATTGTGCTATTCAAATGCCTGTATTATTGTGCCATTAAGATACCAGTAATATTGTGCCATTCAAATGCCAGTAATATTGTGCCATTCATATGCCTGTATTGTTGTGCTATTCAGATGTCTGTATTATTGTGCTATTCAGATACCAGTAATATTTTGCCATTCAAATGCCAGTAATATTGTGCAATTCAAATGCCTGTATTATTGTGCCATTCAGATGCCTGTATTATTGTGCAATTCAGATACCAGGAATATTGTGCCATTGAAATGCCAGTAATATTGTGCCATTCAAATACCATAATTATTGTGCCATTCAAATGCCATAATTATTATATCATTCAAATGTTAGTAATATTGTGCCATTCATATACCTGTATTATTGTGCCATTCAAATGCCTGCAATATTGTGCGATTCAGATGCCTGTATTATTGTGCCATTCAGATGCCTGTATTATTTTGCCATTCAGATGCCAGTAATATAGTGCCATTCAGATGCCTGTATTATTGTGCTATTCGGATGTCTGTATTATTGTGCTATTCAAATGCCTGTATTATTGTGCCATTAAGATACCAGTAATATTGTGTCATTCAAATGCCAGTAATATTGTGCCATTCATATGCCTGTGTTATTGTGCCATTCCGATGCTTTTAATATTCTGCCATTCAAATGCCTGTAATATTGTGCCATTCATTTGTCTGTATTATTGTGCCATTCAAATGCCTGTATTATTGTGTCATTCAGATGCCAGTTATATTGTGCCATTCAAATGCCAGTAATATTGTGTCATTCAGATGCCTGTGTTATTGTGCCATTCCGATGCTTTTAATATTATGCCATTCAAATGCCTGTAATATTGTGCGATTCAGATGCCTGTATTATTGTGCCCTTCAGATGCCTGTATTACTTTGCCATACAAATGCCAGTATTATTGTGCCATTCAGATGTCTGTATTATTGTGCTATTCAAATGCCTGTATTATTGTGCCATTAAGATACCAGTAATATTGTGTCATTCAAATGCCAGTAATATTGTGCCATTAATATGCCTGTGTTATTGTGCCATTCCGATGCTTTTAATATTCTGCCATTCAAATGCCTGTAATATTGTGCCATTCAGATGCCTGTATTATTGTGTCATTCATATGCCAGTTATATCGTGCCATTCAAATGCCAGTAATATTGTGCCATTCAGATGCCTGTAATATTCTGCTTTCCAAATACCTGTAATATTGTGCGATTCAGATGCCTGTATTATTGTGCCCTTCAGATGCCTGTATTATTTTGCCATACAAATGCCAGTAATATTGTGCCATTCAGATGTCTGTATTGTTGTGCTATTCAAATGCCTGTATTATTGTGCCATTAAGATACCAGTAATATTGTGCCATTCAAATGCCAGTAATATTGTGCCATTCATATGCCTGTATTGTTGTGCTATTCAGATGTCTGTATTATTGTGCTATTCAGATACCAGTAATATTTTGCCATTCAAATGCCAGTAATATTGTGCAATTCAAATGCCTGTATTATTGTGCCATTCAGATGCCTGTATTATTGTGCAATTCAGATACCAGGAATATTGTGCCATTGAAATGCCAGTAATATTGTGCCATTCAAATACCATAATTATTGTGCCATTCAAATGCCATAATTATTATATCATTCAAATGCCAGTAATATTGTGCCATTCATATACCTGTATTATTGTGCCATTCAAATGCCTGTAATATTGTGCCATTTAGATGCCTGTATTATTGTGCCATTCAAATGCCATAATTATTGTGCCATTCAAATGCCATAATTATTGTGCCATTCAAATACCAGTAAAATTGTGCCATTCAGATGCCATAATTAATGTGCCATTCAAATGCCATAATTATTATGCCATTCAAATGCCAGTAATATTGTGCCATTCAGATGCCTGTAATATTATGCCATTCAAATGCCTGTAATATTGTGCGATTCAGATGCCTGTATTATTGTGGATTCAGATGCCTGTATTATTTTGCCATTCAGATGCCAGTAATATAGTGCCATTCAGTGGCCTGTATTATTGTGCTATTCAGATGTCTGTATTATTGTGCCATTCAGATGCCAGTAATATTGTGCCATTCAGATGCCAGTAATATTGTGCAATTCAAATGCCTGTATTATTGTGCCATTCAGATGCCTGTATTATTGTGCCTTTCAAATAACAGTAATATTGTGCAACTCAAATGCCTGTATTATTATGCCATTCAAATGCCAGTAATATAGTGCAATTCAGATACCAGGAATATTGTGCCATTCAAATGCCAGTAATATTGTGCCATTCAAAGGCCATAATTATTGTGCCATTCAAATGCCATAATTATTGTGCCATTCAAATGCCATAATTATTATGCCATTCAAATTCCAGTAATATTGTGCCATTCAGATGCCTGTAATATTCTGCCTTTCAAATGCCTGTAATATTGTGCAATTCAGATGCCTGTATTATTTTGCCATTCAAATGCCAGGAATATTGTGCCATTCAGATGTCTGTATTATTGTGCTATTCAAATGCCTGTATTATTGTGCCATTAAGATACAAGTAATATTGTGCCATTTAATTGCCAGTAATATTGTGCAATTCAAATGCCTGTATTATTGTGCCATTTAGATGCCTGTATTATTGTGCCTTTCAAATAACAGTAATATTGTGCAATTTAAATGCCTGTATTATTGTGCCATTCAAATGCCAATAATATAGTGCAATTCAGATACCAGAAATATTGTGCCATTCAAATGCCAGTAATATTGTGCCATTTAGATGCCTGTATTATTGTGCCATTCAAATGCCAGTAATATTGTGCCTTTCAAATAACAGTAATATTGTGCAATTTAAATGCCTGTATTATTGTGCCATTCAGATGCCTGTATTATTGTGCCTTTCAAATAACAGTAATATTGTGCAATTTAAATGCCTGTATTATTGTGCCATTTAAATGCCAGTAATATTGTGCAATTCAGATACCAGGAATATTGTGCCATTCAAATGCCAGTAATATTGTGCCATTTAGATGCCTGTATTATTGTGCCATTCAAATGCCAGTAATATTGTGCAATACAAATGCCTGTATTATTGTGCCATTCAAATGCCAGTAATATAGTGCAATTCAGATACCAGGAATATTGTGCCTTTCAAATGCCAGTAATATTGTGCCATTTAGATGCCTGTATTTTTGTGCCATTCAAATGCCAGTAATATAGTGCCATTCAAAGGCCATAATTATTGTGCCATTCAAATGCCATAATTATTGTGCCATTCAAATGCCATAATTATTGTGCCATTCAAATGCCATAATTATTATGCCATTCAAATGCCAGTAATATTGTGCCATTCAGATGCCTGTAATATTATGCCATTCAAATGCCTGTAATATTGTGCGATTCAGATGCCTGTATTATTGTGCCATTCAGATGCCTGTATTATTTTGCCATTCAGATGTCAGTAATATAGTGCCATTCAGATGCCTGTATTATTGTGCTATTCGGATGTCTGTATTATTGTGCCATTCAGATACCAGTAATATTTTGCCATTCAAATGCCATAATTATTGTGCCATTCAGATGCCAGTAATATTGTGCCATTCAGATGCCAGTAATATTGTGCCATTCATTTGTCTGTATTATTGTGCCATTCAAATGCCTGTATTATTGTGTCATTCAGATGCCAGTTATATTGTGCCATTCAAATGCCAGTAATATTGTGTCATTCAGATGCCTGTGTTATTGTGCCATTCCGATGCTTTTAATATTATGCCATTCAAATGCCTGTAATATTGTGCGATTCAGATGCCTGTATTATTGTGCCCTTCAGATGCCTGTATTATTTTGCCATACAAATGCCAGTAATATTGTGCCATTCAGATGTCTGTATTATTGTGCTATTCAAATGCCTGTATTATTGTGCCATTAAGATACCAGTAATATTGTGTCATTCAAATGCCAGTAATATTGTGCCATTCATATGCCTGTGTTATTGTGCCATTCCGATGCTTTTAATATTCTGCCATTCAAATGCCTGTAATATTGTGCCATTCAGATGCCTGTATTATTGTGTCATTCATATGCCAGTTATATCGTGCCATTCAAATGCCAGTAATATTGTGCCATTCAGATGCCTGTAATATTCTGCTTTCCAAATACCTGTAATATTGTGCGATTCAGATGCCTGTATTATTGTGCCATTCAGATGCCTGTATTATTTTTCCATTCAAATGCCAGTAATATTATGCCATTCAGATGTCTGTATTATTGTGCTATTCAAATGCCTGTATTATTGTGCCATTAAGATACAAGTAATATTGTGCCATTCAAATGCCAGTAATATTGTGCAATTCAAATGCCTGTATTATTGTGCCATTCAGATTCCTGTATTATTGTGCCTTTCAAATAACAGTAATATTGTGCAATTTAAATGCCTGTATTATTGTGCCATTTAAATGCCAGTAATATTGTGCAATTCAGATACCAGGAATATTGTGCCATTCAAATGCCAGTAATATTGTGCCATTTAGATGCCTGTATTATTGTGCCATTCAAATGCCAGTAATATTGTGCAATACAAATGCCTGTATTATTGTGCCATTCAAATGCCAGTAATATAGTGCAATTCAGATACCAGGAATATTGTGCCTTTCAAATGCCAGTAATATTGTGCCATTTAGATGCCTGTATTTTTGTGCCATTCAAATGCCAGTAATATAGTGCCATTCAAAGGCCATAATTATTGTGCCATTCAAATGCCATAATTATTGTGCCATTCAAATGCCATAATTATTATGCCATTCAAATGCCAGTAATATTGTGCCATTCAGATGCCTGTAATATTATGCCATTCAAATGCCTGTAATATTGTGCGATTCAGATGCCTGTATTATTGTGCCATTCAGATGCCTGTATTATTTTGCCATTCAGATGCCAGTAATATAGTGCCATTCAGATGCCTGTATTATTGTGCTATTCGGATGTCTGTATTATTGTGCCATTCAGATACCAGTAATATTTTGCAATTCAAATGCCATAATTATTGTGCCATTCAGATGCCAGTAATATTGTGCCATTCAGATGCCAGTAATATTGTGCCATTCATTTGTCTGTATTATTGTGCCATTCAAATGCCTGTATTATTGTGTCATTCAGATGCCAGTTATATTGTGCCATTCAAATGCCAGTAATATTGTGTCATTCAGATGCCTGTGTTATTGTGCCATTCCGATGCTTTTAATATTATGCCATTCAAATGCCTGTAATATTGTGCGATTCAGATGCCTGTATTATTGTGCCCTTCAGATGCCTGTATTATTTTGCCATACAAATGCCAGTAATATTGTGCCATTCAGATGTCTGTATTATTGTGCTATTCAAATGCCTGTATTATTGTGCCATTAAGATACCAGTAATATTGTGTCATTCAAATGCCAGTAATATTGTGCCATTCATATGCCTGTGTTATTGTGCCATTCCGATGCTTTTAATATTCTGCCATTCAAATGCCTGTAATATTGTGCCATTCAGATGCCTGTATTATTGTGTCATTCATATGCCAGTTATATCGTGCCATTCAAATGCCAGTAATATTGTGCCATTCAGATGCCTGTAATATTCTGCTTTCCAAATACCTGTAATATTGTGCGATTCAGATGCCTGTATTATTGTGCCCTTCAGATGCCTGTATTATTTTGCCATACAAATGCCAGTAATATTGTGCCATTCAGATGTCTGTATTATTGTGCTATTCAAATGCCTGTATTATTGTGCCATTAAGATACCAGTAATATTGTGCCATTCAAATGCCAGTAATATTGTGCCATTCATATGCCTGTATTGTTGTGCTATTCAGATGTCTGTATTATTGTGCTATTCAGATACCAGTAATATTTTGCCATTCAAATGCCAGTAATATTGTGCAATTCAAATGCCTGTATTATTGTGCCATTCAGATGCCTGTATTATTGTGCAATTCAGATACCAGGAATATTGTGCCATTGAAATGCCAGTAATATTGTGCCATTCAAATACCATAATTATTGTGCCATTCAAATACCATAATTATTGTGCCATTCAAATGCCATAATTATTATATCATTCAAATGCCAGTAATATTGTGCCATTCATATACCTGTATTATTGTGCCATTCAAATGCCTGTAATATTGTGCGATTCAGATGCCTGTATTATTGTGCCATTCAGATGCCTGTATTATTGTGCCTTTCAAATAACAGTAATATTGTGCAATTTAAATGCCTGTATTATTGTGCCATTTAAATGCCAGTAATATTGTGCAATTCAGATACCAGGAATATTGTGCCATTCAAATGCCAGTAATATTGTGCCATTTAGATGCCTGTATTATTGTGCCATTCAAATGCCAGTAATATTGTGCAATACAAATGCCTGTATTATTGTGCCATTCAAATGCCAGTAATATAGTGCAATTCAGATACCAGGAATATTGTGCCTTTCAAATGCCAGTAATATTGTGCCATTTAGATGCCTGTATTTTTGTGCCATTCAAATGCCAGTAATATAGTGCCATTCAAAGGCCATAATTATTGTGCCATTCAAATGCCATAATTATTGTGCCATTCAAATGCCATAATTATTGTGCCATTCAAATGCCATAATTATTATGCCATTCAAATGCCAGTAATATTGTGCCATTCAGATGCCTGTAATATTATGCCATTCAAATGCCTGTAATATTGTGCGATTCAGATGCCTGTATTATTGTGCCATTCAGATGCCTGTATTATTGTGCTATTCGGATGTCTGTATTATTGTGCCATTCAGATACCAGTAATATTTTGCCATTCAAATGCCATAATTATTGTGCCATTCAGATGCCAGTAATATTGTGCCATTCAGATGCCAGTAATATTGTGCCATTCATTTGTCTGTATTATTGTGCCATTCAAATGCCTGTATTATTGTGTCATCCAGATGCCAGTTATATTGTGCCATTCAAATGCCAGTAATATTGTGTCATTCAGATGCCTGTGTTATTGTGCCATTCCGATGCTTTTAATATTATGCCATTCAAATGCCTGTAATATTGTGCGATTCAGATGCCTGTATTATTGTGCCCTTCAGATGCCTGTATTATTTTGCCATACAAATGCCAGTAATATTGTGCCATTCAGATGTCTGTATTATTGTGCTATTCAAATGCCTGTATTATTGTGCCATTAAGATACCAGTAATATTGTGTCATTCAAATGCCAGTAATATTGTGCCATTCATATGCCTGTGTTATTGTGCCATTCCGATGCTTTTAATATTCTGCCATTCAAATGCCTGTAATATTGTGCCATTTAAATGCCTGTATTATTGTGTCATTCATATGCCAGTTATATCGTGCCATTCAAATGCCAGTAATATTGTGCCATTCAGATGCCTGTAATATTCTGCTTTCCAAATACCTGTAATATTGTGCGATTCAGATGCCTGTATTATTGTGCCATTCAGATGCCTGTATTATTTTTCCATTCAAATGCCAGTAATATTATGCCATTCAGATGTCTGTATTATTGTGCTATTCAAATGCCTGTATTATTGTGCCATTAAGATACAAGTAATATTGTGCCATTCAAATGCCAGTAATATTGTGCAATTCAAATGCCTGTATTATTGTGCCATTCAGATGCCTGTATTATTGTGCCTTTCAAATAACAGTAATATTGTGCAATTTAAATGCCTGTATTATTGTGCCATTTAAATGCCAGTAATATTGTGCAATTCAGATACCAGGAATATTGTGCCATTCAAATGCCAGTAATATTGTGCCATTTAGATGTCTGTATTATTGTGCTATTCAAATGCCTGTATTATTGTGCCATTAAGATACAAGTAATATTGTGCCATTCAAATGCCAGTAATATTGTGCAATTCAAATGCCTGTATTATTGTGCCATTCAGATGCCTGTATTATTGTGCCTTTCAAATAACAGTAATATTGTGCAATTTAAATGCCTGTATTATTGTGCCATTTAAATGCCAGTAATATTGTGCAATTCAGATACCAGGAATATTGTGCCATTCAAATGCCAGTAATATTGTGCCATTTAGATGCCTGTATTATTGTGCCATTCAAATGCCAGTAATATTGTGCAATACAAATGCCTGTATTATTGTGCCATTCAAATGCCAGTAATATAGTGCAATTCAGATACCAGGAATATTGTGCCTTTCAAATGCCAGTAATATTGTGCCATTTAGATGCCTGTATTTTTGTGCCATTCAAATGCCAGTAATATAGTGCCATTCAAAGGCCATAATTATTGTGCCATTCAAATGCCATAATTATTGTGCCATTCAAATGCCATAATTATTGTGCCATTCAAATGCCATAATTATTATGCCATTCAAATGCCAGTAATATTGTGCCATTCAGATGCCTGTAATATTATGCCATTCAAATGCCTGTAATATTGTGCGATTCAGATGCCTGTATTATTGTGCCATTCAGATGCCTGTATTATTTTGCCATTCAGATGCCAGTAATATAGTGCCATTCAGATGCCTGTATTATTGTGCTATTCGGATGTCTGTATTATTGTGCCATTCAGATACCAGTAATATTTTGCCATTCAAATGCCATAATTATTGTGCCATTCAGATGCCAGTAATATTGTGCCATTCAGATGCCAGTAATATTGTGCCATTCATTTGTCTGTATTATTGTGCCATTCAAATGCCTGTATTATTGTGTCATTCAGATGCCAGTTATATTGTGCCATTCAAATGCCAGTAATATTGTGTCATTCAGATGCCTGTGTTATTGTGCCATTCCGATGCTTTTAATATTATGCCATTCAAATGCCTGTAATATTGTGCGATTCAGATGCCTGTATTATTGTGCCCTTCAGATGCCTGTATTATTTTGCCATACAAATGCCAGTAATATTGTGCCATTCAGATGTCTGTATTATTGTGCTATTCAAATGCCTGTATTATTGTGCCATTAAGATACCAGTAATATTGTGTCATTCAAATGCCAGTAATATTGTGCCATTCATATGCCTGTGTTATTGTGCCATTCCGATGCTTGTAATATTCTGCCATTCAAATGCCTGTAATATTGTGCCATTCAGATGCCTGTATTATTGTGTCATTCATATGCCAGTTATATCGTGCCATTCAAATGCCAGTAATATTGTGCCATTCAGATGCCTGTAATATTCTGCTTTCCAAATACCTGTAATATTGTGCGATTCAGATGCCTGTATTATTGTGCCATTCAGATGCCTATATTATTTTTCCATTCAAATGCCAGTAATATTATGCCATTCAGATGTCTGTATTATTGTGCTATTCAAATGCCTGTATTATTGTGCCATTAAGATACAAGTAATATTGTGCCATTCAAATGCCAGTAATATTGTGCAATTCAAATGCCTGTATTATTGTGCCATTCAGATTCCTGTATTATTGTGCCATTCAAATGCCTGTAATATTGTGCGATTCAGATGCCTGTATTATTGTGCCATTCAGATGCCTGTATTATTGTGCCTTTCAAATAACAGTAATATTGTGCAATTTAAATGCCTGTATTATTGTGCCATTTAAATGCCAGTAATATTGTGCAATTCAGATACCAGGAATATTGTGCCATTCAAATGCCTGTATTATTGTGCCATTCAAATGCCAGTAATATAGTGCAATTCAGATACCAGGAATATTGTGCCTTTCAAATGCCAGTAATATTGTGCCATTTAGATGATTGTATTTTTGTGCCATTCAAATGCCAGTAATATAGTGCCATTCAAAGGCCATAATTATTGTGCCATTCAAATGCCATAATTATTGTGCCATTCAAATGCCATAATTATTATGCCATTCAAATGCCAGTAATATTGTGCCATTCAGATGCCTGTAATATTATGCCATTCAAATGCCTGTAATATTGTGCGATTCAGATGCCTGTATTATTGTGCCATTCAGATGCCTGTATTATTTTGCCATTCAGATGCCAGTAATATAGTGCCATTCAGATGCCTGTATTATTGTGCTATTCGGATGTCTGTATTATTGTGCCATTCAGATACCAGTAATATTTTGCCATTCAAATGCCATAATTATTGTGCCATTCAGATGCCAGTAATATTGTGCCATTCAGATGCCAGTAATATTGTGCCATTCATTTGTCTGTATTATTGTGCCATTCAAATGCCTGTATTATTGTGTCATTCAGATGCCAGTTATATTGTGCCATTCAAATGCCAGTAATATTGTGTCATTCAGATGCCTGTGTTATTGTGCCATTCCGATGCTTTTAATATTATGCCATTCAAATGCCTGTAATATTGTGCGATTCAGATGCCTGTATTATTGTGCCCTTCAGATGCCTGTATTATTTTGCCATACAAATGCCAGTAATATTGTGCCATTCAGATGTCTGTATTATTGTGCTATTCAAATGCCTGTATTATTGTGCCATTAAGATACCAGTAATATTGTGTCATTCAAATGCCAGTAATATTGTGCCATTCATATGCCTGTGTTATTGTGCCATTCCGATGCTTTTAATATTCTGCCATTCAAATGCCTGTAATATTGTGCCATTTAAATGCCTGTATTATTGTGTCATTCATATGCCAGTTATATCGTGCCATTCAAATGCCAGTAATATTGTGCCATTCAGATGCCTGTAATATTCTGCTTTCCAAATACCTGTAATATTGTGCGATTCAGATGCCTGTATTATTGTGCCATTCAGATGCCTGTATTATTTTTCCATTCAAATGCCAGTAATATTATGCCATTCAGATGTCTGTATTATTGTGCTATTCAAATGCCTGTATTATTGTGCCATTAAGATACAAGTAATATTGTGCCATTCAAATGCCAGTAATATTGCGCAATTCAAATGCCTGTATTATTGTGCCATTCAGATGCCTGTATTATTTTGCCTTTCAAATAACAGTAATATTGTGCAATTTAAATGCCTGTATTATTGTGCCATTTAAATGCCAGTAATATTGTGCAATTCAGATACCAGGAATATTGTGCCATTCAAATGCCAGTAATATTGTGCCATTTAGATGCCTGTATTATTGTGCCATTCAAATGCCAGTAATATTGTGCAATACAAATGCCTGTATTATTGTGCCATTCAAATGCCAGTAATATAGTGCAATTCAGATACCAGGAATATTGTGCCTTTCAAATGCCAGTAATATTGTGCCATTTAGATGCCTGTATTTTTGTGCCATTCAAATGCCAGTAATATAGTGCCATTCAAAGGCCATAATTATTGTGCCATTCAAATGCCATAATTATTGTGCCATTCAAATGCCATAATTATTATGCCATTCAAATGCCAGTAATATTGTGCCATTCAGATGCCTGTAATATTATGCCATTCAAATGCCTGTAATATTGTGCGATTCAGATGCCTGTATTATTGTGCCATTCAGATGCCTGTATTATTTTGCCATTCAGATGCCAGTAATATAGTGCCATTCAGATGCCTGTATTATTGTGCTATTCGGATGTCTGTATTATTGTGCCATTCAGATACCAGTAATATTTTGCCATTCAAATGCCATAATTATTGTGCCATTCAGATGCCAGTAATATTGTGCCATTCAGATGCCAGTAATATTGTGCCATTCATTTGTCTGTATTATTGTGCCATTCAAATGCCTGTATTATTGTGTCATTCAGATGCCAGTTATATTGTGCCATTCAAATGCCAGTAATATTGTGTCATTCAGATGCCTGTGTTATTGTGCCATTCCGATGCTTTTAATATTATGCCATTCAAATGCCTGTAATATTGTGCGATTCAGATGCCTGTATTATTGTGCCCTTCAGATGCCTGTATTATTTTGCCATACAAATGCCAGTAATATTGTGCCATTCAGATGTCTGTATTATTGTGCTATTCAAATGCCTGTATTATTGTGCCATTAAGATACCAGTAATATTGTGTCATTCAAATGCCAGTAATATTGTGCCATTCATATGCCTGTGTTATTGTGCCATTCCGATGCTTTTAATATTCTGCCATTCAAATGCCTGTAATATTGTGCCATTTAAATGCCTGTATTATTGTGTCATTAATATGCCAGTTATATCGTGCCATTCAAATGCCAGTAATATTGTGCCATTCAGATGCCTGTAATATTCTGCTTTCCAAATACCTGTAATATTGTGCGATTCAGATGCCTGTATTATTGTGCCATTCAGATGCCTGTATTATTTTTCCATTCAAATGCCAGTAATATTATGCCATTCAGATGTCTGTATTATTGTGCTATTCAAATGCCTGTATTATTGTGCCATTAAGATACAAGTAATATTGTGCCATTCAAATGCCAGTAATATTGCGCAATTCAAATGCCTGTATTATTGTGCCATTCAGATGCCGGTATTATTTTGCCTTTCAAATAACAGTAATATTGTGCAATTTAAATGCCTGTATTATTGTGCCATTTAAATGCCAGTAATATTGTGCCATTCAGATGCCTGTAATATTATGCCATTCAAATGCCTGTAATATTGTGCGATTCAGATGCCTGTATTATTGTGCCATTCAGATGCCTGTATTATTTTGCCATTCAGATGCCAGTAATATAGTGCCATTCAGATGCCTGTATTATTGTGCTATTCGGATGTCTGTATTATTGTGCCATTCAGATGCCAGTAATATTGTGCCATTCAGATGCCAGTAATATTGTGCCATTCATTTGTCTGTATTATTGTGCCATTCAAATGCCTGTATTATTGTGTCATTCAGATGCCAGTTATATTGTGCCATTCAAATGCCAGTAATATTGTGTCATTCAGATGCCTGTGTTATTGTGCCATTCCGATGCTTTTAATATTATGCCATTCAAATGCCTGTAATATTGTGCGATTCAGATGCCTGTATTATTGTGCCCTTCAGATGCCTGTATTATTTTGCCATACAAATGCCAGTAATATTGTGTCATTCAGATGTCTGTATTATTGTGCTATTCAAATGCCTGTATTATTGTGCCATTAAGATACCAGTAATATTGTGTCATTCAAATGCCAGTAATATTGTGCCATTCATATGCCTGTGTTATTGTGCCATTCCGATGCTTTTAATATTCTGCTTTCCAAATACCTGTAATATTGTGCGATTCAGATGCCTGTATTATTGTGCCCTTCAGATGCCTGTATTATTTTGCCATACAAATGCCAGTAATATTGTGCCATTCAGATGTCTGTGTTATTGTGCCATTCCGATGCTTTTAATATTCTGCCATTCAAATGCCTGTAATATTGTGCCATTCAGATGCCTGTATTATTGTGTCATTCATATGCCAGTTATATCGTGCCATTCAAATGCCAGTAATATTGTGCCATTCAGATGCCTGTAATATTCTGCTTTCCAAATACCTGTAATATTGTGCGATTCAGATGCCTGTATTATTGTGCCCTTCAGATGCCTGTATTATTTTGCCATACAAATGCCAGTAATATTGTGCCATTCAGATGTCTGTATTGTTGTGCTATTCAAATGCCTGTATTATTGTGCCATTAAGATACCAGTAATATTGTGCCATTCAAATGCCAGTAATATTGTGCCATTCATATGCCTGTATTGTTGTGCTATTCAGATGTCTGTATTATTGTGCTATTCAGATACCAGTAATATTTTGCCATTCAAATGCCAGTAATATTGTGCAATTCAAATGCCTGTATTATTGTGCCATTCAGATGCCTGTATTATTGTGCAATTCAGATACCAGGAATATTGTGCCATTGAAATGCCAGTAATATTGTGCCATTCAAATACCATAATTATTGTGCCATTCAAATGCCATAATTATTATATCATTCAAATGCCAGTAATATTGTGCCATTCATATACCTGTATTATTGTGCCATTCAAATGCCTGTAATATTGTGCCATTTAGATGCCTGTATTATTGTGCCATTCAAATGCCATAATTATTGTGCCATTCAAATGCCATAATTATTGTGCCATTCAAATACCAGTAAAATTGTGCCATTCAGATGCCATAATTAATGTGCCATTCAAATGCCATAATTATTATGCCATTCAAATGCCAGTAATATTGTGCCATTCAGATGCCTGTAATATTATGCCATTCAAATGCCTGTAATATTGTGCGATTCAGATGCCTGTATTATTGTGGATTCAGATGCCTGTATTATTTTGCCATTCAGATGCCAGTAATATAGTGCCATTCAGTGGCCTGTATTATTGTGCTATTCAGATGTCTGTATTATTGTGCCATTCAGATGCCAGTAATATTGTGCCATTCAGATGCCAGTAATATTGTGCAATTCAAATGCCTGTATTATTGTGCCATTCAGATGCCTGTATTATTGTGCCTTTCAAATAACAGTAATATTGTGCAACTCAAATGCCTGTATTATTATGCCATTCAAATGCCAGTAATATAGTGCAATTCAGATACCAGGAATATTGTGCCATTCAAATGCCAGTAATATTGTGCCATTCAAAGGCCATAATTATTGTGCCATTCAAATGCCATAATTATTGTGCCATTCAAATGCCATAATTATTATGCCATTCAAATTCCAGTAATATTGTGCCATTCAGATGCCTGTAATATTCTGCCTTTCAAATGCCTGTAATATTGTGCAATTCAGATGCCTGTATTATTTTGCCATTCAAATGCCAGGAATATTGTGCCATTCAGATGTCTGTATTATTGTGCTATTCAAATGCCTGTATTATTGTGCCATTAAGATACAAGTAATATTGTGCCATTTAATTGCCAGTAATATTGTGCAATTCAAATGCCTGTATTATTGTGCCATTTAGATGCCTGTATTATTGTGCCTTTCAAATAACAGTAATATTGTGCAATTTAAATGCCTGTATTATTGTGCCATTCAAATGCCAATAATATAGTGCAATTCAGATACCAGAAATATTGTGCCATTCAAATGCCAGTAATATTGTGCCATTTAGATGCCTGTATTATTGTGCCATTCAAATGCCAGTAATATTGTGCCTTTCAAATAACAGTAATATTGTGCAATTTAAATGCCTGTATTATTGTGCCATTCAGATGCCTGTATTATTGTGCATTTCAAATAACAGTAATATTGTGCAATTTAAATGCCTGTATTATTGTGCCATTTAAATGCCAGTAATATTGTGCAATTCAGATACCAGGAATATTGTGCCATTCAAATGCCAGTAATATTGTGCCATTTAGATGCCTGTATTATTGTGCCATTCAAATGCCAGTAATATTGTGCAATACAAATGCCTGTATTATTGTGCCATTCAAATGCCAGTAATATAGTGCAATTCAGATACCAGGAATATTGTGCCTTTCAAATGCCAGTAATATTGTGCCATTTAGATGCCTGTATTTTTGTGCCATTCAAATGCCAGTAATATAGTGCCATTCAAAGGCCATAATTATTGTGCCATTCAAATGCCATAATTATTGTGCCATTCAAATGCCATAATTATTGTGCCATTCAAATGCCATAATTATTATGCCATTCAAATGCCAGTAATATTGTGCCATTCAGATGCCTGTAATATTATGCCATTCAAATGCCTGTAATATTGTGCGATTCAGATGCCTGTATTATTGTGCCATTCAGATGCCTGTATTATTTTGCCATTCAGATGTCAGTAATATAGTGCCATTCAGATGCCTGTATTATTGTGCTATTCGGATGTCTGTATTATTGTGCCATTCAGATACCAGTAATATTTTGCCATTCAAATGCCATAATTATTGTGCCATTCAGATGCCAGTAATATTGTGCCATTCAGATGCCAGTAATATTGTGCCATTCATTTGTCTGTATTATTGTGCCATTCAAATGCCTGTATTATTGTGTCATTCAGATGCCAGTTATATTGTGCCATTCAAATGCCAGTAATATTGTGTCATTCAGATGCCTGTGTTATTGTGCCATTCCGATGCTTTTAATATTATGCCATTCAAATGCCTGTAATATTGTGCGATTCAGATGCCTGTATTATTGTGCCCTTCAGATGCCTGTATTATTTTGCCATACAAATGCCAGTAATATTGTGCCATTCAGATGTCTGTATTATTGTGCTATTCAAATGCCTGTATTATTGTGCCATTAAGATACCAGTAATATTGTGTCATTCAAATGCCAGTAATATTGTGCCATTCATATGCCTGTGTTATTGTGCCATTCCGATGCTTTTAATATTCTGCCATTCAAATGCCTGTAATATTGTGCCATTCAGATGCCTGTATTATTGTGTCATTCATATGCCAGTTATATCGTGCCATTCAAATGCCAGTAATATTGTGCCATTCAGATGCCTGTAATATTCTGCTTTCCAAATACCTGTAATATTGTGCGATTCAGATGCCTGTATTATTGTGCCATTCAGATGCCTGTATTATTTTTCCATTCAAATGCCAGTAATATTATGCCATTCAGATGTCTGTATTATTGTGCTATTCAAATGCCTGTATTATTGTGCCATTAAGATACAAGTAATATTGTGCCATTCAAATGCCAGTAATATTGTGCAATTCAAATGCCTGTATTATTGTGCCATTCAGATTCCTGTATTATTGTGCCTTTCAAATAACAGTAATATTGTGCAATTTAAATGCCTGTATTATTGTGCCATTTAAATGCCAGTAATATTGTGCAATTCAGATACCAGGAATATTGTGCCATTCAAATGCCAGTAATATTGTGCCATTTAGATGCCTGTATTATTGTGCCATTCAAATGCCAGTAATATTGTGCAATACAAATGCCTGTATTATTGTGCCATTCAAATGCCAGTAATATAGTGCAATTCAGATACCAGGAATATTGTGCCTTTCAAATGCCAGTAATATTGTGCCATTTAGATGCCTGTATTTTTGTGCCATTCAAATGCCAGTAATATAGTGCCATTCAAAGGCCATAATTATTGTGCCATTCAAATGCCATAATTATTGTGCCATTCAAATGCCATAATTATTATGCCATTCAAATGCCAGTAATATTGTGCCATTCAGATGCCTGTAATATTATGCCATTCAAATGCCTGTAATATTGTGCGATTCAGATGCCTGTATTATTGTGCCATTCAGATGCCTGTATTATTTTGCCATTCAGATGCCAGTAATATAGTGCCATTCAGATGCCTGTATTATTGTGCTATTCGGATGTCTGTATTATTGTGCCATTCAGATACCAGTAATATTTTGCCATTCAAATGCCATAATTATTGTGCCATTCAGATGCCAGTAATATTGTGCCATTCAGATGCCAGTAATATTGTGCCATTCATTTGTCTGTATTATTGTGCCATTCAAATGCCTGTATTATTGTGTCATTCAGATGCCAGTTATATTGTGCCATTCAAATGCCAGTAATATTGTGTCATTCAGATGCCTGTGTTATTGTGCCATTCCGATGCTTTTAATATTATGCCATTCAAATGCCTGTAATATTGTGCGATTCAGATGCCTGTATTATTGTGCCCTTCAGATGCCTGTATTATTTTGCCATACAAATGGCAGTAATATTGTGCCATTCAGATGTCTGTATTATTGTGCTATTCAAATGCCTGTATTATTGTGCCATTAAGATACCAGTAATATTGTGTCATTCAAATGCCAGTAATATTGTGCCATTCATATGCCTGTGTTATTGTGCCATTCCGATGCTTTTAATATTCTGCCATTCAAATGCCTGTAATATTGTGCCATTCAGATGCCTGTATTATTGTGTCATTCATATGCCAGTTATATCGTGCCATTCAAATGCCAGTAATATTGTGCCATTCAGATGCCTGTAATATTCTGCTTTCCAAATACCTGTAATATTGTGCGATTCAGATGCCTGTATTATTGTGCCCTTCAGATGCCTGTATTATTTTGCCATACAAATGCCAGTAATATTGTGCCATTCAGATGTCTGTATTATTGTGCTATTCAAATGCCTGTATTATTGTGCCATTAAGATACCAGTAATATTGTGCCATTCAAATGCCAGTAATATTGTGCCATTCATATGCCTGTATTGTTGTGCTATTCAGATGTCTGTATTATTGTGCTATTCAGATACCAGTAATATTTTGCCATTCAAATGCCAGTAATATTGTGCAATTCAAATGCCTGTATTATTGTGCCATTCAGATGCCTGTATTATTGTGCAATTCAGATACCAGGAATATTGTGCCATTGAAATGCCAGTAATATTGTGCCATTCAAATACCATAATTATTGTGCCATTCAAATACCATAATTATTGTGCCATTCAAATGCCATAATTATTATATCATTCAAATGCCAGTAATATTGTGCCATTCATATACCTGTATTATTGTGCCATTCAAATGCCTGTAATATTGTGCGATTCAGATGCCTGTATTATTGTGCCATTCAGATGCCTGTATTATTGTGCCTTTCAAATAACAGTAATATTGTGCAATTTAAATGCCTGTATTATTGTGCCATTTAAATGCCAGTAATATTGTGCAATTCAGATACCAGGAATATTGTGCCATTCAAATGCCAGTAATATTGTGCCATTTAGATGCCTGTATTATTGTGCCATTCAAATGCCAGTAATATTGTGCAATACAAATGCCTGTATTATTGTGCCATTCAAATGCCAGTAATATAGTGCAATTCAGATACCAGGAATATTGTGCCTTTCAAATGCCAGTAATATTGTGCCATTTAGATGCCTGTATTTTTGTGCCATTCAAATGCCAGTAATATAGTGCCATTCAAAGGCCATAATTATTGTGCCATTCAAATGCCATAATTATTGTGCCATTCAAATGCCATAATTATTATGCCATTCAAATGCCAGTAATATTGTGCCATTCAGATGCCTGTAATATTATGCCATTCAAATGCCTGTAATATTGTGCGATTCAGATGCCTGTATTATTGTGCCATTCAGATGCCTGTATTATTGTGCTATTCGGATGTCTGTATTATTGTGCCATTCAGATACCAGTAATATTTTGCCATTCAAATGCCATAATTATTGTGCCATTCAGATGCCAGTAATATTGTACCATTCAGATGCCAGTAATATTGTGCCATTCATTTGTCTGTATTATTGTGCCATTCAAATGCCTGTATTATTGTGTCATCCAGATGCCAGTTATATTGTGCCATTCAAATGCCAGTAATATTGTGTCATTCAGATGCCTGTGTTATTGTGCCATTCCGATGCTTTTAATATTATGCCATTCAAATGCCTGTAATATTGTGCGATTCAGATGCCTGTATTATTGTGCCCTTCAGATGCCTGTATTATTTTGCCATACAAATGCCAGTAATATTGTGCCATTCAGATGTCTGTATTATTGTGCTATTCAAATGCCTGTATTATTGTGCCATTAAGATACCAGTAATATTGAGTCATTCAAATGCCAGTAATATTGTGCCATTCATATGCCTGTGTTATTGTGCCATTCCGATGCTTTTAATATTCTGCCATTCAAATGCCTGTAATATTGTGCCATTTAAATGCCTGTATTATTGTGTCATTCATATGCCAGTTATATCGTGCCATTCAAATGCCAGTAATATTGTGCCATTCAGATGCCTGTAATATTCTGCTTTCCAAATACCTGTAATATTGTGCGATTCAGATGCCTGTATTATTGTGCCATTCAGATGCCTGTATTATTTTTCCATTCAAATGCCAGTAATATTATGCCATTCAGATGTCTGTATTATTGTGCTATTCAAATGCCTGTATTATTGTGCCATTAAGATACAAGTAATATTGTGCCATTCAAATGCCAGTAATATTGTGCAATTCAAATGCCTGTATTATTGTGCCATTCAGATGCCTGTATTATTGTGCCTTTCAAATAACAGTAAGATTGTGCAATTTAAATGCCTGTATTATTGTGCCATTTAAATGCCAGTAATATTGTGCAATTCAGATACCAGGAATATTGTGCCATTCAAATGCCAGTAATATTGTGCCATTTAGATGTCTGTATTATTGTGCTATTCAAATGCCTGTATTATTGTGCCATTAAGATACAAGTAATATTGTGCCATTCAAATGCCAGTAATATTGTGCAATTCAAATGCCTGTATTATTGTGCCATTCAGATGCCTGTATTATTGTGCCTTTCAAATAACAGTAATATTGTGCAATTTAAATGCCTGTATTATTGTGCCATTTAAATGCCAGTAATATTGTGCAATTCAGATACCAGGAATATTGTGCCATTCAAATGCCAGTAATATTGTGCCATTTAGATGCCTGTATTATTGTGCCATTCAAATGCCAGTAATATTGTGCAATACAAATGCCTGTATTATTGTGCCATTCAAATGCCAGTAATATAGTGCAATTCAGATACCAGGAATATTGTGCCTTTCAAATGCCAGTAATATTGTGCCATTTAGATGCCTGTATTTTTGTGCCATTCAAATGCCAGTAATATAGTGCCATTCAAAGGCCATAATTATTGTGCCATTCAAATGCCATAATTATTGTGCCATTCAAATGCCATAATTATTATGCCATTCAAATGCCAGTAATATTGTGCCATTCAGATGCCTGTAATATTATGCCATTCAAATGCCTGTAATATTGTGCGATTCAGATGCCTGTATTATTGTGCCATTCAGATGCCTGTATTATTTTGCCATTCAGATGCCAGTAATATAGTGCCATTCAGATGCCTGTATTATTGTGCTATTCGGATGTCTGTATTATTGTGCCATTCAGATACCAGTAATATTTTGCCATTCAAATGCCATAATTATTGTGCCATTCAGATGCCAGTAATATTGTGCCATTCAGATGCCAGTAATATTGTGCCATTCATTTGTCTGTATTATTGTGCCATTCAAATGCCTGTATTATTGTGTCATTCAGATGCCAGTTATATTGTGCCATTCAAATGCCAGTAATATTGTGTCATTCAGATGCCTGTGTTATTGTGCCATTCCGATGCTTTTAATATTATGCCATTCAAATGCCTGTAATATTGTGCGATTCAGATGCCTGTATTATTGTGCCCTTCAGATGCCTGTATTATTTTGCCATACAAATGCCAGTAATATTGTGCCATTCAGATGTCTGTATTATTGTGCTATTCAAATGCCTGTATTATTGTGCCATTAAGATACCAGTAATATTGTGTCATTCAAATGCCAGTAATATTGTGCCATTCATATGCCTGTGTTATTGTGCCATTCCGATGCTTTTAATATTCTGCCATTCAAATGCCTGTAATATTGTGCCATTCAGATGCCTGTATTATTGTGTCATTCATATGCCAGTTATATCGTGCCATTCAAATGCCAGTAATATTGTGCCATTCAGATGCCTGTAATATTCTGCTTTCCAAATACCTGTAATATTGTGCGATTCAGATGCCTGTATTATTGTGCCATTCAGATGCCTGTATTATTTTTCCATTCAAATGCCAGTAATATTATGCCATTCAGATGTCTGTATTATTGTGCTATTCAAATGCCTGTATTATTGTGCCATTAAGATACAAGTAATATTGTGCCATTCAAATGCCAGTAATATTGTGCAATTCAAATGCCTGTATTATTGTGCCATTCAGATTCCTGTATTATTGTGCCATTCAAATGCCTGTAATATTGTGCGATTCAGATGCCTGTATTATTGTGCCATTCAGATGCCTGTATTATTGTGCCTTTCAAATAACAGTAATATTGTGCAATTTAAATGCCTGTATTATTGTGCCATTTAAATGCCAGTAATATTGTGCAATTCAGATACCAGGAATATTGTGCCATTCAAATGCCTGTATTATTGTGCCATTCAAATGCCAGTAATATAGTGCAATTCAGATACCAGGAATATTGTGCCTTTCAAATGCCAGTAATATTGTGCCATTTAGATGATTGTATTTTTGTGCCATTCAAATGCCAGTAATATAGTGCCATTCAAAGGCCATAATTATTGTGCCATTCAAATGCCATAATTATTGTGCCATTCAAATGCCATAATTATTATGCCATTCAAATGCCAGTAATATTGTGCCATTCAGATGCCTGTAATATTATGCCATTCAAATGCCTGTAATATTGTGCGATTCAGATGCCTGTATTATTGTGCCATTCAGATGCCTGTATTATTTTGCCATTCAGATGCCAGTAATATAGTGCCATTCAGATGCCTGTATTATTGTGCTATTCGGATGTCTGTATTATTGTGCCATTCAGATACCAGTAATATTTTGCCATTCAAATGCCATAATTATTGTGCCATTCAGATGCCAGTAATATTGTGCCATTCAGATGCCAGTAATATTGTGCCATTCATTTGTCTGTATTATTGTGCCATTCAAATGCCTGTATTATTGTGTCATTCAGATGCCAGTTATTTTGTGCCATTCAAATGCCAGTAATATTGTGTCATTCAGATGCCTGTGTTATTGTGCCATTCCGATGCTTTTAATATTATGCCATTCAAATGCCTGTAATATTGTGCGATTCAGATGCCTGTATTATTGTGCCCTTCAGATGCCTGTATTATTTTGCCATACAAATGCCAGTAATATTGTGCCATTCAGATGTCTGTATTATTGTGCTATTCAAATGCCTGTATTATTGTGCCATTAAGATACCAGTAATATTGTGTCATTCAAATGCCAGTAATATTGTGCCATTCATATGCCTGTGTTATTGTGCCATTCCGATGCTTTTAATATTCTGCCATTCAAATGCCTGTAATATTGTGCCATTTAAATGCCTGTATTATTGTGTCATTCATATGCCAGTTATATCGTGCCATTCAAATGCCAGTAATATTGTGCCATTCAGATGCCTGTAATATTCTGCTTTCCAAATACCTGTAATATTGTGCGATTCAGATGCCTGTATTATTGTGCCATTCAGATGCCTGTATTATTTTTCCATTCAAATGCCAGTAATATTATGCCATTCAGATGTCTGTATTATTGTGCTATTCAAATGCCTGTATTATTGTGCCATTAAGATACAAGTAATATTGTGCCATTCAAATGCCAGTAATATTGCGCAATTCAAATGCCTGTATTATTGTGCCATTCAGATGCCTGTATTATTTTGCCTTTCAAATAACAGTAATATTGTGCAATTTAAATGCCTGTATTATTGTGCCATTTAAATGCCAGTAATATTGTGCAATTCAGATACCAGGAATATTGTGCCATTCAAATGCCAGTAATATTGTGCCATTTAGATGCCTGTATTATTGTGCCATTCAAATGCCAGTAATATTGTGCAATACAAATGCCTGTATTATTGTGCCATTCAAATGCCAGTAATATAGTGCAATTCAGATACCAGGAATATTGTGCCTTTCAAATGCCAGTAATATTGTGCCATTTAGATGCCTGTATTTTTGTGCCATTCAAATGCCAGTAATATAGTGCCATTCAAAGGCCATAATTATTGTGCCATTCAAATGCCATAATTATTGTGCCATTCAAATGCCATAATTATTATGCCATTCAAATGCCAGTAATATTGTGCCATTCAGATGCCTGTAATATTATGCCATTCAAATGCCTGTAATATTGTGCGATTCAGATGCCTGTATTATTGTGCCATTCAGATGCCTGTATTATTTTGCCATTCAGATGCCAGTAATATAGTGCCATTCAGATGCCTGTATTATTGTGCTATTCGGATGTCTGTATTATTGTGCCATTCAGATACCAGTAATATTTTGCCATTCAAATGCCATAATTATTGTGCCATTCAGATGCCAGTAATATTGTGCCATTCAGATGCCAGTAATATTGTGCCATTCATTTGTCTGTATTATTGTGCCATTCAAATGCCTGTATTATTGTGTCATTCAGATGCCAGTTATATTGTGCCATTCAAATGCCAGTAATATTGTGTCATTCAGATGCCTGTGTTATTGTGCCATTCCGATGCTTTTAATATTATGCCATTCAAATGCCTGTAATATTGTGCGATTCAGATGCCTGTATTATTGTGCCCTTCAGATGCCTGTATTATTTTGCCATACAAATGCCAGTAATATTGTGCCATTCAGATGTCTGTATTATTGTGCTATTCAAATGCCTGTATTATTGTGCCATTAAGATACCAGTAATATTGTGTCATTCAAATGCCAGTAATATTGTGCCATTCATATGCCTGTGTTATTGTGCCATTCCGATGCTTTTAATATTCTGCCATTCAAATGCCTGTAATATTGTGCCATTTAAATGCCTGTATTATTGTGTCATTCATATGCCAGTTATATCGTGCCATTCAAATGCCAGTAATATTGTGCCATTCAGATGCCTGTAATATTCTGCTTTCCAAATACCTGTAATATTGTGCGATTCAGATGCCTGTATTATTGTGCCATTCAGATGCCTGTATTATTTTTCCATTCAAATGCCAGTAATATTATGCCATTCAGATGTCTGTATTATTGTGCTATTCAAATGCCTGTATTATTGTGCCATTAAGATACAAGTAATATTGTGCCATTCAAATGCCAGTAATATTGCGCAATTCAAATGCCTGTATTATTGTGCCATTCAGATGCCGGTATTATTTTGCCTTTCAAATAACAGTAATATTGTGCAATTTAAATGCCTGTATTATTGTGCCATTTAAATGCCAGTAATATTGTGCAATTCAGATACCAGGAATATTGTGCCATTCAAATGCCAGTAATATTGTGCCATTTAGATGCCTGTATTATTGTGCCATTCAAATGCCAGTAATATTGTGCAATACAAATGCCTGTATTATTGTGCCATTCAAATGCCAGTAATATAGTGCAATTCAGATACCAGGAATATTGTGCCTTTCAAATGCCAGTAATATTGTGCCATTTAGATGCCTGTATTTTTGTGCCATTCAAATGCCAGTAATATAGTGCCATTCAAAGGCCATAATTATTGTGCCATTCAAATGCCATAATTATTGTGCCATTCAAATGCCATAATTATTATGCCATTCAAATGCCAGTAATATTGTGCCATTCAGATGCCTGTAATATTATGCCATTCAAATGCCTGTAATATTGTGCGATTCAGATGCCTGTATTATTGTGCCATTCAGATGCCTGTATTATTTTGCCATTCAGATGCCAGTAATATAGTGCCATTCAGATGCCTGTATTATTGTGCTATTCGGATGTCTGTATTATTGTGCCATTCAGATGCCAGTAATATTGTGCCATTCAGATGCCAGTAATATTGTGCCATTCATTTGTCTGTATTATTGTGCCATTCAAATGCCTGTATTATTGTGTCATTCAGATGCCAGTTATATTGTGCCATTCAAATGCCAGTAATATTGTGTCATTCAGATGCCTGTGTTATTGTGCCATTCCGATGCTTTTAATATTATGCCATTCAAATGCCTGTAATATTGTGCGATTCAGATGCCTGTATTATTGTGCCCTTCAGATGCCTGTATTATTTTGCCATACAAATGCCAGTAATATTGTGCCATTCAGATGTCTGTATTATTGTGCTATTCAAATGCCTGTATTATTGTGCCATTAAGATACCAGTAATATTGTGTCATTCAAATGCCAGTAATATTGTGCCATTCATATGCCTGTGTTATTGTGCCATTCCGATGCTTTTAATATTCTGCTTTCCAAATACCTGTAATATTGTGCGATTCAGATGCCTGTATTATTGTGCCCTTCAGATGCCGTATTATTTTGCCATACAAATGCCAGTAATATTGTGCCATTCAGATGTCTGTATTATTGTGCTATTCAAATGCCTGTATTATTGTGCCATTAAGATACCAGTAATATTGTGCCATTCAAATGCCAGTAATATTGTGCCATTCATATGCCTGTATTGTTGTGCTATTCAGATGTCTGTATTATTGTGCTATTCAGATACCAGTAATATTTTGCCATTCAAATGCCAGTAATATTGTGCAATTCAAATGCCTGTATTATTGTGCCATTCAGATGCCTGTATTATTGTGCAATTCAGATACCAGGAATATTGTGCAATTGAAATGCCAGTAATATTGTGCCATTCAAATACCATAATTATTGTGCCATTCAAATGCCATAATTATTATATCATTCAAATGCCAGTAATATTGTGCCATTCATATACCTGTATTATTGTGCCATTCAAATGCCTGTAATATTGTGCGATTCAGATGCCTGTATTATTGTGCCATTCAGATGCCTGTATTATTGTGCCTTTCAAATAACAGTAATATTGTGCAATTTAAATGCCTGTATTATTGTGCCATTTAAATGCCAGTAATATTGTGCTATTCAGATACCAGGAATATTGTGCCATTCAAATGCCAGTAATATTGTGCCATTTAGATGCCTGTATTATTGTGCCATTCAAATGCCAGTAATATTGTGCAATACAAATGCCTGTATTATTGTGCCATTCAAATGCCAGTAATATAGTGCAATTCAGATACCAGGAATATTGTGCCTTTCAAATGCCAGTAATATTGTGCCATTTAGATGCCTGTATTTTTGTGCCATTCAAAGCCAGTAATATAGTGCCATTCAAAGGCCATAATTATTGTGCCATTCAAATGCCATAATTATTGTGCCATTCAAATGCCATAATTATTGTGCCATTCAAATGCCATAATTATTATGCCATTCAAATGCCAGTAATATTGTGCCATTCAGATGCCTGTAATATTATGCCATTCAAATGCCTGTAATATTGTGCGATTCAGATGCCTGTATTATTGTGCCATTCAGATGCCTGTATTATTTTGCCATTCAGATGCCAGTAATATAGTGCCATTCAGATGCCTGTATTATTGTGCTATTCGGATGTCTGTATTATTGTGCCATTCAGATACCAGTAATATTTTGCCATTCAAATGCCATAATTATTGTGCCATTCAGATGCCAGTAATTTTGTGCCATTCAGATGCCAGTAATATTGTGCCATTCATTTGTCGGTATTATTGTGCCATTCAAATGCCTGTATTATTGTGTCATTCAGATGCCAGTTATATTGTGCCATTCAAATGCCAGTAATATTGTGTCATTCAGATGCCTGTGTTATTGTGCCATTCCGATGCTTTTAATATTATGCCATTCAAATGCCTGTAATATTGTGCGATTCAGATGCCTGTATTATTGTGCCCTTCAGATGCCTGTATTATTTTGCCATACAAATGCCAGTAATATTGTGCCATTCAGATGTCTGTATTATTGTGCTATTCAAATGCCTGTATTATTGTGCCATTAAGATACCAGTAATATTGTGTCATTCAAATGCCAGTAATATTGTGCCATTCATATGCCTGTGTTATTGTGCCATTCCGATGCTTTTAATATTCTGCCATTCAAATGCCTGTAATATTGTGCCATTCAAATGCCTGTATTATTGTGTCATTCATATGCCAGTTATATCGTGCCATTCAAATGCCAGTAATATTGTGCCATTCAGATGCCTGTAATATTCTGCTTTCCAAATACCTGTAATATTGTGCGATTCAGATGCCTGTATTATTGTGCCATTCAGATGCCTGTATTATTTTTCCATTCAAATGCCAGTAATATTATGCCATTCAGATGTCTGTATTATTGTGCTATTCAAATGCCTGTATTATTGTGCCATTAAGATACAAGTAATATTGTGCCATTCAAATGCCAGTAATATTGTGCAATTCAAATGCCTGTATTATTGTGCCATTCAGATGCCTGTATTATTGTGCCTTTCAAATAACAGTAATATTGTGCAATTTAAATGCCTGTATTATTGTGCCATTTAAATGCCAGTAATATTGTGCAATTCAGATACCAGGAATATTGTGCCATTCAAATGCCAGTAATATTGTGCCATTTAGATGCCTGTATTATTGTGCCATTCAAATGCCAGTAATATTGTGCAATACAAATGCCTGTATTATTGTGCCATTCAAATGCCAGTAATATAGTGCAATTCAGATACCAGGAATATTGTGCCTTTCAAATGACAGTAATATTGTGCCATTTAGATGCCTGTATTTTTGTGCCATTCAAATGCCAGTAATATAGTGCCATTCAAAGGCCATAATTATTGTGCCATTCAAATGCCATAATTATTGTGCCATTCAAATGCCATAATTATTATGCCATTCAAATGCCAGTAATATTGTGCCATTCAGATGCCTGTAATATTATGCCATTCAAATGCCTGTAATATTGTGCGATTCAGATGCCTGTATTATTGTGCCATTCAGATGCCTGTATTATTTTGCCATTCAGATGCCAGTAATATAGTGCCATTCAGATGCCTGTATTATTGTGCTATTCGGATGTCTGTATTATTGTGCCATTCAGATACCAGTAATATTTTGCCATTCAAATGCCATAATTATTGTGCCATTCAGATGCCAGTAATATTGTGCCATTCAGATGCCAGTAATATTGTGCCATTCATTTGTCTGTATTATTGTGCCATTCAAATGCCTGTATTATTGTGTCATTCAGATGCCAGTTATATTGTGCCATTCAAATGCCAGTAATATTGTGTCATTCAGATGCCTGTGTTATTGTGCCATTCCGATGCTTTTAATATTATGCCATTCAAATGCCTGTAATATTGTGCGATTCAGATGCCTGTATTATTGTGCCCTTCAGATGCCTGTATTATTTTGCCATACAAATGCCAGTAATATTGTGCCATTCAGATGTCTGTATTATTGTGCTATTCAAATGCCTGTATTATTGTGCCATTAAGATACCAGTAATATTGTGTCATTCAAATGCCAGTAATATAGTGCCATTCATATGCCTGTGTTATTGTGCCATTCCGATGCTTTTAATATTCTGCCATTCAAATGCCTGTAATATTGTGCCATTCAGATGCCTGTATTATTGTGTCATTCATATGCCAGTTATATCGTGCCATTCAAATGCCAGTAATATTGTGCCATTCAGATGCCTGTAATATTCTGCTTTCCAAATACCTGTAATATTGTGCGATTCAGATGCCTGTATTATTGGGCCCTTCAGATGCCTGTATTATTTTGCCATACAAATGCCAGTAATATTGTGCCATTCAGATGTCTGTATTATTGTGCTATTCAAATGCCTGTATTATTGTGCCATTAAGATACCAGTAATATTGTGCCATTCAAATGCCAGTAATATTGTGCCATTCATATGCCTGTATTGTTGTGCTATTCAGATGTCTGTATTATTGTGCTATTCAGATACCAGTAATATTTTGCCATTCAAATGCCAGTAATATTGTGCAATTCAAATGCCTGTATTATTGTGCCATTCAGATGCCTGTATTATTGTGCAATTCAGATACCAGGAATATTGTGCCATTGAAATGCCAGTAATATTGTGCCATTCAAATACCATAATTATTGTGCCATTCAAATGCCATAATTATTATATCATTCAAATGTTAGTAATATTGTGCCATTCATATACCTGTATTATTGTGCCATTCAAATGCCTGTAATATTGTGCGATTCAGATGCCTGTATTATTGTGCCATTCAGATGCCTGTATTATTTTGCCATTCAGATGCCAGTAATATAGTGCCATTCAGATGCCTGTATTATTGTGCTATTCGGATGTCTGTATTATTGTGCTATTCAAATGCCTGTATTATTGTGCCATTAAGATACCAGTAATATTGTGTCATTCAAATGCCAGTAATATTGTGCCATTCATATGCCTGTGTTATTGTGCCATTCCGATGCTTTTAATATTCTGCCATTCAAATGCCTGTAATATTGTGCCATTCATTTGTCTGTATTATTGTGCCATTCAAATGCCTGTATTATTGTGTCATTCAGATGCCAGTTATATTGTGCCATTCAAATGCCAGTAATATTGTGTCATTCAGATGCCTGTGTTATTGTGCCATTCCGATGCTTTTAATATTATGCCATTCAAATGCCTGTAATATTGTGCGATTCAGATGCCTGTATTATTGTGCCCTTCAGATGCCTGTATTACTTTGCCATACAAATGCCAGTATTATTGTGCCATTCAGATGTCTGTATTATTGTGCTATTCAAATGCCTGTATTATTGTGCCATTAAGATACCAGTAATATTGTGTCATTCAAATGCCAGTAATATTGTGCCATTCATATGCCTGTGTTATTGTGCCATTCCGATGCTTTTAATATTCTGCCATTCAAATGCCTGTAATATTGTGCCATTCAGATGCCTGTATTATTGTGTCATTCATATGCCAGTTATATCGTGCCATTCAAATGCCAGTAATATTGTGCCATTCAGATGCCTGTAATATTCTGCTTTCCAAATACCTGTAATATTGTGCGATTCAGATGCCTGTATTATTGTGCCCTTCAGATGCCTGTATTATTTTGCCATACAAATGCCAGTAATATTGTGCCATTCAGATGTCTGTATTGTTGTGCTATTCAAATGCCTGTATTATTGTGCCATTAAGATACCAGTAATATTGTGCCATTCAAATGCCAGTAATATTGTGCCATTCATATGCCTGTATTGTTGTGCTATTCAGATGTCTGTATTATTGTGCTATTCAGATACCAGTAATATTTTGCCATTCAAATGCCAGTAATATTGTGCAATTCAAATGCCTGTATTATTGTGCCATTCAGATGCCTGTATTATTGTGCCATTCAGATACCAGGAATATTGTGCCATTGAAATGCCAGTAATATTGTGCCATTCAAATACCATAATTATTGTGCCATTCAAATGCCATAATTATTATATCATTCAAATGCCAGTAATATTGTGCCATTCATATACCTGTATTATTGTGCCATTCAAATGCCTGTAATATTGTGCCATTTAGATGCCTGTATTATTGTGCCATTCAAATGCCATAATTATTGTGCCATTCAAATGCCATAATTATTGTGCCATTCAAATACCAGTAAAATTGTGCCATTCAGATGCCATAATTAATGTGCCATTCAAATGCCATAATTATTATGCCATTCAAATGCCAGTAATATTGTGCCATTCAGATGCCTGTAATATTATGCCATTCAAATGCCTGTAATATTGTGCGATTCAGATGCCTGTATTATTGTGGATTCAGATGCCTGTATTATTTTGCCATTCAGATGCCAGTAATATAGTGCCATTCAGTGGCCTGTATTATTGTGCTATTCAGATGTCTGTATTATTGTGCCATTCAGATGCCAGTAATATTGTGCCATTCAGATGCCAGTAATATTGTGCAATTCAAATGCCTGTATTATTGTGCCATTCAGATGCCTGTATTATTGTGCCTTTCAAATAACAGTAATATTGTGCAACTCAAATGCCTGTATTATTATGCCATTCAAATGCCAGTAATATAGTGCAATTCAGATACCAGGAATATTGTGCCATTCAAATGCCAGTAATATTGTGCCATTCAAAGGCCATAATTATTGTGCCATTCAAATGCCATAATTATTGTGCCATTCAAATGCCATAATTATTATGCCATTCAAATGCCAGTAATATTGTGCCATTCAGATGCCTGTAATATTCTGCCTTTCAAATGCCTGTAATATTGTGCAATTCAGATGCCTGTATTATTTTGCCATTCAAATGCCAGGAATATTGTGCCATTCAGATGTCTGTATTATTGTGCTATTCAAATGCCTGTATTATTGTGCCATTAAGATACAAGTAATATTGTGCCATTTAATTGCCAGTAATATTGTGCAATTCAAATGCCTGTATTATTGTGCCATTTAGATGCCTGTATTATTGTGCCTTTCAAATAACAGTAATATTGTGCAATTTAAATGCCTGTATTATTGTGCCATTCAAATGCCAATAATATAGTGCAATTCAGATACCAGAAATATTGTGCCATTCAAATGCCAGTAATATTGTGCCATTTAGATGCCTGTATTATTGTGCCATTCAAATGCCAGTAATATTGTGCCTTTCAAATAACAGTAATATTGTGCAATTTAAATGCCTGTATTATTGTGCCATTCAAATGCCAATAATATAGTGCAATTCAGATACCAGAAATATTGTGCCATTCAAATGCCAGTAATATTGTGCCATTTAGATGCCTGTATTATTGTGCCATTCAAATGCCAGTAATATTGTGCCATATAACGGCCATAATTATTGTGCCATTCAAATTCCATAATTATTATGCCATTCAAATGCCAGTAATATTGTGTCATTCAGATGCTTGTAATATTCTGCCATTCAAATGCCTGTAATATTGTGCGATTCAGATGCCTTTATTATTGTGCCATTCAGATGCCTGTATTATTTTGCCATTCAAATGTCAGTAATATTGTGCCATTCAGATGCCAGTAATATTGTGCCATTTAGATGCCTGTATTATTGTGCCATTCAAATGCCAGTAATATTGTGCATTTCAAATGCCATAATTATTGTGCCATTCAAATGCCATAATTATTGTGCCATTCAAATGCCATAATTATTGTGCCATTCAAATGCCAGTAATATTGTGCAATTCAGATACCAGGAATATTGTGCCATTCAAATGCCAGTAATATTGTGCCATTCAAATGCCAGTAATATTGTGCCATTTAGATGCCTGTATTATTGTGCCATTCAAATGCCAGTAATTTTGTGCCATTCAAATGCCATAATTATTGTGCCTTTCAAATGCCATAATTATTGTGCCATTCAAATGCCAGTAATATTGTGCCATTCAAATGCCTGTATTATTGTGCCATTCAGATGCCTGTATTATTGTGCCTTTCAAATAACAGTAACATTGTGCAATTCAAATGCCTGTATTATTATGCCATTTAAATGCCAGTAATATAGTGCAATTCAGATACCAGGAATATTGTGCCATTCAAATGCCAGTAATATTGCGCCATTCAAATGCCATAATTATTGTGCCATTCAAATGCCATAATTATTATGCCATTCAAATGCCAGTAATATTGTGCCATTCAGATGCCTGTAATATTCTGCCATTCAAATGTATGTATGAGTGTATGTGACAGACTATGGATGGATGTATGTATATATGTATGTATGTATGAATGAGTGTGTGTGTGACAGACTGTATGAGTGAGTGTGACTGACTGTGTGAGTTTGTGTGTCTGTGACTGACTGTATGAGTTTGTGTGTATATGTGACTGACTATGAGTGTGTGTGTCTGTGACAGACTGTATGTATGAGTGTATGTGAAAGACCATGGATGAGTGTGTGTGTCTATGTAACTGACTCTGAGTGTATGTGTCTATGTTACAGACTGAATCTATGAGTGTGTGTCTGACAGACTGCATGAATGTATGAGTGTGTGTCTGTGACAGACTGTATGTATGTATGTATGTATGTATGTATGTATGTATGAGTGTGTCTGTGAACGACTGTATGTATGAGTGTGTGTGTGTCTGACAGACTGTATGAATGTGTGAGTGTGTGTCTGGCAGACTGTATGTATGTATGTATGTATGAGTGTGTGTCTATGTGACAGTATGTATAAGTGTGACAGGCTGTATGTATGAGTATATGTGTCTATGTGACTGACTGTTTATGACTGTATGTGCTGTTGTCTGTCTCCTAGATTTTTTTCCTGGCTCCTAAAACTTAGTTAAGGTTGTCAAGCCCTGGTATAAATGTTACTAGTTATATACATATATTTGGGGTCCACCTTAAGCTTTTGGAAATGCTGGAAATATTTAATATTTTACAGTTTCTTTTCTGGTCAGAAATGTAATGTTTGTTTGCTGAGAGGGTAGTGGATGCATGGAATAGTCTTCCAGTAGAAGTGGTAGAGGTTAATGCAGTGAAGGAGTTTAAGCATGCATGGGATAGGTATAAGGCTATCCTAGATATAAGATAAGGCCAGGGACCAATGAAAGTATTACTATACTGAGAGGGTAGTGGATGCATGGAATAGCCTTCCAGTAGAAGTGGTAGAGGTTAATACAGTGAAGGAGTTTAAGCATGCATGGGATAGGTATAAGGCTATCCTAGATATAAGATAAGGTCAGGGACTAATGAAAGTATTACTTTACTGAGAGGGTAGTGGATACATGGAATGGCATTCCAGCAGAAGTGGTAGGTTCATACTGATGTTTGTTTTATGGTGTACACACAGCTCGCTGACTATATTTCATGTAACAGTGATAAAATGCACCTGCCTGATGTAGATGTTGTGCTGTGAATGTATCTGTTGTATACCAAGGATCCTGGTAATGTTGGTGGGAACTTGGTGATATAATATACACTGTGACAAGCTTTATTTTTACTGCTGCTATACCCGGCGAGCAAAAATGCTGTCCCCCCCCAGATTTTTTGGGGTTCCTACACCCATGATTCAGATGCCTGTTTTATTGTGCCATTCAAATGCCTGTATTATTGTGCTATTCAGATACCAGTATTATTGTGCCATTCAAATGCCAATAATATTGTGCAATTCAGATGCCTGTATTATTGTGCCATTCAAAAGCCAGTAATATTGTGCAATTGAAATGCCTGTATTATTGGGCCATTCAGATGCCTGTATTATTGTGCCATTCAGATGCCAGTAATATTGTGTGGTTACAGTGCTCTTTTTCTTCCTCCCTCCTCCCCCCTTCCCCAGTACTTACCGTCTGGCTGCTGCTCCGTGTCCCTGGACGCCTCCTCTGTGCAGTCTTCCCTCCTGCACTGAGGAGGGAAACACAGACACCGGATGTGTACGTCACATCTGGTGGCAGGGATTTTTTTTTACTTTTTTTTTTTACAGCGGCCGAATCCAGTGGATGCGGCTGCCAGAGAAAAAATAAATAAAGTACAGCAGCACGATCCGCTGCGGGGGGATGCTGGCAGCACGGGTGTCACCCCCGTTGGCGGTGTCACCCGGTGCGGTCTGCACCCCCCGAATGGCACAAGACTGAGTGGAGTTGAAATGTTCTTAAATTTTGACACTTCCATCACCATGACCCAGATCAATATAGCTTAGTATATGGTTAGGCCTTTTTTTTTTATACCTTGTAGTTAACAAAATGTAAGACTTCTTTAGTACAGCCACAGTACATTCCCTAACGCCTTCCCTCTGAACCTTATTTCTGCCCCCTTAATGTAAACATGCAACAAAAAGCACATTTAAAATTGCATTATAACCTTAAGATCCTATGACCTTATTGTGCTTGGGATTGCTGCCCTTTCACCTCTGTTTAAGAATAACTTGAATACGGGTCTTGGCTGCTTCATTGATTTTGGGGGTGTCACAAAGCTTTTAATGACAACTTTGAGGCTCTTGTTCTGCATGACTCAGAAAAGACCTGTTATGTCTTAATTAAAAAAAAGAGAGAATAGAAAAACAACATCTTTCTGGTTGGAAAAATAGTGAAAACACAATCACATAAAAGAGAATAACTATATGTATACTATATGAGATCAAGATTAAAATAAGTTCAGGCCCTATATATGCAACACTTTCCCACCATCTTAAAGAGACACTCCCACCAAAAAAGGAAAAGGGTTTTTATATTTTTATTTTGCATTATTGATTTCAGATATGTCTTTTGTTTTTGTTATGTGAGTTTATTTTATGAAATAGTTTACTAAACACTGTGACTGGGTGCTGCCATTTTGAGAAATATATTGTTTTTGGGTGCCACCCCCCAGTGACTTTACAGCACTAATATCTCACTTTGGGGTTGGGGACACAAAATGCAGTCTATAAGTCAGAATTCTGATCATAGACTTGCATTGAATGGAAGGGTAATGTAACTATTACATCACAAGGGGCGGAGTTATGATCCTGTTTGATCAGGTCCATCTCCTCACTTTGTTTTGGAAGGCAGTTAAAAAAGGTTGTACGAAGCCACCTAGTCCTGCTGAATATGATACACAGGAGCCAGTATGAGAGCAAGGGTGTATCTTATGACATCATCATGTAGGCTCAGGCTACAGTTGTAAAGTGAGACTTGCTGGGAGATTTTGGAGACTGTTGCATCATGGTTAAAATTCTCAAAATGCATGTTGGAGTCAGACACCTAATTTTATTTTTACTTTTATATGCATTTAAGTCAAACAGAGAGGAAAAAACAGTGGCATATGTCTTATATTTGTGTTTATTTTAAATGCACAGGTAATCTAGTTACATCTTATGTAAGTGGTCGTGTTCCTTTAAATGATTTGTGGCATATGTAGACTGGAAAGTGTTTCTGGAATGATCAGTGAATATTTTGACCTCCTTCTGGATCGGATAGACCAATTATGGAATGACTAGGACTGGAGAAGAAGAAAAAGCCATCAATTAATTACTTATAGAAAAGAAGGAGTTTGTTTAAGAGGCATACCTAGCTAGTTATGTTTCATATTAGGCACACACCAATACATAAAGTGGCAGGGAAGGGTATAAAAAATAATAATTCCAATAAACTTCTACATTTATAATAATTCAAGACGGCATCAAGACTTTTGGAAACAGATATCACATACCACAGAAACCATAAAACAAAACATATTGCCAGGTAATGGGTGGCATTGTAACAGAGGGAATATGTTTAGTTTCTAATAAATCAGCAAAGGGTAGAAAGGATGTTGCATAATTAGGATTTAAACATTTTCATTAAATCCCAACTAAAAATAGACATCATAGAATTATATTACAATTCTCCACACACCATTTACTGGAAATACAATACCAACAAAGGGAGGCATGACTTATTTTGGCATAAGATGCTAATAAAGTGTACTGGTCCATGCTGATATGATACAAATGATAGGTGCAATCAACAGAAATCGAAGTATTGTCGAGGAATGTTTGCATAAATAATGAGCACATGTCTTGACCACCATTTAAGAGCAGGATTAGCACACTCACTGCAGCACACAAAATAAGAGTAAAATAAAAGAAAATAACAAGCAGGGATCAGGTTTGGGGGGACCAGGATAGTGGTACTAGGGGAGGGGGGGGGGGGACCAGCATTGTTACACACGCTGTGCCAACATTACACCTAGTTAATGGGGCAGCAGCAAAGAAAACAAGCCAGGAGAGGAAAACCAATGTCAGGCAGCATATTGTGGACACTGTTAATGCAGTTGGTGGGAATAAAAAGTCTGAGCAGGTGGTAAAGAATAGGTAAGTGCATTTAAAATACTCATACACCATAGGCAGCATGTTATATGACCCTGAATTCACACCTGTATTTCATGTAACACATCCATTAGCTTTTATCGCAGATACCTAGGAATGTATACTCACATGGAATGTTGCATGTAGCTGCACATATTATAATGGCTGCCACACATGGAGAATCTGCAAGGGAGTCTGTAGAGAATTTTACTCATTGCTCTACTTCCTGTTTCTCGCCAGATAGGTCCATACAGTGTATTTTTTTTACTGCTCAAAATAAAACCGTTGCGGGACATACCATGTCTGTGATTAAAGCTTAGATATGTGTGGTGTTGATAACTGATATTTATCTACTACATGCGAGTAACTTGTATTAGGTGAATGGGTTAAGCTATTTCTTGCAGCTACTTCACAAGTTGGTGTTTGTTTCCATTTGGCCCTGTGTA
The DNA here is from genome assembly GCA_036172795.1 of Pelodytes ibericus. Taxonomy (NCBI): domain Eukaryota; kingdom Metazoa; phylum Chordata; class Amphibia; order Anura; family Pelodytidae; genus Pelodytes; species Pelodytes ibericus. The sequence goes on along the minus strand of CM069858.1, from coordinate 53,421,500 downwards.
TATGTGAGTGTGTCTGTGACTGACTGTGTAATTGAGTGTGTCATATTCTAACACATACACACACTGATGCACTCTCACATAACATTTGTGAACACTTACATAATACACACAAACTCACACTAATACATGCTCACTAAAACACACACAAAAACACTCAACGCCCACATAACACTCACTAATACTCACATACAGTAACTACCGGGGTTACTACTGGCACATGGTTGTTTTCACTTGCTTGGTTGGTTGGTAGTGTAGGGGGCTCTGTGGAAACTTTTACACCAGGGCCCAATGGTTTGTATTTAAGCCTCTGAATAGATGTGCATGTCAACTGTAGTAGAAAGATGCTGCAACATGACAAAATCCAAAGATCAGCGCACTCACATCAAAACAGGTAGGAGAAAAAATCTTAAACCTATAGGTTTCATTAAAGCAACCTAAAAACACATTTGTAAGATAATAAAATTGGAGATTTGATTACATATTTGGCCATATTATGCTAAGCCCACCACTACATCAAAGTACTCCAATATTGATTGGTCCTAACTAGAGTTGAGCGGACCTGGATGTTCGGCGGAACTTTGGAAAAAAGTACGGGTTCAGGCTCGAACTTGACCTCGAACCCGAACTTTTGGGCACTAAAATGCCTCTAAAAAAGTCCTGGAAAGGGCTAGAGGGCTGCAAAAGGAAGTAAAATGGGGGTAAGAGTAGAACAAGTGCCCTGCAAACAATGTGGATAGGGAAATAACTTAAAATAACATAAAATACATAAAAATTTAAAATACAGCTGAGCCATAAAACAGCACTAGAGATTCCCTCTGATTTTAGCTTTGGAAGAACATAAATCAAAATCTAAAGCATGGCTGCCAGGAGGATCAACAGAATTATCCATTTGAGAGAGGGTTGGAGTGCAGGGTATTCTCTTTCATTGTTCAAACTGAGCTCAACTCCTGATGCATGGAGAAAAGGCCTTCACAAGCCTCCGCTATTGTGTATATATTTATACTAAGTGACCCTTAGGTTGAGGAGGCGGTGACCGTGGAGGTGTAGGTGGAAGCGGTGGTGGAGGAAAAGGAGGAGATAGCCAACACTGTTTTTTATTTGTTTGTTTTGTTTTTTGATTTTTTTTAGTTGGGGTAGCCCCCAAAATATTGGGACATATAAAAAAAGAAAACAAAGAATAAGTGCACTTGAGTATAACAATGGCTGGGTGAGGCCGGTATAAATGTTTATTCTGCACAAGGTACAGACAAGTCTGGTGGGATCCATGCCTAGTTCATTTTAATAAACGCAAGCTTGTCCACGTTGGCTGTGGACAGGTGGCTGCGCTTGTCTGTGATAACGCCTCCTGCCGTGCTAAACACACGTTCAGACAATACACTGGCTGCAGGGCAGGCCAGCACCCCCAAGGCATAAAGGGCAAGCTCAGGCCATGTGCCCAATTTGGAGACCCAGAAATTGAATGGGGCAGACCCATCAGTCAGTATGTGTAGGCGTGTGCATACGTACTGTTCCACCATGTTGCTGAAATGCTGCCTCCTGCTAAGACGTTCCATATCAGATGGTGGTGCTGGTTGTTGTGGCATGCTGACAAAGCTTTTCCACATTTCGGCCATGCTAACCCTGCCTTCTGAGGTGCTGGCGGTTCCCCAGCTGCGTTGGCGACCTCTTCCTCCTTCTCTGCCTTAGCCTTGTGCTTCCATTGAGCCTCCGGTGTCAGTTGGGAATGCCCTCAGCAGCGTGTCTACCAGCGTGCGCTTGTAGTCAAGCATCTTCCGATCACACTCCAGTGAGGGAATTAAGGATGGCACATTGTCCTTGTAACGGCGATCCAGCAGGGTGGCCACCCAGTAATCAGCACAAGTTATAATGTGGGCAACTCGGCAGTCGGTGCACAGGCACTGCAGCATGTAGTCGCTCATGTGTGCCAAGCTGCCCAGAGGCAAGGACAAGCAGTCCTCTGTGGAAGGTGTATCATCTGTGTCCTCCGTATCCCCCCAGCCATGCTCCAGTGATGCCCACAAGCTGGGTTGGGTGCCACCCTGCTGTGAACACGGTTCCTCCTCATCATCATCCTCCTCCAGAACTGTGCCCTGGCTGGACAATTGTGTACCTGGCCTATGCTGGTGCAGGAACCCACCCTCCAAGCCACTTGTGAATGACTGGCCTGATAACCGTGGAAGGGACCCCTCTTCCTTCTCCTCTTCCTTATGTGCCACATCCTCTTCCATAATCGCCCGAAGCGTTTTTTCAAGGAGACATAGAAGCGGGATAGTAATGCTGAGAACGGCGTCATCGGCACTGGCCATGTTGGTGGAGTACTCGAAACAGTGCAAAATGGCACACAGGTCTCGCATGGAGGCCCACTCATTGGTGGTTAAGTTGTGCTGTTCAGCAGAGCGACTGACCCGTGCGTGCTGCAGCTGAAACTCCACTGTTGCCTGCTGCTGCTCACACAGTCTCTCCAGTATGTGCAAGGTGGTGTTCCACCTTGTGGGCACGTCGCATATGAGGCAGTCAGCATAAAGGCCAAAGTTATGCTGCAGCGCAGACAGGCGAGTAGCAGCAGCAGGGTGAGAACGCCGAAAGCGCGCACAGACGGGCCGCACTTTGTGCCACAGCTCTGATATATCTGGGTAGTTTTTCAGGAATTTCTGCACCACTAAATTCAGCACATGCGCCAGGCAAGGGACGTGAGTCAAACCGACTAGGCCCAGAGCTGCTCCGAGATTTTGCTCATTATCGCACACCACCAGGCCAGGCTTGAGGCTCAGTGGCAACAACCACTCATCGGTCTATTGTTCCATGCCCGTCCACAGCTCCTGCGTGCTGTGGGGTTTTTCCCCCAAACATATGAGTTTTAAAACAGCCTGCTGTCGTTTCCCCCGGCTGTGCTGAAGTTGGTGGTGAAGGTGTTATGCTGACCGGATGAGGAGGTGGTAGAGGAGGAGGAAGCGGAGGAGGAGGCAACAGGAGGCAAAGAGAAAAGCCCTGCAGTCCTCGGTGGCGGAAGATCATGCTCCAAACTGCTATCCACCTCAGGCCCAGCCACCACTACATTTGCCCAGTGTGCAGTTAGGGAGATATAACTTCCCTGCCCGTGCTTACTGGTCCACGTATCTGTGGTTTTGTGGACCTTGCCACAGATGGCGTTGCGCAGTGCACACCTGATTTTGTCCGCCAATTGGTTGTGCAGGGAAGGGATGGCGCGGCTGGGAACCACGTACTGTGGGACAGCCACCGCCATCAGGTTTTTAAAACTGTCAGTCTACAACAGACGCAATGGCAGCATTTCAAAGGCCAGCAATTTTGAAATGCTGGCATTCAGGCCAGATCCTCTGTTTGCGGGGGGTGGCAGGTGCCACTGAGACTCCAGAGGTGGAGGAAGATGCCGAGACAGCAGAAGAAGAGGAAGCAGGAGGAGCCTGAGACCTTTCTTGGGTTTTTGAGGTGCTTACTCCACTGCAGCTCGTGCTTTGCATGTAGATGCCTGGTCATGCAGGTTGTGCTCAGGTTTAGCACGTTTATGCCTCGCTTCAGGTTCTGATTGCACAGCTTGCAAACCACTCGTGTCTTGTCGTCAGCACATTGTCTGAAGAACTGCCATGCCAGGGAACTCCTTGGAGCTGGCTTTGGTGTGCTCGGTCCCTGGGTGCGGTGGGCAGTAGCAGGCGTATTGTCTAGGGGACGGCCGCTCCACTTTTGCACTCTGCTCCCTCTTATGCTGCGCTGGTGCCCCTGTGCGACCACCGCCTCTTCCTCCAAACTGGACACATCACTCGCATGACCTTGATTCCATGTGGGGTCTAGGACCTCATCATCCTCCACATCATCTTTCACCCACTCCTCAACCCTGCCCTCCTTGCCGGTCTGCACACTGCCGAAAGCCACAGCAGTGTCATCAGAGACGTGCTGCGGTGGTCCTCGCATGTCCACATCCTGACACATAAGTGGTTGTGCATCAGTGCACTCAATCTCTTCCACTTCTGGGGCAGGGCTAGGTGGATGGCCCACGGAAACCCCGCCAGCAGAGTCATCAAAAAGCATAAGAGACTGCTGCATGACTTGTGGCTCAGACTGGGTGGCTGATTTGCAAGGGGATGAGGCAGTGGTGTCACTAGGGTTGGTGTCACCCGCTGCGGTAACTCATGGTGTCACCCCCGTGGATTTCCTCCAATACCATGCCATCCAGATTCCTTGGTAATGCCAGTCAGATGGCTTATTAAATATGCCACATACAGGAGCACCACAAATTGTCACACGCAGGAGCCCATAACTATGCCACACACAAGAGCCCCATAAATTATGCCACACCAAAGCCTCATAAATTATGCCTCACCTTGGAGCCCAGTTACTTATGCCACACACACAGGCTCCCCTTAATTATGCCACACACAAGCGCCCCATAATTATGCCACACACAGGAGCCCCATAATTATGCCACACAAAAGAGCCCCTTAATTATGCCACACATGGGGCCCAATAAATATGCCACACATGGGACGGGTCTAGGACACTTCTTCGCCGCATCTTCATCGCTGACAGTTCAGCGCGGCAGTTAGAACGCTGAACTGTCAGCAATGAAGTATAACGCGGCCGTTTCACCGCGGCTGCAGCTATGTAAGAGCTGACAGTTCAGCGCTGAACTGTCAGCTCTTACAAATCTAAAAGTAAAACTAAAATAAACCCCCCCCCCTAATAAATGATTCCCCCCAATAGTAACACTAAACACTAAAACCCAATACTAACACTAAAATTAACCCCAATACTAAAATGAACCCCCTAAACCCTAATACTATTGCCCGACCCCTAATAGTAAAATTAACCCCTAACACTAAACACTAAACCTAATTCTAACCCTAATACTAACCCCCGACCCCTAATACTAAAATTAACCCCCTAAACCCTAATACTAACCCTAATACTAACCCCCGACCCCTAATAGTAAAATTAACCCCTAACACTAAACACTAAACCTAATTCTAACCCTAATACTAACCCCCAACCCCTAATACTAAAATTAACCCCCTAAACCCTAATACTAACCCTAATACTAACCCCCGACCCCTAATAGTAAAATTAACCCCTAACACTAAACACTAAACCTAATTCTAACCCTAATACTAACCCCCGACCCCTAATACTAAAGTTAACCCCCTAAACCCTAATACTAACCCTAATACTAACCCCCGACCCCCGATAGTAAAATTAACCCCTAAACCTAATTCTAACCCCCTAAACCCTAATTCTAAACAAACTAAAATCGGTAAAATACTTACCTTTAGCGATGAAATGTCCCGCGATGAAATCTCCAGCGACGATCTGTCTTGTGCTGTAGAGTCGGCGGTGAAGCAGCCGCGATGAAGAGTCCCATCCCCCATGGGACAGCCATTAATTATGCGATACACAGGAGCCCCACAAGGTGACAATTGTACAATTCAAAAACAATACATATCTATAAACAGACATCTTTCTACAACTAGTTGCATTTATACTTATTTGAATTATTTAATATTCTATTTAATACAAATGTTATTGAAAAATTACATTCTTATTTTTTATTCCCTTCCTCTGCACCCACATTGCACCTAAAGGACTTAACACAGCACCATACAGTACCCACAGAACTTGCCATGCACCTATGTTTCACCCACAGCACTTGGCTTGCACTCATATTGCACCTACACGATTTGGCATGCCACAGTGTCACTTTGCCCCACAGAACTAGCCAGTGTCACTTTCCACATAGTACATGTTATTTTGCCCCACAGACCATGCCACAGCATCACTTTGCCAATTAAAATATGCCAGTATTTAACCCCTCGATATGCCAGGATTTAGCCATTCAATATGCCAGGATTATTTATCCACTTAATATGCCAGGATTATTTATCGACTCAATATGCCATGATTTAGCCATTCAATATGCCAGGATTTAGCCATTCAATATGCCAGGATTTTGCCCCCCAATATGCAAATTAATATGCCAGGAGTTTGCCCCCCAATATGCCATTTAATATGCCAGTATTTTGCTCTAAATATGCCAGGATTTTGCCCCTCAATAAGCCAGGATTTTGCCCCCAATATGGCATTTAATATGCCAGGATTTTGCCCCCCAATATGCTATTTAATATGCCAGGATTTTGCCCCCCATATACCATTTAAAATGCCAGGATTTTGCCCCCAATATGCCATTTAATATGCCAGGATATTGCCATTTATTATGCCAGGATATTGCCAATTAATATGCCAGGGTATTGCCAATTAATATGCCAGGGTATTGCGAATTAATATGCCAGGATATTGCCATTTAATATGCCAGGGTATAGCCACTTAATATGCCAGGATATTGCCACTTAATATGCCAGGATATTGCTCCTCAGTATGCTCGTTATGCCCCCCTCCTCCCCCCTTCCCCAGCCAGTACTTACCTGCTTCCTGCTCTGTTTCCCGGCGTTGTGCACTCCCCTCCAGCCGAGCGAATCAATAAAGTTTGTTGGAAAAAAAAGCTTTATTGATCCATGTGACTGGAGGGCGCACGCTTCCCTCACAGCCACGGACCTGCACCGGGAGACAGCAGGAAGGAGGTAAGTATTTGATTTTTTTTTTTTAATGCAGGGGGTGCCGGCAGCACGGGTGTCACCCCCGCTGGTGGTGTCACCCGGTGAAGTCCGCACCCCCCTCGTGACGCCACTGGGGTGAGGTGAAAGACAGATGGCCATGAGCTTTCAGCAGGGGACTGTGTGGGAGACAATGTGAAGGAACTGGAGGCACTGTCAGCCACCCAATCTACTATTGCCTGTACTTGTTCTGGCCTCACCAAATAACGCGTACTCACACCTGAGGAAGGTGTTTCACTTGTGCGTGTAGCTGGCACAGATCAACCACGTCCTCTCCTTGCAACAGGTTCTCCACCAACACCAGCAGCACCACGACCAGGGCCACGTCCCTTATTTGACGCTCTCCTCATTCTTTGCATTCACCCACCAAAGTAACAGATGGTTTATGTCAGGCGACAATGTAACAGCCAATAGTCAACAATTTTTATTTGTATTTTTTTTTTTTTTTATTGGACTGCAAGAAATGCACCGCAGGCCGCAAATGTACTATTTAGCACCCAAAACAATTATAATTTTTCAAAGTGCGCTGTAAGCAAAGTATTTGACGGTTCTATTTGACTCTCAGATATAAAGTGCACCGCAGGACACAAATGTACTATTTAGCACAAAAAAGTGTGATTTTTTTTTTTTTTAAAACAACAGTGTAACAGTAGTATTTAAGGGTTTTATTAGTCTGCAAGAAATGCAGTACGCAAATGTACTATTTAGCACCAAAAAAATTGCAGTATTTAAAAATGCCCACTGAGCTACCAGAACAGGATTAAAGTCATGTGCCTGGCACACATGCAGTTGCAAGTGCACTGCACTCTCTGTGGCACTGGGCTCAGGGCAGGGTACAAAAATGTAGTATAGCACCCACTAAAATAATCGCTGTAGTTTGCAGATTCAACACCAGAATTCTTTCCTAATCTGTCCCTCACAGCTGCAGCATCCTCTCCCTTCACTAATAAGAGCTCATGTGACGTGCGGCGCTACGTGACTCCAGCTTTATATATGGAGGGTGGGTCACATGCTGCACTGGCCAATCACAGCCATGCCATTAGTAGGCATGGCTTTAATGGCTTCTAAGGGCAAACGAGTCAAACGCTTGTTGATTGGCTGCCCTCCATTAAATCGCCGTACTCCAACCCGAACATACAGTGAAATGTCCGTGTTCGGGTCCGGGGTCCAAAAACTGTAATGTTCGGTACGAACCCGAACTTTGTGGTTTGGGTTCGCTCAACTCTAGTCCTAACACTAAATACTGTTGCTTACTCTCTTCATATGTATTGCTTACCAGGGACCAAAAAGGCCTTCCTATTGTACAATACAAAGACACTCCTGCAATTTATAGGTCTGGACACCACTTATGCAGCACCTGTAGATTTTGTGTGTATATATATAAATATACAGCTAAACCTTGTAATATCTCTATCCACTATAATGCGAAAACACTTACAACATAGTGCTGCAATGGTTACAATGAATGATCTCACCATAAACGTCCACATTAAAACGGAAGTGTCATGAGATCTTGGGACATCGTCATCCCGCTTAGATCGCTATGTGAGTTGTGATCCTGGACCCCCACCACCCCATCACCTGTTTGGGTTCCTTGATGATTATTGCACATGGCCAAGTTGTAATTATGGAAGAATTATTTCTTTGCGAGATCACATTTACACCTCCACCACTCACAGAATTTCAGGGAGATAGGCACAAGGCTATCCTAAATATAAGATAGGGCCAGGGACTAATAAAAGTATTCAGAAAATTAGCCAGTCAACTTATCTGCCGACACATTCTATGTTTATATGTTTCTAGTCCATTTTCTATTCATTCAACTGCCCAACAGGTCCTGTTCCCCTTACTGGAGATTCTGGAGGATATTTATATCCAGGTCTGTTGGATGTGCCTGGGTTCTGCATTGGAGTATCTTGGTGACAGTTAGTTTTGGTGATGCCTCTCTATGCTGCTACTATACTTTTTGGGACCTGAGCAGTCCCTGGAGAGTACATATTTTCTTTATTTTTGGAGGGAGCAGGCAGATAGGAGAGAGACACAAGATATCGGCACTGGAGTGTAAGATGGAGCACAGAACATGCTGACGATTTATAGGTTGCTCCAGTACATTAGACCACGATAAAAGGTAAGCAATAGGGGGAAAACATTTATATGGTAACACATTTTTAGGGTTTAATCATTCTATAATGACTCATTTTTATAGTTCACTTGTCACAACTCCTAATGATCTTAAAAACATGATTGAGAGCAAAACAGCATATGAGCTCATTTGCATGCAAGCAAGACACATATATCTTGGTGGAGCTGACCATGTGTGATGGAGCACAGCCCAGGGAATTGCTGTCTAAGTGGTGAGGTGATGGAAACGACAACTTCTTACAACTGGTACATTGCAAGAGCAAATTCTAATTTACGCTAACTGCTTTTTGTCCCATCCAATTTCAGTACCACTGATAGATTAACCATGTAAGGTCTTCAGGACGTCTTTCTTGCAGCAATATGACTACTGTTGCATAAAGTATTGTTTGCATCCTTTTACATCTTGTGCCTTAACCTTGTGCTTTTACTTTGCTTATCAATAGGATGGGAATGATGCAGTCTGTGTGTTTCTGGTAAAGTAAAACGTCTCTTGGCTTTCTCACAGTGTGACTGTCTGAGAATTTCCACTTGCTGCTGATAAAGTTTTGGTTTACATTTAATAAGGCATTTTACACCAGACTACTCTTTACAAATAACACCAATAGTGAGAGAACTATTGATTGGTTCCCCTACAGCCTGGACCTGAGGACTGTTCGGACTGGAAGCCGGAGCAGCAGCAAGTATCCCCTAACCCAGATCGGAACCATAGAGCCAAAACCCAACTTATTCAGACAATTTGCCATCGCTCCCTCTGTGATTGGCTACAGAGTTAAAGGGCTCCTTGTACCGAAATGTGGGTAATGTGTTATGTACTGATGAGTGATCATAGCTCTTTGGTGAATACGTGTACCGGCCAGGCAGGTACCCTAAGCTACTTGACAATAAAGGTTAATCCCAGTCGCTAGGGTAGCTTTCGGTTTATTCGGGGAACAGACCAGGAAGCGGGGATGTGTGTTGGCACTGTTCCCATTGGCCCCCAGGTTAAAGAGGGCAACTGCACCCCCTCCACGGATTGGTCATTCTTATTTTCTCCTCCCCTGATTGGTCGCCATTAGTTTGGCAAAAGTCTTGGATTGTATGCTAATTAATCCCTTTATGTTCCCTATTGTGTTCCCCACTGTACGTAAAACTAATTAGTTTACTGTTCCATTGTCCTAAATCTCTGTTATCTAAAGGTCTAACTGTATATATTCCCTATGTTATGCTTTAATAATGTTCTTGCTGTACCTGAAACCTGTGTTCGTGTGATTATTGGGACAAAGAGCAGAGGGGACATTGCCTTTTATTTGGGACTTGCTGGCTTTCATTACGGCTAAAGGAGGCGACTACCCATCCCAGTTAAAATAAACCAGCTTTCCCAAAAACCAGGGTACTAATCCATTTAGAATTTAGACGTTCAGACAGAGGAACGTGATGATGTAGACGCTACAGGGCGGAGCGTCTGAGGCGGTGGAGTGGTGGTGAGAGCGGGACGAGCTCTCGATGACCTCTGCAACAGGACGGCGGAAAGAACGATTCTTACCCTCCTGAATCGCTAGAACATTTGCGCAGGGGAGCACTGAGTGCGGGCCACACTTTCCACCTCCTTCCCCTCTCTCAGAGGAATCCCTTGCAACACTCGGCTGAATAGCAGGCAGACAGTTGGCCGGGTGACTGGGAAAGTGAGAAACGGCGCCAACTCACCGTTGTGGAATAAAGGGGAGAGCCTAGAAAGACAAACAGATCCACAATTAATGAAAGAAGAGGAAGGGAATTTGTCTGGCCACCCGTCAAGAATACAGGCACAGTATAATCTCCCTATTTTCCCTTCCCCTTTTCGGTGGTTGTCTGATTATTTAAAGCATGGACTCTGTAAATACTCTGACATTTTGCGTGATGATGTGACCTTTAAGCCCCCTCACTGCGAGATATCACTGAGTAAAGCATCTTACTTAAGTAAAGTGACAGGTGTACTTACAAAAGCGTATAAAATCTTCTGGAGAAGGGAGGGAAAGAATCATGGTTTTTTGGGCAAGCTTTCTTCTTTTTCCTCATAAAAGGGAATCTGCCTAATCTGGATATAAATAACGTGATAAAAACAAAGATTACTCCCTCATATATGCACGGCTGTGAACCTTTGAAAAACGCTGAAGGGATTTATACTAACAACTCTAAAAAAACAGATTTAAGCCGTCTCCAGGAAGGTGATATCTCACAGAAGAGCATATACCTGTGTATAGAAACAGAGACGTGGAGAGGGGGAAGGGAGTGGAGAGGAAAGGACGGGGGAAAGAGAAATTACCCTAATAATGGCAACCAAAAAGGTTACTGATAACCTGGACTCCACTAATATCCAGGATTACAGTCTGTCCACACTAGAAATCGAAACATCGAAATTGCTGGACAGCTCTGGAGAAATGGAATTCAGAGGAATTTCTCCCGTATACCTCCAAAAATGCCTTGAACTTCAGCTTCAACTGATTAAAAAAGAATTCACCTGGGGGCGTGTCCTAACCAAAGTCCGAGCTGGACGTGTTTTAGAGGAGCTCCCTGACGGCCTGTGGGGACAAGCTGCATACAGACGAAAATAATCAGCACAAACCAGAAGAAAAACACCTCACAAGATGTCACAACACCGACATTCAAGAAAGCAGGAAAAACTGCTAAAGTTTATGACGCCAAAAGAAACGAAAAAGCCAAATAAACTTACCGAAGTAGACTTCCAAGATGGCGCCCTGGCGGACCATGATGACGAGATCTGCGATGGTGATGATGGAGCCTCCTCAGCTTCCACGCCGGGAACGTTGCCTATGGAAGAAATTAAAACAATGCTCACTACCCTCAGAACACAAATAAAGGGGGATATATCCGACCTTACAACAGAGTTCGCCAGAGAGATAAGGGAGCTGGGCGACAGGACAACGAGAATCGAAACTAAAATGGACGACCTCGTGGAACATCACAACGAAGTTTCCGACGACCATAAGAGACTCAAACTGGAAGTTCAAAGTCTCAGGGAGAAAGTGTGGGACCTAGAGGACCGATCCCGCCGAAACAATCTGAGACTCAGAGGCATCCCGGAGGAGATACAACCGGCTCATCTGGCAGAATGGACAAAGGGCCTATTCTCAGCACTCCTACCAGAGATCACTGGCACAAATACGCTAATAGACAGAATCCATCGTCTACCAAAGCCGAAAAACCTCCCTACGGAACTGCCGAGAGACACCATAATGAGACTGCACTTTTTCCACTTCAAAGAAGCAGTGATGAAGGTCAGTCGAGAAATGAAAGTTCTGCCAGCACCGTATGATAACATAAACATTTTCGCGGACCTATCCCCGAATACGCTGCAACAACGAAGGCTGTTCCAACCCATAACAGAGGCCCTCAGAGAAGCAGATATCAAATACAAATGGGGCTTCCCTGTAAGGATCATAGTTACCAGACAGGGTTCCACCACGGTGCTTAGGTCCCCAGAAGAAGGTACCAAATACCTACAACACTGGGCTATCCCAAACCGAAGCCTGTTGGCCCAAGATCAGTCGAAAAGACAGCGGCTGACCAGAGATTGGATCCCTGCCCACAATAACCGCGGACCCAGTCACAACGGAGTTATCGGATGACCGTTTCACTCACCGCAAAGACGGAGAAACGAGCCACAAAGTGCGGAAAAAAAGAACCAAAGATATCCATACAGACGCTATGCAGCTTAATTAAACGGGCAAGAGGAGAAGTGAAACTCCTCGTCAAGTGCAAGATTTTACCTGAATGACACATACCCATGGACACCCGCACGGCAGCTCCAGGGAACCCGAAGATTAGATCGCTAGACATTTCTATGAGGAATACCTGGAGAAACTTACATCTTTAACCCCAAACGGACTGTGTCTAAAACATTGAATGTGGTAATTTTGATAAAATTCGTTATAGCCATATCTTGAAGGCAATGGGTTAATTAGGAAAGGCTCTCATTTTGATAGAGTCCGTTTAAAGAACAGCAAAGTTTATTTTTTCTGCCTGTTCCTCTACCTTTCGTTTACGGTGGTGCTTTTCACACAAGTGACATATGAATGCACCAAGAGTTAGCTAATAAGTTGAGTTCAAACAACTGAGATTTATCTCTTTCTCTTAAAGTTTTTTCTACAGATACCTGATTAGAGGAGCCGTATAGAATGGCCTACAGCATAACAGATCTTGTATGTACAAAATCCAATTCATTTAAGTATTTTGAGAGAGACAGATTGAAAAAAAAAAAAAAAAAAAAAATGGTTCTTCTGGATTGAGGCCACACTTACAAAGAGTTGTCCCTATTGGGCCGTGTGACCTCCACTATCCCTATTGTTAGTTTATGCAGAAACAGGTGTTTTCTGTGACTAACCGACACCCCCCCACCCATCTGGTGATGGGATTAGTGCCAAACTATATGTATATATTGGTTTACCGAGTAATGTTCGCACTAACTATGTTTAAGTGGTCCAAATGTGACCATTTTGTCTTCCAACATTGGAATTTTCTACAGTTCTATATTTTTTTAATTGTCTATAATTTATGTTCTTTCCTTTTTTCTTCTAATTTTTATACAAGTTCGTGTAAGTCTCCAGAGGGACAGGTAAACCTGAGAGTGCATAAGATTAGACCTAATATAGGGCTCAATCTCCTCTTCAAAGTGATGAAAGCAAGAACATGGACTACACAGTCAGCCCCCCCAACATCTAAAATGAACACAAACGTGGTGAGTACATCAGAGCGGGAATGCGTGACGCTGGTAGTGCTGTGCAACATCAAACAAAGAGACACGATTTCATACAGATGTCTATAAAAGTAATATCTATTAATACAAAGGGGCTTAACACCCCTAATAAACGCAGATTACTATTCCACGAAGCTAAAATCAACAAAGCCCAGATAATCTGTGCCCAAGAGACACATTTTGCAACAAACAAAATACCTAAATTAGTCACTGCACAATATACTGAAGTGTTCCATTCCACATCCACTAAGAAAAAATGTGGGGTGTCCACCTGGTTCCACAAATCACTGGCCTTTACATTAACCAAAATTAAGCGAGACACACGGGGAAGATATCTGATCATAGAAGCAAATATTAACAACCTACCATACATAATTGTTAATCTATACGCCCCAAACTCTGACACAGTTTCGTATCTTAAGAAATTTCTCACCCGAAATATATTAGTTCAAAATACAGCAACAATTGTATGCGGCGATCTTAACAAGATTGTTGATCCTGCCTTAGATACATCTTCCACCCCAACATCAAAACATCTCCGCACTTTACAATCACAAAGCCGAGCATTCCAGAAAATCCTAACAGAAGCTAAATTATATGATGTCTGGAGAATACATAATGGATCCAAAAAAGACTACACGTTTTACTCACATGTTCACTCGACCTATTCGAGAATAGATTTTTTTCTATTAGATAAAATGACTCTTCAACGAGTCACTAGCTGCGAGATTGGAACAATCCAATGGTCTGACCACGCTCCAATATGTATTACAATAGCGGTGCAATCCCCCTACAAAGGCCTAGGATCTTGGCGTCTTAATGAAAGTTTACTTACTAACCCCACCACCAAACAAAAAATGACAAGAGTATTAGATGAATATTTTGAGTTAAATGACTCACCAGACATTTCTGTAGAGACACTGTGGGAAGCTCACAAGTCGGTCACTAGAGGACACCTCATAGCAGTAGCATCCTATGAAAAGAAAAAAAGAGAATTAAAAATGAAACAGTTATTGTTAGATTTGCAAAATCTAGAGGCAATCAATAAAACCAAACCCACGAAAGCAGGAATATCTAAAATCAAAAGTGTAAAACAGGCCATATCAGTTATCCAATTACACCACACTCAAATACAACTACAAAGATTAAATCAAATTTATTATACACAAGGGAACAAACCCACTAGATTCTTAGCAAGACGCCTAAAAAAATTGGAAGCCAAAAGAGCCATACCGTACCTAATCACACAACAAGGAGTTAAGATCCAGAACCCAGCAGACATACCAGAAGCCTTCGCCTCATATTATTCATCCCTATACAATTTAAATAAAGATAAAAACACGCCCCAACCAGATGCCACCCAAATAGAAACATTTTTGAATAAAATCACACTGCCTTCAGTAGATCAATCAGATTTAGCCAAACTCATAGCGGAAATAAAAGAGGAAGAAGTAAGAGATGCAATAAAATTACTCCCCAAGAATAAAGCCCCCGGCCCAGATGGTTTCTCGAATCAATACTACAAAATTTTTCAAAAACAATTGACGCCATATATAACCAAAACATTTAACGCTTGCAGTTCTAAAGGATCATTTCCCCCCTCTATGTTGACAGCCCACATTATTACTATCCCCAAACCAGGTAAACCCAGTGCTGTATTTACCGCGAGGCATCCTAGGCGGATGCCTAGGGCGGCAAATTTTGGGGGGCGGCAGCGCCCCCCAGCACTGAAAAAAAAAAAAATGTAAAAAAAAAAAAAAGTGAAAAAAAAAAAAACGCGGCCCTTTAAAAAAAAAAAAAACCCCACCGCGCTTGCAGGCAGAGACGGAGGTGAGAAGGGATCGGAAGATCCCCCCTCACCAACGCTCTGCCTGCCAGGCTGCACGGGGAGCCGAACAGGCAGCACAGAGAAACCTCCGTGCTGCCTGTTCGGCTCCCCGTGCAGTATGCCGACACGGAAGTGCCGACAGTCACGTGATAGGAGTCAGAGTGTGTGTGATGGGAGACAGTGTGTGTGACTGAGTGTGATGGGAGTCAGAGTGTGTGTGATGGGAGACAGTGTGTGTGACTGAGTGTGATGGGAGTCAGAGTGTGTGTGATGGGAGACAGTGTGTGTGGCTGAGTGTGATGGGAGTCAGAGTGTGTGTGATGGGAGACAGTGTGTGTGGCTGAGTGTGATGGGAGTCAGAGTGTGTGTGATGGGAGACAGTGTGTGTGACTGAGTGTGATGGGAGTCAGAGTGTGTGTGATGGGAGACAGTGTGTGTGACTGAGTGTGATGGGAGTCAGAGTGTGTGTGTGATGGGAGACAGTGTGTGTGACTGAGTGTGATGGGAGTTGGAGTGTGTGTGATGGGAGTAGGAGTGTGTGACTGAGTGTGATGGGAGTAGGAGTGTGTGACTGAGTGTGATGGGAGTGTGAGCTTGATGTGAGTCTGAATGATGGGGCATGTGTTAGGTGTGTAACGTGGGTGTGCAGCTTGGGTAGGGGGGTGCCCAGATTTTGTCTGCCTAGGGCAGCACAAAATCAAGATACACCACTGGGTAAACCCCCAACACTTTGCCCAAATTTCCGTCCCATATCCCTTCTCAACACTGATGTAAAATTATACGCTAAAATAATGGCAAACAGAATCGCATCAATATTACCCAATCTTATACATTATGATCAAGTAGGATTCATACGAGGAAGACAAGGTACAGATAATACCCGAAAAATAATTGATATCCTCTCCCTAGTTAACGCAAAGAAAATACCCAGTTTATTTTTAGCTATAGACGCGGAAAAGGCGTTTGACCGCCTTCATTGGCTTTACTTAGAAAAAGTACTACAAAAATTCAAGTTTCCCCAAGAATACATAAAAGCAATATTTGCTCTATATTCCACCCCTTCAGCAATAGTTACGTATGCAGGGTTTCACTCTGATCCTTTCCGCATATCAAATGGCTCCAGACAGGGATGTCCTTTATCCCCCCTCTTATATGTTCTTGCTATAGAACCCCTGGCGGAATTGATCCGCAAACAACCCGCGATCACCGGTATTCCATACACGCCACATGACACAGTGAAACTAGGATTATTCGCGGACGATATTCTAATTTCCCTCTCCCACCCTCAACAATCACTCCCACAGCTACACACAGTACTAGAGGAATTTAGCAAGGTCTCATACCACAAAGTTAACGTAGCTAAAACACAAGCCCTACCGATTTGCTTACCCACACAGGTTTTACAACAATTAAAAAGTGAATATGCTTATGATTGGAGAGCAGATGATATTTCCTACCTAGGAGTATATATCACAAAGAACACTGCCCACATCATCAAGGACAATCTGGTTAAATTATGGAAAAAAATTAAACAAGAAATGAATGAATGGTCGTCTTTATTTCTGACGTGGCTAGGTAGAATAGCGACAATAAAGATGTCTGTTATGCCAAAATTACTCTATTTATTTAGGGCTTTACCGGTTGCAATTCCAAAAAATATTCTGAAAAACATACAAACAGATATCCTAAGATTTATAAATGCCCATAAACCTACTAGAATTGCCAACAAATGGCTAAAATTACCCCCAAACCAGGGTGGCTTGGGTATCCCCTCAGTGGCGCAGTACTACCAAGCGGCACGCATGGCTCAATCAATGATGGCTCACTGCAGCCCAGGTGTGGTAGCGTGGGTGGACGTGGAGGATGCACAATGTCGCCCATATAGATTAATTGACATGCTTTGGACACAGTCGATGAAACCGGTGCCCCAGGATCGCCGATTACCGAGCATCGATATAACTCTAAAAACATGGAAATATTATACAAAAAGTATGCCGGAACTGTCCAAACTGTCAGTGGCTACCCCTATAACCAGTATAGAGAGATTAATAACTGACATGAAACTAGATAATTGGCGGAAAAAAGGAATAGTTACTCTGCAAGATCTATACCACCAACAAACCTTGAAATCCTTTACGGATCTCAGGACCCAATATAAATTAAGTGAAAATGAATGGCTCAAATACCTGCAAGTGCAACAAGTTATATCCTGCACTCCTAACACGCTATCAGTACCGGGGCATACCCCACACAAATTTATTATGTCATGTTTAAAAATGCCATATCTAAAAAAATCACTCACTTTATGTTACCAAGCATTATATACACCGAATATGACTAGTGCTCTCCCCTTCGCAATAGCTTGGGAAGAAGAATTGGGAACCCATTTAACTCCCTTAGAATGGAAACAAGCGATCACTTTCCCACATAGGATCTCCCATAACGCCAACCACACAGAACTTGCAAAAAAATTGTTGTATAGATGGTATTATGTTCCCACGAAATTGGCAAAAATTTACCCTTCTACTACAAATATGTGCTGGAGAGGTTGTAATATGCCTGGAACTATGTTACATATTTGGTGGGAGTGTCCAGCGATCTCCAAATATTGGGTCTATATTTATTTGATTATCAAGGAGTTGATACAGAAGCCAATAGCTCAATCTCCCAAACTAGCTATCTTACATGTTTTCCCCTCTTTGATAAAGTGGCCACAGAAGGTGATACTGGGCCACATATTACTGGCTAGTAAAACGCTACTTAGTAGGAGATGGAAGGATCCATCAGCTCCGTCACACGAGGAACTCCAAAACTTAATAACATACAATTTACAAATGGAAAAATTACACTATGTTTCTAATAACCGTTTAGAACAATATTTGGAGATCATAAAGGTGTGGGAGGAATGCCTAAACAAAGTAAAATAAGAACTGGAACTCAAGCGAACCCGACTAAATCAGTTGAGAATTTTAGTAAGAAATTAGACCAAACTAAGATAGGAGACAACCTCAAACAAGTTATGTAAACATATAAGGGTTTCTAATCTTACCTGACCTCTTATACTTATTTGTTCTTAAACATTTTTTTCACATACCTGTGTTCCCAGTTTACTCTTTTCCTTTTTTTTTTTCTTTTTTCTCTCTCTCTCTTTATGGTCTTTTTCTTTTTCTTACACTTTTTTTTTCCTTTTGTTTATTTTATGTGTATAATGTATTTTTCCTTTATTTCAATATCAGGAATCTGAGATATATGTTGACTGTATAAATCGATGGTTTCATATTTTGTATAACCAAGGATATGTAAAGTTTATATGATATATTACTGCATATTTGTAACATCCTGTGGTAACTCAATAAAAATTTTGAATGTAAAAAAAAAAAAGAAAAAAAGAATACTTCTTAAAAAAAAAAAAAAAAAAAAATTCACCTCCCAATTTGGAGAATTCAAAGAGGATATACTGAAATTGGTGGACAGAGTCAAGAGTAATGAGGATAAAGTGGAACATATGGAGTCATCCATTAAGGAAGCAGAAGAAAGAATCACAACACTAAACCTAAGAGTACAAGAGATGGAGCTGAAAATGTCCGATCTAGAGGATAGAAGTAGAAGAAAGAACATAAGGATCCGCGGCATTCCCGAATCTGTGACCCAAGAAAATATAGTGTCACACTTACTAGAGCTGTTTAAACTCATGGGAAAACAAGACCTGCGTGAAGAGGATATAGAAAGAGCACATAGATGTTGGTAACCTACAAATGTCCCGGAAGACCTACCCAGAGACATTATTGTGCGATTCGCTTTATATGGAGTCAAAAAGAAAATCATGCAGGCAAAGAAATCTTTTGAACCCAAGGGAGAAAGATTTTCCAAGTTATCCTTTTTTCAGGATTTATCTTTCCACACTCGTCAAGCAAGAAAGTCATTTAAAACAATTACAGATACTTTGAGACAGAGACAACTTAGATATTGGTGGGGTTTCCCTGTAAAAATCTGCTTCATGAGAAATAATAGAACTTTTTCTTTTGAGAGGGTGAAAGAGGCACAAAAATGGCTGGATGAAAACCTGGGAGATACCACGGGAACATCAGACTAATTCTCAAGGCCTGGGCCTGTGAAAGAGATAGAGAGCAATGATTTATTTGTGGGAGAGGGATAATTTGGAGGGGGGGAGGGGTTCTAGGGGGGGAGGGGTTCTAGGGAGGGAGACGGGTGTAGTGGGTTATTTTTTTTATTTTATTTTTCTTATTATTATATTTCTATGATATCTATTATTAATTTTTTTTTTTTATATGAGATTCCATTGAGGCATGGAAACTTAGAGACTGGGAAGGCTGCGGGAGGGGAGGGTAAGGAAAATTAATTTGTGAGAGGTTCAATATGGGGGGCAATTTTTTGAGTCACACTACTCACAATCTAACTTAAAGTTATTGATAGTGCACACGTAGACAGGTAAATTAGATGTAATCTCGCCAAAAAGCAGGATAATAATAACAATTGTTGTTTTTTTTTTGCCGCACAGATGAAGACAAGAGACACCTTTTTACATTAACTATTAAAACGATAAATGAGTATCGTAGGAATCCACGAATAGCACAGCTTATTTTGACATTTAGGACACTGATACTATACACTATTAACTAATATTGATAACTAACTTAGAAATATATAGAAAGGATAGCCCTCAACTCCTGAAATTATTTGATACAACCTCTTATATAAACACTGGCTGGAAAAAGAAGACAGCAACCTTGTAAAAATTCATGGTTAAATTAGTTACTGCAACAATAGCGGAGACTTGTTGTGGGAGGAGTAATGATAGGAGGGCTGGCGACAGGAGGGCAGGACAGGACGGGAGGCAGATGGGAAAAAAAAAAGAGTCAATAGAGGGGATGGGTAAGATATATATTGACACCCTATGTTTAGTTATTGGCCTGGATACAGGTTTGGAGGTCTGCCCTACAACACCCAACATCCCCCTTCCCTTTTTTTTGTTGTTGTTGTTGTTCTGTTCTCTCCCGTTTTCCTCTTTCTCTCCCTCCCCCACCCTCTCCTTGTGATTGTTAAATACTGATACACCACCACCTCACTGACCTCAATGTACAGTTCATCTTAGCTGGGGAAAGATGAACTATTGGATAAGGGGAGATGGGAAGCAAATTGTTAAAAAAATTGCGTTTGTTTATGTTGTCGTGTTTGGCTGTATTTTGGAGCCAGATCCTGCAGGGGGGGAGGGGGGAGACGGGGAGAGGAGAGGCGTGAGAGGAAAAGAGAGAGAAACATTAAAATCCTTTATATGCTGAAATGACATTCAAATTTCTATCATTAAATGCCCAAGGTCTGAAACTGCCCCAAAAGAGAATAACGCTTCTAGAGTTCTTGACAAAGCAAAAAATAGATGTAGCCATGTTGCAGGAGACACACTGCAATAGGAAGTTTGCTGACAGTATTTCTTTTAGCAAATATCCCTATTTGGATATTTTTTTGGATCTGAGGACACACAAAAAAAGGGGGGCGGCCATATTAATTGCTGAAAGTTGTAAATATGAACTAATTCACAAAATAATAGACCCTGAGGGACGGTATGTGTTTTTGGTCTGTAAGTTGGATGATAGAGTTTTCTCATTGTTGAATATATACGCACCTAATAGAGGCCAGGTGAGCTTCCTGAATGGGCTCATGCAGAAGTTGCATGACCTCATTCAGGGATCTTTCATCATGGCAGGTGACTTTAATTGCATTCTGGATCCAGTATGGGATAAAAAAAAGTAGTGGGGCTAAGATGGATAGATCTCTAAATGGTTTAGCAAAGTCAAGCAGTGAATTCCTGGCTAAATACAAATTATTCGACCTGTGGCGAACTGTCCATCCGTTCGCGCGGCACTACACATTCTACTCTAGAGTTCATAGATCTTACTGAAGGATAGATATGTGTTTTGTACCCGCACATCTGATTGAGGAATGCGGAAATAGTGATATAATGGAAGTCGCATGGTCCGACCATAGTGCCCTCATAAATACATTTTTCATTTAATAAAGTAAAAGTCAGACCATGCTGGAGAATAAAGGAATATCTTCTGAGTGACAAGGCATATGTAGAGGAACTGAAACAGCTGACAGAGCTCTAATTTAAGGAAAATCTTGTGGGAGAGACCTCAATGACTAATGTATGGAACACTTACAAATGTGTTATTAGGGGAAACCTCATTAGCAGAGAAGCATACTTGAATAAATTGCGCACAGCTAAACTCTCAGACCTATACATAAAACTAGAAAATCTTACTCGGAGCAATAAACTGTCACCTCAAGTAGAGAATAAAATGACAATCCAACAAACTAAGATAGAAATAAATGAAAAGCTGACAATAAAAGCAAATAAAATTTTATTACATGCAAAACAGAAATATTACTACTTAGGTAATAAACCTGAGAAGATCCTGTCCAAACAGATACAGAAGGGAAACGCTAAAGCCAGAATAGCTAAAATTATTAATGGCAAAATAACAGCAATATCAATAGGTCTAGAATTTAAGAAATTTTATCATTCCCTGTATAATTTACCTGAGAAGGGTCTCGCCCGTGAGCAGGTAAAAAAGTATATTGAGAGGTCCCATTTAAATAAATTGACAGAAGAGCAAATTAAGCAATTAGACGCGCACATCAGTGAGATCGAGGTAGCAAAGGTAATAAAACAGTTAAAAAATAACAAAGCGCCGGGCCCAGATGGATTTGCAGGTATCTTCTTAAAGAAATTGGCCCCGATACTGACGCCCCAACTATCATAATTCTTCAATGAAGTAATTAGGATTAAATGCTTCCCCGCAGAATCAATGCAAGCGGCAATTCTGCCAATCCCAAAACCATGGAAAGACCTTACAAACATAAAAAATTACCGGCCAATCTTGTTAATAAACACTGACACTAAGATTTTTTTGGCCATTTTGTCTAACAGATTGAAGGGATGTATGGACTCACTGATCCACAGGGACCAGGTGGGCTTTATGCAGGGTAGGGTCTCTGGAGATAATGTAAGGAAGATAACCAATATATTTGAGGCTGCTCACCGACGGGAGGAACCCATGCTGGCCCTGTCACTGGATGCAGAAAAAGCGTTCAACAGGGTCAGCTGGGTTTTCCTAGAAGAAACTTTGAAAGCCTTGGGATTTGGCCAGTTAATGATGGATGCCATTATGACCCTGTATAAGAACCCATCAGCAAAAGTAATTGGTCAAAACATAGAATCAGATTGGTTTAGGATTCAAAACGGCACTAGACAGGGATGCCCTTTAGCTCCTCTACTGTATATAATAACATTAGAACCATTAACAAATATGATTAGACAAAATGAGCACATTAAGGGAGTAAGATTGGGAAGTTTAGAATATAAGATATCTGCATATGTCGATGACATATTTCTGACAATATCTGAACCGGAAGGATTCAATCCCGGAGCTACTAAAGATAATTCATGAATATGGGGAGGTATCAAATTACAAACTAAATATTGAGAAAACTCAGGCAATCGGAATAGCATTATCAGATGAACTGCAAAAAAAATTAAAAGATGCCAACTCCTTTAAGAGGGTTAGCGCCGGGATTGAATATCTGGGCATTATGATTCCCCCCAATGGCAAAGCCACGGCAGAACTTAATTGCAACAAAATATTAGATGAGATACAGGCTAAACTTAATAAATGGAGACAAATCTCTTTCTCATGGATGGGCAGAATTAACACAATCAGGGCATATGTCGTACCAAGGTGGATGTATGTGTTTAGGATGGCACCAGGGAAAATAAAAATAGAAATACTGGAAAACATACAGAAGAAACTATTGAACTTTGTATGGCTTGGGGAAAAACCTAGGATAAATAAAAACACATTATATCTCGATACAACAAAGGGAAGCCTTGGTTTTCCGGTTATCAGGGAATTATGGGAAGCCAGTATGTTAACACATATAAATAGAATGCAGTGGACTTCAAGTAGAAAACTGGATTGGTGGAAGATAGAAAGTAACATCGCGGGTTTAGATAACCTAGAAAATATCCTCTGATTAAATAGGGTTAACGTAACAAATATACAACAGAAAATCGGTGGCACTACTCTAGTAGAGCTTGTAGACTTTTGGTACAATCTTAAGAAAAAATGTAATTTGGACCTAAAAATTTTAAAATCAGCACCCCTGGACTCGATAGAATATAATATGACAGATATAAATAATAAAAGCTGGAAACAAGTAGGTATTAACAAAATAAAAGATATGTATATAGGGAACAATATTAAAGGATTCAGTGATCTGAGACAAGAATTAAATTTGCCCTCGAGAGACCTCTTTAAATTTCTGAGAATAAAACATTTCTTAGTAGAGAGTATATACCTGAAGGGTGAAATGGAGAAGATAGATATGATTGATAATTTGTTTAATAATGCTCCAAAGAAAAAAATATTGAAAATATGCTCAAACATCACAAAACAGCTGAGGCAACATTATGTTCCTACCGCTTGGATAAGCTGGGAAAGAGAACTAAATTTCAACTCTAATTTGACACCCTCAGACTCGACAGACCATTGGCATAATAGCTGGAATGAACTAAGGAGAGCAGTACATTGCTTTAACTTGCAAGAGGTATTCCTTAAATTGATCAATAGATGGTACATGACACCAGTAAAATTAGGCAGGATAAATCAAACATTAGACAGTCAATGTTGGAGATGCAGAAAAAGTAGGGGCTCCCTTCTCCACATCTTTTGGGAATGTGAGGGAGTTTCTGAGTGCTGGGAAGAAGCATTTAGGAATGTCGCAAGTATTTGTGGTCAAAACCTCCCCAAATCTCCACAGAAAGCTCTCCTACACCAAGGACTGGAAAATATTGATAAAGCAGACCTATCCATGATAATACATATCTTTTCAGCTACTAAGTTAGTTATCGCGAGGAGATGGAAAAAAGGTGGGAAGGTTAGCTGGGCACAAGTAAAGAATCAAATTAATACCCAACAGTTAATGGAAAAGGGTTATTTTGCAAGTAGAGATGCGAGAGACAAATATGATAGAATTTGGGGTAAATGGAGATCTTGATTAAAACTCCTCGATGAAAGGGGTAAAGCTTACGAAGTAAAATTTGACATTCCCTGTAACCCTCACACTCTCTAAGTAAATTTTTTTTTTCTTTGGAACACTACTGTTCAGCAGTATGACCTCTCTAGTTGGGAATCCCCCTCGGGCTCTGCCTCCCCCCCTACCCCCCCCCCCTCTTTCCGGGATATAAGACAGTATTGTAGTAGGATTAATGGAGTCTGGTCTCCAAATGTTAGTGTGTTATATATGGTATAGTTTGATGTGTTATATGTTATGCCCACCCTGGATCGTATAACGAGTAGTCTGCCATTGATAGCTCAAGAGGGGTGTGCTTTTGTGTTTTGTTTTTTTCTCTTTTTTTCTCTTCTTTGTTGTTTTATGTATGTTCGCTGCTATTGTATGTTTTTATGTCTATATGAAAAAACCGAAAATAAACTACTTAAAAAATAAATAAAAAAAATAAACCAGCTTTCCCATTAATATGCCAGTGTTTGCCCATAAATATGGCACAGCCAATTTGCCTAATAATATGCCAGTATTATTTTGCCGTTAATAAGCGGCAAAATAAGCGGCGTTAATAAGCCAGACAATTTGCCTAATAATATGCCAGTATTATTTTGCCATCATGCCAGCATTTAAACCCTCAATAAAAAAGTATTTAGCTCATTTTATACCACCCTCCTCCCCCTTTCCCCAGTACTTACCTTATTTGCTGCTCTGTGTCCCCGTCCCTG
This sequence comes from Pelodytes ibericus, assembly GCA_036172795.1. NCBI lineage: Eukaryota > Metazoa > Chordata > Amphibia > Anura > Pelodytidae > Pelodytes > Pelodytes ibericus. The sequence continues at coordinate 53,396,372 of CM069858.1, read as the reverse complement.
CATGGAGGAGGTAAACACAGCCACTGGATGTGATGTAACGTCACATCTGGTCGCATTGATTTTTTTTTTTCAGGAAAATAAAAAAGTTTAGCAGCACGATGCGCTGCAGGGGGATGCCGGCAGCATGGGTGTCACCCCCGCTGTGGGTGTCACCCGGTGCAGTCCTCACCCCCCTCAGGACGCCACTGCGGTGATGTTATCTAATGAATGTTTTTGCCAATTAGAGAAGTGATGTGTAGTGACTATTGTACTTAACATAAATGATCTTTATATTTATGTGTTAGAATAATTCCAAGAAAATGCATATGTTAAGACAAAAATGTGTTTTCATCCTTTGCATTGTCTCCTGTTTATAACATCACCTGGTCATTTAATATGTTCAGGAAATGAATTGTGGGGCATGCCAAGACAAATGGGCCGAAGGGCCAAATGTGACATCTAAATTGCATTTCTGACAGAGCCTGTTTCGGGAATGTAATTCAGAAGATGCTCGATGGTGAGCTGTGCCCGTGCGCATGCAAGAACATGTGCACATGCATGCACAGTTGAGGCTTGTACAATTAAACAGAATCAATGGGAATTACATTTCCCATGATTCTGCAGTGGAGGAAGCCTCTATCGTGCAAACGGTACATTGGGCATCTTCCAAATTGAATTGCAGACACAATTGGGAGCAGGGCCGCCATCAGAAATTTCAGGGCCCCTTAATCAAAAAGATGCTGCCCCCCTCTCCCCGGATAGTTTATCCATTAATATGCCACTGATAATTTGCTCATTAATATGCCACTGATAATTTGTCCATGAATAGCTACTGATAATGTGCTCATTAATAGCCACCAGAGGCGTCGCTAGGGGGGGCTACTGGGGCTGAAGCCCCGGATCTCCCCTCCATAGCCCCGAATGGAGACTCTGACCACGCCCCCTAGCGCTCGGCCCCGCCTCCTCATGCTCAGCTCCGCCCCCTGAATGCTGCACTCTGACTCCGCCCCCTTGTGTTCGGCTCCGCCCCTCGCGCTTAACTCCGTAAGTGAGAATGGCAGAGTTATGAGTGTGTATGTATGTATGTGAGTGGCAGAGTTATGAATGTGCATGTGTATGGATGTGAGTGGAAGAGTTATGAATGTGCATGTGTATGTATGTGAGTGGAAGAGTTATGAATGTGCATGTGTATGTATGTGAGTGGAAGAGTTATGAATGTGCATGTGTATGTATGTGAGAGGAAGAGTTATGAATGTGCATGTGTATGTATGTGAGTGGCAGAGTGAAAGTGGGTGTGAGAGGCAGAGTTATGAGAGTGCATGTGTATGGATGCGAGTGGCAGAGTGTAAGTGGTTGTGAGTGGCAAAGTTATGAGTGTGTGTGTGTGTGTGTGTGGCAGAGTGTAAGTGGGTGTGAGCGCCAGAGTGTAAGTGTGTGTGAGTGGAAAATTTATGAGTGTGCATGTGTATGTATGTGAGTGGAAGAGTATAAGTGGGTGTGAGTGGCAGCGTCTAAGTAAGTGTAAGTGTGAGTGAGTGTTTTGAAGAGCGTAAGTGTGTGTGAGTGTAAGCGTGAGTGGCAGAGTTATGAGTGTGTATGTGTGTGTGGCAGAATGTAAGTGTGTGTAAGTGGCCGAGTGTGAGTGTGTATGTGAGTGGCAGAGTGTGAGTGGTAGAGTGTTAGTGTGTGAGGCAGAGTGTGAGTGTTTGGAAGAGTAAGCATGTATGAAGAGTGTAAGCGTGAGTGTCAGAGTTATGAGTGTGCATGTGTATGTGTGTGAGTGGCAGAGTGTGTGAGAGTATAAGTGTGAGCAGGAGAGTTATGAGTGTGTGTGTGAGTGTAAGCATGAGTGGCAGAGTTATTAGTGTGCGTGTGTATGTGTGTTAGTGGCAGAGTGTGTGAGAATATAAGCGTGAGCAGCAGAGTTATGAGTGTGTGTGTGAGTGGCAGTGTGTAAGTGTGCGAGAGTGAAAGCGTGAGTGGCAGAGTTATGAGTGGCAGAGTGTGAGTGTGAATCCCAGTGAGATTACTAGGAGAAAATGTGACTAATAATGACTATTAATCAAGTGTGAAACAATGTTATCATCTCATATTATTTTTATTTTCACACTTGATTATCACATTCAATATGAATAATAGTGATTCATCTTTAAATATAGTCTTTATATTGATGGCATCCCATGTACCTGGTTATAGTATTAAACCCATACATTATGAATGAATGTGCTGCTCATTATATTATGGGCTTTACTCATGAAAGAGAGAAGTGCAGGGAAGTGAGATGGGAATTTCAAAATTAAGGCTAATGTAGCAGAGTTGGAAAAATTCTCCCATTCAGTTGAAATCTCATCTCAATTCCCTGCACTTCTCTCCTTTATGAGGTTGGTAGAAGGAGCATACCTTCATACCTCAGCCTATTCTTCCCAGGTTTTGACCCCTTTTTATTAAAAAATAAAATATATATGATGTGCGTGTGAGAGTTGCAGGTTTACACACGTGTCTGCGTGGCAGAATATCTGTGTGGGAAAGGCCATCTGTGTGTATAAGGGTGTCTGTGTGTAAGGTTATCTGGATGTGTGTGTGTGTAAGAGAGTGTGTGAGTGTAAGATTGTCTATGTGGGGGAGTAAGGGTGGGTGTCTGTGTGTGTGTGATATCCCCTATATTATGAGACTGTTGGTCAACTTTTTTCTCAAAGTCTGGTAAATGGTGTATGCAACGTATGCAATGCTCAGTTATTTTGAAATCATGGGAATTTGCTCACATACAAGTGGGATTGAGTGTCTGTGTGTAAGGGTGTGTGTATGTATGTGTGACTGTGCAAGTGTGAGTATATGTGGCTGTATGTGTGTGTATTTGTGGCTGTGTATTTATGTGTATAAGTGTAACTTCGAGTTCTTTGTGTGCTGTGAGTCTTATTGTGTATTGTGGTACAGTAATGTGCAGCATGAGTGTGTGATACACTCACACACTGCACATTACTGTGAGTTTTATTGCTGTGGAGGTAGTCATAGACAGACAGACACACACATACGGACAGGCACACACATACAGTTGGTGACAGGCACACACATACAGTTGGTCACAGACAGACATACAGTCAGTCACACACACAGTCAGTCACAGACAGACACACATGTAGTCAGTAACAGACAGACACACATACAGTCAGTCACATACGGACACACACATACAATCAGTCACAGACAGGTACACACATACAATCAGTCACAGACAGATACACACATACATTCAGTCACAGTCAGACATGCAGTCAGTCACACACTCATACAGTGGGTCACAGGCAGACATACAGTCTGTCACACACACACACAGTCAGTCACATAAACACACAGTCAGTCACACATGCAGTCAGTCATATACGCACACACACACATACACACACACTGTCAGTCACATACAATTACGCACAAGTCAACAAATTTGTTGTTGTTTACGATATAAAAAGTGCATCTATCAATATGTCCCCCTCCTAGCTTCTATACCTCATTCTAGCCTGGTCTGTGCCCCGCTGTTGTTTCTAGACCCGCTGAGCAAACTCAGTGCTCGGACACTATAGTGCGGTGCATGTGGGGATGGAGCAGGAGGACTGTGCAGTCAGTGCACACAATGCTCCCTCGCGCTCCCCTGGATAAATAAATAAATAAAATTATCCCAGCGGCGAGGGCACCAGGCAGGGACAACAATAACCAGGCGCCAGGTATATTTCCTGGTGCCCAGGATTTGTTGAGCCCTGATATATACCCACATATACCTATTGCTCATTGGCACCAAATATATCAGTCTGTATGCCGCCTAAGAATGTGAGCTTATTTACTCCACTTCTATCAAAACGGTCATGGGCTCCAGCCCCGGATCTTTTGGAGACCTAGCAACGCCCCCGATAGCCACTGATAATTTGCCAATTATTAGCCCACTGATAAATTTGTCCATTAAAAACGCACTGAAAATGTGTCCATTATAAACCCACTGATAATTTGTTAATTAATAGCCAATCCCTTCCCCCTTCCCAGTACTTACCTGGATGCTGCTAGTCCCCTAAGCAGTGTTTCAATACAGCCACCGGATATGACATGACGTCATTTCCGGCGGCTGTGACTAGAAGCCAGATCTGCCAGCTGTTGCCCGATCGTGGATGTCACATGGGCAGCAGAGGCTCATGGGGCAGCTCCTTCAGGCCCCCAGGAATGAATGGGCCCTGGGCAGCTGCACCTTATGCTTTTTTTTTTGTTTTTTACATGTTTTTTTTTTTTTTAAAGGGCCGGGGCCCGTGTAGGCCCCCTGGGCCTGGGACGGGTGTATTGCCCGTCCCCCCCAGATGGCTATCCTGATTGTCAGCAATTAAGTTCAGATGTAACATTCATATAATCCCTAGCATTTTCATTTCTGAATGAAATATAAATTAAGTGTCGCCTTCCACATCAAAAAAAGGTTCAATTAACTTAATTATTGACTAAGTATTTTAAAACACTGAGTCAAAAAAAAGTTAAGTTGTGCTTTAATAATGGTTGTATTAAATATTTCACAAAAAATTCTCAATGAAGCAGACACACAAAAACTGTACAGAAGGAAAGTAATCCAGACAAAGGTAACACTGTAAGTTTGATTTCAATTGTTGTACCCTGCAACATGCAGCCATGTATAATATATATTTGTATCCTAAATACTAATCAACAATGCACATAGGAATGTAATATTAACCTAAATACTAGACATGTGCATTCGTTTTCGGACGAATGCATTTTCGGACGAAAATAGCATTTTCGTCCATTCGTCCGAAAAACGAATAACGAAGATTTTAACTAACAAAATCCGAATGAACGAATGGTTAATAAACTAAAATCATTCGTTCATTCGTCCATTCGTGCTATTGGCATTCTAAACCGAAATAGAGTCGGTTTATACAATACCAATAGCATTGTACTACATTCCATAAACCGACATGAATGACTTTCGGTTTATGGAATGCATGTAATGCTATTGGCTTCCTATAAACCGAAATTGAGTTCCCATTCATACGAATAGGTCAATTGAATGGGGACTCTTTCGGTTTATAGAAAGCCAATAGCATTGCATGTATTCTATAAGCCGAAAGTCTTTAAAACAAACGACGTTCGGTTTATAGAATACATGTAATGCTATTGCTGTTCTATAAGCCGAAAGACTTTCGGCTTATAGAACAGCAATAGCATTACATGTATTCTATAAACCGAACGTCGTTCGTTTTAAAGACTTTCGGCTTATAGAATACTATTGGCATTTAATAAACCTAACTAGAGTCCGTCCTCATTCATAAGAATTTCTTATGAATGGGGACTCGACTCTAGTTCGGTTTATAGAAAGCCAATAGTATTCTATAAGCCGAAAGTCTTTAAAACGAACGACGTTCGGTTTATAGAATACATGTAATGTATAGGATTACATGTATTACATAAGCCGAAAGTCTATAAACCGAAAGTCGTTCGGTTTATAGGCTGTCGGCATTTAACTATACAGAGACAGAGTCTCCATTCATAAAATTATGAATGGAGACTTTGTCTCCGTGTAGTAAAATGCCGAAAGCCTATAAACCGAACGATCGGTTTATAGACTTTCGTCTTATGTAATACATGTAATCCTATGGCTATTCTATAAACCGAAAGTTCGGTTTATAGAATAGCAATAGGAATACATGTATTCCATAAGCCGACAGCCTATAAACCGAACGTTCGGTTTATAGGCTGTGGGCATTTTACTACAGGGAGACAAAGTCTCCATTCATAATTTTATGAATGGAGACTCTGTCTCCGTATAGTTAAATGCCGGCTTTTAACTATACGGAGACAAAGTCTGGATTTATAATTTTATGAATGGAGACTCTGTCTCCGTATAGTTAAATGCTATTGTATTCTATAAACCGACTCTATTTCGGCTTATAGAATGCAATAGTACTACGAATGGACGAATGAACGAATGATTTTCGTTTATTAACCATTCGTTCAATCGGCTTTAGTTAGCTTAGCATTTTCGTTCTTCGTTTTTCGTCCGAAAACGAATGCACATGTCTAGTATATATTCACATGTAAATTGCTTTTTTAATAAAAAATTATGATATAAAAAAAATCTTGATTTTATTTCCTTTTATGTGACAATGCTGCCTCTCTCTTTCCCTTGCCCCCAGATTTGTCGCTCTCCCCCCCTTAGTGTTGTCTCTCTCTCACCCTCCCTTTGGCTCCCCTTGTGTCTGTCTCTTCCCCCCTTCCCTCCCCCTGTTTCTCTCTGCCCCCCTCCCCTTGTTTCTGTCTCTTCCCCCCTTCCCTCCCCTTGTTTCTCTCTGCCCCCCCCCCCTTGTTATTCTGTCCCCCCCTCACCTGTTTCTTGCTCCCTGGTGGCTAGTGGGGGCAGCCAGGGGATGTATGCACTATACATAATAGACGGAAGTGTCGGGCAGCATGGAGGTTGTCTGCACGATTCGTGCAGACATCCCCCAGCTGCCCGATTCTCCCTAGTGACTAGCGAGGCAGCGGAGGATGTCTGCGCGATGAGCGAGACCTCCCCTGCTGCCGCCCGGAACGACTGCCAGGACTTTTATGAGGAAGCCGGAAGTACCCAGCTTCATCATAGAAGTCCCGGCGGTCATGCCGGGCGGCAGCAGGGGAGATCTGCGCTCATCCCCTGCTGTTAGAGAGGGGGATCCAGGTCCCCTGCAGCTCTGCTGGGGACCTGGATCCCAGTCTTATAGTCTGACCTCAATTTGAGGTCAGATTATAAGACGACCTCGATTATAAAAGGGGTATTAACACTTCCCTTGCTGATCACAGTTTCTTTTTACTGTGATCCGTTTCCTTCCAAGTTTATGAACCTCATTTAGTTTTTTCAAAATAAATTTTTATTTTGTAAATTTTTACTATATTACTTATATTCTTTTCATGTATTAATGTAATTACAGTTAACTCCTACAAGCCTGTGCTGTGATTATGACCAGAGCAAACGTTAACCCATTCGTGACGTTGGGACGTTCTATTCCGTCCTGATTTTAAGTCCCTTAAAGTCGTTAGGACGGCATAGTACGTCCTGTGTTAAACAGCTCATATCGCGGCTCGGATCATGCTGCAGGCACTTGGAGCGGGATCCCACCTGTCAGATGAGGCCATTTTAAATGGCCTCAGTCTGACAGGGGAAATTTAGCTGGTGCTCAAAACGAGCACCAGCTACATTTCTCTAAATCATGCGTGACGTCCGAAGGGCTTGCAATTTTTGGGCAGGGACCCACAGGGTCTATTAAGACCCTGATTGGGTCTCCGCCATAGTTTTCCTGGCTAACGATCACCTTGTGATCAGTGGCCAGGAACAAAACGTGACGTTTTGGTGTTTACGTCATTTGGGACGCAAGCACCATACGTCACAAAGGGGTTAAAACTCTCCACTTTTTTCAATTAATTTTTTAATACTAAATTCAAATCATTTCATGCTATTGGCAATTCTATAAACCGAAATAGAGTCGGTTTATGGAATACCAATAGCAAAATAGCCATTACAAAATGCCTCGCTAGCCACCAGGGAGAATCGGGCAGCTGGGGGATGTCTGCACGAATCGTGCAGACAACCTCCATGCTGCCCGACACTTCCGTCTATTATGTATAGTGCATACATCCCCCGGCTACCCCCACTAGCCACCAGGGAGCAAGAAACAGGTGAGGGGGGGACAGAATAACAAGGGGGGAAGAGACAGACACAAGGGGAGCGAGGGGGGAGCCAAAGGGAGGGTGAGAGAGAGACAACACTAAGGGGGGGAGAGCGACAAATCTGGGGGCAAGGGAAAGAGAGAGGCAGCATTGTCACATAAAAGGAAATAAAATCAAGATTTTTTTTATATCATAATTTTTTATTAAAAAAGCAATTTACATGTGAATATATACTAGACATGTGCATTCGTTTTCGGACGAATGCATTTTCGTCCGAAAATTGCATTTTCGTCCATTCGCCCGAAAAATGAAGAACGAAAATGCTAAGCTAACTAAAGCCGAATGAACGAATGGTTAATAAACGAAAATCATTCGTTCATTCGTCCATTCGTAGTACTATTGCATTCTATAAGCCGAAATAGAGTCGGTTTATAGAATACAATAGCATTTAACTATACGGAGACAGAGTCTCCATTCATAAAATTATGAATGGAGACAAACGTATAGTTAAAAGCCGACAGCCTATAAACCGAACGTTCGGTTTATATGCTGTCGGCATTTTACTACACGGAGACAAAGTCTCCATTCATGATTTTATGAATGGAGACTCTGTCTCTTATTAGTTAAATGCCGACAGCCTATAAACCGAACGACTTTCGGGTTATAGACTTTCGGCTTATGTAATACATGTAAACCTATGGCTATTCTATAAACCGAAAGTCGTTCGGTTTATAGAATAGCAATAGGATTACATGTATTCCATAAGCCGAAAGTCTATAAACCGAAAGTCGTTCGGTTTATAGACTTTCTGCTTATAGAATACAAGTAATACTATTGCCTTTCTATGAACCGAACGAGAGCCCCATTCATAAGAATTTCTTATGAATTGGGCTCTCGTTCGGTTTATAGAAAGCCAATAGTATTACATTGTATTCTATAAAACGAACGAATAAAACAAAACAAAACGAAAATAATGAACGAATTTCGTCTGAAACGAATGCACTAATGAACGAAATTCGTTTTAGACAAAATAAATAACATTTTCGTCCAAATGGACGAAAACGAAACGAAAATTTTAGTTTTGCACATGTCTACTAAATACATTATTATTACTGGATAGAAATGTTTATTCCTGAGCATAGCAACACAGGGACATGATTTAGTGTGAGATAGCAGAAAAGGGTCAATCTGAGAAATAATTACAGAAAGAGTAGTAAATACAACTAACACCACAAATAAACTGAAGAAAAACTGGCATGTGCATGAGACTAAGCCAAATCACAAAAAAGTAAAATAGGTAAGATATTGTCATGGGCAGAGTAGGCAGGCCAATTAGATCTTACCTGCTGTTACAGTTTATGTTTTTATCATTCTAACCTGACAATGTGTAACAAACTGGTAGCTTAGTAATCCAGACGTTTTCTGAGCTGCCATTGCCTACATCACAATCGGCTTAGGGTGTTGTGGTATATTTATATCTACATATCCAGGCTAATCTTTTGCATGACAGCTCTAATTCCTTTTTTTTTTTTTTTTACATAAAATGCCATACAACGAATATGGCATAATTGGTAATTATTTGGTAATGAGTTATTCTTAAAAGGTATTCATTATAATGTCAGTGGATTTTTTTTTTAAAGCAACTGCATTAGTCGGCTGTTGTCTAGTGCAAGGATTTCCTCTGGTTGCAAGAATTAACATGCTTAGCCTGAAAATGTGATTTATATGATTTATAACACTCCACCCCTTATTCTACAAAATTCTACACATGTATTATACAAGTAATTACATGTTTACATGAATTACTAAGATTGACATTAACATTGGTTTAGTTAGATTAAATCAAATCTAATTTAGGGCAGTTGTCAATGCTAGATTTGACATATATAAACATCTACTCAAGAAAGAGAGAATTACAGGGAATTGAGATGGTAATTTCAAACTTTAGGTCATTGCAGCAAAGTTGGAAGAATTCTCCAATGCAGCTGAAAGGGAGACGTTTTCCAACTCAGCTACTTTGACCTTAAATTTGAAATTCCTGTTTCAATTCCCTATAATTCTTTATTTATTTAGTATACCCTATAATGTTTAATAATTTTGCATGACCAGAAATATTGGGGTCTTTTCAGAAAGCTTGTGGCTAATAGATGAATTGTGGAGAAATTCTGAGAACTTGGTGTCCATGGGACTTCCCATATTCTTAAAGGGCCTAATTCCCCCAAATTCGGCTTGAATTCTTCAGAAAGTCACCGAATTTTGGGTTTTTCAATTTCCAGAATAACAATTGGGAGAATTTAACATTTTAGCGTAAAATAAATTAAAGTGGTTACTTGACATGGTAATTGATAAATTCATTTTATAACAGCATATTTGGAAAAATTTAGGGAATCGCCACAAATATGTACATATGCACCATTGTCTGCTGAGGATATGAAAGTGTACCATTACATATATGGGTGTGCTAGGCAGTGGCATTAATAGAAACCACGATGGCCCTTTGACCATGTAGCCTATCATCATATGATACCATCATTGCAATCACTTGTAGGTGCAGGGATTGGTACTGCAAATGTACTGCCCATATTCTGTGGCCCAGCATGACCACTGCACTTTGTTCACACAAGCAATGTGTGAACAAAGTTAGTACATTGAGAACAGTGGTTTCTATTCACATCACAGCCTAACAAACTTACACATGTAAAGGTACCCTTTCATATCCACAGAAGACAATGGTCCATGTTAGTCAATGTTGCCAATACACACTGAGGTGATGAAATGGCAATGTGGGTACATGCACAGCCTTTGGGGTGTGGGACCACACCCGCTACTTTAAAAAAAAACAAATTGCTGGTAGAGGCACTGGCTGGGGAGATCCGAAGATCTCCCCTCACCAGCCCTCTGCATGGCTGGACAGGAGGATCCTGGGAGGGGGAGAACCTCACCGGGTGAGAGGGTGAACAAAGGAGGAGGGGGAGAAAACTGAGATGGGCAGGAGGGGTAGAGAGACCAGAGATGGGGAGGAGGGTGAGAGAGAACAGATATGGAGGAGAGAGAAAAGTCAAGGGGGTGAAGGGGGAGAGAGAACAGGTCCATACCTCCCCCTCCTCTCCATGAAGGGAAAGGAGATAGACAGACATGAGGGTAGAGAGGAGGGGTGGTGCCACGGGGTGCACTTAAGGTTGGCCCTGGGTACATGCTAAGAGCTGTTGACAGTGAACAATAACTGGTGATGCAATGCACACCTGGCATGTTTTTTCTTTTTTTGTCACAGAATCAAAATTAAGATGGTAAAATCAGATTTGTCCTTAATTAACTGATGATGACAGATACTGTACGCTGGTGTTACAGAAAAACATGAACAGACAAATTAAATATTTCTGTATCTCTAGGACTTTTGAGATTGTCTGCCTTTTTGTTGAAAATAAAATAATAAAAAGTGAAATTAACAATTTATTGTTTAAACACAGAATGTGCTATGTATGTGCTTAAACAGAGTTGGTGTAATTCCTCCATAGCGCTCCACGGAACGATTGTGAGTGCCCCTCCAATATGGAGCTGCCCTGTAGCCAGAAAAAGCAATGAAAGTGATCAGATATCACTTCTGTCGCTCTGTTGCTAGACTGCCTCTAAAGGATGTCAGCAGCATTACAGGCAGAAAAAATCTGAATACTTTCATTAGTTCCTGGCCTTATATCTAGAATAGCCTTATGCCTATCCCATGCATTCTTAACCCCTTAACGACAGATGACGTGCCAGGCACGTCACGGCAAATCGTGGACTTGCCGACAGCTGACGTGCCTGGCACGTCATGCACTAAATGGAGTAAAGAAAGCGACCAGCGGTCGCTTTCTTTACTCTAACGGTGTTGCTACAATGCCTCTAGGTAGAGGCATTGTGCAACACCCCCCAAATGTGCAGGGGCGCGCTACGATCACTCCACGGAGTGATCGTAGCAGCCATTTAAAAATGGCTGCGCCCGCTGCACACATGTGCTTAGAAAGCGAACGATCGTTCGCTTTCTAAGCATCTGCGGTGTTGTTAAAGTGCCTCGCCAGCGAGGCACTTAACAACACCTCCAGGCTGCCCAGAGCCGATGGTGGTCGCTCTCCTGAGCGACCCCATCGGCTCAGTAGAAGGGAACGCTGCCTGTACAGGCAGCGTTTCCCTTCTAATGGCAAGAGCATCGGAAGTGAAAGTATTTCACTTCCGATGCTCTAGGGGGAGCCAATGGATGCCGGCACAGCAGATCTATGTGATCTGTGTGCAGGCATGTATGGTAAGTGCTCTGATGAGCACTTACCATACTGTCAAAGGCAATATTACTAAATATTGCCTTTGACAAGTATTGATCTGCCTCCCTCACCTTACTAGTTATAGTAAGGGAGAGAGACAGATCAGATCAAGTAAAAATATAAAATAAAATAATAAAAAAAATATTTAATAAAATTTTAAACACCAAGGGCTTTTATAAAAGCCATTTAACCCCTTCCCTGCCATTGATCACTGTGTACGCAGTGATCATACACAGCAGCACATTTTTTGCTGTCTGTGCATTTTTTAGGGGTTATTTTTTTTTACTGTAATTCATTACAGTATAAAAAAACCTCTTTTAAGAGAGATTAACCCCTTTCTTGCCGTAGATCACTGCCTAATCAGCGATCTGACGCAAATGCAGCAATCTTGCTGCAGAAGCATTTTTAATTTTTTTAAAACTTTTTTATTACACCCGTCACGTGTTAATTATACCCGCTAGGGGACTACGTTTAACGTAAAAAATTTTTTTTAGCTGTCTGAGCGCATGTATAGCGATCAGTAACAGCTGATAAGTGACAATGGCGGGTTGGCGTTTGCTCAGATGAGCATCACCATTCGTCTGGTTAGATCAATATGTGTAAATATTTGATCTGACCCGTGTAGATCTGCCTCCCTCTCACTTGAGTTTTAGTGAGGGAGGGAGACAGAGCTGTATAATGTAAGTTTTTAATTATAATATATTTAATAGAATTGAGACCCAAAGGCTTTTATAAAAGCCGTTTCCAGTATTTAACCCCTTCCCTGCAATTGATCGCTGTGTACGCAGTGATCTTACACAGCAGCACATTTTTTGCTGTCTGTGCATTTTTTTAGGGGTTATTTTATTTTACTTTGATTTATTACAGTATATCAAAGGCTCTTTTAAGAGCTATTAACCCCTTCCTTGCCGTATATCACTTCCTAAGCAGCACATATGGTCACTGCCTAAGCAGTGCATATGGTCACTGCCTAAGCAGCGCATATGGAGCAATCTAGTCGCCGAAGGATTTTTTTTGCTATCAGCATTTTTTTTGTCAGACTCACTAGGGGTTAATTATACCCACTAGGGGATTACGTGTATTCCTTTTGAAGCTGTCTGAACGCGTGTATAGCGATCAGTAACAGCCGATCAGTGGCAAAGGTGGTTTGGTGATTTCTCAGATGAGCATCACCATTCGTCTGGTCCGTAAATATTGTTCTGACCCATATGGATCTGCCTCCCTCTCCTCACTTGAGTTTTAGTGAGGGAAAGAGACAGATCTGTATAACATAATTTTTAAATTGTAATAAATTAAATAAAATGTTAATAAATTGTGAGTTCCAAGGGCTTTTATAAAAGCCATACCTTTTGTATAGTGTAGTGTATTAACCCCTTCCCTGCCACTGATCACTGCACAGCAGAACATTTTTTCTTGTCTGTGCATTTTTAGGGGTTAATTTTTTTGTACAGTACTACAAAGGCTCTTATAAGAGCTATTAACCCCTTCCTTGCTCTACATGTTCAAATTCCAAGTTTGAAAATCAAAAAGCGCACCTCTCAAATGTAGCCTTTCAACCCCTAACAAAGCTGACAAAGCTATGCATGGGTGGTATCCCTGTGCTCGGGAGATGTTGCTGAACATATATTGTGGTATTGTTTGTCAGTGACACATACCGAAATATGTGAATTTGTGTCTAAAGTGCAATGTATGTGGGAAAAAATACACAATAAAATGACTACCACAAACTTTGACAAAGGCTGGTGGTAGAATTGGTGCATGGAAAGTGTTAAAATAACACCATTTAAAATAGCCTAGGGTGTCTACTTTTACAAAATATATACTTTTTGGGGTAAAATACACTGTCCTACTTAAAAAAAAGTCCCAAATGAAAGATGGGCTCAGGCTGACTACACGTCAATATTCCAAGTTGAAAATGCGCACCTTCACAATGTGGCCCTTTAGCCCCCAAACAACCCAACAAACCTATGCATGGGTGGTATCCCTGTACTCAGGATATGTTGTTGAACACATATTGGGTTATTGTTTGGCAGTGACACATACCAAAATCTGTGAATTTATGTCTAAAATACAATATTTGTGAAAAAAAACCACACAAAAATTACTACCACAAACTTTGACAAAGGCTGGTGGTAGAATTAGTGCATGGAAAGTGTTAAAATACCACCATTTGAAATAGCGTAGGGTGTCTACTTTTAAAAAATATATGGGTTGATGGGGTAAAATACACTGGCTGGTTTCAAATATGTCCCAAATGGGACATGGGTGCAGGCGGTCTGCATGTCAAAATTTTAATTTGGAAAACAAAAAACTGCACCTACCAAATTTGGCCTTTTACCCCCCAAACAACCCAACAAAACTATGCATGGGTGGTATCCCTGTACTCAAGAGATGTTGCTGAACACTTATTGGGGTGTTATTTGGCAGTGACACATACCAAAATCTGTGAATTCATGTCTGAAGTACAAGGTTTGTGAAAAAAAACCACAAAAAAATTACTACCACAAAGTTTGACAAAGGCTGGTGGTAGAATTAGTGCATGGAAAGTGTAAAAATACCACCATTTGAGATAGCCTAAGGTGTCTTCTTTTAAAAAATATATGGGTTGATGGGGTAAAATACACTGGCTGGTTTCAAATATGTCCCAAATGGGACATGGGTGCAGGCGGTCTGCATGTCAAAATTTTAATTTGGAAAACAAAAAACTGCACCTACCAAATTTGGCCTTTTACCCCCCAAACAACCCAACAAACCTATGCATGGGTGGTATCCCTGTACTCAAGAGATGTTGCTGAACACTTATTAGGGTGTTATTTGGCAGTGACACATACCATAATCTGTGAATTCATGTCTGAAGTACAAGGTTTGTGAAAAAAACCCACAAAAAAATTACTACCACAAAGTTTGACAAAGGCTGGTGGTAGAATTAGTGCATGGAAAGTGTAAAAATACCACCATTTGAGATAGCCTAAGGTGTCTTCTTTTAAAAAATATATGGGTTGATGGGGTAAAATACACTAGCTGGCTTCAAATATGTCCCAAATGGGACATGGGTGCAGGCTGTCTGCATGTAAAAATTTCAAGTTGGAAAACAAAAAACTGCACCTCAAAAATTTGGCATTTTAGCCCCCAAACAACCCAACAAACCTATGCATGGGTGGTATCCCTGTACTCAGGAGAAATAGTAGAATCTATTTAGCATGTTTTTTCGTTCGCTATTGTCGATGAGGAGAAGTTGTTTCAAATAAAAACAAAGAAATTTGTGTATCTTTTTTTTTTTTACCATATTTTATTATTTTTTTTAATAATATGATAAGATATGATCAAAAAGATGGCATCCATAGAAAGCCCTTCTTGTCCCGATAAAAACAATATATAATATGTGTGGGTACAGCAAATGACAAAGAAGAAAATTACTGCTAAACACAAACAGCACAGAAATGTTAAAATAGGCATTGTCCAGAAAGGACAAAAATGTTTCAAAGGCTCTGTCCTTAAGGGGTTAAATCCCTTTACTGTGTTTACCTCCACCAATTATGCTGGAAGGATGTTCCATGCACCCACTATTCTCTCAGTAAAGTAATACTTCCTGATATTACTTTTAAACTTTTACCCTTCTAATTTAAGACTATGCCCTTGTTGTGGATAAATGTCTCTTTTACTATTATATATTTGTGTTTATGTCTTATTTGGCACACTTCCCTAAAAGGTCATAATTTCTTACAGATGCTTACGTATAAGCATTGCATGCATTCCTTTGTCTGTTTAATCTCTTACACATGTGCTCAAACTACTTCCTATGGAAACTCCTCCCATCCAAGCTACCCCTTCCCCCCCTGCTAAGGAGCAAGTCTCATGTAACACATTCTTATAAAGACCAGCTTCCGGTACTAACTCCTCCCACTTTCTCTTGTACAAGTTATTACATGCCACGTGAATCACTGTTAAAGTAACAGTAACTGTTCCCCCTGGAGCCCCTCTTTGTTCAGTAAACTACTCACTCCCCCTCCCATCGTGTAACCAAGATGGAGCTGGAATGTGGGTGGGAGAACTCTATAAAGATGACATCACATTCTGTAGGGTGGGCTTAAAGAAGACCCCTCCAACTGTTAGCCAATTGTTGAACGTATATTGTATCTTTAAACTATGACTGTACTGTGACCTATTCCTGCTTTAAAAGGAATCCCCCACTCTGGGAAATAAAGGTTTGCCTCAGGTTTTTCACTGATCAGAAACTTTGTCTCCGGTGTGAATTACTTCTAGGGGAGAGCGCATTAGTTGATCAATTTTAAGGAGTAGATAGACAATAAAGCAAAGTTTGCTTTGATCCAAATCACCCTCTTGTTGTGGTAGTTTTTCTTCTTTAAAATATATTATTCTTCTTTACTGTGGTGTATTTATATGTTCCTATCATATTCTCTCTGTCTCGTCTTTTCGTCCAAACTATACATATTAAGAGCCTTTTAAGCTTGCCTGGTAAGTTTCATCTTGTAATCCATGTATAATTGTGCCATTAAGATGCCAGTATTATTGTGCCATTCAGATGCCAGTAATATTGTACAAGTAAGATGCCAGTAATATTGTGCCATTCAGATATCAGTAATAGTGTGCCATTGAGATGCAAGTAATACTGTGCCGTTAAGATGCCAGTATTATTGTGCCATTCAGATGCCAGTAATATTGTGCCATTAAGATGCCAGTAATATTGTGCATTAAGATGCCAATAATATTGTGCCATTAAGATGCCAGTATTATTTTGTCATTAAGATGCCAGTATTATTGTGCCATTCAGATATCAGTAATATTGTGCCATTAAGATGCAAGTAAAACTGTGCCGTTAAGATGCCAGTATTATTGTGCCATTCAGATGCCAGTATTACTGTGTCATTAAGATGCCAATAATATTGTGCCATTCAGATATCAGTAATATTGTGCCATTAAGATGCCAGTATTATTGTGCCATTAAGATGCCAGTATTATTGTGCCATTCAGATGCCAGTAGTAATACTGGCATCTGAATGGCACAATAATACTGGCATCTTAATGGCACAATAATACTGGCATCTTAATGGCACAATATTACTGATATCTGAATGGCACAATATTATTGGCATCTTAATGACACAGTAATACTGGCATCTGAATGGCACAATAATACTGGCATCTTAACGGCACAGTTTTACTTGCATCTTAATGGCACAATATTACTGATATCTGAATGGCACAATATTATTGGCATCTTAATGACACAGTAATACTGGCATCTGAATGGCACAATAATACTGGCATCTTAACGGCACAGTTTTACTTGCATCTTAATGGCACAATATTACTGATATCTGAATGGCACAATAATACTGGCATCTTAATGACAAAATAATACTGGCATCTTAATGGCACAATATTATTGGCATCTTAATGCACAATATTACAGTAATGTGTCATTAAGATGCCAGTAATATTGTGCCATTAAGATGCCAATAATATTGTGCCATTAAGATGCCAGTATTATTTTGTCATTAAGATGCCAGTATTATTTTGTCATTAAGATGCCAATAATATTGTGCTATTCAGATATCAGTAATACTGTGCCATTAAGATGCAAGTATTATTGTGCCATTCAGATGCCAGTATTACTGTGTCATTAAGATGCCAGTAATATTGTGCCATTAAGATGCCAAAATTATTGTGCCATTCAGATGCCAGTATTATTGTGCCATTCAGATGCAAGTAATATTGTGCCATTAGGATGTCATAATTATTGTGCCATTAAGATGCCAGTGATATTGTGGCATTCAGATGCCAATAATATTGTGTCATTCAGATGCCAGTATTATTGTGTCATTAAGGTGCCACTAATATTGTGCCATTCAGATGCCAATAATATTGTGTCATTCAGATGCCAGTAATATTGTGCCATTAAGATGTCATAATTATTGTGCCATTAAGATGCCAGTAATATTGTGCCATTCAGATGCCTGTAATACGTTTTCTAGTAATATTTTAAAGTTAATATGCTTGTTATATTCCCCCCTCCTCCCCCTTCCCCAGTACTTACCGCCTGGCTGCTGCTCCGTGTCCGCGGACATCTCCTCCATGCAGTCTTCCCTACTGCACGGAGGAGGGAAACACAGTCACCGGATGTGACGTGGCCAATAGAAAAAATAGATGTTCAGCAGCGCAATGTGCTGTGAAGAGGGCAAGCGAGGGCTGGGGGCCCATGGGACAGCTGCCTTGGGCCCCCCAGGTGTAACTGGGCCCAGGGAATCTGCCCCATTTGAACCCGCATTAAAGACAGCCCTGATTCATATAATGGAGAAACCTGCATTCATTTATCTTTTTTTTTTTTTAAAGCATGTTTTAATGTAATGCATAGCCTGTAACATAGTAATTTAGGTTAAAAAAAAACACAAGTCCATCAAGTTCAACTGTTCTACTTATCATTCCAGCTTTTGATCCAAAAGAAGGCAAAAATCCCTAAGGAAGCTTTTTCGAATTTTGCCTCCTAGGGAGAAAAAATCCTTCTTGACTTCAAAGGGCAATCAGATTTCTCCCTGGATCAATAAGCTCTATTATCACTGCTTATTATTAATAGCCCTGCATGATCTGCTTTTCTAAAAAAAAAACATCCATACAATTTTTAAATGCATCTAGTGTAGTTGATAGCACTACCTTTCTTGGCAGTGAGCTCCATAACTTTATTGTCCTTACAGTCAGGTGCGCCATCAGGAGGGGATACTCTGGAAATCTGCTGTGCGGTAAGTTGTGACATATTTATATAATGTTATCATATCCCCTCTGAGATGCCTTTTTTCTAACGTACCGTATATACTCGAGTATAAGCCGACCCGAATATAAGCCGAGGCACCTAATTTTACCACAAAGAACTGGGAAAAAATATTGACTAGAGTATAAGCCTAGGGTGGAAAATGAGGCAGCTACTGGTAAATATTGCCCCCAATATGCCATTTAATATGCCAGGATATTGCCCCCAATATGCCAGGATATTGCCCCCAATATGCCAGGATATTTCCCCCAATATGCCAGGATATTTCCCCCAATATGCCAGGATATTTCCCCCAATATGCCAGGATATTGCCCCCAATATGCCAGGATATTGCCCCAATATGCCAGGATATTGCCCCCAATATGCCAGGATATTGCCCCAATATGCCAGGATATTGCCCCCAATATGCCAGGATATTGCCCCCAATATGCCAGGATATTGCCCCTTAGTATGCTCGTTATGCCACCCTCCTCCCCCAGACCCCAGCACTTACCTCGTTCCTGCTCTGTGCCCCGGTGCTCTGAAGCTGCGTAGCTGTGAGGGAAGCGTTGTGAGCTTCCCTCCAGCCGCGCGGTCAATAAAGTTTAAAAAAAAACACACTTTATTGACCGCGCGACCGGAGGGAAGCTCACAACGCTTCCCTCACAGCCACGCAGCTTCAGAGCACCGGGGGACAGAGCAGGAACGAGGTAAATTTTAGATTTTTTTTTTTTCCCCACCGACTCAAGTATAAGCCGAGGGGGGCATTTTTCAGCACAAAAATTGTGCTGAAAAACTCGGCTTATACTCGAGTATATACGGTATATAAATGCAATTATTGAAGTCTCACTTCATAACTGAAATCCTCCAATTGCCTTATTAATTTTGTAGCTCTCCTTTGCACTTTTTCTAGTTCCATAATATCCTTTTTAAGGACTGGTGCCCAGAATTGTACTGCATATTCAAGGTGAGGTCTTACAATTGATTTGTAAAGAGGCAAGATGATATCCTCCTTCTTAGAATCTATACCTCGTTTTATGCATGCCAATATCTTATTAGCACTGTTGCCAAGTCTGTTATCTACAATTATTCCTAAATCATTTTCATTAGCAGTTTTTTCCAAGGGAAATACTATTTAAAGTATATCTTGCTTTGTAGTTATTTTTCCCATAATGCATAACTTTAAATTTGTCTATGTTCAACCTCATTTTCCACTTAATTGCCCAGTCCCCCACTCTGTCCAAATCTTCCTGTAAAGAACAAACATCAAGATTAGTCTGTATTACCCTACCTAATTTAGTGTCATCAGCAAACACTAAGACATGGCTCCTAGCACATAGTGGGAGATCATTAATAAACAAATTAAAAAGAAGAGGCCCTAAAACAGATCCTTGAGGTACTCCGCTCAATACCCTGGTCCAATTTTAGGATTTTTACTTTACAACAACCCTCATGCAAACACACACACAATCATGCAGTCGCGTGCACAGTTACACACACAGAGAGATACACATGCAAAGAGTTATTCTCACACACAGAGAGAGAATCTCACACATACAGAGACAGTCACATCCACACATGCCAGCAGTTTTTTTAATGTATCCCCGTGTCTGTCTCCCTCATGTCCATCCCTTTCCTCTCCCTCCTCATTTCTGTCCTTCTCCTCTAGCTCCTCGTGTCTGTCCCTCTCCTCTCCCTCCTCACATCTGTCCCTCTCTTCTTCCTTCTTATGTCGGTCTCTCTCCTCTCCCTTCCCATGCCTGTCTCTTTCTCATATCCCCATTGTATGTCTCTCTACTTTCCCGTCTGTTGTGTCTCCTCTCTGCACCCATGTCTTACTCTCTCTCCTCTAACCTCCCCACTTCTATTTTTTTTCTGAAGCTTCGTGCTCCACTGGGGAGAAGCGGGCAGTACCAGCTCTGTGTGTTAAACACATACAGAGCTCAGACAGTGCTGCTTGTGCTCCCAGCGCCTAGTGATGATTCAGAGCATCATATTTCCAATGCGCTGAATCATCACTAGGTTCGAGGAGCGCGAGCAGCACTTTCTGAGCTCTGTGTGCATTTAACACACAGAGCTGGTACTGTCCGCTGCTCCCCAGTGGAGCACGAAGCTTCAGAAAAAAAATAGAAGTGGGGAGGTTAGAGGAGAGAGAGTCAGACATGGGTGCAGAGAGGAGACACAACAGACGGGAAAGTAGAGAGACATACAATGGGGATATGAGAAGTAGACAGGCATGGGAAGGGAGAGGAGAGAGACCGACATAAGAAGGAAGAAGAGAGGGACAGACGGTTTTTTATTTCATCCCAAACTGGTATAATTTGTGAAGCCCATCTCCTTGCTATTAATAGTTTTGCAGCCGCCAGGATATGGATTATAACTTGTTTCTGAGATTTTGACATCTGTTGGTTGAATAGATAATAAAAACACTCCTGGCTCCCAAATGAGGATTATCCCCCTTAGTATCTTGATTTTCTGTAGAATAATTTCCCACATTTTAATGGTCTCGTCGCAACTCCAAAAAATATGAAGAATGTCCCCTTTATGTGCGCCACAACGCCAACACTTGTCTGATTTGTTGCTGCTTATCTTTACTAACCGTGTAGGCACCAAGTACCAACGGTTTAATAGCTTAAAATGAACTTCATTTAAATTTAGACAGTGGACTGCTTTGTATGTTGTTCTCAAGGCACCCAGCCATTCTTCTTGCGTTATTTGACGGCCTATATCCGTGCTCCATTTCTCTCTATATATATTGTTTACCGTTGTTTTAGAGTGTCTAATTAGAGCCATGCATTTAGTTTTCATATTTTTCATATTATTCATATTCAATATTTGTAATAGTTCTTTCTGGTTGTTATTATTAGGTTTCCTAACGTGTTTTAATAAAAAAATGTTTTATTCGCATGTATGTAAAAAGTTCTTTGTTG
This sequence comes from Pelodytes ibericus, assembly GCA_036172795.1. NCBI lineage: Eukaryota > Metazoa > Chordata > Amphibia > Anura > Pelodytidae > Pelodytes > Pelodytes ibericus. The sequence goes on along the minus strand of CM069858.1, from coordinate 53,374,722 downwards.
GGCATTCTCGTGTCTTCAACAATCTGCAAAAAGGTCTTAATACCTGATGAGGAATACAGATCATCTATTTTTACGTAACCATTGTCCTCCCAAATTTTTACATTTAGATCTTGCACATTTATGGTTAATAATCTTAACGGTAAGTCAGACAATAACAGGTATTTTATTTTCAACGCATTCTTTAGTTTTATCCAAGATTTTATTGTGTCATGTAGGATCAATGCTCCTGATATTCTCTCCTCTTTGGTTTTTATATCTCTTGTATTGCTTTGGCCCACTTTTAACTTCCAGAACAATGCCCCTAAGTCCTGACATTTTGTCAGATGTTGTTCAACCGTGTACCAACTTTCGTTTACTACTTCGTTCTGTTGGGTATATATTGCTTGTGCAATTTTACATGCATGTGAATAGTCAGCTAAGATTGGAACACCCAGTCCTCCATCCCCCACTTTTAGTGCCATTGTTGTTGCATTAATTCTCGGGTGGGAATTCTGCCAAATGAATCTGTTGATGGCTGAATGTGCCATCAGCATCCAGTTTTTTGGAATTTCCAGATTTAACATTTTAAACAGATATGTCCATTTGGGTAATATATAAGATTTTATTATGTTTATTCTTCCCCACCACGAGAATCCCAATGGTTTCCATGTTGCTAGCTTCTTATTGGTTTCCAATAGTAGAGGGAGGAAGTTTATTTGAGCCAGCTGTAGTGGATCTGAAGCGATTTTTATTCCCAGATAGGTTATATACTGTTTAGCCCAAACAAAACCGAATTGTTGGGCTAAAGATCTTCTTTTATATTGAGTTATGCTAGTAGCTAATGCTATGGATTTCTCTAGATTTAATTTATACCCAGAATGACCAGAATATAATTGAATTTCGTTGATCAATTCGGTCATGGAATTTGACGGGTCCGTTATGGTCAGTATAATGTCGTCAGCGTATAGATTAATTTTCAAATTTTTGCTCTTGATATTCAACCCCTTAATTTTAGGGTTATTTCGGATCACCATGGCCAGCGGTTCAATAGACAACAGATAGAGTAGCGGTGATAGAGGACATCCCTGTCTGACTCCATTCTGGATATCAAACCAACTTGATTTGAAACCGATGCCTTTTATTTGGGCTGAAGGACCTTCATATCGGGCCATTATACTGGAGATAATTTCCCCCTCGAAGCCAAACGTGTGTAGCACCTGCTTCATATACGCCCAGCCGACCCTGTCAAAGGCCTTCTCTGCATCCAATGACAGGGTCAGCATGGGTATCTTCTCCGCCCTAGCAACCTGAAGGACACCAACCAATCTTCTAATGTTATTTATTGGGGATCGCCCGAGGACAAAACCTGTTTGGTCCCTATGTATTAGCTGTGGCAACAGTACCTTTATTCTCTCCGCCAGTACAGATGTATATAATTTCATGTCCACATTCATTAGTGCAATTGGTCTATAGTTCTTAATGTTTTCTGGGTCCTTATTTGGTTTGGCAATCGGTATTATGAATGCTCTAAGTAATTCTTTAGGAATACCGTTCTTAAATTCGTTGAAAGCTTTCGTCAGATCACATTTTATTTTATCTTTTAGTATCCTAAAGAACCCGTTATCAAAGCCATCCGGGCCCGGGGCTTTCCTTGCTTTCAGTTTATTTATAGCCCTGAGCACCTCTTCTTCTGTTATTGGTTTGTTTAAAGATTTTAATTGATCTGTGGTGATTTTTGGTATTCGAAGTTTATTCAGATAACTAGGGCATTCTTGGACTTTTTGTTTTGGGAGGTTGTACAGGTCACTATAGAACTTCATAAAGGCGTCTGCGATCCTATCTGGTAACAGGATGTCATTATTATCGTATTTAATTTTTGTTATTACTTTTTTAAGTTTATCCTTTTTTAATCTCTGCGACATCGATTTTTGTGCCTTATTACCATGATAATACCACTTTCTTTGAAATATCTCCAGTGCTCTATTGGCCCCATCGATCAATCTTTCCTTAATATCGTTCTCTATTTTTACTAAACGCTCTGTTGTTTGTGGATTTGGGTTACGTTTGTTTTTAGATGTTTCTATATCTAGCTCTATATATAACTGTCTTAACGGCAACCCTCTTGTTTTCTTGTCTTTTATTTCTATACTTATCAGGAGACCCCTTATAACGCTCTTGTACGCACACCAGACGACTGCTGGATTTACGTCAGTTCCTCCATTTTCCCGAAAGTAATTGTCTGTCATTTTTAAAATATGATTCGGATTTTCAGCGTTCTTCATTAGATATTGTTGGAGTTTCCAGTCTTTTGTTTGATGTCTAGGTTGGTCCTTCAGCTCCACGATCACCGCGTTGTGGTCAGAGAAGGCAAATTCTACAATATTTGTCTTAATGACCATATTTGCATTGGTCCTATCTACCATGATCAGATCTATTCGGGAGTATGATAGGTGAGATTTCGAGAAGCATGAGAAGTCCTTTTCACTGGGATGGAGAGTCCTCCAAATATCCAATAAATCATACTTCGTCATTATTTCTCTGAGCCGTCTTGAGATGTTCTCCATAGTTTTATTTTTACTCTTGCTCTTCTTCCCTATTCTATCCATTTGGGGATTCATCACACAATTGAAATCGCCTAACATTATTGTTGTTCCTTGGGCTATCCTTCTTATTTTCTTACAAATGGACCAGATAAATCCTATAGGGGAATGATTTGGAGCATAAATATTAGCAATTGTATATGTTTTGTTGTTTATTTCTACTATCGTAATTATATATCTTCCTTCTGTATCGCAACTCTGGTGTCTGATCTTAACCGCCAGTTTATTTGAAAATAGAATGGCTACTCCTCTCTTTCTTTGATGGGACAATGATGCATGTATCATTGTTGGATAATCTTTATTCTTAAATCTAGATGAATCTTTGTCCCTCCAGTGGGTTTCCTGGAGAGCACATACCATGATGTTCTGCTTTTTCATAAATTGGAGAATTACCGTATTTGCTCGATTATAAGACGACCCTGATTATAAGACGACCCCCCAAACTTTGGATATTCCATTAGGAAAAAAAAACTAAAAGCCTGAATATAAGACTACCATATAGGAAAAAAGTTCAACTTGTATATATTCATATGTAAATTGCTTTTTTAATAAAAAAATTATGATATCAAAAAATGTATTTCTAGTTTTTATTTCTTTTTATGTGCCAATGCTGCCTTTCTCTTTCCCTTGCCCCCATTTTTCTCTCTCTCCCCCCTCCCCTTGTCTGTCTCTTAACCCCCTCACTCCCCTTGTCTCTGTCTCTTAACCCCTTCCCTCCCCTTGTCTCTGTCTCTTAACCCCCTCACTCCCCTTGTCTCTGTCTCTTAACCCCTTCCCTCCCCTTGTCTCTGTCTCTTAACCCCCTCACTCCCCTTGTCTCTGTCTCTTAACCCCCTCACTCCCCTTGTCTCTGTCTCTTAACCCCCTCACTCCCCTTGTCTCTGTCTCTTAACCCCTTCCCTCCCCTTGTCTCTGTCTCTTAACCCCCTCCCTCCCCTTGACTCTGTCTCTGCCCCCCTCCCTCCCCCCTGTCTCTCTGTCCCCTCTGTCTCTCTGTCCCCCTCCCTCCCTCCCCCTGTCTCTCTGCCCCCCTCTCTCCCTCCCCCTGTCTATCTGCCCCCCCTCCCTCCCTTCCCCTTACCTTGATCCCTGGTGGCTAGTGGGGGCAGCCGGGGGATGTCTGCACGATACTTGCAGACATCCTCCATGCTGCCCGACACGGCAGTCTATTATGACGGACAGCTGTCCGTCATAATAGTCTGCCGTGTCGGGCAGCATGGAGGATATCTGCACGTATAGTGCAGACATCCCCCAGCTGCCCGATTGTCCCTGGTGCCTAGTGGGGCAGCAGAGAAAGTCTGCGCGATGAGCGCAGATCTCCCCTGCTGCCGCCCGGCACGCTCGCCGGGACTTCTGTGACGAAAGCGGAAGTACCCGGCTTCTTCACAGAAGCCCCGGCGGTCGTGCCGGGCGGAAGCAGGGGAGTCTGCGCTCGTTGCGCAGACATCCCCTGCTGCTAGAGAGGGGGATCCAGGTCCCCTGCAGCTCTGCTGGGGACCTGGATCCATGTCTTATAATCTGACCTCAATTTGAGGTCAGATTATAAGAGACCTCGATTATAAGACGAGGGGTAGTTTTCAGATTTTTTTTTCTGAAAAAAACCTCGTCTTATAATCGAGCAAATACGGTATACTCCTCTTCTGTGGGGAATTAATCCCTTGTGCATTTAATGAAGCAACCCTTATCGTCATTTGAGACGGATCCGACTCTGACGTACTTCCCTCCTACCCGATCCCCAGTGACACGTTGACATACAGCAAGACAAACAAAAACAACTAACTAGCGCACCTCCCCCTCTTTTATTTGAGGAAATATATAAATCTCCCCCGATAGCAGGTATTCCTGACCCATAATGGCAGGTTCCCGCTCCATTAGTCCTGAACTCCATTGTATGTGAGCAACATACAAGGGATTTAGGCTGTTCGGCACCCAGCGTAGCAGGAATTCTTCTAGGCACGCAATATTTTGAGCCTTCTTGGCTACTCAACTCTGCTCGGCTTTTGTAGACCCTTTTTGTATTTATATTTTTAAATCTTTACCTTATTAAAGTACTCTTCCCTATAAATTCCCTCTTTATACCTGTGTAGTGAGTCATTATCCTTAATTTAAAGCTATAATCTTTCGTTCTATCTGTGCATAAATTAGTTTACATCATACGTCTACTTTATAGTGACCATGGCTTAACTATGTCAGTACCTTAAGTGTATAAGTGTAAAACAACTTAGAAACTCCCTGTATTAATATCTATAATTCGTAGCTGTTGTGCTGTAACTCTATATCTTTGATATTTAACTCTCAACTGTATTTTATAATTAGGTGTGCTGAATTCGTTTACAGTGGTTAATAATGAAAGTGATCCCCCAATCTTAAATGTGAGATATATTTATCCTTAATTGGTAAAAGATAGTAAAAGTACATTATCCTCTTTTACCCTAGATATTTATTTTATTTATATTCCTTATACAATCTTCAGACAGTTTCCGATGTAAACCGTTCTGTGTCTATTACAAAGTGCCCTGTTTGTCATCTAAGTCTTCTATAGCAGTGTTTCCCAACCCAGTCCTCAAGGCACACCTACCAGTCCAGGATTTAGGGATTACCCAGTTGTGTCTAAGGTGTTTTTTTTCTTCTTTGTAAAAACACCTTAGACACACCCAGGTAATCCCTAAATCCTGGACTGGTAGGTGTGCCTTGAGGACTGGGTTGGGAAACACTGTTCTATAGGATATGCATAATGTTGAGTATTCTTCTAGATAACTTTAAGTTTGATCCCTAAACGGAGAGAAAAAAAAAAAGATTTAAACACCCATGGGAGCCTAATTAGTACGTAGTATAGTACCCCCTTTGGATTACACATATCTTATTCCAATCCCCTAACTACCTTTATTTGTGCTCTTTTAACCCTTCAGATGATTCGGGTCCCCACTAGGGAATTCCCTCTTCTAATGAGGGTTCAGCATAACTTCAGCTTTCCCTATTCTATGAGACAGTCTTTAGTTGACCCTTAGAGCCCTACTCTTCTTCCTTCCTGTAGATTTTTATCATCAATCCAGTCCTGTAGCTGATGAGGTTTATCAAAGGACTCTCTAATGCCTTCGTGGGATAACCGAATCCCTAGTGGGAACCTCCAGGTATATCTTATTTCCATCTTCCTCAGAATCTCTGTTTGTGATCTAAAAGATCTTCTCATTGCTCTAGTATGGAAGGAGAGATCTGGAAAGATTTGTAGAGACTCATATTTAGAACCCTTATGGTCTCTAGCAGGGAATTCCTGTTGTATCTTAAGTTTATCTCTGTATACATGGAAGCAGACTATTACATCCCTTGGGAGATGTTCCGGGGAGCTTCTGGATTTAACTGTACGATGGAATCTTTCTAATGTGTTACATGGTTCTTCTTTTTTTTTTTTAGGCCCAAATAAATAAATAACTCTTCCAGGTATTTTCCCAGCTCTGATTGAGACACAGCTTCTGGTATGCCCCTTAATCTGAGGTTAACTCTCCTTGATCTGTCCTCAATTTCTGCCAATTTTTCTTCCAGATTTAAGATATTAATCTCTAAAAGTTTGTTATGCTCCTTTTGTTCCTGCACCTGAACTTCTATATGTTGTACTTTATCCTCTATGCTTGTGATCCTTTCACCCAGTTTGTTTAGCTCCATCGTTATCTCACTTTTTATGTCTTTGGCATTTTTGTCTATCACTTCCCTGATTTTAATGAATTGAGATTCCAATGCCTGTTTTAAAAGGTCATTAGTTAAGGCAGCTGAATCGTGTTCAAAGCTTTCTTGTGTTTCTTTATTTTGTTCTGGTTCATAATCCTCCATTGTGGCCATACTTGTATCCTGTGTTATTTTCCCTTTAAGATGTTTCTCTGATTGCGGGGAAAAATAGGTAGAAAGTCTTTTTTCTGATTTATCTTGGTTTTTTTTTTGAGCCCTTTGGTTCCATGACTTTCCTTGATGCCATTTGTGCTAATCTTGTCACTTATATGCGTGGAACTTTAGTATGTTACCCTTAGAGTATTTTTATGTCTTAGATATCAGATTCTTTTTATATAGAAATAATTGCTCGCACCTCACTTCTCTTATGGCGCACAATCCCCCCAGTATGACATGGGGTAAATATATAGTATAAGGAAAGTATGTACCAGTCTGTACTTATCACGGTTTGTGATTCTTTTAATCAGCAGTCTGCTTCTAAATAGGGTTAATACTCTCGGCTGTCTGCTGCTAACATGCCCCAACCCAGCCAAGCCTATTTACAACCTGTTCTCCAAACTTACATACAGTTTGTAGACCAATTCGATCTTTACCTACAGATTTAATATGATTTGCAAGAACCCTATAATTTTTATATTCAACTCAGAATTAAGAAGTAGAGGTAGTCACTACTCCCCTCTTTCAGGCAGACTGATGTAGTATAATACTTGTTTCACATATTCATCTAACTATGACACAGGATAAATAATTACATATAGCAATGTTTTGTTAGAACAATTCACATCGAGTTGTACACAATGGTTGAATGGACCGGGGGATACCCCCAAACTCACGTGACCCGACCCGTGATTCTTGGCGTTCTGACCACAAAGCTGGATTTATGTAAATTTTGTTCTTTTAAACACTCTGTTTAAATGCCTCCTTACTTCTATGAAGGCAAAGGAAAAAATAAAACAACTATTTCCCTTTCATAGGGTTGCTCCGGGGATCGTGGAGCAGAATGTGCGGTCCTCAGAGCATTTTGCTGTCCTGCTGCCGTTCGGTGCTTCCCAGCTTCACCCGTGCATGACGCAGCGTGCGTCCTACGTCATCACTCCGCCGTCCTCACTGTATAATTATTATTGTACTAATTGCATTGCAAACAGGTTGGTATTTGTTGTTTTAAGCTGAGAATCTTGATAGAAAGATCTAGCTAAGTGTTATTGTTTTATTTTTTTATTTGCCTTGTTTGGATTAAACTTGGTGTTTTATTTGTTGTTTTAAGATGAGAGATTTGATAGAAAGATCTAGCTAAGTGTTATTGTTTTTTTTTTTTGATTTGCCTTGTTTGGATTAAACTTGGTGTTTTATTTGTTGTTTTAAGCTGAGAATCTTGATAGAAAGATCTAGCTAAGTGTTATTGTTTTATTTTTATGATTTGCCTAGTTTTAAAGGTGTTATTTTTTGTAGGTTTAGTTAAGCTAGTTTGGTGAACAGAAATACAAACAGGCGCCTGTTGTTTTGGTATGCAGATATTGTATGTGAAATTGAGTGCGTGTGTGACCTGAGTTTATTATTAGCCGGCATTTATTTTAAGGTGTTTGTAATTTAATTACAGCTGTGTATTGTGTATTTGCCTGTATATGTCTTTTTGGGTACCATATATGTTAATTGTGAACTATAAAAGTCTATTGTCTTGTTGCTCTCCTATTCTATCTTTTGTCTTTAGGTGAGCTGTGCTACAGCCGTCACATGGTTAAAAATCCTTTTGTGTTGGCTGAAAGAATCCTTCTCCCCCCCCCCCCCCCCCCCTGCTTTTTCACCCCTCCTTCTTTCTTGGTGTATAAGCAGCAGAAACTTTTTGTTTGTGCACATCTGCTTTTCGCCCCCTTTTTTTTATTGTCACCCCTCCCTTCCTTTTTGTGTGCTTAGGCACTCACATAGTTAATACTTTGGCTTTCAAAAACTGCAAAACACATGTGTTGTTACTGCAGTCCCAAGGAAAACTCTTCAAAAGTTATTAACAGAAGAGAGATTGGTTACATTTGATGTTTCACTAGCAAAAACATAAATTAAAAGAAAAATAAATAATTTCAATTATTGCTGAAGTAACAGAAAGAAATGTAGAGCAATATTGATAAGGAGGATACAAGATCTTAAAAGTAATAAAAATACATGTACCAACTTAAGTTTGCTAGAAACATTATGTCATAGATGAATTAGATGTGTTATAAATTGTATAAAAAGTGCAGATACAGGTAAATCTGGGAGGTGAGACTGATTTCTATTGTGGAAATTACTGAAACAGAGGTTGATAATGAGATGGTTCAAAAGTTATGTAGTTAGTTAATGGGTTAAGAGTTAGTAGATTGCTGTACTGGAAGATAAAGGAAAAATATATGGGAAAGTACAGGCTATAGAAGGTGGAGAATGGTTTATTGTTAAATTTGATGGTTTATGCAATGTGGTGAAGAATGTTTACTGTCACTTTATACTCTGTTTTGTTTTTTAGAGAAGAAAACATATGTTATGCTAAGCAGTGGACAAAGCATGTAATCTGACCACTGAAACGTCAGCTAAGTCCAAGGGATAGCACAAAGTGTTACTGTGTATCGCAAATAGAACTATTCTAAATTAGAGAATATGACGTCATTATAATATTGAAAAATATGGGACTTTTGCTTTTACTGATAAATTGTTTGATAGAGATTTCTACAGGCCTGATTCCTATCAAATATGTATTTAGTGAGGTGATTTGATAAATTAGCTGATCAATCTACTTCTATTAATGTTGTTCAAGAAAAATCAGAAACAGTTGAAAGATTTAATTCTAGGCTAACTCAAACCTTCTCTGCTCTGGGTTTCAATACATGTAATAAGGCCCACACCCAGATGCTATCAGCTGCTTTAGTTGCAGACCTCAAAGAACCCATTAGGAAAGGCCTGGTCCTATCCCAGCCCTGAGTACAGGATTATTCCCCTGGATACTCTCCTCCTGGTCGCTAAAGGCCTAGAGTCGATCCAATTGCCCCAGCACAAGAAATCTAATCCTTTAATGTTTTCTTTATATAACCCTGCAATTCAGCCTAAACATCTCTCTACACAGAGACATCTTCGTCTTCAAAACTTTATTGTTACCCTATAATGTCTCCTTACTACTCAGCTACACTTTGAATCCTGCCACTCATCTGCCTCTTCCCAAGGGGGGGGTACCACACTATTGGTACAGCTATCGAGGACCTGAAGAAGTGGCCATATTGAAAGTAAAAACTCATGGAAGACGGAATTCAGAAGAAACGTGTGGCAATCATAAGCTGACCAAGCCGCCATGGATGCTGCATGTCAATCAAGTGAAGTGGACAGAAGAGTGTCCGATCCAGAGTCTGATACAGGCACACACAAGTTGCTTCCTGGTGATTGGGTTCTAGTTAAAAAGTTCCTGAGAAAACATACCCTTGAACCCAGATATGTCCAACCTCAGAGGAAGCAGATCCGGTTATAACATGAGTTTTGTGTATTTGTTCTTGCTGATAGGTCTGATAAAGGCCCAACAAGTCGCTATAACCAAAGACAATCATGTTTACACATTTTGGTACAATTCCTCTAGTACACTGGTAGCCACATTTGCATTTGATTACTATGATGTCATAAATTGTACATTTCCATCGTCATTGTCGTCAACAGTGTACAAAGATATACCTAACATCAAGGACCCATACATATGTATGACTCACCTGACTGGGTAGGTGCCACGCACATAACTATTAATCCTCTTAAGCCACACATCAAAACTCTAAAAGACATGATAGCTATAGCTAACCCCACGTATGAGGACACTATGGCTGTAGAGACAGGTTTCTCTGATATTAACTTATGGCTTGAGTGGATGAGATATAACGCTAACAGACATAATAGATCTAACTGCTATGTCTGTGGAGGAGCGAGGCCTCACTTAGGTACTGTCCCTTTAAACATACCTCCGGAGATAGAGATGTGTTTCCTCTCTTTACTGCAATTAAAACTGACCGGACGGAATGTGAATCATGGACAAAGGAATACCCAATTATCCTTAAAGATGTTAAGCCAGATAGAGGTATCACCATATATCCAGGAAACTACACTTGTTATGGTATATATGATGGGGTAGGCCAATTCTTTGGTAATTTCACTGGTAAGTACTGTGCCACATATAGCTCAATGCCAGCTGCCTTACTCCAGCAACAAGTAAGATCCCTTGGGGACATATATTGGATTTGTGGGGATATGCAGATTAGAACTAGATTGGAAGGCGTATGGTGGTGAGAATGTGCTCTAGCTAAGGTGATTATGCCTATACACATAATCTCTGACGGACACCAAGATACCCCAGGTACGTTACACCCATATTCTAGAATAAAGAGAGATACTCCTGTAAAAGGCAGCTTTGATCCCCATATCTATATAGATGCCATAGGAGTGCTAAGGGGGGTGCCGAATGAATTCAAAGCAAGAGATGAAGTGTCTGCAGGGTTTGAATCTATTTTCCCAATCATTACGGCCAATAAAAATGTAAATTGGATTAATTACATATATTATAATCAACAACGGTTTGTAAATTATACAAGAGATGCCCTCCAAGGTTTGGCGGAACAATTACAAGCAACTTCCCAGATGACCTTCCAGAATAGAATGGCCTTAGATATGATTCTGGCAGAGAAAGGGGGAGTATGTAAAATACTCCCAGACACCATGACATGCTGTACCTATATCCCAGATAATACAGGCCCTAATGGTAAGGTAACATTGGCAATAGAAAAGTTAAAGAGTTTGTCCAATGAACTGAAATGGAATTCTGGGGCCACGGATCCATGGAAAAAGATGGTTTGGATGGATGTCTGGATGGCAGGGTGCTCTGGCCCAAATAGGTGTTGCCATTTTAGTAACGATAATCATCCTTGCTCTTCTTGTTTGTTGTGTGTTACCCTGTCTTAGGAAATGCCTACAAAAGACAGTTGATCAGACAATCGATCAAACCACCCCGACCTTCCTTCACCAAGAGATTGACGACATAGACTGTGAAACACCACATACACCCTTACAGTCCCACCGCACCAAGTCAACAGCTACTTCCTCTTAAGGGCATTCAGGGATAGCGTCTGTCTCTACGGGCAAAAGTCTGTCGCGGGAGAAGTAGTGGACAAGCTGCTATGGGCCACCCGCGCAGTGAAGCGTTCGAGGCCTGTTCAGACAGATGTGCAAGATAGCCTTTTTGTTATTTTTCTATAGGGACAGTATTTGGGTTAGAGATAGTAGCTGTTAATAAAATAGTTATATTTAGGGGGGACTGTTATGGACAAAATGTCTCTTTTACTATTATATATTTGTGTTTATGTCTTATTTGGCACACTTCCCTAAAGGTCATAATTTCTTACAGATGCTTACGTATAAGCATTGCATTCCTTTGTCTGTTTAATCTCTTACACATGTGCTCAAATAACTGCTTCCTATGGAAACTCCTCCCATTCAAGCTACCCCTTCCCCCCTGCTAAGGAGAAAGTCTCATGTAACACATTCTTATAAAGACCAGCTTCCGGTACTAACTCCTCCCACTTTCTCTTGTACAAGTTATTACATGCCACGTGAATCACTGTTAAAGTAACAGTAACTGTTCCCCCTGGAGCCCCTCTTTGTTCAGTAACTACTCACTCCCCCTCCCATCATGTAACCAAGATGGAGCTGAAATGTTGGTGGGAGAACTCTATAAAGATGACATCACATTCTGTAGGGTGGGCTTAAAGAAGACCCCTCCAACTATTAGCCAATTGTTGAATGTATACTGTATGTTTAACTATGACTATGCACATGACGTATTCCTGCTTTAAAAGGAATCCCCCACTCTGGAAAATAAAGGTTTGCCTCAGGTTTTTCACTGATCAGAAACTTTGTCTCCGGTGTGAATTACTTCTAGGGGAGAGCGCATTAGTTGATCAATTTGGAAGGAGTAGATAAGACAATAAAGCAAAGTTTGCTTTGATCCAAATCAGTATCTGTATTGTCCCCATAATTTAAAAAAATCTGTCCGCATTTAATTTAATTTATTTGTGGTGATTTTTTTACGATATTTAAGCTGAAATGTGTGTAGTTATTTATAATATTTATAATAAAAATTATTTGTTTACTATTTGCTATATAAAATACACCAAAACTAATCTGTTTAAATGAGGAATGAAATAAGTACAGTCTGTCTTGGATATCCAGGGTCAGCTCCGTCAAGGACTATTTTCTTAAAACTTCTGAACATCCAGCCTCTTAAGTGTGGGCAGATTAATCTTGAAAGACTTATCAGGGGCTTCACCAGGACAGATCAATTGACCTGAATTAAAATGTTTTTTTTCCAGGACTAAGCTTTGCACCCGAGGCAAAGCTCCTGGACCCGATCGGTGGATTTCCGGGAATGTGATCGCGGTGATTGAGTGATCACCACGATAACATGCAAATTAGATGCAAAGTCAGTGTGTTCACTGACTCAATCCAGTGACCTGTTCATTAACAGAAAGGTACAAAGAACAAGAGGTCACCCGCTCAGACTGGAAGAGCAAAGATTTCATAGACAGCAAAGGAAGGGATTCTTTACGGTTAGGACAATAAAGTTATGGAACTCCCTGCCAAGAGAGTTAGTGCTAGCAACCACAATAGATGCATTTAAAAATGGTTTGGATGTTTTTTTTTAGGAAAGCAGAACATACAGGGCTATTAATAATAGAATAAGCATGAATAAAAGAGCTTATTGATCCAAGGAGAAATCTGATTGCCTCTTGGAGTCAAGAAGGAATTTTTCCCCCAGGAGGCAAAATTCGAAATAGCTTCCTTAGGGGTTTTTGCCTTCTTTTGGATCAAAAGCTGTAATGATAGGTAGAAGGGTTAAACTTGATGGACTTGTGTCTTTTTTCAACCTAAATTACTATGTTACTATGTATTACTATGTTACTTTAAAATGCAAAATGCATACATTTTGCATTGCTTAAAACGCAAAATACTTACAGCTAGATGAATTTGTGGAATCACAGCAGTTTGCAAGTAAAAGTACATTCCTTTTTGTTTTTCTTGCTGCAGGATCAAAAGAATGGAATTTCCTGTCTCTGTAGTGATGTCATCAGACAATGTGTTGCACTGTGTACAAGAGATCCTACTGTGTACAAGAGATCCTACTGTGTACAAGAGCAAGTTTTTCACAGTTCACACAATGTATTCAATTTCAGGAGCACAGGAAGTGACTACATGAAACAAAACCTTATTATTATTAACCTGTAGTATACATGCAGAGTAATCACTGGGGGGAGGGCTTGAGTCGAATATTAAAAATGGGAGTTATGCAGAATGCCTGCATCAAATCACACTGGAAAAAAAGCCTGTGCACCATACAAGCAGTAATCTTCATGTTGCGTCAACGTGAGTTTGGGGACTAGACTGTCCCTTTAATGAGGCAGGATTGACCCTCTACCTTGCTAGAAGAAAACATTGAGGTTTTCTTTAACCCCTTTCTGCCAGTAGGACATTCTATGCTGTCCTACAATACAACTCCTGTAAGACGTCATAGAACATCCTCTGTTCACCAGCTCATTGCAGCCCCCCATGAGCCGTGCTGTGGATCCCCTGCACCTAGCAGATGAGACCACTTTGAGTGGCCTCAGTCTGACATGGTAAATGTAACCAATGCTTTGTTACATTTAACAGAATCACACCTTACCCGAAAATCCGGGGTCGTTCACACCTCTGCAGGATCATGAACAGGGGATAGGCCAAGTGCTTTGGCAAGATTTGTGAAATTCCATAGAACTTCTTTAACCCCTTCGCGACCGATGACGGTCCAGGACCGTCATGCAGGTCTGATCGCGGTATGCACGCTGGCATACCGCGATCACGCTACTAACGGCATGGCTAAGTGTCTCGATACCGAGACACTTCAGCCATGCCTGTTGAGGACCCCCCGGGAACATCCGGGCACTGTGACAGCCAATCACAGCGCCCGGATGTTAATAGCTGTCAAAGCAGGTGCCTGCTTTGACAGCTATAGTCTCTCCCTGCTCCACGGTGATCGTGGGGCAGGGAGAGACTAAATATAGTGTGTCAAATCTCCCCCTGGTCCCCCCCAGTAACAACCAGCCCCCCAAAGGATTTTTTTAATTAAAAAAAAAAACGTTTTTTTTTTTTTTTTCCTATTGTGCTAATCCTAACTCTTGGGTTAGGGTTAGAGTTCATCAAAACCCTAATCCTAGAGTTAGAATTAGGGTTTGTACTAACCCTAACCATAGGGTTAAGGTGAGAGTTAAATAAAAATAAAAAAATGTAAAAAAAATTAAAAATTAAATAAATAAATTTATAATAATAATAATAATAAATTGTATAAAAATAAAAAGTTATTCCGTAGAGGACCAATGACATGTTATGTCTGTCTGTGGTCCTCTAGGGATATTTTATTTTAAAAAAAAAGACTGCTAGTGGGGCCAGTGCTTTGCATTGGCCCCCAGCAGTAGATAGGGGCCCGCAGCAGCTGGATATTTGATCCATGCAGCCGCAGGATAGCAAGGATAGCAAAAATCGGTGCTTCCTACTATAGACTACATTTCCTATTCTGCTACGGTAGCTTTTGGCTGGCTGAGCATGATAGGAAATGTAGTCACAAGTATTACATAATAAATACACGTTTTAAAGCTGCAATAACCATATCCTAAATTTTGCCCTGTACCTGCCACATAAACCTAGCAAACCTATACATGTGGGGTACCGCTATACTCAGGGGAAGTTGCTGAACATATATTGGGGTTTTGTTTGGCAATAAAATAGACGAACCCCTTTAAATTCATACCTAAGTTTCAAAGTGTGTGGAAATAAAACACACACAAAATTACTACGTCAAAACTTGTCAAAGATTGGTGGTAAAATGACAGAGTGAAAAGTGTCAAATTACCCCAAGTTGAATGCCCTGGGATGTCTACTTTATAAAAATGTGTACATGTGGGGGGTTATTCAGTGATTTATATCAGATATCGGTGTTACAGTGTCACTAACGCTAATTTTTAAAAAAAATGGTTTTGAAACAGCTAAATGCTACATGTATTTATTAACCTAAAACATGCAAAAAAAAGCAAAAAAACATATAAACATTGGATATTTCTGAACTCAGGACCTATAGTCGAATCTATTTAGCACGTTTTTTCATTAGCTTTTGAAGCTTAGTAAAAGAATTTACAAAGAAAAGTCAGGAAAAGTGTTTATTTTTTTTAATTTTAACCATATTTTACTATTTTTTACACAATACAATAAATTATATGAACAAAATAATGTCATGAAAAGAAAGCCCTTCTTGTCCTGAAAAAAACAATATATAATATGTGTGGGTACAGCAACTGACAAAGAAGAAAATTAAAGCTAAAAACAAACACCTCAGAAGTGTTAAAACAGCCTCGGTCACTAACGCACAACATTCCAAAAACAGTCTGGTCATGAAGGGGTTAAACTGTCCACCACAGACCCCAGTAAATAAACAATATTGGTGCCTACGCCTGTCACAAGTGAAGTCACAAAGTATTGCAATCTTTTGGCAAGGACATGCAGGATATGTAAAGACCCTCATTGGGTCTCTGCCTCTAGCTCTCCAGGAACACAAAATCACTGTTTTAGTGTCAATGTATTAATACACTGTCAGCTAAGAGGCTGGCAGGGAAGTCTTGGAGATGGTCTTCCAACAGATGGAGATCTGCAGTTTGACACCTGCCCTGTTCACTGGCAACATGGTACAGCAATTAACTCTTGAGGTCTCCTGTATTTGCCTATGGTACTGAAAACTCTTAGAACATAGGGAGTAGCAGGAGACTAGCTGCCATTTTTCTCTGAACTCGCTATGCACGCTCCCATTGATTCAAGGAAATATTTTTTTTTAAATAAAATATTACTGTTTCTTTAATATTAACGTCATTAAAACATCAAAAACGGGCACGGTGCACTTCTTCGCATCCCATCAAAGACCTGCCCCCAGATGAACAGCAGCAACGTGACTGAACACATTTAGCATAAATGAAGGCAGGCACAGTTTGTAGGAAATTATGCTAGATCTATATTGACATCCCACATATGTTTAACGCTACTTAATACTAGCATATTACATTATTAGGCAAAGTATGAAAATATACACGATTAAAGCGATATAACATAGTACTGGATAGAATCGGTGTAGTATGACTCGTGTATGTAGGTGGGTAAGAGATCTGTCTGATGTAACATCCTTTGTCTGAAAGCTCCACACTCGCATATGATACACGCTTAGCTGATACATTCATCCTCCTGCTCCACTCCTATAACTGGCTCCTACAGCCAAAGGACTCAAACCGCACACTGAATCACCTTAGATTGTCTGCTCATTGGTACACCTTCCATCCGTATCTTCAGCACACAGGTAAGTTACAATGACCAACCGCTGTAAAGTCAAGCCTTTGGTACGCCTCCTGTATGGACTACAGTTAACGAAATATCTGGAGACGTGAATTCACTGAGCATCCTAGGAACCGTAGTCCACACCATCTGGGATGCGAGGTTTAGCATTCTCTAATTACTTTAAGCAGCCTGAATTAGGGATGAAGACACGAGCCTATGAATGGATCCTGCTTTTAGGAGGGCTGTCGACTAATTAACCGACATGGCGATGATGGGCTTTATATTGCAAGCAATAGTCCTTCCAAAGGTTGCAACTTAATAACCTGTTTGGAGACATGTTTCCATAATTTTTATGAATGCCCTCGTTTATCCTGCAACACTACGGGGTTTCTTTATATCTCTTTTACATTCATGTTCAGTATAGTGGGGGCATAAGATGCGTCAGGTGCTTGAAATAATGACGCTCGCTTTGACCTTTACTCAATTCTCCTCTATAATGAAAATCAACAATGTACAAATAGTATATCAGGGTAACACGTGATGTATATGTAACTAGACCGTATATGTGTATATATAATATATGTGTGCAGACATACGACATATATGATATATAAGTACACGCATGCTTATTTGGCTGGAGGTCTAAAAATAATTTCCCTCCATTTTGCATCCTGTGTTGCACCCAGACTTGAAATCCTTATTTCCTATTAACTCAATCGGTGTCAATTGCATAAATAATGTCCATCTGACACTGAAAGTCATAAACCACGTGTATTTGAAGCAATGTAACTAGTAACCAAGCACAAATGTAGGTTAATCTAGCATTTGTTTATAAATAAATCAACAAACCTTTCCAGCCCCTTCTCCATGCTCTTAACATCTCACCTCCTGTGAGGAAAAGAAGCCTTATTATAACAAAATATACGGAGCAATGTATAAAGGCAATTATTAATGTGGATAAATCACCATTTTTAGAACTTTGGAACTTAAAATGTACACCCTGCAAGAGAGGGTGAGCATAAACGCAAGTTTATAGTGAAAATCCAAATATATTTATATACACAACAGGAATATTAACATTCTATTCAATCAAATTACAAATCTGCCATGTACAAAGTTCCAATATTCCATTTATTTCCATTATATTTATGCACTAATGTTATGAAGGAGTGATTAAGAAGCTCGTTTTGTGAACTTACAACTTTTATGATGCATATTGACTTCCTTTAAAATGATTTATGATCCCATATTATCAGCTCTCGTGCATGAGTGTCAACTTAGGAGTGGGACTTTTTTATCCTACATTTAATTATTATCCCAATTAAACAGAATTTAACTATGACTAATAAGGAAATGTTTTGTGGAAACTATATTGTCCACGTGTCATTTCTTTTATCATTAGTCTTTCGTTAAATTTCTTTTTTCGTGGTAGGAGCAGTGTGATTCTGAAAATGTTATAAAAAGAACAATGTACTAAAATTGAGAATAATTTGTATTGTTGACAGCGTCAATTGGCTCTATCTAAAATCTATTTAAAACATGGTCATCTGTAAAAATATTTCTGGGGGGGGGGGGGGGTATGTTGCACACAGCACAAATCATGTAATATAGGTCCTACCTGGTTAGCGTATCTGTATAGCAAAGGAACAGTGCATAGTAAATGACCTCCATTCTCTCCTTATAAACAATCTGGTGTCCTAACTCCAGAAGGAGATACAGTAACAGAGATCTGTATCTTTTTAGGGATATGTTTTGGGAGAGGGCTTGTTTCTAAAGCTGCTACTTCTGTTTCTTGTTTAGTGCTTAGTCACATTATAGCTCCCCAGACAACCCAAATCACATAGAGGCTCAATTCTGAGTAAGTTAACTACTGTGGTGACTACACTTGGCTGGGCTGGTCGGTTTGGCCCATGAACCAGATAGCTGATGACTATTTAATATGTTTCATGATATTATTTTGCTCCATAGTAGTTTATAAAATAATGCCCACTGCTGGAAAATTTGCTAAATATTTGTTTTGATTTTCCTCTCCCAAGGTTTTTTATTACCAGAGCTATTAAAACAAAACTCGGACTACGCTTTTCATAATGCCGTTTAAAAATGGTTTGGAATTAACTGAATTGCAGAACATGAAAACACCTGAGGATGACAACATAAGTAATTCTTCTAATGAGCTGATAGAGGTTGACAGCAGTCAAATAAATAGGTACGTATTATTCACAAGTTCAAGTAAACATTGTTACAATTTAATAATGATTATGCGGGTATCAAAACTCATTATATTTGTACATTTTGATAAGAGTGACATAGCTTTGTTATAAAATACAGTCAAATGATTCAATAAACAAAGACTGAAGTACTTCTGTTATGTGTTATGTCATGGGACATCATGTGAAGTTATGTCATGGGAAGTCAGTGGGTGTGGCTTAAATGCCACACCCTGACTACATTTTCTTGACCATGCTCTGCCTACTTCTGTTGCCCCGAATGTATTTTAATTTTTGAAGTAGATTTTTTTTCCTGTAGAAATAATGTTAATCTGGTCCATGGGAGAAATAAGTCATTTTGTCAGTGTGGGGACTTTTGAGAAACTAGCATTGCTATTATTAACAAAAAGGTTTTATGCTTCCAGCAAAGGCCCTTGGAAAGCTTATCTCTGCATTAGTACATAATTGTACAATATTTAAATGATTCTATTGGTTTAGTTGTAACTTTACGAGGAAATAACTTCATACCGTTTTAAACAAGTATGCTTTGATGCATTAGTACAGGGCTTGACAAATTTGATTTAAATCTATGAAGCAGCTGCAAAATTTAGGAGGCAGAGCCACGAGTTCCTATCACAAAGGAAAATGCTTGGTTCTCAGTCCTTAAACATTTGTTAATTACATACACCTATAGATGCACACCATTCACACATACTAAAGCACACACATGGTGAGAAACAGAGACTCACACACATACATGCACACAAGCTAACACACACCTATACAACTGTTCAAAAGTTTGGGGGTCGCGTAAAATGTCCTTGTTTTTTAAATAAAAATCACATTTTGTCCATTAAAATAACAACAAATGGATCAGAAATATAGTGTAGACATTGGTTGAATCCTGGCATATCGAGGGGCATAATCCTGGCATATTAAATGGCATATTGGGGGGCAAATCCTGGCATATTAAATGGCATATTGGGGGGCAAAATCCTGGCATATTGAGGGGCAAAATCATGGCATATTGAGGGGCAAAATCCTGCATATTGAGTGGCAAAATCCTTGCACATTAAATGACTAAAGAATGGCATATTGAGGGGCAAAATCCTGGCACATTAAATGGCATATTGGGGGGCAATATCCTGGCATATTAAATGGCATATTGGGGGGGCAAAATCCTGGCATATTAAATGGCATATTGAGGGGCAAAATCCTGGCATATTGGCATATTGAGGGGCAAAATCATGGCATATTTAGGGGCAAAATCCTGGCATATTGAGGGGCAGAATCATGGCATATTGGGGGGCAAATCCTGGCATATTAAATGGCATAATGGGTGGCAAACTCCTGGCATATTGAGGGGCAAAATCCTGGCATATTGAGGGGCA
Organism: Pelodytes ibericus; assembly: GCA_036172795.1. Lineage (NCBI taxonomy): Eukaryota > Metazoa > Chordata > Amphibia > Anura > Pelodytidae > Pelodytes > Pelodytes ibericus. Next base: position 53,354,436 of record CM069858.1, on the reverse strand, counting down.
AAGTCATGGCATATTGAGGGGCAAAATCCTGGCATATTGAGGGGCAAAGTCATGGCATATTGAGGGGCAAAATCATGGCATATTGAGGGGCAAAATCATGGCATATTGGCATATTGAGGGGCAAAATCATGGCATATTGAGGGGCAAAATCCTGCATATTGAGTGGCAAAATCCTGGCACATTAAATGATTTAAGAATGGCATATTGAGGGGCAAAATCCTGGCATATTAAATGGCATATTGGGGGGCAAAATCCTGGCATATTAAATTGCATATTGGGGGGCAATATCCTGGCACATTAAATGGCTAAAGAATGGTATACAAAATACTGGCATATTAAATGGCATATTGGGGGGGCAAAATCCTGGCATATTAAATGGCATATTGAGTGGCAAAATCCTGGCATATTAAATGGCATATTGGGGGGCAATATCCTGGAATATTAAATGGCATATTGGGGGGCAATATCCTGGCACATTAAATGGCTAAAGAATGGTATACAAAATCATGGCAAATTAAATGGCATATTGGGGGGCAAAATCCTGGCATATTAAATGGCATATTGGGGGGCAAAATCCTGGCATATTAAATGGCATATTGGAGGGGCAAAATCCTGGCATATTAAATGGCATATTGAGGGAAAAAAAAATAGTGTGTCTCAGGTTATGTGTGTATTGGTGTCACTGTGTGTGTAAGTGGTAAGGATGTATGTAAGTGTGTAAGGGTGTGTGTGTGACCAGGGCCGGCGCCACCAGTAAGGCGACCTAGGCAGCTGCCTAGGGCGCATCTTAGTTGGGGGCACCGGAACCCTGCTTCAAAAAAAAAAAAAAAAATCCTCCTCCTTACTTACCTCGTCGGCGTCGCTGCGTCTCCGGTGCTGGGCCGCCTGTGGCTGAGAGGGAAGCATTGTGCGCTCCCCTCCAGCCAATGCGCATTCAGTAAAGTTTTTTTTTTTTTTTAAACAAACTTTATTGAATGCGCATTGGCTGGAGGGGAGCGCACAACGCTTCCCTCACAGCCACAAACGGACCTGCACCGGAGACACAGCAGCAGCAGCGACGAGGTAAGTAAGGGAAGGAAGTCCTGGCATATTTTGGGGGAAAGTCCTGGCTGGCATATTGGGGGAAAGACAGTCCTGGCATATTGGGTGGCTAAGTCCTGGCATATTTTGGGGGAAAGTCCTGGCATATTGGGTGGCTAAATCCTGACATATTTTGGGGGAAAGTCCTGGCATATTGGGTGGCTAAGTCCTGGCATATTGTGGGGCAAAATCCTGGGATATTGGGTGGCTAAATCCTGGCATATTTTGGGGGAAAGTCCTGGCATATTGGGTGGCTAAATCCTGGCATATTTTGGGGGAAAGTCCTGGCATATTGGGTGGCTAAATCCTGGCATATTGTGGGGCTAAATCCTGGGATATTGAGGGGAATAATCCTGGCATATTGCGGGGCATAATCCTGGGGTATTGAGGGGAATAATTCTGGCATATTGAGGCTTAAGTTATGGTACTTATTCTCCACCATTCTTAATAGGGGGCTTTATTGCAACATGTAACTCTGTTAACTCTCTTTTAATTTAAATGCTGAGAAAGGGGTGGAACATGTGATGTCATGATATGGGAAAATAATATGATAATGGGGGGGGGCGGCAAATTTTATTTTGCCTAGGGCGGCAAAAATCATTGCACCGGCCCTGTGTGTGACTGCAAGGGTCTTTGTGTTTAAATGTGTGTTAGGGTGTCAATGTGTGACAAATTTAGAGCATGCGAGTTGAATATCTAGATGTATTTATTTTCCACACTGTACATTATACTTTTATATATATAAAATGTATGGAGGGTTGGTGGTGTGGGAGGCGTGGCGGGTCAGAGGAGGGGGGCACCAAAATGCACCTTCGCCTGTGTAGACGAAAATCCTTGCACTGGCCCTGACCGGACGTGACGTAACGTCACATCCGGTGTCTGTGTTTCCCTGCTCCGTGCAGGAGGGAAGACTGCACGGAGGAGACGGCCGGGGACACAAAGCAGAGACAGAGCAGCAAATAAGGTAAGTATTACTGTGGAAGTGGGAGGAGGGTGGTATAAAACAAGCAAAATCCTGGCATATTGAGTGGCATAATAATCCTGGCATACTGAGGGGTTAAATATTAGCATATTGAGTGGCATAATAATCCTGGCTTATTGAATGGCTATATCCTGGCATATTGAATGGCTAAATCATGGCATATTGAGTGGCATAATAATCCTGGTTTATTGAATGGCTATATCCTGGCATATTGAATGGCTAAATCATGGCATATTGAATGGCTAAATCCTGGCATATTGAGGGGTTAAATACTGGCATATTTTAATTGGAAAAGTGAAGGCCATTTAACTGGAAGGAGCAGGCGAATAGTGAGCCAGGCGAATACAAGGGAGCAGCTTCTAAAGTGAAAAAAGCTTCTTAAGTGTGGGAGTTAGAAGCAAAGAAGGAGTTAGAAGCAAAGAAGGAGGGTAAAGTATAAATCTTTTATTTTTCTTATTTTATTCTATTTCTAATTTTGTGGTTTACACTAGAGAGCATGTTGGACAATGCCACTAAGTGCATGTCTTGCAGCATGTATGCGGTCTTGGAGCAAGTTCCCCAGGGTCCATACCACTGCTGCAGATGTGAGCAGGTTGCTGCTTTGGAAAATATAATATTAGATCTAAAGAGGCAACTGGCAACACTTAGGGACATAAGCAACATGGAGCGGAGTTTACTGCTCACGGAGCAGGCATTGGCTGGGGCCAGTGTAGAGGAGGGTGATGAGGGAGGGGAAGAGGTTTCTAGGGCAGAGAGCTGGGTTAGTTGTGTAAGGGGCAGTAGGGGTCGGAGAGCTAGGGAGGCTTGTTCTGAGCTGGTTCACCCCAACATGTTTGCCAGCTTGTGTGAGGATGCTGGGGGGATTAGCTCAGAAGAGGCATTTCTGGGGCAGGCGGACTCTCCTAGCAGCCAGGTGAGTAGCCTCTCCAGCGCAGTTGGGAGCCAGGACACTAGGAAGGCTAGACAGGTTGTGGTGGTAGGGGATTCTATTATTAGGAAGGTAGATAGGGTAATCTGTCGCCAGGACCCCGAATGCCGAACTGTATGTTGTCTCCCGGGTGCTCGGGTTCGGCATGTTGCGGAACGGGTAGGCAGATTATTGGGAGGGGCTGGGCATGATCCAGCGGTCATAGTACACATTGGTACTAATGACAAAGTAAATGGTAGGTGGGGGGTCCTTAAAAATGATTTTAGGGAACTAGGAAAGAAGCTAAAGGAAAGGACCTCCAAGGTAATATTCTCGGAAATATTACCAGTACCACGCGCTACGTCAGGGAGACAGCGGGAGCTTAGGGAGATTAATGCGTGGTTACGAAGGTGGTGCAAGCAAGAGGGATTTGGGTTCTTGGAGCACTGGGCAGACTTTGCAGTCGGCTACAGACTCTTTGGACGGGATGGGCTGCACCTCAATGATGAGGGGGCTGCAGTATTAGGGGCGAGGATGGCTATAGGATTAGATGAGCTTTTAAACTAAGCTCTGGGGGGGAGGGTCAAGATCAAAAAGAAGCAATGGTAGCTAGGGTAGATTGGAAGGTGGGTCTAGCTATGGGAGAGGAGGAAAGCAGTGGTGGGGTTAACATAGACCAAAGGGAGGTCCATATAATTAAACCTGCACACATTAAGTGTTTGTCAACTAAACAGAAAATGGGTAGTAATCTCAAATGTCTTTTAGCAAATGCAAGAAGCTTGACAAACAAAATGGGTGAGCTGGAGATACTGGTAAGTGCTGAACAGTATGATTTAATCGGAATCACAGAAACGTGGTGGGATGAGACCCACGACTGGTCAGTTAATTTACAAGGTTACTCACTTTTTAGAAAGGACAGAGTAAATAGAAAAGGGGGAGGGATTTGTCTGTATGTAAATCCTAAATTAAATCCCAGTATTAAAGAAGGTGTACATGATGTAACTGGAACTGATGTGGAGACACTGTGGGTGGAGATTAGCTTAGACGCTAAAAAGAATCGCACATTACTTGTAGGTGTATGCTACAAGCCACCAAATATTAGCATTGATGGAGAAGATCAGCTTTTATTACAAATTGAAAAGGCTGCAAATATGAATGAAGTTCTAATCATGGGAGATTTTAATTACCCAGATATAGATTGGAAGTGTGGCACAACTAGTTCAGCTAGGGGCAGCAAGTTTCTGGACCTGCTTAATAACAAATTTATGGCACAATTAGTAGACACCCCAACTAGAATGGATGCCTGTCTGGATTTGGTAATAACAAACAATGAGGAGCTTATCTCAAACATCCAAATAAGAGAACACTTGGGGAATAGTGACCATAATATGGTCTCATTTGAGATTAATGCAAAAAAGCAAATTGGTAAATACGCCACCAAAACACTTAATTTTAGAAGGGCTAACTTTGATGGACTAAGGGCATCGATTGAACATTTAGACTGGGAACGATTGTTTTCTGGACTAAACACAGAAGACAAGTGGAATGCCTTTAAGCACACATTACAAAAGTACACATCCCAATATATACCTTTGGGAAACAAATGCAAAAGACACAAATCAAAACCAATGTGGCTTACAGGTAACGTGAAACAGGAAGTACAAAACAAGAAAATGGCATTCAAACATTATAAAAACACGGGATCAGCATTATCATTTATAGAGTACAAAGAGGCCAACAAAGCCTGCAAAAAGGCAATTAAAATGGCTAAATTGGAAAATGAGAAAAGGGTTGCCAAGGAGAGTAAAACTAACCCCAAAATGTTTTATAAATATATAAATGGAAAAAAGCTAAAGAGGGAAAATGTTGGGCCCTTGTTATCCCAAATGGGAAATTTGGTAAGTGAGGACAGAGAGAAAGCAGACATTTTAAATACTTTTTTTTCTTCTGTTTATACTAAGGAAGAGCAGATGGACGAGCCCCTGCTACAGGAAGTTATGGGACATTCGCCGCAAACATGGGATTGGCTGACACAGGAAAAAGTGCTTAAGCAATTACACTCTGTTAAGATAGACAAGGCCCCAGGACCAGATGGTATACACCCAAGGGTACTTAGAGAGTTAAGCATATTTCTGGCCAGGCCACTATTCATGATCTTTAGGGATTCATTCAGTTCAGGTACAGTGCCAACAGACTGGCGAAAGGCGGATGTCATTCCAATATTTAAAAAGGGATCAAAATCTCTGCCAGGTAATTATAGGCCAGTGAGCTTGACATCTGTAGTGGGGAAACTATTTGAAGGATTGCTAAAGGTATACACTCAAGAATACATCTTGAACCAGAATATAATTAGTAAAAGTCAACATGGTTTTGTGAAAGACAGGTCTTGTCAAACAAACTTAATAACATTCTATGAAGAAGTCAGTAAAAATATAGATCTAGGTGTGGCAGTTGATGTGATCTATTTGGATTTTGCGAAAGCATTTGATACAGTTCCACACAAAAGGTTACTCTACAAATTGAGAGAAATAGGTTTGGGGGCAAATGTGTGTATGTGGATTGAAAATTGGCTAAAAGATAGAACACAAAGGGTTGTTGTAAATGGAAAATTCTCAAATTGGACAAGGGTATTAAGCGGAGTACCTCAGGGGTCTGTTTTGGGCCCTCTTCTTTTTAATTTGTTTATTAATGATCTGCCAAATTGTGCTGAGAGCCATGTCTCCGTGTTTGCGGACGACACTAAATTAGGTAAGGCAATAAAGACTAATCTTGATGTTTTTTCTTTACAGGAAGATTTGGACAGAGTGGGGGACTGGGCAGTAAAGTGGCAAATGAGGTTCAATATAGACAAATGTAAAGTTATGCATTATGGGAAAAATAATAACAAAGCAACATATACGTTAAATGGTTTTTCCCTGGGAAAAACTACTAATGAAAAGGATTTAGGAATAATTATAGACAACAAACTTGGCAACAGTGCCCAATGCCAGTCAGCAGCTGCAAGGGCCAATAAGATATTGGCATGTATAAAACGAGGTATAGATTCACGGGAGGAGGATATCATCTTGCCTCTTTACAAATCAATGGTAAGACCTCACCTTGAATATGCAGTACAGTTCTGGGCACCAGTCCTTAAAAAGGATATTAAGGAACTAGAAAAAGTGCAAAGGAGAGCTACAAAATTAATAAGGGGTTTGGAGGATCTTAGTTATGAAGAGAGACTTAAAAAATTGAATTTATATACGTTAGAAAAAAGGCGTCTCAGAGGGGATATGATAACATTATATAAATATTTGCAGGGCCAATATAAAGAGCTCTCCAGTGACCTGTTCATTAACAGAAAGGTACAAAGAACAAGAGGTCACCCCCTCAGACTGGAAGAGCAAAGATTTCATAGACAGCAAAGGAAGGGATTCTTTACGGTTAGGACAATAAAGTTATGGAACTCACTGCCAAGAGAGGTAGTGCTAGCAACCACAATAGATGCATTTAAAAATGGTTTGGATGTTTTTTTAGCAAAGCAGAACATACAGGGCTATTAATAATAGAATAAGCATTAATAAAAGAGCTTATTGATCCAAGGAGAAATCTGATTGCCTCTTGGAGTCAAGAAGGAATTTTTTCCCCCAGGAGGCAAAATTCGAAATAGCTTCCTTAGGGGTTTTTTGCCTTCTTTTGGATCAAAAGCTGTAAAGATAGGTAGAAGGGTTGAACTTGATGGACTTGTGTCTTTTTTCAACCTAAATTACTATGTTACTATGTTACTATGATGCTGTGGCATGGTCTGTGGGGCAAAATAACATGTACTATGAGGAAAGTGACACTGGCTAGTTCTGTGGTGCAAAGTGACACTATGGCATGCCAAATCGTGTAGGTGCAATATGAGTGCAAGCCAAGTGCTGTGGGTGCAATATAGGTGCATGGCAAGTTTTGTGGGTACTAATGAGGGGCATAGGGTGCTGTGTTAAGTCCTTTTAGGTGCAATGTGGGTGCAGTGGAAGGGAATAAAAAATAGGAATGCAATTTTTCAATAACATTTTTATTAAATATAATATTAAACAATTCAAATAAGTATAAATGCAACTAGTTGTAGAGAGATGTCTGTGTTTATAGATATGTATTGTTTTCAAATTGTACAATTATCACCTTGTGGGGCTCCTGTGTGTCGCATAATTAATGGTGGTCCCATGTGTGGCATATTTATTGGGCCCCATGTGTGGCATAATTAAGGGGCTCTTTTGTGTGGCATAATTATGGGGCGCTTGTGTGTGGCATAATTAAGGGGAGCCTGTGTGTGTGGCATAATTAATTGGGCTCCAAGGTGAGGCATAAATAATGGGGCTCTGATGTGGCATAATTTATGGGGCTTTGGTGTGGCATAATTTATGGGAGTCTTGTGTGTCATAGTTATGGGGCTCCTGTATGTGGCATAGTTATGGGCTCCTGTGTGTGGCATAATTTGTGGGGCTCCTATATGTGGCATAGTTAATGGGCCATCTGACTGGCATTACTAAGGAATCTGTTTGGCATGGTACTGGAAGAAATCCAGGGGGGTGTCACCATGAGTTACTGCACCGGGTGACACCAACCCTAGTGACGCCTTTGTGTGTGTGTGTGTGTGTGTGTGTGTGTATGTATGTGTGTGTGTATGTATGTATGTATGTATGTATGTATGTATGTATATATATATATATATATATATATATTTTTTTTTTTTTATATATATATATTGCTATTTCAGTCATATTTGTGTATAATACCACAAAACTAGCATAAATATGACTAGTGTCTTTAACAATTGTAAAATACTATTGTATATGTAAATGGATGATTACACACACACACACACACACACGCTGACATGTTGTGAAACACATTTACATGCACACATACCTCAATACACAAATTCATGCTGACACACATACATAGATACACTTTCGAGCCTATATAGCTTGGAGTAAGACAACATGCATAAAGAGGATGATGTGGTCAAAATACTCATTTGCCTAATAATTCTGCACTCCCTGTATATGATAAGACTATAATTTTGTAAGGTGGAATCTGCTTCAAATATCTCAAATTTTATTGGTTTAAATATTTTGCTCAATGTTCTGACTGAATAAATATAATTTTACCTCCTTTTATTTTTGGCAATCTCATTTAATGTTAATGAAATGCAAATTCGCCTATTTTTATTAGATGTTTCTGTAGTTTATTACCATATTAAATATGCTTTTTAAAATAATAATCAATCAGGATTCTGAATCTATTTGGTATTTATGTGTATTTTGGGCTTATTGAAACAAATACAAATTAACAGTTAAATTACATACTTAAATAAAAATTATTATGAACATGTACTAATATTTATTGTACAATTTCTGTAACAAATTGTGCATGTAACAATAAAAATGTGGTGTAATAATGTGGCACGTTATGCAAGCTACACATACTGGGCAAGGCAAATCACATTTCTCCCTTTTATTTAGATTCTGCATTAGGGATTTGATGGTGTCACTGAGACCCCCCTGTCACTCCTAAAGCAGAGGCAGCAGTGACTGTAAGGAGTTCAATTCACTCCTCACAGGCACTTCCCACTGCTGCAGCTACTGCCTCGTGAGCAGCAGGGGGAGGGGTGACCCTGCCGGTTGCTCTGTGCTTCTTGTCCTACACTTGGCTCATTATCTGATCAGTAGATAATGGACAGTGTAGTTGCAGGATCACTGTGCTTAAAAAGTATTTTTTATTCTAAAATTTTTCATCATATTTTATTATTTTACAATAGAATAGAATTAGTACATATAAAGTATTATAATACCACCATTTGAAATACCTTAGGATGTGTAGTTTCCAAAAATATATGGTTTGATGGGGTAAAATACATTGACCAGCTTCAAAAGTGTCCCAAATGGAACATGGCTGCAGGCTGACTACATGTGAAAACTCCAAGTTGGAAATGCGCACCTCCCAAATGTGGCCTTTCAGTCCCCAAACAACCCAACAAACCTATGCATGGTGACAGTGCGCTATATGTGCTATAAAGTGACAGTGCAATCTATCTGCTGACGTCACTAGGAAGCGGGGAGCTACAGTGTAACCAACTCTGCGCACTCACTGCCAGCAATAGATCAAAGGGTTGAACATTACTTATTCCCTTTGGAGGTTGCATCAATCCAGGACAAGAAAGCTGTCACTTACATTTAAGTTTTGTCCCAAATGTAGGGACTATATGTGAGTGCTTTATATTTCATTGCCTTCATCTATATCATCTTTATACCTTCATTTGTTACACTGGGTATATATCCTGCATTTTCTGCACAGCAGATAGATTGCACTGTCACTTTATAGCACATATAGCGCACTGTCACCTTGTGTATTTTTTGTATATGTATTTTTTGTATATGTGTTTTACTGCAGTACTTTGGGATAACTGCTAGACAAGTTGCTGCTTGTGCAATATCTTCTCTAGCGCCACCTACCTCACACCAGTTCCATTGTCTTGTAAACCTATGCATGGGTTGTATCCCTGTACTCAGGAGATGTTGCTGAACACATATTGAGGTGTTGTTTGGCAGTGACACAGGATCTGTAAATTCATGCCCGAAGTACAATGTATGTGGAAACAAAGCCTAAAAAAATTACTAATCAAAACCTTGACATAGTCTGGTGGGAGAATTAGTGCATGGAAAGTGTTAAAATACCACCATCTGAAATACCCTAGGGTGTCTAGTTTTCAAAAATATATGGTTTTGTGGGGTAAAATACACTGGCTGGCTCCAAAAATGTCCTAGGTGGGGCGCAGGTTTTCTGTATGTTAAAATTCCAAGTTGGAAAACCAAAAAGGGCACCTCTCAAATGTGGCCTTTTAACCACCAAACAAGCTGACAAACCTATGCATGGGTAGTATCCCTGTACTCCGGAGAAGTTGCTGAACACATATTGAGTTATTTGGCAGTATCCCTTCACATTTTTAGGAAATGTGTACCTGAATTGCAATCTGTGTGAAAAATCACCATATTTTTTGTTTTTGCTGCATGCAAATGTTGTAAAAGGTTGCTGGTAAAATGACTAAATGAAAAATGTCAAAATACCCCAAGTTAAATGCCCTGAGTTGCCTGGTTTTGAAAAATATGTACATGTGGGGGGTCATTCATGGATTTAGTACCGATATCAGTATTACAATGTCACTATCGCTAATTTTGAAAAAAAGGATTTGGAAATAGCTTTGCACTACTTATAGTTCTTGCCCTGTAACTTGAATAAAAAAGCACAAAAACATAAAACATGGGCTATTTCTGAACTCAGGACAAATATTATAAACTATTTAGCAGTGTTTGTTGTTGTCTTTTGTAGATGAGTACATGATTTTTCAAATAAATGTCAGAATAGTTTTTTTTCAATAATGTTTTTTTAAAAAAAAAAAACATTGTTATGCCAATAAAAACAATATATAGTTTGTCTGGGTACACTAAATGAGAAAGACATAAATTACAGCAAAACACAAACACCGCAGAAATGTTTTTTAAAAAAAAGTAATGTCTCTAAGGGGTTAAATGACCTACCAATAAGGAACATGCAAAAATATGATATTAACACAAGAGAATAAAATAATAATGTAATGTGTTTCATATATGCACAGTGGCTATATACAATATCTCAAAACACTTAACTTGATTCATCTCCATCACCGGGAGCCTCTTCCCCAAATGATTATGGTGGATTTGTGGTATACTTTAGCTTTCAATGGCTCCCCACTCCTTCCTATTCTCTAAGGCTGCAGGATAGGAAGGTGATGAGTAAATATGTGCCAATCTCACATAAGTGATAGTTTTTAGTGAGGGAGAGATAGTGATATTTAGTCACCCAGTGCATAAGGAACTACCGTTTCCATCCACGTCTGTGGCGCAAATTCCAAATATTAATACATAATAAAGACTTTCAAAGTACATGCATATTTTAAAAGTTGCATTGCTTAAAATATAAAAATACTTAAAGATGAATTAGTGAAGTAACAGTCAGCACCCATTCACACTGTCTGGCTCTGTAAAAATATTTTTTTGCTGTAGGAACCTGTGAGAATCAGTGGACATTGCAGTCATTATCATTACAGTATGATTACGATGGGCATTGCAGTCACTATCATTGCAGTATTATTATGATGGGCATTGTAGTCATTATCACTGCAGTATAATTACTGACATTGTAGTCACTATCATTGCAGTATTATTATGATGGGTATTGCAGTCATTATCGTTGCTGTATAATTATGAAGGACATTGCAGGCATTACCATTACAGTATGATGATTGGCATTTTAGTTACTATCACTGCAGTCATATTTACAGTATGAATATGATGGCAATGCAGTCATTATCATTACAGTATGATGATGGGCATTTTAGTTACTATCACTGCAGTCATATTTACAGTATGAATATGATGGCAATGCAGTCATTATCATTACAGTATGATGATGGGCATTGCAGTTACTATCATTGCAGTTTGATTATGATGAACATTGCAGTTACTGTCATTACAGTCATTATCATTACAGTATGATTATAATATGATTATAATAGTCATTGCAGTATGTTTCATGGCAGTATGATTATGATGGGCATTGCAGTCACTATCATTGTAGTTACCTTATGGTGGGAATTGCAGTCACCATATTGGCAGAATGATTATGGTGGGTATTGCAGTTGGTATCATTGCAGTCATTACAATTACAGTATGATGATGGGCATTGTAGTCAGGTTCATGGCGGTATGGTGGACATTGTAGTCAGTTTCAGGGCAGTATGATTATGGGCAATGCAGTTTGTTTCATGCAGTATTATTAAAGTAATTGTGGTCTGTATCATGCAGTATGATGATGGTCATTGCAGTCCATTGCATATAGTACGATGGGCATTGTATAAAACTCAGATGACGGTCTGTCTAGGGTATGTGTAGAGAGACATTCTGCTTCCTCTTCTGCACTGAATGCATACTGAGCTTCCATGCTGGTTGCCATGGAGACCTTGTTCACCGAGAGAGAGGGGCTATTCTAGGATGTAATGCAGGCATGGGTGATGCTGGGAAATGGCAGATGTTCAACTAGCTACCACAGGAGAGTGGAGGAGAGAACTATTCTAGCTATGTGACAATTTAAAAAAAAAAAAAAAATTAGTCTGCTAAAAACTTTAATGCACCAAAGTCAATATGATGACAAGAATGTCCCTTTCGAAATTCATATCGGGCAAAATTGTCGAACTAAACAAATCCCAGGAATGCGGCTACTCAAGATTCCTCAACTTCAGATCCGATTCGTTTTTTTTTGAGCCGTTCAGAAAACCGAATCATCGAAGGTGTTCGGATGGAGACATTTTCGCCATGAAAACCATAGATCTTTGTCTACTCACTACACCGCGATCAACCACTAATGTGCTCCAAATTCGGCTAGATTAGCCTTAATTCAGGCATTTCAATTGTACAGCTTCAATCTGGAGAATTAAAATTAAAAAGGTCGTCTTGATTGGCGCTGGACATCTGGAACAGGCAAGCCCACCTGAAATCAGTCTCTATTATCCCCGAAAAAGTCTATGGGGATGATAGAGGTACAATTTGAGTTTGGTGCGTTTTTTGCATATGTTGGGTGCATTCGGTTTTGCTAAGTATTAGGAGTGTAATCGTCTATGATATCTGAATTGTGGACCTATTCGGGGGCACATCAAGACATATTGGGTAGCTCATACTTCTTTCCCAATATATCCCCAATGTGCCCTTTTATCCTCTTGGTAGTTTCTATTCCATTACTAGGTTTTTTCCCTTTAAGTATTTAAATGTTTTGTCTTTTTTTCAGCCATTGGTGCAAAGGGATTAATTGAGCATGATTAATGTTGCACACTTCCCCAAACCAAACAAAAAGTGTGGCCCTTTAACACTCAATCATTCATTTAATATAATAATATACTGTACAGAACATAGTCTTGCGAGCAGGACTCTCTACCTCATGTAACAGTCGGTCCCTGTTTGTCTAATTTAGTATTTAGTTCCCACATATGCTCTGCACCTAGCACTACATAAATTATAGGCGCTATATAATTAAATGTTAATGTAATTTAGTAATTTTTTCACCATTTAGAACCCAGAATCATTAAAACATTAGTCTCCCTAATAATGAGTTGTTTAAGTATTGTTGATTGAGTTGCCAAGCAATAGGATATTAAGAGCAAACTTGCATGTGTTCTTTGCACTAATAGATGAGAGCTTAGCCTTCTTTGTCTTATTTAACCCTTTTAAAAAACATAATTTGCCCATGCAAACAAATTTTAATGTCCTTTATTATGCTAAATACAGACCTTGATACATCCCGGGAGCCATGGCTCCTAAAATTCCTCCTGCTGACTCCTAACTTTTCCTGTTGTTTGACATAGAGCTTTATGGAAGGAGCATTTCCCTGGCTCCTAAAAAATAACTGAACTAAATAACTAGTCTTAGCTGAAATCATCCATCCCACAGTTATTCTTTTTTGCTGTTTGGAAAATGTGGACTGGCTACCCTTGACTTTGATTAAGGTGTGACATCA